>CM044889.1:3737303-5090011 GCA_024500025.1 Syzygium aromaticum | reverse complement strand
TTGGGAGCCGTGTTACTTCAAGAGCTGAAATGGCACTTTCGACTTTGAAAGCACATCTACAAGTTTCAACGCGGAATTTAGTCAAGGTTAAAAAGTAAATATGCCATGCAGTTGAAAATCAATTTAAAAAAATCAAAACCAAATTGTCAAATGAAAAGGTAAAGAGTTCCTCATCATCTTCATACTCGTCTTTTCAGGAACTTGATTGCTGGGGTGATAGTATTTGTTTCAAGTAATATCTACAAAAAATATGAGATTGCTAAAAGTAGAGTAGAGTTACCTGCTTGTACCATGCATTTTATGCAATCCATGGGCCTTCCATGTGCACATGAAATAAGATTTTAGGTTTTCTGATGGTTTACCTCTAGATATAATTAATCAACAATGGAGGCTTGATGTAAGGTCCTTTCTTGGGTCATGATATTGTGCAAAATAATGAAAAAAATTCATTTTCACAGCTACTTCACGAGTTGGAAAGGAGTTGTCAATTGTTGCCAATAAAGGAAGAAAGAACGTATCAAGAATGGCCAATTTCCAAAAAGGAAGTTGTTCGAAAGCAAAATGAGCAATTTGTATAAGCAAGTGATCCTTTCTTATATGAGCCCCTAGCTACATCTTCTAAAGGTCGTCTCTCCAATTCAAAAACTAAAGTAGAAGCAACTTCCACATCACGTGATCCTTTTGCATTTGAGATTATTGAAAAGGGGAAAAGATGTGGTATTTGTAAGGTTTAAGGCCATACAGTCGGACAGGTAATTGAAAGGCAAAGATCTTGGATCAAATTCACATTCAAAGACCATTGAAATTGATAGTAGTGAAATTTAATAGGCACAAAGGACTCAAGCATGAAACAATTCAATTTAAAAGACGTGCTCTAAAGTTGGAGCTTCTCACTCTATGACATTGAAATGTATTCCTAAATATATACTTGTTTTAAGTAACACTCTTATTAATGTAATTAAAAAAATTTCATTATCTGATTTGGGTAAAATATTTTTTTAAGAGAGTATGAGGGGAGCGAAGCAGCTGAATATACGATTGTGATAGGGACTGGAAATAACGCGTATAGAAAATGTATAAATTTTTAAGTATACACACAACCGGAACCCAATGAATAATAATAGGACACAAAGTTCAAAAACAATTCAGGTAAAAAAATAAGCGGCCACATGAACAATCTAATACAGAGATCACCCTCTCAACTCTCATCTGCATTCCAAGGACTTGAGTGCCTTTGCGGCCACATCAATGGCCATGGTGCAGTTCATTTGCGAGGTCTTGTTCTTCTTGAACATGAACATGACCGTCACCTTCCCTTTGAGCTCGCCTTGGCTGTTCAACGTTATGACCCCCGAGTTCAACTCGCTCGCGAGAGTCGAATCGCTCGGGAAGTTCGTGGAGTTCAAGGTCACGCTGGCGTCGATCTTCTTGGTGGACTTGAAGTTGGCCTTGCTCTTCGGAATATCCACCTGTCCCAGCTGGACGCCTCCACAGACGAAGTTAACGGTGGTGGCGTCGTACTTGAAGGGGCCCCAGTTGGTGTTCTTGATCCGGATCGGGGCGACAAAGGTCATGTCAAACGAGGGCGAGGCCTGACTCCCAATGTTCAGGGACTGGATGTCGAACTCGCCAACCCTGAACTTGGGGGATTTGAACTTCATGATGACAAGGACAAAGAAGAGGGCCTGGACTACCTGGAAGATGACGAAGGCGGTGATGCCGATCGTCCACTTCATCTTCTTCTTGCGCCTCTCCTCGTCGGTCAGTTGCTGTGACTCCTGATCCTTCCTGTAGAACACCATCTTGATTCTGGTTTGTGGGTGATATTCGGTTTTGGTTGTGCTTGAAAGCTCGTGCTTCAGCGACGGTTTGCTTGAAGGAAAGCAAGATTTTCTCGGCTGCCTTTCGTGGGTGAAGTGCTCGGACGTGTTTGAAGGAATTGTTGATGCTTGGTTGGGTGGCTATGTCGGGTTATATATAGTCATTTTCAGGGGTACTACTGCCTTATCTTATTAGATATCTAGGGATCTTACAAGGAAATGATCGTAGTGGGACTTGGACAGCGGTCAGAGGATTTTGGTACGCGGTCAGAGGATTTTTTGGGGTGGTTTTTATTGACTTTCTAGATGCTCGTGACTTTTCGATAGTGACATTGTTTCTTATTTACGATAAACGGTCAGCAATAGAAGCTTCGATCAATTTAATGTTTAGTTTTATCCGGTGGAGGGCTGCAATATAAAAGCTGAGCTGTCTGAGTAGATGGCTGGAAGTTGTTTGCTCAATTGAACCACCCCTCTTAATAAAATCGTTCGCCGAGAGCGAAAGTGAAACCTCAGCTCATATCCTATAGGAGTAAGCAGTGGCCCATCATCACGCCTCGACGGCCAAGGTATGCCTAAACTCTCTCTTTGCTGCTATACTTATACTTCCAATTGGTAGTGAGTTTCTGGATTCTTATCTGGTGATTGTGATAGCTTAGGGCTGAGATAGTGTCATTGGTCTCAATTGGAGGAGTTTCAAATCATGTACATCTCTCCACCTTATATTCTTACTTGCTCTGTTATCGATCTTTATTCCAGCCTCGTTCATACTGTTTGTCTTTTTGAGTATTGTAATTCACGGCACAAATCTCATTCGCAAGCTAGAGATACATAGCGAAATCTCCTTGTCCCGTAGGGACCCTCTACCACTCACATTGGCTCGAGAGGTCCGCATGGGGAGTAGGATTCCATCAATGGGGATGAAAACTTTGCCCCCACACGATGATTAATTGGGTTTGAAAAACCTCGTAGCCCTACTCGCATATTTTCCTTTTTATTTTATTTTTTGTTTATTGGCTTCAATACGCGCATTGCTGTGGAAAATAGATTGTTTAAAATCTTTTTTGCTGATTCAAAAATTATAATTTCTACTAATGCATGTATCATTTTATCGTCCTTTTGATTAATGTATCTCAACTTGTCTAACGTACACAGAATCTCGATGCTCGGTCCCTTAATGTTAAGCACAAATGTTACTTTGAAATAGTCACTAATACATTATCATCCTAAGCAATTAGCCCATAGTGGGATCTCATAACGAGATCGAGGATCTCCATCTGTTTTAGATGTTAAAATCATATATCTAATAATTAAGTTGGGTGGCTAAATTATGTTAATTTATAGTAACTAACGATGCTTGGTTAATTAATGATTGCGATAGCTTAGAGAGCAGATATTGGTATAAGTTTGGAAACCAGTTTCAAATCATGATATCTCTCCCCTGTATATCCTTGGTTGGTTTATTCTTTATCCAATTCCAGCTTCTTTAATATTTTTCTTCTTTCATTTGAGCTAGATATATGTAACGACATGTCCTTGCCCCATAGGACCCAATCTGACCCCTATCGAGCAAAGCGGGTTAGAGAGGGCCCCTTCAGGGAGTGAGATCCCCATCAACGGGACGAAAACTTTGCTTGCACGGGTCGCTGGACGAGGATCAATTGGGTCTCGAAAACCTCTCCAGCCCCACTCACATGCTTTTCTTTTCTTTTATTGTTAACTAGACTCAACACACGCATATAGTTTTTGCCGATTCTAAAATTATAGACTCTCCAAATGCATGTATCCTTCAATTATCCTTTTAATTCATGTAACTCTGTAGCATACTTCGAATCTCCGCACGTGCCGCATACTGTTAGACATAAAAGGTACTATTAAATAGTCAATAATACATTATCATCCTAAGCAATTAGCCCCTATTGAGATATTTATGATGAGATAGACGACCTCCATCGGTTTCACATGTTAGAAGCATCTATCTGATAATTAGGGTGGCTAAACTATAAGTTAATTTACAGCAATTAATGATGCACCCTCCTATTGGTTGAAATATGTGTAGGCCCCATGTGTATCGGTAATGACATATCATTATTACAAGTTGGAGCCATTCAAAAGGAAGACTTCTCCCAGTCAATATCGCCTGCGCTTGAAGCATTTCAACCCAATTTACACGCACCGTTAGATTAGATGCGTCTCATGTGGGGCACACCTTTCATCCAACAATAAATATGATTTGGGTTCACATGATGGGTCGTCATTTAAGATATTTTCCTTATTCTTTATGACAACCTCGGCGTTCTTGCAGATTTTTCAAATTTACTTTCGAAAGTGAACGCGAATAAAGGGGCGAGATACTGGTTTTCCCTTGGGATGACAACCGTAACTAGGATTCGTATTAAAAATAAATAATCACCGCATATTATTCCCATGCTAAAAATATAATAACGCCGTAATAAGCAGGACCAAAGAGCACGAGCTATTGTACACCAAATAAAAAATAATAACAACACCCACAAAAATACAAAAATAGAAAAAAAAATAAAGTCTTCTCGGCCGCCGATCTTGACCCCCTTCGCCTTGAGATTTTTCAAAATGCTTTACGCACAATAATGGAGACTCACAGGCTTTGGTGGGCCAACATGGCCCGACACCTATCGCATTCACACCAAGTCGCACTCGAGAAAAAAAAAAAGCAGAGAACAAGAAAAAGCAAGAAAAATTCGAAAATCCTTTGCGTATCATCGTCTTCACTGCAACCATATTCTCCCAGCTCCTCCGCCCATGGCGACTCGATGGCGACTCAGTGAGTCCCGATCGAGCGCTATGCGAGACGAGTCGTCGTCCCTCATTTACAGTTCACGGACTTGAGCGTCTTGGCGGAGACGTCGATCTCCATCGTGCAGTTCATCTTCGTCGATTTCTTCTTCTTAAAGATGATCATCACCTCCACCTTCCCGCTCAACGTGGCCTCGCTCATCAGGGTCAGGACTCCGGTGCTCAGCTCGCTCTTGAGAGTCGAATTGACGCTGCTGGGCAAAGCCCCGGAGCTCAGAGTCACGTTCAAGTCAATCTTCTTGGTGGACATGAAGTTGGCCTTGCTCTTGGGGATCGCCACGTTGCCCACCTGGACGCCGCCGAAGGTGAAGTTGACGGCGGTGGCGTCGTACTTGTAGGGCCCGAAGTTGTTGTTCTTGACTCGGATGGGCGCGAGGAAGGTCGCGTTGAAGGACGGCGTCTGGGCCGTGCCCAAGCTCAGGATCTGGAAATCGCCGATCCGGAACTTGGGCGTCCGCACCTTCATGACGACGAGGACGAAGACAAGGATCACCGCGACCTGGAACACGGCGAAGACGGCGATGTAGACGGCCCATTTCATCCTCTTCTTGCGCTTCTCCTCGTGGGTCGGGAGCGATTCGGCGTCGTTGCGGGTCTTGTCGGCCATTGAGATGAGGGTTCCTTTGCTTTTGTGTGGCCTTGGGGGAGTGAGTGTTTTGAAAGATGAGGTTTTCTTCTTTTGTGGGGATCTCTCTTGGGTGCTTCCTTGTTTGTGCTTTTAGGATTTGGGCGGGTTGGTTTTATATAACGCGCTGTGCGTAGGTTGTCTTTCTTGTAAGAGGGAGGGATGGACGGGGAGGTTTTGAGGATGCTTGCTTGAGCCGCCAGACACTGCCCGGAGAGGTTGGACAAGCTTGACTTGTAAACGGTCGTGACTTCCGTGAAGACTTTTTGGAGCAACGGGACAATCTTGAGTAGAAATCCTCGTAAAATATCTTGGTGACTTTTATGTCCCCGGCTGCCGCGCGCAAATTACTTATTAAGTGAGCTCGAAAAGGAGAAACCCCATGTGGAAACTAAATAATTAAGAGGAAATCAATGCTGCTAATGGGAAATTATCTAAAAAGTCTTAAATTTATTGTACATAAATCAATTCAATTCTAAACTTTTCAATTGTGTCGATTTAGTCCTAAATTTTTTAAATTTGGCAATTTAGTCATAAATATTTTGATAATTTACCAGTTTAGAAGATAATAGGTTTAGGATTAAATTGACAGACTAAAGTAACACAAAAAAAAAGTATTAGAACTAAATTGGCAAATCATCAAGAGGTTTAAAATTAAAGGTGTGTTTTGTTCAGCATTCCCAAGAGGCTTTAAGGCCCAAAAGTCCCTTAGGCAAATGCAAATAGCATTTGACAAATTTCTTGGAGAACTTTGGAAAAATGCAATTGCATTTCCAAAGACCTCTAAAGTCCTTAAGCAAGAGGCAAGTCCGGAGGTCCTTTGAAGAATAACATTCTCGGAATGCAAGTTTGGCACTATTCATTGGCATTGTTCATCTTCTACTATTTGCACTGAGAAGCTAGACATAGGCCAACGACTGCCGCCTAAGAGGTCACGCAACCACGTCCATTGCCACTTGGGGGTCATGCAACCCCAGTGACCACCGCCTAGGGTTGCGGTAATGTGTTTTTAAAATACACTTCACTAAACACTACTTGTGTTTTAGAAATTTTCTTTAGTTTAAAGGCCTTTGTATTTTTCCAAAGACATTTCCTAAAAATCGAATCAATTGCACCCTAAATTGGCACAATCGAAAGATTTAAAACTTAATTGGCTGTCGTACAATAAATTTAGGACTTTTTAGGCAATTATCCCATCGTAAAAGAGTACTCAACAAATCAATTTTCCTGTCAGTATTAATTTATCGTGATTTGAAAGATCGAAAATGAATATGAAAAATCGAGAATTTCCCAACACAAAAACTAAAACTAGACACGTATATAAAAAGTTGTGGATGAGCTCTATGAGTAAGCAATGGTTTCATTTGTCCGGGTTCGCGCGTCATTAATTAGCATGTATCAATCGGTTGAGAAAATATCTTCTCATGAAAATGACCTATGCGTTCTTCTTCGTAGATGCAGCTGGACTTCGTAGTTTGCTCCAGATACATGTTGTGGACACGGTACGTTCCAGATTGCTGTCAAGTGGAGGTCGTAGATGGATCTTCTGTCACAAAAGTTCAAATTGTTCTCTCAAGTGGACATGGTGCGATTCTTGATTGATTAAAAGAAGTTTGCGACATGCCTTAGGGTTAGAATGTGAGTTCCGAAAGTGAAATCACTTTTGCATTGTCAGTCATGAAACCTTGCTTTGGCTCGGAAATTCGGGGGTTTAATATTGGAAGCAGAATAGATTAATTGAGTGTGCGTTGTATTCGATATTTTACTAAGCTTGAGTGTGGTTTGTCCCTATCAATTGCGTTACGAGGGTATCATGTGCATCTCGTTTGCTCTGACATGTTCTAAAGGTATTAATATTTTCCTAAGTTTGAGTGAAGAGATGTCCCTATCGATTGAGTTACAACGGTAGCTGTATTATCTTGTTTGCTTTGACATGTTCTAAAAAGGCATAGGTGTCAGTAACATTTTCAAATCATTTCATTTTGTTGGTCTTCAAACGTGCGAAATTCCATTATACAAGTTTAGCACAAAGTAGTGGTGGTTATAATAATGGCTTTCTATGTTTGCATATCGCCGCCCTTGGTCTGAAAGGGACAGATTCCGCGAATTAGTCTCCAAATCAAGAAACGAGGGGAAAAAAATATTTGGGTACAAATATTATATTGCTCGAGGATTTTCGTAATAGAAAAAATCGCATGTGTTGTTTTTAAGGGCCGAGAAGCAAATACTTATGCTTTGACCATGGCCTTTGTGAATGGATTCAAGCATACAATGGATCTTGTAAGATGCCAAATATATTATATCCTACATCCTTTTTTGTTACTCTAACATAATAGTCGGATTGGTTTTATATGGTTCCACTAGATGTCCACTAGATGTTCATGACATGCCAATCTCCGTGTGCAAATAACTGCAGTTAATTCCACAAAAAATCCTAATTATGCCCGCTATAACACTAATACCCCAAACTTTTCATTTGTGTCACAAAAAATTCTAAACTATACTCATCGTGACACCAATACTCCAACTTTTTTTTGGATTGCCAAAATCCCCAAACTTATATTAACGTGATAAAAAAAACCCTTCAGCTATTTGCCTCTGATGTCAAATCCGTGTCAACTCCATGCCTACCGTTGTTTACGCAAGCCGGTATGTTAGCTTTTGAAAGCCGTCTTGGACAGGACTATGACGGAACCTTTTTTTTTTTGGTCACCGGTATAAGTTTAGTGTATTGATGACACGGAAAAAAAAAAGTGGGTTACCGATGTCACTATTGGTAAATTTTAGGGTTTTTGATGATAGATCAGAATATTTTTGTCACACAGGTATAAGTTTGAAGTAATAGTGTCACTCCCC
Organism: Syzygium aromaticum; assembly: GCA_024500025.1. Classification (NCBI taxonomy): domain Eukaryota; kingdom Viridiplantae; phylum Streptophyta; class Magnoliopsida; order Myrtales; family Myrtaceae; genus Syzygium; species Syzygium aromaticum. The sequence continues at coordinate 5,081,875 of CM044889.1, read as the reverse complement.
CTGTTCGGTATAGAATTCTGTTCATTACTGCCCCATTCACCATCCCAGGAACTTGCTAAGAGCCGCTCATTGTCCAGACCCTCTAGCCCAGGCGACCAATCCCCACCCTCGTTAAACCAGGTCGTTACAATACTAATGTTTATTATGTCAAAAATGTGTGATCTCATGTCATTGTCGTTATTTTATAGTGACCAAGAACTTCAACTTAAGGACCGTTTGTTTGAAGTAAAACTGTTTTTGAGTAATTATTTTTCAACTTTCTCAAGTTTGGAGAAAACTAATCGTTCTACAGAAAACATGAAAATCACTTTCAAGGAAAATTATTAGTTTTCATTCGTTTGGTGATTTAGAAAAAGTGATTCCTTCTTGCAAGAAGGAGAAATTGTTTTCTCCCAATTCAAGCTCATTGTTTTTTAGTCCATGAAAAACGTTTTCCACATATCAAATGATGTTCTATCATGTAAATACCGAAAAGTCGAAAAAGAAACGTTTTCTTTCAAACAAACAAACCCTTAGATGGCCAATTAAACTCAAAACTCGTGCAGGCTTCGTCAGCCATCGTGGATTGCGTAGATTGTAGATCGCATCTCAAAGGTATGGCCCGGGATAGTTTGTGCATTTTGGTACGGCGAAGAATCATATTGAACTCATCTTCGCGAACTATTCCACCAACCACTCACGCAATCCACGAAGATTTGGTAAGAGGGGAGGGGCCAAAACATCCTAGCTTCATCAGTAAAAAAGTAATCTGCGTAAAGATTCCATCTAGAAGCACAAATTGAAAAGTGGTGCAATTGCGGGGACAAGGTAACGTGCGAGGAAAATGCGATTATTCTATGATTGATTGATTTGAATTTTCAAAGCTGATCTTTTTTATTGTATGAGTTCATTCATATATTGTATGGAGACTTTTGACAAACACATGGATGTCATGGACAGCTGCCTCGACCAAGCATCCGCCTTGGAATGTTCTTCCGGATCGCAACATGTACGCAACGTCCCAAAATTTGGACCCACCATGCAATCAGACAAATCCACCGGAATATACAAAATTCAAGCAAATCCAGCTCCACCGCACTGTAGTTGGACTTGCTAGGGAAGGAGCAATTTTGTAATTGTGAATTAGGTAGACTATACAATAGATTCGATCCATCACACGATGCGGCGCAAATGATCACTCACAAAATTGGGCTACGACTCGCATTTTGCGAAGATTGGTAAGGGTGGTGGAGTATTTCATGATTGTAAACCTTACCTACTTAAAATGGATTTTTCTCATTCTGAAGCGTCATGCATGCATATAGTAAAATTTGAAGGTTAAATTAGTGGATTCATATGAAACCCATCACATAAAAGAATTAGTTATATACCTAGCTTCAAGGAAAATCCAAGGAAGATTGATATCCATGTAAAGACGATGTAAAAATGATAAGAAGCCGGCAATAACTTCTCAATAAAAGTGAGACATAGTGATGCACTTTCACCTGATTAAGGAAGCACACCCACATAAATTGCACTTATTCAAATCCCACTTTATCACATAACGAGACCCACATCAGTAGCAACATATCATTCAAAAGCGATTCATCATTGTCATTTGACAATAAGGCGCTGAAAAAGTGTCGCTGCGATTTCTTTCTAACACGATATCAATGATTACAATACTTTTTTCCTAATCGCTTCCCTTCAACCTACCACTGCTCCTCCTCCTTTCAGGTAATCCGTCCCAGTCCAAAGCGAACCCAACCGACCCGGTCCGAACATGCATCGGACACCCGACTTGTGCAACTAAATAGGAGAGACTTGACTTTAGCAGTCAACAAAGACTGCCTTCGAGTGAGGTATAACTCCACCATCAACAGCCAGAGTGGACTCAACAGCAGCCCATCTTCTAGATGAAGATAAGATGCCCCTCCCCCATTTTCACGCGTTGCTTATGATTCCCATCAATACGACTTGGTCCACCACGTCTGTAATGACCCTCGAAAATGTTTAAAAAATAAATAGAAAAGAACGGTCCACACCTTAATTTGGTGAAACAGGAAGAACCATTTCCATTTCAATCTAGTCGGAGGCAGCGGTCCGGATTGACCGGCTGAGGTGGTCCACTAGGGAGTCGCATTCGAGTCTCTTGCACGAATGAAGTTGGGACACGTGAAGGACCCGCCTAATTGGTTCCGGTGGTCGCCTTGTGAGGACATGAATGCATTGATGATGATGATAATTGCACGCTCCTTTGTCTATCCATATCGATCCTTCACCAGCTAACTAAGATTAAGAGATGGTGTTAATTAGGGTCTCGGTCGTGCTCCATACCGAAGCTGGCTAGGAGGGTCGATCATCTCGATAGAGGTTCGGCGAATTTGGCGAGGCGAATGAAGCATTTGCGTCCCCCCCGAAAGTGCACCCTCATGCTCAAATTCCTGTGCTTTTGGACCCAACTTACTTTGTGTTTTGTCAGATTAGAAAAGGTGGACTCAGTTTAGGGCGCGCGCATTACTGTCTCTTCCGCATATTAGCCGACGTTCGGTTGAAGTCGGCTTGTTCGGAAAAATTACAAAAAGCATCTATCGAAGTGTGTTGGACTCAATTGAATGACCGATCGGAGAGCGTTGCTGCAAGTCTCCGAGTTTGAAAGTCCATTCTTTGACCAGTCCAATCCATTCTTGGCCAACGAAAGAGTGGGAATGTCCCCAAACATCAGAAATATCAGCCATTATGGACGGCAGCAACGTGACCTTTGCGGTTAGGGCCAAGGGTATTTTGTTTCACAAAAAATTCGAAATTTAAGGAATATTTTCCCAAATTGATTTGAAATATCGCATTGAAAAATTAGCCAAATGAAAATATTTTCATTATTGATAGTAAAATATATGTCGGACCCTAAATAGTTTTTAGTTCATAACTTCAAAAAGGACAACAAACAAACACAAACTACGTGAGGCCCATAACGTATAAGTCCCTAGTTTTTGTAGGCCAAAGTCCAAAAATAAGACCCGTCTCGATATGAATACAAACCAAACCAATCTTTCCCAATTTTAAGAGAGGCTTCTACATGGAGCCCCAGATCCGTCCAGTTCAGTAAACTCCAAAACCCAACTGGTCATCATAATACAGTTTCTTCTGGATCGGCCTTATGTTAATGGTCCGGTTTTTGCTCGACTGTGGAGAAATGCAATTGTATTTCTAAAGGCCTTTGGCCCAAGATAAATCCGGAGGTACCTTGGAAAGTAGCACTCCCATAATGTAAATAGACATTTTTTCCTTCCAACTTTGCCCTTACTCAACTTTCATTATTCCAGAATATCCTTGAAAATCCTAACTTGTCGACGAAGGCCTCAGCTACTGGCAAGCCATTAACGAGCCCCCGATGAGCCACCGCCACCCTCTCTTGAGGTTGCCCACCTTTCTCGTTGTGCAAACTTAGGTGAGCCAGCACGAGGTTGCCAATTATCCATCGTAATTAACACCCTACTTCCCCCGCAAGGGCCTACAGAGCAAACCATGCTATTCAAATTCTTCTCCCATCGTAACTATTACTGAAAATATGTCTACTTCTATAGATCTAAGTCCTAGATAGATTCTAAAAAGACAAGAAAAATATGAATGCAAGATTCCTTCTTCGTCAATTATCCATGAAATTATCGGCTATTGATTGACTAACTGTAGGCTCAAGTGTCATGCCCCCATATGGAATGACTCCACATACGTCAGAACTTCAAAATAAGTTGAGACTACCATTCACATGTGCCACATCGGCACAACATTACCAATAATCGACACTAAAAAGGGTCAATCGATTGGAGAAATAGCGATGCACCTACACCAAAATGGACATCTTGGAGCAAGTAAACCAATACCCATTTTACTCAAATCAGTGGAGCATACAAATAGCAACCCTCTTCTGCCAAGCATTAGGACATTAATACAGAACAAAAAATCAAAGGTGTGATTCTCACTCTTTACACACACTATAATAAGCTCCCTTATTCTATGGATAAAAATTCGAAAAAATTCAAACAAAAAGAGGTAACTAGCATAGCACATGTCTTGACCTTTTCCTCGCTTCTAGAGGGATTCTTGCAGCCTCCACCCACCTCAATGGTGGAAAAAATGGAAAATATATAATATATTTTTATATATACTTAGGCCCATACACATAGGTAGACAAAATAAAAAGGGGTCACCGTCATAAACCCCACCCATGAATGAACGTGCAGCCCAATCATGAAATGCCGTTTCACTGTCAAAGGCCTGCTGCTGCTGAGGTCAACCTGACCCTTTTGCAGCTGTCCCGCAACGTTGTTCTGGGCCGCCGCCCACGTTCCTCCTTCGCGCTGTAGCCACGTGCATGATGTGGAGTGACCAGCTTCCCCTTTCCCTTTTCTTCTATGGTTTTTTTCATCTCAGGGGTCCTACAACTGTATATTGTAAGTAATTACAGTGACTGTACTGGCTCTAACTTGTTGGTTTCTCTTTTCTCTACCCAATTCTTTGTACAGAATCTTCAGGCCTCCTTACAGTTGAAATTAATCTCGAGACACAAAAAAAAGGAAGAAGAAGAAGAGTTTCTTGACTCTCTTTGGGTGGAATGAAGAAGGTGTTTGAAAGCTAATAAAGGGGATTTCGAGAAGCCAAAATTAGTCTAGAAATGCTCCTTGTGGAAGTCGAATTTGGTGGGACCTTTCTGGTTGAACTCGTAGCAGAGCTTGCTCAGCTCTTTGGCCAAAACAGGTGCTCCACAGTAGAAAACACCTGATTCAAGAAGCCAAAGAAATGAATATTTTGGTAATTTGATTAATTTGCTTCTGTGATTTTGTGTGAAGAGATTCAACCGGTCGAGAGTTACCTATTCTTGCACCACTGTGCTTGGAGCATAGTTTTGTGAGAGCCTTCTTCCAATTGGGTCTTGCAAAATGAGTCCTTACCTGAATAAAAACATTTTCTTTTTGTGATTCAGTATGTGACATATAGTTGTGAATTGGAAAAGAAAACGATAAATATTAAATTGACAAAAGAAAAAGGAGGAGGAGGAGGAGGAGGAGGATTATACTCACACTTGTTCCAGAAACAATGTCTACCCCATTCTTGGCATGATTAAGAGCTTGGACCATAGTGATGAGAGCAGACCTTGCATCACCTTCCTCGTACACGCTGGTCAAGTAATTGTGCATCTCAATCACCCCCTAAAAGTCCCAAATCAAGAACACAATCAATAAAGAGAAAACTCATTAAATCTAATTAACGAGCTGAAAATCGGGCTCAAAAGAAAGCATGTCGTCTGTGTTACCCTTTGATCAAGCTCTGCGACCTCATTCATGACCCCTTTGAACCAATCGAATGACCCTTGTTCTCTGGTCACCCAGTAGAAGTAAGCATTTGTGGTCTTCAGAGTTTTCCTGCGCCTCGGGGAAACCAGGTTCGGGCCGGGAGAGTCAACGCTCCCGATGCTTAAATCCGAGTTCCTACTGATATCTGCGACCGAGTCCTGCACACAAAGAAAGGAGGCAAAAGGAAAATTGGTCTTGAAAATACTCACAGGTGCAATGCCAATTCATTCTCATTTGCATTAGTCCACGATCGTGTTGTTCAAAAGGTAACTAAAAAGTTGGAGTACATGGTACTTACCGCTTGTTCCTCGCTTCTGACAATGTTGTTGATTAAATCTTTGAGGATACTAATGAAAGGCGTTGCCCCAATTCCGAGACCAACCAGCAGCAACACATCGTATTTTTTGTAGTCTTGTGCTGGAGCGCCATATGGGCCGTCTATGCAGAGCTTCGGCAAACTGTAATCAAGAAAAGAATATGGTCTCGGTTATTGTTAACCCCACAAGCTCAATGATCACTAGTATCATTATAGGAAAACTATAGTGTGTGGACAATGAAAGAATGGTACAAGAAGTGTACACACCTTTTCTTGGTTGTTTCATCAGCCCTGAGGAGGCCACTCTTTCCTGCAACGGGAGGCTCGCAAGCCTCGGCAAACACCCTTTTGAGCTCTCGCGTCCAGTCGCCTAGTTGACGGATATGAACACTGAGATAGTCATCACCAGGAGCTGAGGTTATCGAAAACGGGTGCCTGGCAATATGTGTCGAGAGTAGAGATCAGTACATATGCAAGGTTTCAAAACTTTTCAAGTAACAATCGGGACCGTATGTAGTTGAGCAGTCCGTTCAAGAAGTAAATACACCTAGGGTGGAATATAATGGCGTGCCCATTACCATAAACAAAATGCATTGTTTTCAGTGGGCAGTGATCGTCATTACTCGGGGACTTACCACTCGAATGGAGAAACCGCAGGACACTGGACGAACATGTACTGCCCACTTTTGTACTTAAATTGGGGAGGCTTCGACATCTTTAACGTCAAGACATTTCCAGGGTAGATCGCAACCTAAACAATCAAGACAATTCGCTCTAAATGTCACCAATTTTAATTGAACGCCAACAAATGAAGATGAATATCAAATTGAGAAGATGAATATCAAATTGGGTAGATGGATGACGCAGGAATGCTTTTGTCACCTTGAGCAGTCGGACTGTGTACATTCCAGACCTGAAGAATCTCAGGGTCCTTTCACCGGCATAGAGCAATACAGGAAAGGCAAGATACATCCACGTCTGCGAAGACACACATTCTAACATTTCAAAACTCAAGTCTCATGAGCTTAGATGCAACTACATCAGGAATACACCAGTCGTTTTTCAATATTTCAATGTTGGAAAAAGAATGTAGCAACATAAGTTCGTGGAATTCAGGGAAAGAAAACATTCATACCGTCTTGCGGTACCAGAGGTGAACGAGGTAAAGGAAGACTCCGTGAATGATGAGAAGGATATAGACAAGTACAAACAGGTGGTGCGAGTACCAAAATGCGTTGAAGCCAGTGAGCCGGTCGAAGGGTTTCGGGAACTTGACGAGGCTTCGCCGGAACCATCGGGTGGCTAATGTGAAGGCTATTGCCATCAAGATCACCATGAGGATCCCAGTTACCCCTTCAGGTCCCTTGACAAGATCAAAGTACGTCGGCTTCAGATTTCCAAAATCATCCTTCAAGTAGCTATTGTAATCTGATGTAGACGCATGTTCGAGCCTCACGAAGTCGCACGCAAGATGGTCGCCCACATGGAGGATGACACCGACTACAATAGCGGCAGCAATAGTCTGCACCAGTGTACAAACCAGAAAGACATTATTCAGATTTTGCCATTCTTGCTATGAATCCCGAAACTCGAGTATCGTCCCATGACTCACAACTGATGATTCAGTAGCTGCTGGGCTAAAGGGACATCATTTCAGTTTCTCATGAATCCAAAGTATCAGCAACAAGCATAAGTCCGGTAATTATGCAAATTTTAGAAACATCGCTTCCGTCACGTTCGCCAAGATCACTGACCTCAAACAGAACATTCTCTTCTCAGAATTCTTGCTTTTTCACTCATCGGACAACCTAAAAAATCCTACGATTCTCATTCCACATCACGTGTGGTGCTACATATCTGAGCAGCATTTTGTATCATATCAGACATTATTACTTAGAATGACGTTGCAAAATATAGTCTGTCATTCGATCAGCCACTCTCTTCCTCTGCATGTTCGGAACCTGGAAATCACAATCTACATTCGTTCTATGGGTCACATCTGTATCTTGTTACACGGTTTTAGTTGTGATTTTCTGTATCGAAGTTTATTCAAGCTATGATTGATGAATCCTTACTCTTGCCAATTTCTGATGCCCCAATACAGAGTTTCTTCTTCACTCATCCACAGATAGGGAAGGATCTTGGGGGAAATGCAAGAGATTCTTTCTTTATTTCACTAAGAAGTCAATCTCCTAGCTCAACTTGTGCATACATATAAACAAAAGCTTCTTAATTCACAGACTCATGCAACCATTACTAGAAACTATTTTAGACCGAACAGAGTTTCCTTTTAACATTTGTCTTTCTCCATTTTTAACTTGTTTATGAAAAGTCAATCTTTGTGGCTTCCCACAAGTTCTCTTAATATTTCTGCATATAAACAAAAACAATCATGATCTCTCTGGCCCAAAACAATGGCTAGGGAAGATTCTCATTTGTCAACCTTTGCTGCCTTTAAACAGAAAGATAATGCCTTGCACTGCGCTCTACGCGTTCTTATACAGGACATATCAGCATCTTGTATGCGCACACAAAGAGAGACGTGTCATAAATCAGTTGTTTTCTCTATTGTCCAGATCAAATCAATCGCGTTGACTTTCACCGGAAATCCTCCTCGCGGGTCCCCAAGTTAAAAAATTTGTGAAAAGAAAGTTTCTTCCGCCTATAGGATGATAAAGCTAGCTCAAAGATGCGGAAAATTATTGGAGTATGGGAAATTTCAAAAAGGAGGGTTAGATTCCAAGATTAAGATGAAGATATTAATTGTACGAACAGATTAGACATGTCCGGTCGCATAGGTCGGGTCTAACTTATTGTTCAAATTTCCTTATAAGTATAAAAGAATGCGTACTAATATTGGAGAATGGGTGGCTCGAGCTATCAGTTCACGATAAGGTCTATGACATTTGGAATGTTCACTAATTAAAGATGTAGCTAAGTTCACGGTATCAAATCTGGTAATTCTACAGCATTTCACAAAAAACATTTGGCATGAATCTAAGATAGCCAATACAGTAACTCAAAAGTAACAGGATCGTATATGCGAATAAAATATCTTTCAAAAACGAAAATGGTAAATTTGTGTACCTTGTGAAAGTTGATGTTGTCATCGAAGGGTATGAAGAGGCCGACCTTGGTGGACCGGAGCCAGGTGATGGTGTTCCGGCACACAGGCAGCAGGATGAGAGCCATGTTGAGCTTGAGCGTCTCGGCAGCGCCTTTCGCTGTGAGGAGGCAATAGCCCATGACTTGGAAGGCAGCCTTCTGCCTGTACTGCAAGAATTTCCAAGTGAAGAGGCCGATCATGATCATGATCCACAACATTACAACCCAAATCCTCCTCCAATTCTCTTCTAGATAGTACAAACACTTGGTACTCAGTCTCCTGATGGGGCTCCTCCTCCTCAGGCCCTGTAGGTTCTGGCTCAGAGCTTGGCTTGTGTAGCTCAGCGCCTGGCTGTAGTTGAGGTATGTGTCCTTCTGCAGCAGCAGCGTCTCTAGTTGCCATAGCTGCATCCAATTTCCACCAAGAACTCAGGGGCTAAATTGCATAACAGAGCAAGAAAATTTACTTTTCTCCCATATTATTTGCATTTTAATTGGAATTTTTCTTCTTCTTTTTTTGTATGTGCACCACCCCATGATCCATGGAATCAATGCGTCACCGTCGCATGTGAACAGGATAAGAAACGATCGCACCTATGATAATGTCAATCACTTAATCCGAACTAGTTCTAGTTCGTCTCTTCTGGTGCTTCTTAATTCAGGAGCAGCTCTCTAGGAGCAGAATCGTGGGAGGGGACAAGACAATAGGATCGTGTCGATAAAGCTCAACATGACCCCAACGATAGTGACGATCAAAACCAGACAGCACGCGTGCGTGGGGAGGGCCAAATGCGTGCACTAAAAGTGGCGGACGCGTTGTGTGTGGGACAACCCCCAAAAAGAAGCCCCACCCTGCGCACGTCGTTTCGGCAACGCCTATGTAGCGCTCCTCCTCTGCATTTCCACATTTATTTTCTCCGTCATTCAATGGACTAAATTTTCCGGGAAAGTTTCAGCAGCCAAGGAAAGAAAAGGACAATGAGTTCAGGGAAGCTGCCAAACGCGGGACCGACGGACATGAATATAATATAAAATCTCGGACCCAGAAAGACCGTCACTCACCGACTCTTTACTATATACATAAGGAAACAAAGCGATTAAAAAAGATAATTATTTGAGAATATATTATCTTAAAGGCTTCACATCTTTTTGGCTGTAACGACATAAAAAACCAGCTCAGATTCTCAGCATAACTAGCTTAGCTAGCTTGTGTTAATGTATCGGCCACAAATCTTTTGTCCCTTTGATTTGAGCCCATTAGATTAGTATCAAACCCTAGAATTATTGCTTGATCAGGGGCGATAAAGTAAGGAAAATGACATGATACGTGTGGCTTGTCCGTCGTTCCTATTATAGCACTAATCTAAAAGTAATAATATTAGGACGGAAAGGAGAAAACCTAATTACCTAAACTTTAAGAAGAAATGTTCTTGCAAAATCGAAGAAAAGTCGCTCAACTAACACACATTTTAGAAAACTCTTCAAGCCCCTTTTGTCTTCTAAACAATATAATCTGGTCAATTCGAGCTACGTACACAAAAATGAATACACATATATTTATATATTATATGGTCATGAGCTCTTACTCTTTCTCCTTGCACGGTTCAACAACACGGTTGCCCAATTAGAAAAATTTCCCCATTTTTCGCCTAACATGGACATGGGGAGACAAAGTCGTAACTAATGCTTAGACCACGCGAGGTTTGTTTAGTCGTATAAAAATTACCGGTCAAAGCTGACCTCCATTAAGATGTGTACTCCCACTAACTATTTGGAAACAATAGTTTGACGAAAATATATAAATTTTCGGGGACTTTGAATTATCTTTAGATTTATTATGTAAAGATTTAAAATGAAATTGGACCAACCTCGATGTAGCCGAGCCGCTCTGGATCCAGTTCCTCCATGATCAGAGCTGCGTACTCCTCCGCCTGCTCCTTCAACCTCGATAATCTATTCGCCGAAGCACTCAGCATTATGATCTGCACACATCGATCGCAGCAAGAATCAAGAACAGAACCGTGTGGAATTAGGCTTTTCGTCGACACGAAATTAATGATGCGAAAAGTCCACGTAACCAAGCTTGCATGCACCAATAAGACCACCACGACATTTTGGACCGGCTCGAATTGACCCAAATGCCCTTACCAACCCCACTAAAAATAGTCATTATGTCTTCGGGGAATAAGGTCGTAGTGGAAAATATTTTCGGGGTGCCATTTGTCAGCCTAGACATATCAAAGTGATGACCTATGCTCATGGAAAACCCCACGAATATCCCAAGATATCTTTAATGGATGAGAAGATGCCTTTAGAACATGGGCAACGTCAGAGCAGACCCAAGATATAAAAAAAAACCGAAAAAAATTATTTTTATAAACTTCATGTTTAATTTAATATTGTTATTTCGATGGAGTAGTTTTGTTGTGGAATTTTCAGGGATTTATTAGGGCTAACCGAATCGCGCCTAACCTTGATTATTCTATCACAACCCAAACATGACACCCTGTAAGGAAAACACTAGTTTATTGTGGGGGGCTTTATGTGAGGCCGTCGAGAGTGTTGGCTAATTCATGCACATTAGTTTTGATCTCGAATAATTTAGTACGGTCCAATCCATCACACATATATATAATTAGTTTTAGGAGCTTAGTTTAATCGGAGGTCATCGAGCCTAATCGAGCTTAATTTACTTGAAAATGACAGATAATCAGAACCGGTTTGAAGGGAAGCTCTCACCTCCTTTACTTCTTCTTCCGTGATTCGACCGTCTTCATTCTTGTCTACCCTGTCATATATTCATCAAGAGGAAAGGTTAACCATCGGCCTAGCATATGATTACATTAATGAAATACGTACTAGATGCGAACAAAATAAATGACGCGATCAATAATTAGGTCTATAATTTGGATACTGTTCAGGGGTCCCTGTTCTTCCCTTGTCACTTCAAGCTCTGACCCACTAACAATACAATCGACTCGCGTTAAAATAAACAAAATTTTGTTGAAAAACGACCCGGTCTGGTCCTTAGTTTGTGAAGAAGTGCAATCTTTATCAAAACACAGCAGCGAGAGAAAAGAAGTGAATAAAAGAGTTGTCGAGTTGAGATTTGTTTTTTCTAGATTCATCATTATTGTCATCATCATGCGTACATGTCGAAGAAGATCTGGAGACGGGAATCGAAGCTCTGATCAGTGATCTGAGACCAAAACTCGTAGAGCTCGTCTTTGCTAATCTTGTCGACCGTCATTCTCCTCCTTCTTCCCAATGCATCGAACAGCTCTAAAGCAAACTCCTTCGAATCTCTCATTCCTTTCACCAAAAAGAAACAAAGAGGCGTCGGTATCAACCTTAAGGAGACAAATTTACCAGAAAGGGACGTAAATTTAGAGAGGAAAATGACGAAAACCTATGCATTGTGCGAAATCTTGACGAAAGAGAAAGCCGTCCTTGGCAAGCTTATCGAAGCTGGCCTGAACTTCGTTCCATGCATCGACGTTGCCGGTGGTCTTGCCGTTGCTGATGAACCGCAACCCACGCAGCGCCTTCTGCGCGCCCGAGCGGTTCCGGTCAAGCTGCGCGCGCTGCTTCCGCAGGGCCCGGGCTGTCAGGGCCACGTCAAACCCGCCGGCATTCTGGCCAGCCGACGACGTGGACGCCGAGAGCACGCGGGACGCGTGGCCGTGGCTCCACGAGAACCGCCGTAGCTCCGCCTTGAGCTCCTGCGAGAACTGCCGCGCCTTCGCCACAGCCTCCGCCTTGAGCTCCTGCGAGAACTGCCGGAGCAGGCTGGACGAGCTGCGGCGCATCGCCGGCGACCGGGATGGGCACGAGGCCGACGCGCGCGGGGTCCCGGCCCCACTGCTGCCGCCGCCGCCGCCGCCGTCGTCATCGTCGATGCTGATCACCAACGCCGACGCGGCCGTCGCTGGCTCGACGCTCCGGAGAACAATCGTGTCGTCGTCCTGCAGGTCGAGCGTCACCTCAACGAGCTCCTCACCCGAGCTGGACTCCGTGCCCGCCGGCGAGGTGCCGCCGCTCGCCGGAGACTTCCCGGGGACGGTGTCCGACGCCCACCGGCGCTCATGCTTGGCGAGGCCCTTCATCTCGTCTTCGGTCGCCAATGGAGAACACAAGACAACACAACACAAGTGAAGCTACAGCTTCAGTAGGTGGGGGCGTGGTTATATATGGTGTCGACTAGATAAGGGGAAATATCAATGGAGTGGAACTCGTGGGATGACGCGTGGAGAATCCATGAAAAAGGACATGGAAACGCGGTGCGCAGGTTTTTGAAGACGAGAGAGAGAGAGAGAGAGAGAGAGAGAGAGAGAGAGAGAGAGAGAGAGAGAGAGAGAGAGAGAGAGATGTGCAGAAGGAAAGTAAGCAAAGTGAAATTTCTAGAGAGAGAAAATGGGAGGAGGAGGAAGAAGAAGACCGCGGTCGATATGGTTGGGAAGGAGATCGATCGAATGGACCCAACGCAGAAGAATTATAGAAGCAGGAGTATAATACACACACACCCATATAAAAATAAATACAACATAATAGATTGCCTTGGATGGGCACATGTGTTTGCGGGGAAGATGTTCTGTGCGACCCCAAAAATGTGTTTGATCGCCCCGGTCGTGGAACGAGGTGTGTGGGCCTCGTCCCGGAAAAACGCATGGCCCACGCCGTGTGGGGCCCACCCTCTCTTCCACGGCAGGGGGCTGTCCGAGTCAACCCTTCTTGGACGGACGGACGTGTCCTTTTCTCCTCCCCTCTCCCTCACGACGTTTTTTGGGGGGGTTGGCTCAACAAAGATTTTAACACGGATTAGCGAGCGGTGAAATTACCAAAAGGACAAAAGGGGATGCTAATGAATGATACGTGACAAGGAAAGGAAAGTCTCGGGTAATTAACGGGGGGGTTTTCGTGCTGTCTGCCTGAATTTCAGTTCGTTGGTTAAGAATGTGCAGATAATTTTCGCTAGACCTGTGGGACGGTGACATGATGATATTTGCGCTACCGATTGGGAAGCATCTTGTGACAAAGAACGGAAAGTCTTGTGGATTTAACAGACGGGTTTTTCGTGTCGTCTGCCTGAATTTTGATAACATTGGTTAAGAATGTGCAGACAATTTTTTCCATGCTTATCGGGATGGAGATATGACAATCTTTGCACTACCAATTGGGAAGCCACTCCCTTGAGTCGGACGGACGGACCACAGAACGTGTACTATTGACAAATAGTTAACATAAAACTCGAGCTAAAATCTGATCGAGTAGTCAAAGAAAATGTCATTAATCACACAAGAGAATCCCATTTATGTAATGCCTATGATTCACACGTAGATGCGTCTATTGATTCAATATCATTCGCAACAATGCAAAATGCTTTTTTGGTACGTCTGCCTGCCCCCAATTTGGTCATGTCAGCTGCTGCCTGATTGTCCATTATTCGACTTTTCCTTTGTTTGACTTTGGTCCCCTAATACCCTGTATTGGATTCACACATGTTCATCTGGATTAACATTGGACATATAATATATGTAACTTTTCTCTGCACACCCAACGTTTATACGGTAGGAATGAGGAATTAGTTACTTGCTGAAAAAATTAAAATTACCCGTATCAATATCGTTAGACATGAGTTGCATTTAAAATGAGCGATACACACGCATATATAAAAGGAGAGTTTTTTTTTTTTTTTCACGTGCTTTATTTAATAATCCCGGGTAAGGGCTCTAAGACCCCCCCAATCATGAGACCGTGGAAGCCCCTACAAGCCGTATGAACTGTTCCAATTTATGCCTTTGGTCTGTGCAGTCAATTTTGACCTTGAGTAGCTTCCGTACAATTGGTATGATTTGAACAAATGACCTCTAATTTCTTAGTTGGAATCTCTTGAGACACCAAATCGACTATGTAATCTTGAGAGAGGAGTCTCTTTTATTTAATCTTAAAAGATCGTAAATCCTCATCCAAATTTAAAGAGGAGAATATTCATTTTGCTCATACAATTGCTTGTTTTAGTATGGAAGTAGAATAGGTTTAGGGAGGATCGTCCAAAAAGTCTCAAACATATTGTACGACCCACCAATTCATTCATGAACTTTCTAATATAGCCAACATAGTCCCAAACATTTTGATGATTTTCCAAAATAATCCATCCGGCCAATTTATTACGAAAATCGCTAATACAACGATTCAATCAACGGCGATTCGGTCAGTGCCAGCAGTCCTATATAGCAATGCCAACACATATGTGAATAATTTATGCAATATTTTTTACAATTTATTGAATTTTTTCTCTCTTTTTTTTTCCTTTTATTTTCCCTGTTAACCTTTCTTTTACCTTAGTATTCATCTTCTTCCTTGAGGCTCTGGTGACCAGCGGAGGAAGAAGATAATAGAATAGGGAAAAAATGAAAGATGAAAGGAAAAAAAAGGAAAAAAATTCACAATTTTTTCAAAACAATTGCAAAAATCATCAACATTAGCGAATTCCGACATTAATTAGCCGGAAGGACTATATTGATAAATCGTTAAAAGGTTTAGGCTTAAATTGGCAAAATTAAAAAGTTGAGGATCAAATCAGCATTTATATGATAAGTTTAGGTTATGGTTAGGTAATTTTCCAGTGTGTTTTACCCTTTAAGATGTAGAAGAAAATTCCAATAAGATACTTTCTCACGTAAACCACTTCCATAGGAGAAAATGCACGCATAGTTATATGATGCCCCTTTGTCATAACATTGTGAGCTAGGGAAAACAGGGAGCAATGAGAAATCATGGTCGATTTACATTTGACCTATGCCATCCTCAATTCCTCCAACCCAATATTACTTTTAATGGCTGGACAATACAAGCACAGGCACGCACCCTATGAATTTCACTTTCCCTTGAACCTTCTCTTTTGACAAGTCGTAGGCAGTGAAGGATAACCATTTTATTTCTATTTTTCTATTTTAGAAACAAGTTTGGAATAGAAATCCGTTTAGTAACGCAATTTCATTTTTCAATTTTTGGAACAAATTTTAATTTTAGAAATAGATTTAGAATAGAAATGAGAAGTAAAAATTTTATATGTTTCTATTTCTAGAACAAAAATGAGAAATTCTTCTCATCACTCACCCTCACTACTAGACGGTCGCCCATCCACAGCCCATCATTGCCCACTTACTGGCCGCTGCCTCCCGCCGTTCGTCGTCTCCCACTAGCGGCTGCTGTGGGCCACCATCCACTTGCCATTGTCTCTCGCGGCCAACCGCCCTCCTCCCGCCGCCACCCACCATCGCCTGCCTGCCTCTCGCTGCCCTCCTCCCACCGCCGCCCCTCTCCCGCCAACAATCGTTGCTCACCTCCTACCATTGCCTGACGCCGGTCGCCTCCAGCCCCTATTCTTCGCATTGGCCACGTCGCCATCCATCGTCGTCTCCCCCCACCGTCCACTGCCCGCCATTCGCTGCCATAGTCTGCCCTCCTCCCACCGCCGCCCCCCTCCCGTCGCCAGCCGTCATCCGCCTCCCGCCACTGCCCGACACCGGCTGCCTCCAGCCGTTGTCCTCTACACTAGCCGCGTCGTCGTCCCCTGTTCACTGCCACCATTCGCCACCCGCCGTCTGCTGTTGCCATTTGCCCACCATCCACTCGCCAGTCACCTGAGAAGAAGAAATTTTGTGCCATTATTAAACAAATTTTTGTTTCGAAAACAGAAATTTTGTATTATTATCAAACGTGTTTTTTTACTTAAAAACTCGTCTAGGAACACAAATAGATAAAAAGGCCAGAAATCTATTTCTAAAACAAAACGGTTGTCATTAGCAACCTCAATTAGGGGTGTGCAACCGGACCGAGTTTACCCGGAAACCGGACCAACCCATCCGAAAAATAGGTCCGGGACCCGGTTCTGATAAGAACCGGTCCGGGTACCTGTTCCATTTTTTGGGAACCGGTTAGAACCGGTCCGGTTTCCTATTCCGAGTAAAAACCAACAAAAACCTGTTTTAGAACCGATTTTGAGATAATGTACAAAAAAGTAAAAAGCCTATATCACGTTATCCTACTTCATCGGTTTTAGAACCGATTTCCGGTTTAATATTGGAATATGTTTCACAACTATGAGCGAAACAACTCGGCCCTTAAAGTCATCTAAATATTGTGTGATTTAGATGAGATATATAGACATTTTTCTAGTGAGAGCAGATGCCTTACTGCTAAGTTTCTTGATTTTTCTTTCAAGATATTTCATTCGGAAACAGAAGTGATGAGTTATCTCATCATAGCGCAAAATAAAGAGCTAAACATGTTGAATAAATTCCCTGGAAATGTGACTCTTAAAGATTTATGCGATTTGACTATGTCTTGCCACATAGTGCTTTTGGATTGTTGATTTTGATGGATTGTAAGTTCAATTACTCATTTTGGGGATTGTTACTTTTAGCGGATAATGGTTTTTGTTATTCATCTTTTATTTTAAATTGTTTCATTACTACCTATATTATTTTGCTAGAAAAAAATGAAACCGAAAAAAGGAACAAAAACAAATATAGGTTCTCGGGTAGACCCTGAAACCGAACCGAAAAAACAGGGTCGGTTCCAAAATAGGGTCTAGGAAAAACATGATTGGTTTCAGGTTCCAAAAATTGGGAACCGGTTATAACAAGGTTGGTTTCAGGTTCTAGGTCTGGACCCAACCCATCATGGAACCGATCACCCCTAGCCTCAATCTCTTGTTTCTTTTATATGATTTTTGGTGTATTTCGTTGAAAGTCCCCACGAGTGTATGTGTAATACCTGTCAAAAGGCACTAGGCCTCATCTTATGGATGACATTGTCTTGGATGCGTTGCAAGAACGCGTTCTCTCTTTTTTTTTTTTGTGGAAATTGTGGTGATACGGTATTTTAGCTTAATTCCAAAAAAACAGCACCAACTTTACTAACATTTTGGTCCGAACTTTTTTATCTCATAAAAAATCAACTTTCACTTAAATCCCAAATCTAACCCAAATAATTTGAAAATTTCTCATCATGGAGGTCAGATTTGGGACTAAAGTAAAAGTTTGTGCTTTTTATTGAAACAAAAAAAAGTTCGGACCGGAATTGTCATTAAAGGTAAAATTGATACTTTTTTTTTCAAAATTAGCCATTTGGTATTCTTTCTTTTTATTACCAAATCTAGTGAGGCCATCCCTTGCCTAGGCTAGCGCGGCCTTGTCAAGGCTTGCCCTCGCTTGTGGTTGGTGACGGAGATCCTCACCCAAGCGACACTAGCTTGTCTGGCCATAGCCGGTGGCCAGTCACCAGTAAAATGAAGAAAAAATAAAAAATAAAAAAAAATCGAAAAATATTAAAATATTTTTTAAAATTGTCCACGTTGGCATCAACAGTGCCGCATAGGCCGACCAGCGTCCACGTCAGCAATATCCGGCCAAAATTAGCTAAAATAGCTGAATTGGCACTAAGACTATGTTCATTTAGCGGAAAATATTATGTTTTTGGAAAATGTTTTCCCGGAAGTCATTTTCCTGGAAAATGTTTTCCCAGAACATAATTTTTCAGTGTTCGGCAACCAATATGAAAAAATTTTGGAAAATAGCCGGCGGCCGGCGGTGACCAGTGGCTGGCGGCGGCGGCGGCGGGTGACCGGTGGCGGCCAGCAGCTGCGGCGGCCTGCGACCGGTGGCGACCGGCGACCGACGGCGGGTGGACAGCAACAGGGGTCGACGAGCGGCGGCGGCCGGCAGCGGGGGCCGGCAAGCACCGGCGGCCGGCGACCGGAAGGGGGAATGAGGAGTTTGACAGAAAATAATTTTCGTTTTTCAGAAACGAAAATCATTTTCCTCAAACCAATGAAAGATTTGGGGATGAGGAAGGAAAATGTTTTCCCACGGAAAACATTTTCCGCCCCCGAACACCGGAAAATACGGAAAATATTTTTCGGAAAAATATTTTTCCTGAAACGAACGGAGCCTTAAATCAAAATGTATAGAACTAAATCGGTACAATTGAAAAGTTTATAACTAAATTAACACAAATACAATAGGTTTGAAACTTTTTCGACACTTTTCCCCATTGGAAACAACATAACATGAAAGATGATCAAGGAGATCCCTTTTTGGCTGAGACCACCTACAAGATCGATTAGGCTTAATCGAAAGAGCAAATGATCTGTGTAGCTTTCATTTCACACGACTTGCGCACATGATGTTAGAAGCTTGAAACTTATATGTTCATGTCGCTTATACGAGAAATCTTGAATAATTTATGAATGCTTTAGTCGCAAATATCGGTTTTCTGAAACACTAATCTCGAAGCAATTGCTAAGTTTAAAATGCTTGCCGAGGTTCTCATTAATAAATGCCAAAGAACATAGAAAGCTCATATTGTCTATTTTCTCTTTGTGCTCCTAACTGCAGCAAACCTAAATTGAAAATCATCAGGAAAGCACAAGAGAAATCAATCGAGATGGAGGTCCCCATCCTTGAAGCAATTTGACTTTTGTTCCTTCCAAATAACACGGGCAACATTGCTTTGACTAAAATGGTGCAGAAACCCTCAATGTCAATTTCACATGTTTGTCGAACCCAAGTTCAGATTTCCCTATTTTTCATGTGATGCTTCGGGACTTGTAAAAAATACTGAATATGACGTGACATCTTAACGTATCCCATGCCCTGATTGGACATCTCTATTGTCCAATTTTACAGCACGTCGTTTGATCAATGCGAAAACAGTTTATATCTAAAGGGATAGCTCACCAGAAATGCCGACGAAAGTTGATCTACAAGAGCAGAATTTGGAATCCCAGTAGAATTAGGGTTTACCCCATGAGTCATCAGAAGGTGCGTCTAATCATTATTGGCTGTCATTATTCTTGCTCTTGGTTATTAGTGCGGAAGTCGACGGCGGTATGAAATGGAAAGTGTGAAAAATTAGGCCATTTGGAGCGAGTCTTTATCATCTTAGTATAGAGAGATTAGAGACCAAGCATTATTGCACATATTGATATTCTATTGATGGGTCCATACATAACTTTTAAGCTATTCATTCTTCAATTTCTTATATCGGTAAGACCAAGAACAAAGGAAGGAAGGTTAGAACAGTAAGTACGATGTCATTCACATATCCCAAGGCCAACTATTCCGCAAGCTTCGAATTGGGATGAGCTTCTTGAAGCAATTTGAAACAATCTCAAAGTCATCAAAAAAGAATTATGAGATAATATAGTCCAAACCAACTTCTGTGGCGAGTTGAAGATTCGCCACCAAAAATTTCAGAAACCATCCGCCACCAACAAGAGATTTTTCGTATGGTTAGTGGGGTTTGTTAGGGTTGACAATTTTGAGATCGCAAGGTTGAAGTTGATGTTAATTGAGCGTATGTTATTAGTTGACGAATACAAGTTTATTTGAATCACTTGACATGATTTGATACCGCCAATCTTTTATTGACCCTATAACAATTTACGAAAGAATCGGGTGACGTGATCATCACCACAAGATTTAACGAACATCCGTATAAACTTAAAGAAACAGCGAGACCTGTCATGGGGTTCGGGTTTTTCCATCAATGTGTATGCGTAATGAAGTCGTTTATGACTTCACTTCCCTTGAATGGTGTGATTCAACAAGATTCGTGCTTCGTCGGCTCATTCTGGTCCCCAGGTGGATCTCACATGTGGTGTTGAGTGTATAATGCTTCTTCGACGTGAAGTTTTTAGGGTACAATATTCACGTACATGACGGCGGTGATGAGGCTTGTGATGATGTCATGAAGGCCTAAATAGTGTATATTTTACATTGGAGTTGGTGGGGTTAAAGAAGATTTTGGTTTGGAAAATTTTCCAAAAAATCTTAACGTATTGCATTTGTATTAATTCAGTTTTAAACTTTTTCATATTTAGCCAATTGAGTCCTTTTAGCTAATCTTAGGTGGAATTCATTTATGTAGATAATTTTTAATAATATTTTTTCGAATGTGACATTGAACGATCCTCGGTTCCTGTATAGATCTGGGCGCGTGGCTTTTGGTTTGCTTTGATAATTGAAATGTTCAAGATGCTCCAAAACAAAGCATAGTGCTCATTTCCTGTACAAATAGCTTCTTTTGACCTCTTTTCGATGGTGTTGTTGTCCCGAGACTGTACGTCAACGACTATTTCAATTTCGCATTGGGCAGCCTGCGGTTGTGTTTCCCATGTTCGATTTGCGATTTCCCTTGACAGATGTTTGCTTTCATAATCGAACCATTATACCAAATGAACATGAATTGCCATAGCTTCCTCAGTTCAAAGACTAATGTTGACAAATAGGCCAATCTACAGTAGGTTTTACCCTGAACTTTCGGTTCTTTTTTATAAAGATCTTGCGAGACCCGCACTTTGACTCTCTATTCAACTGGAAATACTCTAAATCTTTCGAAATTTTCAAAAATCAAGACATACACAATCATATACAATCTGCTCTTGCGATGCTTCGGAAGTTAAAACAATATGTCATTTACTTTTCAAACTTTAGAAAGGAAGTCATATATTCAAGTTGGACGGAGACAATAGATACAAACAAACAGAGAGTACATACTACCTAGCAAGAGACGGAAGAAAAACCTTCATCGTTCCTTCTGTCCGTGGAACTCAAGATGTCATCAGTGATGTGGCAATAGTTGTAATGGCAGTTCTATTTATGTTTCCACAGGCCGAAATCGCACAGCTTCGAATTGACTTTGTATGGTCCATTGCATGTTTTCTCCGGTCAATTTCAACCGTCCAAACCGGCAATCATTAGCCGTAAGTGCTTCCTCTCCTATAATCTCATTCTTGTACATTCTCCGAACTCCTTTTTTTAATCCATTTTTGAGTTCATATTGTAATAAATGCCAAAGTCAGAACCAGATAATATATAGTTTTGCTCATTGCCAACCGTCCTTTCTCCCATTATGTTAATAGAGAAATCTGACGAGGGATCATGGGCAACACGCGTCTAGCATTTAACTCAAAGAAAGGAAATTAAGCTGCGAAACGGTGGAAAAAGCAGATTGGAAAAAACGATAAACGATGAATGGGGAAGATGGCTACGTTTGAAAGTTGGGAGATTTTGCCATAAGCAAAAGGGTCAAGACATCCTAAATCTATTATATTTATACTAATTTAGTTCTAAATATATTAATTGTGTCAATTCAGTTATAAATTCTTAAACAATTTGTCAATGTAATCTTTCTGGCCAATTTTAACCGAAAAACGTTGATGTGGCTATCTAGTCAGTGTCAGCCGTCTTATATGGCACACCCTGCTGACGTTGATAATTTTTTAAAAATCTTTTTGAATTTGTTTCTTTTTTTCCTTTTTCAATCTTTTTCTTTCCTTTTCGCCGATGGTCGGTCTTAGGCTATGGCCAACCACCGGCAATGCCCAGAGAGGGCTAGGTGACCCTCGCCAGTCACAAGTAAGGGATGGCCTCACTCTACCCAAGTGAGGCCACCCTCAATTGCTTGGGCGAGGTTTGCCTTGCCTGGGTAGGGCAAGGTTCGCCTTGCCAGATCAAGCCGGCCCTCGCCTGCGGTTGTTAAGGGTCACCTCACTAATTCGAGCAAGGGCTAGCGAGGACGACCCTCACCCAACCCTTTCCAAGCATCGCCAATGGCCAGCCATCACCTCAAACTAGTCACCAACGAAAAATAAAGAAACAAATAGTAAAAAAAGGAAAAAAATTCAAAAAAAATTTAAAAAAATTATCCACGTTAGCGTTGGTACGCCGTATAGGACGGTCGGCGCTGACTAAACCACCACGTGAGCATTTTCCAATCAAAATTGGCCGGAAAAACTAAATTGACACAATTTTAAAAGAATTAGGATTGAATCGGCACAATCGAGACATTTAAAACTAAATTTGTACTAGTGCAATTAGTTCAAGACCTTTTCTTGGTAATTTTCCCCCTTTCGTCTGATAAAGGCAAAGATACGAGGGTCATCGAAATTGCCTTCCTTCTTCTCCTTTTCTATATTTCTCGTCATCGTGCGTAGTGTTTTAACCAACTCAAAAAGCACACAGACTTGTCCCGGAAGCAACCTCCGATCCGTAACCAAAAACCAAACCTCACAGCACCGGACGAAGAAAGCATTAAAACTTGGACAACATCACCCCCACCAACCCCTTTCCTATCGCATGCTATAACTCGTCACGTTGGGGGTCGTCCGTTTGAAAATGTGGGTAGGCTCGGTTGAAAAACTATGGTTTTTCCAAACCGGGAAGAGGTTTCTGCGAAATACCAGGAGACATCATCTTGACCTTTTGCTTGGATGAGCGCAACGACGGCAACGTTCAGTCATTCCCTCTTTTTTGCCCTTTTTGTGCTCCACGTGGAGAGAGAATTTGACCCCTCTGTTTCGTGCGAAAAGTCTATCGATATCTGTGAATGTTCTTAAGCATAAGCAAGTCCCAAACCCTAATTTTATGAGCTCTTTGGCACCCTAAATTTATTGAACAACAACATAGTTGGCCTTGGGTAACAGAATTTAAATGAATCCATGTGTTGCCATAAACAAAATCCGAATAGTAGAGTCGTCCGACAATTTGATTGCCTAAACAAAGATGAAAAGTAATTGGAGTTTGAGATTTGTTTTAATCCTTAAACTTTAGTTTTTTGTGTGATTACAGTCCCTCTAACTTTGAATTGTTTTAGTTTCGAATCATCATTCTAGCACGTGGCTAAGAATTTGGAGATATTTTTGGGTTACTTCTAGATTCTGTCATTGTAATTACATTGCGGTGCAATTTAGTCGCGTATAAGAATTATGGTTTGAATTCTTGGATGATTTCAACTTAAGACTTGCTTGCATTGGAAGAAAATTTATCGATTCAATTCTAAATTTATTGTACGAATGTCAATTCATTGATAAGCCTTTCAATTTTAAGAACGCATTCATAAATATTTACATGAAATGCCAATTTAGTCTTATTGATTATTTTCACCTGAAATTGCTGATGTGACGGTTCAGTCAACACCAATCAACCTCCAAGGCAAGCCAAACCTGAGGAGAACAAATTACTCAATACATAGTCATTTTTTAGTAATTTTATGAATTTTTTTATTCCTCTTTTTTTCTTTCCTTTTTTCTGGTTACTGTCATCTTCTTCTTGATTTTTTTCCTTTCAATTTTTCTGATCCTCAATCTTCAAGGATGTCTTGGCCATATTAATTTTAAGTCATCATTCTTGCACGTGACTTAGAATTTGGAGATAGCTTTGGATTACTTTTAGATTATATCGCTGTAATTACATTGCCTGGCAATTTAGTCACGCACAGGAATTATAATGTGAATTCTTGGGTGACTTCAACTTAAGAATTGCTTGCATCAAAGGGAAGATAATCAATTTTATTTTAAATTTATTGTATGAATGTCAATTCAATACTACGCATCTCAATTTTGCCAGTGTAGTCCACTTTTACGTGAAATTCCAACATAGTCTTTCTGGCTAATGTTCTTCTAAATCGCCGACGTGACAATTTAATCATGCTGGTAAATCTACATTGCAAGCCGGCAAATTAAGTTAGACAAATTTACTCAACATGACGTCGTTTTGAGTAATTTATGAGTCTTTTCATTCTTTTTTCTTTTTTACTTTTCTTTCCTTTTTTCTAATTGTTGTTCATCTTCTTCTTGATTATTTTCCTTAAATTTTGCTTATCCTCACTCACTCAGGATGGATTCGCCATATTAATTTTAATTCATCATTCTGGCTCGTGACTTAGAATGTGGAGATAACTCTGGATTACTTATAGATTATGTCATTGTAATTACATAACCTGGCAATTTAGTCACGTACAAAATTATGATGTCAATTCTTGGGTGACTTCAGCTTAAGACTTGCTTGCATTAAAGGGAAAATAAACAATTCAATCACAAATCTATTGTACGGATGTTAATTTAGTTATAAACATTTTAATTTTGCCAATATAGTTCCAATTGCGTGAATATCCAATATCATTATTTCGACTAATTTTCGCCTAAAATTGTTAACATGATAATCTGATTATGTCAACCAACCTACATGGCAAGGTAAACAATTAAATTTACTCAACACGACATCATTAAGAGTAATTTTATGAATTTTTTTTTTTTTTTTATTTTCTTTCCTTCTTTTTTTATTAATGTTCATCTTCTTCTTGATTTTTTTTGCTTCCATTTTTCTTATCCTCACTCACCTAGAATGTCTTCGTCATATTGATTTTGAGTCATCATTCTTGCATGTGACTTAGAATTTGGAGATATTTTTGGGTTACTTCTAGATTATATTCCTGTAATGACATTGCCATATAATCTAGTCACGCACAAGAATTATGACATGGATTCTTGGGTGACTTCAACTTAAGACTTGCTTGCCTTTAAGGAAAATAACCAATTCAATCATAAATCTATTACGCGTATGTCAATTCGGTTATGATCATTTTAATTTTGTCAATGTCGTCCTAAAATTTTGCGTGAAATTCCTATAAGGTCTTTTTTGGCCAATTTTCGACTGAAGTTTCTTACTTAGCAGTCCAGTCATTGTTGGCCGACCTACATGGCACGCTTACAATCTAACTTGGACAAATTTACTCAACAGGACGTCGTTTTTGAGTAATTTAATTAATTTTATGATTTTTTTCTTTGTTGTTTTCCTTTCTTTCTCTCTTTCTTTTTTCTTTTCTTTCCCTTTTTTATGATTACTGTTCATCTTCTTCTTGATTTTTTTTCCCCTTAGTGTTTATGATCCTCACTCACCCAAGATGTCTCCATCATCCGCCATCATTGCCGCACATCCCATCGTCTATTGTCAATCACGGTGGCTCTAAGATCTCGGTCGAGCTCGACAACCTCGAGCTCTGCTACTATGTCGTCGAGCTCGAGTCCTAGATCGAAAGGGCTCGACCTTTGTCGCCGCATTGAGAGAATTGCCTATGCACGAGCAAGTCCGAGCCCCTAATTTTATGAGGTTTGGCACCCTAAATTTCTTAAACGATAAGGTTGGCCCTAGCTAATAAAACATAAATAAACGCAAGCATTACAATATATAATATCCAAATAGTAGACTCAACCGACAATATATATAATAAACAAAGATTAATGTAATTTTGAAGTTTGAGATTTTTACTCCTAAAACTTAAATTTTGTGTGATTATAGTCCTCTATGTATTGATTTTGAGATCACCATTCTTGCACGTGACTTAGAATTTGGAGATATTTTCGGGTTACTTCTAGATTATTATGTTGATGTAATTACGTTGCCATGCAAATTAGTCACGCACAAGAATTATGATCTGAATTCTTGGGTGAATTCAGCTTATGACTTGCTTGCATTGCATTTAATTGTCTTCTTTGTTTTTGTGACTTTCTGTGCAAGTTTATGATGCATCAAGTAGAGAGTTTTAAGAGCAAGGTTCTTTATCTCAGTTAAAAGCAACCGTGAAAGCAAAATGCTGATGGCGATTGCCATGGCCACCGAAGATCTGGATTCGACAAGTCCGGTGATGTTCACGGCGGCGGCGACCAAGCGAGGATTTGGAGTGGCGGAGCAAAATTTTTCGCTACAATGCAGCTAATTTTTCAGTTAATTTACGTTATCTAACGTGTACCTCAAACAAAGTCAACTCAATAAATTAGTTAAAAGGGTTAATACCACAAATAACTCCAAATAGGTGTATCTGTGAAAAATTTACCACAAACTAATTTTTTAATAACAAAAAACCCTAAACTGATACATTCATAACAATTTTACCCAAACTAATAACATCAAAAATCCCAAATTTATACATTCGTGACAAATTTACCCTCCGTTAGACTAGATCAATATCACGAAAAATCAGAAATTGGAAAATATGTGACAAATGGAGGGGTAAAACCCCAAACCGATACACATATTAATTATCACGTGTCACCCAACTCAGACATTTGATAGTGAAATTTAACGGAAACTAACAAAGGATAAATTTGTCACAAATGTACCAGTTTGAAGTTTTTGGTGGTTAAAAAATTAGTTTATGGTAAATTTGTCACATGTGTACTAATTTGGGGTTTTTCGTGATATTAACTTTAGTCAAAAGTACAAAAAAAATTTAAAAAAATTACTAAAATTGAATTGAATTTGATGTATCGATTTCTAAACTTTGAGTCCCTTTTCTTCAAAAAAAAAAATGGTACTATGGTCTAATTATTTTTCCTATAACCAATTATACAACAACTTATTTGATCCGACAAAAAAAACAACTTCTATGATGGCAAATTCATATAAAACTTGCAAAAAGAGTACAGAAATCGCTGAAAATAAACAAAATAAATAAATATCTATAGTAAGTGAGGGTTAGGGGTGAGCGGTTCCCAATCCGGTCCGGTCCCACCCAAGAACTGGGAACCGAACCGGAAGGACCGATTCCCATTTTCTAAGACCGAGGATCGGACCGGCTAGTCCTAGGACCATGGACCGGACCGATGGTCCGGTCCGGTTCCAATGGAACCATTCACGTACTTTTAAATTAGGCTTTCTATTTTAAATAAATAAATATATTTATTTTTCTATTTTCAAATGAAACCAATCACGTTCCAATAGAACCAATTCCATTTTCCAATGGAACCAATCCTTAAAAAATTTGATAAAAGCAAGAGGGAATAGATTAGGCTTTCTTTTTTTCTTCAAAAAATTTAAAAAGCAAATATATATTTATCGGTTCGGTTCGGTCCGGTTCCCACCCTAGAACCGGGAATCAGACTGCCCAAAAACCGGTTCCACTTTTAAGAATCGGGAACCGAATCGATACTCTTAAAAACCGAACCAAATTGGCCGGTCTAGTCCGATCCCGGCTTGTGCAGTCTATCATGCTCACCCCTAGTGAGGGTGAAACTTAATCTAAATAAAGTGACGAACGTACCTTAATTCATACATGAGGGTTAAAGAATGGGAAGTGTAATTTGTAAAAGTGAAAGAACCAAATAAGAAGGAGACGAGAAAGGTCTGGTTTCCTTTTTCTTTTCCATTTCAAATTTCCTCTTTAGAATTTTTAAGAAATGATTATCTTGTTCTTTTTTAATTTCTGAATTTTTTAAATAGCCAACCGGGATGCCACCATGGCATTCGACGGTGATTTAACGGTCATGTCGGCAAATTTTTTTTAAAGGAACGACCGATATAAACAATAAAAAGTACACGATCCAAAGATGTAATTGGCCCAAAAAGGTTTGAAACCCTAATTATACATTTCGCCCGAAAATTCATGGATGATCTATTCCTTCACTCCTTTAATTTAACACCAAGGCATTCTTTTTTCAATCGTGAAGACCATGTTGCGTATTCTAACATTCCTCGACACGAAAATCGATAGTTTGATTGACACTTCAAGAGTGCAAATCCCAAACATTATGGCTAAACACAATGAAGAATAGCCAAAGGAAACCGACTTAATTAGTGCAAGTAGGATGTGAGAAATCAAACTCAAGATCTCGAAGTGGCGATACCATAGTTCCAAGGAATAACGAACATGCGTGATTAATCAGGCGAGCACTACTTGTTAAGGAAGGGGATTCCGAGCACACATCGACATTGCTCTCCCGAAAGTAACTCCGAAACATCCCCACCGCTGACTTGATCGTCGAAGGGTCCGCCTAAGTTTCAACCCCGGGGGACGTCTTCGTCTGTAGCGGGCCTCAAAAGTAAAAACCCGATCGATAACACTCCGCACGCTGTGATTGGCCCCGACCTGAACATCGAGCTTCAGGATCACCTTAGGATAAAAATAAAATTAAAGAAGAAGAAGAAGGTTACTTAGGAGCATCACGGGGTGTCGAGTGGGGGCCCACCACAAAAAAAAAAAAAAAAAAAATTAGGTAGCAGCTCGGCACGAGGACCGCGCACTTGGAATTGCCACTAAGTGGGTCGGAAACAGGTGGGCTTCTAGAAGGTCCCTCTTTTTCTGTATGAAGCCCAGACTTGCCTTGGGCCCCAACCGGGCTCCCCAAAAGTCAACAGCTCACCAACCCCCGTTTGTAGGAATGTTCACTCGTTTGACCACTAAAAACACAAGATAGAGATTGAAAGAATGCTTATCAATTCATTTGTGATGACTATGCGCACTACGCATTACATCTTTATATCGTCACAAGAAACAAAAAAAAAAAGAAAAAAAATTCGCACGATTGTATGTGCATTTTTTATCCCCCCGCGTGAGTCGGTCGTGTCGTGTTCGTGCGTGCATCGGAATTCCACGGAGTGGACCGCGATTTGAAAGTCGGCGTCCGCGACACTGTACGGCCGCATCCTGGGACTGTCCGTTCGAATAAAGTTCCGCTGGAGTTGGTCGCGTGTCGAAAACGAATCGGTTGGAACGATGCTGTCGGTAGCTCGCAATTGGGTTAGGGTTTCGGCTAGAGTTATCTCTGACAGGCTAAAGGC
The DNA here is from genome assembly GCA_024500025.1 of Syzygium aromaticum. NCBI lineage: Eukaryota > Viridiplantae > Streptophyta > Magnoliopsida > Myrtales > Myrtaceae > Syzygium > Syzygium aromaticum. The sequence continues at coordinate 5,052,719 of CM044889.1, read as the reverse complement.
CCGTCTCTCTATTTCCCTCGCTTTTCCTTTTTTTTTTTTTTTTTGGGCCTCTGTGTCGTTATATCGAAGTTATTTAAAATTTTCTGGACTCTGAAGTATAGTATAAATAGCTTCAAATGTGTTCAAGTTTGTTTAAACTAGATTGTTAATTATCATTTTTCACATTAATTAGTTATGTAAAACGCTGCTGTGCAAGTCTTGTTGGTGAACGTGTGGGGACTCGAGCAAAGTGTCTCTCTAGTCCTTCGAAAATCCCACTACCAAATGAGAGTCAATCTCCACCTCAGGATGCAGAGTGTCGAATAAAGAATTCCCCGACAAAACCCAAAATTTATTATATTAAACTTTTCAATTTTATCAATTGACTCCTGAAATTTTATGTGAAATTTCAATGTAGTCCTTCCGGTTAATATTCGCCGAAAGTCATAGATGTGGTAGTCCAGTCATCGCCATGCATTCTACATTGCATACCAACATGTCAGCAATTTCTTGCGAAAATTGGCCGCAAAAACTACAATGGAATTTCGTACTGAGATTTAGAATTAAATTGATAAAGTTGAAAATTTTAAGACTGAATTGACATTCGTATAATGTGTTCAGGATCAATTAGACAACTTCCATGAGTGTCAAAACATTGTAGACATATAGAATCAATAATTAATTAGCATGACTCACAAAATTTATCATGCTATCAAATGGGGTGTGGACTCCAAAACTATTGTCTTGCTTGATTCAACACGAAGTATATAAAGAACATTGGTCCGACTCTCTCTCTCTCTCACTAGAAACCACCCTTGAGGTTCACGAAAATTACCAGAGCGCCATCGAGAGGGGGTCGGCATTCAGCTTGCCTCCGGACTCGTTTCGTGGTCCATGTAGCAAAAGCTCTTTAATTCAGAATGACGTGCTGTCGAGCCTCGTTTCATCCTATGCCTGGGAGCCTTCATCACGAGTTATGCCCCTAGGATCCGGGAGCCTCATCCCCGAGACTCCCGTTGGCCAGGACCCAGTTATTCTCAAGTCGAGACATCATATAACGAACGCACTATGTGCCGATCTTCTATTGAAACAACTCTCGTATACACACGCGGCGCAGAAAGTTTCGATTATCAGAAGCAATTCGTTTTCACAAAGATGTCTACGGATCGAGAACGATACGTGAGTGTGTGTGAAAGAGAATCGGCATGCAAAAAGAAAAAAAATTACCCTCAAAACAAGATCGGTTCGAGATACTTAGTCTAATCTCCAGTGTCAGTATCTAGAAGTTACATCATCTCGTTGGTTGGCGTTCCCGTTCAAAGAGGGAGTTGGTAAAGTTAGCTGTCACCCAGCTTCAACAAAACGTCTCACCTCATGTTAACGCCAACGCTTCAGTCAATGTCTTGATGTGTAGACTCGCGCAATGAGTTCCATCTTTTGCTTGTGCTACCGAAAGTGTGGATACAGAGTAGCGGCAAGCACAGACGCTCGTCATCTATCTTGGGTTAGGTAAAGACTTTGTCACGATTCATTTTGATTTGTACTTCACCATCAGCAAGCACAGGTCATGTAGTTCATGCATGTACTCTTTTGTCTAGAAAGTGATTTATCAATGAGTATGATTCCCTTATTCCACAAGGAAGGTGTTAAGAGTAATTTTGAAGTTAGGAAGTTGATTGAATGAATTTTTCCAGTTTGGCTAGCGAGCTTTCCGATTCAAGTACGCTACCACGCATGTGTTGTTACGGAGAAAGGAGGTTATTGATTTCTGGTATGTCCACTTATTGACAATTTCTCCAATCTTGGCATGCACTAAGCTTTAAAATTTTGGGTTTCAGTTAAAGGGTTTTGCATTTCGTTATTGTTCCCGACCATGGATGCTGGTGGTATTGGAAAATCTTATTCGAAAGTTTAAATTATTGGATGAGTCGTGTGATATTAAGATATGGTAAAAAGTTATGCTCATGCGAGGGTTTGGATTGACCAAGACTAAAAGGGAGGCAAATTAGGAATCCGAAAAGACTGGCTCGAGTCCTCCAACTCCTATATCATGTTAGAACGTTCAACTCAAAAGATTAAGTTATTAAATGAAGACAAAATTTACCATTTATATATTGTGACGAGTTGTTATTCTAACAAGTTTTCTCTTTTTTGGGGGGTATTATGTTTCCTTCTAAGTAAAGGCAGCAATTCGCGATAGCGGGTTGTGTTCGTGTAATGTCGCCATTAGATTACACTAGAAAGTAGGTCAACTTGAATACGACACGATTAAGCTGGTCATGTTGACCTACGTGACACGAACACGATTTGAAAATCAATAAGTTGACAAGTTACAGCCCATGTAACACAATCAAATAATGGGTTGATTGGTCGACACAATTGCATAATCCATCATGACACAAAATGTACCCGCCAAATACAAACCTAACATAAATATCCTCAATTATTCATAAGATACAATTACAAATTGTGATAATCAGACAACAAAATGTCATCAAATCAAATTAAACAACGTCATTTGTAATTAATATGATATCATCAATTTGAAACAATTACCGTGAATAACTTGAAAAGAATAATTTTTCAGCTAATCATGTCGAAACTGACCATATACATGTTGTGTTAACACTAACCCGTTAACTTAAACCTGTACTTCTAGCGGGTTGGACACGAATGCGTTGACACGAAATTGACCTGGACATGATTAACCTCAACCCAAATCCATTAATTTCCTATCGAGTTCAAATTGTGTTATTGTGTCACGTCCGGAATTGCTACCCTACTTCTAGTGAACAATACGTTATGTAATTATTGTGCCTCCACCGCGGCCCAACTAATATGTATCAAAGGCCCGGCCGCATTGCTTGAACCCGCAAGCTAATAGACTGAACTGAGGCCCAGCTAAAATGGCCCGACATCATAATTAATTATGTATAGGAATGGATTTTACTCTCGCGAATCCATACATACTTTGCTCAATTTTAACAAGATATCCTCACCTTAGACTGCAATACTGCATACATCTAAACGACTTCCGCATTTAACAGCCATCTTCAGTTGCTTAATGGTGGTCGATTGTTCAATAGCCATCACACGGGACGATCCCGCCCGCTTGCAATCAAAAATCTGAAATATCAAAGTGTCCGCTGATTTGCCACAACCTTTATTGCCAAATTTTCTCATTTGCAGAGAGGAAAGATTAGTTTGGATTGTTATGAATTACGAAAGACAGCCAAACTTTTGTTTCCTCTGTGGAAAGGTTGGGCATTTCCTCAAGACATTGTGACGAAGGAGGAGATGAGTTCGATCCCGAAGAGCGCAAAATCTACGGCCCCTGGTCAAGAGCCGAAGTTGCTCAGCGTACTCCAGCTCGGTTAGCGTTTTACAGGGGTGAGATTCTTGGAGAAGATGTTGAGGAAGCCAGCCCCAGAGATGCGAGAAACGCAAATTGTGTCCTTACAGCATGTTAACTACGGATCCGCAATTGATGAATGCATCATGGGGGCAAAACAGGAGGGCTAACTCCAAAAAAAAAGCGCAAACTTTAGGTCGGATGACAATTCTGGCCCAAATTTTTTTTGGTCTCATAAAAAACCACAAACTTTCACTCTTATCTCAAATCTGACCCCCCATTGACTCTCTTTGAAATCACTCTTATTTGAGAAAAAAGATTATGGTCATGAGCTTGGCGGATCTCGTACATGGTGTCAGTCGACAGACGATGGTCTGCAACGTCAGATTATGACAAAACGACAAAGTCCAACCGGAGATATTCAATCTAGAAATCTTTTTGACTTGCTGGTGAAGTGAAAAAAAACGAACAATTTTACCATTATTCATCAAGTTGTGGCTTAGAGAAAAAGACAATGAATAATACTTTAAATCCGCTCAGCAAGCCACGTGAATTTATTTCTGAGGTAGAATAGTCAAGTTAGATAATTAATTGTTCTAAGTCAAGGGGGTTAGATTTGGGATTTAAATGAAAGTTGGTGATTTTTTATAAAATAAAAAAAAATTGAGATTAGAATTGTCACTCGACCTAAAATTAATATTTTTTTTTTAAATTAGGCCCAAACCAGGGGATGGACAAGAAGGGACAAGTGGACCAGAAGGCCCTAATGTTCGATATGTACATAAGTTACATATTTCCCTTAGACCCGCAAGAAGGCCCTGATGTTTGATGAGGTGGGGCTGAGGTGGCTGGCCCTAAACAGCCACCAAAGCGGCCATGCGTAATTTGAACTTGAATTGTCAGGATGGCCGAGGGCTCCTCGATAGGCCTTGTATGCTCTTTCTGATGGAAAGGAAGCACATCTGAGTGGCCTGTCAATAGATTGAAGACATCTGTATATTTTGCTTCTTCAGTTACTACAAGTCAGGATAGGCAAGACAGGATAAGGTTGGATAAAAAAGAGATATAACCTGAATAAAAATATTTCATATGGGAGGTGAGATAAAGTTAGATAGGATTTCTTATAAAGTTGGAATGAAAATGGCCCCATGCTTGTGGCCAACGAGGGCGTCGCAACCCTTGCCTATGGGCAACCACCTTGCTAGCCTAGAATTGTAAAATAATAATAATAATAATAATAATAATAGTAATAATAATAAAAGTTCAGAAAAATATAAAAAAAAATTGTAAATTTTGTCCGCATCAGGATCAGTCGTGCCACATAAAACGGCCAAAGTCTATGTTAGTTATTTCTGATCAAAATTAGCTGGATATACAATGTTGGCAAATTGTCGAAAAGTTTATGACTCAATTGGTACTTTTTCCAATAATATGATTCATACGATGGTAAATAGTTCAAATTGAAGTGGGCCAATCAAAGTCTCCTCTTTCATAGAAAGAGTGATGTTTTGGGCAAGATATGATAGATTTATCAATAGAAATAATTTACCTCGAGTATAGGCAAAAGTAAAGTCATAAATTTATTACCTTGATATCAATTCAGTTGTAAACCTATTAATTTGACCAATTTACTCTTAAACCTTTTCATATTGATATTAATTCAGTCCATCCGACTAATTTAGGCTAGAAATTGCTAATGTGGGCGTTGACCATTCTATATGGCACGATCAACATTGATGTGAACAAATTTTAAATTTTCTTTTAATATATTTTTTTTGAAAACTTTTTATTATTTTATTAATTTTTTTCTTTGTTTTACACTTTGGACAAGCAAGGTTGCTAGTCGACTATCAGCAGCCACAAGCAAGGGCCGACAGCCATAGGCAAGGGCTAGCAACCCTCACTTGGAACTGGGCAAGGGCCCGACACCCTCACTTGTGGCTAGAGATGACAATATGGGTCAGAAGCCCATTTATTAACTCATTTTTAGTGGGCCCAGGTTGAATATGGGCCATTTGAAATTTTGAAAATAGGTCAAAATAAGTTTGCAACATTAAAGCCTAAGTTTTTTATTTTTATTGAAAAAAGCCCAAGTTTATATGGGTCAAATATAGGTTGAATATGGGTTGTCAATGACAAACTCATACTTGACCCATTTAAGTTATTAACTTGTAACCTTGTAGGCTAAATAGCTTAAGTGTCATTTAAAAAAAATTATGTTTTATTTTTTGAAAAATAGAATTTTGTTAATTTTTATTTTCTTTTCATTTTTTCATTTTTTTTATTTTTTTGTTTCCTTCTTCTCCGGCCGGTTGCTGGCCATGGCAACTGGCCATAGGCAAGCTTCAAGCTCGCCAGATTCGGGTGAGCTTGAGGCTCGTCCAGATCGGCGAGCTCGAAGCTCGCTCGAGCTCGTCCGACAAGCTCTAGTTCGTCCAAATCGGCGACCTCGATCAGTCGCCGGTGGCCAACAGAAGAAAAAGGAAAAAGAAAAAAAGAATTAAAATTTTCATTTTTTAAAAATAAAAAGAAAATAAAGATATAAAAAATATTTTAAAATTATTTTTTAAAATTATAAAAATTGTTCATTTATTTTATATTGCATTGAAGCATTTTAGCAATATAAATATTATAAGAAACAAGTTTTTTTCTAAATTGGATTTTAAAGTCTTTTAGAATACAAGTCGGATTGGGTATAAGTTACTAGATTTACACTACATAAATATGAGTCAAAACGGATTAAATGGGTTAATATGGGTCGGATCATTTTTAACACGACCTAAACCCGACTCGAGCTACCCATTTGACACCCCTACCTATGGCTGACGAGGGCATGAAGGCCCTTGCCTAGACCTCACTTGTGGCCGGCGAACAGTTGGGGAAAGAAAAGAAAAAAGAAAAGAGTAATAAAGAATTCATAAAAATAAAAAATGAAAATTTAGAAAATTATTTACGTCGGTATTGTTTGTGCCACTTAGGACACTTAGTGTCCACATCAACAATTTCTGGCCTATATTGGCTGATAGATTGAATTTGTACCAATGTAAAAATGTTTAGAACTATATTAATCCAATTGAAAGGTTTAGAATTAAACTGATACAAATGCAATAATTTTATGACTTTTTTTTATACTACCCCCCCAACCAATATACATAGGAATCTTACCAAATTCTTAAATCTCTCATATAATGTATCACCTCACATGTCATATTATCACTGCATTATCCACTTCAATTAAGTATCGACATTTTTACTATCCTACTAATAAGATACAATTGGAGAAAACTTGGGTTGGTGCTCGACACCATATTATCTTTGAAAACAATCGCCAAAAGCTATTGTATCAATATTAGAGGCTCCATTGATAATGCATTCTCTTCGCCGTCCCCGTCCTTAATTGTAATTGTCAGCAAAAACTTAACGAGGTTCTTTAACGAATAAAATATCTTTCAGCATGTTAAATTATATGTTGTGAAAGGCTAAGGTACATTTTGCAATAGCAAATTTACACTCCTCTCCATATTAAAAAGATCAGACAGAGATGCTTTTCAATCTGCAAATGTGCATGTGGGTGAAGGCCTCGTTCCAACGCTTTGCATCATCATCATCTCATCAAAAGAATCTGCATAAAGGGTACAATATCACCAGAAAAATGGGCGCATCCCAGCAGATTTAATGTGGTCAGAGAGTAGGCCGCGTGTCCATGATTCATATAATACTTAATCAGAGATCGTGCCTCATTAATGACAGGAGACACAAGTCAAGTTGTCCAGAAAGTTCAATATTCAAATTAAGGAAATGATTGTAGACCACTTTGTCTGGTTCTAGCTGTCTTCCTTGACTAACTAACGTGGGCGATAGGTTTTAGAGCTGGTCAGGTCCGACCCTAGAACCTGAACGGGTCGATTACTAGATCGACCCGTTCGATTTCAGGGTTGATCTCGAAATCGATGATTTCTTCTTTTTTTAATTTTGTTTTGGTTTTTTCTATTACCTACCAGTGGGAGTTCCCAACATTGAAAGAAAAAAATAATTTACTAATTGAGATTTGTTTTAGAATAAAAATAATTTAGAAATCTTGGCCAGTCCATTGGTTTGGTTCCTTACGTGAAACTGAAAACTTGACCAATTTCCCTGGTATCCAACCAGAATCGGCCAATTTGGTTTGGTTCGTTTAATTTTCAGATTGGACTAGAATCGATGGACACCCCTGCTAAACAAAGGAACTTCCAATAGATTAAGCAGAAACCCTAGAAAAGAGTGTTTCCATTGATTCCCACATTTTCCATATCGATGATGGAACAGGTAAGATCAAGAATCGATTAAATAGAAACAACAGGAGCCAATGTGAGGCAGTGTCATGGTGAAGGCGCCTTCATCATGCGCACTCAACGGTGTACCTAGCCCTTCCAAAAGGGTCAAGATTCGAGTTCGATCGGGATTGGAAACCCAGAAAGTTCAAAATAACATATTGAATATTACAGATTGCTGTTGTGGAGAGAGAGAGAGAGAGAGAGAGAGAGGATTGAATGATTGAGAGAAAGGAAGGTCGGTATGAAATTGATCATGGCCGGCTGCTCACAACAAAATTGGCATGGCTAATGTCATTGTCCAGATAAGAATCTGTTTGGCATTTGTCATCATGATTATTATAAAAATCTTGTTCATGAATATCGTTTGGAGACACTTGTCGATTGGAAAAGGAAGTTTCAATTTTCGAAATACCGATTACGGACCTTTTATAAGGTCAGTAAATATATTAGATTTCATTACTTCTCCTTGATTAATCACTTAAATAAGTACTTCTGGACACTTTTTAACAAGGTCCTTTTTGTCAACGGAGCTCACCCAAACTCTAGAAACAACAATAAGAGTCTATTTGGTGTTGTGGTACTTGATACAGATTATTTTTGTGTGATACATCTGATTGCTTATCCGATAGAGAAGAGCCAAGCATTCTATGCCACGGATTGTAACTCGTGAGTAAAAAAAAAACCCTAATTTTCGGGTTAATTCATATAAATGAAGAAGAGAAAAATTTATCTTCTACCGACGTTTATACTTTAACAAGGATAAGGACGTCTAAATTCTTTTAGAACATTGTAACTCACGAGCCAAAATAACCTTAATTTTCCGGTTAATTCGTATGAACGGAGATGGGAAAACTTTTTCCTTTACCGATATTCATGCTGAGGTCGTCCGAATTCTAGAACATGGTCATTCGAAATATTAAAATTCAAGCCCTATGACTTTTCTCCACGTAGGAATTCATCAGAGGCCTCGATTTTCTCATTGGTAACCCTTTTTCCAACTTTTTAGGCTATGAACTTTGGACTGATAAATGCATTGCAGCCGTGTCTCTCTCTCTCTCTCTCTGTGATATGCATGCTTGTAACAATCGCTTTCAAAACAGGGAGGCAAAGGGCAAGAATCAAAACATCAGAACACGTTGTTTCGATTCACGCAACAAAGTCGTCTTCAGAAAGATCCAAGAGAAAATATCTCCAGTCCTACTTTTGACCTCATTAGGGCAAACTTCAGCACATAGGAAGAAGAATAAAGAAAGCACCCATGGCGGTAACAACCACGAGCAGTTCTCTTGGATTTCACCCTTCCCCACATTTTCTTGATTTTCTTGCTCCCCCTTCTGCCTCTTTCTTGCTGATCTCTCTTCACCTCCACCAACATACAGACGCACCTTAACCTAACTCTCATCGAACAAAGGATAACAAAGTGAAAAAAAAAAAGAACAGGGCTAGTGATATGGAATCTTTGACGGGACGGAGACGACCGTACGAGTGTCGCGTCGACGGGGGCTGATTCCATGTGAATTATAAGATATGTTGAACAGAATTATTGCGAAGAATCATTTGTTAATAGCTCTCGACCCCATTCAAACCTATCGGTTAGGCTTCGAGTTCGAGGGCGGGCTTGGAGCATTGGTGCACGCAGAGAATCCCTTAAACACAGTGATTTCTTGAGGTGCAATTCCAAATCCGTGGGTGGCAAATTAGGAAACTCGGGTGGTCATGCAATTTCTCGGATCGTTTCGACACTGACGGCTACAGTTGACTGGACGTTTCAACTGATCTCTAAAAGTCTGAAATTTGCTGCTGCATCATCTATGAACGACGTGTGACTCGAACCTCAGACATTCCGTCCGCTTCTTTATAAAGCTCGATATAAGTAAACCTCGAGCCGGGACTCTCTTACCACTTTGAGCTTTCAGCCGCAGAGACGGACCCGACAAGAAGAAGATGTTCCTGTTCCTGAGATATTTGTCAAGAACCGTCCACGAAGAGCAGCAGTTCGAGAATGAATACAAACGCCTCGCATCCTTGTGCAAGACAATCCCAAACGAGGATCGACACCGGATCAGAGAACCCCGCCATGATAGTAACGCGGAAGAGGCCTGCGTTTCCTTCACAGTGTGGAGGAAGTCGCTCCTGATCAACTGCAATGGCTTCACGGTGATTGACTCACGCGGGGACATAGTCTACCGAGTTGACAGCTACGGCGGGCATCCGCAGGAGGTCATCCTCATGGATGGTGCCGGCAAATCCGTCCTCACCCTGCGCCGACTCAAGGTAGGGTAGCGTTTTCGACATCGTTTTCTGCGTATGCTGATGATGTTCGCTAAGATAGCAAGCGCATAGACTCATTCATCATCTATTGGGACATGAACTGCAGAAACTACTTGCAAGGCCCGATGACTGGCTGGTCTATGAAGGCGAGGACGGCGACAATGGACCTTTTTACAAATGTAGCAAATTATCAAGAAAGAAACCTATCTGCTGCGTAAGGAGGAGGGTTGCAATCTTACGTGCTGCTTCCAATGCAATCGCATATGTGTGCCATGCCACGCCGGGTAAGGCACGGGAGTACATGATCGAGGGGTCGTATGCGAACCGGTCGTGTAAAGTGCTCAAGGAGTCATCGCGGGATGTGGTGGCAGAAATCAAGAGGAAGAAGGCTAGTCCTGGCGGGGGTTCGTTCGGGACGGAGGTCTTCTCGCTGGTTGTGCAGCCGGGGTTTGACTGCGGTTTCGCCATGGCTCTTGTTCTGCTGTTGGATCAAATGTTTTCCTAGGAATGAGAATGAGAAAGAACAAGAGAGAATTTGTCGATGGCTTTTTGTTGAATCAAATGTTTTCCTGGGAATGAGAATGAGAGAGAACAAGAGAGAATTTGCCGATGGCTCTTTGTTCTGGCAACTGTGGATCAAAATCAAAGTCGAATGTCCTCAAAGAAGGAGAGGAGGAGGAGGAGGAGCAGTGAAAAAGAGAGGAGAGAAAAAGGAAAATGGAGATGCGGGGTATCGATCCCCGTACCTCTCGCATGCTAAGCGAGCGCTCTACCATCTGAGCTACATCCCCAAGTTGTACACTATTCCCAAAATAAGTAACTTGAATTTATTTACTAGGCGTGATGATCTAAAGATGTTTCGAACTTCGTATAAAACTATGTATCTGGCGTTGATGCAAGAGAGAGGCTGAAAAGCTCTCCCAAAAGATAAAATGCGAGAATAGAATGGCGGAAAATACACCTTTTCTTCTGATTTGACACATTTGTAACTTTTCTCCGAGGGTTAGCTAGTACACACATCACGGGATTCCACCAAAGTTAACCGATGCAAGAATGGACGTTCACCGGCTTTTAGACAAAATCATAATTACTAGGATGGGAAATCTTGACATGTATGCATTACTAATGATAGTACGAGAATCGGACGACAGTTGTATTTTGATATTATAACAAATCCGTCTTTATAAAATGAGCGAGCAGGTTCTATCAAGTTTATTTACTTTTTAGATTTACTTACTTTGTGAGATTGACATTTTTATCCTAATTAAGCTGTAACTATTTGTAATCTGAAGATCGCACCATGATTCTCTTTATTCTCATCACGTGGCATTCCTCAAAATCACGGCCTTTAAACTTTATAAGTAACAGATAAGAGCGACCAGCAACGAGCCATTGCAATAGCGCCGTCGAAACCGAAACCGAAATTGAAGCAGCAATCTGTCAAACAGAGGACTCTGGGGTAGAAGAGTAAGAATTCAACTGCCACTCGAAATGCTTTACATAGGGCGGCAAACAATTCCTCTCAGTATGCTAAACTTGTTTTGCGAAACCTAATAATTGTTACAGGTTACAACAGTACCCGCTTCCGCATCCTAGAGGGGGCATCTTCTATTTCCGACTGTTTCACAGCTTCGACAATACATTATGTACAAAATCTGTCCGTTTTCCCCATCTTAAAACAGTAAATACGGTGCAAATTGGACCTTATAGGCGTAGAGGGCGCGTCAGTGTAGACCGTCCCCCCTGCCTCTGCTCCAATGCAACGGCATGGACGTTTTGGGCTTCTGATGGCTGTCATAAGCCACCCGTGCCGCTGGTGGCAACATGCTCGATTGCTTTGAGATGCTAGTCATGGAATGTCTAGTTTCAGCAACAAAGTCCCTGACCGATCTGCTTGGTGATGATCTGCTCGATCTGGGGGTAGACCAACTCATTGTTGATTTAGTAAAGCAGATGTCCATGTTGGAGAGCTTAGGCTTCTTCGATGACAGTATTTGGTCCAAATTATTGGTGACATCTTTGGTCTCTGACTTTGGCGTCAAAAGGGCTTCCCCACAATTTTTGCTCGACTTCAACTTATGAGGTTTTTGTGCCTTCTGTGGAGGCTTTATTGACCCCTTCAGTGAAGACCTCCCAGATTCTTTGCTTGCAATACCACACAAGATTCCCGCAGCGGCTAACAGACTTGGGCACCGGCTCCCTGTCATGTAACGGAAACAGTTTTTGGGAATAAATCCAGGAAGATAACATCTAATAAAGGTGAATAACATCAGTGCATGTCTAGGTACGAAAAAGCGCACAACCCTCATCACATGCCATGACACTAGGGAAAACAAAACAACCTCAAGGAGCAGCACAGACGAATTAGACTCTCCGGCATTAAAATTTTTAGAAGTTCTTTCAACCTCAAATGCACTGAGATCTCTTCAATTTCAAACTTTGAAAATGTGCACAAGACTCCATGTTAACAAAATGGCAAAGGGTTTTCTTTTTTCTCTCTTTTTTGCTTAGCTTGCAAAGGAGTTTTTTGATTTATAATATAATTTTCCAACTGGTAATGGTGGTCCATTACTCTGGTTAACTGAGGTCCCGTTACTAATGAGAGAGTGGTCATTGAAATCAACATAACACAATCGTTATATTGCTTACAGGGTCTAGTTATGCATTATACAAATTTTTTACAACAGTTTCCAGATGTGCTTAGTTCCTCCCATCAAACTAAGAGATGGCATAAATCGGTTGGTTCACTATCTTCCTCTTTTCTTTTATTAACAAAAAGACAACATAGCCTGTCTAAATGGTATGTGACCATCTAACGTCAAAATATTACATTGAGGGTTATAAGGCTTTAGTGCCCACATCAAACATAGAACTTCTATGTTTGCTTTAGTGCCTACTTAAAACATAGAAATTCTATGTTTAACATATTATCCTGCAATATACAACATAATTCGTGTATATCAGTTACAATATTCTTATTCTAGACCTGTCATCCCCAGATTCATAAAATCACGAGTTAGCAGACAAACAAACCAAGAATATATATGCTGGATTTCCTAATAATGCAATTGGTAACTGAATCATACCATAAATCTCATTCTCCGTCTCAACTCTAGATTGTGCTGCTCCATTTGACCAAATAAAGGCTGTTAGAAGGAGCAAAAAAATAAACTTACAGAATCCATAGAGTCTGAACAATGCCAGAATGTCTTACCCAGAGTTGGGTTGGAGGGAAAAGAGCAAGTTGCAGAAGAAGATGATGCCCAGTCCGATGGTGGAATCCCAGAACATTCTTGAGAAGCAATTTTACTCGCCAAAATACCTGCTTTTCTTTTTACAGAGGGAACCAGGCCCTCGTTATAGGTGATAGACTCCAAGTCTGTATAACAATCAGCTGAATTTGCAGCCAAAATCACAGGACTTGCTACCCTTACCCATCTACCCTGGCAAGTACTCCTACTAATGGACAATTTAGCGGCATCAGAATTATTCCGAGAATGTCCATTAAAAGCATGTGACCATGGAAAAAGCGGCAAGCAGCCTCGGCGAACTATTTGCTTGCCTGAACGTAGATCAGACATGCTCTTTGAAGATAAAGCAGGTTTTGCAGCATCCAGGAGCAAGGAATCCAAATCCTTAGGCGGAGGAAGTGACAATATCTGCCATAGGTCATTTGGAGTATAAAGTGGCAAATCAAGAGGATCCACAGAGGTCTCAGGCTTCCCACAGGGGCCCTGGTTGTTATGAAAAGAATTAGAGCAAAAAAATAGGTAACTGGTCTGCTCTGACCGAATCAACCCAAATCCTAAGATGTCCAAGAGTAAAACAGTTCCATCATGCATTATGCTAATTATGTTTGTTCGAGCAGAAATATGCCATCAACTCCATAACAAAGACTTATGTGATCAATATCAAAAGCATGAAGAATCATTGGTCAAGTCCACATGCATAGAGATCAAAGATTGGCCCAACATGGGCACTCTCCCTGGGAAAATTCGAAATGAAAGTTCGAAAAATCTTCATTTCTTACAAATACTCCTCCAAATTTACCTCATTGGATGAAGAGGGGTGAACTGAGTACATGTCCCTGTAATCACCCTCAGCGCCACTTTCTGCAAGGGACGTGGAGCCTGACACAGAGGATATTTTCTTGTCTTCGCAAATCTCTATCTCAGCAAGATTTTGGGATTGGCCTCGCCTCAGGGGCTGAAGCACAGAGCACGCCTTTCTAACTGATTGAGTTAATTTATCATCCGCATTAGCTGATTTCTTCCCTTTCTCTTTGCCTAAACTAGGGCATTTGAATGTACCCTCAAGGATATCAATTAATGACAGGTCATCCACAAGCTTTGTAATATCACGATTGTCTGACTTCAGACCATAGAACCCTGTCATTAATAGGATGTCCACGTTAAATAATTTTTTTATAACTCTTAAAACATCACATTTCAGAAGCTGCAAGCAACAGAGCCAACAGAAAACAAAGGACAGGTGGACAGTAAATCAAGCTACTATTTTGTGCCACAATAATGCTAACACTTATTATATGCCACTTGAAAAGCCGAACATCAGCATGGTAGATTGGAGGAATAGCTTGTCCATAGCTTATGTCACTCCTTATTTCCTTTTGATAAGTTAAGTCACTAGACTGTTTACTTATTTCTGGTTTTCAATTTTGTACAGAAGAGAATTATATTAAACAACAATGAGAACACCTCAATCCTATTGCGGTACACCACGAGAGAACTAATTTAGAATGCTCTTGCCCAAACATCAAGAAGCGCAATATTAAAAGAACTAGCCACAGTCCAGAAAAGCCAGCCAAATGAAAATTTTAGATAATCCAGGTTTTCTCCAATAGAATTAGAATAAATGGTGAAGGAGATCCAGTTTTAGAGTCCACAAAGACTGAAACAACATTGGAACTACAGCACAATGCTCTTGCACAATACACCTCAGTCAAGATAAGCCAGCCAACTGAAAAACTTAGCAAATCCATGCATTCTCCCATAGTATTAGCATAAATGATTAAGGAGATGCAGATTGAAAGTCCTTAAGGATTTAGGCCCTTAAAGATCTTTGAAGCATCTGTTAGACTTTCTTTAAAGGGAGAACGAAGAAGAAGCATTCACCATGGCACTGGTGATAGAATTTGGGAATATCAAGATGAAAATTAGTAATATTAGCAGAGAAAGCTATTCATAAAAGATAAAATGAATAGACTCAGCAATAGTAGATCATGATCTTTGCTTTGCAGTGGAAACAGTTGAGAAAGAACTCCTACAAACAGCAAAGATACTTATTGATTCAGTCAATATATCCTATGCATCTGTAAATTCAGAGTAGTCACACCAGAAAGGTAAAAATTATGTTGCGTGAGTGGGTACTGGCTGGTCCATAGGAATGGACAAGGGGATTGTAGTAGGATATTCATTTCCAATAAAGTACAACAGCATCTTTTATCTACCTCTCTTTCTGGCGATTGAAAAAAACCCTTCATGCACAAAATCTGATTATGGGGAACACATCACATCTTCTTAACAAGCTCATATCCAGAGCAACACCTTTTACAATGACAGTACCAACATACGAAAAAGTTCCGCAACTAGAGTTGGCATGCTTTATTTTGAACTATTAAGATTCAAAAAAACTATCCAGTGCCTATGTCTGAAACTACCATGCCTATGAACATGCAATTGCTCATTACTCTGTTCTCTACTTCCACTCTCTTCTTGAAGAGCAAGCCAAGAGTCAGTTCACTCTTAAGCAGGCTTGCAGACAATGATAAACTTATCAACAATACTATAAGAGGATGAGAATCATTTAAAATGCTTTGGCTGTTGGCAATACAGTAATCTCACTCCAGTGCCAGTATTCCAGTTTTTGCTAAGGAACATATCTTAACTTAAAATGATTACACCTTTCTCTACCATTGGTCTGCAATATCAGAAACATAACAAGCACCAGAAATTGCATGAGCCATTAAGCATATCATGGAGCTGAGTCAAAGTAAATGCCCGAAGTTGCTACATGTTCACACAATCAGATGCAGAGTAATTTTATGGTCCTGAAATTGAAACCTTTTGCTGTCAGCATTTTGCATTATATAGTCATGGAACATTGCCACTGACAAGATACTTTTATTGTATAGCATTCACGTCACTTCTCTGCTGAAGATGACATCTTTAGAGAATATTCTCTCGAAACAAAAATGCGCATTTTTCCTTGACGTTAACAAAAGAAAAGAAACAGAAAATCAATCTAAAGTTTTCTGAATGGGTAAAATTATGAATAAAATGTAGAATAGCTGTACCTAGAAAATTGCTTCCTCCTGGAGAGACAGTAAAACTTGAAGAACAAGGTCTCGCCATGAAAGCGTCATATCTATTTTTCACAGGGGCTTTGCTGTTTCTTCTATCACCCCGTTTACTGCCTACAGTCCTCTGTTTCCCCAAATGATTTTTCTCTGAGGAGTGGAGCAATAGTGCATGAAAGTTGAAACATAATCAGCACTAGCTCATTTTAAAAAAATATAGATGCATACTAACTATCGGAGCAATGACACCACAAACCTTCAATTATTTCAAACTAAATTATACTCAAACAACCTTTCAGGTGTAACAAATTCCATGACAATAATATATGCTGGGAAGAAGTATCGGGCATAATTCTATCTTAATAGAAAACACTCAAATAAAAGGGGCAGAACCTAAAACAAAAAGAAATTCTCAGATCCCTATCATGGAAAATATGCTTTCCTTTGACTTGAAGTCAAGGTATGGGATATGCATCTCCTGCTAAATTTATGAACTAACATATAGCTAGAAGAACGAAAAAATAAGGTAAAAATTCATTTTCAGACTATCCAGAGGGTATGCTTCATTGAAAGAAGAAATCCTTTTATCAACAATCAATAAATGCTTCGTGAGCACTTACAGCCAAAACTTTCAAATTGCATCAAACATGCACCGATATTATCGATAAATTTAACCTTCTGACATCAACATACTATCAGAAGCTGAAGTCTTAGCCATTGAATAGAGCATTAGCAACTGAAAAGGCTGGATTAAAGCATGACCAACAAAACCTTCAATTCAGACAGCAATAGTACTACTATCTTGGGAGATTCAAGTTCCCAAAAGTTAAAAAACTTATTGGAGCATATATACTCGTTAATGACAATTCATACTTCTACTTTTGACTTTCGAAAATATCAACAATTACCTAAAGAGCCACTTCTTGTCAAAGATTTATCTGTCAATCCCTTCACTTCATCAGCTAAAGTAATTGCTGAAGCATCTTCCACTTGAGTACTCCGTGCTCTCTTGGAGCTTGTGTTATTGTTCCTTGGAACTTTCCCTGCTTTCCATGGCAATCGAACATCTTCAGAACCAGGGCTATGAACAAAATTCACATCAGACCTGGGACGATCTTGAGATACGTTGTTACTATGCAAATCCGGCAGTAGATGATTATGCCTATAATTTTCAGCTTCTGTACTTTTATGCTGGGAAGGTGTGTCCAAAGCATTTACAGGAGTTGCCACATCTGGAAAGATAATGATAGAACAAGATAACCCTTCATTGAGAACCGATAAGGGGAAGCAACTCAATTTCATAGAAAAAATTCAAGGGAATAGCTGTTCTTTATTTCTTGCTCAGATCATTAAAATAATAATAAAGGCCAGAATTCTAATTACCAACCAGAAAGATGAGAATGAGAAACCACAAAAAGCAGAAATCTCCATTTTTCATTAAGGAGTAATGCCCAGTCTAATTACCAGCAAGGAAAGGCAAAGATGAGCCCTGGGGACGGATATGACTGTGACCAAAGGCAGTCCAGTAGAAAGTCAAATCACTTAACGTAAGGACCTTTTCCACCAGCACCTTTTCTTTTTACAGTTAGAATAGCCACCAGTGAGCAAACTTCTCATACTAGCATCAGATAGTAAAGCGCCTTAAGTAATCTGAGGAACATGAACTCCAAATAGAGCAGCCCTTTTGCCTTCACATAGACTGAAAACTCATCCAATCTCCCCAAAAGAAAGCACAAATGAGGACATCAAACTACACGAACCCCAAATTTTTGCACATGACTGAAAAAACCAAATCCAAAAAGAAAGCAACCCATCCCTCTAGCTTCGAAAATCTCTAGACCACTCCAACCCCTCTCTCCAGCAATACAATCTCAGAACTAATTATACAAAACAATTCGCAGGATCAGAAATGAGCCCGAAAAGACACTCACCTTTCCTGTCACCAGCCGCGCCGCACGGTCTGATCGGAAGGATCCCAGCCGCGCGGTCCAAATCGGCGCCGCCCCCGCGAGGCTCAACCTTCTTCGTCACGACGACCACGCCACCTCCGGCGCCGGCGCCAGCTCTACCGACAAACCCATCCGACCCCATAATAAGCTTAGAGACCGCAGCCGCCGCAACGTCAACTGGATAAGGCAGCTCCACCGCGTCCATCACCGCCCCCCGACCACGAATCGCGGAAACCCTAGCACCATAGATCCCGGGGCGATCCAACCAGCAGGGGGGGAAGGGCTCGGCTCGGCTCGGCTAGGCTACGAGACGGACGGCGACGGGAGCGCCGGCGAGCGAGGAATCCGACGGGAGAACGGAGACGGCGGGGCGGCGGGGCGGCGGGAGCGCATCGCTTGCGGCCGAGGAGAAGAGGCGATGCGGGGGGAGAGAGAAGTGGGGATTGGTTTCTAGGGCACGAAATTGGGGGAAAATGGGAGGTATTTATAGTTTTCGGGAAAAGGGTGGGCGAGCTGGGGTTGCGGATTTCGAGCCGCTGTGGGAAGAGGGGGGGGGGGGCGTGCTGGTGCGGAGGGGGTGCAGGGTAACCTGGTGCGCGCGCGCGCCCGCCGTGCGCCTTTTGGAAGGATCTGGCGTGGCGTCATCCACAAAGGGGAGTGGTCCTGCCCACTCCCTAAACCAAAAATTTTTTTATTTTTTTTGGCACCTAAAAAAATAAAATTTCGCTCAAATTGGGTGGCCACAGGTATTCTAAGACATTCTGTGAAGTTTTTAAATTTTAGATTTTTTGATTATTTTTTATTTTTTTTGGCATCTAAAAAAATTAAATTTTGCTCAAAGTGGGTGGCCATAGGTTTTCTAAGTCATTTTGTGAAATTTTGAAATTTTTTATTTTTTTATTTTTTTTAAATTTTTTCGGTACCTAAAAAAATTTAAATTTCACTGAAAGTGGGTAGCCACAAATTCTAAACCATTCTGTTAAGTTTTAAAAATTTTGATTTTTTACTTTTTTTTCTCACTTCAAAGGTCGTGACTTTCATATGAATGTGTGTTGAAGAAAATGAATTCCTCAGAAATGGTTCTCACTTTTGTTCCATAAATGAAAAATCAACTTTTTTTTTGTTCTCATTTCTGGTTTCAGAATCAGTTTTGGAAGCAAACTTGTCCCGGAAATAGAAAAATGAAATTGCATTACCAAACGGGTTTCTGGTCCAAAACTGATTCTGGGAACAAAAAACCAGTTCTGGGCAGAACCAGAATGGTTTTCATGCAGTACCTTAGGCACGCGCGCAAGCAAATGAGCTGAATTTGTCCCTGTTTTTTTGGCTTTTGCTTTTTAAGGTTTTAGTTTTTATTAATCTATTATTAATCTACATAGAGGGGTCATTGGATGATGAATACTAATGAGATGTTTCGACAAAAAAAAATAGGGGTGAACAATACAAACTGACCGAACTAGAACTAATGATTTTTAGTCTGGTCCTTGGTTTCAAGGGGGAAAAGGACTGATAATTTTTTTATTTTTCACGCAAATGTTTTCCCTTCCCTTCCCTTCCCATGTGTCCTGCTGGGAGCTATTTCGTTGCCTACTTTTGCCCTTTATGTTCGGTAAGTCGGTCATAAAATTAATCACTATGAATAATCTATAAACTCTCAAAGGGAGTACAACACCAGCCAATTAGTATCATAATGGGTTCATGATGTGGTCAAATTCATGAACTTATCGCTGGAAAGGAGTAGTTTGGATTCTCGATGTCTTGACACAAATATATGCGAAGAGTTGCATTTAGATTTTATTTTCATCTTCCATTGGACCGCCCAGGAAACTAGGAACTGGTTTGGTCCCTAGTTCCAGAAACTAGGAAGCGATCTTTCTGGTCCGGTCTTCAACAAAAACACAAATTAATAGTTTGGCTCGATCATTAAAGGGCAGCAGTCGAACTCGGTTTGGTTTTCCGAGAGTTTAATGTAAGAAACGGAAACTTGCTTCTCTTTTTGATGGAGTGAAGAACGGACTTCACGGACTTATGTACTATGTAGGGGGTAAATTTCAACGACAAATTCAAGTTGGATTATGGGCAGTGGATGCGTCTATGTCCCGCTTTTGAGTTGTCTGAGATTTAATTTTAGGTATGGTGGGTGGGTTACACATAAGCAAGAGTGGGTTTAAGCCTCCCTAGGATTTACTTGGAAATGTTGCTGGTGCTAGTAAGAGCAGTTTTTCTTTTGCGGCCAAAATAGCCCACTGATTTTCGTGCTTGTCCGTCTTCCACAGGAGCGCGGGTTCGATACCAACCGAGGGGGGGGAGGCAGTTCCGTGTGAAGAGACACCCAAATATTATTTCAAAAACTGTTAAAAGTCATTGCACAGCTGCCAATTATAATCATTTTGCCCAATTTTGGTCGGAAATCACCAACACAATACCAGTTGTCTTACTTGACATGGTCGGCATTCACGTGAATAATTTTTGCAATTTAAAAAAAAAATCTGATTTTTTTTCCTTTTCTTTTCTTTCTTTTTCCTATTTTTTTCCTATTCATCTTCCCTACATGGAGTTCGTTGAGGCCTAGGTGAGGGTCGACTAAGGTCATCGGCCCTAGGTGAGGGTCATGACCCTCGCTTAGCCAAACCTCACCAGTGGCCGAGAAATGGGCCACAATATGCTCGCTAGTAGGAGAGCAAGATGGACTGCTCAAACCGGGACCTGACCGAACTGGACTGGACAATCGGTATGGTCCGGTTCTCGGGAATATCAGTTTAGTTTCCGGTTCCTAAAAGTGGAACTGGTTTTTGGGTGGTTCGGTTCCCGGTTTTAGGGTGAAAATAGGACTGGACCGACCGGATCGGACCGATAAATATATATTTTTATAATTTTTTATATATTTATTTATTTAATTTTTAAATATATATTTAAATAACAAAAGAAGCATTTGATAGTTCATTTTTATTCGGTTCCAATGAGACCAACCCAAAAATGCTTTCATATATTGGTCCAGAAAATGCTTCTCGATTCCCTCTTGTCTTTACCAATTGGTCCCATTGGAACCGAACAGTCTAAAATTAGCCGGTCCAGTCCCCGGTCTTAGAAATTGGGAACCGGTCCTCCCGGTCCGATTCCCGATTCTTGGGTTAGACCGAACCGGACCGGAATCACTCACCCCTACTCGCTAGCCACAGTGTTGACTTCAAGAATCCAAACAAAGTGGAATGGCTCTTTACCAATTTTCGTCTCAGTTACTTCACCGAAGCTCTCCGCCAATGGCTTTACAGTTCAACTCCTCTCGTGCCGGTATTGACCTCAGTATCACGACTTGAATTTCCAATATATTTGAACCTCGAATGAATAAATATTTTAACTTCACCTCGATCTTCCAATGAATAATTAATTTCTTTTCAATTGTACAAATAATTTAACCTCAACTAGTATACACCAAAATCTTATGTATAGAAATACATCACTTCGATCCAATCCTTAAAGGAGATTTTCGAAAACGCTAATCTAAATGCACTTGAGCTTTGAACTTAACCAATCTCTAAAGTATTTTGGGGTGAGCCTAAACAAAGTAAATGAAAAGCTCTAGATCTAAAGTAAGAAAACTACTTACCCCGGAGCACAACATCATAGTAACAATTAATAGATAATATCACATATCATTTCGGGTCACTATAAATTTAAAACTACCAATCACTCATTTATTCACAGCAATTCTTAGTTATTTATATGTTCATAATAAAATAGTTCAATCACTCGAGGAACACATCATATATTCTACATGATTTGTAATCTAATCCCAATTTTTCGACTAAAAAAAAATCTAATCCCAATTTAACGTGTTAACTAATACATTTATTGAAAGCACACATCATGACGTAGATTTACAAGCATATCAAAAATCCACACTCATAAAGATAGTCATAAACACTGGCCAACCTTGTCAATTTTCCATAAACGCTTGCCCACCAAAATAGTAAGGAGATCAACATATTCAAAACAATGAGTGTTTGCATACACTTGCAAAACTTATTATTTAAGTTTGTTTGAGATAATGTAATACATGCGTTATGACAATAATCATGCGTGCAATGAATAAAATAGATCCTATGAGCTAACCTTCAGTTCATCACTCAAATGCACACAGATGAACATATCAATCTCATGATGCCCAAATATCACATAGTAACTTATCAATATACGCGGGTGAGTAATTTTTTCTAACTTGTTACTGGTCAAGACTCATCTCGACTCCCGAGGCATCCCAAATACTCCCAAGGCATCTTAACACACGAGTATCGTCACCACCAATTCATGAGAGATAGAATCATAAATACTTTTTGGCCACGTCACATAGCTCATTCATCACAAAGCATTTTCCACATCAACGAGGATAAATATGCTACTATGCAACCGCATGATAACGGTCAACTTAGGCTACATAAGTCAATTCATATTTCAATGTTCATAAACGATATCATACTAGCATCATGATATTTTTCCGTATCAACAATGGTATTAACATCAATTCATTATCATTTGCACACCCACTCACAAAACAATTGCATTTGGTACATAACATTATCTTATACTATTCATTGTTACAATACAACTACCACTCACTTATCAATAATCACATTCACATCAATTATATAAATATTTTAGCTTAACAAAATTACAATATTAACCAACACTAATTTCTCATTTCTCATTTCACTTTTTATCGCAATTTTCTCTTAATCTACCTCCACTAGTCAAATCATTTGGCTAAGGCCATTCATTTTCTTATTGAGCCAAATTGCGGAGTGAATCGCGAAAGCCCATCGGAAAGGGACCTTTCCTCTCCAAATTGGCTTTCTAACCCCCCAAATCCTTTGAGATTTGTTGCGTTTAGAAACTGTCAGTTATGTAGTGTTGCTTTCTAATGAGAAATGGTTTTTTTCGACAAGAAAAAATACACAACTCCCAGATTTTGTATTATTACCAAAACAATCACATTTTCAAAAGAGAAAATACCACAAAAAATCTCAAATTATATCATTTGTGATAAATTTACCTTAATCTTTTTTTGTGACACGAAAAACCCCAAACTATGTCACTTGTGACACATTTACCCCATAATACTTTGACCCATGAGCATTTTTGTCTTTTTCCTTTTTTTCTATTTTTTTTTCTTTTTTTTTTTTGTTCTTTTCTTCTCTCTTCCCTCCGTCGGCCATGGCGGAGGGAAGCCGGCAAGGGTGACCCTTGCCAATGTCGGGTGAAGGCTGCCCTCGCTAGATTCAGCAAGGGCAACCCTTGCTTAAGTCGGGCGAAGTTGCCCTCACCAGATCCAGCGTCAGGCGAAGGCCGCCCTCGCTCAATGCCGGCAAGGGTCGCCCTCTCCAGATCCGGCGAAGGCAGCCCTCACTGGATTCGGCGAAAGCAGCCCTCATCGGCTTCTCTCCACTGTGGCCGGCGAAGAGAAGAGAGAGAAGAAAAGAAAAAAAACTGAAAAAGGAAAAAGACGAAAATCCCCATAGGCCAAAGTATTGTGGAGTAAATGTATCACAAGTGACATAGTTTAGAGGTTTTCATGTCACAAAAAAAATGTCAAGATAAATTTGTCACAAGTGGCATAGTTTGAAATTTTTCGTATCACAAAAAAACGTTCAGGGTAAATTTGTCACAAATGGTATAATTTGGGGTTTTTGGTGGTACTTTCCCTTTTCAAAATATTTATTCAATAAGTCAAAATTTTGACTAGTTGGATAAATTGTCTAGATTAGACAATTAATTGTAAAGCTAATTAAAAACCTACATCATAACTGTCCTTAACATGTAATTAGCCCGAAAATTTTTCCAGTGTTATAAAATGAGACCTCTAGCTTTTTGAATTTATAATTTAGCCCAAATTCCACAATACTTAGATTTTTTACCTGATATCATTTCCTTTAATTAATCTATCTTAATCACTATCTAATACTCATTTTAACTAATAAAAACCACAATACACAAAAGATGTACATGCTGTGAATTTATATTTTTGCCCTTGTAATATTATTCATACCTTAAGCTAAACTCAAACAAGGATCAAGAGTACTAAGAGGATCAGCTCAATTTAGTCCATAGAGTTTCACTTACCTAAGATCCAAGAACTTGATTATCGAAAAATCCTAGCTATAATTCCCTTAATCCAAGCCACCTTGAAGAATATATCTTCATTTTTTTTTTTTTTGCTTCCTCTTAGACGAAGCCTATGACAACCCTCGATTGTCATTCTTGTGCGACATTTTTGTTTGGAAGAATTCCACCCCCCGCGCTCTCTCTCTCTCTCTCTCTCTCGTTGGTCGTTCCGTTCCCTATGGCTCCCGTCCCTGTTTTGCAAGGCTTTTATTTTATTAGCATATCAACAGCGCTAATGAACTAAAGTTAAAAGAGGTGATGCAATGCACGACGCCATTTGTTAGGCTACGTCAATGCCACTAACTTAGAGCATGTGGATGATTTATACTGTGACAAGTGGCTTAATTTGGATAGCTAAATTAATATAATGAGCGGGAAGAGCATAAAATCACCTAACTAGATGCATGAATAAGAATCATTATATGATTGGTGCTTATCGAGAGATGTCAAAAATGATGTCATAATAGGGGTAGATTCAATGGCACAAATAAGAGTATGCGGGTTAAAATACTTGATGGAAAATGAAGAGAGGTGTTTAAGTAGAAAAGCTACAAGTGGCTAATAAAATATGGTTATGAGAGAGGGATAGAATCATGTGATTATTAAAGCCATATGGATAAATATGACTCTTATCTCTATATAACAAAATATTACTAACATATTAGATAGAATGGAAAATTTAGAATGTTACACTAAGGATTGCACTCACCAGAGCAAGTGACGTCCATCGCTTGCATGGACGCAATGGTGCTTGCTAAGCGACGTTGCTAGAAGTCAAGGTTGAATCGGGTAGATTGTTAGGGTTAGGGTTTGATTGAATGGAGAAGGGAGCTCGTACCTAGACATGTGGAAGGAGGCTGTGGAATGCGAGCAGACGGTGATCAAGTTCCACAAGATCGTGGAGGGGCGAGATGATGGTAGTGTGTAGGCCCTTGCCAAGTGGCCAGCAAGGTCACTAGCCATTGTCGAGGCAGCGATGCAAGCCTTCCAAGAAGATGAATGGTGGAAAAGAAAAAAAAAGAAAAGAAAAGGAAGTTTAGAAAAGAAAATTAATAAAATAATAAAAATTTAGAAATTTAAGAATAAAATTGTAAAAATCATCAACGTTAGCATCGGTTGTGTCATGTATAATGGCTGACAGTCATATTAGCCATTTACTGATAAAATTGATCAAATGAACTACATTAGATAATCGTTAAAAGGTTTATGATTGAATTAACCAAATTAAAAAGTTTGTATTTGAATTGATTATCGTGAATATGTTAAAGACTTTTAAGACGATTTTCCCAAAAATTTTATCATGCTTCCTCAGAGCTCACACAACCCGTTCATTGATAAGGTCTATTTGGCAACAATTCAACCTAGTCATTCTTCAATTTCTTGTTTGGGTTCCTGAGTTTGATTGTCAACAACACTACAATTAGGAGTGTTAAAAAGACTCAAGCGGGCCCAGCCTGACTCGTGCCGACCCAACTCAACTCTAAAATTTGAGTTATTTTAGGGTTGGGCCTCGGTCTTTTTAGGATAGGACTTTTAGATATGGATATTATTAGGATTAGGGTAGGGTCAAGCCCGACCCATTGACACTTCAGAACTATTCTCTCTCCCCTTCCCTCCCTTTTCTCTCTCCTCTCTCTCCTCTCTCTCTCTCTCTCTCTCTCTCTCTCTCTACGTACAAATCCCTTTCTCTCCCTTTTCTCTCTCCTCTCTCTCTATGTACAAATCCTAAATCTAGACAGAAGTCACAGAACCACCAAACCCCACTCCCTCTCCCTCTCCCTCTGTAACCCTAGATCTAGATGAGGTTGTGGTCTATCAAACGGCATGAAACTGGTGAGGAGGACGAAGAGGATGGCGCCGCAGGACTAGGCTTTGACCTTGGAGCCGTTGTAGCCACGACGACAAACCACCTCTGGGGCGACTCTGGTGGCAAGAGTGGAGGACAAAGACGAGCTGCTGGAAGTAGCGCCGAGCAACGGGCTCGGTCAGGCGTCCATGGCAGACAATCTTGGAAAAGAGCTCACCATGGCTAGCAAACTCCACGACGAGGTAGATCTTGGTTTGTCCACTGAGATAGAACCGGGGGTCAAAGGAGGGGGAGTCGGCGGCGGGGGACTCAGCTGGCCATCGCCTAGTTCATTCCCTCTCGGAAGTTGGGAGCTACTAGAAACGACGGCGCAAGGCGAAGGAGCCGCCCTATCCATAGACCCCTTTAAGCGAGAGAAAGGGGTGCTGACGCTGGACAGAGACTGAGCAGGAGGACATTTTGGTGTTGTGGCACCGACACTGACCCGACCCTACCCGCATCTCCCGAGCTAAATGCTGAATAGGGTCTTGGGTAGGGGTGGGGCAAGTCAAGCGCAACCCTCTACATTTCAGGTCGGGTCAGGTATCAAGAAAGCTCGATCTGACCCGACCCATTGACACCTCTAACTACAACAGTTCGTCTAGTGGTGCAAGACTTGTAAAGCTTACTCCCAACATCTCTAGGATCCCTAACTTGCGTTTGAAACTTAATCATCATAGAAATACTTAGTCATTTTACCTATTTCAATGATTTTAGCATGAAATTTAAAATGATAGTTAATTAGATATAGGATTAGATTTCAATTATTTTACGAAAAATGAATAATTTTAAATAATATTTTTTAAAAATGATCGTTTATATCATTTCTAAATTTTGAATGATTGAAAAATGTTTTAATGAAGTGAAAGAGAAAGGGTAGCGGGAAAAGCCACGGAAATTAATGAGGAGGTTGAGAGAGTAATGGAAAAAGCGGAGGTCGTTGAGCATGAGTATTTACCATAATAACATTTTCCTGGATTAGAGAGCTCTTTTGATAAAATTGAAAATAATTAGAAAGAATTAAACATTACATTTTAAGTGTTGAAAACAGAAACAGAGTTGTTTAATAATAACTGAAAATTGATTACTGATGACTATTAATCTTTTACCGCACAGAGAATTGTGATAATTATTGGTATGTGTAGAAATATAATTGTTAATATCCTAATTGTCAGCGATTGCTTTTTCTATTTAATGAATTGAGTAATCTCTTCTTTACCTAATTCACTAAATGAAACTTTTAAGATATTATTAGTGATGGCTTTCAAATAAACATAATCTCGTTAAGTGCTATTTTTTTAAAAAAAATTTCGTAAAAATAAGTAACAAAGCTTTCAAGACAGATTCGATATGCGGAATTCGCCATTTGTATTTTACTACAGAATAAAGATAAGCCAACAATCAAAACATAAAGGAGTACCAATTATCGATACCCGACTTTATATAAACATAAAACATAAAGCGGTTACCAATAATGGCTCGATAATTAAAATGAGCTTCGTGAGATGGAGGCAAAGAAATGTAATATTCCATAGGAAGAAACAAAATATTTGTTAAGATTAATACCTCGAAAAACTCAAAACTGATATATCCGTGACAATTTTATCATAAAATAATTTTTTGATTACCAAAAGCTTCAAATTGATCTGCAACAAATTTACCAAAAATTAATTTTTTTTATCACAAAAAACCTTAAATTAGTATATTTGTGACAAATTTACCCTTCGTTAGTTCTCACTAAAGTATATTAATACCACGAAATTAGTACATATGTGACAAACGGATGTAAAACCCTAAACTGGTACACCAATTAATTATTACGTGTCATATAACTCAGCAATATAAATTAATGTAGGGTAAATTTATTATAGGTATATTAGTTTGGTGTTTTTCGTGATCAAAAAATTATTTTCTGATAAATTTATCATAAGTACGTCAGTTTGGGTGTTTTTTGTCATGGCCTTATTTGTTATACAAAGTGCAAATAAATTCAAAATTAACACACCGCCGCCTCCAGGGAAAAAAAATTCCAGAATATGCTTAAAATGAAATAAAAAGCCCACGAAAACTCAATTTCCCAAATAAATAAAAGCTGCGAAAAAATTTCAATTCAAACCCCCAAAAAAGCCGTACCGAAGAGAAGTTACCCCAGCCCAGAACCGCAAGAACATCCAGGGATTTCGCGATAGAAGACTACCCCGTGCGAATGCGCTCTCCACTTCACAATCGCATGCGCCCGCAATTCGAGGGATGATCGGAGCGGCGACGAGTCAGATCGCTCAGCAGCTCCCGCCCCCGGCCCCGCCGTCGCCGCCCTTTCCGCCGCCGCCGCCCTTGCCGCAGCAGCAGGCCGCGCCCGCCGCCTCGAGCCGGTTCTCCCCCTCCGTCGTCAACGCGTTCAGGGTGGCCGCCGTCGCCCAGCGGCTGTCTCTCTACCTCAGCAGCGGCGCCGACAAGGGCTCTGGCTCGTCGCCGCCCCGCGATACGGCCATGGAGTTCCTGAACTCGTGCCTTTCCCTCGCCAGGTACGGCCCTCGCGTGTCGAAGCGGCTCTTCTGCGAAAGCCTGGGTGGAGGATTTAGCTCCAGCAATCCTTTGTTAGCGTCGAACATCGCGAGTGTCTCTCCTGAAAGTTGTGTCTGTCGTGTATTATCTTGAGCTCCCGAGTGTGTTTGAGCTGTGGGCTTTCTGTTGAAACTCCTTTATCGATGGCTGTTCAGCAACGATCATGTGTAGTTTCGACCCTTTTTAGCGTATCTCTCATAAATGTCAGAAAGAATGGTGTCGTGGTTGTGGTGGATGTTAGTACCAACGTCTTGTGGATTGTTTGTTTCTGACACATCATTCCTCTGTCGTCCTCCCCCTTTTCGTCCCCCTTCGTCTTTGGGTATTTTCTTTTGGGCTTACTGGCTTCATTGTTTTCGAGAATCAGAGGCATTGACTATGCTGTTGCGAACAACGAGGTTCTGCCCAAAGCTCACGAGTTACCCGCATTGTTGAAAAGGGTAAGTTTGGTCGCAAACTGTGGCTGCGACGACTTTCGTTTTCCACCTTCTTCTTGCAAACTTTCTTTGCTTGCTGTGCTTCGGATAGCGATATCTATTGATTGATTGCTCCATCAAAATAGCATGTGAACATGTTACTTTTGCTAAAGTATATGGCTTGATTAACATTTTGAATATGTACCTGCTAGTGAGGCGGAACTTAAGCTTAGTTCTTTTGCACACACTCACACACCCGCTCGACTGCCTTCACATGCTTTGTGCAATTTGTGTTGTTTTGTGGTATTGTCTATTTAGTTCTTTGATTTTAAGAGTATCGTGTTAGGATGATGATTGAATAGGTTGAGGGAGTTGACTGCATGTCTTTTTAGGTCCTTGATCATGCTTTGTGCAATTTGTGTTGAATTCATGCCATGATCATCAATTCTTAGTTCTGTTGCTATGCATTCTGTCAGCAAGATTACACCCTCATGTTGCAGATTGTATCGCTAGCAAAAGTCAAAACATTTTTCTTCTCTGGATGAGATTTGTAGAACCTCTCGAGATGTAGTGCAAATGTGTGAGTCCCAGATTACCATAACTATCAAAAGGGTTCACCTCATGCAAGAGGAGAAGGTGTTTTGTATATCGGATACCATCACGTGGCAATGACATGTGTTGAAGCAAGTAAATCAGAGACTAGACGATCTGATACTAAAATGTTGAGCTGGTTGGAATTCCTGTCACAGGACATTGTAATTGGCTTGTTTAGGCTCGTCAGTGAACAATAAGTGAAATATTTTCTCTATGCAAGAGAGACTTTTATCCATTTTGGATACTGCTCCCCTCCCTCCTTCCATCCCTTCCCTCTCTCTCTCTCTCTCTCTCTCTCTCTCTCTCTCAAGTGCAATGTTGTGAAATGTACTTAATGTAATGTCTTATCAATTGATACCCGATTTTTTATGATTAAATGTCTGTTCATGCGATCTGCTGATGATTATTCATGCTTCCACTAACAAGACCAATTTTGGTATGAAACAATAATTCTACATAGTATGTGGACATTATAAAGACCTAGATTGGTCATTAAAGGGGAATTGATAAGAGGAGGATGACTTGAACATTTTCTGTTGACATTCTTGATTGACTAAGCTGTCTGTATTCACATTTTTATGTGCTCGTCCTTTTAGAGTATTACCCTCATGCTCTTTCATGTCCCAACAACATGGCTGGCTGTTTGCCTGTTTACCAAAGAGCAATTTGTGGCTCCTATATCATATTTCATCCATGGATTGTGGTTATTAAGATGTTTTTCTCATTAAAGTTGACATATATGCGGCTTACTTTTCTTTGTGGAAATTTCATTTTTCTAGCGGCTTTGATATGAGTATACTGCAGCCTGTTTGGATGGCTTCTTTTTTAACTTGTGGCATATTGGCTTTCATTTGCTTTAAAATGTTGGATAGAACTAGCAACAGTATTAAGGGAATATTATCTCCTCTTAAGAACGAGAATGTTGAAAGTAGTTCATTTTGACTACATTTATGGTAAACCGCTGATTCTTTAGGAGGAAAACAAGAAAAAATTTAAGCCCAACCGAGAAAGAAGTCACAAATACCATTCTCTTGATTTTGGCTTTTGGCTTTTGGGTTTTAAACTGTTTGCTTTTTAGTTCTGTGGCTGTGACTATCTGTTAGTGTCTGATGCTATGTCATCTTATCAAAGACTAATCCTATCTTCTTCTGCGTTATCTAGCTCTGCCTTCTTAAAGATGATGGTTTCTATCTTGCAATTATTATGGTTCTGATGATCTCTGTAAAGGTACTTAATTTGATTTGACTCGGAGTATCCTTAAATTTATGTTTCGCAGCCAAACATGTGGCATTCATGAGTTATTTTCTTAATCTAACTAGATTCTATTTCTATTTATCTAACGTTGTAGAATGCATGCAAATTTAAATGGTTCTCAGAGGAGGATTGTCAAGAGCTCCTTGCCCTTGTTGATGAAGTAGGCTTTTTTCTGTTCTTAAACCACTTGCTGTTATAATTGTATTTCTGGGCTGTTGATTTTGCTAGCAACTGCCTCTATTGCATATAGATTGGGAAAAGCTTTCAAAGTCCAAGGGACACTACTGTTGGAAGTACTGCCTCTTTTTCCCTAGTTTCAACTATTATGGCAAGGTAAAGTCTCTCATGGTTGGTCAGTGATAAGTGCAATTTTTATTTCAAAACCTGAATGATGTCTCAAGTTATATATATTAGATGTTCAGTTGAAGAAACAGTATGAATACATTTGCTTTTCTACTGTACATTTATTGAAAAAGGTTCTTTGTCAGGATTGGGATAAATTATACATATATTGTAACTGTCAGTCACCACTGAGACGTTTAGGTTGATCTTAATTTCTTTACCACTGCTCACGCAAGGCATTGCTTCCTTATCTTTCTCTCTTTATTATATTGTCACAGATTCTATCCACAGCTGAAAATGGGCCAAATTCTTGCTTCATTGGAAGTACAGGTAGCACTTTTAGCATTTTCTACTATGATAACTATTGAGGGTCACCATCAGTATAAATTTGCTTTTTGGGTTGGTTTGCAGCCTGGATATGGAGCATTGGTCAGTGATTTTCACATATCTAAGACCGTGGTGCACTCTCCAGAAGAGAAAATAGTAAGTAACCTCTGAATCTATCATTCTAGTTATGTAAACTTAACATAGCATATTCAGACAACATGACAATGATTTTTGCTACGCATTGAGGAGCAACTTAAACATGCTGGCATGAGTTATTTGCTAAAAGCGAGATGAATGACTGAGCATTGGTTGCTGCACTGGAGTGTCTAAATATAAGAAATATCATGATTATCTGTTGCATGCAGGACTCTTAACTCTTCACGAAGGGGGAAAAGATTTTTCTTATGATTCTATTTGAAACTTTTCTTAGAAAATGGGAGCCAGCAAATATTTTTCTGTTCAGAAAGACTAAAATGAGAGAATAAAATAGGAAAAGAGTGTAGAGGTAAGGTTAGGATTCAAGTTTTTCCTTTGTCCTGATAGGAAATTCTTTTTGGTGTCTGACTATTTGATGTCGACGTCTTTTCCATTATTTGAGCCAATGAGATTTTGACTCTTCTTTTTGCTAGAAGCTATGAGATTTATAGTCTTCATCCACAGGTAGTCCTGATCTTTTCATTTCCATTTCTTATCTTGACATAGCAATTGTGTATGATTCAGATATTTGGACTCTATCCAGAGTCATTGGAACTTCAATGGTATAAAGATCTTTTCATCTGCTTTCTTCCATTTACATGTATAAGTTATTGACAGATTTAAATTTTTCATTTGGTTTTGATGTATACATCCATGATTACCTATATATGTGTTTCCACTCGTGTGGATGATCTTTGTGCTGTGGGCTTGTAATGTTTGAATAATACGACCTGCTTTCTCTCCCTTTTGTATATTTGAAACTCGACATTAAGTCTTTAAAACAGAGATCTTGGGATAGGAATGACAGAATTTTTGCTTCCCAACTGTCTTTCTTGCAGAGGTTCTTTGTAGCTCAGACAGATAACATAGAGACATCTGCATGTATTATAACTCCTCCACAAGTAAGGTGTGACTTTTCCTGATTCAGTTAACTTCCTAAACGCGATTTGTTTGAGTTATTCTAATGTCCTGATCTTCTTTGCTTGATTTTGTAGCTTTCTACTAAATGGAAAGGGAGTAGAGAGAAGGACTAATGCTTTTGTGGTTCGTGTCTATCAATATATTATTGAGGCTGTAAAATTCAGATAAAGAATTCTTTGGTTTCTCTTTTCCTTTAAACCAGAAATGTTATATTTTATTCCCTTGGATGCTGTTAGGATACTGGACCTCAGATGCCTACATATGTCACTCAAATGCTTAAGTATGGCACAAACCTTCTGCAAGCTGTTGGCCAGTTCAATGGTATGCTTGAGTAAATATTTTTGTCCTCCCCCTTTTTGTTTATTTTCTGAAAGAAAGCCTCACTAAGTGACATTTTTAATTTTTGAAAAGGTCATTATGTGATAATCATTGCCTTTATGAGTGTGGCATTGCCACCTGATTCATCAACATTATCAGATTATGTTCCAGCAACCATTGCTGCAGCAGATTCAGGTGTGTTGTTCTTGAGAAAAGTTCGGTTGATGAAATTTACTTTGCAGTTGCTGCATTTTCTCATTTGATAAGAACAAGATGTTCCACTGCCTAAGAGAATGGTGATTTTTTTTATTTTGTCTCCAAATTTCAGACTCTGATATAATAGAGGTGGCATCTCGTATATGTCTCAATTGTCCCATAAGGTATGCATGATCTATTGTCAACATTGTTACTATGTTATTTTTAGTTCTTTTTTAGTTACCTTTGCTTGGGCTATGCTTGGGCTACTCATGCACTTAATTTGGAGTACATAGAGAAACATGGGATAGTTTGGTTAAGAATTAGAATTCTGAAAGGATGAGTTACCTTGTGTTTAATTTGAACTAAGTGTTGGACTTTGAGGATGATTTGTATGAAAATAAAAGGTGTAGAACCACGATTCTTTGACAATTTTATTTCGAAGGGTAAATATCCTTTCCTTAGATGCTTTGTTAGATGTCGGTGCCACAGGTCATTAGTTGTTGCTTCCTTAGTTATAGCATGAGATAAAAATTACTCATTTGATTGATATGATCTGGGCTGTTCGTGGGAAAGTGAACTTAGGTGAAAGACATGCCTCTGAAGACTACTGATTATTATGTTTAGAAAGTTAACGTAGAATTCTTCCTGCGTATTAGATATTGGTTCTATATTACCTACTGTGAGAGTTACTTGTGGATCACTAGGTACTTGTCTGTTCCACGATTACAAAACTGTACAATAGTTCATTTGGTTGATTCTGTGAAATTTAGGTTTTTGCTGCCTATGCTGATTTTTTCTTCCTTCTTCTTTGAAATGTGGTTTGATTTATATGCCAACATTGTTCGTCTTAAAGCTTCCTGTGTTGATTCTTTTGAAGCATTTCTATATTTAATAATGCCGTATCCTTTCCATATTAAACAGCCGGACCCGTATCCAAGTACCTGTTAAAGGACATTCCTGCAAACACCATCAGGTGAGTGGTCATTGCACCATTTTACGATTGTAATGTAAAGCACAGTTTATTGGAAATTTACACTCATATCAATTTTTCTGGAACGTTGGAGAAGTATGATTGGGTGTGTATATGTGCCTCATATTTTTTGGTGTATTTCTAGCATCATAAGCTCTTTGAAGGTTTAAATGTGGATTTTTGCTTGCCAAAGCCCTAGTACGTTGATGGGACAACTATAAAGCTTTTTGTTGTCTCATTGCTTGATGACAAGTTACTGGTTGTTAGGAAAAACCTTTCTGTTGTTGTTCATGACCTGAAACTGTTAACATTATATGACAATTTCTTGATATGGTAGTTCTGATGAAGTCTGAATGTTCATGTTGATCTCGGAATTACTTTGGCCTCTTTCCCAGGTACTTCAGTAATTTGTGACATGTGCCTTTTTGTAGTGTTTCGATTATAGTAATTTTCTCAGCATAAATTCAAGCAAACCATCTTGGCGCTGCCCTCATTGCAATCGATCTGTCTGCTTTACCGACATCCGTGTTGATCAAAACATTGTGAAGGTAAGTTGGTACTTGTGGTCATCTTCCATATGCTATTTTTGGAGCAATAAGGTGCATCTTTGTGCGCTGTCAATCATGAAGTTCTTATTTTCAGTATTTTCTATCTGACAGGTCCTGCAAGAAGTGGGTGATGACATTTCTGAGGTGACAATCACTGTTGACGGTTCATGGAAGGCAGTTATGGAGTGCAATGATGATCTATATGAGACTCCCAATGATACCATGAACTGCCTTAAACAAGGGTCCAAGCAGCGAAAATCTACTGTTTCTTTAAATACCATTCCCAGTGTTCTGGATCTAACAGGGGATGATGATGAAATGGATGGAGTCTTTACTTCTGAACCTGAAGAGAGGAAACCTTTGCAATCTGATTTTTTGATTCGGAGCATTCCCACAAATCCATCTTTGCCATCTACATCAAACAACGGAAGCACTGTAACCCAACTTGCTCCAGCGGGAAATAACTTGCCTGGATATGTTCAAACTCCTTCAACATCAAATGCTGGGCAGGAGATGCAAATACATGGGGGTCTACCTCAGGCAATCTCTGCAATTGTCACTTCGCCATTGGCTGGTGCCGTCTCTTCTGCACCAGCTCAGGATGCTCAATTTCTTGGAAATTTCATTGACTCCATGATGCAAGCTCATTTGTCTGTTCCCAATAATCTACAAATGCAACAGTCACCAGTTGTTAATACAGCTGTTGGACATGACTATGGGAATATGCCCTCCATACCTAGACAGGTACCTAGAACTCCTGTAGGAATAAAGTCCCTCCCAGCCCGTGCCCAGACACCAAGCACATTGCAGCGATCAAGGAGTATGATGAATCCTATGATTGCCAGTGGTCCTTCCATGGCTCCGCAGCCGACAATGTCTACGACTCAGCCTCTAGAAGGTTTTGGAAGTGTAGGAATGCACGTGGAGAGGCAGCAGCAAATTTCTAGACCTCCTGCAAATCCCCTTCAAGTCTCGAACATCCCTCCATCAGCATTGCTCCGGAGCTCACCAATCCAGGTTTGTTTTTCCCTTGTGTTGCATGTTCCTATATTGGGAAGACTCCAGCCAATTATTATCATTAATATGTTTAAAAAAAACAAGAATGGATGGGTTACCTTTGCTTGTCTGATACATTTCACTCAAACTTAATCATCAGGATCGATCATTCTCCACGGGACAATCAGCCCCAATGCCTACGATGCGCCCGTCTCCTGGTCAATACCAAGGTCGTCCTAGAACGTCCTCTGGACTATTCCAGGCATTCCAAAACCCGCACTTACAGCAAGCTCTGAACCCGGCAACTTCACCATCCACTACCCATTCTCCAAGCATGGGTAGACCACTTCTTTCTCGATCTGCTCCAGTCAGTCAAACACCTGGTTCATCAAGATTCTGGCCTTCTGCTCAACAACCGGCCATGCCAGTGCAAACTCCGGTGCAGTTGCAGAGTCAACCTTCCAGAATAGGGACTTCTCTACCTGATAGTTTCAGGGCATCGGCAGGTGACCAAAGAGCTAACACTGGGGTACACTCTCCCTCAGGTGGCAATGGTACTGGGGAGTTGTCAGTGGAGCAAAATTGGCGTCCTACACGTCCAATGCGCGGAAGCATTACTGGACGGTCACACTTGGATAATAATCTTACTGTGATCCGGCCAACCCAACAGGCTCAGGCTACTCCATCCCCATCTGCTGTGGGTTCAGCCTCACCTACGGTTCCACCTCACCTTCGGGTTCCTAATCCTATAATCAATAGCAGAAGTCTAGGTTATCCCCGGGGTACCCGGTGACCAAGCTAAGATCATCGTACCATGATGACCGCCCGATTTTGGAGTTAATGGTGGCTGGTAGTTTTGCGCAGCGTTTTCACACCATAGGCATTGGGGTTCATCTGCTGTTGGCGTTTTACTCGGTGTTATGATCGATGTAATCAGTTAGCACTGTAGATGTGTGCGCAGTTTTATCTATAGTTAATTTCATCTTTCTTGCTATCGACCAACAGTTTAATGTGTTTTCAGACAGTTTCTTCTTGGTTTTGCACGTTTGTTGCACGGTACATTTGTAAAAATTAATTATCACAGGAAAAAAAAATAAAGATGGAGAGGGCAACGGAGCGGAGAGAGAGAGAGAGAGAGAGAGGGGTAACGGAGGGCAGAAAAGAATCTGAAAAGTGGGTCTAATTTTAACACGCGGCACATCAAACCCATCTGATATTTTCTCCTCAGTCACACCCGGTTAGATGCAATTATACTTGTTAAAATGAGTTATAAATCTATTTGAGTTGAGTTTTTATATGAAATAGTTATATTTAAATAAATGAGTCATAAATGAGTTTAAACATAATATGAGTGTTAAATATGTCATAAGTGAGTTTGCAATTTACTTATATTTAACTATCTAATTTTCTCTTTATTCTCCGTTGCCTTTACTTGATGATCTCATGCTCATTCACTTCGTACTCTCACCTTTGGATATGGATTTTTATAGATTTAGTTAAACATGGAAGTGTTTTAAGAATATGGGTCAAGTCATTGGGTACGGAGAAAATTGTTCAAAAAGTCTTAAATCTATTGCATTTTTGTCAATTCATTTACAAACATTTTAATTGCGTTAATTGATTCATAAATCTTCAGGTTTTGCCAACTGAATCTATTTGGTCAATTTTAGCCAGAAATCACTAACATAAACACCAGCCGTCTTACGTTACATCGTTGGTGTTGATGTGAATAATTTTAATAATATTTCTATTTTTTTTAATTTTTTTTCCCTTTTCTTCTTGTTTCCTTTTTTCCATTGTTTTTTAATTTTATTTCTTTTTTCTTTTTCCGTTTTCCCCTCCATTGGCCTTAGGCAAGGGCAAACCCTCACCCAATCCGATAAAGGGTTGTCCTCGTCAGAGTCGGCGCCAGTCCTTGCTAGTGCCCTAACCTAAGGCTGGGGAGGCTATCGGACAATGATGAGGCCCTGTAATTGTTGGCAAAGGGAAAAATGGGGAAAACAAGAAAAAGAGAAAAAAAAGTAAAGAAGGAAAAAAGAAGAAAAGAAATTACTAAAAATATTCAAAAAACATATAAAATATTATTTAAAATTATTCACATCAATGTCGGCCGTGCCACGTAGGATAGTCAGTGTTTACGTCAACGATTTTCTGTCAAAATTAACCGAATGGACTTAATTTGTAAAATGTGAAATTATTTAGAGCTCAATTGACACAATTGGAAGGTGTATGACTGAATCGACAAAAGTGTAATAAATTTAAAACTTTTGTATATTATATTATATGAAAATGGGTCAAAAAAGGTTAAATGGATGTATTTAATTCAGAATATTTTCGAATCACAAGTTTAATAGGTTTAGACGCGGTAGAATCGTCCATCACACTATTCACATCGTTCACGCACACGTGTCCTGAAAGTGAAAGCCAATTTCCCAAGGAGAGTGAAACAAAGAGCCGCTTCTTTTGCCACGTGCCATCCACGTGCTACGCCTGTCCCATTAAAAAATTTCTCTCCTATTTAAAGGCTGAGTACGAATCGCGCCCATTTCCGCCACTTTCGTCTGCCCCCAAATTTCCCCGCCCTCCGCGATACGACGGCGAGAGTAGGAGTAGCAGCAACGAACGAGGGAAGAGCGGGAATGGAAGGCCTCCGCGAATCCTCGCTGACGTTCTTCTCCGACCAGCGGCAGTGCCGCGCCGACGTCCTCCCTCCGGCCGAAGCTCGCGCCAGGATCGAAGTCGCCGTGCTCGGTTTCCTCCGGACCCTGACTTCCCGCGACCCTGCGATCTCGCATCTTCCCCTGGTAGTTTCCGGCGTCTTTTCCTCCCATTCGATCGCGTTCTTAAGTTCGGCGGAGCGAGCGAGGTAGAGAGATTCACACGTTCGTTTTGAGGTTGGAACGGAGATGTAGCAACTTATCTGCTGCGGTGTCGAGAACGTTTCTGCTTCTGATCTGACCGCGAGAGCTCAGTCCGATGCGAGAGAGCTTGAAATATGCTTCATCGAGCTCGAGATCGAGACGCGTGACTGCTGCTTC
The DNA here is from genome assembly GCA_024500025.1 of Syzygium aromaticum. Taxonomy (NCBI): domain Eukaryota; kingdom Viridiplantae; phylum Streptophyta; class Magnoliopsida; order Myrtales; family Myrtaceae; genus Syzygium; species Syzygium aromaticum. Next base: position 5,013,852 of record CM044889.1, on the reverse strand, counting down.
ACTGTGTTTTCTCCATTCCGGAGAGTTGTTGCTGTTTCCAGCTTGAAATGAGAGATCGTTCTGATGCAGTCGAAAGTTTTTCAAGTTGCGGAACGTGTGTTAGTTGTCGACGTTGTTTCCTCCATCCGACCGCGTTCTTAAGTTTGGCTAAGCGAGCGAGGTAGAGAGATTCACACGTTCGTTTTGAGAGTAGAAAGGAGATGGAGCAACTTATCTGCTGCAGTGTCGAGAATGTTTCTGCTTCTGATCTGATCGCAAGAGCTCGGCCTGATGCGAGAGAGTTTGAAACATGCTTCATCGAGCTCGAGATCGAGACGCATGACCGCTGATTCACTGTGTTTTCTCCGCTCTGGAGAGCTGTTGCCATTTCCAGATTGAAATAAGAGATCGTTCTGATGCAGTAGAAAGTTTTTCAAGTTGTGGAATGCGTGTTAGTACCAAGCGAGTATGGTGGAGATTTATGTGCCTGAAGCTGGGGTCGGAATCTCAATAGTTATCTGCCGGAGCTTCTTTTTTTTCTTTTGTCGATTCTTTTTTTTTTTTTTTTTTTTTCTGCCACTGACACGCCACCGATGAGGATGTGAAGGTTGAATTGCCGACACTCATCTCTCTGTTCAAGTTCAAGAATTGTGTCCATGGATGTGCAGATTAATAGGACGTCGAGTAATAGCGGAGTGAATCATGGGCTACTTACCGATGTTTCATGGATTTTTCTGTCACACTCGTGCTGCACAAGGTCTTTGATGAGAGCTAATGCCACCAAAGCGTTCATTAGAGGTAGATCAAGATCACCTAGTTTCTTTTACAAAGAGGCAAGCGTAAAAGCGTCTGCCATAATTAACACGGGGTTTGAATGTTTTGCAGTCTGGAAGGTCATGGAGATCTGTTATCAGATTTTGCTTCAAGAGAAGAGACTCACTCAGAGGGAGCTTTACTACAAATTGCTTTGTACATCATCGGAGTACTTCACTTCCCAATTGCAAGTTAATAAGGCAATCCAAGGTCAGCATTGATGTCCAAATCTTAAGTTAATGGCGCCATTGATTGCATTTGATGAGTACGGGTTGTAAATGAGCAGATATCGTAGCATTGCTTCGGTGTAGCCGATACAGTCTCGGAATCATGGCCTCTAGCAGAGGACTTGTAGCTGGAAGACTGTTGCTGCAGGTACCTGCTCTCAAGACTTTTCAGAATCCCCTGCATTTATTTTGTGATTCGGTGATATCCCAAATAGCTTATTAGCAATACTGTGTTTACTCTTGTGTATAAAAGTTGAATTGGATGATTGGTAGACCATAGTTTCATCGCAAGCCATGGAAGAGGTTCTTAATTGCAATCAGAGGAGACCTTTAATGCTAATGTATAATTTTCTCATCGATTTGAAATGTCACTACACCTAAGCTTAAAGTTCCCTGAGTGTTCAGATGAGGAGAACACTTGCTTAAGTTGATGTTGCTTTAGAAAAGGAATTGCTTGAATGTCTATGGTTTCCTTGGGATTGCTTTTTCTCCTTGGGTTAAACCCATTTAGTTGTTGCAGTCATAGGAGACAAGAAAACTGTCTTTTGTATGTGGATGTGTTCTAGTCTACCTCCATTGCATTTTGATGGGGATAGATATTTCTGTTGCCTTCTTTGTCTGCTTACGTTGAGACATGTGCTAGGAGCCAAACAAGGAGACTGTTGATTGCTGTTCATGTGGCTCTTCCGGGTATCCTATATCCGGTGACTTGAATTTGCTGGAGAAGTTGACTATGAAGACTGATGCACGCTATATAATTCTAGTAGAGAAGGTAATTTGGTTGGTCAATTCATAAATCGACACCTGATAGATTCCCCCTTCACAAATTTATGACATCCTTTGAGGTTATCTTCTTGGCTTAGCATGCAATATTCCAGCGACTGGTAGATGATCATGTGTTCAATCAGATCCCAAGCATACTAATCACAGCCAAAGGTTATCCAGATATTGCAACGAGGTAGCACATTAAGCAGGTCTTTCACTCTTTAGCAAGCCAATCTGAAGCAACTACTTGACCAATATATATATATATATATCTGAAGCTACTAGTAGAACTAAGCTGAAATCTAGAAAGGACCGTGTTGCTAGAGTTATGACAATACTCTGCTTTGCTAAGTGATACAGGTTTTTTCTCCACCGAATGAGCCAGAATTTTCCAAATTTACCAATTCTGGCATTGGTAGACTGGTGAGGGAAATCTTTTCTCCTTTTTGTTGCGTGATGTGATGTATGTTCTGGGGTTAATATAACCCTGTTAAATTTCTGCATTCTGACTATGCAAGGAATCCAGCTGGATTGGCAATACTATGCACCTTTAAATTTGGGAGCATTGGAATGGGTCTTGAAGCTTTTCGATATGGTGAACTATGAAAGTTTCATTTGGAAATGCATGTTTATGAGCACATCTGTATCCTTTTAAGTAGAATGCAGTTCTTACTACCTCCTCTCTCTCTTTTTTGATATTGCACTATCAGCTTGCAATGTGAAATGGTTGGGATTGCGAGGGAGTGATCTGGAACTGATACCGGAAGAATCTTTTATTCCCCTCAAGCCAAAAGATATAGGAATAGCAAAAAGCTTGATGTCCTCAAAGCTCTTGCAGGTAAATTCCATGTCACTGCAATGGTGCCTTAGATGATACACGACACAAGGTAAGCCGTTGGAACTGCTTTGCTTAATTTAATGGCATTCTGCAGGAAAAGTACCAGGGGGAATTGGCATTGATGACTGAGACAGGTCAGAGAGCCGAAATCGAAGCTCTGTACTTCCACGGATATGATTATTTGGGGAAGTACATTGCCAAGAAGATTGTGCAGGTCGATTACATTTGATTAAACAATCATGACTTGAACAGTATAGTGCATGATGAGTATAGCGGGGTGCAAAGGCTCAAGAAATTGCGCAGTGTTATTTACTTGCCAAAAAACCCAAAGACGATAGCAAGTAAAGACGCGATTTCAACCGAAGTTGAGTTTCTATTCAAAAGCGGGGAGGTATAGACGGTGGTCCAGTTTCTCCACCATAACGTAATCGAAATAACCTCTCTGAACTAATGCTAGTATGAATGGTCCTCCGTCTATCCTCGAGTAAGTTGTATGAAAAGAGCAACCTCAACTCTCTGCAGGGCAGAATCTCTCCTCTTAACCTTCCCATGAGCCTATTATCTTCTTAACCATTCACAATGACTTTGCGTAATCATAGAGGTCTGCGAGAGTAGGATTCACTTTTCAGCAGCCCGTTGTCTTTGTGTGCACCATGCTTAAATTTCTCGGATATAGGGTCTAACTTGTAAATGAGGTTAGGAAGGAGTGCGTAGTGACCTCTCATCTGCAATTTTAGAGACTGTAAATTTCTTCGTCAAGAGCAACCGATTATTTTCAATCACCCAAAAAAGTATAATTCATTTGGAATCCATTAGAATTCATATGAACCGTTAAATCTTTTGTATCTCACCAGGTTAAATGGTCTATGTAACTCATATAGCTTCTCCTTAAAACTAAATTCTAATATGATTTTATTCTCGTAAACTGTATTTTTCCCGCTCTACAGTCAAAGATTGTTCATCTCGATTGAATCTGCCAAATCATTTTCAATCCTAACCTAGTAAAGCAATACGACCACAAATGAGGCTTGGTGGTTAGTGAACCAAAATCGATAAAATTTTAATTTTTTTTCTCTCCTGATTTCGTGAAATTGGGGGTAACCATGTTTAGCATGTTATAGCATCTTCCCATGGAGCAAAAGACAAAATCCCACCTAAGCATCTAGCACGAAAGATTCGTGGGGGGCCTAAATAGTGGCGCACATTCAAAGCGTGCTCCTCGTCTCCCTCTCCGCCATACCAGACACATCGCTCCCGAGCTGGGCCAGAACAGCAGCGAGACGAAACACAAAGCTCAACCAACACAGACAACTCCCAATTGCCTTGTTCTCCTTCGTCACCTTCCATGGCCGCTCACCTCCACCTCCACGCCGCTTCACTTCCCGCGGGAATCGTCGCCGCCCGCAACCGGAAGTCGCTCTCCTTTAACTTTTCTGATAAGAACCCGGGTTTCTTCTTGGCACGACCCGCTTCGGCTCCCGCCCTCAAGGCGACGGTTTTGCGGCCGGTGGTGGTCGCGGCCGTGAGCACGGCCGTGGGTGGAGCCCCGCCGGTGGCCGCCGCGCCTCCCAAGACGTTGCCGTTCAGGGTGGGCCACGGCTTCGATCTCCACAGGCTGGAGCCTGGGTACCCTTTGATCATCGGTGGCATCGATATACCTCACGACAGAGGCTGCGAGGCTCACTCTGATGGTTATCATTTCGTTCTTGTCTTTGTTGCTCTTGTCTCGAGTTAAATACTTTTATGTTAGTGGGTGTTTGACTGATTACCGAGGTTGTTGTTTCATTGGGTGGTTCCTTTGAGGGTGTTCTTTGCGGTTGCTGTTGCTGTTGTTGTTCTTTGGAGTGAAATTAGATTCGTGGGTGTTTGAGTGATTGCTGTTAACTGTTGTTTCACTGGGGCTTTCTTTGTGGTTGCAGGGGATGTGTTGCTTCATTGTGTGGTGGATGCGATTTTGGGAGCTCTGGGGCTTCCAGATATAGGGCAGATATTCCCTGATTCTGATCCCAAGTGGAAGGGTGCACCTTCATCTGTTTTCATCAAGGAAGCTGTGAGTTGACCCGACTGACCCTTCTTTTTCCCAACTCTTGTGTAACGGGGGTTGCTTTATTTGCCGATAATAATTCCGAACGTCGGATGTTTCAGTGCATAAGCATGGTTCTCACTGGAAGGTGATCTGCCAAGATAGTGGCAGTTGACACTGTGTAATTCTTCTACTGAGCATTTCACTGGGGTTTCTTGTTTACAAAATCCTCCCCTTGCCATCTTGATTGGCCATGGTTAATTTTGTCCCGCTGTTTGCTTGAGGAGAAGATATACCAACTGCTGCTTGAGTGTTATGTGCTGTGTATGAATGAGTGAAGCTTAGGTAGATTTATGATGATGCACTTGAGATGAGGTCTGAATTTTGTTGGGCTCTTTGATGGGGGTTGTCCTGAATTCTAATTAAGATTATGTACGTAGGTCATATTAGAGGCATGAATCAAAGGTCAAGATGGTCAAGATAGTTCCACTAGCAAAATCCTCTCCTTTACTGCAAGTATGAGTGTTTTAGAAGGTCAAACTTACTCTTTGCGTAGGATGATCTTGCTTTTCTTAGTTGGAATTATTCCCAGAATCCTTGTATGAGGACATAAAGGGGCTCTGTGCTGTTTCGATGTTGTGCCTATATATAATTGCTGACCTTTGAGTTTGTTAAATACGTCTTCTCCTTATCAAGCATACGGGGGCACTCAAGACATTTTTATTGTAGGGATAAGAATTAAGGAAACAGAGACTTTCTAGATGATGATCTTAGAAGTTTGTAGTTTGCCCCATGGAGGGCTTTATGATGTTTGCAGGAACGGCACTAGTCAGTGGTGGCAGTTTTTGGGTATTTAGTGCATGCAGCTTTAAGTGTACTGCACAAGTCACGGGTTGAAGATGAAAATTATCATAGTTGCCCATAATCTGCTTGAAGCGGATGTTTCATTCATTACACATAGTCAACTGGATGTTTCATTCATTTGTACACGAAGACTCATCTCTGCAGCTATTATATAGTCAGTGTACCCCATATCATTGCTTTCAGTCTGTAAATATAAGCAATTTAACCTTGTTGATTTGTGTGATGGTACCTTCAGGTTCGGCTCATGCATGAGGCAGGTTATGAGATTGGAAACTTGGATGCCACCTTGATTCTCCAGAGACCAAAAGTCAGCCCTCACAAGGAAGCTATCAGGAAAAACCTATGTGAGTTGCTCGGAGCAGATCCGACCGTTGTTAACCTTAAAGCAAAAACTCACGAGAAGGTCGATAGCCTTGGAGAAAACCGGAGTATAGCAGCTCATACCGTGGTTCTCCTTATGCGGAAGTGAAGGGTATGCGGATATCACATGCCATTAAGCATCTGCAGCTCTTCATTTATGTAGCATCAAAGGGTAAGTGGAGTCTCAGAGAATAGAATGTTAATTACACTTTCCCCAAGTGAGCAATAAAGTCCAATCTTACTGATAGTAAGCAATACACGTCTTATCATATCTGCAGCTCATGTCCAAATGTTGTAACTGATGGATAGCTAGTCATGTGGATTCAGCATCTTGTGTTGAACCATCTACGTACACAATTTGCTGACCATCCCTGTCATAGTGAGCTTGTAGCCATTCTTTCACGCACCCTCTTCATGAATGAATTTGTAACTAGGATCTAGATCATCAACCAAAGAAGTATATATGCATCCACCAAAATTCATCAAAGTTGCCTGGTAGATAAGATTGTGGTCTTATTGGCTATGATTATCTAAGCTTTGCTTAGTTATGAACCGGGTGAAGATTGCTAGAAAGAAAGACTTGGAAGATCCACCATTAAGCCTAAGGCTTTTGATTATTGTGGACGCAATACGTATACTTCTCTGCCTCTTTCCAATATCCTGGCAGGTACGACTCTCATTAATGGCATCCATTGCTGCTAGTTTGGAGAAGATTGAGTGAGGATGATCCACCAATATAAGTTTGTTAACCAGGATGGCATATGCAAGTATACACAATGTCTTAAAAGATGAGCAAAAGAGCATCCACTGATCCATCTTTGGTTTACTATTTTTCTTCAACTTATAGGGGAATATATGCAGTCAAAGATGAAAGTTATAGCGATGTCTTCAAATACTCCAAACAACGCAATGAAATAGAAGTTTCATTACTCAGTAAATTAGATAAGAACGGCACTGGGTTGGTTATATGTCCCATCTGTGGTTCGTGCACAACAATCAAATTTAAGCAAATGACATGAAGTTGACCTAGAAAGGCGCTGCTATCTTCTCTTGGTTTAGTTAAGTTTTCATGAAATTTTAGTGAGTATATCTTGCTTGCTTGCAGCTAGCCTGAAATCTCTTGACCTGACCAGCCACTAGAATTTACCAAAAGTCAAGGCAATTACTGATTCAACATGACAAAAGCGTGGATCAAATTTAGTATATGAACTTACTCTTTTTTGAGAATCCTATTATTCAACTGAATACCATCCACAAGATTGTGAGGCTAAATTATGACAACAAGCTTTTAAAGGAATACTAGGTATGTTCATTAGCTAACTGCAATTGCTGCTACGGCCTATAGACATTGGATCATATCGCAATTGCAATGAATAACTTTGATTTTCTTCACTGATCAATTAATAAATTGAGCAAAAAAATTTAAAACACCCATTGCATATTCCAGTCACTGGCAATAATCCTTGAGTTGAATTGGAGTACATCATGGCTCTTCCATACCTTGAGTTCCTCAACTGAAAACCAATCTTTTTGGCATTTGGACCCTATGCACATACAAAGACCGAAAGACACACTAAAAAGCTAGTATTCTAAGAAGGGTACTCCACTCGTTCTTATGTTCATAAGGCATAATCAACCTTCCTTATTCAATCCTCTCCAGTGCACAAACCGAGTCCTGATTTGGTCTGGAAGCACAAAGAATTTCAACATATGACACAATTCGGGGTTTCTTCGTGGGGCACATAGTAATATGTATGCGGCGTAGAATAGTATGCTTGATAGGCTTTTATGAGATTGGTGACTTGATCTTCGTCCTTCTTGCCCTCATCTTTCTTGCCCACGTCTTTCTTGCCATCGTCTTCCTTGGCTGGTCCAACACTTACAACATCTGCGTACCAAGATTTCCTCAGTTTGTTCACCACCTTGATCGGGTCAAAATCGCCGGTTACTGTTAGTTTGTTGTCTTTAGTGTCCATACTCAGAGATCCAATCCCTAGAAAGCATATGTGACAAAGGTTAGAGATAAAGCCGAACATTTCAAGGCACAAGATGATTACTATTACAGTGACGATTTGAACATTCAGCGGAGAATGAGGGAAAAAACAGAGGAGAGAGCCAATACCTCCAAAACCAGAAACTACTTGCATGGCCTTGCTCCTGTCTCTGTCATCATGTAGATCCAATTTCACCACCAACTTCTGCAGAAGTTTGAGAAAATCAAAACCCAGTTAGATTTTGAGTAAATATCAATCTCTTGCGACAACTGAACTCTACATCCACAAGTGGTGGGATAGACTAGCGTTTAAACAAGTTGGCCATATATAATCAACAATGCATAAGAATTCGATGCATCATTTGGTCTTCCTAGCATTATTATTCACACGAACAGATCCACTTATGGAATACGATTCACAATTACAGCAGCAAAGAAAACAAAAGATAACTCATGAAGCTTGAGGCAGAGAGTTACCAAGAAAAATGTCAAAGAAAACCCAGGAGAAAATATCATTAAGAACCCCATCTCCCAGGCATCAGTACACACATGCAGAAAAGAAAACTTGTTGAAGGACAAAAAAGAAATCTCACCTTCATATCTCTAGGATTTGAAGTACTGAGATTGTGTTTGCTCTGTCTTTTAAACTTGGAAGCTAAAAACACTCGAACGACACTCAGAGCAAGTTAAAACTGAGCGCGTGCACGTATCGTAGACGAAAAGGTTCTTTATTTATAGGGGCGAGCATGAGCGTGCGTGAATTGGGAAGTTTCTTGGACGACACGATGTGTGGACAAAAGGGATAAGTTCATGAACCAGTAGATTCGGGAGACGAAAATCATTCAACATAATATAAGAGTTGAGGGAAAGTGCCAAACGGTTTCTCAGAAAATGAACGAATCGAGACGGTAAAAAACAATGGCTCGCGACTTTCAAATGAGAGAGAGAGAGAGAGAGAGAGGGACTTTTGAAGAAGTGTTCGCAAGTGACTCAGTCGAGTCGTCCCTCACGACTTAGGGAACTTTTGAAGCTCTGAGTCTCGACTGTTTGCAACTGACTCAGCCCATGCAGTCGACTAGTTCAACCTTTTCGTTATAATGTGTCGTAAAGATAGCCATAAAATTGTTGGAGATTCTACGAGAGTTACAAATTATGGGCTAATTAAGATATATTGAGAAGTCCACGTCACATCAATTTCCTAACGTGGGAATTTTTCTAACCCTTCCGCACTGCCTATCTCTTTTTCTAGCTCAGGCTATCACCGGAACCATATTGCTACACCGCAAATATCATTGCTGCTCGAAAATCGTGTTGGTCACAAGATTCCTTGACTGATATACATACCATACATTGATACATATCGAGAATGGGCCACCAATCAATCACTGATTTTGATTCCATTTGTTGGGAGCGTAGCAAAAGCCTAAATTGCTCTTCGGGGTGGTTGACCTAAATGCTAATTAAGATGTATTATTTGGTGCTTGAGTGTCATGTGTGTATCAAGTAATGAAGCTAAGGTAGATTTATGATTATGCACTTAGGCTCCGTTTATTTCACGAAAAACATTTTTCGCGAAAATATTTTCTTCATTTTCCGGGGTTTGGTTCGCTTAGGAAAATGAGTCAAAGGAAAACCTATACTTAAATTTAGGAAAATGATTTCCTTTTTGAAAAATCGGAAAACATTTTCCAAAATATTATTAGTATCAACACTTGGATCTGAAACCTCCCCATACTGGGGCATGAAAAACCTCAACGTTGGTTCCCGGGTCCCCGACGTTCAGGATTAGGTCTCTGGCAACTAGGCCTGGGTTTGGGTCCATTGAGGCCTAGCCTAGGATCCCAGTGCCCCGGCAACCACGCCTGGGTCCATCAAGGTTTGGAGGTCCTCGACGTTCAAGATTAGGTCTCCGGTGCCGAGGCCTGGGTCTGGGTCCATCGAGGCCTAGCTTGGGATCCCGGTGCCTCGGCAACCATGCCTGGGTCCATTAAGGTTGGGCCCAAAGCCCTGGTGCCTGTGCCTAATATCTTGGCACCTGAGCTCAGGCTCATAAATGTCGTGCTTGGGTCGTTGATGCTCAAGCTTTGGTCCCTGACACTTAGGCACTTGTTCACAAAGGCCGAGCATGGGTCCTTGGCACTCGGGCTCAAGGCGCTCAGGCTCGAGTCTTTAGTTAATGAATTACTTGTTCTTATAAAAATATTATTTTAACAAAATCAAAATTTTAATTATTTTTCCCTTTTATTTTCTATTTTACTTTTTCTTTTTTCCTCTTCCTCGACTGGTGGTCAGCCATGGCAATAGCCACAAGTGTGGGACAAGCTCTCTCAAGGTCAGCGTGCTCGAGTCTCGCTAGATCGGCGAGTTGCGGCGAGCTCAACCTCTTTAAGAGTCGCGAGGCCTCGAGCTTGCCAGCATTGCGCGAGCTCGATTTCGTCGGACCTAGTGAGGCTTGGCTCGCCAGCCTTGGCCGAGCTCGTCCTTCCCCTATGGCCGGCTGTCGGCCTAGGATAAAGGAAAAAAATTGAATTTTCGGTGATTTTTCTCAAACAATCAAATCAAATTTTTTTATATCAAACAACAAAAAATATTTTTTATTTCATTTTCAAATTTCAACTAAACACCAGAAAATATTGTCATTTTCCTAGAAAATGGCTTTCTAGAAAACATTTTCCAGAAATGTCACATTTTCTACGAAACAAATAAAGCCTTAGATGAGGTCCGGCTCTTTGAGGTGGTTGACCTGAATACTAAGACTATGTACTTAGGTCATTTCAGAGGCATGAATCAGAGGTCAAGATGATCAAGATAGTTTGCCTAATAAAATTCTCTCCTCTACTGCAAGTAAGAATGTTTTAGAGGGTCAAACTTATACTTGGCATAGTGTGGTCTTGCTCTTCTCAGTTGGTGTCCTGTCCAAGAATCCTTGTATGAGGACATAAAGAGACTCTCTGTTTTTTTTCCTTCTTGTGCCAATATGTAATTGCTGACCTTTGAGTTTGTTAAGTACGTCTTCTCCTTATTGAGTGTACAGGAACTTAAGATATTTTTAACATAGGGATAGTAAGAATTAAGAACACGGAGACTTGCTAGATGATGGCCTTAAAAGTCTGTTGTCTTGCCCTGCGGAGGGCTTTATAATGTTGTAGGAATGGCACTGGTCAGTGGTGGCAGTTTTTGGTTACTTAGTCGAATTGCAACTTTAAGCTTAATGTACAAGTCCTGGGTTGATGATGAAAATCTTCATAGTTGCCCATAATCTGCTTAAAGCAGATATTTCATTCATTATCCATAATTACCTGTGTCATGTGTATTCGAGCACTCAGCTTTGCAGCTTCTGATAGTATAGTCAGTGTATTCCACCTCCTCGCTTTCAGTTTGTAAATATTAGCAATTTAACCTCGTCCATTTGTGTGATGATACCGTCAGGTTAAGCTCATGCACGAGGCAGGTTATGAGATTCGAAACTTGGATGCCACATTGATTCTCCAGAGACCATAAGTCAGCCCACACAAGGAATCTATCAGGAAAAACTTTTGAGTTGCTTGTAGCAGATCCGATCACTGTCAACCTTAATGCAAAAAACTCACACAAGGTCGATAGCCTTGGAGAAAACCGGAGTATAGCAGCTCATACTGCGGTTCTCCTTAGGCAGAAGTGAAGGGTATGCGGATATCACGTGCCATTAAACATCTGCAGCTCTTCAATTATGTAGCATCACATGGTAAGTGGAGTCTAAGAGAATATAATGTTAATCACACATTCCCTAAGTGAGCAATAAAGTACAATCTTTCCTGAACATGTGCGGTTCATTGATAGTAAGTCTGCAATGTACGTCTCATCATGTCTGCAGCTTATGTCCAAATGTTGTAACTTACCGATAGCAAATCATGTGGATTCAGCATCGTGTTGAACCAGTTATGGACACGATTTACTGACCGGCTCTTTGGACAAGCCATAGTGAGCCTGTGGCCATTCTTTCACACACCATCTCCATGAATGAATTTGTAACTAGGATCTAGATCATCAACCAAAGAAGTGAATATGTATCTACCAAAATTCATCAAAGTTACCTGGTATAAGATTTTGGTCTTCTTGGCTGTGATCAACGTAAGATTTGCTTAGCTATATAACAGGGTGAAGATTGCAAGCAGGAAAAACTTGAAAGATCCACCATTAAGCCAAAGGCTTTTGATAATCACGGGCGCAATACGTATACTTATCTGCCTCTTCCAATTTCCTGGCAAGTATGACTCTCATTAATGACATCCATGGCAGTTGGATCGGAGAAGATTGAGTGATAATGATCCACCACTATAAGTTTGTTAACTAGGATGTTATGGTTCGCAAGAATATATAATGTCTTCAAAGATAACAAAAGAGCATTCCGCGATCCATCCTAAGCCCCTGTGCACGGCACATCAAGTCCGCAATTAATAATCATATAAGCGCCCTTTTTCCCTTCAACTTTAGGGGCATATATTTGCAATCAATGATGAGGGTGGTAGCGATGTCATCAAATACTTCCAAACAATGCAGTGAAACAGACTTTTCTTTCGCTAATTTAATTTCATAAGAATGGCGAGTTAGTTTAATAGCTAATTAGTGCGTCACGCAAGTATCAAATTTAAGAAAACAACACGAGAACAACAATAATTCTTATCTTGGTTTGGTTAAGAAGTTTCCATGAAATTTCAGCAAGTATATCATGCTTGCTTACAGCTTGCCTGAAGTCACTTGACTTGACCAGTTACCAGAATTTACCAAAAGCCAAAGCAATTACTAATCCAACATGATGGAAGCATCGATCAAATTTAGTATATTAATTGACTCTTTTTTAAGAATCTTAGTCTTCAATGGAATACCCGCCACAAGATTGAGAGGCTAAATTATGACAACAAGCTTCTAAAAGAATACCAGGTACGTTCATCAGATAACCGCAATTGCTGCTACAGCCTCTAGACATATTGGATCACATTGCAATTGCAATGAATAAATTTGATTTTCCACGCTAATTGTTTAATATATGGAGCAAAAAATTTTAAAACTCCCATTACATGTTCCAGTCACCGGCAACAATCCTTGATCTGAAATGGAGTACATCATGGCTTTTCCGTACCTTGAGTTCCTCAACTAAAAATCAATCTTTCTACATTTGGACCTTATGCACATACAAAAACCGAAAGACACACTAAAAAGCTAATATGCAAAAAAAGGGTACTCCACTTGTTCTTGTGTTCATAAGGCATGATCAACCTTACTTATTCAATCCTATGCAGTGCACAAACCAAGTCCTGACTTGGTCTGGAAGCACAAAGTATTCTAACATATGACACAATTTGGGTTTTCTTCGTAGGGCACATAGTGATATGTAAGCGGCCTAGAATAGTATGCTTGATAGGCTTTTATGAGATTGGCGACTTGATCTTCGTCTTTCTTGCCCTCGTCTTTCTTGCCTTCATCTTTCTTGCCATCTTCTTCCTTGGTTGGTCCAATACTCACGATATCTGTGTGCCAAGATTTCCTCAGTTCATTCACCACCTTGACCGGGTCGAAGTCGCCGGAAACTGTTAGTTTGTTGTCCTTCGTGTCCATATTCAGAGACCCAATCCCTGGAAAGCATTGGCCGACAAAGGTTAGCGGTAAAGCCGAACATTTCAAGCACAGGATGATTACTATTACAGTGACGATTTGGCCATTCGGTGGGAGAATGAAGGAAAAAAACAGAGAGAGAGCCCATACCTCCAAAACCAGAAACTACTTTCATGACCTTGCTCCTGTCTCTGTCATCATGGAGATCCAATTTCACCACCAACTTCTGCAATAATTTGAGAAAATCAAAACCCAGTTAGATTTTGAATAAATATCAATCTCTTACGATGACCGAATTCAAAATTCACAAGTGTTGTGATAGACTAGCGTTTAAGCAAGTTGGTCATATATAATCAACAATGAACAAGAATTCGACACATCATTTGGTCTTCCTTGCATTCTTATTTACATGAACAGTTCCACTTCATGAAAAACGATTCACAATTACAACAGCAAAGAAAAACAAAAGATAACTCATGAAGCTTGAGGCAGAGAGTTACCAAGAGAAATGTTCAAGAAAACCCAGGAGAAAATACCATCAAGAACCCCATCTCACATAAATGCATAGGTACAAACATGCAGAAAAGCAAACTTTGCTGAAGGACAAAAGGAAATCTTACCTTCATTTTGTTGGAGTTGGCGAATACTTCGGGGATCCTTATTTCTCATACTAGACATGCCCACGTGAATATAGGGAAATCGAAGTATGAACCGACGACATGTGACCCCTATGTACGGAATATCGAGAGTTCCGCTGTCCGAACAGCAGGCGGGGTTCTGCTCCTCAATGAGCAAATGGGGGCTTGGGAGCAGCACCTCCGAAACAACATCGGCTTTGCTAATCTGTTTGTTGTGGGATCAAAGAGATTTAGATAGGTCTAGACTTTGGGTCCATTTTAAGTCATATATATATTATACTCGTATGAGAGATCATTGTAATGAATAGCTGTGGTTGAAATCCTAAATATCATAATTGAATCTTTTTGTAAGATGTAGCCCTATTCTATAATGAATCTGAGTAAATTTATATGTCAATTTTTTTATTATTTGTATGATTGTTCTGATTTTGTTTCAGATATAACCCATCACATTTCTCTAGGTTTTGAAGTACGGAGATTGTGGCTGCTCTGACTTTTAATTTGGAAGCTAAAAACACTCGAATGACACTTAGAGCAAGTAAAAACTGAGTGTGTGCACGCATCGTAGACGAAAAGGGTTGCTTTATATATTGTGGCGAGCATGGGAGTGCGTGAATTGGGAAGTTTCTTGGAGGATACCGTGTGTGAACAAAAGGGATAAGCTCTTGAACCAGCAGATTCGGGAGACGAAACTCAAAGTCAATAAAATGGCGAGCTGAGGGAAAGAGCCACATGGTTTCTCAGAAACTTAACGAGTCGAGACGATCGAAAATAGTGGCTTGCGACTTTAAAATGAGAGGGAGAGAGACCTTTGATGTACTGTTTGCAGCTTTGGACTTTATAATGGCGATCGAAAACAGTCGAGTCGCGCCTCACGACACGACTGAGAATTGGGGACTTTTGAAGCTTTTGCAACTGACTCAACCCACAGTTTTTTTTTTTGGCCAGAACTAAACTGTTCATTGATATTTAGTAAAATCAGAAGGGTCTCAAAACAGAGTAGATCTCTAAGTGTCTATGGAGGACGGATCAATCAGTATTCAGTGAGTGCTTTTTTCCCGCGGGTCTTCACTACTCAGTCCACCGTACTGTTACTGTTTCTATTACAATATAGCAGCTTTAAATTGGAAAATGAAGACAGCAACCCACGTGCTTCACTGATGAGAGCACGCTATTCTCACGGCAATTTTTATGTATGCTTCAAGCTGTTGACTAGATTCTGGCAATCTGACTCTAGAGTCAGTCTTTCGGCCGCATGAAGAGAGAGGAATTTCAAGGTTTCCACCATGGCTAGGCTTTCTGTTTGCTCGGCGGAGGAGACAAGGACGTCCTTTGCGAAGCCGTCGATCAAGATCCCAGCTGAGTTGCGGCACACACAAGCAATTGGTCCTTCAAATGATCCAGGCTGGTGAGCTGCATCTATATTTACTTTTATTTCGCCCCTTTATGGAGGAAGCCAGGCATTCTCCTCTTCGCTGTTCACAGCATCAATTTTCTTGTCGAAGTTGTTCCATTTGCTAAAATTTCTGAGCAATTGTTGTCCTCTTTCAACCAGCAACTTTGGGTTCGGGAGGTGCCTTCTAAAGACAAGGTTGTTTCTTGCTTTCTAGATTTCCCAGAGAATTACCGAGACTAGCTCAAAATCTGGTGAGTTGTTGCTGTTGGGTATGTATTTAATCAGCCATTCGTCTATTCTGGAAATTTGGTATTTGGAATTCTGGATGTTTAGCACAGGAGCATCCCGGACTTCCTTCGTCCGTTTGCATAGAAGAAGTAAATGTTCTGGGGTCTCCACATGTGCTTGGTAGATTTGGCAGTTTGGATCAGTTACCATCCTCCTTCTGTACAAATTTTCCTTCGTCGGGAGGGCATTTTGACATACACTCCATATAAAGTTTCTGATTTTGTGGGGAGTTTTCATTTTCCATATCCTATTCCAGAGCTTAGTAGGAGACTGGTGAGAGAAGGAGGCACACTGAGCTTCTGAGTTTTCGTTTTTGTGAAGAATGTTGTAGCTGCTCTTAACAGTGTACTCTCCTTCCCTCGTGCTAGTCCAGATCAGTTTGTCTTCATTCATTTGTGGTTTGATATGTATTGTGAGGATCTCACGCACCACCTATTTATCGAATAATCTACGTAGGACCGGTTCCTTCCATGTGCTTTCCCCTTGGTTTATCAGTTCATCAACTTTTTTAGGGTCCACTGCATTAGCCAGTCCCCTTATAGGTCCCCTTTTTAGCCACTTATCTTCCCTGATGTTAATGTTTTGCCCATTTCCTACTGACCATATGACTGAGTCTTCAATTGATGTTCTCCCCATAAGTATGCTCTGCCATCCCCAAGATGGTCTGGATCCCTTCTTTGCCTTCCAGAAACACTTAGTAGGGTAGTAGATGCCCTTTAAGACATGACTACACAGAGTTGTATGGTTTTGTGCTAATTGCCAAGCCTGTTTTCCAAGCATGGCCTTGTTAAAAGATGTTAAATCCCTAAACCCAAGGCCTCCCCAGTCTTTTCTTTGTCTTAGCACTTCGGCCTTTCTCCAGTGTACTCCTTTTGTTGTGGTTTGGTTCTTCTACCAGAAAGTTGTTATTTTTTGCTCAATAGCCTGACATACTGAAACTGAGATCTTGAAAATTGACATGGCATATTGCGGTAATGCTTGGACAATAGTTTTTATCATAATTTCTTTCCCCACTTTAGACATTGTGTTCTCTTTCCACCCTTCAAGCTTCATATTTACCTTTGCCAGGATCCAAGTAAACATTTGCCTTTTGGATGCTCCCCAATCAGAAGGAATACCCAAGTACTTCCCAGTCTTATTAATCTCCGGGACTCTTAGTTCTCTAGTCATGTTCCTTCTTAATTCACTAGGGCAGTCCTTGCTGAAATATATTCCTGACTTGTTCAAGTTAACTGCTTGTCCTGAAGCAAAGCAATACTAGTGAATGATTCTAGCCAGGTTCTAGCATTCTTGTATCTTCCCATCTAGGAAGAAGATTGGATAAACTGCAAAGAGTAGGTGAGATAGTACAGGGCAACGTCTATTTAGTTGTATCCCTTTTATAATGCCATCTTGCACATATTTTTTCATCAGCATGGATGGGACGTTTGCAACCAGTATGAATAGGTATGGGGATAAAGGGTCCCCTTGCCTTATGCCTCTTGTAGGTTGGAAGAAAGGCAAGGGTTCCCTATTCAACTTTACACTCGGTGAGGTTGTTGTAACACATTACATTATCAAATTCACCCACCTTTCATTGAACCCCATTGTAAGTATACATACCTTCAGAAAGGCCCATGCTATCCGATCATATGCCTTTTGCATGTCTAACTTTAAAATCGCCTGAAATTTTTGTTTTCGCTTGTGAACCCTTAATTGATGCAAAACTTCCTAGACTACAAGGATATTATCTTGGATTGACCGTCCTCCTACAAATGCACTTTGTTCAACTTTTATCAAATCCGGAAGCCATGGTTTTAGCCTATTTGCTAGCACTTTTGAGATGATCTTGTATGCGAAATTGCACAGGCTTATAGGTCTAAACTCTTCTAGCTTCTCTACGGTTTTTACTTTTGGCACCAAGGAGATAAGCGTTCTATTTAATTAGGGATTTAACACTCCAGTATGAAAGAAGTTTCTGACGTCTTATAATACATCCTCCTTTATGTCTTCCCAATAGTGCTGAAAGAACTAGCCATTCAAGCCATCTGGACCCGAGGCCTTCGAGGTTCCAAGCTGGAACGTAGCTTGCTTGACCTCTTCTAGCGTTACTTCCTCGAGCAGCCTGAGATTTATTTCCTCCTTCACGCTACAAGAGCAATATTGAAGCAGTGGAGTAAATTGTCGATGTCCAACTAGACTACATAATTCTCTAAAGAAGTCATATGTCATCGTCTTTATTTGTTCTTGGTCTCAGGTCCAGTTTCTTATCGAGTCCTTTAGCATAGAAATTTTGTTTCACTGTCTCCTCTGTACTGTGAAGGTGTGAAAGAACTTAGTGTTTTGATCCCTCCACTTGAGCCAATTTATCCTCAAATGCATTGTCCAGTACATCTCTTCTTGACTCCATAGCCTTTGAACTTCATCCCTCAACTTTTGTAGTTGTTATTTTTCCTTCTCAGTAGTTTGACTATTTGTTAAGCTTTGTATTTGTTCCATTAAGAGCTTTATTCTATTCTGCTCGTTTGAGAATTTCTTCTTGCTCCAGCTTAGTAAGGCAGCAGCAACCTTTTTCATTTTGATCGAGAGGCCATCATTTGCTCTTGTTGGAGAATTCCATGCCTTATTAATTAGTCCTCTACATTCCTCATCTTCTAGCCAAAATGCTTCGAAATTGAAATTCTTCTTCCTCCTCTTTCGAGCTTGAAAGATAGACAATAGGATCAGGTTATGGTCAGAACCAATAGCTGGTAAGGCGTATACTTTTGCCTCAGGGAATTGTAGTCTCCAGCTTAGATTACTTACTGCTGTGTCCAGTTTTTCCTTCACTAGCTCCTTTACTTCATGATTATTAGACCAGGTAAATGCATAGCCCTTACTTTCAAGGTCCATTAGTTCGCAGCTATGCATAAACTCCCTAAATGCATGGAGTCTGTGATGGTCAGCCAGTCTTTTGCCTACCTTTTCCCAATGATACATTATTTCGTTGAAGTCCCCCAAGCACACCCAAGGCAGCTGGTTTCTTTGACTGATTCTGTATATTTCATCCGACGTCTTGGTTTTTTCTTGGTTGGTTGTCGGTGCATGCACAAATGTGACTCTCATTTTCGTTTTATAGTTCTCCTCTTCACATTCGATGTCGATTATTGCATCTGAAGCATATAAGATTGATAGAGCAATAAGAACATTCCACAAAATTGCTAAGCCACCCCTTGTTCCTGTTGGGTTGACAACAAAACATTCTTCAAATTTCAACATCCTCCTTATCCAGTGGATCTTTTTCTCTTAGTTTTTTGTTTCCATAAGAAATAGTACCTTGGGCCTTTTTTAAGCCACTAGGGCTCCCAAAGCTTGGACTGTCAGAGGTGTGCCCAATCCCTGACAGTTCCAACTTACGATCTTCATAATGACCCTGGTGGCTTATTAGGGCTAGCCACCACAACCCATTTTCTTGTGCCTTCCACCACCTGGATTGGCGTTTCAAGCAGTTGGTCTTCATCTATTAGTAACGATTTGTCCCCTTGAGAGTCGTATGGGTTGAACCTTCATATCTTCTTACGCATAGGAGTTTTCTGTCCACTTTGTTTTTTTTATTGGCACTAGCTGGTACCATAATCAAATCCGGTTCGTTGAGAAGTGCTTGGTCTCCAGCCAAGATAATAGGGAATTTAACTAGTTGCTTCCTTTGAATTGTTGAATTACTCATTTCAGTAAATTTAGTCTTTGTGCTGTCCTCCTTATTATGCTGAAGTTGCTAGATTGGGCCTGAGCTGTTCTTCTTATAAATCACTATTTGTCCAGAGTGGGTAGGAGTCTCTGGGATGTTTTCCTCTTTCATATGTTCAACTAAGTCCTTGCCATGGAATAGCTTTCGGAAAGGGCCATTTCTACTTACCTCAGCCTTCAGCCATGGGCCGAAAAGTCTGTCCTCATTCGTGTTCACATCGTCAACACTGAATGACACATCCTCACAGTCAGAAGCATAATGTCCTATTATCCCACAAGAGAAGCAAAAGTATGGGAGCCTCTCATATTTAAAATCCAGCCAGATCTTCTTTCCTTCATTGTCAGTAAGCATTTTTGATTGTAGGGGTAAGTTGAGATCCAGATTCACTCACACCCCTCCATAAGACACCATACCTCTTGTCTCAATTTTTGCTTCTTGCACTTATCCTATATTACCAGCTACTTCACGAACTACTTCCACAGAAATCAACTCAAATGGAAGCCTCAGAATATGTACCCAGAAGTCGCAAGAGTCAAATTTATAGCATAAAGCTGTGGTATTAGGTTCCCATTGTTTCAAGATCAAGAGATTATTCATGAAAGACCATAGACCTTGGTCCATCACTTTTTGTCTCATAGCTTGAGATTCGAAGAGATCCGAAGGTTGTAGCAAAAATACCCTGTTCTAACGGTGTAAAGTTAGCATTTTCCACTTGCCATGCTCTCCTCATTGTGTTTTGGAAAGCTTGAAAGTTGATTTTTGGATTTTTGAGGAGTTTCCCTATCAACGTTAAACTACCATCCTTACCTTTCACCAATGCTAGAATTCCTTCGACATTCTTAGTGACTTTATCTGACCACAATCTTCCTAATCTTTTGCAGAGCAGGGCCAGCCTCTGGTTTGCATCTTCGTCCGACTCCATGGAGGTGAATCCACGCCACAGCTATTGTAGTTCCCTGAACTAGATGACACAAGATTTGCTTGCCTTCACAATAGAGTTCCTACTCCAGAGAGTGATTTTAGGGTTAGACTGGAGTGTTAAACGCTATTTGAGTGTATCAAGATGAGGGGTTGTGGGTGGGTGTTGAATTTTCGAATCATTAGGTTACAGAGAAGCCGTTGATGATTCATGGTGACTGAGCCAGAAAAGGGAAGGACGAAGTGAGGCAGGTAGGGGTTTCCATCGGCTAAACTACCCCATTGGGTAGAGGGAAGCTCTTCCAAGAGAAGAGAGTGTTTAACTCAACGCTCAGTTGACTGGTTCAATCTTTTCTTTATAATGTACCATAAAGATAGCCATAAAATTGTTGGGCAGGACACCAGAAACGGGCCTAAAACCCTAAAAAATCTCCAATTTTTGCTCGTCTCAATTTTATTTTGCATCTTATAATAAACCTCCTACTTTAGGCCCCGTCTAAATTCTACCCTAAACTTTTTTTGTCCCGTAAAAAACTCCCTAATTTAGGTACAATCTAATTATACCCTAAATTTTTTTTTGTCTCACAAAAAACCTTCAACTTTAAATTAGGTATCAATTCTACCATAAACTCTTTTTTTGTCTCATAAAAAAATCCCAGCTTAGGTCCAATTTCAAGTTCATTTTAATTATTTTATCCAATAAAAAATCACCAACTTTTAATTAAGTCCCAAATTTGCTCTTTATTAACCCTTCATCACAATTGCCCTCAGTAATTTTGCGCTTATCGATCTCTCGTGCTTGGGAATGTTCCATATCTCGTGGTCGGAAAGCTCGCATTCGAAACACTCAACCAGCTCGTGCTTGAGAGTTTTTTTATCTCTCGGTTGTTAACAAGAAATTTTGGACGAAAGGTTTATTTATGAGATTGTAAATATTTTAGGGTAAAATTAAAATTAGAGGGTAAAATTGGGACAAAATTTAAAGTTGGTGGTTTTTCATAGGATAAAAAAGATTTTATGGTATAATTGAGATATAACCTAAAGTTAAGTTTTTTTTATGGGACAAAAAAAAATTGATTGCTTCGTAAAGGAAGGCGAGTGAGACCAAGACCGAGAGATGCCGCTGAGTGCTAGCTTTTTGCGCTTGCGAGCAGGATTGAGAATGCTGTGGTTCTTCGTCATTCAATGCGATGAAATTGAATAATAAAAAGGAATAAACGAAGAAAAAAATCCATGCTGTCAAGTGGGAATTAAAAAAAATGCGACCTAGGATTTTTTTTTTTTGGATAAAAAAAGCCACATATGAATTATCATTTAATTAAAAAACCTATGTAAGAATTTTGGTCAGAATTTCTCATTAAAGGCACTTAAGTAATCATTTTTTTTTCCAATTTGACACTTAAGTGAGTCAATAAAAATTTTTAATACTAAAGTGAATGCCGTACACGACTTTCAACACTTCTAATTTGCTTCTCCTAAAATTGTTGGGAGCATTGACAAGAGGAACAAATTATGAGACAATTAAAATATATTAACAAGTCTACATCTCACCAAGTTCCAATGTGGGACATTTTCTAGCCCTTCTGCACTAACATGTCTCAATTTGAATCTTTAACACCCACCTTCATTCCTGTCTCTCTTTTTAGATCAGGCTGCCAGCAGAACTGTATGGCTACGCCACAACCACCACTACTGCTTCAAAATTGTGTTAATAAAAAAACCTTCCTTGATATACATACCAAACATCGATACACATTAGGAGTAGGCCACCAATCAACCACTGATTCCGACACCAATTGTCATGAGCGCATAGCAGAAGCCCAAATTGCTCGTGGTGGTGGTTGACCTGAATAATAATAAAGATATATTGTCTACTGCTTGAGTGTCATGTGTTGTGTATGAAGGAATGAAGCTTAGGTAGACTTATGATCATGCGCTTTAGATGAGGTCCGAATATATTTTGGGCTCTTGGAGGTGGTTGACCTGAATACTAACTAAGATTATGTACTTAGGTCATTTCAGAGGCATGAATCAGAGGTCAAGATGATCAAGATAGTTTCACTACTAAAATTCTCTCCTCCCCGCAAGTATGAGTATTTTAGAAGGTCAAACTTATTGTTGGCATAGTGTGGTCTTGCTCTTCTCAGTTGGTATCCTTTCCAAGTACCCTTGTATGAGGACATAAAGAGGCTCTGTGTTGTTTCCATGTTGTGCCAAAATGTAACTGCTGACCTTTGAGTTTCTTAAATACGTCTTCTCCTTATCAAGCGAACTGTCGTAGGGATAGTAAGATTTAAGAACACAGGCACTTGCTAGATGATGATCCTAAATGTATGTGTTCTTGCACTGCTGATGGCTTTAGAATGTCGTAGGAATGGCACTAATCAGTGGTGGCAGTTTTTGGTTACTTCGTGGCATTGCAACTTTAAGCGTGATGCACAGTCCTGGGTTGATGATGAAAATCTTCATGGTTGGCCCTAATCTGCCAAAAGCAGATATTTCATTTATTATCCATAATTACCTGTGTCATGTGTATTCGAGCACTCAGCTCTACAGCTTCTGATAGCGTAGTCGGTGTATTCCACCTCCTTGCTTTCAGTTTGTAACGGTTATCAATTTAACCTTGTCCATTTGTGTGACGGTACCCTCAGATTTGGCTCAGGCACGAGGAAGGTTATGAGATTCGAAACTTGGATGCCGCATTGATTCTCCAGCGACCAAAAGTCAGCCCATACAAGGAAGCTATCAGGGAAAACTTACATGAGTTATGTGAGATGCTCGTAGCAGATCCAACCGCTATTAACCTCAAAGCAAAAAAATCACAAGAAGGTCGATTACCTTAGAGAAAACCGGAGATTGCAGTCCACACTGTGGTTCCCCTTAGCAGAAGTGAAGGGTGTGCTGATGTCACATGCCATTAAACATCTGCAGCTCTTCATTTCTGTAGCATCAAATGGTAAAGTTGAGCCTAAGAGAATAGAATGTTAATTACACTTTCCCTAAGTGGGCAATCATGTCCAATTTTTTCTGAACATGCACGGTTCACTGATAGTAAGTCAGCAATATACATCTCATAATGTCCGCAGCTCATGTCCAAATATTGTAACTTACTGATATCAAATCATGTGGATTCAGCATCTTGTGTTGAACCAGTTCCGTACACGATTTGCTGACTGGCTCTCTGGACAGGCCATAGTGAGCTTGGAGCCATCCTTTCACACACCCTCTTCATGAATGAATTTGTAACTAGGATCCAGATCATCAACCGAAGAAGTGGATATGTATCTACCAAAATTCATCAAAGTTACCTGTATTAAGATTATGGTCTTCTTGGCTGTGATCAACGTAAGCTTTGCTTAGCTATAAACAGGGTGAAGATTGCTAGCAGGAAAGACTTATTCAACATGACCGAAGCATCGATAAATTCTAGTATGTGAACTGACTCTTTTTTGAGAATCTTATTATTCAACAAAATACCCTCCACAAGATTGTGAGGCTAAATTATGACAAGAAGCCTCTAAAGGAATTCCAGGTACATGCATCAGCTAGCCGCGACTTCTGCTATGGCCTACAGACATACTGGTTCAACACCCATTGCATAATCCAGTCACTGGCAACAATCCTTGATCTGAAATGGCGTACATCATGGCTCTTCCATACCTTGAGTTCCTCAACTGTAAACCAATCTTTCTACAATTGGACCCTAGCCACATACAAACACCGAAAGACGCTAAAAAGCTAATATGCGAAAAAGGGTACTCCACTTGTTCTTGCGTTCATAAGGCATAATCAACAATCCTCTGCAGTGCACAAACCAAGCCCTGATTTGGTCTCGAAGCACAAGGAATTTTAACATATGACACAATTTGGGGTTTCTTCGTAAGGCACGTAGTGATATGTAAGCGGCCTAGAATAGTATGCTTGATAGGCTTTTACGAGATTGGCGACTTGATCTTCATCTTTCTTGCCCTCGTCTTTCTTGCCTTCGTCTTTCTTGCCGCCGTCTTCCTTGGCTGGTCCGACACTCACAATATCTGTGTGCCAAGACTTCCTCAGTTTGTTCACCACCTTGACCGGGTCGAATTCGCCGGATACTGTTAGTTTGCTGTCCTTCGTGTCCATATTCAGAGACCCAATCCCTGGAAAGCATTATTTGACAAAGGTTAGTGATAAAGCCGAACATTTCAAGCACAAGATGATTACTATGACAGTGACGACTTGAACATTCGGTGGGAGAATGAAGGGAAAAAACAGAGAGAGAGCCAATACCTCCAAAACCAGAAACTACTCGCATGGCCTTGCTCCTGTCTCTGTCATCATGTAGATCCAATTTCACCACCAACTTCTGCAATAGTTTGAGAAAATCAAAACCCAGTTAGATTTTGAATAAATATCAATCCCTTACGATGACCGAATTCAAAATTCGCGAGCGTTGTGATAGACTAGCGTTTAAGCAAGTTGGCCATATATAATCAACAATGAATAAGAATTCGACGCATCATTTGGTCTTCCTTGCGTTCTTATTCCCATGAACAGTTCCACTTCATGAAAAACGATTCACAATGACAACGGCAAAGAAAACCAAAAGATAACTCATCAAGTTTGAGGCAGAGAGTTACCAAGAGAAAAGTTCGAGAAAGCCCATGAGAAAATCCCATCAAGAACCCCATCTCGCAGAAATGCATAAATAGACATATATATGCCAAAAAAAAAAAAGAGAACTTGTCGAAGGACAAGAAGAAATCTCACCATCATGTCTCTTGGGTTTCAAGTACTGAGATTGCGTCCGCTCTAACTTTGGATTTGGAAGCTAATAACACTCGGATAACACTCAGAGCAAGTAAAAACTGAGTGTGTGCACGTATCGTAGTTTGACGGAAGGGCTGCTTTATATAGTGGCGAGCATATGAGAGGGAGTGCGTGAAAGGAGAAGTTTCTTGGACGACACGACGTGTAGAACAAAGGGACAAATTGTTGACCAGTCGATTTGGGGAACGAAAGTGAAGACAATATAATAAAGAGCTAAGGGAAAGAGCCACGCGGTTTCTCAGAAAATTAACAGAGTCTAGACGATCGAAACCAGTGGCGCAGTCGAGTCGCCCTTCGCGACTCGGGGACCATTGAAGCAGAGGGAGTCTTCAATTTGGCAACTGCTGGCTCGGTCCACGCAGTTGACTCGACGGTTTCAAGCATTTCGTCATTACATGTCGTGAAGATACTTGCCAAATGCTCCTTCCTTAGGCTTTGCTGCTGCCAAAGGTTAACAAGATGAATTGCACTGCGTGACCCGGTGATCCGGTGTTCTTTATGTAGCATTGCCTGCAGAAAGTGTAACGGCTGAAGCCAAGCAGCGGAGCACGGGGAGGAGGGATGGCGGTGCATCCGTGCCACTACCCGGACATGCGCATGGAAATGGAGTACCTTTTTTGTTTCACATCGCCAAGGAGGAAGTTCCGGGCTAGTTGATAAGGCTTGGGTGGCATATACTGTGTAACGCGTTTTAAAGTCGTGAGGGTCAGTGGATCCGAAACGGATAATATTACACAGTTTAAACCTGAGGTGTTAGAGAAAGCGGCACGATTTTGCACACATGTATCTCTTTCATCTAATATAATGACATATCTGGATTGAAAACCGTTAACCGTGGGGATAATCCCTGAATCCTTCCTCAACTTTTCGACGTGATAAGTCATTGCCGGCCGGTTGTCCTATGTGGCATGCCGACATGGACAACCTTACTTAGAATGATGTCCTACTGGGCAATTTCCGGGAGGCAAATGATCGGAAAGACTGCATTAGAATCCCGCACAAGGCTTTGTGAATTCATTGGCATATATTCGAAAGGTTAACAACATCCGCACAATAGATTTCAGACCAACTAGATAATTTTCACTCTAAAAACGAGCTGAAATTGAGCATTTCACGTTGCGGCTGGCGTGTCGAAATGTCGTGTCCCGTTTAATCATCCCCTCCTGCGCGATTCTTTTTAGCACGAAGACAATCGAAGAATCAACGGGAGAGAGAGAGAGAGAGAGACGGTGGGTGGGGACAAAAAGACGGACGACCGAACAGGAACCAAAGCGGACACCACTTTCTTTCTGCATCGTCTCCGAAAACGCTACCACTGGCTGCTATCTGTTCTTCGACATAGACGTCGTCATCTCTGTCGTCTTTTGATAGGAACCTACCTCTCTCTCTCTCTCTCTCTCTCTTATTTTTTATTTTTGGATTTTTGCGTTCTTGGACGTTGACGTTGAAGTCAAGGTCTAAGTCAATGAATTATTATTATTATTAATCTAGTTCGGTAACATCAGTGAGAATTGCTGGCTGGCAGCTATGGAACATTATAGCTTACGTTAAAAAATTAAGGGCCATCGACGTTAACCATGTTTTAGCAGATCGAACGATCTTTTAAGCTCCGAGCTGATCCGAGGAGGGTGATATCCTGTAGACGCGGCCCACTCTCGTCTATATCTGTGGTTCTCCTTCTGCAGAAGTGAAGGGTATGCGGATATCACCTGCCATTAAACATCTGCAGCTCTTCGTTTCTATAGCATAAAATGGTAAGTTGAGTCTAAGAGAATAGAATGTTAATTACACTTTCCCTAAGTGAGCAATAAAGTACAATCTTTCCTGAACATGTGCGGTTCACTGATACTAAGTCTGCAATATACGTCTCATTATGTCCGCAGCTCATGTCCAAATGTTGTAACTTACTGATAGCAAGTCATGTGGATTCAGCATCTTGTGTTGAACCAGCTACGTACACGATTGGCTGACCGGCTCTCTGGACAGGCCATAGTGAGCTTGTAGCCATTCTTTAACACATCCTCTTCATGAATGAATTTGCAACTAGGGTCTAGATCATCAACAGAAGAAGTGGATATGTACTACCAAAATTCATCGAAGTTACCTGGTATAAGATTAGGGTCTTCTTGGCTGTGATCATCGTAAGATTTGCTTAGCCATAAACAGGGTGAAGATTGCTAGCAGGAAAGACTTGAAAGATCCACCATTAAGCCAAAGGCTTTCGAAAATCGCGGGCGCAATACGCATACTTATCTGCCTCTTCCAATTTCCTGACACGTATGAATCCTATTAATGACATCTATTGCAACTGATTCGAAGAAGATCGAGTGATAATGATCCACCATTATAAGTTTGTGAACTAGGATGATAGGGTATAAAAGAACATATAATGTCTTCAAAGATGAACAAAAGAGCATCCCACGATCCATCCTCGGCCACTCTGGCTGGCACATCAAGTCCGCAAATAATCATCGTTTACGCTCCCTTTTCCCTTCAACTTTAGGGGAATATGTTTGCAATCAATGATGAGTGTGGTAGCGATGTCATCATTCACTCCCAAACAATGCAACGGAAGAAAATTATTTTTCTCATTTAATTAGATAATAACAGCTCCGAATAGTCAAATGGGTTATCAGTGGTTCACGCACGTGATCAAATTTAAGAAAACAACACAAGAAAATGACGATAATTTTCGGCATGCAAGGTCTCAGGCCACAGTTTCTTATCTTGGTTTGGTTAAGAAGTTTTCGTGAAATTTCAGTGAGTATATCTTGCTTGCTTGCAGCTTACCTGAAGTCACTGGAATTTAGCAAAAGCCAAAGAAATTAATAATTCAACGTAACAGCAAACAAATTCCCAATTCAACATGACAGAAGCGTCGATCAAATTTAGTATATGAACTAACTCCTTTTTAAGAATCTTATTATTCAACAGAATACCCTCCACAATATTGTAAGGCTAAATTATGACAACAACCTTCTAATGGAATGCCAGTTACGTTCATCGGCTAACCACGACTGCTGCTGCGGCCTACAGACGTATCGGATCACATGGCAAATGCAATGAATAACTTTTATTTTCGTTGCTGATTGTTCAATATATAGAGAAAAAATATTAAAACACCCTTTGCCTATTCCAGTCACCGGCAACAATCCTTGAGCTGAAATGGAGTACATCATGGCTCTTCCAGACCTTGAGTTCCTCAACAGAAAACCAATCTTTCTACAATTGAACCCTATGCACATACAAAAACCGAAAGACAAACTAAAAAGCTAATATGCGAAAAAGGGTACTCCACTTGTTCTTGTGTTCGTAAGGCATAATCAACCTTACTTATTCAATCCTCTGCAGTGCACAAACAAAGCCTTGATTTGGTCTGGAAGCCGAAAGAATTTTAAGATATGACACAACTTTGGGTTTCTTCGTAAGGCATATAGTGATATATAAGCGGTCTAGAATAGTATGCTTGATAGGCTTTTACGAGATTGGCGACTGAATCTTCTTCTTTCTTGCCCTCTTCTTTCTTGCCTTCGTCTTTCTTGCCATCGTCTTCCTTGGCTGGTCCAACACTCACAATATCTGCGTGCCAAGATTTCCTCAGTTTGTTCACCACCTTGATCGGGTCGAAATCGCCGGAAACTGTTAGTTTGCTGTCCTTCGTGTCCATACTCAGAGACCCAATCCCTGGAAAGCATTATTTGACAAAGGTTAGTGATAAAGCCGAACATTTCGAGCACAAGATGATTACTATTACAGTGACGATTTGAACATTCGGTGGGAGAATGAAGGGAAAAAACAGAGAGAGAGCCAATACCTCCAAAACCAGAAACTACTCGCATGGCCTTGCTCCTGTCTCTGTCATCATGTAGATTCAATTTCACCACCAACTTCTGCAATAGTTTGAGAAAAGCAAAAGCCCAGTAAGATTTTGAATAAATATCAATCTCATACGACGACTGAACTTGAAAGTCACGAGTGGTGTGATAGACTAGCGTTTAAGCAAGTTGGCCATATATAATCAACGAGATAAAAGAATTTGAAGAATCATTTGATATTCCTAGCATTATTATTCACAAATAACAGATACAATCATGCTATACGATTAACAATTACAACCCCAAAGAACAAACTATAACTCATGAAGCTTGAGGCAGAGAGATACCAAGAGAAGTGTTCAAGAAAACACAGGACAGAATACCATCAAGAACCCCATCTCACAGAAGTGCATAAATACCAACATATATGCCAAAAAGAGGAGAGAGAGAACTTGTCGAAGGACAAGAAGAAATCTCACCCTCATGTCTCTTGGGTTTCAAGTACTGGGATTGCGTCTGCTCTTACTTTCGATTTGGGAGGTAATAACACTCGAATGACACTCAGAGCAAGTAAAAACGGAGGTTTGCGCACGCATCTTAGTTAGACAGAAGCGCTGCTTTATATAGTGGCGAGCGTATGAGGGAGTGCTTGAAAGGAGAAGTTTCTTGGAGGACACGATGCGTAGAACAAAGGGACAAATTATTGACCAGCCGATTTGGGGGGAAGAAAGTCTAAGTCTATATAATAAAGAGCCGAGGGAAAGGGCCACGCGGCTTCTCAGAAAATTAACAGAGTCCAGACGGTCGAAACCAGCGACTCAGTCGAGTCGCCCCTCGCGACTCGGGGACCATACAAGACGGAAAATTATTAAAACAGTCTTAAATTTATTGCAATTTCACAAATTCATTCCTAAACTTTTTTTATATCAATTCGATCCTAAACATTTTACATTTATATCAATTCAATCCATCTGGTTACTTTGGCCAATCGGCGCTGTTGTGGACGTTGGCCGACGTTGACATAGCAATTTTTAAATTTTATTAACTTTTTTTCTATTTTATTAATTTTTTTTTCTCTCTCTTTTTTTTTTTCTATCTTCTTTCATGACTGGTCCGGCGAACGGCTAGAGGTTGAGCCCAACGAGGCCTTGCCGTCACCGACACTGGCGAGGGCGAGCCTCGCTGTCGCCAGGTGAGGCCTCGCCAGATCTGAGCTGCCTCACCGTCGCTGGGCGAGGTCGAGCTCGCCCGTTGCTGGGCAAGGCTATGGCAAGGCTCGACCTCGCCCGACGACGGTGAGGCTCATCCTCGCTAACGCTGGCGATGGCAAGTCTCGCCCAAGGTTGGCGAGGTTGAACTCGCTGGCCTCAGCCTTTGGCTAGCTGGACGATCGAGGAAGAAGATAGAAAAAAAAAAGTGAAAAAAATATAAAAAATCAAAAAAATATATTTAAAAATTGTCCCGTCAATGTTGGCTGGCACCGGTCGGCGTCCCTATCAACGCTAGCCGAGTAAAAATAGCCGGATGGACTGAATTGACACAATTATAAAATATTTATGACTAAATTAATACAAAAAATGTATATGATTGAATTAGCTCAATTGTAATAGGTTTATAACTGTTTTGGTAATTTTATCGAAGCAGAGGAAGTCTTGAATGTTGGCAACTGCTGGCTCGGTTCACCCAGTTGACTTGACGGGGTTCAAGCATTTCGTCATTACATGTCGTGAAGATACACGCCAAATGCTCCTTCCTTAGGCTTTGCTGCTGCCATGGGTTAACAATGTGAATTGCACTGCATGACCCGGTGATCCAGTGTTCTCTGTAGAAAGCATCACGATTTTGCACGCATGTATCTCTTCTATCTAATATAATGACATATCTGGATTGAAAACCTTTAACCATAGATTTCGGACAACCTCACTCAGAACGACGTCCTACCGTGTGATTCTCGAGCAGCAACCGACTGGAATGACCGCATCGGATTCCCACACAAGGCTTCATGGCTTCATTGGTACAAATTCAAAAGGTTAACATCCGCACAGTAGATTTCGGACCAAATCGTTAATCATCCCTTTAAAAAAGAGCCGAAATTGAGCATTTCACGTTGCATCTCGTGTGTCGAAATGCCGTGTCCCGTTTAATCATCCCTTCCTGCGTAATTCTTTAAGATCTTTTTTAGCACGAGGACAATCGAAGAATTAACGGGTGACAGAGAGAGAGAGAGAGAGAGGGTGGTGACTAAAGGACGACGACCGAACAGGAACCAGGGCGGGACATCACTTTCTGCATCATCTGTGAAAATGCCACCGCCGGCTGCTATCTGTCCCTTCACATTTTTGCTCTCGCAAAGTGGCTTTTCCTTAAGTCGCAAAATGTGAAGGGTCGAGAGCGACAAACATGATGTCCCTCCAGGAAAGTACGCGTTTTCACACATGAAGATGGCGACGTCATCACCTCCGTCATCTCCTTTTTATTTCTTTTTTTTTGGATTTTTGTGTTCCAGGACGTTGACGTTGACGTTGAAGTCAAGGTCTAAGCCAATGAATTGTCGTCATTAATCTGGTTCGACAACATCAGTAAGAATTGCAGGCTGGCAGCGATGGAACATTTTAGCTTCTGTAAAAAAATGAGGGCCGTCGTTAACCACGTTTTGGTAGATCGAACGATCTTTCAAGCTCCGAGCTAATATGAGGGGGAGGGTGGCATCTCGTAGACGCGGCTCACTCTCCTCCACATCTATCTTGGGCCAAATCTAAAAGTACCTTCATTTTGGTAGGGACGAATAATTTGGAAAGCATATTCTTAAAAGATCATGGCTTAGAAAACGAACGAATGAAAATATTTTTGTTGTCCATGAAAGCATTTAGAAATGTATTTTTGTCAATAATGAAAATAATTTTTTATCAGCTAGTTATTTCAAGCGATGCAAATAATTGTTTTCAAGATAATTCTTTCCAAATAATTCATTCTTAGGAAACAAACAGAGACTGAAATTCTTGATCCTTCCTTTTCTTCCTCCGGTTACCCATTATATATCAAAATCATGGTATGCCAGCGACCGGCAAACACGGTTGCCACATACGCAACTGAAATCTATGACCAGATGATTCGATTCCATGCGTACATCTTAAAACAATGCACAATTTTTTTCCATCCGGTCTTTGTCGCTCCGTCTCACATCATGCGAAGTACTAGATTATGAGATGAACGATTAATGCAATGCGGGTTCCATTCAGAATGGATAACCACCGAGCGCATCACATATTATGTTGCCTACATTGGGCCAACCTTTGAAGCATTCGTGTGAGGCAATTTCCGTCCTTTAGATTTTCTCCTTACTGATATGCGATGCTGTGTCGCAAATTATTTAAGACAATCAACGAACCGAATATTTCATAAGCTCGTCAAACAGACCTGTGCTACAGTACAAGTCGAAATCAAACCACCCCAACTGTTTCAAATCATTCAAGTAGCGAATGTCGGAATGCATTTTCTAGAGATTGCCAGACAAAGAGGTATCAGTCTTTCTCAAATTATTCGTTGGTTTCATTTGGACAAAAGAAGGGAGCCATCATTTTTCACTGGTATTATTCAAGGGAACGGTAAAGAATGAATTGAATTATGGCGATGTCCACGATCACGCTGCATCTTCGACCATAAGACACTTCTAAGCGATTTCTAGAGCTTCTTCCACTGAAATAGCATTCTGGAGTTTGGTTATATAAACAGGGTGAAGATTGCTAGAAGGAAAGAAATGAAAGATCCACCATTAAGCCATAGGCTTTTGATAATCGTGGGCGCACTACTTTCACTTGTCTGCCTCTTTCCAATTATCTTGCAGGTATGACTCTCATTAATGACATCTAATGCAGCTAGTTCCGAGAAGATTGAGTGATAATGATCCACCATTATAAGTTTGTTAACAAGGATGGAATGGTACGCAAGAATTTATACCGTCTTCAAAGACGAACAAAAGAGCATCGGACGGCCCCAGTGGCTAGCACATCAAGTTTGAAAATTATAATCATACAACCTCCCCTTTTCCCTTGAACACTGGGGAATATATTTGCAATCAATGATGAGGGTGGCAGCGATATCATCAAATGCTTTCAAACAATGCAACGAAACAGAAGTTTCTTTTCCTCATTTAATTAGATAAGAACGGCGCTAGTTAGTTAGTCAAATTGCTTATCAGTAATCCCACGCACGTGATCAAACTTAAGAAAACAACACGAGAAAATGACAATAATTTTCGGATGCAAGGTGTAAGGCCACACTTTCTTATCTCGGATTGGTTGAGTAGTTTTTGTGAAATTTAATTCAGCGAGTATATCCTACTTGCTTGTAGCTTTCCTGAAGTCACTTGATCTAACAATCATCAGAATTTACCAAAAGCTAATGCAATTACTTATTCAACATGACAGAAGCGTCGATCAAATTTAGTATATGAACCGACTCTTTTTTGAGAATCTTATTATTCAACAAAATACCCTCCACAAGATTGTGAGGCTAAATTATGACAAGAAGCCTCTAAAGGAATTCCAAGTACATGCATCAGCTAACCGCGACTTCTGCTATGGCCTACAGACATACTGGTTCAACACCCATTGCACATTCCAGTCACTGGCAACAATCCTTGATCTGAAATGGCGTATATCACGGCTCTTCCATACCTTGAGTTCCTCAACTGTAAACCAATCATTCTACAATTGGACCCTAGCCACATACAAAAACCGAAAGACGCTAAAAAGCTAATATGCGAAAAAGGGTACTCCACTTGTTCTTGCGTTCATAAGGCATAATCAACAATCCTCTGCAGTGCACAAACCAAGCCCTGATTTGGTCTCGAAGCACAAGGAATTTTAACATATGACACAATTTGGGGTTTCTTCGTGAGGCACGTAGTGATATGTAAGCGGCCTAGAATAGTATGCTTGATAGGCTTTTACGAGATTGGCGACTTGATCTTCATCTTTCTTGCCCTCGTCTTTCTTGCCTTCGTCTTTCTTGCCGCCGTCTTCCTTGGCTGGTCCGACACTCACAATATCTGTGTGCCAAGACTTCCTCAGTTTGTTCACCACCTTGATCGGGTCGAAATCGCCGGATACTGTTAGTTTGTTGTCCTTCGTGTCCATATTCAGAGACCCAATCCCTGGAAAGCATTATGTGACAAAGTTTAGTGATAAAGCCGAACATTTCAAGCACAAGACGATTACTATTACAGTGACGATCTGAACATTCAGTGGGAGAATGAAGGGAAAAAGCAGAGAGAGAGATCCATTACCTCCAAAACCAGAAACTACTCGCATGGCCTTGCTCCTGTCTCTGTCATCATGTAGATCCAATTTCACCACCAATTTCTGCAGAAGTTTGAGAACAGTAAAACCCAGTTAGATTTCGAATAAATGTCAATCTCTTATGATGACTGAACTCGAAATTCACATGTGGTGTGATAGACCAGCGTTTAAGCAAGTTGGCCATATAAAATCAAGGATGAATAAGA
This sequence comes from Syzygium aromaticum, assembly GCA_024500025.1. NCBI lineage: Eukaryota > Viridiplantae > Streptophyta > Magnoliopsida > Myrtales > Myrtaceae > Syzygium > Syzygium aromaticum. The sequence continues at coordinate 4,979,322 of CM044889.1, read as the reverse complement.
ATTTGAAGCATCATTTGATATTCCTAGCATCATTATTCACAAATAACAGATACAATCATGCTATACGATTAACAATTACAACAGCAAAGAAACGAACGAATACTCATGAAGCTTGAGGCAGAGAGATACCAAGAGAAGTGTTCAAGAAAACACAGGACAGAATACCATCAAGAACCCCATCTCACAGAAGTGCATAAATACCCACATATATGCCAAAAAGAGGAGAGAGAGAACTTGTCGAAGGATAAGAAGAAATCTCACCCTCATGTCTCTTGGGTTTCAAGTACTGGGATTGCGTCTGCTCTTATTTTCGATTTGGGAGGTAATAACACTCGAATGACACTCAGAGCAAGTAAAAACCGAGGTGTGCGCACGCATCTTAGTTAGACGGAAGCGCTGCTTTATATAGTGGCGAGCGGATAAGGGAGTGCTTGAAAGGAGAAGTTTCTTGGAGGACACGGTGTGCAGAACAAAGGGACAAATTATTGACCAGCCGATTTGGGGAACGAAAGTGAAAACAATATAATAAAGAGCTGAGGGAAAGAGCCACGCGGTTTTTCAGAAAATTAACAGATTCTAGAAGATCGAAAACGGTGACGCAGTGGAGTCGGCCCTCGCCACTCGGGGACCTTTGAAGCAGAGCGAGTCTTGAATGTTGGCAACTGCTGGCTCGGTCCAAGCAGTTACTGCGTGACCCGGCGATACGGTGACTGGCGCGATGAGACGAAAGGCTGTTCTTTATCTTAGCATTGTCTGTAGAAATCATCACAATTTTGCACGCATTTATCTCTTCCATCTAATCTAATGACATGTGTCGATTAAAAATCTTTTAATCACGAGAATAATCACTATATCTATCGCCAACTTACTGTACGGATGACAATACAATCTTAAACTTTTCAACTTTGCCAGCATAGTTTTAAATCTCCGAGTGAAATCCTGATGTAGTCTTTTTGGTCAATTGCTGCCAGAAATCGCCAACGCAAACATCCTCACTCAGAACGACATCCTACCAGGAGATTTGCATACGGAAACCGGCCGGAAGGACCGCATTGAAATTCTACTCAAAGGATGCAAAATTTTATATATTTACTTCTGAATTGGTATCTGTACAATAGGTTTAGAATCGACTCGGTAATTTTCCCCTTCAAGCACTTCACATGCTATTTCACGTGTCGAAATGTTGTGTCCCCGTTTAATCATCCCCTTCTAACGCAATTCTTTAAGACTTTAAGATGGAAAATCCTATTTAGCACGAGGACAATCAAAGAATTAACGGGAGAGAGAGAGGGGGAGGGTGGGGACTAAAAGACAGGACGACCGAACAGGAACCAAAGCAGATATCAAATACTTTCTGCATCATCTCCGAAAATGCCGCCACTGGCTGCTATCTGTTCTTCGACATTTTTGCTCGCGCGAAGGAGCTTTTCTCTTCAAAATCGCGAAAATGCGAAAGGTCCAGAGAAGCGCCGGAAGGGGCGGGGAAAGTGAGATTTCTCCAGGAAAGTGCGCGTTTTCACACATGGAGATGGCAACGTCGTCATCTACGTCGTCCTTGATAGGAACCTCTCTGTCTCTTTTTAATTTTTTTAGGATTTTTGTGTTCCAGGACGTTGACGTTGATGTCAAGGTCTAAGTCAATGAATTATTATTTTCGATAACATCAGTGAGAATTGCAGGCTGGCAGAGAATAAAGCAGACAATAATTCCGTATATTTTATTTCTTCTTTCTCTCATCTATTGTTGACCGAGTCAATGTCTATCTCAATGTCCACCTTGGCCATTCAGATGGACTTTCCTATTTCAACCCATGGACTCCAACGTAGAAAGGAAACCACTTGGCTGACTCCGGCACATTTTTAGAAAGTAAATTTCCAATATTTCCTTTTTGCTCAATTTCGGACATCCGCAAATTATCAATTCAAAATATTCAGATTTTTACTTCGGGCTTAAACTCGAGACATATTTTTAACAATCTCCACCTTGACTCGACGTTTAAGCCAAGTCACAATCACTTTGATAGAATGTGAATTTCGCTACTACTCTCCTATAGCCCCAATGGGCTCAACCAACATAAATGTCTTTCAAGTTCAAGCCTCGCTTGAACTTCGCTATGGCCGTGGACCTCATCAGAATACTAACTCCACATGCACCTTTAACCACTCTACAATAATTTTCCGACACAACCTCCTCAATCGCAAATAAAACAAAACCATCATTGCATCCATATATGTTAAGAGATCGAATACGCACCTTGTCAATATTAGCAATTACATCAACTGTTGGCTCAATAGGCTCCACCTCGCTATAAGCACCATCCGTGTTGATTACTTCGTTAGTACCCACTACCTCAGGAGTTTTTGGTTGCAACTTCACCTCAAGCTTAACACCATTTAAATCCGTATAAACACTACTATTAACACTCCTAACCAGAAGTACTTGAGACTTGTCAAATGTAGCTTCTCTGCTGACAACAGGTGAATTTAATTCCATGCACCACAACTTATAACCCCGCTCACCTTGTGCATAACCTAAAAACATGCACTTTATTGTCCTTCCATCAAGCTTACCATCACTAACTCGAATGTAACATGGACGACCAAATATTCTAAGAACAAAATAATCAGCAACGTTACCTGACCACACTTCTTCGAAAGTCTGACATTCAATCGCAGTCGATGGGGATCTATTTTTTAGGTAGCTTGCCGTACTAAGCGCATCCGCCAGGAATCTCCTAGCCATACCAACACTAGAGAGCATTTTATCGTCTCTAGTAACGTTCTGTTCGTCAACTCTGCAACTTGTTGTGGTTCATTGACACTAGTGCGGTGTCTCGCTATGCCTTCCTTCATGCAGAATTTGTTTAATAGCTCCGAGCAAAACTCCATACTATTGTCAGTCTGCACCTGTTTGTTCTTGTTATCAGTCTCATTTTCGATCAAAGCTTTTAACTGTCTGATTTTGACAATAGCATCAAACTTGTGCCTTAGCACAGACACTCAAGTCTTCATCGAGTAGTCATCAACAATTGTTAGCATAAATTTGGCACTCTTCCTCGAAGGAAATCGCAATAACCTACGAGCATCCAAGTGAATCAATTCTGCAATTTTCGTGGTTTCTCTGACAGTCGTACTAAATTGCACTTTCCACCGTTGATCTAACTCACAACACTTGCATATATTCAGTTCATTAGTCCCATAACCACATAGCAAATTCCTTCCACTTAGAATCTTCAAGCTTCTATCGCTAATGTGCCCCAAACGCATATGCCACAACTCAAACTCTTGAACCGATGCATTCGACGTCTCCGCAGCGAATTCCGTCACTGTCTCACCTTGAAGCTCATACAAGCCATTATGCTTGATTCCTTCATTATCACCATGGCACCTCGAAGAACTTTCAGAACTCCACATTCTGAAGAATACCGACACCCAACTAAATCCAAGGTACTCAAGGAAATCAGATTTTTCTTCAACTCTGGAACATGCCTCACTCCAGTCAATGTCCACACAATACCATCATGCATTCTGATTCTGACATTACCAACACCAATAACATTGTATTCAGAATTGTTCCCTAACTGCACTTTACTACTATCCGTGCACTGATAAGTAGTAAATCAGTTCCTGTTTGGTGTAGCATAAAAGAACAACTAGAATCCATAATCCATCCGCCAAGCGACGAATTATCAGTGACAGACAAGACATAATCGGCATTATCCGAATTACCATCAGCTATAGCTGCAATATCATCCGCAGGATCAACTCTAATTCCCTTATCCTTATCGTTTTTCAGTTTAAGGCAATCCCTTCTAAAATGCCCCATCTTGCCCCAACACCACCAGTCCTAGACTGACTTCGTCTATTCGAGTTAATACTACTCCTGCTAATACGTGTACCAGTTCTTCCTCTATTTTCACCTATTAAAACGGCGGATACATATTCGCCAGATTCTCTTCTACGAATGTCTTCACTCAAAATTAAATCTTGAACACCATCAAACGTCAAACTTGTAGACCCAAAGGAATTACTAACAACAGTAATAGTAGTATTCCAACTATCAGGCAATGAGGATAATAGAATCAAAACATGTACCTCATCTTCAAAGTCAATATCATTTGAACTCAATTGACTAACAATCACATTAAATTCATTAATATGATAAGCAACTGATGCACCTTCGCTCATCTTTAAATTAAAGAGACGTAGCATCAAATAGACCTTGTTGATTGCAGAGGGCTTCTCGTACATGTCCGATAGGGCTTTCATCAAACCCGCAATGGTTTTCTCATTCACAATGTTAAACGCGACGTTACGTGCCAACATTAGCCGAATAACACCCAAAGCTCGTCTATCCAGCAATTCCAAATCAGCTTGATTCATCGTCTCTGGCTTCTTCCTAGACATGGGCAAGTATAGTTTCATCTGATATAGATGATCCTCAATCTGCATTTTCTAGAAACCAAAATCCTTCCCATCAAATCTATGGATTCTTACTTTTCCTTCTTCTGCCGCCATCGATTTGCTTTAACTCAGCCAAACCTTGTTCCGATACCAATTGTTGCAGTAGCCAAGCGATCGAACAATAAAATTAACAGAACAAGAAAATAAATTGAACACCAGATTTACGTGGTTCGATTATAATGATTTACGTCCATGGGGAGAGCAGTAAGGAATTTCACTATAAATCAAGCGATACAATAGACATTACAACCGCACTCAAGTCACTCAAAAACTCTAAGTGTTTCCCAAACCCCAATCACATCCAATAACGCACGCAATGTTTAGTCTCATAATTACTTACGAAATAATCTTTCAATCTTACGAATGAATTACACACAAATCTTAACATAAGATGTTCACGACTTGAACACTTGAATTCTTGGATGTAATTTTGCCGAAGAAAGATCCACGATTGCCAAGCACTTGTTTAAACGACGCTTCACTACTCCATCATCTACTGGCCGAGTTCAAGTATATATATTTCCGAAGGAACATCCATTGGCCGAATTCAATTAGGACTACAAATCCGCGAGACACGGTCAACCCAATGTCCAAGTTGAACTTTCCTCAATTTCATAATCTCCACAGCCAAATCCAATAAAGCAAAGAGTAATTCCGTATATTTTATTTCTTCTTTCTCTGATCCATTATTGACCGAGTCAATGTCTATCTCAATGTCCACGTTGGCCATTCTGATGGACTTTTCTATTTCAACCCATGGACTCCAACGTGGAAAAGGAAACCACTTGGCCGACTTCGGCACATATTGGGAAAGTAAATTTCCAATATTTCCTTTTTGCTCAATTTCGGACATCCACAAAATATCAATTCAAAATATTCAAATTTTTACTTTGAGCTTAAACTCGAGACATATTTTCAACACAAACAACCACAACTGTTTCACATCATTCAAGCGCCGAATGTCGGGACGCATTTTCTACATATTGCCAAACAAAGAGACATCATTGTTCTCAAATTATTCGTCAGTTTCAGTTGGACAACAGAAGGGAGCCATCATTTTTCACCGGTATTATTCAAGGGAACGGTAAAGAATGAATTGAATCATGGCAATGTCTACGATCATGCTGCAGCTTCGACCATAAGTGACTTCTAAGCGATTTCTAGAACTTCTTCTGCTGAAATAGCATTCTGGAGTCTAGTTATATAAACGGGATGAAGATTGCTGGAAGGAAAGACTTGAAAGATCCACCATTAAGCCAAAGGCTTTTGATAATCGTGGCCGCACTACTTTTACTTATCTGCCTCTTTCCAATTATCTTGCAGGTATGACTCTCATTAATGACATCTAATGCAGCTAGTTCTGAGACGATTGAGTGATAATGATCCACCATTATAAGTTTGTTAACTAGGATGGTATGTTACGCAAGAATTTACGCTGTCTTCAAAGACGAACAAAAGAGCATCCGACGATCCATCCTCAGCCCTTGTGGCTGGCCCATCAGGTCCGAAAATAATAATCATATAAGCTCCCTTTTTCCCTTTGAATATTGGGGAATATATTTGCAATCAATGATGAGGGTGGTAGTGATGTCATCAAATACTTCCAAACAAATGAAATGAAACAGATGTTTCTTTTCCTCATTTAATTAGATAAGAATGGTGCTAGTTAGTCAAATTGCTTATCAATAGTTCCACGCACGTGATCAAATTTAATAAAATAACACAAGAAAATGACAATAATATTTGGATGCAACGTGTACGGCCACACTTTCATATCTTGAGGTTCGTTAAGAAGTTTTCATGAAATTTCAGCAAGTATATCCTGCTTGCTTGTAGCTTTCCTGAAGTCACTTAACCTAAAGAATTTACCAAAAGCTAATGCAATTACTTATTCAACATGAAAAGCATTGATAAATTTAGTATATGAACTGACTCTTTTTTTATAATCTTATTATTCAACAGATTACCCTCCACAAGATTGCAAGGCAAAATTATGACAACAAGCTTCAAAAGGAATATCAGGTACGTTCATCAACTAACCCCAACTGCTGCGATACCCTATAGACATATTGGATGACTTTGCAATTGCAATGAATAACTTTGATTTTCCCTGCTGATTGTTTAATATATCGAGCAAAAAAATTTAAAACACCCATTGCATAGTCTAGTCACATGGCAACAATCCTTGAGCTGAAATGGAGTACATAATGGCTCTTCCATACCTTGAGTTCCTCAACTGAAAACCAATCTTTCTACATTTGGACCCTATGCACATACAAAAACCGAAAGACACACTAAAAAGCTAATATGCCAAAAAGGGTACTCCACTTGTTCTTGCGTTCATTAGGCCTAATCAACCTCACTTATTCATCTGCAGTGCACAAACCAAGTCCTGATTTGGTCTGGAAGCACAAAGGATTTTAACATATGACACAATTTGGGGTTTCTACGTAAGGCACATAGTGATATGTAAGCGGCCTAGAATAGTATGCTTCATAGACTTTTACGAGATTGGCGACTTGATCTTCGTCTTTCTTGCCCCCGTCTTTCTTGCCTTCGTCTTCCTTGGCTGGTCCAACACTCACAATATCTGTGTGCCAAGATTTCCTCAGTTTGTTCACCACCTTGATCGGGTCGAAATCGCCGGATACTGATAGTTTGTTTTCCTTCGTGTCCATATCCAGAGACCCAATCCCTGGATAGCATTATGTGACCAAGGTTAGTGATAAAGCCCAACATTTCAAGCACAAAACGATTACTATTACTGTGACGATCTGAACATTCAGTGGGAGAATGAAGGGAAAAAACAGAGAGAGAGAGCCAATACCTCCAAATCCAGAAACTACTTGCATGGCCTTGCTCCTGTCTCTGTCATCATGTAGATCCAATTTCACCACCAACTTCTGCAAAAGTTTTTGAGAAGCAAAACCCAGTTAGATTTTGAATAAATGTCAATCTCTTAAGACTACTGAACTCGACACTCACGAATGGTGTGATAGACTAGCGTTTACTAGCAAGTTGGCCATATATAATCAACGAAGAATAAGAATTTGAAGCATCATTTGATATTCCTAGCATTATCATTCACAAATAACAGATACAATCATGCTATACGATTAACAATTACAACAGCAAAGAAACAAACGATAACTCGTGAAGCTTGACGCAGAGAGATACCAAGAAAAGTGTTCAAGAAAACCCAGAAGAAAATACCATCAAGAACCCCATCTCACAGAAGTGCATAAATCCACTCGTATGCAAAAAAAGTTAACTTGTTGAAGGACAAAAGGAAATCTCACCTTCATTTCTCTTGGGTTTCAAGAACTGAGATTGTGCCTGCTCTGACTTATGATTTGGAAGCTAAAAACACTCGAATGACGCTCAGAGCAAGTAAAAACCGAGTGTGTGCACGTATCGTAGACGAAAGGTTGCTTTATATATAGTGGCAAGCATGAGAGTGCCCGTGAAAAGGAGAAGTTTCTTAGAGGGCACGATGCGTAGAACAAAGGGACAAGTTCTTGACCAGTAGATGAAAGTCGAGCAACATAATAAAGAGCTGAGGGAAAGAGCCACACGGTTTCTCAGAAAATGAACGAGTCGAGACGATCGAAAACAGTGGCTCGCGATTTTAAAATGAGAGAGAGAGAGAGAGCGGTACTTTTGAAGAAGCGTTTGGCAAGTGACTCAATCGAGTCGTCCTATATTAACAAATTCATGTCACATCAATTATTTAACGTGGGGCTTTTTCTAACTCTTCTGTGCTACCTTCGTCCGCCGCTGGGGTTGCGTTGCTATACCGCAATTACCACCGCTGCTCGGAAATCGTGTTACTTATGAGATTCCTTATTAAGGTAGTTACCAAACAACGATGCACATTGGAGATGAGCCACCAATCATCTATCGGCTCTGATACTATTTATTTGGGGTACATAACAAAAGCCCAATTTGCTCTCCGTGGTGGTAGACCTGAATGCTAATTAAGAGACATTGTGTGCTGCTTGAGTGTTATGTGTTGTGTATAAGAGTGTACAGAAGAATCGGGAACCACCTGGAACTAGACCAGAACCGATGGTTTCTAAGAAAACCGGTCTGGTTCCCGATTCCAATTTTTGAAAACTGGTGGGTACCAGTCCGGTTCCCAATTTTAGGTGTAGAGCTATCCATCTAGACCAGACCGGTAATATGGGCCACCAATCATCTATCGGCTCTAATACTATTTGTTTGGGGTACATAACAAAAGCCCAATTTGCTCTCCGTGGTGGTAGACCTGAATGCTAATTAAGATACATTGTGTGCTGCTTGAGTGTTATGTGTTGTGTATAAGAGTGTACAGAAGAATCGGGAACCACCTGGAACTAGACCAGAACCGGTGATTTCTAAGAAAACCGATATGGTTCCCGATTCCAATTTTTGGAAACTGGTGGGTATCGGTCAAGTTCTCAATTTTAGGTGTAGAGCTATCCATCTAGACTAGACCAGTAATATAATATATAATATAATTTGTTTATTTAATTTTTAATTTAAAAAGAAAAAAGAAAAATCCTTAAGAAAAAAGAAAAATCCATAAACAAACCCAACTCACTTGATGCTCACAACTTTATACTGAGCCAAGAAACACCTTATTTTGCCTTTGCCTCATACTCACTTACTCTTCTCGATTGATGCTCACCTTACTGTTTTTGTCTCTATCCTCGGCTGATGGGACCGGTTCCATGAATCAACTCAAGAACGGAACCGAACCGGTCCTTAGCTGGTGGGACCGGTTCTATAGACCCACCAGCCATTTTTGACAGGATTTTGCTAATGTGGACGCTAATCAATCACCAACGCTGACGCGAACAACTTTTAATAATATTTTAATATTTTTTAAAATTTTTATTTCTTTTTTCTTTTCTTTTTAATTTTCCCTCCCCTTCGTCCTTCCTCCGGCTGGTCGTTGGATTGGCCATGACGAGGCTCACCCACTCCAGCAACGGCAAAGGTGAGCCTCACTATAGTTGGGCGAGGCCTGATGTCGCCGGATCTGACGAGGTCAAGCCTCATCCAGTCGCTGGCGAGGCTCAAGCCTCACTCGCCAATGCGAGGTTGCCCTCACGGCCATCTAGCGAGGGCAAGCCTTGCCGCCTTGCTAGCCTTTAGCTGGTTGCCGATCCAACAACCGGTTGGAGGAAAGAGGAAGAAGAGGAAAAAAAATAAAAATTCAAAAAATATTATTAAAAATCCACGTTCACATTAACGAAATTCGGCCAAAATCTACTCGTGCAAAGGGGCTTTTCTCTTCAAAATCGCAAAAATGTGAAAGGTCGAGAAAAGCGCCGGAAGGGCGAGAAACACGAAACCTCCGCAGGAAAGTACGCGTTTTCACACGTGGAGATGGCGACGTCGTCATCTCCGTCGTTATTGATGGGAACCTCTCCTCCTTCTTCTTTTTATTTTATTTTATTTTATTTTATTTTTTGGATTTTTGTGTTCCAGGACGTTGACGTTGAAGTCAAGACCTAAGTTAATGAATTATTATTATTAATCTAGTTCGATAACATCGGTGAGAATTGCAGGCAGGCAGCGATGGAACATTTTAGCTTGTGTTAAAAATTAAGGGCCATCATCGTTAACCACGTTTTAGCAGATCGGAATGATCTTTTAAGCTCCGAGCTGATATGAGGAGGGGGATAAGTTGTAAATGTGCTCATTCTTGTCTACATATATCTTGAGCCAAACCTTTAGTGTGTTCGTTTCGCTGAGAATAACTAATTTGAAAAATATTTTCTTAAAAAATATCACTTGTATCACTTGAAATAGTTAGTTAATGAAAAATATTTTCATTGTCAATAACAATTTATGTCTAAATATTTAAAAAATATTTTTCGTTTATTCATTTTTAAGAGCGAAAGGCATGTTTTAAATAAATGAATAAACGAAAAGTATTTTCATCATTCTTGAAAACATTTAAACATAAATTGTCATCGACAATGAAAATATTTTTCACTGACTAGTTATATCAAGCGATGCAAGCGATCATTTTCAGAAAAATACTTTACAAATCATTTATTCTCAAGAAACAAACAGAGCATTAAATTCTCGATCCTTTCTTTTCTTCCTTTGGTTAGCCATTATATATCAAAATCATGGTATGCGAGCAGCTGGGAAACACTGTTGCCACATATGCAACTGAAATCTATGACAAAATGATTCGATTTCCATGCGTACATCTTAAAACTATGCATAATGTTTTTTTCCTCCGGTCTTCGTCACTCTATCTCACATCATGCGACGTGCTAGATTATGAGATGAACGATTAATGCAATGTGGATTCCATTTAGAATGGACAACCACCGAGCGCATCACGTATTATGCTGCCTACATTGGGCCAACCTCCAAAGCATTTGCACGAGACCTTTCGATTTTCTCCTTACTAATATGCGATGCTGTGTTGCAAATTATTCAAGAAAATCAACAGACCAAATATTTCATAGGCTCGTCGAACAGATCTGTGATACTATACAAGTCAAAATCAAACCATCACAACAGTTTCAAATCATTCAAGTGCCGTATGTCGGGATGCATATTCTACATAATGCCAGAGAAAGAGGCATCAGTCCTTCTCAAATTATTCGTCAGTTTCATTTGTACCAGAGAAGGGAGCCATCATTTTTCACTAGTTTTATTCAAGGGAACGGTAAAGAATGAATTGAATTATGGCAACGTCCGCAATCACGCTGCAGCTTTGACCATATGAGACTTATGAGCGATTTCTAGAGCTTCTTCCACTGAAATAGCATTCCAGAGTTTGGTTATATAAACGGGGTGAAGATTGCAAGAAGGAAAGACTTGAAAGATCCACCATTAAGCCAGAGGCTTTTGATAATCATACATTAGCAGGTATGACTCTCATTAATGACATCCAACGCAACTGACATAGCCCACGCAGTTGACTGGTTCAACCTTTTCATCGTGATGTGTCATGAAGTTAGCCATAAAATTGTTGGGAGCGTCCGCAAGAAGAACAAAGTATGAGTTAATTAAGATATATTAATAAGTTCACATCACATCAGTTTTTTAATATGAGGCTTTTTCTAACCCTTCTGTACTACCTTATTCTGTCACTAGGATCGCGTTGCTACATTACAACCACTACTGTTGCTCAAAAACCGTGTTGCTCATGAGATTACTTATTGAAGTATTTACCAAACAATGATACATATTGAAAGTGGGTCATCAATCAACCATCGAATCAAATACTATTTGTTGGGAGTACATACCAAAAGCCCAAATTGCTCTTTGTGGTGGTTGACTTGAATGCTAATTAAGATACATTATTGTTGCTTGAGTGTTATGAGTTGTGCATGAAGGATTGAAGCTTAGGTAGAATTATGATCATGCACTCTAGATGAGGTCCGAATATCTATTGGGCTCTTTGAGGTGGTTGACCTGCATACTAAGATTATGTAGTTTAGGTCATTTCAGAGGCACGAAGCAGAGGGCAAGATGATCAAGATAGTTTAACCAATAAAATTCTCGCCTTTACTGCAAGTATGAGTGTTTAGGAGGTCAAACTTATTCTTGGGATAGTAAGGTCTTGTTCTCCTCAGTTGGTATCCTTCCAAGTATCCTTGTATGACGACATAAAGATGCTCTGTGTTGTTTCGAAGATGAACAGAAAGAGCAATCCCCTGTTCCATCCTTGGCCCCTGTGGCTGGCACATCAAGTCCAACAAATGATTATCGTATAAGCTCCGTTTTTTCCTTCAACTTGAAGAGATTATATATGCAATGAAAGATGAGGGTGGTAGCGCTGTCATCATATACTTCCAAACAATGCAATGACAGGAAGCTGATATAGGAATACCGGGTATGTTTATCAGCTAACTATAGCCGCTGCCACAGCCTATGGACATTGGACCATACGGCGATTGAAATGAACGATATCGGTTGGTGCTTGCAAATTGTTTAATTTGAAACATCCACCGCATATTCCAGTCATTGAAAATAATCGTTGGTTGAAATGGAGTACAAAATGGATCTTCCATGCCTTGAGTTCCTCAACAGAAAACCAATCTCTCTACATATACACCCTACGCACATACAAGTACTGAACGACGCAACAAAAACCTGATATTCCAGAAAAGGTACACACTCGTTCTTGTGTTTTTAAGGCATAATCAACCATACTGATTCAATCCTCCGCAGTGCACCAACCAAGTCCCGTAATGGTCTGGAAGCACAGAGAATTTCAACATATGACACAACTTTGGGTTTCTTCGTAGTAGGGCATGTAGTAATATGTGTGTGGTGTAGGATAGTATCCTTGATTGGCTTTTATGACTCGATCTTCGTTCTTCTTGTCAGCGTCTTCCTTGGCTGGTCCAACACTCACAATATCTGTGTGCCAAGATTTCCTCAGTTTGTTCACCACCTTGATCGGGTCGAAATCACCGGATACTGTTAGTTTGTTGTCCTTGGTGTCCATATTCAGAGACCCAATCCATGGAAAGCATTATGTGACAAAGGTTAGTGACAAAGCCAAACATTTCAAGCACCGGACGATTAATATTACAGTGATGATCTGAACATTCAGTGGGAGAATGAGGGAAAAAAACAGAGAGAGAGCCAATACCTCCAAATCCAGAAACTACTTGCATGGCCTTGCTCCTGCCTCTGTCATCATGTAGATCCAATTTCACCACCAACTTCTGCAAAAGTTTGAGAAAAGCAAAACCCAGTTAGATTTCGAATAAATGTCAATCTCTTATGACGACTGAACTCGAAATTCACAAGTGGTGTGATAGACTAGCGTTTAAGCAAGTTGGCCATATATAATCAAGAATGAATAAGAATTTGAAGCATCATTTGATTGTCCTAGCATTATTATTCACATGAACAGATGCAATCATGCTATACGATTAACAATTACAACAGCAAAGAAACAGACGATAATTCATGAAGCTTGAAGCAGAGAGATACCAAGAAAAGTGTTCAAGAAAACCCAGGAGAAAAAACCATCAAAAATCCAATCTCACAGAAGTGCATAAATCCACTAACACGCCAAAAAAGATGACTTGTTGAAGGACAAAAAAAAATTCTCACCTTCATTTCTCCTGGTTTTCAAGTACTGAGATTGTGTCTGCACTAACTTACGATTTGGAAGCTAAAAACACTCGAATGACACTCAGAGCAAGTAAAAACTGAGTGTGCGCACGTATCGTGGCCGAAAGGGTTGCTTTATATATAATGGCGAGCATGAGGCTGCCTGTGAAAAGGAGAAGTTTCTTCGAGGACGCGATGTGTAGAACAAAGCGACAAGTTCTTGACCAGTAGACGAAAGTCAAGTCAACATAATAAAGAGCTGAGGGAAAGAGCCACACGGTTTCTCAGAAAATGAACGAGTCGATACGATCGAAAACAGTGGCTCGCGATTTTAAAATGAGAGAGAGAGAGAGAGAGAGAGAGCGGGACTTTTGATGTACTGTTTGGCAAGTGACTCAGTCGAGTCGTCCCTCACGACTAAGGGATTTTTGAAGCTGTGAGTCTCGACCGTTTGCAACTGACTCGGCTCAAGCAGTTGACTGGTTCAACCTTTTCGTTGCGATGTGTCATGAAGGTAGCCATAGAATTGTTGAGAGCACTCGCAAGAGGAACAAAGGATGAGCTAATTGGGATCTATTAACAAGTTCACATCACATCAATTTTTTAATGTGGGGCTTTTTCTAACTCTTTTGCACTACGTTCATCTGCCACTAGGATCGAGTTGTTACAACGCAACCACCACTGCTATTCGAAAACTGTGTTGCTCATAAGATTACTTAATGAGGTATTCACCAAATAATGATACACATTGGGAGTGGACCATCAATCAACCATCGACTCCGATACTATTTATTGAAAGTACATAGCACAAGCCCAAATTACTCTACGTGGTGGTTGACTTGAATGCTAATTAAGATACATTATTGCTGTTCAAGTGTTATGTGTTGTGTATGAAGGATTGAAGCTTAGGTAGATTTATGATCATGCACTCTAGATGAGGTCCGCATATCTATTGGGCTCTTTCAGGTGTTGACCTGAATACTAAGATAGATTATGTAGTTAGGTCATTTCAGAGGCACGAAGCACAGGGCAAGATGATCAAGATAGTTTCACCAATAAAATTCTCTCCGTTACTGCAAGTGTGAGTGTTTAGAAGGTCAAACTTATTCTTGGCATTGTAAGGTCTTGTTCTTCTCGGTTGGTATCCTTCCAAGTATCCTTGTATGAGGACATAAAGATGCTCTGTGTTTTTTCGAAGGTGAACAGAAAGAGCAATCCCCTGATCCATCCTCGGCCCCTGTGGCTGGCATATCTAGTCCAGCAAATGATGATCGTATAAGCTCCCTTTTTTAACTTCGGCTTTCAGAGAATATACATGCAATCAAAGATGAGGGTGGTAGCGCTGTCATCATGTACTTCCAAACAATGCAATGAAAGACAAGTTTTTTTTTCTCATTTAATTAGATCAGAACGGCAATGATTAGTTAAATGGCTTGTCAGCAGTTCACACGCGATCAAATTTGAAAAATAACACAAGAAAATGACAATAACTTCCGGCATGCAAGGTCTAAGGCCCCACTTTCGTATCTTGGTTTGGTGAAGAAGTTTTCGCGAAATTCGGCGAGTTTATCTTGCTTGCTTGCAGCTTGCTTGAAGTCACTTGACTTGACCAGTCACCAGAATTTACCATAGGCCAAAGAAATTGTTGAGTCGACAACTTAGACGCATGGATCACATTTAGTGTCTGACCTTACTCTTTCTAAGAATTTTAGAATCCAGCAAAATACACTTCAAAAGGATCGTGAGGCTAAATTATGACAGGAAGCTGATAGAGGAATACCAGGAATGTTTATCAGCTAACTATAGCCGCTGCCACAGCCTATGGACATCGGGCCATACGGCGATTGAAATGAACGATATCTGTTGGTGCTTGCAAATTGTTTAATATGAAACATCCACCGCATATTCCAGTTATTGAAAACAATCGTTGGTTGAAATGGAGTACAAAATGGATCTTCCGTATCTTGAGTTCCTCAACTGAAAACCGATCTCTCTACATATACACCCTACGCACATACAAGTACTGAACGACGCAACAAAAACCTGATATTCTAGAAAAGGTACACACTCGTTCTTGTGTTTATAAGGCATAGTCAACCTTACTGATTCAATCCTCCGCAGTGCACAAACCAAGTCCTGATTTGGTCTGGAAGCACAAAGAATTTCAACATATGACACAATTTGGGGTTTCTTCGTAGTAAGGCATGTTAGGCATGTAGTAATATGTGTGCGGTGTAGGATAGTATCCTGGATAGGCTTTTACGACTTGATCTTCGTTCTTCTTGCCATCGTCTTCCTTAGCTGGTCCAACGCTCACGATTTCTGTGTGCCAAGATTTCCTCAGTTTGTTCACCACCTTAACCGGGTCAAAATCGCCGGATACTGTTAGTTTCTTGTCCTCCATGTCCATATTCAGAGACCCAATCCCTGCAAAGCATTATGCGACAAAGGTTAGTGATAAAGTTGAACATTTCAAGCACAAGATGATTAGTTATTACAGTGACAATTCGAACATTCAGTGGGAGAATGAAGGAAAAAAACAGAGCAGAGAGAGAGAGAGCCAATACCATGAAAAGCAGAAACTGCTTGCATGGCCTTGCTCTTTTCTTTGGCGTCACGTACATTTACTGTCAGCACCAACTTCTGCAAAAGATTGAGAAAAGCAAAACCCAGTTAGATTTCAAGTAAATATCAATCTTTTCACGACAACTGAACTCAACGTTCAAAAGTGGTGCGACAGACTAGCTTTTCAACAAGTTGGCCACATATTAGTCAACAACGAATAAGAATTCGACGCATCATCTGATACTACTAGCATTATCATTCGCATATACTGTTGCAATCATGCTATACGATTGACAATTACAATAGCAAAGCAACAAACAATAACTCATGAAGCTTGAGACAGAGATACCAAGAGAAGTGCTCAAGAAAACACAGGAGAGAATACCATCAAGAACCCCATCTCACAGAAGTGCATAAACACACACACACATGCCAAAAAAAGAGAGAACTTGTCGAAGGACAAAAAGTAATCTCACCTTCATGTCTATTGGGTTTCAAGTAATGAGATTGCGTCTGCTCTAACTTTCGATTTGGAAGCTAATAACACTCGAATGACACTCCGAGCATGTTAAAACCAAGTGTGTGCACGTATCGCAGTAGACGGGAAGGGCTGCTTTATAAGGTGGCGAGCACATGAGGGAGTGCGTGAAAGGAGGAGTTTCTTGGAGGACGCGATGTGTAGAACAAAGGGGACAGATGAATGACCCGTAGACTTGGGGGGAAGAAAGTCTAAGTCAATATAATAAAGACTGAGGGAAAGAGCCACACGGTTTGAACAGATCCTAGACGATCGAAAACAAAGGCTCGCGACTTCTCTAGAGAGAGAGAGAGAGAGAGAGAGGACATTTGAAGCAGTGAATATTGAATGTTGGCAACTAATGACTGGGTCCCCGAAGTTGACTCGACGGGTTCAAGCTTTTCGTGCATAACGTGTCGGGAAGATTCTTGCCAAATGCTCCCGCCTCCTATTTCAGTACAGTCATGCCCGCCAATCGCCGCATGAAATCGCCGGCACGGCATCCAGTCGTCGGTACATTTTGAATATTTTTGCGACCGAATTAGCATCCACACACGGGGGTTTAGAACGCGCTATGATCTGAGCATTTTAACGTACCGTCTCCCGTGTCCAAAGCGTGTCCCCGTTTAATCATTCCCCCTTCTGCGTAATTCTCTGAGACTTTATGGTAGAAAATCTTGGGTAGCAGGAGGGCAATCAAATAATTAACGGGACAAAAAAGACGGACGACTGAACAGGAACCAAAAGCGGGCATCACTTTCGCTCTGCGGGCCCTGTTCGTCGACATTTCCGCTCGCGCAAAGGAGCTCCTTCTCTTCGAACTCGCGAAAATGCGAAAGGTCGAGGAACGTGAAAATCTCTCCCAGGAAAGTACGCGTTTTCACACATGGGAGATGGCGGCGACGTCGTCATCTCCGTTGACGTTAGAGTCAAGGTCTATGTCAATGAATTACTATTATTTATTATTATTAATCTAGTTCGATGACATCAGTGAGAATTGCAGGCTGGCAGCGATGGGACATTTTAGCTTTATTTTAAAAAATAAGGACCAGCGTTAATCACGTTTTGGCGGATCGGACGATTTCTCTTAAGCTCCGAGCTGATCTGAGGAGGGCGACATCTAAAAGACGCGGCCTACTCTCGTCCCCATCTATCTTAAGCTGAACTTAAAGGTGCCTTTATTTCACAAGGAATGAATAATTTAGAACGATTGAAAGATATTTTCACTCTTCAAAAAACGTTTAGAAATAAATTGTCATTGATATTGAAAATAATTTTTCATTAATTAATTATTTCGAACGATGTAAGCGACTATTTTGAGAAAAATACTTTTGAAATAATTCATTCTCAAGAAATAAATGGAGCCTTAACTCCCCGATCCTTCCTTTTTCTTCCTCTGATTTGACATTAAAAATCGACATCATACTGTGCCGGCGGGCAGGAAACACTGTTGCCACATATGCAACTGAAATCTATGACATCATGTTTCGATTTCGATTCATAGATCTTAAAACTATGCGTACTCCTTTTTTACTCCGGTCTTCGTTGCTCTATCTCGCACCGTGCGATGCACTAGACTATGAGACGAACGATTAATGCTATGCAGATTGCACTCAGAATGGATAACCACCGAGCGCATTACGTATAATGCTGCCTACATTGGGCCAACCTCTGAAGCATTTGCACGAGGCAATTTCCGTGCTTTGGATTTTGTCCTCACCATTATGCGATGGAGGGTCGCAAATTATTTAAGACAATCGACAGACTGAATTATATCAAAAGCTCGTCGAACAAATCAACCTGTGATAGAGTACAAGTCGAAATCAAACCACCACAACTGTTTCAAATCATTAAAGCACCGAACGTAGGGACGCATTTTCCACAGATTGCCAGAGAAAGAGGCATTGTCTTTCTCAAATTATTCCTCAGTTTCATTTGGACATGAGAAGGGAGCCATCAATTTTT
Organism: Syzygium aromaticum; assembly: GCA_024500025.1. Lineage (NCBI taxonomy): Eukaryota > Viridiplantae > Streptophyta > Magnoliopsida > Myrtales > Myrtaceae > Syzygium > Syzygium aromaticum. Next base: position 4,960,728 of record CM044889.1, on the reverse strand, counting down.
CGCTGGTATTATTCCAAGGAACGGTGAAGAATGAATTGAATTATGGTGATGTCCGCGATCATGCTGCAGGTTCGACCGTAAGAGACTTCTGAGCGATTTCTAGAGCTTCCTCCACTGAAGATGCATTCTGGAGTTTGGTTGTGTCGACAGTAGGCTGGCTCCTTGCTAGCTTAGGGAGAAGCTGAAATTCCTGAACAACACAGTATGAGGAGATAGCTTCATGAGTTAGCAAATCGTGAAAGAGAAATGTCGAGGTAATCTATTTTCTTTCGCATCCTTTCTCCAGAGTCCTCTTTTCCGAGTGTTGATGTTCATTCACTGCACCTTCAGACCTTTTAATTGGAAAAAGGAAACAGCACGGTAGTTTACGCTTCTTGAAGAATGTGACGAAAATATATACGGTAATCAAGAAGTTCTTCCCAGCTAATTTAGACATTGAAAATACATCACGAATTTGAATGTGGTATGTGATGCAGTCTTTCAAAAACTGGTTCCAATATCAAGATCATTGATGAACAAGTTCCTCTCATATTCCAGATCAAGCACCTCCATTCAAGCCAAAAGGAAAGTTTCCAAAGGCTTCCATATTGAGCATAGCCAAGTCAATTATTAGAGAACTTACGAACTCAATTTTAAGCAATCATTATGATATTGGATACATGCTACGATACTTTAAGTTCACCATGCTTCAATATATATGGTGCTTTCATATGAAACCGTTGATTGCTTGCATGCAAAAGGCAAGTCAAGTTTTGTACCTAAAAGCCTGAATCAGTTGAGTGAGTTAGTCAATAGAACATACCTCTGGGTTCCCACTTTCTAGAAGAACTCCTTTCAATTTACCTGCGATAGAACAAGAGTGAAATTCATACTTTGTGGATGCCGCTAAACCAAAAGCAAAATGTACAATTGGACCACTTTACCAGAATCTACCCAGAATGTTGCAATCTTTGGATCAAAGCTTCCGACTTCAACGGCCTCCCCAACTACATAGAGAATAATACCCTAGGGTTAACTATCAAAACAAAAAATAAAAATCATGATGAGAGATACATAATATATGCTGCATAGATAGCATATTATACCATTGTCTCCAAAAAACTGCCACCAAAGTTTTCTGGGGCTCCCTTCATACTCAAACACCCTCGAGTAAAAATAGGGCAGATAGTCATATCTGCATGTATGTCAGCGGGAGCACCATTGAACTAGAATGCTATAACCAGCACCTAAATGCTCAGTCTAACAACAAAGAATCAAACGTACGTATCGGTCTGAGCACTCAATATGGATTTTGCACAATGTTGTGCAGATCTTCGAGCGTGATCAACGTGCTCAACTCGTGCGATGCGGTCATACATCTGCCAACATGAACGACAACAATAGTCAGCTTAGAAAAGAAATATGGCCTACTCAGAAAAGCATACCTTCAATGGGAATGCTGCTACATCTCCAATTGCAAAGATTCCAGGGATCTTTGTTCTAAACTGACCGTCAACCTGACAAATTCAAATTTAATGCAATATCACTTGATCATGCACCTTGCCAATGTTAAGTTAAAAGTGCACAGATTCCTGCCAATAAGACAATATAATTTATTATGGAAATTAGCTGGACATTGCGCTTACCTGTATTCCTCCAACAGATGTATTTAAACCGACCCTCTCAAATGGACCGACAGCAGGTTTAGCTCCAATACCAATGACTACCTGCCCAGAGAGAGAAGAGGGGAAACAAATTTTATTGAGGTTCCTAGCTATAAATTTGAAGGTAGAATTGATAACCCGAAAGAAGGGCTTTTCATTGAAGGAAGTAAGGTCCAGTAGGTTTTAAAACTGTACTGTGTCTGCTTCAATTGTTGATCCATCTTCGAGTTTAACAGAGCATACACGTCCATCAGAACCAGCTTCCAAGTGTTTAATAGAGGCACCCTGTTTATGCTCAGCAAGTTAAGAACGCTTGTGATAACATGCAGAAGTACACAATCAAAGTGACATGCCAAAAAAAGGTGATGATCGATAAGACGTGTGCTTGAAGAAATAGCCGCTCACGATCCACCAATTTGAGCAGTACAGAAAGAGAGGAAGAACCTTTTTGAACTTCACACCGTTATCCTGGTAAAATTGTTCATATCTCTGGGCAAGGGAAGGAGTAAACAGCCTCTGCAAAAGATGATTCTCTGGAAAGATGATCTGTTTAGCGAGAGAAGGGATTATGAGTTAGACTTCCCCTTCAATAAAAATTTTTAGGAGAAAAAATGAAATAATTCAGGATAAAAGAAGAGTTCGCAACATTTGCCAGCAACTCAATTAGCAACAATTCATTAGACCATAGTAGAAGCATTTTTCCCGCCTATCAACGATGATTGGAAAGGGTCCTGTGTTTCTGTATCACAGTATCATTCATCTTGTTTCAAATAGTGAAGATTTGCTAATATTAAACTTCCAAGTTAAGATAAATGGATAATGGGCAAAGAAGCCAGACACTCATGCAATAAATTTAGGTGCAGAATTTATAATAAAAGATGCCTGCGCAGTAAAATGTGTCCTCAGAAGATGATAAATTCAACAACGAAATGGCATAAGCAACACCCTAGGCTTGATAAGACCTAAGCAACATCACTGCAGATTTGGTAACACAGATGATACTCGTACACATAGGCAAGCTAAACCTTTTGATTCTCACCTATCAAAGCTTTCTGAACAGATTCAACAATCATATTGATAGCAAAATATGATTCCACTTACAGTTGTGTCGAGCTTCCAAGCAACAGCTGCTGCGGCAACCTCCATACCAATATACCCCCCGCCTACAACAACCAATTTCTTTGCCTTTTCCTAGAAGGTAAGAAAGAACATCTATGAATCATTAAACCAAGCCATGTTTTCTAAGGACAGCAGAAAATTCAGAGAAGATGAAAATGAAGCTCATGCTCTCTCTTTCTTTTTTGGCCAGTGCTTATGGTACCTCTTAGATTTTTAAATTTTTTTACAAACTCCAAGAAGGCTTTATGTTCAGATCTGATCACCAAGTCAAATTGTTCTTGGAAAAGGAGAAAATCTGAGGCACCAAGCATTAGACAGGTCCAAGCTATTATCCCAGTTGATTTGGTTTAGAGACAAAAAGCTTAATCACAGAACTAGACTGCAAAAAAGTTCACAGGAGGTTTTACCCAGTGCTCCAGGTAGCATGATGTGCCTCTCTGGCATAATGTGACCAGAATTTTAGGACTTACAGAATCTAGGAATGGGCACAAGATGCAGGGAATTTGTGCCCCGAGGGGAACCGTCGCAAGAGGTAGGGCATGGGGGCAGGGCCGGTATTAGCGCCGTCTGGCCTCAATCCGCCCCGTGCATATATCATCGCAAAAGTATTTTATTTATGTATTTTTATTAAAAATATGAAAAAAAAAAACTTTGATTCTTATAGAGAATATGTGCACGTAGAAGTCTTACTGTTATAAGATATGCAAGCTTGAAAAGGTTTCTAGATAAACAATGTGGAATATTTCTCATCTTTCACATTGTCCAACATCAACTACTTGCACCGTTGCCCCACAAAGGCAAAACAGCCCCATCCCCCACCTCTCACGGGATAGGTTTTACTTCGCAGGGCGAGGAAGGGAAACGTGATCTCCATGCCCATTCCTAACAGAATCACACGACCGCGAGAAAAGAAGCTGCTAAGTCATACAAGTACACCTGGTGTACAATTATTTGCCAACAATAAATGAATAGCAAAAATAGCTGGAGATTTTCCAGGGAACAGCTAGAGCAATTCATTCAAGAGTTTCTTTTCTTTAAAAATAAGGTTCTTTTAAACGGTTCGAACAATTTTTTTTGTCGAAATAATTAACCATAATTTTGGTTTGATACATTGTTCGTGCTCTCTCATTATGACGGAAAATCACAATGGTATAAACAATCTGGTTCCTAGAATACAAATTCTTTAGAACAGAAGCAGTGAAGCAAGAAATACCGAAAAGAAGCTATAAGCAAGTAGAGCGAGATGATGCATAAATATGGTGTTGGTCCATACCCAGGATGATATAAGTGAGTTAGCATCCGCAACATCTCTGATATAGTGTACGCCAGTAAGGTTTCCTCCAATTTTCTCTGGGAATCTAAAATTTAATTGATCGAGAACAGTTCATCATGCCCACGTATTTACAGATGATGGCAGGGTTAAAAGCACTCTTTGAACTAGAAAACATGCTGCAACTACAGATACCTTGAAGCTGTGCAACCAGTTGCAATAATAAGTGATCCATATTTAAGGAGCTTTCCGGAATCAGTAGTCAAAGTTTGTTTATCGATGTCAATACTTGTCACTGGATCTTCATAAAGCATCTGAACAAGGCAGAAAACAGTTCAAAATATTAGGAGCCAATCAAATAGAGAGAGAGAGAGAGAGAGAGAGAGAAGGAGCCCCATGATCTCAAAAGGAGTACCTCGATCCCTTTCTCTTTGTACCATTCTGGATTTTGCCTCTCTCCCCCAGAACCAACACAAGTGTGAAAACCCTACACCAACCAAAACCCATAGTTTCAACTCCAGATTAAATGAACAGTTTGCAGTACCAATGTATCGCAAACAAAGCTCGTCATCTCATGACATATAACATTCCATAACAGGAGCCATAGTGTTCAATAATTCACAAAAGGACTGGAATCTGTTAATGCACCAGCTAGATATGCCTACATCAACAGCAAACATTGAGTCCACTAACCAAGTCATCTAAATAGCCTATTGAATTCAAATGTCAATACGCAATATCTCAGAAAGCCATCATCCGTGGCAATATGAAGCACACGCCAAGAGGAAACGGGAAATAACAAAGCGCATCGATCGTACAGGTAAGCGAGCAGGCTTCTTATCCAGAGGGAACAGGTAGCCTTTCGTCAAAGCAGGACGCTCGTATGGTGCATGAGCCTGCAAGAACGAGGGAGCACAATGTCCATCTGAGACTCGCTGCAGAATTCCTCGACCAACATTAACAACATCATCATACAAGACAGGACGAGACAGCGAAATCACCTCCTTCGAAACGATGCAGAGCCTTCCATCGGCCATGCCATGCTCGACGAAAGTCCGAGCCGCGTAACCAGCAGCATTCCCACCGCCGACGATCACAAACCTTGAACAGAAACAAGTCCAGAAGCTCAAAAACCTCGAAGCCCAAACTCGAACCGCATCAGGCGCCGAAACTCAAGGACGCAAGAGCAGCCTCACTCACTCTCTGTTCTCGTTGGCAAAAGCGGCCGCCACGTAGCTCCTCCGGAAGCTCCCGAGCCCGATCGAAGAACGCCGCGGCGCCCGGCCGAGAGCGGGAGCCTCGGGACACCGCATGGGCAGCCCGCGCCTCAGCGACGCTCCGCTCGACAGGCTCGCCATCGCCCTGCGCGATGAGAATCCGGCAGCTGAGGAAAAGGGAGAGAGCAAGCCGGCCGTTAGGGATTCGAACGGAAGAGAAACCAAAACGCGATCGCGGAAGCGGCAGCAGCAGCTAGCAAGCAAGCTAGCTCGCTAGTGGAGTGTCGAGGAGGAGACCTGGAGACATCGGAGGAGAGGACGTGGTTCGGCTCCGATGAGTGTTATACTGCGTTCGAAGAGGGTGAATAAACAATTCGGGGGGAGTCAAAATGGCCGTAGGCGAGCGGCGAGGGTCGCGCGACCGCGGCTATTGACGGCGCGGAAGGGTCGCCATTGCGGTTACGGCGGAAGCGAAGTCGAAGGGGCGGCGGCGGCGACGACAGTGGGAGCGCAGCTGTTACCGTCTTCCATGACTCAGTGAGTCGCGGACGACGCGGACTGTGAAGCTGTCGCTTGGTTTATTCGACGGCGTCCGCCATTTCTTCGGGGGATAATTTCACGGGAGGTCCCGAACTTTGGGCCAAATATATGACGTGATCACTGAACTTTTTTAATTTATTCAATATAATCTCCGAATTTAGATCGATATGTAATATGACTCTTAAATTTTTTAATTCCTAAATTATATAAAAATATCTAATATTATTATTTCATTATTTTAAGTTTATAGATAAGATTGGATATTTTCATTTAATGAGGAGACTAAATTAAAGATATACGAAAAGTGCATGAATCAAGATAAATATATTAAAAGTTTAGAACTGTATTATATAATAGGGTTAAAGTTTATGAATCATATTGAATAAATTAAAATAGCAAATACAACGTTATACATTTGATCAAAGTTCAATAATTATTTATGTAATTATCCCTTTCTTTGAGGTGTTGGTGATGGATCGGGAGAAATTATTAATTGCACGAAAATATCACAATGAATAGTATCTTTTTATTGGAAATTTTAACTCTTTTAAAAATTTACCAACACTCGGTAGACGGAACCTTGTGCTGACAAACCATCGATTGTCCGCCGTGTGAGCCCGTGGTTGTAGCACCACCTAGGTGTAGGCGGGAAAGCACAAAGTCAACGGTACACCCGGATCCAAATCCATTCTTTTTGTAGATTAATCAAGGTTTTCAGAGATTGAAGATTGACAAAGGAACTGAACTTATTACTTTTGACTTGCAAATCAAATCTCGGAGCAACCACTCGCTAGGTGCATTTTATTTCATATAGTATGACAATCACCTCTCCATTCTCATTAGTCTTTGACAATAGTTACTTCCCTACACATTACGGAGTGCGTTTTGATTACGAAAGTATTTTTTATTCATGACTTATGCCGTTTCTTTTTGTTCTCGAGTACAATTTGCGTTTTGGGCGTATGCTATAACAAAGTAAGTCCGACTTTCTACCCTTTTTCTCTAATTTTGATATCTCAATAATAGCAATATGTACCGAATAAAGCAATAATTTCCAATATTTATTAAGTTTTACGAAAAAGAATTTCCTTGCCATTCACAATTCAATAACATAGCAATTAACAAAAGGACATACGTGTGCGTGTGAAAAAAGATGAAAATAAAAATAAAATGTGTTTTGAGAAGGAGAACAGCTAGAGATATGAATTCGAATTATTGAAAACATTATGGTCAAATAACAATGGACCGAGGTCCAAATTTTGAAGATTTTATTGGGCCGTGGAGTTGTATCGTTCCGATAATAGCAGATCGAAATAAATGGGCCGAGCCCAGCTTTCGGCCCAATATTCACGGCCTCCGCAGCGCTGCTATAAAAAACCGCCAATGGCCGGTTCTAGGGTTTACTGCAACAAGCGATTCGGGAGTTTTGCAAGGAGCCGAGCATTTCTGCTTGTTGCCGCCGCCGGCGCCGGATCGCCGTCGCCTCCTCTTCATCGCAACCATGGTAACCCCCCCCCCTCTCTCTCTCGCTCCGTCCCCGCGCGCGCGCGCGCGTGTGGAGTCGATGTTCTCAGCTGGTTAGGTTTGTAGCTGATGAACTGAATGGAGGACGCACGAAGAAGATTGAAGTCTTTTGAGTTTTCATAGCGTGCGCATCAATGGGAGAAAGTAGTTCTTTCTGTCCTCGTCCGAGGTTGAATTGCGCTGATGAGTTCATTTGTTTGCCCCGCTTCGTCTCAGATTATTCCGGAGAAGAACCGCCGCGAGATCTCCAAGTACCTCTTCCAAGGTCGCTCCTTTCTCCATTATCTCGACCCCTTTTCCAATCCATTTCGGCTGTGTGGCGTGTTTCTATACATGATTTGTGTTCTGGTAATCATGCTTTCAGTTTCAACATACTTTTGAGACTTGCATTCGCGAGGGGTTATTTTTAATCATGCTGTGCTCGTGCCTCGAATTTGTAGACACCTTTACTTGTGCTCAGAAGTTTTTGTCAGTACCAGAAAGAATTAAGGTCGAGATGAAGCCCATTGAATCTGGGTTGTTGTTGTCTTTAGTTGGTTTTGTTGAATGTTTTTTTTGTTGTTCCTATAGAGGGAGTTTGCTATGCCAAGAAGGACTACAATCTCGCGAAACACCCAGAAATCGATGTACCGAACTTGCAGGTGATTAAGCTGATGCAGAGTTTTAAGTCGAAGGAGTACGTGACGGAGACCTTTGCTTGGATGCACTATTACTGGTACCTCACGAACGATGGGATCGAGTTCCTCAGGACTTACTTGAATCTCCCTTCGGAAATTGTCCCTGCCACTTTGAAGAAACAAGCCAAGCCAGCTGGTAGGCCCATGGGTGGCCCACCTGGTGATCGCCCACGGTAATTGTTATTTTAGGTGTATCTTTAGTGTTTTTCATGTTCAGTTTTCAATATCGATCATGTCAATACACTATTCAGTATATATAGGAGGGATTATGTTCGTGCTGTTCATAGCCTCTTTCTTATCCTACTTTTTGTAATGTTGTACAGTGGCCCACCTCGCTTTGATGGAGAACGGAGGTTCGGTGACCGTGAGGGCTACCGTGGTGGTCCCCGTGGACCTGGGGGTGACTTCGGTGACAAAGGTGGAGCTCCTGCTGACTACCGGCCTTCCTTTGGGGTAATATATCAATCACCTACTAGTCATACTGTCATTACTTTTTTAAGTGATTTGTGATTGTTGTAATTTGCACGAAGTCACAATGTCTTTATTGGCGAGTTCCTTACTGTTTGGATGGTATAGAATCTCGCCATTGCATGAAAATGATTTCTAGGACAAGACATCTATTTTGTATACTTTTAGCTCAGGTTGTGTATTCCTTAGAATGAAAAGTTTGACTAAGATGATTAGTGAGTTTATTTACGTGTTATCTTTCATAGCTTATTGTATCGTGCATTGCTTTTGACTTAGGGCTGCCAAGAGATGCATCTCGATTTGATTATTTCCAGTGTTTACAATTATGGTTAGGTTTAACTTGTTACCGTAGTACTTATCAGGTAGAAAATGACATCTTAGCTTATCTGACTCCTCTTTTCTGACTCGAGTCTTGCACCACTAACTTGAGTGGATGAGGGAAAGCTAACTGGAGTACTGCCCTAGATTTACAGTGTCAGAATCTTGCCAACAGCAATTGGACCGTCCTTACTGGTTTGCAGTAGAGAAATCGTTTATACAAATCAAGATCAATCTTTTTGGGCCAATATAACATTCAAGTTCTGTCATGCAGGGTCCTGGTGGAAGACCAGGCTTTGGACGGGGAGGTGGTGGCTATGGTGCTGGACCGGCTAGCTCGAATCTTCCTTGAACGGTTCATGGCTAGTAGTTTCAGCTGTCCAGTTGTAAGAAGAGCGTGACATGGCGGCACCCACAGTTCTTTGCTGGATGTCAGCTCTAGTCTTCGAGAATCTTTATCTGTTATTAGCGGATTAAGGACTGCTTTTGTTCTGACAAATTGAATTTTTGAGAATGGGGTCTTGCTTTTCTATTGTTATAGTATTTTTAATTAATGCAGTTGGGCTTTGCATGAACCTTTTGGTCGACATTTATCTTTTTATTAATGGCCTCTTGCAGTTTTCGCCATGTCTAGGAAATTGAACTCTTTACCTCCCTCTTGGCGATTCCAGTAATAGATTTGAGCTCCTCGAATTTGGTAAATTCCTTGCATTTTCAATGAGCGTTAGATCCAAGAAATATGATGCAAACCAGTTTTCCTTTACAAGAACAAGAATAGTGAGACTTGTGGTTTGTCTCATGGTGAGGCAGCTCTTGTACTTGTTTCCTAGTGAACGATACAGAAATCAGCGGCTTAATGAAAACTGACTCGGTCAATGGAGGTAGAATCCAATTTGCGATGCTGCCTTTCCGACCTAGGGTGATGCAATGATAGAATAAGATGAAGCAACAATCGTCGGAGCTAGTAAGGAATGAAGAACGTGTTCTCTTGGTCAATTAATTAGGATAATTTGACAGATAGAAATGGCTGGAAAGATATTCTTTCAAGAACGTTCTTCTAGTCAATTGATTAGGATAATTTGACAGATAGAAATGGCTGGAAAGAAATTCATTCAAGAACCTGCCCGGGTTCATACTTGATTTTAGATCCCTCCACCATATTGGGAAATTCCTTCATATATCTCTCCTTGAGCCTTTTAAGGTTATGCTCAAGACCAATGTCCAACACAGTATATCAAAGAAAAATATCCACAACACAAAATCAGCACATAGCGTCCATTTAAGTTTTCATTTCGGGCATTAGCATTTACCCTGTAGCATCGCAGGGAACATTACCAGGAGTTTCATCGGGGGCAAGGATTCTGTGCATTCATTAACACAGTCCCAGAAAACCATCAAACTCAATTTCTCTAATGAGCGAAACATAGCATCGTAGGAGGTGAATATCAAGGGAAGGGGCATACACCACGGCAGGTTGTGCCGGAAGGAGGATCGAACGAGTGAATCACCAGCCGATCGAACAGTCTCAGCCATCCAAAGCGGTTGGACAGCATTAAGGGTTGCTCTCTGGACTAGTTGATTAATTCCATCATCTTCTTCCTTGCGAAAAGAAAGAAACGTGGGTTCTTTGGTAGAGTCCTATACAGTATATCTGGCCAACCCCGTTCAGGAGCTGGGCCATCGCATTGATCAGACAACAGTCCTACAATTTGATGTGGTTTGTGAGCGTCGCCAACACTTCATAAATACTCCTACTCTGCGGATGCTTCGTGTCATTAACCATGAACTTCACATCCTCACCTTGGACAGCCACGCTGCTCCATGCTACCTCCTTCCCATCTAATCGCTCCAGCTCAGCTCTCACCTTCCATGAGTCCTCCCATCGACCTGCGCTTGCATAGACATTCGACATGCCAACCCTCCAGGCTTTTCCCTGTTGGTCCAAAAGCGAGAGCCATTTTGCTGATTCTTCAGCCACGACGATGCGGTTGTGAATTGCGCAAGCACCTAAAAGAGCCCCCCAGACTGCGGGTCCTGGCGCTGTGGGCATGGCCCTGATGAAGGATAGAGCTTCTTCGAGTTTACCTGATCTTGCCAACAGATCGACCACACAAGCAAAGTGTTCCATGCTTGGCTCAACATCATTATCTCTTTTCATGGAGTAGAAAATCCCGAGCCCTTCTTCAACCATTCCTGCATGGGCGCATGCTGAAAGAACGTTGGTGAATGTAACTCCATTTGGTTGGATTGTTTCCAGTTCCTTCAACTTGTCGAATGCCCTAAGAGCAGATAGCCCATCTCCATTGATTCCCAGCGCTGTGATCAGAGAGTTATAGGAAGGTAGATCCTTAATTTGCATGTCCTGGAAGGCACGCTCCGCTAAATCTAATCTACCCGTCCTTCCATACATGTCGATTAGAGAGTTCTGTATGAAAATGTCACAAACCAATCCCGTTTTGATTACGTATCCGTGGAATATTTGACCTAGCTGAGATGATGACATTTCCGAGCAGGCCTGAAGTATTGCCAACACCGTGACAAAATCAGGACTGCTCGGTTCATTGCCTTCATTGCAGTGGATCTTCTTGAATTGCAATAAGGCGTCCCTGTAGTTCCCATATCTTGCAAGACAAGAGATGATGCAATTCCAAGAAACGATGTCTTTGACGGACATCCTTTTAAAGAGTTTGAATGCAGAATGTGCACGTCCGTTTTCTGCATATAAATTGATGAGCGAGTTCTCTACCACTAAGCTTGGAAAGGCTCTCTTCTTTATCAGATAACAGTGCATCTGTTTCCCCAGCTCAAGATAGCCGACACGGCAGCACCCCTGAAGGATAACAGCCAATGTTTCTGGTTGAAGATACCGGTCCTCGCCTAAGAACATATGCTTGCAGAAAATCTGCATTCCTTGGAAGAAATACCCATTAACCAAGTACATTTCCAACAGAGAATTCAACACAAAATCATCCAAGCACCATCCCACTTTCATAATCAATCCCTGTACCCATTGGAAGACCAGAAGTTCGTTGATCAAGGAACACGCCCTCAAGACGCTCAAAATCGTTATTTCGTTTGGAGCGATCCCATCTTCTTGCATCCTACAGAAATAGCTCATGGCCATCTCCGCTTCTCCCTCTTCCACGGCCCTAGAGATAAGCGAAGTCCAAGAGACCACATCCCTGCCCTCGCTATCTCCAATCAGTTTCTCAGCAACCAACCTATATCCAGATTTCGCGTAAGCACCCACCAAGGCATTACTCAAGAAACCATCCATGACACGTCCTTCCTTAACAACACAGCAATGGACCGATTCAACCAATCTGGGATCAGCGCTCCGTGCACAAGCCTTTAGAAGCACGGACAACGAGAACTCGTTAGGGTCCACTTCTTGCAGCATCTGCCCATACATAGAGACCACCTTGTCACTTTCTCCGACCTCACAGAAGGCGGACATCATCGACGTCCACGACACCACCGTTCTCTCAGGCATACACTCGAACACCTTTGCAGCATCGACCACGCACCCACATTTGGAGTAGAAATTCAGTAGCGTATTGCCGACAATGACGTCGGCGTCGAACCCGCGTTTTACAGCGGCCGCGTGAACGCAAGAACCGGACTCTAAGTCCGATAGTGCGGCGCAAGAGCTCAAACTGTCCAGGGCGTGATTGAAACTGAAGGGTCGACCTTCTTCGCACGACGAAGAGCGTGAGGGCCGAGAGCTTCCTCTGAGGTCCACTGATTTGGCGGGTGGCGGGACCGGAAAAGACCCGCTCAGGCACAGCGAGATCGAGGGATTCATGGCCGGCGCAACGAGCGACAGAGGAAGGAACGGACGCCTCCGAATTTCACCGGCTAAATCCTCTCCCTCCTCTCAAAGGCGTTGAGTTTCGCAGTATGAGGGAAGATGATGCATCTGTCGGGAGCATCTACCCATCTTTTAACTTAGGAAGCAGGATCGATGCAGGAGAATGAGATGGCTCCCTGTTCCCGCTCGACAACCTTTGTTGTTGTTAACCTTTTCTTGTCCGCAATTTTCTGTTTTCAATAACCGAGGTACTCGCATCGCATAGGATAGTGTTGTTCGGACTTGGAGAATTTCATGTTTCGTACAGGTTTCCTTTTTTTGACGAAAGCAAACCTATTCATTCATGAGCCGACGAACTACAAGAATAGAGATGACTAACGTTATTACATAATAAGTCCCATAAAGATTGAGAGGGTTCGTACAATCAATTGGAAGGAATAATCCCTTTTGCGGTGGGCCTTGGCAATCCAGTCTGCAGCGTGATTAGATTCTTGTAGACAGTGGGCCAGAGAAATACCTTGCGAATGAATAACTAGAAAATTGCGGTCCACAAAAATTCTTCTCAAAGCCCATGGGCTGAGGGACGGCTGCTCAGCAAAAGTCACTGAAGCAGCATTGTCTGTCAAGATGGTCACGTTCTATGTGATTCTGCTTCCTTTCTCAGCTTCCTCGCGCAGACAGAAGAAAGCTTCCCTTACAGCTTTACCTTCAACTTCCAGAGGAGAGCAAGCAGCAACTCGTTTTTCAAAACCTATAATCATCAAGCCCCTGTAGTCTCGGCAAACACCACTCACCGAACCCTATGTGTTACCTTCAATCCACGAATCATCCACGTTGAATTTCCATTGTCCTGTTTCTAGTTGAGTCCAGTTTTCTGGCGGTGGCTTCTCCGGCCAAGCACCGCGATTGGGTTTGTTCTACATGCGGTGGGTTCTGCTCAGATTAATTACAGCGTCCACTACAATTCCCTGATTTGGCCTCACCTACTGAAACACTTGGGAATTTCTGGCCTTCCAGATCTACCATAGAATTCCTACGATCAACTCTTGAAGGGGTAGACTTTGAGCAGTGAGTGTTTCATCTAACCATTTGTCAATTCTTGTTAAATTTGTCGGTGAGACGTCCATCTTTAGTCTCTGATCGGACCAGATTTGCTTTGTCTAGTCACAGAGTAAGAAGGTATGTACATGTTTCCTTGAACCTGCAATCTATCCGACTTGAAATAGGCTTCTTATTTTTTTAAACCTGAAATTTATGCTCGATTTTAGGGTCTGCCTAGATTTCATGTATTATTAATTGAATAATTGTAATGAATCATCATTTTTAATGACCGTTATTTGCTGTTATAATTCACTGATCATAACTTATATTTAGACACTTGAAGAATATGAAACATTAACAAAGTAAAAGTCTCAATCATAAAATGAAAGCTCGGACTAGTGGTTCCAAATTATACATTCATCATCTGAAGTCATGGAATATCATAAGATTGTGCGAAAACATAAATCATGAAAAACACAAAAATTTCCACCTACCTAAATCATTGAACCTATCCGTCAAAGCAAATTTCCCCACATTTCTAGAGTCTTACTTAGGAGTAAGATTCCTAGAACAGCTGGTAAATCGGAATATGTCAATTTTCTTACCACTGAAACGCAAAGTTACATATGCATTAACCAGATAGATTTGATCATGAAACTGTACTCTCATTACAAACACACTACCCAGACAAACACATCATGTATGACATAGTCAACAAGTGAACAAACCCACAAGCCAAGTACCACAGACCCCAAAGCCAAAGACTCCTGTATACACGACCGAGAAACAGGCCCCGTCCTGCGTGCTATAATTACTGTCGTTATGTTGATTTTGTTTTAAGTTGTTTCCCTGTTTAATCAACTTCTTCCATTTTGCTCTCCTCATTCCCTTCCTCCTCCAGTGGAGACATCTCTGCGTCCACGCCGGTATTCTCATCCTCCTCCTCGATGCTCAGGCCAAGCTTCAACATCCTGTGGATCCTCGACGCGAAGGCGTTCGGGTCGTCGAGGCTGAACCCGGAAGTCAGAAGCGCAGTCTCGTACAGCAGCAGCACTAGATCCTTCACCGACTTGTCGTTCTTGTCGACCTCGGACCTCTTCCTTAGCTCCTCCATGATGCCGTTGTCGGGATTGATCTCCATAGTCTTCTTGCTGGACATGTAGGCCGCCATGCTGCTGTCCCTCAACGCCTGAGCCTTCATGATTCTCTCCATGTTGGCTGTCCATCCGTATTCCCCGGTCACCAAGCAACAGGGCGAGTCTACGATTCTATCCGACGCCACCACTTTCTGCACCCTGTCTCCCAGTATCTCCTTGATTGTCTTGCACAAGCTCTCGAACGACTTCTTCTTCTCTTCCCTCCTCTTCTTCTCTTCCTCCGACTCGTCCTCCAATTTCAGCCCCTCCTTGGTTGCAGAAACCAATTTCTTGCCATCGTGCTCTTTCAGCTGAGAGACGACGTACTCGTCTATGGCATCCACCATGAAAAGGACTTCATAACCTTTCTTCTTCAGCCGCTCGAGGAATGGAGAGTTGTCCACTGCCTTTTTGCTTTCACCTGTGATGTAGTATATGTCCTTCTGACCCTCCTTCATTCTAGTCACATAGTCCTTCAAACTTGTCATCTCATCACCGCTCTTGGTCGAATAATACCTCAACAGGTCCGCGAGTTTAGCTCTGTTCTGGCTATCCTCATGAATGCCCAGCTTGATGTTCTTGGAGAAGGCGTCGTAGAACTTGGCATAATCCTCTTTGTTCTCGGCAATCTCAAAGAACATCTCGATGCACTTCTTGACGAGATTCTTCCGAATAACCTTGAGGATTTTGTTTTGCTGCAGCATCTCGCGCGAGATGTTGAGAGGAAGATCGTCAGAGTCCACCACTCCCTTGATAAATCCAAGATACTCAGGAATCAACTCTTCGCAATTGTCCATAATGAAGACCCTCCTAACATAAAGTTTGATGTTGTTCATTTTCTTCCTTGTGTCAAAGAGATCGAACGGGGCTCGCCTGGGAACAAACAGGATAGCCTTGAACTCGAGCTGCCCTTCGACTGAGAAGTGTTTGATGGCCAGGTGATCCTCCCAATCGTTGGTCAAGCTCCTGTAGAAAGCGGCATACTCCTCCTTGGTTACCTCCTCTGGCTTTCGCAGCCAGATAGGCTTCTGTTTGTTGATCACTTGCCATTCATAGGTCACCTCCTTCACTTGCTTCTTTTTAGGCTTCTTCTCTTTGTCTTCATCTACCTCCTCCACATCACCTTCCTCTTCCTTCTTGGTCTCCTCATCCTCATCATCACTGACTTCTTTCTCGACAGTCTTCTCTACCCAGAGATAGATAGGATAGCTAATGAATTCAGAGTGCTTTTTCACAAGGTCTTTCAATCTCCTCTCCTCCAAGTATTCCAACTGCAATAGGAAGCTCACAATCAGTTGCCCCATTAACAATATCCCATATGGACGAGAAACTTGTCCAAAAACTTTCCTCAAACTACTTAATTAGATAAAACATCCATGAAGAATAGAGGTCCGCTTATAATGTACTATCCTGTTACGATACTTTATTAGCATCAGTGATAGAACCGATCAGGAGATACAAGAAAACTAACAGAACACATGTCTAAACTGAAACTACCATTATGGATAGACAAGCATGTTCATTTTTACTTGTAAAAGAGACTTGAACTCTCAAACTCGATGAACTCACCTGCTCTTCCTTAAGGAAGAGTGTAACCTTGGTACCTCTACCTAGAGGCTCCCCATAGACATCCCGAGTAATGGTGAAAGACCCGCCAGCCTGCGATTCCCATATGTACTGATCATCGTCATTGTGCTTGGTGGTTACCACAACTTTCTCAGCAACCAAGTAAGCCGAGTAAAACCCAACTCCAAATTGCCCGATCATGCTCACATCAGCTCCAGCTTGCAGTGCCTCCATAAATTCCTTAGTTCCAGATCTCGCAATTGTGCCCAAGTTGTTCACCGCCTCTGCAGCAAACCGGAATTCAGTTTCATCTTATTAGAGCTCAAATCCAACCTATGGCAAATGCTAGCTTGGCCATACAGTGTTCTTGTTTGGCCATTCAGTATAGTTGACATCTCGAATAGTTGCAATGGTGATCGAGGCACAAAGTGGACCAAACATGACTGTTTACACTAGCACTGCATAAGAATTTCTCGACATGCGCAATTAGAAAGCGATAATACCTGCTTTGGTCATGCCACAGCCACTGTCAATGATGGAGAGAGTCTTGTTGGCCTTGTCAGGGATGATTCTGATAAAAAGCTCAGGCTGAGAATCAAGCTTGCTTTTGTCGGTCAAGCTCTCGAAACGAATTTTGTCCAATGCCTTCACATAGAAATCACCGAGAAGCCTTAGCCTCCACAATCAAATTCAAGAATAGAAAACTAGAGAAAAGCTACTAAACTTGAACCACAGGCAACACAGAGAAGAAGAGGCCATTTGGCGATGGACACATTCATGATTCATCTACTTTGATGTTCCATTTCATGATTCATCCACTTTGATGTTCCATTTCAATCACTATATACTTTGTCACGTACTATGTAAATTTACAGAACCACAGAACCTACAAAACCTGAAACCAGGGACAGCGCCAAAGCAAATGTTACCAAAGCACAAACATTTCGCCGATCAGCAACGTCACTCCAACACACGACCTCGTCACCACAAACACTGTTCGACCCAGGAGCGTCACGATCCTAATACGGTTGCACTGAAACCAGCACGAAGACTCAACCGACAATGAGACAAGGCAGATAGAGAGATCGAAGAGCTTACGTCGGAGGCATTGCTGATGAGCTCGCGGAGGAAGATCTCCTTGTTGCTGTAGAAGGTGTTGATGATGAGGCTGAGGAGCTGGTTGATCTCGGCCTGGAAGGCGAAGGTCTCGACCTCCGCCATGCCAACGTCCGCCATCAGTGTGTGTCGACGGAGCTTGGACTCGAATACCACGTAGTACCCGATCGATGAAACGAACGAACGAAGAAGCCAAAGGGCAGTGGAGACTCGGTGTAGAGACTAGAGTGTGTGTATCTGAGGAAGCAGCAGGCGAAGTAAAACACTGTATTTATATACGGTGAGAGAGTTGAGAGACTCGAGAGAGAGAGAGAGAGAGAGAGAGAGAGAGAGAGAGAATGGTATCTGGTGGCTTCTGCTCTGCTGTTGTTGTTCTCGACTTGACAAGGTGGCATCAAGGTAAGCTCTCGGCTCCTTTGGAAAAGAGAAAGTGAGAGAGAAGGTTTGAGACGAGGTGAGGATGGTTTTGGCGGTTCTAGACTTCTCTTCCTCGTACTCGAGTTCTTGTCTTTCTTTCTTCATCCCCTTTTTTT
This sequence comes from Syzygium aromaticum, assembly GCA_024500025.1. NCBI lineage: Eukaryota > Viridiplantae > Streptophyta > Magnoliopsida > Myrtales > Myrtaceae > Syzygium > Syzygium aromaticum. Next base: position 4,942,749 of record CM044889.1, on the reverse strand, counting down.
TTTTTGGGCTTTTTCTTTTTCAAATTACTGCTTTCAAGCGACAAAATTAGTGTTAACCTTTTGTAGGGCCCAGGAAGTATATAACAAAAACAAAACAAAAGAAGAGAAAAAGTCAAAAGCAAACAAAAGAAAAGGGGTTGCTGCTTTGTGCGGTGAGAGTGCCCAACGGGAGAAAGAAAAATTGAGTTTTTTTTTACCGAGAGCTCACCGAGAGAACAGGTGAAAGAAGAAAGAGAAGGAGCGCATCTTTGTGGTCCCGATTGGAAAGCCAAACGTTATCAAAATTGGCTCAAATTCTAGTATGTTGTTCATGAAATCGAGAGCTACGAGTTGATCAGTTTCATTCGTAAAGAATCTTTCCCGAATTCTCCTATCGCAATTAGGATTTTCTCCTTCATTTATGTAAATTCACCTTTGTGGTGATGAAAATGATGTTGTATTATTGATGTTGTGCCTCTAGTATGTGACTAGAGATGAACTTTGTATATCCTACTATTCTTGATGATTAGTGAAAGTTTTTGGGGCGGTCCGTGTTTTTTTTCCCTCATTGGGTTTTTACGTTAAATTTTGGTGTCGTTATTGCATTTGTCTTCTTATTATTGCAAGGTTGAATTGCTGGAATATTGTTGATTGTTTCTAGGATTAAATTGATTTTAGTCGGTTTAATTGTGTGGAAGATATTGATCCTGGATTAGGCTTGGTTCTTAGTGAATTGTTGTCCCAATCCTCCCCAATAAAGTGGTATCAGAGCTAGCATCAAGATTCTAATATTAAATGGAAGAAACTAGTGACATCATGTTTAAGTTAAATGCCTCGAATTACAAAATTTGGAAACTGTAGTGGAAGACATGTTATATTGCAAAGATTTGTTTGATCCCGTTAAGAGTGATGAGGTTAAAAGAGATAAGGAAGATAAAGAATGGGAACAAATGAATCGGAAAACGATTGGGTTTATTCAACAATGGATTGATGATAGTGTGTTTCATCATGTTGCTCAAGAAACGAAAGCCGACACTTTGTAGAAGAAATTACAAGATCTCTATGAGAGGAGAACCTCACAAAATAAAGTTTTTTTATTTAAAAGACTTGTGAATTTGAGATACAAAGAGGGAAGTAGCATATTGAAACACTTGAGTGAATTTCAAGATGTTGTAAATCAATTGACAAATATTGAGATTGACTTAGGTGATGAATTGCAATCATGCCTATTACTTGGCACTATTCCTGATAGTTGGAACACTTTAGTTATGACATTAAACAATTCGACTCCTTTCAATGTGCTTTCTATGAGCATTAGGGGTTAGCATGGTCCAGGTGGGTAGTTCCCGCCCTAGGACCAGGAACAGCTCGCTAAGGGCTGGTTCCACAAAATGAGAACTAGAAACTGCCCACTAGTTCCTAGATGGTCTGGTCCGATTTCTGGGCAGATCCATGGAACCAGCCAAGGAGGCGGAGAAGGATAGGGAGTGGTGGTGAAGGGCAGACAAGGGTCATTGAGTGGGGTGGAGCAAAGGTTGGAGAGGGCGAGACGAGATGTGAGATGAGTATGACGATGGGAGTGGAGAGTGAGGAGAGAGGGGGAGCGAGGGTCGGGTTTTACGAAAGGGCAATGGTTCAAGGTGATCCGCTCCAATGAGGCTGTGAAAGATAATGGACGCAAATGGTGAGATATATTCAGAAATCAAGAACAGAGAAATTGTTTTCTTTGAAGGTTCTTGGAACCCAACTCAGTAAGAATGAAGAAATCACCGTGAACGTAGCTTTGTTTAGAGAGAGAGGAGAGATCTTGCAAGAGAAGTGCTGTTAATTGAAGAGAGAGGGATGCAGGAGTTTGAAAAGCGAAATAGAAAAGTGGAGAGAGAGATGGACGTAGAACATAGAGGAGAGAGAGTGCCGCATTACATGAAGAGAGAGGAAAGTGGAGACAGATGATGGTTGATCATGCAAGACAGAGAGGAGAGAGAGTGTGTTGTATTAATTGGAGAGAGAGAGAGTCTAGTCCTTGAAATCTTAAATTTAAATATACATATACACGTATATCGATTCGGTCCGGAAAAGTGGGCGATCGGTTTCACATCTGGAACCGGGAACTGAATCAGTACCTACTGGTTCCAAGAAATTAGAATCGGGAACCAAACCGATCTTCATGGGAACTGCCGGTTTTGGCCGGTTCGGTCCGATTCTGGGCGGTCCGAGTAGTTCTCGATTATTTTGCACACCTTTAATGAGCATGGTCAAAGAAAGCCTGTTCAATAAAGAAACAAGGAAAAAAGGCATGAATTGTGCTTATAAATCGGAGGTTCTTGTCATAGAAAACAGGATGAGAACTTAATTAAGAAAGTTTCAAAGTAATGATAATAGGGGCAAATTAAGAGGAAGATCAAAGTCAAGGTCGAGGATGAGTATGAAGTGCTACAATTACAGCAAGATGAGACATTATGCCAAAGAGTGTTGGTTGCCAAAGAGAAATAAATCTCATGACAAAAATGGCGATCAAAAGAAAGAAGAGAAACAGGTTGCAACGACAGTTGCATTCAATGGCGATATCTGTCGCGACCTAAAAAAATCGTGTTTTCGATCTTAGGCTAATGGATTACTAGATCAATTAAATTAACTAACCTAGCTCGAGTTCTCTCAAACTCTACCAATTCGCAACTTAAGTCCAATTGTAAGCATGCAAATATTTTCAATGGGAGTCGCCACTAATCATTTAAGGTAGGTTAATTAGAAACCTAAATAAAATAGCGGGAGTACTATTTTATTTCTACGAACCAGAAATTATGAATTCGGGGACTTGGTTACGCTAGATTCCCTAACGCCCTTTCGGTACCAATTTCAAGAAAAATACCCAATTTGGCAATTTTGATAAATCCCGACTTAGAGTTTAAAGGTGCAGAATTTTTTATTTTCACTTATTTAAATGAAAGCTAACCTATATGTAATGACGTGCAAAAATTGACATGCGATTAATGCAACCTAACGTGCAAATTATATGTCATACGATGACGTGACCTATTTCTAATGACGGGCATATTATTATTTTTTATTTTTTTTAATGAAATTCGGAATTAAAAATGCCAATTATCTAAACATGCAATTTTAAACTAAAGAAATTAACCTATTCTAGAGTGATCTTTTGGTATTTTTTAAAATCAAAATTCGAAATTAAAATCACGTAAAAAAAATATAAATAACCGCTAAATCTTTCGAATTAAGTTTCGATCTGAGGCCTGACAGATCGATTCTAAAATTCGAAATACCCGCTATGGAAATAACTCTATCTAAAGCTTGATAGATAGATTTATTTCCACGTGTGCGGTTGCGGATTAGGAAATTTTCCTAATCGATCACATCTTGAAAAATTCTCGATATCTTAAATATCTTGGATATATTCAAAAGATTTTGAAAATTCTAAATTTTATCCAAGTTTGAAAAGTAATAGATATCCAAGATTTAAAAAAAAGAAATAAAATCCTAATTGGAATAATGCCTATTATCTAAATATGCAAGATGAGATATCAATAAGCACAAAATAGGCAACCAAATATTTAAATCGAATCAAGATAAGATATTTACCTGATTTGCAGATTTCTTTCTAAATTTGAATTTGCAGCGAATCGGGATTGCGGATCGACGATGGCGGCCGACGAATCGACGGCACTGGTGCACGGTAAGGCTGAGAGCGGCGATGCACGAGCGATGGCGCAACGTCAAGAGCAACGGCGGAGGTGTCTCTTCGGTGTTTCTCACGGACAGCAGGATAGTGTTTAGCTGAGGACCTCCACGGCTTGGACTGGTTCTCGGTGGATGCTCAAGCTCCTCGGTAATGGTTGACCGTTAAACAACTGGAAACAGCGACAGAGTTGCTAATGTGCGTCGGGAGAGGCGTCGACTTCTCAAAGTGGCTGCTGATGTCCTCCAACGCAGCTGGAGCTACTGGATCGTCAAGGCAGGGGCAGAGAACGCTTCAAGCTTGCTGATCTGGAGCTTTGACGGCTTTGGTTTTCGTTGAGAACGTCTTCGTTGGGCAAGAGCTGCCGTTGATGCGGCTGCCAAGGTGGTGACAAGCAAGAGCAAAAGCACTAATGTAGTGCAGCACGTTTCCCTTAGAGAGAAAGAAGAGCACCCCCACTTTTTGTCCTTTTCCCTCTGGCTTTTCTTCTTTCACTCAATTTCCAGACGTGCAGACCTTCTCCCTTTGTCTTTCACCCTTTTCATGAGCAACCACCTTCTCTCTTGTGTGTGTGTCAAATTTTTGTGGTCGTGTATGTATTCTCTAAAAAAATTCTGATCCCCCTTTAGGAACCCCCCATAAGCATGTATTTATAATGAAAACCTAGGTCAATTAGCCGGGCTTTTAGTCCTAACGGGCTTAGGTTTAGGCTTTAATTTAATTTAATTTAATTCTACGTGGACTGAATTAATTCGGGCTTTTCTTTGATTAAGCTTAATGGGCTAATTTAAGCTCAAATTAAAACAACCAAGCCCTTTTGCGTGTGATTTTCGGCCCATGCTTTTCGAGTGAACCGAGTCTCGTTCGATGCCCGAGCTCGATTCACGTAATGAATTTTAAGCTCGCTTGTCACCGCCGATCCGATGCGGAATGCAATTAATCTAAATGAACCTAAACTATATGTTATGCAATTTTAATATTTTTGTTTAGGGGTTAAAATTTAATCCCTAATTTTCTATGCAATTAACCACTAAATGATGTGCTAAAATTTAGGTGTCAACAGCTGCCCCTCTTTGAGTGGAAGCTCGTAGAGGTTTCGCTCAAAGACTGAAACCTAAATTTAGACCATGCAAAATGATGAATGATTTTTTTTTTTTTCTTTTTAAATGCAATGATGCGTGATATGCAAACAATAAGGAACGTATGCTAAGGCTTCTCACTTCGTGTAGAGCGGTGAAAGAGTCTTACATACGGATCGCACAAAAAGCATCCAAGTGAGGAAAGCTTTATAATGCTGTGCATTCCCTCAATCTCTAAACTTCTAGTCCACTGGAAGTAAAGTTCTCAAGGTACATGATTGCCTATCTGTTACCTGTAATTTCCTACAGATGCGAAATAACGCATAATTAAAACGGACGTGTTGCCTATACCACTAGGCAATCACGAAAAGGATCATGTCACCTCTTCCATTGGGTGATCATGAGGTTAGTTGTGTCACCTATTCTACTGGGTGAACACGAAATGAGAAACTATGCTGCCTGTTCTACTGGGCAAACATTTAAATAGGGTGCGTTGTCTATTCCACTGGACAACACAAAACGAGAAACTATGCTGCCGTGTACTCCACTTGGCAAACATGAAATGGGGTGTTATGCTACCGCGTACTCCACTTGGCAACATAAAATGGGGTGTGCCGTGTACTCCACTTGGCAACACCAAGAGATGGGGTGTGCTTCGTACTCCACTTAGCAACACCCAGAGATATGTCACCTATTCCACTTGGTAAACATATGAAAGAGATAATTTCTCCTATTCCGGAGGGAGAAATAATGAAGAATAATTAATAAACGTACCTGATTTCTTCTTGTGTTATAAAAATGGCAACGCCAATTGCATTGCACCTGTTTTTACCTGAGAAAAGGTTAAAACAACACATGCGCAGGAGCAGAGAAAACATAATTCATGAATCTGCTTGCATTATTAAGCTTCACTGGGGAATTTATCAATAAGAACAACAATTTCGTCCTCCTGACAATTTGATCACATTAGCATTACTAAGCTTCACTGGGGAATTTATCAATAAGAACAATCATTTCGTCCTTTTGACAATTTGATCACATTAAATGAGAAACCTTTGATCAGAAAGGACTTTCCACTCACTCTCAATGAAAGGCTTTTGACCCGACCTTTGATGTGGGTATAAGAATCACTCAAACTCTTTTCGTCGTGCTTGACAAGGGTTCGGATATTCTCAAAATCAGTATGACTTGGCCAATCTGAGAGGTCTTTATAAGGACTGAAATGCAAGCTTGGTCAATGGCTTAGCAAAAGAGACTTTTCGAGTCGAGGCTATTGAAAGAATGATATCACCAGTTGCTCCGGGTTTACAAGTCAGGAATGCTGCAAAAAAATGAGATAGAAAAATCTTGCTCGCACTTCTTCGAGCAACACTTATAAGCATTTGAAACTCTACGTTAACTTAAGTGCCATATTCTGAAGAGACTTCGGTAAGGGTTATAACGTAGATTCGGGTAGGCTTGAAATGAATGGCCTATTTCCATCAAAGGGGGTATTATGAACATGGAAATTGGTGATCATCCAATCATGCTACTGGTACCATTGATCTATCTCTAGCAATTGCTCCACAAATGAACTTTCAAATGGTCTCTTCCTTGAAGAATGATCTTGCATATTAACTCAGTTTTCACCAAAGCCTTTCTTTCTCTCATCATTTTTACTGGCATTGGCCTTGCTTTTACCAGGCACACTGCTTTTTCATGCCCCCTTGTTTTTTTTTTTTTTTTTTTTTTTTTTTTTGACTTTTGACATATACTGTCTATAATGCATACATTGGCTAGCCACACTTTGGCTTGTTTTGACTGAATGACTAACATTTGGATTCTCAGGGTCTTCATTGGTGCTCCGAATATGCTGTGCAGATAGCAATGGTTTTTACCTTGCCCCAGTGTGAGGGATGATCACCAATTGGGTTCTTATGAAATAAAATTGTAGGCTCAAATGGGCTAAGCAACGGATAAAGTGTGTAGGATAGCGAAAGAAATGCTCTTCGTCATATCTAAGGCACTCAAGCTAACACAGAATTTTGATGCAGTAAATATACTTGAAGATTGATGCAAGTGAAAGCAAGAAAATTCTAACCAATTTGAACTTTCTAAGAAATTGCCCCAGTATAGGGGTTGTTCTTGACAGGGGTAACAAATGAAACTCCGTTCAAAGGGTTAAGCAAGTGATAACCTGTAGTGTTTAGATAGAGGAAATGAATGCCTCTTATCATTTTGGTCGTCATACTTTTCGTGAGATAATCCTTTACCTTGTCAGCACGGAATTTTCACTCAACTCGCATTGGGGATTATTATTCAGGACATGTATGGAAATGGCTTGCCTTTCGTCATCTTGAAGTCTGTCATACAATATGATCGCCTCATTAGGACAGAAATAGATTGCCAGATCGAAAGCCTTCCTCAAACGAAGCTTAGTAACATAACAAGAAAATCAATTGATTCACGAAATTCGATCTGAGACAAAGTCAGAATGAGTACAAATCAAGCGTAATACTTCTTCACAGAATCAGAATTAACTGGACTGGAAAAAACACGACCATCCATCTCGGCCAAAATCAAAGCACCTCCTGGAAGGACTTTCTTCACAATGTACGGGCCGCCATAATTTGGAGCAAATTTTCCTTCTGCAAGAGGAACTATCGGCAATAATTTCCGCAGGACAAGGTCGCCTACCTGAAAATGTCGAGGCTTGACTTTCTTGTTGAAAGATTTAGCAACTCGTTGTTGGTAGCACTGGCCATGACATATAGCTCTAAGCCTTGTCTCATCAATCAGGTTCAACTGGTCTAATCTCTGCTGGATCCAATCTGCTTCTGACAATTGTACCTGTGAAAGAATACGTAACGAAGGAATTTCAACTTCAACAGGTAAAACTGCTTCCATACCGTACACAAGAGAATATGGAGTTGCCCCTGTAGATGTCCGGATAGAAGTTCGATATGCCATAAGTGCAAATGGTAATCTCTCATGCCAATCACGATAATTCTCAGCTGTTTTAGCCAAAATTTTCTTGATATTCTTGTTGGCTGCTTCGACCGCTCCGTTCATCTGCGGACGATATGGAGAGGAATTCAGATGTTTGATCTTGAACTCCTTGAACAGATCATCCACCAATTTATTATTCAGATTCGACCCATTGTCAGTAATTATGGTCTCAGGTGCACCATATCGAGCAATGATGTCTCGACGAATGAATTTCACTACATTCCGTGCCGTCACTGACGTATAGGACATAGCTTCAATCCACTTCGAAAAATAATCGATAGCGACCAGGATAAACCGATGTCCGTTTGACGCTTTAGGATTGATTGGGCCAATCACATCAATGCCCCAAATAGAGAATGGCCATGGTTCAGACATCTGATGCAATTCATTCGGGGGAGTATTAATCTTGTTACCATGGATCTGGCATTTGTGACAACTTCGGACATGTTGAATGCAATCACTCTCTAAAGTGAGCCGGTAATAACCCATCCTCATTATCTTCCTTGCTAGCATATGACCATTCATGTGCGGACCGCATACTCCCTCATGTACTTCTAGCATCAAATGAACAGCCTCAGTTGAATCAACACACCTTAATAAGACCGAATCATAGGACCGCTTGTATAGACATTCTCCGCTCAAGAAGAACTTTGACGCCATTTTCTTGATATACTTCTGGTCAGATGCGGTACTTTTGTCAGGAAATTCCTGTGTTTGAAGATATGCCTTGATATCATGATACCACGGCTTGCCGTCGGACTCTTCTGTCGTGGCCATGCAATAAGCTGGTTTCTGTAAAACCTCTATATTTAAAGGTTCAACTTCTAACCCACTTGTCACTCGTAGCATTGCCGATAAAGTAGCCAAAGCATCGGCAAAATGGTTTTGAGTCCTCGATAAGTATTCGAACGAAATGTCTTCAAACTTTTCCACTAACTCCTCTAAATAGGCGTGATAGGGCTGCAACTTAGCATTCCTAGTTTACCACTTACCAACGGTCTGAAGAATAATGAGGGTTGAATCCCCGAACACCTTAAGTCGAGCTACTCCCATTTCGATAGCGGCTTGTAACCCGATGATGCATGCTTCATATTCAGCGATATTGTTCGTGCAAGGAAATATCAATTTTGCAGCCACTGGATAATGTTGACCGCCTGGGGATATTAAAACGGCCCCGATACCTGATCCTGATAAGTTTACGGCCCCATCAAAATACATGGTCCATACATACTCATCAATTGGCATGACTCTATCCTCTAACGGACCTAGATCCTCATTTTTCCCAGGATTTTCGGCCAGGATATCAGCAATTACTCGTCCTTTGACTGATTTTTGAGACAAGAATTGAACATTGAATTCTGAGATGAGAATCTGCCATTTTGCCAGTTTTCCAATCAAAGCGGGTTGATTGAGCAAGTATTTGATGGGATCACACTCTGTTACAAGCAATATCTGATAATGCAAAGTGTATTGCCTCAATCTGTGTAGCACCCAAACCAGTGCGGCGCACGTTCTTTCTATTTTAGAATAGTTCATCTCAGAAGCGGTAAACTTCTTATTCAAATAATAAATTGCACGCTCTTTTCCATCCTCTTCACCTTTTTGAGCAAGCATAGCGCCTAAGGATTCACTGTGGATTGTAAGATATAGTGTCAGAGGTTGCCCCGGTGTCGGCGGAACAAGCACCGGCGGATTCATCAAGTAGTGCTTAAGCTTGTCAAATGCCTGTTCACATTCTTCATCCCATCTAACCAGCGCATTCTTCTTGAGAAGTTTAAAGAAAGGTTTTGCTGTCTCAGATAGTTGAGAAATAAATCTGGCTATATAGTTTAGCCTACCCATCAAGCTACGAACTTCCTTCACCGAAGAGGGAGATTTTATTTCACAAATGGCCTTCACTTTTGACGGGTCGATCTCAATTCCTTTGTTACTGACAATGAAGCCGAGTAGTTTGCCAGAGGCTGCCCCGAACACGCATTTTGCTGGATTGAGGCGCAATTTGAACTTGCGAAGCCTGTCGAATAATTTCATCAAAGTTTCTATGTGATCTTCTCCACGCCGAGTTTTTGCAATCATGTCATCAACGTAGATCTCAATCTCATTATGCATCATGTCATGGAATAATGTGACCATTGCCCGTTGGTAAGTTGCTCCAGCATTTTTGAGACCAAAGGGCATCACCTTGTAGTGAAATGTCCCCCATGGAGTGGTAAATGCTGTCTTCAACTTATCATCATCGTTCATCAAGATCTGATTATAACCTGAGAAGCCATCCATGAAGGAAAATAGTTCGAACCCGGCTGTACTGTCCACAAGCACATCAATGTGTGGGAGTGGAAAATCATCTTTAGGACTAGCTTTGTTCAGATCTCGGTAGTCAACGCACACTCGAACCCGACCATCTTTCTTCAATACTGGGACTATATTAGCGACCCATTCTGAATATTGAGTAGTCTCAATAAACCCCACGTCAAGAAGCTTCATGACCTCTTCCTTGATCTTCTTTGCCAGTTCTGGCTTAGCTCTTCGCGGCCTTTGCTTCACGGGCTCAATCGAAGGATCAGTCGGTAGACAATGTTCTACGATCGATCGATCGAGGCCCGGCATGTCAGTATAAGACCAAGCGAAGATGTCTTGATAATCCTTCAACAATTGGGTCAAGCGTTTGGCCACATCTTTAGGGAGACATGCCCCAATCTTCACTTCTCTTGGATTCTCCGTGTCGCCAAGATTGATCACCACGGTTTCTTCAACAGTTAGAGGCTTGGATTTCTCATGGATTTCTAAGTTCCGTTGTATTTCTTCATCATTCGGATCAGAATCGTCTAAGTCATCGGATTGATTTGCATCACATATATGAGGATCCATGATTCTTGTCCCTTCGCATGCCTCGAGATTAGTCCTGAAACATAAAGGAAATGGATCAAAAAGACAAGACAGGGCTTAACCACATGCAATTTTCGAAAATTGATCATTGCTTTTTTTTGAAATTCATTTTGCTTTCGAAGACCTCGAGACAAGAATTCTTGAGAAGCCCAACCCTCAGTTCTTACCGTAGATGACAAATTTTTTTCAATCGTTGGTTATCGTCATCGGGTTGGTTTGAGGTACTTCAACAAGATTCAAAATAATAAAAACTTCTGTAATTTTATTGATATTGAATCAATGAATTACATCTTATTGAATTGAAAAACCTAAGTGTAACATTAATGAAAATCGAAAATAATAAAGATTCCCACGCAGGGGAGATACGAAAACTAGAAATAATTACTCTTGAGGGCCAGCGCCCATCCCTTCAAGTGGTCCTTCAGTGATTGCACCAATGGAGGTCTCAGCAAACCAACCAGTGAGGTAGGGTATATCGTCATTAAAGTCAAAGTCCACCACCCTCGACTCCGGCTTCTTGAAAATACAGGGTGGCTGGTCATTCTCAAAATCATCAGACAAACTGACCAAAATCGCTTTACCATGCTTCTTGGGCGAGTCAGTTAGAGCTGGTGGCGACTTAGGAAAGATAAGCCCAAGATCATCCTCAGTAGGGCTCGGCTTTAGATGCTCATATCCCCCTACTACTCCAGTTGAGCGAAAGATGTGGTCAATAAGAGGTGGTAAGGGACTTTGACCTACTCCTCTTTGGCCTCTGCAACAACCGAGGTCTTGTTCGCGGCTTCCCGACCCATGATATCCCAAACCAGCCTTGTGGGATTGTCCATTTGTCTCAATCGGGGCACGAATGCCTTGATCTTCCTTTCCAAGACCCTGACCTGGCTCAAAACCATTACCGACCATGACCTTGGCCACCATGATAGCTGCATTAGAAACTTCTGGAGCCGGCAACGGCATATCAGAGGAAGCTTGAACAACTTGAACTATCTCAAATGAATGATAGCTATCCTCTTCAACATGATCGGGCTCCATGTATGGGACCGATGTTGCGTTGAAGATTCGGTGATCTTCTTCTCCATAAATTGTAACCAACTTTGCCTCAGCGACAAACTTGATCTTCTGATGCAAACTGGAGGGCACTGCACCTGCATTGTGGATCCATGGCCGCCCTAACAAAAAATTGAAAGCAGAAGGGATATCCAGCACTTGAAAAAGAATATCGAACACCGAAGGTCCGATTTGCAGCTCTAAATTAATCTGGCCTATCACATCCTTCTTTGCTCCATCAAAGGCTCGAACAGAAGTCTTGGCTGCTTGCATGGTAGATGGCTTAATGCCTAGCTTTTTTAAAGTAGCCAACGGGCATAAATTCAAAGCTGACCCGTTATCAACAAGCACCCTAGCCATGTGAGTTTCCTTGTACTTCACTGATATATGAAGCGCTTTATTATGACCACGTCCTTCAACTGGGATTTCCTCATCAGAAAATGCTACTTAATCCTTGAGGAGGATTATCCCGACAAACCCCTCTAGCTTATCTTCTTCAATATTTTCGGGCACATGAACCTCACTCAAAACCTTCATAAGAGCACCCCGATGCTTCTCTGACGTCTGGAGAAGTTCCAACAACGAGACTTGTGCAGGCAACTTTCTCAACTGATCAACCACGCTATATTCACTAGCCTTGATCACAGCTAAGAATTCCTTCGCTTCTTTCTCGGCCACTGGCTTGACAGGTGGATTATCAGCATAAGTTCGTCCCGATCTTGTTATCAGATCAACATTGTATGACCATGGAACCATCTTGTCACTTTCATAAGCGTAGAGCTGAGGTGATGCCAGCACCAATAGTTCAGAAGTACCGGGTATAATGATTCCAAGGTCATCATCAGAGGCATCCTCAAGAGGGGGCATGTCAATTAGCTCAGGATCCAACTTAACTTGTTCATCGGTTAGCATTGCGAGTTCTTTATTCCAGTCAATGATGACCTGAGATGTAGTGGCCACTACCCCGAATTCATCAACCATCCCAATCATTCCCTCTCTTAACAACTCATCTACCTTCTTTTCTATTTCACCGAATGACACCACCTTATCGGTTGAAACATAACCAGCTCGGACTAAAGCGTCGAACATATCTTCGAAAGGGACTATGAAGTCTTGAACTCGCTCGACCGCCGGGCCAAGGACAACATTTGCACTGCTCGAATGATCAGGAAGTGGATTGTTCTGCACATTGGGCTTACCGGCTGGCTGTAGTGTAAATGCTCCAGTCTCGAGTAGATCCTGTACTCGATGTTTGAGTACTTGGCAGTCGTCTGTCGAATGTCCTACCTCACCTCTATGGTAATCGCATTTCTTCGACGGATCGTATCGTGCAAAGCCGGCAGCGTTAGATCTTTGTGGCTCCGAACTCAGCAAATTCTTCTTCCTTAGCACTGCTAGTACCTGAGATAACGTTCCAGGAAGTGGAGTAAATTGGCGAGTTTTGCGCTGCGGGCGTGGGTCCTGCCGGCCTTGCTGCACATAAGAGGTCGGCTGCTTGGTGGTAAATTGTAGTTTCGGGGCCTGCGCTGGCATCTTCTGTACATAAGTCATGTTGACTTCAGGGGCATGCTCTTTGTCTTTCTTACTAGCAAATCTCTTGCCTGATGAACCTGATTCACTGTACCATCCTTTCTTGAGCCCAGACTCAATCTCCTCACCCATGGCTATCAGCTGGCTAAAAGATTGGACGGCCGTCACTAACATTCGTGAACGAACCGGCTGCGGTAGAGTGGACACAAACAACTTCATTAAGTCACGTTCTGAGGGTTCGGGCATGATCTGTCCCGCCATGTTCCTCCAACAAGTGGCATACTCCTTTAGAGTCTCGCCTTTTTTCTGCTCAGCTCTCTCCAGGTCTTCCCTTGTAATGGTGACATTGAGATTGAACTTGAAGTGTTTGACGAAAAGATTTGCTACTTCTTCCCACGAGTCTTTCCGGTTGATCTGGTGGTTGGTATACCACCTCATTGCAGCATCCTTCAAGCTTGCTTGAAAGATTTGAATCATTAAAGGTCCATTAGAAACATATCTGTTCATGAGCCCCTGATACATCTCGATGTGCTGAATTGGGTTCGAGGTGCCATCATACTTCTCGAAGGCTGGCATTTTGAATTTATCGGGCACTTGGACCCGAGTAAAAACAGACAAATCAACAGGCGGAAAACTTTGAGTTCCCTCTACTTCACGTAATCTCTGGTCGAGCTTAGCCAGCAATTTAGCATTTTCATCATTGAGGGGTGGATGAAGAACATCAGCCGCCGGAGACGCACTAGTGTCAGTCAAAATGACATCGTCCAGTTGAAAGGTTGGATTGGTATTCACTGCAGGAGCTTTGTCGAGGCGGAGACCTTGACGAGTTGGAGGCGGAATCTCCGATTGAGAGATAGCATTGATCTGTTGTTGCTTGGCCATGAGATCACTCATCATTTTGGACATAGCAGCCGTGATCTGCTCATTGATTGTATTCATGTGTTCTTTCAGCTTTTCGTCAATCATGGCTGCAATCTCAGCTTGATTGGCCATCCTTCTTTTGGTCACCGATCGAGTATTATGAGGATGAGGGGGATCCGTGGCAAATTACTTGCAAAAGTAACGATTGAATGAATACAACAAGTAAGAATAACGAGTCGGTCCATGACATCCCTTAGATCCTCAAGATGAAATTTCTTTCAAAAGACCAATTCGTCCAGTAAATCCTAAAATTCCAAATTGCTTCATTCAATAAAAACTTGGACTAATTCCAAAATTTACAAATTATAACTTAACGTTTTTCATTGAATTGCTCAGAATGGAAAATGTCTTGACATCTATTACCAGAAAACGTTAATAGCAAGCTAACATTTCCTCCTAAAAAGAAAAACTCCCTAAACCAAACAAGAAATTAGATGGTCTTCCTCTTTTTAGAGGCCACATGATCTATAGACGAATGGGCCTTCAAGGCACGTCGTAATCGTGCATTCTCTTCAGCCAGAGCATCTGCCTTATCCTGGGCCTTCATCGCCCTTTCTTCGCTGATTTTGATTTGAGTCTGAAGGGTATGCCGTACTGTCACGACCGGGATCTTCGGGAGTATCTCAGCAGGGATGGTATGATACTGAACATACCGATCCGTGGCAAAGTGATGCTTCATTCTTCCAGTGAGCTCATCTGCGGGCCAAATCAGCTTCTGAGTGGAACAATTCTGCCAAGCCTCAGAATGACGCCTAAGCTCGACTCTGTAGGACTCGCCTTTCTCGAATTGGACTTGAAATTCATTGGGCCTGAGTGGAGGTGGGACATCCTGCAGAACTCGGAATTGACGTGTAACCCGAAGGGGCTGATAGCAAGTTGCCCCATAAATGCCCATCAAAGGTATGGGCTTCTGATCGCCATGGTATAATCGAGCCTCGACCTCCCGAAACCACACAGCTTGCCAAAGGAAAATCTTAGAGTTTGGATCTTTGAACAGATGGATCCATTGCGTATAGTGCAAACTCTTAGTTTGATCTTGTATTTGTTTGAACCTTAAAATAGGGTTATCAGTCATGCCCATTTCAAATACAGTCATATTTTCCCCAAATTGAGAAAGGTGAGAGAAAAGCCAGATTTGTAAAAGCTCAATCGGGGCTCGAAAAGTTCTATCTTTTCCTTTCTTGAATCGTGTCAGAGATATGAAAGTTTCTGCTAGAATTGTGTTTATAAAACTAACTCCACCACATATTAGTTTTACCGTCCAAGCTATGACAGGATCAATAGCATTTTGACGGAATGGAAAAATGATGAGTCCAAAAAAAGCTAAGATAAAAATTTTAGATCTCATGAGGACAGAGTTATTTTCAAAACATTCGATAAGAAAAGATAATGGGCATGCTTGACAATTACCCCTTAGCACTTTTTCAATTTCCTTTTTAGTCAAATTCAAAAATTCAGCAAGCACTATCACAGGATCTACCTTAATGGGTGGTTCGACTATATCCAACTCAATCGTTTTTCCAATGGCAATACTGTATTCTTCCAGAGTCGGTGTGAGCTCAAACTTACCTCCAAACACAAATGTGGTTGTCTCGGGGCACCAAAAATGAGCGAATGCCTGCATAATCCCGCTCTGAACATCTATGTCTAGGATTGGCAGCATGAATCCAATGCGTTTGAGAATGTACTGCTAACCATCTGGCTTCAACTGGCTCCATAGCTTCTTGAGCTCCAGCTTCGGAGTAGGCACGAAACGGATATCAAGGCGACCCATTCTTATATAGATCACGTGCCAAATGACTCAACCTAAATCATGAACCGACTCAAAATAAGATGAAGAAAACCAAAGATAAAGCTCGAGAAATTACCGTCTTTGGGGAGAAAATGTCAATAACATAGACATGCACATGAATCGTGAGTTTAAATCTTAATCTATCTATCCTAATGGCTTTTGCAAAGTGAAATGATGAACAAAACGACGCGTCGCAGCCTCGCGTACAATCGTCATGATTAGTCGCAGCCTCGCATACAATAATCATGACTAGTCGAGTCCAATCACTTCGGCTTGGTTCGGTCGACAAGGGCAACCCCATGCATTGTAGCCTCACGTGCATGAGGACGACCCTTGAGCCATTTTTTGGAAAAATTTTCGGGATTCAAATGGGATAACCTTTAGCGAAGCCTTACCGCCAAGGTTAAAGAACCACCTAAATACCATCTTAAAACTATGGGTGTGACCCAGGTCCGGTCACAGGTTGTGTGTAATGTAGTGCAAATACTGTAAATCATGCACAACAATTATATGCAACCAACACTTCAATAGTACGAAAATTAAATTAAATTTCACTCCACCAAACCTGCAAAACAAAGGGTTAGCCAATCACTACTCCCCTTATAACTCCCATCCTGCAAAAACATTTAACACTTAAAAATGAGAATTCAATTAAATTTTGCCAAATCGAGTAATTTTTGTTTGAAAATTCTTTTTTGGCCTAAGTCCTCCATAAATTTTCAAAAAATTCAAGTTAGTCCCCAGCGGAGTCGCCAAGCTGTCGCGACCTAAAAAAATCGTGTTTTCGATCTTAGGCTAATGGATTACTAGATCAATTAAATTAACTAACCTAGCTCGAGTTCTCTCAAACTCTACCAATTCGCAACTTAAGTCCAATTGTAAGCATGCAAATATTTTCAATGGGAGTCGCCACTAATCATTTAAGGTAGGTTGATTAGAAACCTAAATAAAATAGCGGGAGTACTATTTTATTTCTACGAACCAGAAATTATGAATTCGGGGACTTGGTTACGCTAGATTCCTTGACGCCCTTTCGGTACCAATTTCAAGAAAAATACCCAATTTGGCAATTTTGATAAATCCCGACTTAGAGTTTAAAGGTGCAGAATTTTTTATTTTCACTTATTTAAATGAAAGCTAACCTATATGTAATGACGTGCAAAAATTGACATGCGATTAATGCAACCTAACGTGCAAATTATATGTCATACGACGACGTGACCTATTTCTAATGACGGGCATATTATTATTTTTTATTTTTTTAATGAAATTCGGAATTAAAAATGCCAATTATCTAAACATGCAATTTTAAACTAAAGAAATTAACCTATTCTAGAGTGATCTTTTGGTATTTTTTAAAATCAAAATTCGAAATTAAAATCACGTAAAAAAAATATAAATAACCGCTAAATCTTTCGAATTAAGTTTCGATCTGAGGCCTGACAGATCGATTCTAAAATTCGAAATACCCGCTATGGAAATAACTCTATCTAAAGCTTGATAGATAGATTTATTTCCACGTGTGCGGTTGCGGATTAGGAAATTTTCCTAATCGATCACATCTTGAAAAATTCTCGATATCTTAAATATCTTGGATATATTCAAAAGATTTTGAAAATTCTAAATTTTATCCAAGTTTGAAAAGTAATAGATATCCAAGATTTAAAAAAAAGAAATAAAATCCTAATTGGAATAATGCCTATTATCTAAATATGCAAGATGAGATATCAATAAGCACAAAATAGGCAACCAAATATTTAAATCGAATCAAGATAAGATATTTACCTGATTTGCAGATTTCTTTCTAAATTTGAATTTGCAGCGGATCGGGATTGCGGATCGACGATGGCGGCCGACGAATCGACGGCACTGGTGCACGGTAAGGCTGAGAGCGGCGGTGCACGAGCGATGGCGCAACGTCAAGAGCAACGGCGGAGGTGTCTCTTCGGTGTTTCTCACGGACAGCAGGATAGTGTTTAGCTGAGGACCTCCACGGCTTGGACTGGTTCTCGGTGGATGCTCAAGCTCCTCGGTAATGGTTGACCGTTAAACAACTGGAAACAGCGACAGAGTTGCTAATGTGCGTCGGGAGAGGCGTCGACTTCTCAAAGTGGCTGCTGATGTCCTCCAACGCAGCTGGAGCTACTGGATCGTCAAGGCAGGGGCAGAGAACGCTTCAAGCTTGCTGATCTGGAGCTTTGACGGCTTTGGTTTTCGTTGAGAACGTCTTCGTTGGGCAAGAGCTGCCGTTGATGCGGCTGCCAAGGTGGTGACAAGCAAGAGCAAAAGCACTAATGTAGTGCAGCACGTTTCCCTTAGAGAGAAAGAAGAGCACCCCCACTTTTTGTCCTTTTCCCTCTGGCTTTTCTTCTTTCACTCAATTTCCAGACGTGCAGACCTTCTCCCTTTGTCTTTCACCCTTTTCATGAGCAACCACCTTCTCTCTTGTGTGTGTGTCAAATTTTTGTGGTCGTGTATGTATTCTCTAAAAAAATTCTGATCCCCCTTTAGGAACCCCCCATAAGCATGTATTTATAATGAAAACCTAGGTCAATTAGCCGGGCTTTTAGTCCTAACGGGTTTAGGTTTAGGCTTTAATTTAATTTAATTTAATTCTACGTGGACTGAATTAATTCGGGCTTTTCTTTGATTAAGCTTGATGGGCTAATTTAAGCTCAAATTAAAACAACCAAGCCCTTTTGCGTGTGATTTTCGGCCCATGCTTTTCGAGTGAACCGAGTCTCGTTCGATGCCCGAGCTCGATTCACGTAATGAATTTTAAGTTCGCTTGTCACCGCTGATCCGATGCGGAATGCAATTAATCTAAATGAACCTAAACTATATGTTATGCAATTTTAATATTTTTGTTTAGGGGTTAAAATTTAATCCCTAATTTTCTATGCAATTAACCACTAAATGATGTGCTAAAATTTAGGTGTCAACATATGTTTGTATGTGACGATGGTTGTGTGAACCTTACATGCCAAAACTCTAGCTGGGTTGTTGATTCCGGAACTCCATTTCATATTACCTCACGACGTGACTATTTTACTTCCTATCATAGTGGTGATTTTGGCTGTGTTAGAATGAGAAACAGTGGTGTTTCCAAGGCTATCGTCATGAGAGACATTCATTTGGAGACTAATGTTGGATGTAGTTTGCTTCTAAAAAATGTGAGACATGTTTCGAATATTCGACTTCACTTGATCTCCACAGGTGCCTTAGATGATAATGGTTATTGCAATACCTTCAGTGACGGCAAATGGAAATTGAATAAGGGTTTCATGATAGTGGCTAAGGGTAAGAAAACATACACTCTCCACACCGTGCAATCTAAGTTGGTCAAGGATGATGTGAATGTAGTGGAGGACTCCTTAGTTAACCTATGGCATATGAGACTTGGTCATCTCAGCGAGAAGGGGCTTGACACTTCTACGATAAAGAATCTTCTACCATTGAAAGAGAGAAATTTGAAGGAATATACTCATTGCCTTACAGGTAAGCGACATAAATTATCTTTTCATAGTACCTCTCCACATACAAAATCAAATGTCCTTGATTAGTTCACACACGATGTTTGTTGCATAGATGTTAGAACACTTGGTGGTGCATTGTACTTTATGACATTTATTGATGATTGCTCTAGCTGTTGCATTGAAATCTAAAAACCAAGTGCTTGCAGCTTTCAAACAATTTCATGTCAACGTAGAAAGAGAAACCGAGAAGAAGTTAAAAAGTGTTCGAGCTGACAATCGTGGTGAATATAGAGGCCCATTTGAACATTATTGCAGGGATTATAGTATCAAACTTGAGAAGAATGTTCCAAAAACATCACAACAAAATGGAGTGGCAGAAAAAATGAACCAGACAATTAATGATCGGATTTGGTGTATGTTCTCTCATGTAAAGTTGCCTAAGTCATTTTGGGGTAAAGCAACAAGAACAACAATGGATTTGATAAATCTTTCTCCATCGGTTCCTCTTAAGTGGGATGTTCGGCAAAAAATTTAAAGTGGGCAAAATGTTTCGTATAATTACCTAAAAGTATTCGGTTGCTGGGCATTCATGCATGTTCCAAGAGATGAAAGGTCGAAACTTGATGACAAGTCTAAACAGTTATCTTCTTGGATTATGGACATGAAGAGTTTGGCTAGAGGTTATGGGATCTAGTTGCAAAGAAAGTCATTAGAAGTTGAGATGTAGTATTCTATGAGCATCAAACCATTGAAGACATTAACAAACCAAGGAGGCCAAAGAATGTAGCTCAACATTATGTTAGTTTCAATCCAAGTTCTCCAATCGTATTGGGTGAAAATCATGGGGGAGAAGTACATGGAAATCATGAAAATGGTGAATCCTCACAAAATGTTGATTTTTCAGTTGAGACAAGTGAAACAGTTGAGCAAAAACAACCAGTTGAACCGGTTGAGCCAGTTGAGCCATAACAGCCAACCTACCTTAGGTTAGAAAATCTTAAAGAGAACTTAGACCTTCACAGAAATATCAGTCACATGAGTATGTGTTACTCACTGATACAGGAGAGCCAAAAAATTATGAGAAGGTTATGTCATGTAATCAAAAGAATGAGTAGTATGAAGTCATGCAAGAGAAGCTCAAATCATTATATGAGAATCACACATTTGAATTGGTGAAGTTGCTTAAGGGCAAGAGAACACTCACAAATAAATGGGTATACAAATTGAAGACGAAAGAAAGTGGTTTGTGACCACAATACAAGACTAGGCTTGTTGTAAATGGCTTTTGGAAAAAAAAAAAGGAATTGGCCTTGAAAAGATATTTTCATCAGTTGTAAAAATACCTTCTATTCGAGTTGTTTTTGGGTTGGCTGCCACCTTGAATTTAGAAATTGAACAATTTGATATAAATGAAGCTTTTCTTCATGGAGACTTAGAGGAATAAATATATATGAAGTAAATGGAGGGTTTTATAGCCGAAGGCAAGAAACATCTTGTATGTAGGTTAAGAAAAATTTATACGGTCTCAAGCAAGCGTCAAGACAATGGTACATGAAGTTTGAATCATTCATGGAAAATCACGGGTATGATAAGATCAACTCCAATTCTTGTGTCTTTATGAAAAGATTCGCAAATAATTATTTTTTTTCTCCTACTCTATGTAGATGATATGTTGATTGTTGGGCATGATGCTAAGAAAATCAAGACCTTTAAAAATGAGTTGAGTAAAGTTTTTGCAATGAAGGATTTACATCCGGCTAAGCAAATCATTGGCATAAAAATTACTTGTGATAGGTTGAACAAGAAACTTTGGCTAACTCAAGAAAAATACATTGACAAGGTGTTGGAGAGATTCAACATGAGCACATATAAACAGGTAAGTACTTCACTTGTTAGTCATTTCAAGTTGAGTAGTGACAAATATCCTACAAGTAAGAAAGAGAAGGAAGAGATGATGAAAATTCCTTATGCATCAGCCGTGGATAATTTAATATATGCCATGGTTTGTACAAGACCAGATATTACTTATGCAGTTGGTGTTGTGAGTAGGTTTCTCTCAAATTCAGGTAAAGAACATTAGGCTGCTATGAAATGGACTTTGAGATATCTTATAGGCACTTCCAAATTCTGCTTGTGTTATGGAAATGAAAAGCCTAAGTTGAGTGACTATTCAAATGCGGACTATGTCGGTGATGTTAACTCTCGAAAGTCTACATCGGGTTACATGATGATTTTTGCAGGGAGAGTAATTTCATAGTAGTCAAGATTGCAAAATGTGTTACTTTGTTTACGACTGAAGTGGAATATATCGTTATTATCAAAGGAAGTAAGGAACTTTTGAGGATGCATAAATTCCTAAAAGAGTTGGGCTTGAAGTAAGAGAAGATTGTTCTATATTGTGATAGCACTCATGCTATCTATCTTAGCAAAAATCTGATATTGCATTCAAGATCGAAGTATGTTGATGTGAAGTGTCATTGGGTTCAAGAGAAATTAGAAGAGAAGCTGTTTCTAATCGAAAAAGTCCATACCGATGACAATAAATCCGACATGATAACCAATGCCTTACCCATGGTAAAACTTGACTTGTGTAGAAACAGGGCGGGCATGATGGAACTTTCCACCTGAGATGAAGGGGGAGATTTGTTGACTGGGTCCACCTTGTGTGGGGCCTAGTTAGTATAAAACAAAAACAATACAAAAAAGGAGAAAAAGTCAAAAGCAAATAAAAGAAAAGGGACAACTGATTTGCGCAGTGAGAGTGCCCAATAGGAGTGAGAAAAAGTGAGTTTTTTTACCGGGAGCTCACCGAGAGAATAGAGAAGAGAAAAAAGAAAAGGGGTGCATCTTCGTGGTTCCGATTTGAGGGCCAAACATTATCAAAATTGACTCAAATTTTAGTACGTTGCTCGTGAGACTGAAGGCTACAAGTTGATTGATTTCGTTCGTTGAAAATCTTCTCCTAATTCTCCAATCGTGGTTAGGGTTTTCTTTTTCATTTATGTAAATTCACATTTGTGGTGATGGAAATGATATTGTATTGTTGATGTTGTGCCTCTAATATATGACTAGAAAAGAACTATGTGTATCTTACTATTCTTGATTATTAGTGGAAGTTTTTGGGGCGGTCCGTGGTTTTTTCCCTCATTGGGTTTTCACGTTAAATTTTGGTATCGCTGTTGCATTTGTCTTCTTATTATTGCAAGGTTGAATTGCTGAAATATTATTGGTTGTTACTAGGATTAAGTTGATTTCGATCGGTTTAATTATGGGAGAGATATTGATTCTGAATTGGGCTTGGCTCTTGGTGAATTGTTGCCCTAGTCCTCCCCAACAAATTGTTATATGGGTTAATTATCTTTTATTTTTGGTCGAATATGGGTTAATTATCTAGTAAATGCGTTTCAAATTGCAAAGCACAATTCGCTCGCTCGCTCTGCGTTTTCACCTCAATTTTGGTATAATTTTTCCTAAATTGAGTTAGATATGGAAATATTTTAACAATGTAGATCAGGCTGGTATGGATCACTAGATTTGTATTGCATAAAAAAAGATCAAAACGGATTAAATTGACTAATTTGAGTAGAACCATTTTCAATCTCGTCATAACCGTTTGACAGGTCTATCTCATTGTACTTCCTATATCTAATGGTACCCTTCAAAAACACTTTGAAAACTTTTAATGAACGACGAAGCCTTTTTCCTTATAATCCAATGGTTAATCAATGCCGAAGAATTCGATTTTCGGAGATTTGTAGAAGTGTCGATTTATCAAGCTAGTAAGAAAAAGAGAAGACGAGCAAAGCAATTGTATGTTAACTATGAGTTTGCACTCTATAATTTATAACTAATAATTACTAGATCGTTCCTAAAGTTATTGCAATCGTCTAAAAGACAATGGTTTTTGATATATCCAAGGTTACGTCACGTTATTGACCTATTACTAATTACCTATGAGTTATAATAATTTTGTATATATGAAATGCTACTTTTGTACATGCAAAATAATTTATGGCATGGATGAATTGCCAATCATGTGAAAATCCATACTACCGACTACGTTGAAATTGCTGACTGAATTGCCTTTCCAATGGAAAGTAACATGTGAAATTACTAGCAAGTAATAGATATGTAATCACGTTCTCATTGCTAATCACGGTGGAATTACTTATTTACCTCGTGATATGAAGCTTAAAAAGAAAAAAGAATTTATCCATTTGCTATTCACGGCCCGCGATGGGAATCCTCGTGGGCAAAATATAATCCCAATCACACCCTGCCGTCCTTTGAAAGCCACGTCGACCGAATTTGGCATGATTTTGTGCCAATGAGACTTGATTAAACGTCTTGAAGGACTCGATTAGAATAATTAAAAGTACATGGACTTGATTTTTAAAAAAAAAATAGTGAAAGTACATGGACAAGATGTAGAATTTTCCAAATTAGCATTTATACGATGAACACTAGGCCTGGCCAATGGGCAAACTTGGTCGAATAGCGGGCCTAATATATCATGCCAAGGCGTGTGCACGACCTAATTTCCTTTTACAAAAGACGGGGTCCGGGCGGGTTGGGGTGGTTTGTGCCGGGCTTAAAATATCTTACCTAGGCCAGTTCGTAATTATAAAAAATCTATACTGAATTTTATTTTTAAAAAATAAAAGGGCCCATGCCGGCTGTCTCAGGCCTAATTAGAAAATTGCACTTTTAGACCCGCCAGGTTACGTTTCGGGCCTTGTTGGATCTGGCGGGCTTGGGCTGGCCCAATGGGCCGAAGGCCCATGATCTGGTCTTGCTTGATCATTCTTTTCCAAACTGATGAAGCCCAATCACCCATTGGGTCTTGGGCCCAACCTCATTTGGCAATAGGCGGGGCCTCAAATAATTTTGAATCACTCTTGACAATGAACAAATCAAAACTTTCTTCTGAGTCCTTCAAATTAAGCTCAAACTGGAGAGTTCTCGAAACACAAACGAAAAGATCAGACTCGACCTTTTAGGTTCATATATACAAAGACACCATCATGGGATGCGCAATTCCGCTCCGTCGACCAGGCTCGCAAATTGTCCCGGGCCGTTTGAACTCGAGCTCGAACAGGGGATGATAGTCTTCGGCTCGTTCCGCGCCTCCGGCTTAGCTCGACATATCCGGCTCCGACTCGCGTCATTGGACACGGCATGGCAAAATAGGAGTACACCCCTCGTGATTTCCCCCTCCCTAATGCGAATCGATACACGCAAGGTCACGAAAGTGAGCGAAAGGGGGGCTAAAATTGAAATTGAGCAGGTATCTCGTGACCAAACCCACCCACCAAATCCTATCACCAAACTCCATCAATGGTGTGGCCATGCGTGTTCCCCTCTCTAGAGAGATCTCTCCCCATGCATAATTGAACCCCAAAAGTTCTTAATTTTTTTTTTTTATAAAAAAAAAAACCCGAGAAAAACGAGAGGTAAAAAGCGGAGGGAAAATCGCATGCACACATGCAATGGCTTAGTCAAATTTGTTCCCTTCTTTTCGGACCGTGGCGAACATGTCAGTCCTTAAATCTCGACCGTTGAAACATATGTCCTATGAAGTTTTCGAGCCGAAAAGCGGTGATCGTGACCCCCTCTGGAAAAAAAACAACTCAGATGGACCATCTCGTAATTAACCAAATAAATGCGATCGGGATTGCGCGATATCGTCGTCATTCAATTGGGGGTTTGTTGCGCGAATTGATGAATTTTTGGACCTTGTCATGGGAGAGAACCGTAGATTGTCGTGCAGGACGAGGGCATCATGGACAATGGCAATACTCCCCCTTTCTCAATTTTTTTCAGTAGGAGAGAAGATGGTCAAAACTGGTCGACTTGAAAATTGAATTGAACCGTTCAAATTAAGAGACGTGGCATCTTTAACTTAGGGGATTCAACAAGGTCAGCCTCCACCTAATTTTGCGCCAAAGTACTTTTAGGATAATAACACAGATAATTTATCAACTTTAGCTCGATATATAATATGATTCATGAATTTTTAATTTATTCAATATAATTCATGAATTTTCTGTACATATTCAATGTAATTCCTGAATTATATGCCGTATTTATTATTTTTTTTCAATATGGTCCATATTCAATGTAACTCCTAAATTATATAAAAATATTTAATGTTGTATTTACATTAATTCAAGTTCAGGAATAATACTGAACGTTTTCATATAGTTCGGGAACTAAATTGAATATGTACCGAGATTCCAGACACCACATTGACCAAATTAAAAGTTCAGGAACGATATTGCCCGTTGGGCTAAAGTCCGAAAATCACATTGAACAAATTGAAAGTTCATAGATGATACTACAAATTGAACCAAAGCTAATGGACCGATCATGTCATCTTCCCAAGTATTTTTAAGCCTTCCAATTTCACATTTAGTTGACTCATCAATTGTCAACTGCTTCGACGGTTCCATTGCCAATAATTTGCATCGATTATTTTCAAAGGGCAATTCATTGCGCTTTGAAAGCTAGGGGCAAAGAGCACAGGACGAAGTGAGAGAGACGGGTGCTGCTAAAAAGAATTAATATTCAGAATATTATTAAGGGTTGTATCAAGAAGAGTCGCTCGTTTGAAAGATTCAAACTGTCTTTATAGAGCTCTTCAGAGTTGCAAGGAAGAGATTGTTTACTTGACAAGTTCTTCATGGTTATCTAATTAGGACACGCATTGATTTCTTGATGTAACACCCGCTTTTGGCGATAGAATTGCAATATAAATCAATGTTACTAAAATCATGCGGGGAGCTATGTCGGATAAGCTGGAGGTATGCGATCTAATTGATTCGACCGGTCGAGTTTACGTACAAAGAATTACATGTAAATCATAAGTATCGATCGCAACATTTGTGCTTAGCTAAGCTGGCAAAGGTTCACATACGATACACATTGGTCACAAATTCAAGTTTTTTTTCGCGGCATGGAAGTTTACGTGCTCTTTTTTTCCTTAAGGAAAGTAAGAATGTGCTCATTAATTATGGAAATAACATTGTCGAAAATTTCAAACGAGAGCAATCGCGATATATTTATTCCGAATTAATTTTCGTGTCACAAAGAATATTAAAATAATGCACCCGCAACAAATCTACCAAGACTATACCATCAATTAGCTTCTATCCAATACTTCTATTAAATTGCTCAAGCAAGAAACACCCAGGACAAGCAACTCATTTGATGTGGTTCCGACGTAGAAATTCAACATGAACGGTATCGGTACCGCTCGGGATTCTTGTTGATGGGAAACTTAGCGTGGGATAATTGTGTTACGAACGTACCGGGATCAGTCCTAAGTGAATGTGTAACGAGATCTCATGTACAGCTTGGTCCGAGCTCGTGGAGAAGGAACGCGAGGACGGTCAAGTGTGTTCCCTTCTTTTTGGTATTTTCTAATGGCGAGATTCCCCATTGGTGCTCGTTCATACCTGCACCGGTGCAACTGCCCGTAAAGAAAAGTCAGTCGAGTCTGCCCACGAGCGGTCTCCCTCTTTCTTGAAACTCTTCGCACGACATCTGCTGCGTCTTTCTTCTCAAAGCTTATCGTCTTCACTGACGATGCAGAAGTCGTCTTCGCTTCACGGGCTCGCGCACCAGTTCTCAGATCAAGCGTCCTCCGTGTCCCACCAAAAGTCTCTCCTTTGCCTTTTTCCCCACCTTTCCAACGCACTTTAGTCACGACCCCAGTTTCGAGAAAGCACGATAAGGTTCAATTAACGCAGGCAGAGGAAGAGAGAGAGAGCGAGAGACAGGGGACGAGGGACCCAGAGAGGGGGAGAGGGAGACGACCCATCAATCCTTTTGCGCTGTGCCCATTTGCTCCACGTTCAAGTGAAGCTCAGAGTTTGGGAGGAGAGCTCCTTGGGGACGACGGAGGAGAGAATGGCTTGCGCGAAGGAGTCGCGCGCTGCCTCGGCGGAGGGCGCGAAGGTCAAGGGAGTCCACACGCATGGAGGCCGCTACGTGCAGTACAATGTGTACGGGAACTTGTTCGAGGTCTCGGCCAAGTATGTCCCTCCCATTCGTCCCATTGGTCGAGGCGCTTACGGTCTTGTCTGGTGAGTGTTTGCTGCGCGGTTTTTGCATTTAGTCGAGGACAACGTTTCCGTGCAAAGTTACCTTACCAAAAAAAAAAAAAAAAACGTTTCCGTGCAAAGTTGGTTTTTTTTTTTATGTGGTTGTTTTGTGGTTGAGGTAGAGAATAGAATGCGAAAGGCGTGTTCTTGGTGCCGAGGTTGTAATACAGATGGAGTTCGCTTGCATAAATTCTCTTGAACTTGCGAAACTGATGCAGTCGGTCACTGTAAAAGGCCGAAACGGATGGAGGAGAGAGGCAGTAATTGAACAGTCGTGTTAGCAGCGACTCCTTGTTTTTTTGTGTGTGTTTCTGTGGATTTTGAGGGGTATCTTCGAAGGAAAGATCATTTTATGAAGAAAGCAAGCTAATCAAATGTTGAGGTGATTACTCGCCCTGAGGACAAACAGCTCTGGATTGGCTTTCTTCTTAACTTCCAAGACTTTGTCAGATTCAAAATTACGTGGTCAAGAAGCATAGAACGCGTCTCAATAGTAACTGGAATAAGTTTTTCAGATCAACGCCTTGTTCACGGCAGATTATTTGTCTCTTTCCCCAAATCAAAGCAATGACCTTTTAGGTGTTTTATGGGGAGTAAGAACTGTCTACATATTACCCCGATAAATGCCCTATTCAGCTATGTGCTTATGATTTGCAGTGAAAAAGGAAAAAAAAAAAAAGGAACTTTAGTTCATATGATATGGTCTCTCCTCCGTTCATTCAATGCGTAACCCTTTCTTGGAGTTGGTTGTCGCTTTTAATCAGTTTATGCTCACAGGGACAGACAATCAACCTTAGAGGAACATTTGATGCTCTGCTGGTTCTAGAAAAAAAAGATGAGCACTGCCAGTTATCTATTTACTTCGTGGAATGCTGGTCTTCTTTTATCTCGCTGAAGAGCATATGGTCATTTTCTGTTTAACAACTTACAGTGCTGCTGTGAACTCGGAGACCAGAGAGGAGGTTGCCATCAAAAAGATTGGCAACGCATTCGATAACAGGATAGATGCCAAAAGGACGTTGAGAGAAATCATGCTTCTCCATCACATGGATCATGAGAATGTGAGTTTTCATACACTTGCACTATGCGGTGGATAGTATCACATACTAATTGAGTGTAACTTCTGTTTATGTGCTAATTTCCTTCCAATGCACTGTGTGGTTCTACTACATAAATCCCTGTCATTTGTCACCATGTTCTAGCTGCAATTTTGCTCAGTTACTGTATTGATGCAGGTTATAGCCATCAAGGACATCATACGGCCACCCAAGAAAGAAACCTTCAATGATGTCTACATTGTTTATGAATTGATGGACACTGATCTTCATCGGATAATTCGGTCTGACCAACCATTGACGGATGATCATTGTCAGGTTAGAACATAGTTGCAGCCATTGCTGCTTAATGTTAAGTTGTTATCAATAGTGTACGAAGTTGATATATTTTTTTCTTTGGTTGGACTGCAAAGTGCATATTTTGATAAAGTAATTCTTTTTCCTCTGTCATCTAAGGCAAATTGAATTTTATCTGGATCATCCACATATAGGATTCATGAAAACTTCTCCGTAGAGGATTATAGAATTATATGTTTTCTATAGGAAATGTTCCTCAACAAATCTGGATAGTGCATTAACTCCATACATCTGGATGGAGAATAAATTTTGGGTGGAGAAACTCCTGGTCCTGCTTTTTTTGCACTTACAAGAGTTTACAATTGGCTATTCACTCCCAAATAATCTACGACAAATCATGAGAACTTAAATGAACAAACTGGGCACTTATGAATTATTATTGGCTCAACTTCGACTTCAATTAAGCTATGCAAGAAGTGGATGACGGATTTTGAGTGTTGACAGAAAATCAATTAATATTGAATCTGATAGAATAGAAATACAATTGCATTCCTCATACTTGCAATTTTGCAGCTCTCTGTTTTGTCCTCGGCAAGTTGCTCTGGCTAAATTGTTGCAGTTCTAATACTTTGAAAAATCAATGCAGTACTTCCTGTATCAGTTGTTGCGAGGACTGAAGTATGTACACTCCGCCAATGTATTGCACCGTGATCTCAAGCCTAGCAATTTGCTTCTAAATGCGAATTGCGACCTGAAAATAGGAGATTTTGGTTTAGCGAGGACAACGTCTGAGACAGATTTCATGACTGAGTATGTTGTCACACGATGGTACCGAGCACCCGAGTTGCTCCTCAATTGCTCAGAGTACACCGCTGCAATCGACATATGGTCTGTTGGTTGCATACTCGGAGAAATTGCGACCAGAGAGCCTCTGTTCCCTGGTAAAGACTATGTTCATCAACTGAGGCTAATCACAGAGGTAAGAACGTAGGGACATTAGACTGTAACAACTTTCCGAAACACTGCTTTATCTAATTTGTGATAGATAACATCAAATTTTTCCTCCAATGCACCTTCTCCTGTATTTCTTATATATTTCATTTGGTTGCTGATTTTCTTGAAAGAATATGAGCAAATGTTCAATGAGTGACTCACTATGCAAACAGCATCCGTTATATTGACGTTTTTTGTCATACCTCCATATCGATGTTGATAATGTGAAATTTGCGACTTGTCTCATCTGAAGTTGATAGGCTCTCCTGATGACGCCAGCCTCGGTTTTCTCCGGAGTGACAATGCCAGGAGATATGTCAGGCAACTTCCACAGTACAGGAAACAGCAGTTCTCTATGAGATTCCCAAACATGTCTCCCGGTGCCATCGACTTGCTAGAGAAAATGCTCGTGTTTGATCCCAACAAGCGCATTACTGGTACGAGGAGCCAGAAATTCCCTGGCATGCTGTGTTTTCTTCCATCCCCTCCATTGGTTTACTAGATCCCTTACATAGGAATAAGGGTAATACTCTACTTGTGTGTCTGTTTGCAGTTGATGAGGCACTTGGCCACCCTTACCTAACATCTTTCCACGACATGAACGACGAGCCGGTCTGCCCCAGGCCCTTCAACTTCGATTTCGAGCATCCTTCGTGCACCGAAGAGCACATCAAAGAGCTCATCTGGAAAGAATCTGTGAAGTTCAATCCCGACCCCGCTTGATTAGGAACAATCAGACGCAGCTTCGCATACTCTCAGGATAATGTCGTGGAAACGAGTCCTCCCGCGATCCAATTGGTCTGTTGCCCGTTTGCTAGAGCAAGTGGGAGAGGTGTTAAGAGTCTATCTGTTTTTATATATGGGAATTGAAGTAAACTCCAGCATAAGGCGCCTTTGTGAATTGTCATTCTGAGGGAAATTCCAGTTCTGTGAAAATAAGGAGATATAAAAGGGATATGTTAGAGCAGGCTACCTTAATCCTTATGTGAGCTAAACTAACTTGGAATTGAAGCAAAATGAGTACATCTCATTTGTTATGGATTTGGATTTCTGCTTGTTGCTGGGACCCTGCAGTTGCATCTGATTTTGTTTCATTTTTTTTTTTGGATGCAAAGTTGCATTTGTTCTAGTTTGTAATACAGTTGGCGTCTTGCCGCACTGATACGAAGATTTAGCCTCATGTCAAAATCCAAAAGGACAGTAAAAGAGAATGAAACGGTAAAGAAATAACGGAGGAGATATGCTCTCTCTGAGCTTGGCGTTCTGTATTCTCTTTTTTCTTCTAAAATTTTTGTTGCCTTTGATTGCCAAGAACATACTGTGAATTCAACTCTCTGTCACAAAAAAATAAATAAGAGTATTTGGTAACCATTCTGTTTTCGAAAATAA
Source organism: Syzygium aromaticum (assembly GCA_024500025.1). NCBI lineage: Eukaryota > Viridiplantae > Streptophyta > Magnoliopsida > Myrtales > Myrtaceae > Syzygium > Syzygium aromaticum. The sequence goes on along the minus strand of CM044889.1, from coordinate 4,911,518 downwards.
TTTTTGCTCAGGAATAATTTTTTTTATTTCATTTTCGGAAATAATTTTTAAGCATTTAAAGGCGTCTAGTAATTATATTTCTGAAATAAAAAAAAAGAATATAAATGCGTTTAGTAATTGCACAAAATTTTTTATTAATAATATTTTTAATTTTTTAATTTTTTTTCTTTTTTTCTTCTTCTTCTTCCTTGGCCAATGGCCGGGTCGCCAGCCACAATCAAGGGCGAGGGCAAGGGCTGGACCCTCACCGCCACCCTCACCCAGGCCGCGAGGGTTCGACAAGGGCTGCCCTCACCCTTGCCACGAGCTAGGCCTAGCCTGTAGCCAGTCGCCGGCCATCGACCAGGAAAGAAGAAGAAATTTTTTTTTTTTCCATTTCTGATTCTTGTTCTCAGAATCAAGAATCAACTTTTTTTTTTATTCTTGATTTTATTTCAAAATTGATTTCGGGAACAAATTTGTGCTTGGAAACAAAAGAATAGAATCAAACATTATTTGGCTAGTTACCAAACAAGCCATAAAGAGCCCCAAGAGATGGTCTAACAGGATGATTACTGAGAGGTCAAAAGATAGATAACTTGTAGATGCAATGCATAAGTCTCTATCGCGTCTCATGTGCCCAGCACGACCTACTTGCCATCCCTAACCACAATATGGTCGTTCAAGTTCGTCCTATGGACACTATGTGAGCTTTTACGAGGGATGGGATAAGCGTGAAAACATGACTTGAGATTTTGGCCGTTGGTCAATTGAGGGATTGAGGCTTTATTGATGGCCTAATACTCAAAAAAATTTTAAATTTTAACTTTTGTCCAATTTCTACCTTTCGTCTCATAAAAAGCCTCAAACTTTAGGTTATATCCCAATTCTTCCCTAAACTTTTTTATGTTTTACAAAAAACCCTCAACTTTAGGTCCAATCCCAATTTTACCATAATTTTTTTTTATCTTATAAAAAACCCTCAACTTTAGGTGTAATACCAATTTTACCTTAAACGTTTTTTATCTCATAAAAAAATTCCAACATTAAGACACGTTTCAATTTCACTCTAATTTTTTTGTTTCATAAAAATCTCCATTAACCCTCAATCAAAATCGCCCTCAGGATTTTGCGCTTATCGATCTCTCATGCTTGGGAACGTTCCATCTCTCACAGTCAAAGAGTACTTGGGACACTCAAATAGCTTTTGCTTGAAAGATTTCTATCTCTTAGTTGTCAATGAGAAATTTTGGACGGAGGGTTAATGGAGTCAGATTTGTGACTCAAGTAAAATTTAGTAGTTTTTTATGAGACAGTAAAATTGAGACTAAACGGTAAAATTGGGACAAGACCAAAAGTTTGAGATTTTTCTTGTTGCAAAAAAAAGCTTAGGGTAAAATTGGGTCAAGACCTAAAGTTAAGGGTTTTTTATGGAACAAAAAAAAGTTTATGGTAGAATTAGGACATGACCTAAAGTTAAAGGTTTTTTATGAGACAAAAGGTAGAAATGGGACAAAAGCTAAAATTTGAGGTTTTTTTTTTGGCATTAGGCCCTTTATTGATAAAAGGTTTTGGAAAAAAGCTCAGATTAGGTCTCGAGTTTATTGTCATTAGAATTCAAATGATGGAAATCATGCATGGCAAATAACCACTATATATTTCACTTGAAAGAATACACATGTAAAGTCTTTCTAAGAATGGCTAGAGATATGACTTGCGCAAGGTTTGACACTTTATTTTTTGTTTAAAAGGGGGGAAAAAAATTCAGGTTGTTGACCATGACATGCAAGCTTACTCCTTTAATCACATAAAAGTGCACCTAGTAGACTTTATTAGGAATAGGATAGAAAATTGAGGATTCGTTTGTTTTGCGAAAAATGAATAATTTAAAAATATTTTCCTAAAAATGATCGTTTTTTATTTTTTGGTAAAAATCCTAAAAATGATCATTTATATCGTTTGAAATAATTAATCAATGAAAAAAATATTTTCATTATCGACAACAATTTATGTCTAAACATTTCGTAGACGATGAAAATATTTTCATTGATTTATTTTTATAAGTGATACATGCAATTATTTTTAAAAAAGATATTTTTCAAATCATTCATTTTTTGCGAAATGAACACATTCAAAGAGGGAAAAACTTTGGAATTAGTTCAATAGTAGCCTCAGGTCAAGAAAGAAAGGGAAAATTTCAAATAAGAACCCAAATTACTCTCATTTTTTTAAAAAATATTTATTGAAGTGGATTTTGTGTTAAATAACGGCCTAAAATGAACTTATGTTCTCAAATAAGAACATAAAGTAGCTATAACAATTTCAAATAGAGGCCTCACCTCGCTGACCGACCAAATTTTCCAATCGACTAAGGGACTTTCGTCCAAAAATAATTTTAACATAAATTTTAGTTAAATTAGATTTCAAAAAAAAACAGGGGCCAAGGCTAGCAACCAGCCCTCCTCGCCTGTGGCCGCCGCCTCATTGCCGATGGGGCGACGGCAATGACTAGCGAGGTTGCTGGGGCCTTAGCAAGGGTCAACAACCCTTGCTAGCCAGAGACAAGGGCTGTTGGCCCCTTCTAGAGCTGGGAGAGGCCGACGACCCTCTCCCAAATCTGGGCGAAGGTCGCTGGCCCTCTCCTAGGTCTAGAAGAGCGCTGCTAGACCACGCACAAGGCTGGCGGCCCTCCCCTAAACCTGGGCTAGGGTTGGCGACCCTTACCTCTAGTCGGCAAGGTTCACCGACCCTTGCTGAGGTGCCAGCAACCCTGTTGGCCATTGTCGTCGCCCAATTGGCGATGGGGCGGCAGCCATAGGCAAGGATAGCTTCCTCATTGGTTTTTTTTTTTAACTTTAGCTTTTTTTCATTTTTGAGTTTGTTTTTTACGGAAAAAACTGAAAAGGAAAAAAAGAAAAAAATTAAAAGACGAAAATGCCCTTGAATCCAATGAGGTGAGACTATTTTTGAGTCTGAGATAGCCACTTCAGACTCTTATTTGAAATAATATTCACTTCAAGCCTTTATTTAAGAAAATGATGGCATTTCGGGTCTTTATTTGATACATGATTCACTTCAGGTCCCTATTTGAGAAAATGAGAACACTTCGGATCTTCATTTGGAATTTTCCCAAAAAGAAATTGCATGAAGAAATAAAATTATATAGAAGTGCAATAAAACATATCAAATCCAATGTTGCTCAACGGTTTCCATGACTAACTAACTATTCACGTCCCTGAAAGCAACCTTATGTGTCTCGTGTTTCGATTAATTATGCAATTTCTCATATAAGATTCAAACACGTCAAAAATTAATAAAAAATAAAAAACTAACATTTTCCTATCGGTATCGATAATTTTTCCAATTGAGAAAGTGCCTGCCAACTGTAATTAATAATTTTTATATAATATAGGGTTAATATCACGAAAAACCTCAAACTGATATAACTGTAACAAATTTACCTCAAACTATTTTTTCGACCACAAAAAATCCTAAACTGGTACACCTGTGACAATTTTATCCATAACTATTTTTTTGATAATAAAAAACCCCACACTGGTATATCTGTGACAATTTTACTCATAAACTAATTTTTTGGCCATCAAAAACCCCAAACTAGTACACCTGTGACAAATTTACCCTCCGTTAGTTTCCGTTAAATTTTACTGTCAAATTGCTAAGTTTAATAACACGTAGTAATTGACACGTGTACCGGTTTTGGGTTTTAGTCATCTGTTTGTCACAAGTTTACAAAATTTGTGATTTTTTGTGATATTAACGTAATTTAACGGACACTAACAAAGGGTAAATTTATCACAAATGTACCGGTTTATAGTTTTTAATGGTCAAAAAATTAGTTCGGGGGTAAAATTGTTACAAGTGTACCAGTGTGTGGTTTTTTGTGGTCATAGAAATAGTTCAAGGTAAAATTGTTACAAGTATACCAGTTTGAAGTTTTTGGTGATCAAAAAAATAGTTCGGGATAATTTGTCACATATATACCAGTTTGGGGTTTTTTGTGGTCAAAAAAATAATTCAAGATAAAATTATCACAGGTGTATCAATTTAGAATTTTTCGTGGTATTAACCCTATAATCTAATGGTAAGTTTTCATTTAAGCAAAGTAACTTTTATCTTTATCTTTATCTTTTCTTTTTACCCGAGCAACAAAAACCGGGTCACACCCCCCCAAACGGGCCGGGTCCTCCCGAGCGCCACGTGGCGGAGAATCGAACCGGGAAAAACTCCCGAACCTTCCTCTTTCTTCTTCCTTCTGAAACATCGAACCGGGAAACTGAAAAAACTGGCCGCCGTCGTCCACTCCCGCTCTCTCGCGCTCCCGCCGCTCGCTCTCGCCGCCGATCGAAGCCAACGCCGAATCAGGTACGCGCAGTTCGATCGGAGCTCTGTTCGCATCGGTTGTAATCTAGGAAGCCACCGATCGTCGGAGCGCCTGAGATCGCCGATCGGTCGGCTTACCTTCTTGTTTTGCTGCCGCGGAAGTTTCATTCGGTGTTCCATTCTTTCTTGCTCGTGCGAAATCGAGAGAGTTTTCTCCTGGAATGAATCGGGAAGAGAAGATGGCATTGATCTGAGCAAATGAATATGCCTTGCACTCTCTCGTGTGAGAACCAGTGAAGCCGGAAGTCTATCTTGATGATGATTTAGAGCTATAGGCATGGCGGAAAAGGGACAGTTGACTTGAAAAGCTAAGTTTATTTTGCGAAAAATTAATGTTCTGAAATATATTTTTCAAAAAAAAATGATTGCTTATATTGCACGTCAAAATTAACAAAAAAAATATTATTATCGTACATGATAATTTTTAGACATAAATTGCTATGAACGATGAAAATATTTTCTATTGACTGATTATTTAAAGCGATACAAGTGATCGTATTTTGAAAAATATTTTTCAAATCGTTTATTTTTTGCAAAACGAAAGAAGCGTAAGTAGAGGCCAAACCGAAGCAAGGGTTCTCATGATCTTTGTTAATTCTCGTTCCATAAATTCCGGTTCTTTTGTCAGTTGGCTATACGATATTTTTCTCTTGTATGCATGGCAGGATTACTAGGATCATCTTCGAGACGCCGATTCTCGTCATCAAACGGGTGTACGTGCGCGGACCGGCTCTGCTTTTGCCCGCGAGGAGCACGCTGAAGCAAATCAACTGCATTAAAGGATCAAGGGGTAAATTCATGGATCCCTTAATTTTTTTTTTTCCCCTCAGTATGATTTTACAATCTTGGCAGTAACAAACAATACGATAATTGAGGTATTTTGACTAGTTCGACACCACTTAAAAACAAGGGAAAAGCGACTCGGGAATGCCAGATCCCCGCGAGAAGACGGAACCCATCGTGGCCTTCAGCAGGCCACCGCCGCTTCCGCCCATGCTTGGACCACTGGTTCTTCTCTCTCTGTTTGAAACATGGAATAGTCGCGATGGAAATGATGACTGACAGGCGATCTTCAATGCGGTGTAGTGTATAGTGTCTGATTAGTTGAAGAAGAGTTTAAGAATGAAGAAAATCATGCCGAGAGCATAGCCGATCATTCGGACCATAAACTTCCAGGAGTTCATGTAGCTTGCTAGTAGGGTGCCGATAAATGGCGCCAGAAACATATTGTAGATACGCATTGCCCATTGCATGATTGCATGAGGACTCTTTAGGAATCCTGCATGAGATGTGTGCTGCATGAGTGATCTGTCACGATACTGTTATGTACATAGAATTTTGATGCTTAAAGAATGTTACGCACTTTCAGTCGCCGTTGGAAAATCATCGAACAACGATGTGATGGTCTTCAAGAGAATCTGTTCTCCAGATGAGGAAGTAAATAGTTAGGCAGTATGATTGGAGACGGATGTTAGATGGTCGGGTAGAGAGATATCGTGCACTTGAGATTGAAGAATGTTTCTTAGTTTGCTTCAGTAAAATTACCAGCACTATGCCTCCCGGTTTGATTGGCGACTCAACAAATACTTGAGCTTTCCTGCACGCGATAGTTCTGTGTCTGTGACTATCGCTGTTCCATACGCATTTATGCAAGAAATTACGTTGAAGATGTCAGAATTGTCACCTAAGGACCAGTCTCTCTCCATCTTTTGAGCATTCATAGAAGCTGCAGCCTCTTGTGAAAGGTATCTCATTTCCTCTCCATTCTGCCGCAATGAGTCGAGTACCTCAAAGTTAGACAGTTTAGAATTGTGCAGGTAAATGTGGGAAGCGAGGCAGAATGAGTACCTAGGTGCCAATTTACCCATGCCGTTTCCTCGTCATTGCTGATGTGTTTGGGGTTGAATTTGACATTCTTGCCCATGCTGGAAGTGAGTTGTGCAAAGAACAGCAAGACCTCCTGCGTTAACTTTGGCTTAGGCCACTCAAGAAAGGAGCATTAGACAAGAATAGCGATAGCAAGACAGGGATCCTCTACTCCGTACAGTGCATGCTGCCTTCAGTGTCTCGATAAATCGCAATCACTGATTTATGGAGATGAGGCTGTTATCAACAATCGTGTGCAATTTGTCGAGACACCGGAGGGAGCACAATGAGGAGCAGCGGATCCTGCCTCTAACTAGTACACACGAAACCTTTTTCCCCTTGAATGGTGTGGGAAAGGAGAAGTCCTCAAAGCAGCAATCTTCCGAGACGATCTCGTCCAGCGCCTTGAAGTTTTTCTCATTGATGCATTCATACAGTTGCATTGCTCTCTCGCCCGGAGAGCTTGATCTCGGTGTGGGGTGAGTTTCACTTGTCGAAGTAAATACTTGGGCGAGCTTGCGATGATTATGAATTTGGATGCCTTGCGTCTTAATCTCCTTTTGAGCAAATGGGGATCTCCTCTCGAAGATTGAATTGCTGAGGGCAATGCTGCCGTTGCTGACGCTGGAGGTTGTGCGTGAACGGCACGACAAGTGGAGATGAGAGAATGTGATGGTGTGAGCCATTTTGCCTCCAGGGCCAAGATGGGTCGAGTTATTACTCGAACGGTGAGATTAAAAACAAAGGAATGACTTGAAGTATATGAGAAATGAATTGAGTGACTGAATGGAGCAAAGAATAAAGCTGACTCTTGCTTTGTACTCACATATGCTTGATCATATGCGTCCATGTTCCTTCCCTGGTATGAAATCAAGGAATCTGAACATGGAAGGACCGAGTCCACGCGGAACCGGCAAGTAGATGTTAGTCGTGGCCATCCAGGAGATGTATGAACTTCTGACAGAAATACAACAGCCTTCTTGCCTACGCTTCACAGATTGCATCTAAGTTAATGTATGTGGACCTTAGTCAATTAATTTTCACAGAGAATAAACCAGAAAAGGACACTCAAACTGACCAAAATGCAAACTTTGCAAAAAAACTGCAAATGTCAGACGACCTAGAAAAAAAAATTGCATGAAGAACACCTAGATAAATCATGAGATGCGTCTGTAATGAGTAACTTGAAAGGAGGATGCAAAATCGTGAGTTGAAACGATGAAGATGAAACAGTCGCAAAGATCAGCAAAACACATGGCAAAAATAGCAGTTCTCATCCAGAATTGTCATTCTCCAATGGTACAGGCTGGGGATTTCTTGTGACAATATGAAGTACAAATCTAAAGAGTCTATGACAGTAATGTGATTCCTTATAGGCTTATTCCCTGCTTAGGTTAGTAGTTCAAGGTTGAATACACAAGAAACCAATGCGGTTCACCAAATAATTTGTTGGGCAAAACTGACAGGAGCTTCTCTTCCAAAATCAAATTGCGTTGGTCGATATTTGACCAATCCTCGACAGTGATAAACAAAGCATCCCCGCTTCAATATTCACTTCACAAGAAGTAGCAGCTCATAGAAATTTACCGAAAAGCTAACAGATCAGCTCCACTGATGAGGGACAACCAGGTTCAGATTCTCTTCGTGAAAGCATTTGTCCATACAACTCTTGCAGCTTCATTAAGATTTTCTCTCTATCTGGGTGTGATTGGTCATCAGCGAAAAAGAAGTTTACAGTTCCCTTAACCTGAATCCAGCTTGAACCAGGTTCCTTCACCAACATCTTTTCTTTCATCTCTCTCCTCAATTCCCTAGCAGTGCTCCAGTTCCCTGCTGCAGCATTTATATTTGATAGTAGAACGTAAGCAGAATCGTTTTCAGGTTGCAGCTCCAGGAGCTTCCTACCTGCAAGATTCCCGAGGTCAACATCTTCATGAAGGTGGCAGGCAGAAAGGAGAATTTGCCAAATCCGTGCATCGGGATTCATGGGCATGGTATCGATCATCCTCTTTGCATCTTCCATGAGGCCAACCCGACCAAGCAAATCAATCACACAGGTATAATGCTCCACACTTGGAACTACCTCGTGAAGTTCAAGCATAGAGTTTAAGTAAGTTTGCCCTTCTTCCACCAACCCAGCATGGCAGCATGAATGGAGTACTGCAAGATAAGTTATCTCATCAGGTCGTAATCCATTCTGACACATTTCATGGAATAGTTTCATAACTTCACGGTCACAACCGTGTTGAGCATACCCCATCAGCATGGCGTTCCAAGCAACCAAATTATATCTTGAGATATTTTTATAAGCCTTCTCTGCATCGTTTATGCTTCCACACTTGCAATAGACATCAATAATGGCACTCTCTATAAAACTGTCTTGATCAAACCCATTCTTGATAGAAAGGCAGTGAATTGTTCTCCCTTGTTCTAGATCTGTTAAAGCTCCACAAGCTTTAAGGAGGATGCTAAGAGTCATGCTATCTACTGCAATGCACGAATGCCACGATCTTTGAAACAAAACCAGAGCATCATCGTGATATCCAGTGCTCACAAAGGTGACCATCAACGAATTGAGATGCAATGCCTTGATTCGGTCAAGCTTAGCAAATATTTTACTAGATTCATCGACCCTGTTGCATTTTCCATAAGCAGTAATCAAAGCAGAGACCATGGAATCATCGAACATCAAACCGAACTTAATCATTAGTGAATGAATTTGTGCTGCCAACTCTTGCAAATTTGAGTGGGCAACCACTCCAAGGATGCTTGCTAAAGCATAGCTATTTGGCAACACCCAATGAGAGCGCATCTTTGAGAATGCTTCAAGACACTGACACAGAAGATGATTCTCAGAATATGCAGCAATGAGGGAGTTCCACGAAATAGGATCCGGGAGACGCATTTCATCAAATACAAGCATGGCGTCAACAATCTGCCCCACCTTTCCATACAAGGAGATCAATGCATTTCCAACTGAAACCAGTTGCATATGTCCCTTTTTGAAAGAAAGAGCATGGATTTGCTTCCCAAGATTCAAAAACTTCACATCTATTATTTGCGACAGTAAGTTGATCACCGTGAATTCGTTAACCATGACACCTTTAGAGTGGAGCAATTTAAACAATTCGGAAGCCTCGATGCCATCACAAGCAGCAAAAATCCTTTCCGACCATGAAATAAAGTCCGGCTCAGAAATTTCATCAAACGCCTTGACAGCATCTGCTTGGCTTCCACACCGCGAATACATATGCATTATTGAATTACTCAGGTGCAACGAACATCCAGACAACAAACCCATCTTCAAACCAAACCCATGAACCTGTCCTCCTTCCCTACCGTCAAGCAAAGCACCGAGAACAGCGGTCACGCTATACTCGTTCACCTCCAACCCCAACCCGCGCATTTCCACAAACAGCTCCTTCGCACTATCAAACTCCCCATTCCACACATACCCACTAACCATAGCGACCCAAACCACATTATCCACTCCCTCACAATCCTCAAAGCACTTCTCCGCAGCCCCAACCTCGCCGCCACCGGCATAATTCTCCACGAGCCCGCTCACCACATAAGCGCTCGCAGAGAACCCGTACTTCAAGCATACCCCATGAACGATCTCGTTCTCCCAGACGCTCCCACAAGCCTTGACCAAGGAACTGAAGGTGTACGCATCGGGGCAGAGGCCCCGAAGCCTCAGCTCGTCGAGAAGGGCGAGGGCGGGCCCGGGGCGGCGGAAAGAGGCAAGGCCGGAGATGAGGGCGTTGAAGGCGACGGCGTCCGGGGAGCGGGTGTCGGAGAGGAAGAGGGAGGAGCGAGGGAAGTCACCGCTCCTGGCGGAGCGAGAGATGAGGGGCGTGGAGAGGAAGGGGTGGAGGGGGTGGCCGGACTTGAGGAGGAGAGCGTAGGCCTGGTCGGTGAGCAGCGGGGAGAGCGCGGGCGGCGCGGCGACGGCGAGCTCGAGGGCTCGAGGGATGAGGGATCGGGAGACGAGGGACTTGATGCAGTCGGCGGCGAGCGGCTTCATGCATGGCGTCCACCGCCGTCGCCGTCGCCGTCGCCGTCGCCGCCGCCGCCGAGAGTAGCTGGGGAAGAGGCGGTTCCCGCGAGAAAGAGAGCCCGTTTGAACTGTGGCTTCGAAGCCGACTGTTGCGCCCTCTTTTCAAAGAAAATGAACTTTTCCAAATATTCTATTCTAATAAAAAAGTATTATGAACAAATTTATATACCAACTTTTTTTTTGGTCGAAAAATTATATACCAATCTACAAGCATATACTTTGAAAGAAATGAGATTTGATATGTAAAAATCTATGTAAATTTTGATTTAAATGCTATACAGATCATATACATATAAATGTGGTACGTATTCTAAAAAATTTGAATATACAAGTTTTTTTCCTCTCCAAATTTCACGCTAATCTAAGCTAGATTAAGAGTAACATCTGGTGGCACATCTGATTCCAACTACTATAAGGAAGATATTTCGATATAACCAATTGAATGAGTTCGACAAATGATAAGTTAGAGGGAGTTCCCATCAACCGTTAATCTTTGAAATTAAGTAGCCTCACGAAATTTTTTCCTTTTCCTAGCTCAGTGAACATTCATAAAAAAAAAAACCTACTAAAATGAATTCGGAAATGATCGATATATTTCTCGAAACAAATAATTCTTTTGGTTCATTAGCATCAACTTTTAGTTCGGTTCGGTTCTAATTTCGGACCAAAGGCCACTATTGACAGGCCCAAGGGACAGAAGTGTGAACAGTCTGTTTTCCTATGCTCTGCAGGATTTATCTCCTGTCCTATATGGCCAAAGAGGGGGACCAAAACTCTCCACCCCTTTTTGCCATCCCTGGTCAACGGCCAATTTGTTTGCATGCCACCTCCATGTATCCCGTGTGACAGTGACTTGAACGATGACGTCTTGAGATTGGCAAATCCTATCTTAACTCCCACAAGTTCGATTTGGTCATGGGTGAATGTGGGATCGGAACTTATAAACCCAATGAACGATATTCACTAAATTTCGAGAAAATTATCTGGAAAGTCTTAAATTTATTATACTTTGGTCAATTCAGTTATAAACTTTTCAATTTTGTCAATTGAGTCATAAACATTTTCATTTTTTGCCAATTGAAACCATCTGATCAATTTTGATCGGAAATCACAAATGAAAATTATGGCTGTCTTATGTGACAAGGGGCTAGCGCTGACTAGTACAATTTTTATAATTTTTTTTAAATTTCTGTGTGGCACGGCCCTCACCGATCACAAAGCCCTCACTCACAACCCTCGCCTAGTGGCTGACGAGAGTCACTAGGCCTCGCTTGTGGTCGGCAAGGGCCGGCTAGCTCTCGCCGAACATGATAGAAAGGAAAAGAAAAAAGAAAAGAAACGAAAAACTATTAGAAAAAACAAATTGTTTACGTCAGCACCAAGTGTCCTATGTGATACTATTGGTGTCCACGTTGGCGATTTAAAATTGGCCGAATGAACTCAATTAGCAAAACGTAAAAATGTTTAGAAATCGATTGGCAAAATAAAAAAGTTTAAAACCGAATTAGCCAAAGTCCAATAGTTTTAGAACTTTTTAGACAATTTTTCCCTTAGATTTCCTTACACGAGCTTTTATATTTTTATCGCAATCCGGTCTTTGGCCAACAAATAATCCGATAGAGTCATTATTTACACTCGGCTCATGTATTTCTCCCTACTTCTCATGGTGATTGTGGTACCGATCACTGTTTGGTCTGCTTGGGCCTCAGCCTCGAAGGAGCAACCGAGCAAGCCTCAAAAGGCAATTCCCTTCTAAGGCCGAAAAAATTCCCCCGTCTTTAAGTGTACCTAATCCCGATCGATTTTACATTACCAATGTAGCATTTCCTTAGTCGTCGACGGGTCCGGACGAGGGTTTTTTAGGTTCGGTATTGAACTTGGGCCCGGTCGGGACCGTTTGCTGGATCTACTTTTCGAGAATGGGCGAGGCCGGTCCGAACTGAAGGTCGTCGGCAGTCACCTACCAACGCATTAGCGTCCTCTTCTGCCAATATGATGAGCGCCACACATAAAGGACATGGATGGTGGATATGGAAATGCACTATGATGAAGAGTTGAGGCAAACCATGGAGAGTGCACCGCGCAATAGAGCTAGATTGAAATGGCAATCTTTGTGCTGGTGATTGCTATGATATGTTCCATCATTTGAATGCAATTGGGAATCTGGGGGTAAGGCTCTCTTCATCTCTTCCCGTCTCTTTTTCCTTTTCTCAGCGAATCGAAGAACGTTAGACACCAATGCGTGATTTAAAGTCGCATCTTTTTTATCCTTTCAGTGCTTGGAGAACACAATGCCGAGGATGGTTTTGGATAGTTGAATTTTCTTCGACATCACATATTGAGTCAAAATTATGATCACATCTCAGTAAACTCTACACATGTGACCTCATGGAAAATTGTCCATTCGGTTCTAAATCCATTGTGCGGATGGCAATTCAACTCTAAGCTATCCAATTTCGCCAATTTACTCACAAGTCTTTGCACGAAATTCCCCAGTGCATTCCTTTTGACAAATTTTCGCCGGAAAATCTCCTACTTAGCTAGCGATGATTGGACTATCGGCAATTTCCAGTGAAAACTTGCTAGAAGCACTACATTGAAATTTCGAGCAAAGGTTTAAGACTAAATCATCAAAAATGAAAAATTTAGGATTAAATTGATATATGTATAACATGTTTAGGACCGATTAGATAATTTTCCTGTTCATGATTTATGGGGTCGAAACTACAAAAGCATTTCCCCCCTTACTTCTCGTCAATTGAATCAAAATAGAAAATTGAGAAATTCCCACATAATAATTTTCTACTAAAGTATATAATTGATGGAAATTGTGGCCTTCAAATTCTCGAAAAGCGAAAAGGCAAAATTGAAAGGTTTAGATAAGAATTGGACAAAGTACAGTAGGTTTCAGACATTTTAGACAATTTTCCCATCATATTTTCTTACACGAGATTTTATATTTTTATCGGAATTCGATCTTTGGCCAACAAATAAGCCGGGGAAAATTTCAAACTAATACCCAAAGTTGGGTCATTTTCTCAAAAAGGAGTCCAAAGTGAATATAATGTTAAATAAGAACCTGAAACGCCCAATCAGTCTCAAATAGGGTCCCGAAGTGCTCAATTAGTATCAAATAAGAGCCTGAGTTCGCCGGCCAGTCAAATTTTACCGGCCGGCAAGCACGTCACTATTCCGGCGATCGAAATAAGGGTAATTTTATCTTTTACCTTTTAATTTTTTGTTTCTTTTTTCCTTTTTTTGTTTTTTCTTTTCCTTTTCCTTCTTCTTTTCTTCTTCTTTTTTTTTTTTCCTTTTTTTCCTCCGCCGGCCATAACCGGAGCTAGCGTAGGTTGTTGGCCTTTGGCGGAGGCTGCCCTTTCCAATGTCGGGCGAAAGCCGCCCTCACCTAGGCTGGGCTGGGCGGGCAAGGGCAACTCTCACCGAATTCGGCCAGAGCAAGGGTTGCTCTTGCCTGCCTAGCCTAGCCTAGGCGAGGGCAACCCTCGCCTAACCCTGGGTCGCCTTCGCTAGTGTTTGGCGAGGGTAGCCTTTGCCCGAGGCAGGCAACCTCCGCCAACCCCGACTATGGTCGGCGGAGGGAAAAGAGGAAAAAAGAAGAAGAAGAAAAAGAAAAGGAAAAGGAAAAGAAAAAAAACAAAAAAAAGGAAAAAAGAAACAAAAAAATTAAAAATATAAAAAATGAAATTACCCTTATTACGGTCGCCAGAACAGTGACGTGTTTGCCAACCGGCGAATTCAGACCCTTACTTGAGATTAATTGGGCACTTCGGATCTCTATTTGAAACTGATTGGGCACTTCAGGTCATTATTTGGCACTATGTCCACTTTGGACCCCTTTTTGAGAAAATGACTCAACTTTAGGTATTGATTTGAAATTTTCCCAATAATCCGATAGAGTCATTATTTACCCACGGCTCGTGTATTCCTCCCAATTTCTCAAGGTGATTGCGGGATCGGTGTCTGCTTGGTCCGCCCAAGCCTCAGCCTCGACGGAGCAACCGAGCAAGCCTCGAAAACCAATTCCCTTCTAAGGCCGAAAAAATCCCACATCTTTAAGCGTGCCCAGCCCCAATCAATTTTACGCTACCGATGTGGCGTTTTCTTAGTTGCTGACGGGTCCAGACAAGGATATTTAGGTTCGGTGTTGAATTCGGGCCCGGCTGGGACCTCGTTTGCCGGATCTACTTTTCGAGAACATGGGAGGCCGGTCCAAACCGAAGGTCGCCGGCCGTCACCTACCAACGCATTAGCGTCCACTTCTGCCATTATGATGAGCGCCACACGTGAATAGTATGGACGGTGGGCATGGAAATGCACTATAATAAACAGGCGAGGCAAACCATGGAGAGCGCACCAGAAATCACCGTCGCCCAATAGATTGAAATGGGAATCTTTTTGTGCTGGTGATTGCTATGATATGTTCCAATCATTTAAATGCAATTGGGAATTCTTGGGGTGAGGCTCTTTTCATCTCTTCCCTTTTTTTTTTCTTTTCTCAGCGGATCAAACAACGTTAGACATCAATGCGTGATTTGGCCACGTATATCAGGTTTCGCAGCTCTACGTACCTTGTCGTCGTCGTCTCTTCCTCCCCCATATCTCCCTCTCGATTCCTCCGCTTCCTCCTCAAGGGTCGAGGCGTCGAGTATGAGTAGATTCAGGTCCGTCGTGCATAAGTCTATCCGAGATGGATTCCGCTACCAATTTCGCCGTCTATACTAAATCAAACTACTTACCCGGGCCAATATGTTGGACCACTCTCGGGCCGATGCGTCTCTGACCTCTGCATTTCGCTCCGGCGACTCCTTTCATCCTTGGCCGGTATCTCTCATCCGATCAGCTCGCATCGACGATTTCATCGACCATATCCGTCGTTTAGATTGATTCCCGTGTGGTTAATGAAAATCGAGGGTACAATCAAGCAAAAGCAAGCATAGTAGTCCATTATGCGGTTGCTCAGGAGCTCAAATAATTGCGTCCGGGGCATGAACATGGTCTAGCGTTCAACTTTTAGTGGCCCTAAAAGTCAAAGGTTCCACCTGGAGCACTCGTCTCCGTAAAGCGTACAGTGGTCGGGCAGAAAAGGACTGGACGATTCTTAAAGTCGCATCTTTTGGGTCCTTTCGATGTTTGGAGAACCCGATGACGATGATGATTTTGGATCGTGAATCTGATTCGATATAGGATAATGAGTCCAAATTTATAAATCATATAATTACACTCATTATCGAACGCGTACATCTCAGTAAACTCCGCGCACATGTGACCTCATGATTGGCAAGGGCGATTGTTTATAACCCATGGAAATTGTCCAACATGCTTTAATTTCATTTTCTAAATGTCAATTCGGCACTAAACTTTCTAATTTCATCAATTTACCTTTAAATTTTTGCATGAAATTTTGATGCATTCTTTCTGACTAATTATTGTCAGAAATCGCTGATCTAGCCGGCGATGACTTGGATCGTCGTGTCGGCAATTTCCAGTGAAAATTTGTTAGAATGACTACATTGAAACTCCGTGTAAAAATTTAGGACTAAATCAACAGAATTAAAAAGTTTAGGATTAAATAATTATTAAAAAAAATAATTATTAACGGTAATATTTGACGAAAAAGTTAATAGCAGTAGATTTGGGACAAAAGTAAAAATTTTGGGTATTTTATGAGACAAAAAAAATTTTAGGTTATAATTGGGACAAAAATTAAAGTTTGGGGTTTTTTTGGGTATTATGTGGTAAATTTGGGACAAAAGTAAAAGTTTAGGGTTTTTTACGAGATAAAAGTAAAAGTTTGGGATTTTTTATGAGATAAAAAAAAGTTTCGAATTAATTGAAATAAAGACTAAAATTTGGGGTTTTTTTGGGTATTAGCCCCTTTTTCTTATATGTGGACCACGTTAGTCTAGTCCCACTTTTGTTAACATTTGATGGAATAATGCCATGTGCAATGCCCCCATTATGCTAGCGTTTTTGGTGAGACCTCTAGCCAAATTGCTTTGATTAGAATGTATGGAAGAAGATAACCTTCCTTCTTTCTCTTTTTTGGTTGGTAATACTGAAATTTCATTATTCGGAAAAAAGTCCTTTCCCATCAAAAACAAAAATATCCACCAAAAGTTTCGTGCGACCAGACAACCAATTCGGGACAAGACAACCAAAGATGATAACCTTCCTTCTTCCCTAGCTAATGATTTGTTCTCGGGACCAAGTATAGTGTCGTCAAAAAGCTCGTACATTTCAAAGATAAACAATATTGACATAGACAAATGTAGAATCTAACTTCGTTTTGAGAGTCAAGAAATTTAGCTCATTTGCTATTTAACTTTTTCGGCATCGGAAGCGGTTCCATAGACAATAATGTGCAAGTATGGTTGATCAATCTAGCCATCTTACCAAAACAACCACTCATTCGATACGGACTTTAGCCTTTTTTGAATGTCTACCAAACACCAATCATTTGTTGCAGATCGAAAGATCAAGTGACTGTCAAGGAAAACCAGATCTTCAAAAATACAAATTAATGGGAAATATATTGAATTGTCCCTCTTAATTCTCATAGACAACTTTTCCTAACAAGAAAATTGAACCGTATGACTAAGTTTATCTACTCACTCTTTTTCAAATCGAATCGATAGGGTATACCAATTGCATTAGAAATTTTTATCCTTCCAAATTTACGATTCGACAAAACTCTCGGATTACAATACTTAGCTGAAGGATTACAATGCACTGAAAATTAAGACCACACGGATTACATTAAACCAAAAAGAAAAATTCAAATACTAGATTGTACATCGAATAAAAATTCAAGGATCGGTTATGTCATTTCTCAAGAAAAATAACATATTCGTATAGCATCAAAGCTCATGTGACATTTACGTAGTGAGCAACTCACAAAATAACTTTACCAACTCGTGAGATAGGAAAAATCATAAAATAAATAGAGTCACCGTTCAGTGTCCAGAGAGAGAGAAAGAGAGATAGAAAATATTCAGTAGTTTGCGAGTGTTACCTCACCAGCTAACGAGTTAGTGTAATTAAAAATTCGACACATGTCTCGATTATGAAAAAAATTAAAAATACGATTTTCTTTCTCTTCATCTCCATCATGGCCACGGCCACCATCTCTTCGCCCACCGTCTCCATCCACCGTTCGAGGGGCGGTAACCTTCGTCTCCGACACCCACTTCCCCACCATGGTTGCTACAACGACTTCCCTTCCTCCGCCTCAAATAGTCACAAAGTCTTGCTGCCTGGGGTCCCCTTTCATTGTCCGTCCTTCGAGTTATGTCCAACAAATTCCCTCGTTGACTCAACCAGCACGTGTTAATTATTGGGGTTTGCCCCGGTGGCCACACCGTTCCTATTTGGAAAGAGAGAAATAGAAAGGGAGAGATGAGGAGTTTAATTTCCATATTCTCAAAGACTAGGGTGAAAACGTTTAATTTCAGACGTTAATTTCTCCTACGCTTTGTAAAGAGGCAAGGTAAAAGTTTAAAAGTGAGTTGAAAATTATAGTATGACAAGTACAAAAAAAAAAAACCGAACACGAGTTCCCTTCCGCACAACGTGGCCGCGACAGATCTAGAGCCATGGCCATGTCTAGTTTTGGAATCGCGGAGCCATGGCAGCAACGGACCTCGGAGCCATGCCCATGATAGAGTCACGTCTAGATCTGGAATTACAGAGCATGGCGCGTTAGACCTTAGAGCCATGGTTGTGTCCAGATTGGAGCCTTGGCCACAACAGATTTGGGGTGTGATCGCATCCGAGTCAGATCCGAAGACACCAGCCATAGACGAGCAAGGACAACGTACAACAGTGAACTTCCAGATCTGGCAAAGACCCTTGACGAAGGCGAGCACTAAGACTACAAAATTTCCAAATTTAGACATTGTCCATGGCCGTGAGCCTTGAAGGCGAGGTGCATGGCGACTCCACCGGTTACTCCGCCGGTGTACGCTCACGGCGGCCACAATGGCAAATGAAAGTGGAAGAGAGAGAGAGATGGATAGAGATTTTTAAATATTTTTTTTTATCTAATTCCAAGTCAATACATACGCGTCAATTTTTAATTGGCTCGAAATGAATAAATACATCCCGCGTCAGCCGGTGATGTGACGCTCACAAACCGCCAAATATTTCCTCGTAAAAGAGAAATCATACATTAGCATAAGGAGATATCAATACTTCATTTTTTAGAAGAAAACTCAACTTGCCATGTCGGTACGAACTGCGAAACCGGTACCAAACCGATGTGATGACCTCAAAATAATAGGAGCCGAGGTCGGGCCGAGGGGTAGGGTCGGAACAATTCTCAAACTTTACGGACGTGCCCCGATAAAAACCCGCCATAATAAGCTTCTCCCAAATTAAACCGGCGAATCAGTTCGACACTAATTTGAAAAAAAAATTGAAAAAAATACCCATGAAATGGTCGTCACAATAATGAAAGAAAAGCGGAAAATGATCGTCGTTAAATTCACGCGAGAGATGCTTGCGCAGTAGATCGGGATCCATTCCAATCCCACTTGACGGTCGGCGGATCGGGGCCGTCGATGGGGTGGGTCTAGCGCGACCGGCGGACCTCTTCGGATGGCTGGCTTTGAGGTGACGCTACACGGCAATCTTGGATCTGCTGACCTGACCGCCACGGGTCCGGGCCTCTTGCGCGGTGCGGTGCCCCGTGGGCTCCAGCGCGGCGGTCATCACGCATCACCGTCGCCGTCCACGTGGCAAATGGGGACCCCACCACCCCACCGCGGTTCTACACCCGCCTCCGCCCACAGCTGGAAAAAAAACATCCCCCTAGTCTAAGCAAAAAAACAATAAATAAATAAAGACCCGCACAACGACGCGATTTTCTATTACTTTTCGTTCTGGAAAAGAAATATTGGGTTAATCTAAAGCTATATATGTTAAAAGATGGGAAAATTCCAATAAGAACTTGAAGTACCCTAATTTTCTCAAATAAAATTCTGAAATGAATCTTGTAGTAAATAAGGATCTATGGCTATGTCGGTCTTAAATAAAGGTGTGAAATGACTATAGCAATTTTAAAAAAGGGCTTAACCTCACTAGTTGTCGGCCGGCTAAATATTCTGGTTGATCAAGGCCTCGCACTAGACGAGGCCATCCTTTGCATGTCCTCCTCTTCGGATATTGTTGGGGGCTGGCCGCCAACGAAAAATAAAAGAAAAAAGGGGAAAAAGGGGGAAAAAAAATTTTAAAAAAGAAGAAGAAGTAAATGATGAAAATGCTCTTGATTAACTGGAAAGTCGGGCCTAATTCTAAACAATATCCACTTCAGACTCTTATTTGAGAAAATGGGGGTACTTTAGCACTTACTTGAAATAAGGTTCACTTCAAGTTCTTATTTAAGAAAATGAAAGCACTTCATACTTTTATTTATAATTTTTCCTTAAAACAACAATTCGAAGAATATCTTTATAAAATGTTAATCAAGATAATTAGTCAGCAAATAATATTTTATTATCAATAACAATTAAAATTTAAATATTTTCGTAGATAACGAAATTTTTTTTTTCATATCTTTATAAAATGTTAATCAAGATAATTAGTCAGCAAATAATATTTTATTATCAATAACAATTAAAATTTAAACATTTTCGTAGATAACGAAATTTTTTTTTTCATTTAGTAATACAAGCGATTATCTTTAAAAAAATATTTTTCAAACCATTCGTTTTTTCGCGAGATAAAGTATCCCAAAGTGGGATGAGAAATTTCTATTACAACTTACTTTTTAAAGTTGTTCAAATATAATGACGGATTTGATCGGCCCCATGCAGCTAAAACCCGTTAATCCGTATAAATCTCTAATATAAGCATATCTTATCGATTCGCATTCGAAATTATTTATTTATTTATTTAATATCATCAATAACTCTACATCTTCTGAGCATAAAGCTCCATCGCGGGGCGGGCCTGCACCCTGGCAACAACGCATTTCTCTCTCTAACTCCTCTCTCTCTCTCTCTCTCTCTCTCTCTCTCTCTCTCTCTCTCTCTGTTTCTGCAACTCTCCTCTTCTTCTTCTTCCTCGTCTTCGTCGCCGTCACTCGAGTCCTTACCTTTTTCTGCTTGCTCATCTTCATCTCTTCGAATCGTCCCTTCCCGTCAATCGATTCCTGAAGCGGCCGGCGTGAAGCTCTCCGAATCCGATCAAAGACCCACGAAATCTGACGGCCCCCCGCTACAATGCGAAACCCCTGATTCCGAGCGAATGCACCGGCGGCGGCATTGATAGATTGAGTGCAGCTTCTTGTTCTTGTTCTTTCTGGGGAAGATGAAGGCGACCCAGAAAGATTCGGAGCGAATGGCCTTCTGGGACCAGATGAGGGTGCCGCCGTCCGGGACCCCGACCGCCGTGCCCGGCATCGGCGGCTCGCAAGCCCGGGCGCTGCCGAAGCTGATGGTGTGGCTCATCCTCTTCGTGTCCGTCACCTACGTCGTCTACACACTGAAGCTCGTCTCCTCCTCCCGTGCCTGCGGCGACGACGAGCCCTTCTCCACAGCCCACCACCTCGCCTCCTCCTCCTCCTCCTCCTCGTCGGCCACGGCCACGGCCACTGCCGCCAACTCAACCCTTCCCTCCTCCTCGCTGCCGGCTCGCAGCGGCACGGCCCTCGCCGAATCGGAGCAGAGGACGGAGCTCCGGCACATCGTGTTCGGAATCGCCGCGTCGGCCAATCTCTGGGAACAGAGGAAGAACTACATCAAGCTGTGGTAACTACAAATCGCCCCAGAGATTTTTTGCCAGAAATTTCGAGCTCGTCGTTACTTTTGGTCGATCAGTCCTTGTGGGTTTCCACGCTCGGACGAAAATGTCTCGAAATCAGCTCATTATTTTCCCCCGAAAAACTTTTAGCTGGTCGGAACTATGGAATGTGCACCGGAAAATGTCGTAGAATCAGCACCGGAAGAACCTCAGATTGGTTAATTCCAATCCGAGCACGAATTTGATTCATCATCATCCACCTACATTTTCCCAAATTTAGCTCTCCTTTTGTTGTTTTTCTTAATCGGGCTCCTGTTCATTTCATTCTTCTGGAAACTTTCCTCGATTGAGCTCCTGCCCATCGCCACACTCACTCGCACTCATCGCCACCGACGATTGTTTCCCGCAGGTTCAAGCCGGAGGAGATGAGAGGCATAGTGTGGCTGGACAGCGCGGTGGCGACGCGCGCCGGCGAGGGCCTCCCCCAGGTAAAGATCTCGGGCGACACCTCCAAGTTCAAGTACACGAACCGGCAGGGCCACCGGTCGGCGCTGCGGATCTCGCGGATCGTCTCGGAGACGCTCCGGCTGGGCCTGAAGGACGTGCGGTGGTTCGTGATGGGCGACGACGACACGGTGTTCGTGGCCGAGAACCTGCTGCGGGTGCTCCGGAAGTACGACCACCGGCAGTACTACTACATCGGGAGCCTGTCGGAGAGCCACCTGCAGAACATATACTTCTCGTACGGGATGGCCTACGGCGGCGGCGGGTTCGCGATCAGCTACCCACTCGCGGTGGCCCTGGAGCGGGTGCAGGACCAGTGCATCCAGCGGTACCCGGGGCTCTACGGCTCCGACGACCGGATCCAGGCGTGCATGGCCGAGCTCGGCGTGCCCCTCACCAAGGAGCTAGGGTTTCACCAGGTGCGCATCCTCAACGTCTTCTCCCCATTGCCTTAGTTCAATGCTCATTCGTAGAAAGTAACCTTGACTTTAACACACGTAGAGATTAGACACGCGCGACCCAAGATCGACCCATTTACTTTAATTTGCTTCTTACCATGTTAAGAGTGATTAATTTAAATCATAGAATTAACATAATTAAGATAATCGGATCATTAAAATAGGTCATCATAGCTAAACACTATGTCTACATCGACGCATTGCGATTTGCGAATTACTTTATTAAGAGAAGTGCGTCCGCTAACCATTGGCGTCGTATTGATCGAAAGTGCGGTTTCGTGGGTTTGTTGGGTTGGTTTTACTCGGTTGTTGGCGGCCCCTCTGCTTTTCGTCCGGTTTCGATCGATGAGGGGTCTTCTTTCTCGAACCGGGGTCAGCGATCCTTCAATGACAATGGTGGGTTTGAAAACGTGTTTAACGAGGGGGGTGGTCTTGTTTTAGTGTACTTCTAATCCGGGTTAGTTAGAGATTTGACTTTTTCATTGTCTTATAATCAAGACGTATCTGCGGCGGGTGCGCGAGAACTCAGTGATTGAAGGCGGGGATTCCTCCTCTTCTAGTGGGGCCACCGCCCAACGTTGTTGCTTTGGCTAGTGTCGGTACCGGGTCGTCGGTCGAGGGCTTTTCGTTGGGTAATTCGGGGCCGGAGAAGGTTCGGACGTTTCGCGCACCCGCCCGATCGGTCGCGATGCATGCGGTAGTCAAAAGGATAGCGATCGGCTCGTGAAATCTCGAACCCATTTCATAAAATAAGGTTAAGATTCGAATCAAAATTCAAATGAAATTTGATGATTTGTTTAACTATCGGGCGGTGGCGACAACTTGTCAGGTTGGTCCTGTACCGGGGGGCATGAGGACGTTCTGATTTCTGAGGCCCTGTCTTTCACGGGGGGGGGGGTTTTTAGCCTCAAATGATGTCCGTGCCTAGGCTCCTAGGAAGGGGGCCCCGGGTGGTGGCCCGCCCCCCCCCCCCCGACGCTACACGTGTCGGGGGCCCACGCGGGACCCGGTTTGGGCCCAACCCGCACGCGCACCGAGGGCCCGTGAGGTGCACGCTCCTTTCTTTTGCAATATTGGACCCCTCCCCGAAAGCGGTCAACGTCTAGTCAACACTTTGGGACTGCCCTGTGCGCACATGCCAATAAAATATTGGCCCCCCCCCCCCCCCCCCACCGCAAAAAAAAAAATAAAAACAAATATAATATGGGAAAATTACTGCATTCACAGTCGAGGTTTAGGAATTTTGCGGAACATGACCGTTCTGTCGGGTGGATTCTCTTATCAGCTGCAATTAATGCTTCAGCACAATCGCGACTTTGTAATGATATAATCTCAATGAGTTGATCTTGATAGCCGAACGTTTTCTCTCCAGTACGATGTGTATGGCAACCTGTTCGGGCTCCTCGCCGCCCACCCGGTCACCCCCTTGGTCTCCCTCCACCACCTCGACGTGGTGGAGCCCATCTTCCCGAACGTCACCCGGGTCCAGGCCCTCCAGCGCCTCACGGTGCCGATGAAGCTCGACTCGGCCGGCCTGATGCAGCAGTCCATCTGCTACGACAAGGCGCGGAGCTGGACCGTGTCCGTGTCGTGGGGGTTCGCGGTCCAGGTCTTCCGGGGCGTGTTCTCGCCCCGGGAGGTCGAGATGCCCTCGAGGACGTTCCTGAACTGGTACCGGAAGGCGGACTACACGGCGTACGCGTTCAACACCCGGCCGGTCAGCCGGAACCCGTGCCAGAAGCCCTTCGTGTTCTACCTGTCGAATGCGAGGCTGGACTCGTCGACGAACCGGACGGTGAGCGAGTACCTCCGGCACCGGGTGCCCAATCCGCATTGCAAGTGGAAGATGGCGAATCCGGAGGCCCTGGACTACGTGGTGGTCCGCAAGAAGCCCGACCCCAACCTGTGGGATAGAGTAAGTAAAACCACTTATCAGTACTAACTTTCTATGCTTAATCGTCTTCAGTTACGGACTTTTGCGTGTAATCGACGGCTCTTAACTTTCGTTCACTTTTCGCCTGTCCTTTGCAGTCGCCGAGAAGGAACTGTTGCCGGGTCGTGAGCTCGAAGCGGAAAGGGAGCATGGTGGTGGACGTCGGCGCATGTAGGGAAGGCGAGATCAGCGAAATCTAGGGCCAAAAAGAAATCTGAACGAAGAACAGCTCGTGGGGGTTCCTTAGGAAGTTGGTTAGCTTTCTCCCAAATTCTATTTCCCTCTCCCCAAAATTGTTTAATTACATCCCTCCCCCCATTTTGATTATTCATCAAGTTGCCAATTTTGTAAGCGCCCCCCACTTCCCCTCCCCAAGTGGACACGATCTGTCAATTAGGGAAAAACGTTAGAGAAGGAACAAGCATGTTTATCAATGTACAAAAAGCCGCGGATTACACGTACACCCTTCGCATACCCTTTAAGAAAGTGACAGTTTCGATTGCTAAATTTGCCTCCGTCGAGCAGCAAAGTGATGCGTTGTCCAATCTCCGTGATGCGTTTAGCTCGGCCGGATCCGATTCCCGGACAAAGCGACGTGGCCGAGGGGACACAGTTCGCCCGTTTCTCTCTCTTTCCTCTTGATCGGGGGCTCTTTTTTGGCGTTTGGTTAAAAGATAATATTTTTCAAATAATTGAGGCAAATTATTAGGGGTCTTTTCAATCGACCCCGTCGACTTTTTCAAGTTTTGTTTTGTTATCCAATCCTCGTGCTGCTGTTATAGCTCGGTCGGATCGGATTCTAGGACAAAGCGATGCGGCCGGGGCGACACCTTTTACCTAGGGATGAGCAAGATGGACCGCTCAAATTAGGATCGGACCGGACTGAACCGAATCGGACCGACGGGTTTGGTCCGGCTCTCTATAATATCGGTCTGGTTCTCGGTTCTAGAGTGGGAACCGAACCGGATCGATAAATATATATTTTTCTAATTTTTTCATATATATAATATATATAAAAAATATTTAATATTGATCCCATGGGAACCGATTGTTCAATTTTTTCATATATTATATATTTTTTTAATTTTTTCCATAGCCTTGTAGGATTAAATCAAAACAATAAAGGAAAGAACGGAACGATCGGTTTCTAGTTCACAAATAATATTTAATATTGATCACATTGGAACTGGACCGAACCATTAGTCTCGTCCGGTCTACAATCCCAAGATTAGCTGGTCCGGTCCCCGATCTTAGAAATTGGGAACCGATCCTCTCGATTCTTGGGTTGGATCGAACCGGACCAAGATCCGCTCATCCCTACTTTCGCCCATTTCACTCTCTCTTTTGTACATCAGTTTGATCGCTCAACTGCTCTTTGAGGGCCCGCTTTTCCGATGTGGATGTCTCCGGACATGTGCGGTGGTGGGACTCTCGGGTCATTGAATCTGATTCTAGCGGGACCCGTCCCCCGGCTGTGTTCCCATCGTCGCCGTGCAGCGACCGCCGGATCCATTGTCCTATCCTCACGTGACGGCACCGACCGACACGCGAACGGTAAAACTCGATGAGATCGAGTCCGCGGTGACAGGTTTGGCCAGGACGCGAAATGAGCCAATCATGTGGTGTCCGCCGCTCGGAGCGATATGAAAGTCTCTTTGCAGCGGGTGAGCGCGGGACCCGTCGACCTGCTGCTCCTCCTGTTGTCACTGACTGCAATTGTGCAAAAGAAAAGTGTCGGTGACTTCGTCAAGAGCGGAGGAAATTAATGGGTGTCGGAGAAGACGAGGGGCCTTTCGGTTTCGAGTCCGCTGGCAAGGTTGGCATGCACCAGCAATCATCGTAACATTGATGAATGCAGGCTCCGTTCTACGTTTCAACCCAGTAATCAATGGTCTAGAAATGGGAAAATGTCGTAAATGGTTCTTCAAATTTGATCCAATTTACAATGCGATCTTTTAAGTTTTTAATTTATTCAATGTGGTAATATGTAACGTCGTTCCCGAACTTTCAATTTATTCAATTTTGCCTCTGAACTTAAATTAACGAAATGATAACATCGAACACTAACTCGAACATATACCAAAAGATTATAGATCACGTTAAACAAATTAAACTTTAAGAACCACATTGCACATTGGATCAAAATTCGTGAATTATTTATGTCATTATCCCTTAGAGAACTAACCGCGTCCTCTTCTGAACATAATCTCGTTTGCACAAATCATATTTATTGGGGAGGCCAGACGCGAAACATCCAATAATTTACGATTGACCCGATTGACCAAATGAAAAAATATCGGCCTGGTCCATTCAAGATGACACAGCTGTAAGAGGAGAACGAGCGTGTCGGACCGGTCCCAAGTCGCAGCTTCCCCAACTTGGATACGACTATGAAGATGGGACAGCGCGACCTCTTATATGAAAAACTTATATAAGGTTGCTCGGCTTTCAATCTACATTTCAATTATTGTTCACTCGTAAAGTCAGATTTGTTTGAGTTCGATCGGTCTATGTTCTGTACACGTGCTGTAGTCTGGGGATGGACGTGCAAATCTAGCCTAGCTTGATACGGAAGCTACGGAGGAAAATTATTCTTAATCTGGACGACTGCATGTTGGGTTAGCTGTATGCATTCCGTGACAGATCGTACCCTCTTCTTAAAGATCCATGCAGTTTCAGCAAGATCCCGTTTTCCAAACGTGAATTTCGGTTCGGTCCGGTCCGGTCCGGTTGACGGAGCTGGGTCCCTCGATTCGAAGGCCCGTAGAGCCGGCCCGAGAGAGGCCCAAAAGGCCCTTGTTACATTCCAAGAAAGCTGCTTGTTTCGAACCTACAATGGACCCCCCAAGAAAGAAAAATCAAATGGGTCGTCACCCATTTTCGAAATACAGGATTTATTTTTCTCGACACATATTTTTTGGAAACCCAAAACGAAGAAAATGAAGGATTGGATAGCAAGGACTGCACGAGTTGAAAGCACACATGGCCCTTTCCTAAAACAAAGTGTAGGATAGACTCGTCGCGATACGGTCGTGGTAGGTTAAACTAAGTGAGACTTGGTGTTATATCGAGGTCCACATGATTACAGTTTTGAACCTTTTTATAGGCGTGACGGATGTAATAGGTTTACTCCTGCACACTGAATCGCCCCGAAATAAAGTGGGCTTGACTCGAGATTTCGTTAAGGGATAAGTGCATTATAAGTTCTGAAATTTATCACGAAAATGCAATTAAATCTTAAAACTTTCAAAAAGTGCAATTGAATCCTAAAACTTGTAACGAAAGTGCAATTAAGTCCTAAAACTTTCAAAAGATGCGATCAAATTCTAAAATTTATCAAATTGGTCCACTTAAGTCCTTTCGCTAATTGCACTTCTTGAAAATTTTAGGACTCAATCGAACTTCTATGACAAGCCTTAAAACTCGATTGCACTTTC
Organism: Syzygium aromaticum; assembly: GCA_024500025.1. NCBI lineage: Eukaryota > Viridiplantae > Streptophyta > Magnoliopsida > Myrtales > Myrtaceae > Syzygium > Syzygium aromaticum. Next base: position 4,884,119 of record CM044889.1, on the reverse strand, counting down.
TTGATATATTTTAGGATTTGATTGCACTTTTTTAAAGTTTTGGGATTCAATTACACTTTGATGATAAATTTTAGGACTTCCAATACATTTATCCCTTTTTCAAAAAAGACATTGCATAAGCCATAAGTTGCCATGACAAGATTGCAAAAATTGTTTGAGGTGGACTGAAGGCAGGAAGAAAACCGTCGAAAATTGGAGGGAAAATTTGACACCATTCATATAGTATGAGATAATATCGGCCGCAAATGTCTCAATACCTGCTTGTCCTCACCCGCAGTTGGCGACGGAAATTGACCTTTGCCCTATGAGAATTGGAGGCTGTGAAGGCAATGAACTCTCTCCCTCTCTCTCTCTCTCTCTCTCTCTCTGCGAAGGTCGTGACGAAGTTCAGTCACGTCCATGAAAACTGAAGCATTTGAGACAGATTACTAGGACTAGAAGGAGCAACAACATCATCCCCATTTGCAAACACCCACGAGCTCTAACCACCCTGCACTCTTTGTCCTTGTTCCTACAAGAATTTGTGTCAACACTCTGCAGCCTTAAACACTTAGAAACACAGATGCACAACCAATGGCTAGGGACTACTGACTTCCCAGTGCAATTGCCGAATAGCTTGTTTTCATCATCATCGATTCATCATCATCATCGTCGTCTTCTTATTGTCGACTGTGTCCAGCTCTGCATTCTTTACTCACCCAAGAGCGACATGACCACACTCCACCCAAAGCTATCTTCGGCCTCTTCTTTCCCTCTTTCCCACAGAGTCGTCTGCCGCTTCAACGCCGTCCATTGTAGTGCTCAGAGGATCGATATCTCTAGCAACAGCAATGGCAGTGCCAACGGGAAGGCCACTTTCCCTGAGAAGGATCCTCTGATCCGCCAGGTCGCCTCGGCAGCCCCCCGGCCTCGCCGCATCATTCTGGTCCGGCATGGCCAGAGCGAAGGTAAATTACATTGGATTTGGCTAAAAAGTTCGGCAATTTATCTGTTTAACATGTTGTCCTTACGTTTGCAAAGCCTGCACTAATGATTAGTGTATAGAGGTGTGGACTGCATCTGCATTAGAAAGAACTGAGAAAGATAAGACTGGCGGTACAGACACTTCTCACATGTTATAAAGAGTGAGATGTGTCTATTAATTTTGACCAGAACAAAGGGTGTGATTGTCCTCTTTTTTAATGTTTCAAGGAATGTCGCATTGTACCCATGAACTATGAGGGTATTGTTCGACCAAAAGAAAACTATGAGGGTATTGTGCCTGACGTGCTAAAATTATGAAGACTGCACTCACAATTTTAGGATGTTTGAGCGAGACAGTATGAGAGTTGGATTTTAATGAAGAGTCTGACTCTGAGGTACAAAATGTTTAAGTGCATGACCCCATTTAGACAAGAGGGTGAAATTCTATTGCTCCCAATTGCAGCGGGAGGACAATCAGGGAGACAAAAGGCAAAACGCTGATGCTAAATTGTCATTTTGCATCTCGAGTTTGTAATGATCAAATTATGTACAACACTGGCAGGTAATGTGGATGAGAGTGTGTACACAAGGGTTGCCGATCCTAAGATCGGCCTCACTGACGAAGGGAAGGCAGAAGCGGAGGCAGTTGGTTGGAAGATAAGAGAGATGGTTGAGAAAGATGGAGCAGATGATTGGAAGGTCTACTTCTATGTGTCACCTTACAAAAGAACCCTAGAGACTCTGAGGAATTTAGGCAGGGCTTTTGAGAGGTCAAGGATTGCAGGCATGAGAGAAGAGACTCGTCTAAGAGAACAAGATTTTGGTAAACAAATCTTGAGTTCCCCTCTTGTGTTGCAAAACACAGCTGTTCAAAACCAGCTTCAATTCAATTAAGTTTCTTGAATTGTTTTCTTTTTCATTTGAAAGGGAATTTCCAGGATAGAGAGAAGATGAGAGTTGAGAAACAAATGAGAATAATGTACGGTCGTTTCTTCTACAGATTTCCTGATGGAGAATCTGCAGCAGATGTTTATGACAGAATTACTGGTATTTCTTCTCTTTCTGCCCCCCATCAAATTTACTCGGTTTAAAATTTCCTGGAAACAGCAAAAAATGATATTGAGGTAACTTTTACTGGTGAAAGCAGGATTCAGAGAAACTCTAAGGGCTGATATTGACATAGGACGGTTCCAACCTCCGGGGGAGCGGAGCCAGAACATGAACCTGGTGATCGTGTCGCATGGACTCACGCTGCGGGTCTTCCTGATGAGGTGGTACAAGTGGACCACGGATCAATTCGAACGCCTCAATAATCTGGGCAATGGTGAAATGATTGTGATGGAAAGAGGGTATGGTGGAAGGTAATTCTTTTCAACAGTCCTGAAACAGAGCATTTCTTGCTTTTTGTGCTTTATTGGAGTCGCTCAACATATATGAGCTATCAAAACTAAAACGATCCCCGAACCCGGTGCAGATATAGCTTGCTAGTGCATCACACTGAGGAAGAGCTGAGGAAGTTTGGATTGACAGAGGACATGTTGGCTGATCAAGAATGGTAATGAGAAAACGGACATTAAAATCATAAATTCTTTGAGTTCTTATCCATCCGGTACTGATCTAAGAATTTCTTTGTTTCTGGTTCAGGCAAATACACGCGAAGCCAGGCGAGCTAAACTACGACTGCCCTATGCTGAATTCGTTCTTCACTCACTTTGGAAACGAGAGGGTTGATACCTAGAGCAAAAACACGAGCAAAGTTGGCCGGAAAAAAGGTGGGAGGTAGAGCAACTTGTGGAGCGAACCACAATCGAAGCGCAGGCTGATTGTAATCATGGGATTAATATGAGGGCAGACACAGATCTCTCGATCGTGGCGTGCCGAAATTGCTACGCCACGAGAAGAATTAACTGTGTAACTACACGTTAGTAGTCATGCCAGTATCAATGGGAATATCAGGATAAGATGGAGGGAAATCCTGTTCATGCTATTGATTAATAAGCTACACGAGAATAAGTGCATTCCTACAGTTGTCCGATGCACGGACAGCGAATTTGCGTAGTGTCAAGAGCATGTCCCTCTAAATTTTAGATTCCTGAAGGAAGTAACATGCATACCATCGCAGGAGAAAATTTTTCTTGCTGAAAACAGAGCATACCAAGTAGTTTCCGCCGGAAGAACAAGACAAAAGGCTATGATACACAAAACATACATTTGAGTTTGCCAGCTAAAAGCTCGGACCATACTTAATTTAGAACAAGAATTGCAACGGAATATGACAATGCATTCTTCCCACAACAGCAAGACAGAAGCTAATGGTACAATTTTCCAGAGAAACTCAAATATCCAGACAAACAAATAACTCCATATTGCGCAACAAATATTACATATATCACCTGGAATTAGATTCCGCTATCTACACCCCGAAACCATGTATGAGAACAAATATCCTGAACATTGCTTGGCAGCCAACTTACAGTCTCTGGTTAACATATCCCGAGCCAGGAGAGAGCAATGTTCCCTAACCTCATCTAAGAGCGTACCAAACCAATCATCCTGCCTTCGAGAACCCTGCACCTCCATTTACAGCCTCAACAGGTCACGCAATTGAAGTTAAGATATCTAGTGTGCGATCCACTCCTTGGAACTCTAGCAGAGTTCACAATAACTAAAGAAACGCAGAGGCTCGGCGCACTGATCTCAGACTATTAGTACCTTGTCCCTGAATGTACAAAAAATTTGAAAATGCAACCCTAGTTATATGCCAAGCTAGTTTGTTACGGCATCAGATTGACAAAAACAGTAGAATCTAAAGGAAGTAATGGCAAACAGACCTAAATCGAACCAAGTCACTGATGTAATTTTTACACTTTAAAACCAAGTCACCGAAGGCACATGCCAAGAGGGTAATTTTCCATATTTTATGGCACTTTATCATGATCATTAGTCTACAAAAGCTGTCAAATGAGCAAATGACATTGGGAGAAAGTGCCGGCTATCAGCCAGGATCAACTAATATGGCTTTGTAAGTTCATCATTCAGCAACCTAGAAGTTAATCGTCCACCAAATCAACAAAAGTTCACCAACACCATAATATGGATCTTCTTGTTATTATTCTGTCGCCCAACTACTTGCGATTGAGTTCAATCTTTTCCAGTTTCCAACCAAACCACGTTAAACAACCATCCCCCATATGTTATAAAAGCCCACTGGAATAAGTTTAACAAGACCATCCTCCTAAAGGAAGAGAAGTGACACTGTTGTCATTGGAGAAATGGAACGGAACACAATTTTATCACAGAAAAAAACATACCATAAAAGCAGCTGGATTGAAGATGCTAATAATCTTGTTAGACTCTCATGAGATAAAAAGAGTAAATTTAGAAACAGAGCACTCAATTTGGAAGCATGATAATCAAACGAAAGAGCTGAGATATACCAATTGAGAAGGAGTCTTCATTCAAGATAAACAATTTATGAATTCTCAGCAGTACCTGCAGTAATTTGTAGCAACCGCGGTTGCTGCGGGTCGCCATTTCTCCTCCAGAAAGCCCTTCGCCACCAAACTTCAAAACCTCTTTGGATGTTCGGACAATCTTCACCTGACGCCAAGAATCTGTCGAACCAAGCAATCATTATTTCCTGTTGCCAGGCTAGAGGCAGTGTGAGAATCGTATTGCTAAGGCCATCTTCAATTAAGTGCCTATCAAGACCCTTGGACGCCCTCCTCATCCACCCAAAATCATCGTAGAATGGCACCAACCATGTCTGCAATAACATGCACCTTGCATCTTTAGAAGCCAAAAGCCGCCCTTTCCCAATTGCCACAAACAACTGTGCCGTAACTCTGCTAACTTCGAATCTGTGAACCGCTGGAACTTTGGGGTGCGCATCGGACATATCAGATTGAGAAGCCCAAGATATGAGGAAGTCTTCAGCAATCTGTCTATCTATCAAGATATCCAAGAGCCAATGCAAATTATTGGCCTGCCGTGCAATCTGAGCTACATCTTTCAACTCTGATTCTGCAGCTAGCAGAAAATGCTTGCGAAGCAATTGCAAGCACCCATCACAGGCAGTGTATAAAGACTCTTTCCGGATATCACTCTGAGAGGAGTTCTCTCGAAGCATCTTAGCCACTAACCCTTTCATATCCCGCTTCGCCTTTTCATCCTTTCCTTCAAGGACCACGTGTAAAAGTTTAAGCAACACTTCCTCATTGTCGTTTCCCGCAACTACTCCATTACTAACTTCCATAGAGACCCTCTTCAGAACTTCGCCAGTTGCGGCCCCATCAAACCGAAGATTTGATAGTAGAGAAGCCACCTTCTCTTCTTCATCCTCGGCCCATGGAGCAGCTTCTAAGTACTCCAAACAAGATAACACCCCAGCATCAAAACCAATTGCCGCCGAAACCTAGAAAAATTAAAGCAAACCATCGCATTCAAAGCTCCCAATAACCTTACCAACAACCTGAGTCGCTTATAATACAGGCAATGTGATAAAACCAACAACCATTTGAATTTACATTATTTTACTTTCAACTGCTTCAAAATGCTATGACATAATTACATTTCTCAAGACCACATAACTCTAGCTCCTTCCCTCTCTATACTAAATTTTTTTAAGAACCAAATCAACAAAATCAATATGATAAAAGCAAATTTATCACGCCTTACCTTCAAAATACCAAGAACTCTGCTCACATCCTCCTTCATGAGCCTCCTCCTCAGATCCTCACAATACATTAACCTCAACGTCTCCACATACACCTCCACATCATCGCAGTCCGCAATCTCCACGACGGGCGCTGCCGCTGTCCGCTGCTGCTGCTTCATCCACTGATCCGACAGCTTCGCAGCGAAAAACTGGCTATGCGCCGCAAGTATTTCCCTATGCACATTCATAGAAACACTAATATCCCCATCCTTGGAGCTCAACGTGAGCTTAATGTCGCTCGAAGCAGAGTCGTTGAAGAGACTCCCCGGACTCCTCGAGGCCAGGACCTCCGAAATTCGCTGCAAGGTCAGGGCTTGCCTGTCGAGAATGGGCAAGGGGGGTCTCACGCCCGACGCGTGAACGGGGACATGCATTTGTGTCCTCGGGTGGATCATGTCGGGTTCGCTGGCCATCATCTCGAAGAGGGTCGGGCTGGATCGGGGCTTCTCCGCCAGGGACGCCCCCGCCGCCGCCCCCGCCGCCGCCGCGGGCGGAGGAGGCGACATTGGGTTCAGGAGGCCGGCGGTGAGCACGGAGTTGAACTTCGTGAAGCCCCCCGACGCGAAGGCGTCGTCCCCCGGGGGGTGGCCGTTGGCGGGGGCCGCCGCGAAGTCCATGACCGGCGACAGACTCCCGGGGGAGAACCTGATCCAGAAGGGCGAGCCGGGATGAGGGAGGGCGGCGTGGGCCGGGTACGGTCGCTGCGGCTGCGGCGGCGGCGGCGGGGTCCTGGAGGCGGGGCAGCACCAGGAGTCGTCGCGGGGGGAGGAGACGACCGGCGGGCCCGGCTTGGGAGGGCGGTCGGCGGCGGAGGAGGAGGAGGCGGAGGGGGTGGCGGAAATGGTGGTCTCGCGGCACTTGCGGCGTTTGGGCTTGGTGGGGGGTGGTGGGTTCTGGAGCTTGAGTTGAGCGGTAGCTGTGGTGGTGGTGGTGGTGGTGGCCATGGGGTAAAGGTTTGGTATTTGTCCTCGTTGGGTGATTAAATAACCTGTCCTTTAGCTCCGAGACATCGGCATCAGAGACAGAGAAGGGCTAGAGAGAGAGAGAGAGAGAAGGGAAGTTTTGGGGAGGCGATGAAAAGGAGAAGAAAAGAGAGACAGGGAAGCATCAATGTCTGACAGAGTTTCAGAGAAGAGGAGTCTCATTAATGTCGCTGTCTTCTTCTCCTTCTTCCTTCTTCCTTCTTCCTTCTTCCTTCTTCTTCTTCTTCTTCTTGGTTGTAAACAAATGTCCGTGTTTGCAGCGCACGGGGCTCTCTGTCTCTCTGTCTCTCTCCCATTAAATCCATCGTTTCAGCTCGAAACTTAGGATACGGTCCATGCGCCGCACCTCCTTTCGTACATTCGCCATGAAATCGACGGGTCCAGGTCCATTCCAACAGCTAGGCATCTGTTGCATTTCAATCCAATAAAGGGCGCCGAGTTTCACGAGAACTCCAGCACGATGCGGAAGGACATTTGCCATATAATTATGATTTACTAGTGTGAATTGCTACGAGTTCCAGAGAGCCGGTGCAATCGAGTTCCAAAGTCGGTCGGATAAGAGAAGCACTTACCAATGCTCGATCTTTCACATGTAGTCGGGGTTGTTTCTCGCACCAACTTTTCGAATGTCGGTTTTTCTTTTCAATCAAATAAGATAATTGGCATGTAACAAGAAATATCTTAACTCCCATATTAATTTACGGACCGAGCGAATTGTAATTTATCTCGTGTTGATTTATTTTTCTTTATTTCCTTCTGAAGCTATGTCCTTGCGAGCAATAGCTTTCTATGGGATGACGTGGTGAGATTGATGCAGGTGATCTTAATCTTATCGTTTACTTATGTACTCTCACGGGTAGAGCATATTTATGATCTAATGGCACGGCATTAAATTTCGAAAATAAGTTGTGCATAAGTTTCATGTCGTCGCTGGCGTATCATTAATACGATGCCTCGTCGCGATCTATTTTGTTTAGGAACATAATCGTGATTATGATATACACACAGCCCTGTACCATTTCGAATGGTTTTCCTGAGTTCATAAGACAGGAACATTATTATGTTATTAGCTCGTGAGTGAGGATTTTCCAAATACAATTCTAAAGGCTGATAAGGAGTGCCTTACATGACTAGAGAGAAAATGATATAAATCTTCCATAAACTTTAGTTTAATGTGGTTTAATGTGTTATGTTTTTTTTTGAACTTTTAATTTATTTAATGTGATCCATGAACTTCAGTTCAATCACTCCATCCCTCGACTTTTAATTCAATATTCAATGTGGTCCATGAATAATGATGCATGTTATTTAGTTCCCGAACTATGTGAAAATGCTCGATGTTGTTTTTGAACTTGAATCAATGAAATGATAACATTGAATATTTTTGTATACATTGAACAAATAAAAAGTCGATGAACGATATTGCACTTTGGGTTAAAGTTCATGGACTGCATTGGATGAATTAAAAATTCAGAGACGACATTGCACATTAAATCAAAAGTTTAAAAATCATTTGTATAATTATCTCAGTAGAAATTAACTAATCACAAGTGAAAAATTCGTAATTCGGGTTAATGATTTTGCAAAATTTTGTTCTTTCTACTAATTGGGGAAAAAAAAATAGAAGAATAGTAACGAAGATTGAAAAGAATTATGAATTCACAAAAATGCTTATAAAAAAATTGTCACTCGTCTCACATACATGCAAAGAAGCGAGTTCCGAGGTTTTATTGAGACATTGAATTTTCGAATTGTAACTCTCATTTAAAACACTGTGAATCGCAAAATTTAAAATTCTTATGATCAACGGATGAAATTTACTTCTCTCTTTTTTTTTTTATCGACGGTTACGATCGGGATTCCTTCTCTAAGAAAACTCTTAGAAAAATTCCAAAAGCAAGAATTATTTTTTTTTTATCTGTTCTTTTTTCATTTTCCAGGAAAAGAGTGGCAAGAAAAGCAGAAAAAGAGAGGAACAGCCAAGCCCCACCATAATGTTTCCATTTAAGATTTCTCCCATTTTATGGACTGAAGTTAATGTCCTTTTGTGGTTTTTTTTCCTTTTCTTTGTCGAGAGTCCCCTTGTGGTAGTTCGGTTGCTTCACTTGTCAGTATCGTTCCAGTTATTTCATTTCATTTTTTCTATTTTTTCTCTTCATTTGTTGTGTTGAATTTTAATGATGACACGTTTCATTTTTTTTTGGTTTCTCGAGTCATTTTTGGAATCTACTTGTTGCTCTCCACTCGGGCCTTCTCGGTCTCCGTGTCAGTCTCAATTGCTGTGATGGATCGCACACTGGACAGGACAAGATGAGAAAACAAAATGATCTTACAAACACCCAAGGGAAGAAACAATAAGTAAAGTTGTAATGATCGAAAAGCGTAAAACGGACCAGACATTATATTGTCAGTCCCACGGACTGACAGTCTTGCCAATTCAACCAAGCATTCATGATATAAAAAAGCTGAAATTTTGGATGTTTTTTTCCTAATTTAGTGATCTTGTCATTTATCATTACTTTTGCTTGATCAATACATAGATGTAGCTATGAGATTTATGTTTAGCAAGAATTATGTAAATTATGATCATAATTCGTATCCTTTGGCGCCACCCTCATTGCGTCGTTATGCACCGGATATAAACATGGGTCGTGTCGATGCTATGTAAGCTAGAACAGGAGATTACCGTCGCGAGCGTCCAATGTGACTCAAGAATTGGAAAATTCCAAGCCTTGAAATCTCCGACGTCGAAAGATCTTTGTTGTTTATTGAATTTATTAAGAAAAAAAACAAAATTCGCTTTGCCATGTCGTTAATATAATGTATCTAAATAGGGCGTTTCGAATGAAGTATCACTTGAAATTTCATTCTTATTGTGATACGTTATTTGCTAATAGAAAAGAAGAATAATCTCAAGAGGTTGTTCCAACGAAATGCATGCTTGTCTTCCTCGTTTAAGGTTTGCATTCCAGCCACCACACTTGTGTAAACTTTCGATGCCGACCTGACTCATTAACACCCTTACTAAAGAGACTACTCGATTACCAACTTGCTCATGGTACTCCAAACAATGTCCCAAAAAAAGTGAAAGCACTCTCAGAGCCTGGTTGGGCGCAGGATGCGATCAAGTTGGACTGCGTACTTGTGTTGTGAACTCTGAAATGAATGTGCCTTGTCCCATTCACTAATACTCTTGCCAAGGTTGGTTCGATGGTCTTGAGCTATAGATATCGAAAGATTGAAATGTCTCTAACGAACGTAGATGAAGAAACCAAATAGTAATTTGTTAATTATGTTATCTGGGATGACATTGGAGTTCCTAGTGATATATTTTTTTTCTATTTTTCTAACTAAAGCCGGAAGAATCACAGCACGAATGTTCAATTAAAATAATGATGGAATAGGGACAAAGGTGAGTTTGATTATCTTAACATTACTTTTACAATAATTTTGACACACTTTTGATCATAGCTCTCATGCTTCCTTAGCTTTCACCTTCTTTCATGCTCCTTTGTCCTCAAGGCATCATGCGATCTCTCTCTCTACTTATTACTTGTTTTATTTCTCTGTGCCTTTTCTATACTTGCTCGAAATTTAAAAAATATATATTTTTTACTTTCATTATATTTCTTGGGGAAAAAAAAATTAGGGTATTTATATCATAATGGGCAAGTTTAAGATTTTAAGTGACACAAAAAAAAAATCGAGGTATTTGTGTCACAATATACATAGTTTGGAGTTCTTTATGGTATTAACTCTATCTCTTTTGGAAGCTTCGACTAATTTTGCCAGGATTTCTTGTTAGCAAAGAATTTTTAGAATTGAACTCTTCTCATTCTGTCGTGATCCGAAAGAAGTAACACGTGCACTCTATGTGTGGAGACAAGCATTTCAATATCGTTGGCTTATGAAGAAATAATTTAATAGGAGGAAGATTTTAATACATACAAAAACCATTCTAAATCGCAACCACCTCGTGATGGTCGCCAAGAGATCAATCGAGCTCTCTTACTTATGAACCATTTCTTTAATCCTAATCGGGGCTTGCGCCCGGCTAATTTCGACGTATCCCATCCGAATAAACACTGCAAAAGTACCAGGTAGGACAATTCTTTAGCTATCCAAGGATCTATACCACGTCGACCACCCGTAGCCTAAGAGCTTGAGAGCGAGAGCGACCATACATGTATGCTTTGACCGTACCCGAAAGATGGGCCATCCTGGTGGGCCTTGGGTTTTGGGCCTTGGCCCTCCTATTCAGGCACAAGGAGTCTCGTGGACTCCTTCATGGGCCCATGTACTAGGTAGCGTCGGATCCATTGGACCTCCTTCGCCAATCTGCACGGTGGCGGTGGGCCTGAGCTCGAAACAAGGGTGCTCACGCACGTGTTGAAAAAGGTATTTAGTTTGGTTACATTCTAGAATATGATTGCTTGGATCGCTCAAAATAATTAACCATTAAAAATATTATTATTATTATTATTAATTTATGCCTAAACATTTTCGTGGACGATGAAAATGATTTTCTTTCATACAATTTCGTGAGCAATATAAGCAGTTACCTTTAGAAAAATATTTTTCAAATCATTCATTTTTCACGAGAATAAGCAAAGTGTACGAGACGTATCATTGGTGGCGGCAGCGGCAACGATAGAAGCAGGGTTGGCAATGCATTTAGATGAATCTAATTCTTCTGGCAGGTTGATTTCATGTCTTTGAACACAAAAGAAGGAAGGTACAATTAAATCAAATATAATGTAGGAAAAAAGGTAGGGTTGTCAAAAGAATCCGACAAAACACGGCCGGCTCGAATAGACCTGACCTGAAAATATATATAATTCTATCATGCGCCAAGCATGGTAAAGATTGAACAACATATGTCTTATCTTGCAAATAGCGTAACGATCTCCTATGTTTGCTACACATCTAATTCTGTACATGAACCATACTTGACTTTGCTAGGAGGGGGGACTGACCGTGTTGTTGGGAGTCCGCCTGAGCCCGAAGATGCTGCCGCCACATCCGATGGAGCTGTTCGCCGGGCAGCAGATCACCGCCTCGGCCTTCGGCTTCGAGGGGAAGACCCATTTATCCCTCGCTTCGCCGAAGAATGCACGCACGGCTAAAGCTCGCTATCGTGTCTATTTTTCGCCCCTATTTCGCAACAGTAATTTATTTATTTTTTTGCATGCCCGAAAAAGATTTGCGGGTTTAATTTAAAAAAATAAAAGTAAAAAGATCGGATCACAAAAGTCGGATGCTGGTCTGATTCGAAGGGGAAAAGCTATGTTTTTTGCAGGCGGTGAACTTGGACGAGTTCATAACGCATGGACTCCCCCATTCGAGAAGATCAACGAAGCATTTCAGCTGCTCAAGGAAGGGAAGTCCTTGGGACGCCTCGTGCGCCTCTGATCTTGTCCTCCTGCGGTGTCCATCTACTCGAGAGTGACGTGTGCTAATCTCTCTGGGTAAGACCGGTTCTCGTAATTGAGGAGTGGCAAATTCGTGATAAGAAAGGCGATTGTCGCGAAGAGCAAGTGTCGAGAGAGAAAGAGAGAAGGGGAAAGAGGGGTCATCCAGAAAGCGAATTTAGTTGACATGAACTGTCCTGTTATTCGTATCACCTTGAACCATAGCATTTCGTGATTCGTTAATTTTCTGACACTCCACAAGTACTTGAAAATGACGGTTACCGAGCTTGATGTCGAGATGCACATGTGTGTTGCGTTAAAAAGTCTTGCATTCGAGAATTGTCGTGGCATGGAGTATTGGTCATAACTTATCGGCTTAAATTTTTGAGTGAAGATGAATCCGGTTGGTTATGTTAACTTTGTTCAGACTCAAGCTCCCTCTCAGTAATTTTCTCATGAGTTAGGAAAAGTACGTAACTGATGTTAGGGATGAGCGGTTCCAAGTTCTAGATCGAATTTGTACGATTCATTTGGAACTTGAAACATAAAACCTACTCATAGAATAGGTTTCTTATTTTTTGGAACCTACTCTACATATCTTGAAACCTATAACCTTCCCTGTCACATGTTCTATGGTCGGTCTAGGGTCTACCCAGGTTTCACTTGAATTATTAATTGAACAATTATAGTGAATCAACACCTTTAATGACCATCACTTCTTCCTACGATTTAATTGATCACAATTTATATTTAGATATACAAAGAATATGAAATATTAACAGGTTATAAAATGAAAGCTCAGATTAGTGGTTCCAAATTATACACTTATCATATAACATTATGAAATACTGTAGGATCACGCGAAAATATAGACCATGAAAAAACACAAAAAACTTGTTTAAGATTTTATGTTCCGGATTTCACTTATTTAGAACTCGGAATTTACCTGTCAAAACAGATTCCCTAATTTTTAGAACCTATAACCTACATATTTGCATTGATCAGGTTCTCATATTCTCACCTGGTCAGGTTCTCAGATTCTAGATTTTATCTATAAACAATGTTCACCCTTAGCTCACTCGTTAAGTATTTTGACATCATGTATGAAAGTAAATTATGTGAAAAAAGATGGAAAGTATGTAAAAAGTCACAAGGGCTAATTACCGAATTAATTAGGCTAATCTTTATAGACAGTCAGACTAAATTTATGCAGCTTTGGTGGGCCTCTCAAATTGATTAGGTACAAAGCCACCGGCATCCCACATGCCAAAGTGATCCCACCTCTGTGACTTTGTCTACCATATAAAAATTGCAGTATAGGACTTGATTGGTACTTCGTGCATCTGTTAAATCACCGATGCGATAGAACAAGTCAATCAAGTTTAAATCGACAGATTATAAGTTATGGAAGAAATAGGGTTTTTTTTTTTAAAAAATTTTAACAGGAAAAGGGCATAAAATATTTGTTACACACGTGTAAGTAGCAAGTTGCTAGGACAGATAGGTAAGACACTTTAGATGCTGGCAACATGCTAAATCCAACTCAAAGGGCGTAGGAACTTCTTTTTAGACTGCAGAACCCTACATTAGGCTTTTGTTGTCGATGGTAATTAGTAAGGTTGGCACTTCTAAGTATCTCAAATGACATTTTCCTCCCCTTAACATATGCAATTCTATTATACTTTTCGCGATGAGTAAGCCCGCCTGAATTAGATTAATCTCACGGATCAAGTAAAATACGGGCAAAACCGTATATCGGGGTTTCGCGAAGCTGCTGATGCATCTGAATTCGCATTGCGAACATGGTTCGTCTTTCCCTTTGTTAGCTTTGAGAACACCCTTTTGTTGGACCTCTCCGAGAACTGCATTTTGATGAATGTATCGCTGTCCCAACGCAAACTATATTGTTCATATTGTTGGAAATTGTCTAGATTCCTTCTAGTCACATCAGAAGAAAATAATTGGTTGACAGAGTTTCGAAGGAGAGTTATTATAACTTTTTTTTTTCGTATGGACAACCAGAAGAAGCCATCATTCTCAATCAAAATGCATCTTTCTTGGGGAGTGATATCGATTTGAAAATCAATGGGGAGATGCATGAGATGATGCTCGGGTCTCATAGCCAAGACACAAGATAGGTTCCAAACGAGGAGTCAAAAAATAAGTCTGTAACGCAAGATCAATCAGAAGAAGATCACGATGTCTGCTCGCTTTTTGCGACTCGTTTTGGGGCAAATAATTTATGAATTTTCCCAACAGTTGCGATGAAAATACGAATGGTAAATGTGTCCTTTTGTCCATCAAAACGTGGAGATGAAGCAAAAGCTACCAAAGCAATGAGCTGTTTGGGCTTCTCTGGGAATCGCATTCTTCTTGTTAAATGCTTCATTAGGGGACAAGAGTACACGCACTAATCCTGTCGTTAACAACGTTTTCTGATGAAGATCTAGCAATGTTTGCTGTTGTCAGTAGCATGGCTGCGTGAGTCACAGACAAGCTCTGACAAGATGGGCTGTGCTAGAACGAACATGAGGTAGTAAATGGAGGGACAAGGTCGGGCTCTTCTTCTTCTTTTGTTGTAGGAAGAACCATTGATGATCGTACGTGGGAAGGGAGACATTAGTTTAATTTGATTCTGATAAAGTATAGGGCCAAGTGGAACGTGCTTTGCTTAGAAAAGTAATTGGAAACAATACAGCAGCAGAGAACTTGGCAGATGCGTGCTACGTTCCGAGAGCCGGTTCTCGCGTGCCAAACTCGATCTGCCCATCTCGAACCGAAGTGTTCGGAAAAAGCCGGGAGGGGCCGCCGATGGGATGCAGCGATTATATCCATGATCGTAACATCTATCTACTTGTAAGAATCGTACCAGAACCCCACTCGGCAAGATTATATGGAGGAGGGTGGAGACTGGTTTTTCTTTGATTGGGAAGGGACGGAGAAAAACGCATGCTCCGATTGAGATTCTTCCGCCGTACCTATAAACGGGCTTTCCAATCGCCATCTTTTCGAAAACTCAATTGGAAAGGATCGGATCAATGACGCGATTGAAACTAACCCCGACTTGACAAACGTGATATTAAAGTCGCGAGGGCACCCATTAATCGGTCGATTTGCTTTAACACGAACGTGACCTCCTCGTCAACAATTGGGTCCACCAAAATAGTCTATGATTTTCTGCCCCGTTTCAATATAAGCTAATGTAGCGGAAGCAGCTCGGAAACTGTTTGACAATCAACACCAGATGCAGTGCACGAACGCCATTATTTTTCCTTAGGAAAATTTTAAAAAAAAATGGAACACTTTGACCTAATAATAATAGTTATTAATCTGTAATTAGTGCTTTGATTAATGGGAAAACAGTTTGATTATGCACATCTCGGGTGCCCACTTACATCCAGTGGAAAAGCGGCTTTGCTTACATGCGCCTGCAAAAGAAGATAAAAGAAATAATCATATTTTTTTTTTGATAAGTTAGGACAAAAATAATAATCTAAGCAAATTACAATCAATCCACCAAACGTTGTTTTTAGAGCTTAAATAATAGCAAAAAGAAATTCAATTTCCACCCCTTTCTTTCTTTTTTTCTCTCTCTTTTCTTTATCTACTTGCATGTGTGAATGCGTATGTACCTTGTATTTTAACATAAATTATTGTAGTTATTGTATCGAACTATGTAGATTCTATAATTCCATATGTTTCTTGCAAAAGAAATTGTTAATACCACGAAAAATCCTAAATTAGTACACATATGATAAATTTATCATAAACCAATTTTTTGACAGCCAAAAACCTCGAATTGGTATATTTATGAGAAATTTACCAAAAATTAACTTTTTAACTACTAAAAATCTCTAACTGGCATGTTTATGATAAATTTACCCTATGTTAGTTTCGATTGAATTATATTAATATCACAAAAAATCACAAACCGGCACACTTGTAACAAATGGAGGGTAAAACCTTAAATTGGTACACTCGTCATTTGCCACGTGTTATCTAACTTAGCAATTTGACAAAAAATTTTACTGAAACTAATTAATGATAAATTTGTCATAAGTGGATCAGTTTGAGGTTTTTCAAAATATTAACCCTAAAATAAAAGAATTCCATGAGGTTATTTCTTATTTTACACTACGGGGGAAAACATCTTTTTTTTCCCCTTTGTTTGTCATAAAAGTTATAGCATTTTGCATCATGGAAGCATGGGTTAAAAGCAAAATTGTACAACAAGAAGACGACATAATCCATCTGTAAAAGCGCAAAAAAAAGAAAAGAAAGAGCCCAGGGAATGAGACACGAGTGAACAGTAATGTGAGCACGACACGACACCCCTTTCTTTCAATTTAATTTTTTCCTCTTTTGGGCCTCCTATTTTTTATGAGCCAAAAACTCAAGGACAAAGGGAAAAAATACAAATTATGAGTGAGATTAAAGTCACGAGGAGATGCGTACATAAATGTCCAAGGCATACCGAAGAAGAGGTCTAGACGGTCTCACATTCCGTGGAATCGGACTAAACTCATATGCTCGGAGAATACAAATGATGTGTACGGAGGCCTAAGGTAATGCTCGAAAGCATAGCCTAAATTAAGGCCCTAAGCGGCCTCGACCCTTGTAGAAGCAGGTTTATACACCATATCGCCTGCACACATCTGGGCGATGTGGAACTATGTTCCTGCCCTAGGAGACGGAGTTATTATATGTACATAAAAAATGCGGGTGGTCTCATTTCCGTAACGTCAAGTTTATATAGAATGATTATTATGTACGCTCAAACGACTTATATAGAGAGATTCGCCTCTTTCTTAAATAAAACTTGGGCATCAATCTAGCTATTTATGCAATAGATCTGATGTCAAAATCCACGATAAGTTGGGACTAATGCATGCATTAGAATATTTAAACACACAAATGGTCCATTATTGGCCATTTTGGAAAATAAGTTGAGAATAAACAAGATTGTCTTAATGGTCCACGACAAAAAAAAAAAAAAAGAGAAATTTTTAAAAAGAAAATGAAAAAAGGCGAACGATATTAGATGCTAATCTAGAGAATCAAAGTTTGGTTTTTGATAAATGAAAATGATTACTAATAAGACGAATTAGGACAAACAAAGTCACGAAAGGGAAATAAGTGAGGCGGAATAGAAGGATCTTTTCTTTTAATTTTTTTTCTTTCATATATTTTATTTAGTAACATTAAATAAGGATAGAGAATCATTATCATATAGGTGGATGTAATTCCGGATGCAAATAATCCCAAAAGAATGTATAAGTGTAGTGATTTGAAAAATGTGAAAATTAATATCGGGCTTTAATAAAAAAAAACCACATGAAAATTTTCACTCCATAATTATATTGGGCTAAGAAATAGTTTAGATGGGAGTATTTTATTAAGGGTTAATATCACGCAAAACTTCAAACTAATATATATGTGACAAATTTACTAAAAACTAATTATTTGATCACCAACCCCAAATTGGTACATCGGAGACAAATTTACCTTTATTTAGTTTTTATTAAATTTTATCGTCAAATTGCTGAATTGGATGAAACGTTACACTTGATGGGTGTAGCAATTTGGGATTTTACTTTTCATTTGTCACAAGTGTACTGGTTTGTAGTTTTTTCATGGAATTGATACAATTTAACTGAAATTAACAGATAATAAATTTGTCAATTTGGGGTTTTTTGCGTTCAAAAAATTATCTTTGAGTAAATTTGCCATGCGTGTACCAGTTTGAGATTTTCAGTGGTCAAAAAGTTAATTTATAATAAATTTATCACAAGTGTATCAATTTAAAGTTTTTCCATAATATTAGCGCTTTTATTAAATATTCAAAAGAAAATGAAATTGTTCACACCTTTCTTTCTCTCCATGCTATTATATATTAAGCTGCACATATATTTCCCACTCCAGACAGACCCACCCCAAAACATGGGCTTCCCAGCATGTTACACCGACCTCCTCCTTCCAAACCTCTTCCTCCGCACTTTCTCTCTCCTCGCCCTCCTCCGGGCCGCCATCCACTTCCTCCTCCGCCTTCCCGACCTCCCCGACCCGGACCCGACCCCCCTCCGGGAGCCCGAGCCCCGCTGCTCCCCGGTCTCGCCATCCCTGACGATGATGTGCGACCTCCTCCCGGTGGTCAGGTTCTTGGACCTCGCCAACGGCGGCCCGGACCCGCCCGAGAGCACCTGCGCCGTCTGCCTGCACGACTTCGAGGGGGAGGACGAGATCCGGCGGCCGCTGAACTGCCGGCACGTGTTCCACCGGGGCTGCCTGGACCGCTGGATAGGGTTCGTCCGGAGGACGTGCCCGCTGTGCCGGGCTCTGGTGGTGCCCGACGATGTGGAGGGGGCGATCAACGAGAGGCTCTGGGCTGCTTCTGGGGTCCCTGAATTTTACGAGGAGTATCAGTATCATGGAGACACCGGTTATAGCTTGTAGTAATCTAATTAACCAGAAAGCTGTTTTTTCTCGAAGAAGTTTCCTTTTTGGTGTCTTGATCTTTGGGAAGATGACAAAAACTTCAGTTGTTGGATGATTTTCCTACGTTTTCGTGCTTCGGATTAGTCAGGTTTTCCATTTCCATTTTCTTTTGAGGCCAACTGGGGAACACGGCTCGCATAATCCGGTAATTATCAAGGTTGTTCGGATACTCAAAGGACGAGCAATGCCATTAGCCACATGCCTCTATTAGGTATTGTTGCGATCCTATCTGAATTTAATGAAAAAAACAACGGGAAGAGGTGGTATGGGCTAGCTGTTAGAATGGCTGTAAACTTGTTATCAGATTGAGAGAAATGGGTGATCTTGAATAGGTCGAATTTCAAAGTTGTTTCGTAACCTAATTTAACCTGTTACCATTAAGTTTAAAGACTTATGTTTGACCAATTTTTATGTGAGTAAAGAGTATAATTACATCGCTCTCATGTATCCGCTAGATTTATTCGAGGCACATTTTCTCCTTTTTGGTTTTTTGATCGAAACATTTTCTCCTTTAACCTTTTTATTTTCATTCTAATCAAATGAACTTACACATCTGGAGATGCATGTAGTATGAATTTGTCCTGAAGATGCACGGAACTTTATTTCCAGGACAACGGTACTAGTTTGGAGCATTGGAGACACAAAGAAAATTTAGGGTATTGATATCTCACGAGAAAAAGTTTGAAATTTTTCGTGGGATTATCCTTTTATTTCTAGAACAACAGTTCTTTTTTCCTCTTTAATCCTTTTGGCACTTTCTTGCTGGCTTATCTCGCACACTGGACAAGTGCTTTTCGTCTCTTCTCCTTGTCACTTTGGTTTCCCAACGAGTGACCTCGTCATGGCCGTCTCGAATTTCCTCTGTTGTTTTCGGAGAATGCTGGAGAAACATCCTTAGCCTTTTGGCATCATATGATTGTTGGATTCACAGATATAACTGCACACATCTCCCGGAGATCTTGGACACTATGATCTCTAGATAAAATTGCTCTTAGATGCGTCTATGAAGACGATCGACTCGGTGTGCGCCGTTCTCTGAACGAATGCATTGGAGTTGGTGTAAGCTCTTTTGGACAACATACAATCATCTTGAGGATATAACTGGCTGCATTCTATTGTTCTGAACCTTGTCTTTCGGATACGAATAAAGAAAACCCTACCTCGGCGGCACCTCAAGAAGGAAGAAAACGAGAGACAAAAGCTTGTGTAGAATGAGCATACGACGTATCACTAGTACAATCTGGTGTACGAGATGTTGTTCCTGAGAATGTCTCTGTCCAAGATCACGCACACTGTTCAGCCGCCAATGTTTGTAACGTAGTCATTAGGAGTTCAACTAAGACAAGACTCAAAGGCTTATCTGAAATAGTTCCTTTTGGTGAAGTTCGTATTGCCGGCATCATGGAACTATGTTATTTGTTCATGCTCATGGTCGACCTATGTGTGATGAGATTACGAGGTGTGATGAGATATGAACATGTATATAGACCGGTTTTGTTTTGGGGCTTAATCATAGCCGATATGATTTTTGTACTTAATAACAGCTAATGCGACTTTCACGGCAAAATAACCATAGCTAATTGGGTTTTCCAGGCCTCATCACATGACGAATTATGCTCGCGGGGTTCTTGACATTAGCAATTTAGTTTTCATATGTGCATGGATTTACGACGGTATACATATTGATGTTAATATTGCATTGAATTGTTTAGACCACTTCATTGATTTTCATCCCCATCTTCCATAAAAATTGCATATTCATTACTTGATCCCCTAAAAGTGGTATTAGTCACCGTTTTCAGCTGTCATTCTGCACACCCCCATTTCATTGTCGCATCGCCGGTACGATACGGAGATCGTCGAGGAAGGATGATTTTTGCCAATTCGTTCTCTTGAATTTTTTTGAACAACGTTAGCAACTTGGGAATAACACAAGCCTTTCCGGTCTTCATTTTCTAGGGTTTCGTCTATTATTTATTGAAGGGCGACCTTGTTATTCCCCCAAAACTTGACAGAAGTTCAGGCGCGACATAAAATAATTTCCATTTCTAGAATCTATGCTATGTTCCATTCAAACGTTTTATTTATGGACAGAATGCTCTCTCTCTCTCTCTCTCTCTCCCTCCCCCCCTCTCTTCTAATAAGAACAAATGTTCTTTCTCTTCGAACAGCTAATAAGCCAATGGCAACACCATTAACACACTCTGCTAAACACCAAAACAAGACATGAACCTATCCGGAAAACCTCCCACCTAAGACAACAGATGCAACAGTCATTCCAACTTCATGTTGCCAAGACTCCCTCCCCAGTCCCCACCGGTGCATTATATACCCACCTTACATCTCTATCTCTATCTCTCTCTCTGAGGAAATTCATGGGTTTCCCAGTGAATTGTACAGACTTTCTCTTGCCAAGACTCCACGTCCATTCCATTAAAGCCTTCATCTCCTTTCTGTTGTGTATTTCGGGCCTATTGGGCCTTCTCGGCCCCGGCATTGCGAGCTTCCCTGGCCCGCCCGCTTCAGTACCCGAATCGGGCTCCATCGCCACTCCATTTATACGGGAGCTTCTCCCGCCCATGGCCAGATTCTTGGACCTCGCTGGTCCGCCTGAGAGCTGCGCCGTGTGCCTGGAGGATTTCAAGGGGCGCGACGAGATCCGGCAGCTGGAGAATTGCCGTCATGTGTACCATTGGTGCTGCCTCGACCGTTGGATGGCGTACAACCAGTGCACGTGTCTGCTCTGCCGCAAGCCGTTGGTGCCAGATTACGTCGGCAACACCATGAACGAGCTACTATGGGCAGCCACCCAAATTTCAGAGTTCTGTGCTTTCGATCCGGAATTTCGAGAAACTCTATGATTCAGTCAATCGACATCATCTCCAATTGATGATTTTTCCTCATTCTCTTGGTAATGCTGATCGGGAAATGGAAATTTCTGAACATTGGCGACAATGAGTTCTTTCTTTCATCAGTCTCGGTCCTTTGTTTCTCTTGTGGTTGCTTGTTTAGATTGCAGATGAGTTCATTGATGATAATGTATGCTCGTTCAAATGTTGCAATGAGATGAGAGTTTGGCCCTGTGATAGTTGAACCTCTAATGACTAAGTTACAAGCTTTGGTGGCTGAACAGTGTGCGGAATCTGTAAACAGTATGTGTTTTTAGACTCATTACATATGAGCATTTTACTGGAGGATAATTAAAAAAAAACTTTGATGATTAACTTAAATGAGAGTTGTTAACCCATAATAAATTGATAACTTAATCAGAGAGAATTCGATAGATCACTTTAAGTAAAGATAGTTATTTTATATATAAGAGTTACGCAAATTTAAGGTGTATTTGAAAAGGTAAACAATTTTGGTTACAAACAAGAAAAATTGGTAATTAAAAGAAAAGTGAGCTTGGTAAATAACTCAAATGGGAGTTGGTAATTCACTTTAATTAAGGTTGATAATTTTTAAAATAGTTGGTAAGCATAAGGCATTGATAAGAAATGCAAAAAAAAAGTTTGTAAACAATAGAAAAATTTAGCAAATACAAATAAAAATAAAAAGAAATGTGGGTAAGTAACTTAAATGAGAACAAGACCCAACTCTACGTGATAATTTAATGAGAGACAAGTCGGCGAGTCACGCTGATTGGGTTGGCAACCTCTGTAAAGAGTTAGCAAATGTAAGAGGTTGCTAAATAAAGCAAAAAAAACAAAATTGGTAAATTGGAAGTTGGCATATTTAAAAAAATATTTAAACGTTGGTAAGTAACTCAAGTGGGAGTTAGTAACCCAAAATTAGTTGATAATTTGATTTGACAAAAGTTAGTAAATAAAAGTCAAGGCTATGCAACCGATTCAGTTCTACTCGGAGACTAGACCAACCACCCATGGAAACAAGCTCGATTCCCAGTTCCAACGGAAACATTCGGTTCTCGATTCCAAATTTTGGAACCTATACTATGCGGTAAATTCCAAGTTCTAAATGTTGAACGCACCTACCCACTCGGAAACCAGTTAAAACATGTTATTATAAAGTTGGAAGAAGGTGATTTATTTTTCTTAAATGAGATTAATTTCCTTATTATTTTATATTTTTTTCTGTTTTGTATCTATATTTTACTTTGAATTGTTTTGTTGCTCATGCCAAAACAGGTTAAGTTCCATGGTCTAATCCAAAACAAATAAAATAGGTTCTAGGTTCCAAAAAGTAGGAACGGGTTTTAACAAAGTAGGTTCCAGGTCTCGAACCTGTCCACTCAGGAACCGATCATCCCTAATAAGAATTGGTAAATTTGAAGCATTAATAAGTTCAACCGATTTGCAAATTATAAAAGCAATGTGATAATTTCATAAAAATATTGATAAGATTCTATAAGTCTTCTGAAAAAATAGTCATCGGTCATTTTTCTTCCATCAGATTGTCGACACTTATCGACATCGATTAAAAATTTACCGATATCCTCAGGAAACGATCGATTTCTGTCATCCCCATGCTTTCTGTTCAAGTTTGTTGTTAAAGACACGAAGAGATGCACTTGAATTTCATTGGCACACACAGCAAGAGCTATTCCCATTACAGCCATCTCTTTGAAAGAAACGGACCGCGCCTGAGAGAAATGCAAACCGTATAACATTGTTCTTCCCTACAGCAGAACACGAATCAAGAATGTCCGGATGCAAATCCAAGTAAAAAAGAGCGATGGCTCCACACGAATGCAAAGCTAAATTTGATATCTGAAATTGTGAGGAAGACAACTTTGATTGCATCATCTGCATCTGGGGACAGCTGAGAAAGGTTTTATCTCGAGTAGCTGGAGTTGGGATGGGGTGTCGGTACGCAGGCTGAGGCGGCTAGTAACCGGCCGAGGGAGGCACCCGCTGGTCGAGGCGCGACATTTGTTGAAATCCAGGCACGGTCATTGGTCCATCGTCGATCAAGCCATCTCGCTTGTCCATTTCTATCTTGTGTTGAGTCTGCAAGCACTCGCGGTCTCGGTTAGCAACCAGAAGGTTAATAACACAAATAGCAAAATGCATGTTCAGTAACGATGTGAGGTTGCATCGCGATTCACGCGACATACCTGCATACATGCACAAACCCTGTGAAAAGAGAACGGGAAAATCAGCATAAGCCACGGACTAAGTGGTTAAATTAGTTTCAGTAATGTTCGGGAATAGTAGATGGCAAAACTTACGTGCAGTAAACCATGTCGGCCAAACAACTGAGTATCTGTGAAGCCTGTCGAATCTCGCTGTTTCCGCATATCATTGCTATGATTGAAAATACGCAGGCAACTTGTTGGAGAACGATCATGGTGGCCTGAGCATCATCAGAACACGCTAATGATCAAAAGGGCCAGATTACATAATGAATTACTTTCCATTTTTATGATTGTGTACAGGTTAGAGCTTACGATGATACAATTGTCGCATTGAGTGGTCTGTATGTTGAACTCATCTTGCAAGAGAAAGCGCGTCGAGGCCACTGAATTTCCAAAGCAGCAGCAGACCTGGCCATCCGGAGTTGATACAATGAAGGAATTCACAAAATCGAAAATGAAATTTTCCATGACATATGCGATAAGCTGTTCACCATGGATATCAACTAGAAGAGATGAGAAAACCAGCGAGATCAGCAATTACTTAATTAGAAAAATATCATCGCCATTGGTTTTACAGCAAGTGAAGTTGTGAGATCTTAACACAATTGGTGATTGCGAGTACATGAGATGGGAGGGAATCAGGGATTGACATGAGAAACAGGGGAAGAAACCAGAACCCCCAAAAGTTTGAAGGGTTTTTAAATATACCTCAGTCGCGAGGCATAGCTCGGGATGCCGACTTTCTCCACACCTTCCACTACAGGGCATGTAACCAGCGCAACACACATATCTAAAGACGGAACAAAAGATCATATTTTCACCAGAAGATTGTGGAATTGAGTATGAGAGAATGACGTGAATCACAAAGATCCATTACCTGGACATGTCATTGTAAAGGGCTCTTCTCCGGAGCAAGTATGAAGCACATGGTCCACTGCGACAGAGAAAAAAAATTTAAAATTTAGCTGGATGTCCACAGCAGAACTGTTCATTGCATAATGCAGTCCACAACTTAAGCATAATGAAGCTACAAAGATGACTGTAAAATGTCGAATTCATGTTAAAGATCGTTAAACATCGGTTCCAATGGGCTACAAGAAATGCTTTCAATTACCCATTGTCAGCTGCCAAAACCTCTGTCGCATGCATTGTTCACTGCTACCACCAACATGAGATAATCCAGCAATTCTACATTCAGAAAATGTCTTAGGAGAACTCTCCTATATGTGGTTCTATGATGTGTCATTGTTTGGATATGTTTTCCTCTGGGAAAATACTAGGAATAAAGATTTACACGAAATACACAAACCCAGAAATAGTTTCCATTGTGGTGTTGATATTTAATTGGAGATGTCATGGATAAGTACTGGTGAAAACTGTGAAGTTCCATCAGTTCAAAGTTATCTCAGTTATGCATTGACGCTGATGATGTACATGTTCCTCTTGAAGTTAGTACCCTACGGATCCTTAGAAGTTAGAACCAGAGTATAATATTGCGTCATTTGTGCGAAAGGTAAAGGAATAGAACCGCTAAGATCTACCATATTTCGACATCGTCCGACACCACGTAAGAACCTAATCTGTATGAAGTTATATGCTTTTGTGGAAGCATGTTCTGGAAAGGACAAACTTCCCGAAAATGCTTAGGTTGCGTGGTCACCGCGAAATGTGCTTTTTGGTATAAGTGTGGTTACTGAATAAATGGACATGATTCAGAATGATTATCTTCACTCTCTCTCTCTCTCTCTCTCTCTCCATTTAATTGTTGAAGAAAAGTTGCAGAAAAACGCCATCAAATGACCTTAGCTCAATCCATAGTTCGAAAGGGAACATGTAGACTGTACGTTTTCCCATTTTTCTTCTGAAAATCCATGTTTCTGTGAAATTTTCATCATAACATCCGCTTTCTGATGGACCATAATCTCGTAGCCCTAACAACATTCTAATTATAAAGCTACACTTCTCGTAAACACTGAAACAAAGTCAATTTCAATTATAATTTCAAGAATCATCTCAAAGCAACAAATTGAGAACAACTTACCACCAAAAGGCAAAGCAGCAGTCTGCGATCACATGCAACGAGAAACAGAGCAACCCCATCAGAGATAAGGAAGAAAATCAGATGACGCATTACATTCGTTTCCTTTTCTGAAAAGACCACGTATGTGATCAGAGAGACGCAGAGAATGGAACCATACAGGGAGTGTCAACTTGAATGGTACGCATGAGGTCAGCGTGCCAGAAATTCCTGTAACTCTTACGGGCTTGCAGCTTCTCCAGATGCTCTTGAGACGCCATGGCCGCGAAGCTCAATCACCTCTGCAAAAAAAGAAAGAAAAAAACAGAGGAAGAAGAACTCGCGAGCCAAAGAGCTCGAACGCAACACACCAAGAACAACGATGGACGCCTTTGTATACTACAAAGGCCGGACAAAGAACAGGGCGGCCTCAGGCTCAGGCAGAGACAGAGTCCCAGAGTACGAAAGTAGACGGAGGAAGGGGACGACTCGACCTGGCCAAACGAAAGAATCAAAGGAGCTCACCCGTCACTGTTTCAGTCAGCGGAAACTTCGAAGATGACTGACAATGGTGATGTAGACGGTGGTCAACGGGTCATTGCAGATGGTATCGGGTTGACCCGGTCTAGGCCAACAGGCCCATTAAG
The DNA here is from genome assembly GCA_024500025.1 of Syzygium aromaticum. Lineage (NCBI taxonomy): Eukaryota > Viridiplantae > Streptophyta > Magnoliopsida > Myrtales > Myrtaceae > Syzygium > Syzygium aromaticum. The sequence continues at coordinate 4,857,788 of CM044889.1, read as the reverse complement.
ACCGATATATAAACGAGAAATCCACAGAATTATGTTTTAAACGGGCTTAGCTTAGACAAGCAGATCGAAATGATGCAACATGAACTCCTAACTTTTAGGAAGAACATAAGAATTTGGAACAGAGTCTAGGAGAAGCGTGGGCCAAAGGCTTGCCCTGCGTTTTAACTCCTTCAAAATGTTTGGCAATTCCTTATATAGGTTGCTATTCTTTTCTCTCTTTTTTTCGCTTTTTTTTTAATAATCTAGGGATCCGAGTGCAAAAACTGGCTATCTGTAAATTTATAGAACCCTCTGTAGGTTTCACGAACCGGCTAAATCCGGGCTTTTGATCTATGTGAGTGGCCCTAATTTAGAGTAGTTTGCTTGCAGTTAATGGAATTTGAATGGATAACTTCCTAAGCTGGATCTCGTCTGACTAGCTGCGCTAACACGAGGGTTCAACAATTCTATTTGAAGCTAGCTTTTAGAAAGCGCCTTATCAGCTTGTGGCTTTGATGGCTTCTAAGACTTCCAACTTTGCATCAGCTAAAATAGTCTTGTTATTCTGGGCACATTGATTTCAGAGTTGCAAAAATCATATTTTGTAAAGTCCCCATTTAAATTTTCCATGGACACGATAGTATAACACAACCACCATGCCAAAAATCAGGACAAGAAGATACATAGCACGTGTACATATCGACATCTTGGGGTATCCTTTTGAGCACCCTAACTAGTAACCCTATGGCTTAGTTGATTTGTGGTTTTAGAAGTGAGAGACTTTAACTAGGACATAACACAATACGAACACAGAGACACAACAGACAAGCTCAGATGACACCGTATGAAATACAGAGATGCAACTGATAAGCTCAAGACTACCAAGCTCATGATGCACCGCCAAATGAGTTCAATTGATGCTAAGCAAAAACGTCCGTTAGTGGTTGTGTTTTGTCATGCTGCTCTAGTCTCGTCCACCTCCGAGCACCAGCTTAAATAAAACAAAGAACAGAGGAACAACTGTCACGCTTTGCGCTTTATGGCCACGGCACACCAGCCAACGAACCCACGTACTCAAAAAAAATTGAATAAATTCGAAGTAAGAACACGACCAGCACTGCCGTCGTTCCTTTCTCTCCGCCACTTTCTTCCCATTTCCCAAGCCAATTTCTCCTCCGAGCTCTCGCCACACACCCCTACGAGGCAGAGGAAAGTCCCGAGTTTCAATTCAAAATGTCCTCTGATTACCTCCATGCCTACGACCCAGACCTACTCCAGTTCGTCCCTGACTCTTTCTCTCCTTTCAACGACTCCTACATTGACATCTTCCATGAAATCTCAAGCAGCGCCTCAGAGAACCAAGACCAAGCTCCGAAATCCCCTCATATGTGCAACCCTGCCGCTGCCATCGTCTCTGCTTCGCCTCCAAGCCAAGAGCTTGAACATTTGAGCCTTCGTCGAGGGACCCAGTTGCAGCAACTGTCGAAACATGCTCCGGATTACTCAAACGGGTTCTCAGGATCAACTCAAGAAATCAAAGCTGATCGTGAATGTCATGGTCGCGCTAGCTACGATAGCGAGGCCTTCGAGCTTGTTCCTCACAGTTACAGCGGGTGTGAGGATAATGTAGGCAAGTATATGCAGAGGAGCTACAGCACCAACTTCTTCAATGGAACAAGGCCTCACCTCCTTCAACCTCCACCGCGCGTTGATCTTCCGAACATAAGTTCGCCAGAGAGCTGTTTCTTCAGCGGACAGATGATGAGGAGGGTCTATAGCACAGGAGATTTGCAGGTTCTTTGTTATTAAACCAAAACTGTCGAATGCTCTGTTACTGTGATTTTTTTTGGGGTCAAGATAGAATCTAATCCTCGGGTATTGATTTCTGCCTTTTTCCTTTTCGTTGTAATTCTCAGAGAATGAAAGCAACGTCCAATACAACGAGCCCGTTCATGGAAGAAGCGGGCTCCTGCAGAGTGGGGCGATACAGTGCAGAGGAAAGGAGGGACAGGATTCAAAAGTACAGGGCAAAGCGAACGCAGAGGAACTTCAACAAAACAATCAAGGTAAAAAAGATTCGTTTTTTGCACAGAAAACGTAGTCAATTTAGCTTCTTTCTCGATATTGAAAAGAGAGGGAGAGAGAGAGACAAAGATCAGGAATACGTGGGTTGGTGTTGTGAGTCGTGACTGATGACGACGGTGTGCTTGTTGGTGTCGAAACGACAAGTATGCATGTCGCAAAACGCTAGCGGACAGTCGACCGCGCATACGTGGCAGGTTCGCGCGCAACGACGAAGCCGGCGAGACTCCCAAGGTTTCAGGCTTCGCCAGAGGCGAACACGACGAGGACGACGACCCCTGGGTAAAATCTTTTTGACTTTTCATCTCTCTCTCTCTGCAATTTCAATCCAACAGCCACCGTTCTTTTGACCCTTGCATAGCCGGATTCTTTCATTTTTACTCTGTACTTCTTCGAATTTGCAAGTTCGCTTTTCATGGTGGGGAAGAAGAATACGGAGCAGCCAGAGGAGGACCATTCATGACCAGTTACGGTCAAAACCAGTTCCAGTACTACGGCTGTTGATGACCGATGAAGAAGTTTATTGCAGAAGGAGATTTCGTCGTACATATTGGCCCCCATAATTTTTTCTCTTTTTTCTTTGTTTTTTAAAAAAAAAATGGGACCGTCAAAGAGAAATCCAAAAAGGGATTTTTCAGGGAAAAGAAAAAAGAAGCTAAAAAAAGGGTGAATTGTAGGCACCAGGAAGTTAGGAATTATTAGGGTTCTTGTTTCTGGTGCTGTTGTGTTTGTATATGTGTAATTTAATAATCCCAAATGCTGTGATGAATAATCAGTGTCCGGTAGTGTATTTCTATCTTATTCCCAAATCTTTGACCTTGGGCAAGATCTCCCCAACTCATGCTTTAATCTAATTTAATCTTATTGCACTTGATCCTTGCTTTGACCACTTTTTGGGGAGTGTAGATTCTTCTTTGGCACTCATCAGCTTGGAGTAATACTGCCAGCATAGCATGATCTAGTAACATGACTTGGCTGGACTATTCACATTTCACAGCGAGAAAAATTATGCTAAGCATAAAAAGATGACATGGGCACTTCTTCTCTAATTAATCAGTTCTGTATTCACAATGCTGGCAATAGCTTAACATGGTATGAAAATGGTTTCACTAGATTACTGATATTTGGGAATGTTTGGTTGAAGAAAGAAAACACGCCCTCGTTGCTTTGAGTTGCTGATGTTTAGAGATGTTCACACCTTGATGTCTTTTGCATATCTTGAATAAACTTCTTATGGCTCTCGGATGTGCAGATGAGAATAGTTTGCTTGGATACAAATTTCAGCAGACTTATTTACATCCTTGATTTTGCGAGGTTTTCCTAAATAAAAGGTCTCTTCCACTATGAGTTATGTGCAGATAACAGAAAAGGAAAAAGGTGAAAGTAAATAAATAAAAAAAAAGACAGTAGGGAAGTTACACTAGCTCTTCTCTACCTCAGTGCAACAATCCATTGTCTTGAGAGAAAAACCAAAGCAGCCGAAAGATGAACCTTAGTACTTTGACTGTACTAAAACAATTGATGCTTCTGCTGCACTAAGTAGATGTTCTAATTGGCTTTCTCACTCGCATCTAGTGGGAAATCGGTGACGGATTTGCTCGACAAGTAATTTACACTTTGCTGGCTCAACATTTAGCAACGGGTGAGGTAGATGTCAATCTCGTCTAAATCTTTTTTCATATAAAAAAAAAAACAATTAGTCTGCTCGGCTTCTTTGCGTTAATAATGAGAAGATTCTTCGTGAACAACGGCTAAGCGAATTATTTTGCTTGTACTTGGTTTCACCTATATTAGTGACCTATAAAAAATTAATATTCCTTTCCCAATCAGGAAATGAAGCGGCTGAAAAGACCCAAAAAAGTTGGGATTTTAGCCTTCGTAACTCTCAAAATATTGCAAGTGGGTCCTGCGAGTCAAATGAATTTCCAAGACTGGTAAATTTTACAATATGCCATTCCTTACTCTACCTTTTAGTGTTGTCAAATCCACGTGCTAACCTACAGTGGTTAAAAGCTTGGAGCGGAACGTGATTTCTTTTTATTAGTTATTTAGTAATGGCCAAAGAAAATTACAGTTGTCTATTAAAAAATTTGGCTAAGCCGAAGAGCATGTGGACTTCAGTGGGGTGTGGGCGGCACGATTTGTCCTCTGTGGAGCTTAAGTTGGGCCAATAACTTCGCTCGTAAATTGACTTGGCCATGTGACATTGTACAGAGACACTGCGGGTAAGTTCAGCTTTTTATGTCAAACCAAAGATCAACAAGCAATGCAAGTCTCAAAAGTCATGGAAAGCTGCAAGATGGCAACTGCATAAACAAGAAATGCGACCCCAAAAGTCCACAAAAAGGCCATACATGAACCAGCACGGCAACAAGAAGCATAATAGCTGCTAAGGACAAACTTCTGAAAACTACATGCCATCTTAAACAGAGCCGGGCAAGTGCTGGGGAATTGACTTTTTTTGCTTAAGAGCATCAGGGCCTTCAGTGCTATGTTTTGCAGCGAACTTAATCATCTTCAAAGTTCGATCCACATTGGATGAACTTTGACCATGGAGAGCCTCACTCCTGGCTTTCCTAATGGAACAGATGATGCTATTCCAAGCCAATCTAGGTAAAATAGATTGAAAATTGACACCTTTGGCATGCTGCTTCAACCATTGAATCTCACGATCCCAATCTGCAGGGGATCTATCAATAGAGAATAAGCTCAATCCTTTTTCCTTAATTGGGCAGAGAGACTGCAACCTTAGAAAAGGGGAGCTCCAGATTCATTGCATCGATTGAGAGCAAACAATGAAGAATGAGAAGTCTGCTTCCAAGAGATCAAAGCAAATCTAGGACCATTCGAAGCAAACCGTATTAACCTATGCCAATCCACTTTAGTTGCTTTATTTCAAACTAAATCCCGAGCAGCTGCAATTGTCAAAATACCAGAAGAGGAGGCTGTACAATTAACCTTGTCTTGGTGGAAGAGTTAATGCTCTTCTCTCTCTCTCAACCCAAAAATGGGAAACAAAACCACTAATTTTCTCGCGTGCCCTTGGTAGCTTCCTCATGAACAAAAGAAAATTCAGTGTCTCTTCTGGCATTTACAAATTAAATGCAAGAGTACTAGCTTACGACGAAAGAAGAATTCAAGATTGAAGTTACAAAAGAAACATTTGGCGAAAAGTCAAGGGAAGCTGAAACAGTTGCAAGTTGATCTTAAACAAGAGATTCGCAGACACTTTTGCAACTCATACTAATACAACTTCACCACTGAAAAGTATCTTTTAACATGCGCAATTACCAAGCATAACACTTTAGCTCTAGGAAAAAATTGATCTAAAAAAGGTCATTCAGCATACCATCAACTACAAAACCTCGAACTTGAAGTACGGTTCACTGAATCTTGTCTAAGACAGCCCTTCGTCTGTTTTTTTTAACTCTACGATCACTTACCTGGGGGGACAACTTTTGAGACAACATTAAACATAATGGGCTGCTCATCGATTAATAAAATAAGAATGATTACCATGATTCCCACTTGCACAATCAAACAACAATTCCAGAGGAACACTTTTGACCAGCACAATATGGGGGACAAACAACACAAAAGTACTTCGTAGCCCTATGGGAAATGCTTATGTGTTGATGATTCCTTAGGCCTGCGTGAAAGATACCCCAGAAACAACTCTTCTGAAGACTAAAAGAAAGAAAAGAAGAGACGATGTCGGGGTTAAAATAATGAAATAAAATCTGTCCAAGAAAAAGGGTTGCTTCTCGTACATCGAAAATTCCAAGCCCTGATGATATCTGGGCCATGTTGTCCAACAATAATTACCGGATCATCATTAACTGATCAAGTGCACGAGTGAGAACAATGATTGTATTTTGGAACAGGATTAATTTAGTAGTTCATCCCATGTGCTGGTGGTAACCTGTCATGTTGAGCCGAAAAAGGATCGTGAAAGGAGAGAATTTTGTAGTGCTTGAAATGTAAAAGAGAACAACCATCTCCGACCGTCAGCTCAGACCTTTTAGCAGCACTCACGCATCAGACTGGCTAATTGGTACTTTGAGGTTTGTATGCTGTCGTTTTTGCAGATTTTAACCTTTCAGGTGGGCTCCTTACGTGAGACGAGAGCAGGGGAATATACACTAGACAAAGGAGATGTTAGAGAAGATGTGATTTGGTTTACTAGTTACAAAGGAAGTGGATCATCTCATGTGAAGCAATTGAAGCACCGGCGGTTTCACCACTTCGAGAGAGTTCTGATGAGAGTTTTTCCAAAGCTACCAGCTTTTATTTCTCTCTGAAATTCATTTGCAATATCATACTTCCGCTTAAGCTGCGTAGATTTTTGAGGGATTTGCTTGTCAAACATTGAAACCTGTTTTGGTCGAGCAAAACCGGATGCCTGGATTTTAACTTCGAGCAATCGGACTGCAGCATCTGCTTCGAAAGCAGCTAATGGAGACTTGTGCTTGACTGCACCAGAGAAAGGGTTCTTTCTCAAAATTTATGAGCAAATAATTGAAAGGTTTCTTTTCATTTCTGGGCTTAAAGTCTTCCTTTACCGCATATTATTGCTAATCCTAGTTGTATCCCCACTACAAAAGAATATGAGTAGAGTCCTCTCCAAAACAAAAGTTATAAAATGTCTGCTTTGTTCCGTCTTTATTCATAGTTCTGCCTTTGCCCTTCAAAAACCTAATCCTGTCTGAGAACTGCGGGCGTCTCTTTGCTTAACTTTCAAGTCGCTTTCGGTGTTTCGGCCCCTGCTTTACCCTCGAGCGATAGTTGTTTGATGACACCAATGATTCTCCAATGTCATGATTTTTTAGAAGTCGGGGCGTTTGGAATGTCCAAAGGACAGTCAATATGCTGAAACCCCTAAAGGGCAATTGGAGAGCAGAGGAAGGGATTCTGCCACTACGTGTGGGGAATCCCTAAAAGGCAACAGGTATTAGCTGCGGCCTTATAAATGTGTAAATACTCTGAGAGAGAGAGAGAGAGAGAGAGAGGCTCTCTTTTTCTTAAAGCTAACGATTCACCAACTTCAAAGATGGTGAGAAGGCATTCTACACTTACTAGTGGGGCTTTTTGGCAAACAATGAGTTGAATGGCAAAGCCTAGTTGAGGTAAATCAGACGTCATTAGTCGATCAATTCAACGAAGCAAATCATTTGCAAGAGTTACGTTTCATAGATCCAGCATTGAGACTCCAATAGATCTTCCCAAAAGGACACTTGGATTGCTTCCAAAATTTCTCAAATACATTGAATGTTTCAGTCAAATCATTCTAAAACGCATTGATTGTTTAGTCGGCAAATCAAATCCACCTTTACTCCAGCAACCAACACATCAGAGGTTGAAATATTTACTCACAGACAAAAAAAAGACAGTTGGGCACCACGAATCCATACTCTCAACATGGAAGGATTCGAGATCCACCCGACCTCGACAATATTTATCACAAAATGTCAACCCCTTTATATGTTAGTGTCATCAAGGACCGCAAAATCATTCAGTACATATTGGTAAAGGAGGATACACAAGCATCATGATGCTAATTCTTGTAAATGGGGATGGACAACGGCTACCGACACCTAGGAAGGGTAGCACAATATATCCTGTTTGGATCACTCTTGCTGATGTGGATCTTATAAAGCAACATTGTTGCAACATCGTGATCATGTGCTTTTGCACATACTGAAAAGCACTTAGATGGGAAAATCTTGAGAAGCATACTGTTTTTAGGCTCTTAGAGATGCAATTGCTCGGCTGAATTTCATTGTGTCTCAGCCATATCTCCTCCTAAACAAATAATGTCGCTTGGAAGGGTCCCTGGGTTTAGGTTTTGGTTGGCCAGGTCCCATTAGCTTTTGTCCAGTACTGCAAACAAGATTCGCAAATTTTTCTCCATTAGAGAAAAAGTCTTGCACCTGACATTGCACCATGTACACCATCCCATTTGTAGAATAGAGTACTTAGAAAGAAAAATGGGTTTACCTGTGTGTAGAATAGAGTATTTAGAAAGAAAAATGGGTTTACCTGTACTCCATGTACACCATCCCATTTGCGCCTGACATTGCACTCATTGATCCAACAAAACGACGAGCTTTGTGAAGAGCTATATCATCGGCATCTTCTTCCAATTGCTCTAGACCAACTGCATCATCACCGGCACTCAGTACCTGCCAAAATCCAGGTATGCACAGATTAACAATAAGGTTAGATTTTCTTACCAAAAAAAAAGCAATAAGGTTAGATAAGAGAAGTTTCAAAGAGCAAAATGAGACAGAAGAAAGAACTGACTTTGCCTAGAAGTGCCAGTTGCTCATCCAGTCGGTGATAGCTCAAATCAGCTCCTGAATCAGGAGGTGGCAAGCTTGTGATCACCTGTAGTGTGCAAGAGATGATTACGATTAACAAGAATACCAAGGTCTGATTAAGAGCAAAAGAAATGAGAACCGGCTTGATCTGTAAACTATTCTTCGAAACAGCATAACAACATACCTTAAAGCTGTAACCTTGATCGATCAAAAACTGCTGCCGTTTGGTGGAGTAGTACATTTCCTACATGTAACAAAAAAAATATCACTACCACAAATAAAAAGCCACAATAAGATATGCTTTGCTCTGTGCTTAGGTTCTTTAATAGATTTTCTAACTTTATGGTGCTTTTATTCTTGCACGGGCTCACGTGGTACTGACTGCTTTGGGCTCCACTTCCCTTCTTCTACGTTCTTATCAGCTTCACCATTGTGCGTGTGTGTGTGTGTGTGAGGGACGAACTCGTGAGGCCCTCAAACTAGTAACTAAAAACAGGCTTAATAGGACTCAAAAGTCTTTCCAATTGATATTTGCCAGAACATAACGCTAATGAGAAATATTAGAGAATTACCTGTGTATCTGTAGACACAAGGGAATAGAAAAATGCATTGTATTCTTCCTTGCCTCCGGCCATCCTATCTTGAGGTTTGCCCTGATTGAGCAATATGAGACATTAGATTCTCACAGTAATCTTGTCAAAGTATAGACAGCATGGAAATGAAGTACTGACAAGCTTGGATTGAGAAATGAGATGGTTGGAACATAAAATAATGTTGAATCACTATCTAGGCTTTTAATAATATATTTATTTCTGCAGGGAAGGTTAGTCCAACTTGTTGCCGATGACAGTAATGAAAAGAGGGAGGTAGACTTGTAACACCTGCATAGTAGTACCAAAGATATATAACAACTCAAACATGAATTACTTGTACGATTTCCAGATATAGAATAATCCTCAATAGAAATATTTCACATTGTGATGACATTGACTGAGGAGAAAGAATACTGGCCAGATACCAATATGAGGGTAGCAAAATCAGAAAATATCAAGAGATGTTCAAATCACCTTTGCCCGAAGAATACGTCCAAGACGCTGGGCTTCTTGTCGTCTAGATCCGGCATGTGATGAAATTTGAATTATAACATTTGCCTCAGGAATATCTATTGAATTATCACCAACCTGTAGGTAGAAGTGTGAGAATCAATAAATAGAGAGAACATGCCATTACTTAGGTCAATGCTAGATTTAAAAATCATGGTGCCCAATAATTCTAGATTATCCCCTTAGAACGAATACTGATGATTAGAAGAATATGGTACCTTCGATAGAAAAATTGTATTCACATCCCGACTAGTTTTAAAAGCTTGGAGAATTTTTGTCCGTTCAAGATGGCTGCACATTCAAGAATCCCGTAATGACTCATTATAATAAGCACATGGACAAAGTAATCATCCAAAAGACTGTTAATGGTCATTAATACCTGGTAGCACCATAAATCATTGGTTTGCGAAGTTTCATTGCATACTCTGTTAAGGCAAAAAGATTATCGGCAAAGACAATTATTTTATCCCCGCGCTGTTGTTCATGAAAACGGATCAGAAATTCGCATGCTCTGAACTTATTGGGGTTCATCACATACAGTGCCTGCAGTTAAAAGGCCATCATTTAGAATATCAAGAAGTTCTGGGTATAAGACGTACTTGATTTCCATCAACCATTCAGAAGTAATAACTATGTTTTGACATTTCATTTCAGCCCACAAAGAAAGTGATCAAACAGAAGAAGATTAAAGAGAACATATGCATCCATCCCATTTCCACTACGATTGCAAAGGAGCAATATCTCAAAATATCTCAATGCACTGAATGACCCAATTAGCAGGAGTACTACTGACATTTACCTGCTTTTTCTTGGAGTTCTCCTTCTTCAGATACTCAGCAAAGAACTCCTTTGTCATCGGACACCATACTTCTGCACACTGTACATTTGCAATAAAGCCTCCTTTCACTAAATCTAACCAATTTGCTTCATACAATTTGGGACCAATAAGGAAGTTCAGATCTGTTATCCTCTCATCCTCACGAACAAGCGTGGCTGCAAACAAGTATCATGAAGCCTGCTTTAGGTGTTGTGTAAAGTGAGGTAGCACAGGCAGAGAGGAAAACGAGCATGTAACAGAAGGTGGAGCAAAATGTAATAACATCAAGTCACATACCAGTGAGTCCAAGTTTGCAGTGAGATTTTGTGAGGCTGATGACCTTTCGGAACATGTGAGCAGGAACCACATGCACCTGAACAGATTTCGCAATTTGATGCAAAGATAAATATGAAGAGGGGTACATAAAGCAGGGAATCATGGATCAATGAGATCACCTCATCCATCAGAAGTAACCCCCATTCTCTATTCCTTATTTCTTCAATGATTTTTTCAGATTCTTCGGATCGTTTTCCACCAAAAGCAACCATGTTGTATGTAGTAACAACAACCCCGGCATTGCCACGAAACCTTTCTTTGTTGTCAGATGTGAAACGACAAATTTGTTCATCTCTTATAGTTGACCACAACTTGAACTGAAATGCCCATTGATCCACAGAAACTGCATTTGTTGCCAAGCAAAGACAACTCTTCTTTATCCTGCATGCTGCAGAAACACCAACAAGAGATTTCCCAGCACCACAAGGTAGCACAATGATACCAGATCTGGCTCGACCTAAAGAAGGACAACAAAACAATGAGAACTATTAAAGAAACAAAAACTTCAGCCTCTCTTACTTCCGGGAGCATATATCACGTCGAGAACACATAAAAAAAAACTAGATAACACATCAAATAGTTTGTAGGATCCTGAACTATAAGCTGTACATATCCCGAAACGTTACCAAAATACATATTCAATAAGGTCATGTTTGCCCACCCCCACGTCCTTCATGCCTAAGAAAGTAAAAAGTTCATCTTAAATAGTAAAAGGAGGAAGCCTTGATATAATTAATCATCTAAGAAAGAATCAAGAACATCTAACCTAATTCATGCCCATTTACTATTTTCATAAGTTCGGTTACTGGACAACATACTTTCTGCAACAAATACAGCGTTAAGACGGCCTCAAAATTGCCAAATTGCACTTTCCCCCATAAAAAGGGAGTTTCTTGGTCAAGTTTCACTTAATCAGTCATCACAAGGTCGGGCACCTAAATTCTAGAAAGAAAGAGGCAATTTTCCGGCATTGGGATTGCAGAGTCTGAAGTCTGAAGCAGTCTCTAAAACCCACAGGGGTCATCCCCTGAAGACTGCTTTGTGGACATGACTGAAAAAATCAATGCTTGTGATTGTAGAAAAAGTCTTACCATTTCCAAACATTTTACTAAGGCTTTTTTCTTGATATGGTCGTGGTTGTGCATGAGGCTTCAGCTCTACTTCCAGGTCAGGGTTTACCTGTGTGACAGTCAAGGCACGTCAACTAGCATCAAGATCTCACTGAGGTAAAGAAATGTCATGAAAGGTTCTACTTGTTAAATTTATTAACATATATGAGATTAACATTGTACTTTAGATTTCAACTTAATACAGAGATCATAATCGAGAATCGTAACTCACTGTATCATTCCTGAAGTCATACTCCTCCAACATGGGATAGTTCAAAGCATTGGGCAAGCAGCGTTGCTTCACATTTTCAACCTACAAAAGTAAAAGACAGTACTGATGCGCTTGCAAGAACCTTAAGTTATCCAATATACGTTACAGCACGCACACTTGATGAGCATCAATCAATTGACACTGATGGAACACCAGTCAGAATCCATGAGATGGTTATGGAAACGAAAAAAAAAAAATAGAGCGCAAATATTAGGACAGAAGCAATGGAAACAGTTCACAAACTAAGAATGGATCAAAGAAGCAATAAGTTTCCAATGCCATAGTTTCTGGCCAACTAAATCTAGGATATGTAATTGCATTCAAGATCAGTGACCCAAACTCTGCTTTGATAAACATGATCACTGACAATTAGTCCAAGCAGAAGGTACGAGATCCTAGCATATAGGGGAACTAACAGTCTGAAAGCTTTACCTGAGAAGGATCAATCTCAAATGAGTGAGTTTCTTTCTCCTCAACTGCAGCAGCCAGTTCTGCTTCATTCAGTAACTCATTATGTCCAACCCCAACTTCACCCATTGCTTTGCTAATTGTAAATCCATCAGCACCAAGTCCCTGCATATTACCAGATATTTTGTGACCAAGGATTGTACGGATAGATTATATATTATTCCTCTCGAGATAAAGACATAGGGAAACATAAACCACATATGGTGAGCATGAAGCTATTGTTGTCAAGACTTAAAACTTCAAAAAGGAAATGTGCAGGAAAGAACAAAAAATAACAAAGCATTAACTCGATAAGAAAGTTTGCATCAGAAGGAAGTGCGAAATAGCATATTGAGAAGCTTTATAATCAAGGCTAATTGCTATAGTAGACAGAATAGAGATGCTGTCTTAAGGCAAATCACGGAAAAATATGAATATTGGGGTGAAACGAATCCCTTCCCCGAAGCAAGCTTAAAATTGATAACCACATTAGTAAAGATTTCATCATCTCGTTTGCCAAATCCTCATCAAGTTGGCCATTTAAAAGGAAAACGATTGACAAGTGTCTTCAAGTCTCCTAAATTCAACTGGGACAGAAGTATTATCTTATCATAAAAAGAAAGTCATATTCATGCGAATCTCTTACTGTCAGAGCATGACATAGTCTTCTTCAATTCTGAAGAAGACCGACTTACAACACAGGGCCAAATCATGCCTTAGACAAAATGTCTGAACAACAGCATGGAAAGAGAGTTCGTCGCAAAATTGTTTGCATCGGCAGGCAAACGAAACGCATCATTTCAACTGAAAATAGTCTAGACACAAACCTCAGAAGATATCCTAGCTTGAGATATAACTTCATCCCTAAGCAACTTCTTCAGCACCTGTAATTATATTTCTGATTAGCAACCCCAATCCAACGTTTACAAGAGCGAAGGAAAAGGGAATAGATAAATTGTCCTGCCTCAGGAAAGGGCGACTCAATGAAGTACCGATTCTTTTTTAGCACAAGCTTCACTTTTCCGTAATTAGCGGTCGAAGCATGTATGAAGTCAATCATCTCTTTAGGGAGCTTGGTCTTCGACAATTTATTCAACACAGAAATGATAGTTTCCGTCTCGAGACCAACTGACACCGCCGCATACAACGAGTGCGGGGTCAAATTGTACTCGTGCATCGACTCCGGCCTACAAAGGAAAAGAAAACGAAAGATCAATCGGGGCCGAATGACGAATCAGGAAATGCAGCGAAGAACTACACACACTGGCGACGGCGGGATTGAAATGGATAAAACTGCCCATGCTCCGAGAAAATTTCATGACCCTACAGCTACGGACGCGATACTAAATCATCCGCGTTAGGAATGCGCGCGCAAACTATCCTGAGAAGAACACTTGGCGGGTCGAAAGGGTACCTGCAAACGGGCTCAGCAATGGCAATGAGAAAATCATAAGCCTGCCTGTATAAGGTGGAAAACGTCTCCAGGAAAATTCGGCCGTCCGCACAAGCCCACAGGGGCCGATTGCCGTGATCCGGCTTCAGCTCCAATTTGCTGAAATCCTTCTTCTTCCCTTCACCGTCCCCTGCAACAACGGATGAATGAAGCTCACGATTCCGTCCCCACACCCGCACGCGATCGAGCTGAAAAACACCCGAGCCGCTCCCAACACGCGACCCAGCCGCCCTATCTCTAAAGCGAGCGAGCGAGCAAAAAACATCGCGGAAGGAAACCGGTACCGTCGCGGTAATCGTCCTCCATCTCTTCGCCGTAGATGGCGTCGTCCTCCTCCGCCGCCGCCGCCGCCGCCGCGGCGATCGCGCTCCGGTGATCATCCTGCCAGCAACAGAGTCGGCCGCCTCAAACAATCTCCCGGGGAACGACACGCGAGCGCCGCGCCTCCTGGTTTTTTTTTCTCGGTTGGTGCGGCGAAACCGGAACTGGATTAAGGGAAGGGGAACTGACCTTGGCCGACGATTTCTGCCGCTTGCCGGGCCGGCCCTTGTCACCTGCAAAAAAGATTCGCCATCAGCAGATCGACAGCGGCGGCGGCGGCGGTGGCGGCGCCGCCGAGCTCAGCTCGGGTGGCGAGAGCGAGAGAGAGAGAGAATCGTACCGTGTCCCATTGGATTTTGCTGTGGCGGTTCGGGAGTGGAAACCGCCGAATCCCCCGTTTACCTTCCGACGTCCGCAGCGAGCGTGGGGGAAGCTGGAGCTCCTTTTATATAGGAAGTAGAAGAAAACATTGGCAGTGAATTGGGACCGTCCTTCTCTTTTTCCGGGAAATCGCTTGTCGGGCCGGGCCGGGCCGGATATCGGGATCGGGCCGGGGCGGTGGCGATGGTGCGAACCAGATATAAAATAAATAAAAGTTAACACCACGAAAAGCCCGCAAACCGGTATGGCAAATTTAGCCCCGAAATAATTTTTTTATCATAAAAAATCCTTAAATTGGTACACCTGTCGTAAATACATCGAAAACTAATTTTTGGCTAAAAAAAATCATAAAATTAAATTAATATCACGAAAAATCATAAATCGATATACTTATGATAAACGAATGATGAAACTCCAAAATGGTATACCCATCAATTTAGAAATTTGACAATAAAATTTAATGAAAACTAATAAAGAGTAAAATTATCACGGGCATATGGGTTTTTAGTTGTTAAAAAATTAATAAAAGCAAATTTATCACAAGTATATCAATTTGAGATTTTTTATGGTATTGATCAAAAAAAATAAAACGAGTTACGCATTTTAAAAAAACACAAAAAAAAGAAAAAAAAAAAACAATGAGGGAAGGAGGACTAGGCCCTTTGCCTATGGGTCGCCGCCCCATCGCCAGCCATCGTCGACGCCTCGCTTGCCGAAAAGGCCAACGAGGCAACCCAAGCTAGCCCTTCCACTTGTAATTTTCTTTTCGTGCTTTTTAAAGAACTTTAGCTTTTTTTTATTTTTTATCTTATTTAACTAAAAGCAAGGCTAAAAATCTGGATTTTGACCAAAATGACCTCGTTTAAGTGCTAAAGTTTCATTGACCAAAGAAATTAATGTCACTAACTTGATGAACTTTATAGTATTCGACCGCACTTTCTCTTGTTTTTAAATTCAAGGCTTAATCACACTTTTGCAACAAATTTTAGGATTTTTAGCACGCTTCTTCCTCGAATGTTAACAGTGTTCGGGCCTTTTTTTTTTTTTTTTCTTATTTGTTTTTTCGGGTTTGCAAGAGCTGCCGAGGCGTTTTTTTCCCTTTCGTCGCCCAAACAGCTCGTTAGAAGCGCCGGAACCATCTTCTTCGCCATTTCTCTGCGCTTCACTTCCGTGCTCCGCCGCGGACGACCCGGCGAGCCGCCGTTCCTAGGGCATCTGAGTCGACTCGGCCGATTCCGTTTAGCTACCCGAGTAAAAAGGTTAGGGTCTCTCCATTTGCTCCCTAGCTCGTGGGTCGTGGTTTTTTTCCGCCATGTCGTGCCGTTTGTTTGGTGAAAGTCTGTATGCTGATCAATCCCGCGCTCGTCCATCCTGTCAAGATCACGCGAAGTTTGATCGGGACATATGCGTATCTGATGTGGGTTTGTCGTGAATTTGCTGCTGGATAAGAGAAGATGTTAAATTAGACTGTTTTTTCTTTCTTTCTTTCCGCGCGTTCGGGGGGGGGGGGGATTTTTAGAGGGATCGAGCTGGTAGAAGTTCATGAGCTGGGATTGATTCTGTTGCTGGGGGGTCAAAATTCTTGATACGTTTGTAAAATTACTTAGCAGGGTTAGTTCTTTGGGTTGACAGCTCAAAGTAGTGAATTTTTTGTGGCACTAAGCAACCTGGAGCTTAAAGTTTTGAACAGTACGGCAAGAATTCGTATTGCCGCACGTTTGTACAACGTATGTAGTCGAATTAGTAAGACCGTCGAGAGATAATTTGCGGGCACTTGATTATGTTGGTGTTGAATGGATTCTGACATCAAATTTTTTTTGTTACTGGTAGATGCCATACAAAAGGAGACAAAAGTAAGTTCTCCTGTCGATTCTTTGAATCCCAGATTTGTTTGCATAAACCTACGCCTTGGTAAGCCTACTTTTCCATGCGGCGCTTCATGCCGTAGGTCTCCTTCTCCTCGTGATTCCGCCTCACCCGTCAGAGGCCGTCGGTCCAAATCGAGATCGCTGTCAAGATCTAGGGATTCAGCTTCACCTGTTAGAGGCCGTCGGTCTAGGTCTAGGTCAAGGTCAAGGTCAAGGTCGTTGTCAAGATCAAGGAGATGCCGCTCGAGGTATGTTTTTGTTTCTTTAAATAAGTATGGATTCCCTTGTATTTGTTGCGTGACAAATTCTTTGTATTGGGGTTTTTTAGATGACCAATTTGTTGGTTGTGTCTCAAATTGAACAATGGAGGTCTATTGTTCCAGGAGCCAAGAGTATGAAGGTGATGCCAATCCAGGGAACAACTTGTATGTGACGGGTTTATCAACCAGGGTTACTACAAGTGATCTCGAAAAATATTTTAGTAAAGAAGGCAAGGTATGTGATTTTGAAAGCTGCCATTTCCTCATGGTAATCACTCGTTCGAATGATGCCATTGGAAGCTGATGGGTCTTGATGCTTTATGAGTAGGAACCAACGGCATCCAACTGCCTAATGTTCAGGGATTCTGCATGTATATAGCTTGTGTGATGTTGGCCCACAACTTTCACAAAATAAGAAATTCGTCACAAAAGTTAATTATGTCCTACTTTTCATATTTTCAAGGAGAACATTTTGACCTTTTTCTGGTTTATTTTCATTCAATAGCATAAGTGGAAAGCTGGGGCAACAGTTTTTAGTCGTGCCCCTTTCACTTAGTACCTCGTAATGCTAAATTCTTCTCTGGCCAAAAAAGTTGCAAATTTATTCTGGTCAAAAGCCAAAAATCTAGAGAAGAAAGTGGGGGACCAAAATGCCCTCTCCTTAGGCTATAAGATTTTGCTGACAGCGATTTTGGGGGCAGTATGATCTGATAATGGAGAGATGTAACAGTTCAATGCATGGATCATACTAGTACTACCTTGAAGGTGCAGTAGCAAGTCTGTATGGTGAAATTTGTGAGACTAAATTTATTAAATTAGCTGTTATTGACGTAGGCTCAGGAAAATGGCAAGTTGTAAAAGGCTTGTGTGAAAGTGTGGCGTCATCTATGTCTAATTGCCATTGGATAAACACCTGGCTAGAGGCTCGGCACAGTTGGTGGAACAACTGCTGTTTCCTCTATTTCTTATTTGTTGTGTCATTTGCTCTTACTTGTTGTAAGCCTTGTAGGAATGCCTGCCTTCAATGAAAGAGAAAAGCTCATATGCGGTAGTCAGTAATGACTGCAGCATCTTGTCCCATTATAATGCATTAGTCAATATTAACCTTGAATGGTAGACATTGAGAAAGTTGCTTGTAGTCAGTCAGTCATCCCTTTACTAAAAGTGCTGGAACCTTATCTTTTCTTCAGTCAAAGTGGTAAAAACAAGAAATAAATGGATAAATTGTGGAAGTAATTCCAGAAATATTTTAATGAGCTATGTTTTAGGTTTTGGAGTGCCAGTTGGTTACTGACCCTCGCACCAAAGACTCTCGTGGATTTGGTTTTGTCACCATGGAAACCAACAAGGATGCAGAGCGCTGTATAAAGTATCTAAACCAGTCTGTTTTTGAAGGCCGACTGATCACTGTGGAGAAGGTATGTGTTTTCATTTCATAATTAGTTAACTATAGTGAGCTGTTATGTCTTGTTGACTTTTTAGAGGTTTTTTTTGTTATTGTTGCCTGATGAATTTTAGCAGCAGGTCTGGTCTGTGTGCTCCATCGAATTCACGATCTAAGATCTAATCCGTTGAACCTATTCATTCACCGCATGAGTTCTTCAGCGACATTCCCGAACTCGTCAGTCAATTCGACTATTTTGCCGATGCCGAGGGGTGTATGCCCTTTTTACGATATGAGTAAAAGTATCTGCCGTTGGCCTCTCTTTCTTCTCAATTTAAGTTATTTAAGATGGCATAGAAGCTTTTAGAATGACTCTCCTTCCAACGGAGTTGATCCTTTCCCGCTTATTTCTTTGTGATTTTTTTTTGTTCATGTATTGAATACTGAAGGGCATAAGACAGGATACTAAGTTGTTTGTTTAACTCAATCAATCTGAAAATATAATCTATTTTCTACAGGCAAAAAGGAAGCGTGGGAGGACACCAACTCCTGGAAGGTATCTTGGATTGAAAGAAAAACGAGGTATGCACTTGATTTGCTCTCGTAGTGATTGAATGTGGGCGATAGCCTTGGCAACTTATCATTATCCTATATAATAGTATTAGGTTTTAATTGATTTGCTAGAATGCCGCTTTTTTTAAATTTGTTTTGATAAAGTTTCAACGTCAAGGCCCAGGTATAGTGTATACACAACCTAACTTTCACAGTGTTTATTTGAACATGTCATATTCATTGGAGTTGAAAATGCAGGCCGTGGTGGTAGAAGATCCCGCAGCTATTCTCCGCGCCGACGGCGCGATGATGATTACTATCCAAGGGACCGGCGAGGAAGATCCCGCTCTCCTTATGGTAGGAGGGAGAGGGACAAGGAACATCCGGACTCGTCCAAGAGACGCAGGGAGCGCTCCTTATCAAGAGACAGCGGTGGATATTCTAGATAAGTGTGGTATTGTCTGATTGATGTCCCTTCTATCCGCGAGGCGGAAAAATAGGTTGACATGTGAAGTATGGAATCTCTAAACCTTTTGCACATTAGTAGCTGTTTCTCAGTAGTCTCTGTCTCTTGTTGCAGTCTGCGACTCTTCTTAGTCAGGATGTTCATGGTAGAATTCAATTCACTCGTTTCTCGTCGATCAATTCACCGTGGAGGGTCATTTCCCTTGTGTACTTTAGAATGTTGGGCTGCGATTTGCTAGAAAATTCTCAGGCATGTCATTGCTGCAATTAGTATCTGAAACTGAAAGTTTGCTCCTCCTGTTTGAGTTCTTTTGTTGAAAGGGACTTGCACTCGGAATATATACCTGTTCCAAACCCCAATACTCCGACGCCCATCTTCACCGTTCTTTGCACTCGGAATATATACCTGTTCCAAACCCCGAGTACTCCAACGCCCATCTTCACCATTCTTTGTGACTCTTTATCTGCCATTCCTCCTCCACATTAGTAGCCAAGTTCTCGACCGGAAAGCCTGCAAGCTCTCGGGAGGTTTCTCAGGGCGAAACGGGGGGTCCGCGCCTTCAGGAACGCCCAATGCGGCGAACTTGGTCCTCGGTGAAAAAACAGAACCACGACGGGATATCGTTTCTTCCATTTCGAGCTCGAGCGTCGCGCCGATATTATGTTCTGGCGAGGTGGCCGACCGCACAAATCTCGATACCACCAGAGCTCGTCACCTACACAACCATGAGAATCGAACCCCCCACCCCCCGGTTCTCTTTGAACTTACCGGACGCGGGGCGTCCATCAGCCATTGTTGCAAGACCGATGATGGTTCCATCTGGCCATGCACGGCACCGTGACGTTGGACCTGAGCGCCACTGAGGGTGCACTGCGGGCAAGAAGCACCGGATTTCAAATCCACTCTCCAATTGAGTTTTTGTTTTGTTGCTACTGTACTGTGGCTGTGTCGTGCGGCTCCAACACCTGCTGCCGCTGCTTTCCGCTGCCTGGATAAGATCCGAGAAAAAGCAACCCCCTGACACAAATCGCTAGAAATTTTAGGAATTCTTTTTTTTTATCATTTTTCCAATCTCCTATGGCCTTGCGGCTTTGTCTGATTGATTAGAAATATATCTCGCGCGGTATTTCCATGAATTAATCAATGTTTAGAATTCCTCCTAATTTATCATTTTAGGATGAAAGCCGTCCAGAGCCTCAAGTTATGTTCACTGCAACGCTATTTACCCCCAAACTTAATTTGTGCCCGTATGATATAATTATCCCAAATTTATATTCATGTGACACTTTTACTGCGTAATACGAAAAACTCCAGACTTATATCCATGTAATATATTTATTCCTAACTTTTTCTGTGACATCAAAATTGCCTTGCTTTCCACCAAGATTTTGTTTTCCTTTTTTCCTTTTCTTCTTTCCTCCTTCGTCTTCACCGCCGCACTTGCCGCTACCGCTACCCTTACCGTAGCCATCGCCATCGTCCTTGTCCTCGCCATCACTAAACCAAGGAAGAAAATGAAGGAGGAAGTTAAAAAAAATGAGAAAAAGAAAACGAGAAAAAAAAACATACGATCGACGTCATTGCCATTTGCTTTCCATCCTCCATGCTAGCGGCCACATAAGATTTTTAGCGATGTTCTTTCATGGAGGCTAAAAATTAAAACACGATTACAAGTGCAAAATAAATATATTATATGAGTACAAGATTAGGGTTTTTGACATCACTAAATGTATCACACGGATATAAGTTTTGAGTTTATGGTGCCACGAAAAAAATTTAAGATAAGTATGTCAAATAAAATAATTTGGAATTTTTCGACAAAAAAAATGATTTGGAATTTTTTTGTGACTTTTTCTTATAAATTTTATATTTTTATGCTTGTGGTTCTCGAAGAGGAAAGTTTCCTCGTGTTCCTTTGGTTCCGACACACGCCCCCAGGAGACAATGATAAAAACTAGCTGTAGAAAAACGAGCGGGTCCCACGCGTACGGCCTCGAAACACAGGTGTTCTGCCCGAAACAGATTATAAAAAATCGATTTTTTTAGTTAATATCGCAAAAGATTTCAAATTACATGACATAAATACCATCGAAACATTTTTTTGTGTCCTAAAAAACCTTAAAATTATACCGGTGCAACAAGTATAGTTTGGATGGCACTAAACATAACACAAAAAATAGAATATTTGTATTACGGTGGACATAATTTGAGGTTTTTTTTTTGTGATATTTGTCCTTTTCTTTTCCTGCTCTATCACCAACTAGGTTTATACGACGAGCCCGATATTTGAATATTCTTTAATCGATTTGTTCCTCCATCGAATGTGTGTGATGATATGGAAATATTCCGCGTCTTTTAATAGGCCCGGGCGAGTCTTCTCTCGCAAGTTAGGAAAAGCCAGCTCGAGACCAGAGCGGATGCGGTAATATGCACGTTCAACTCTCCACGAAGGAGGGCTCACGGTGGCGCCAAAATGCAATAACTGAGAACACCAAGGCCAGAACGGACGCTCAAAATCTCGTCAAGCATCGACACGGCACACTTCTCTCTGGCTAAATCCACTTTTAGTCTCGAGCATTCTCGGCAGGATGTAGGGACGTGGACATAGAAATTCACGCGATGCCCGTGAAGCGAAGCCCAAAAAATGCAGTTTCGATTCGTTAAGCTCGAGCAACGGCGGGAAATAAGACAGCGACAAAGTCGCATTCCAACCTCCGCTTCCCTCGCGTCGTTTTTTCACGTAGCCGCCATCTTTATGAGGAACTCGCATTATCATCCTCTAACCAAAATAAAGGAACCGTCCACCGCCGTCTCCGTCGAAAAATTCAAATTTGTATTTATCGTAACGCCCGTACAAGATACGTACAACTGTTGGCCCAATTTCCATAAAAATATTTCCATAAAAAGCACTAACTTTTATCTCGGGTCCTGATTCTAATCGAAACTTTTCTCTCGTCTCTTAAAAAAGGCATTAACTTTATGTCGGGCCTCAATACCGACCCGAGTATTTTATCCGTCCCACCAAAAAAGCGGCGACGTTAGGTTGAATTCCAAAATTTTTGATCTCTCGTGAAAAAAAAAGGAACACAAACTCTTGACTAGTCAATACCCAAGTACGGGCCCCGTCAAGTTTTCGCATGATAATGCCGTTAAAGATTTGGACATGTGTAACCGGCGAAAACATGATGGAAGCTCGACGGGAGCCGAACCAGGGAGCCGAACGATGGTTGGGGTCTGTTTCATGAGACGAGACAGTTTCCGCCAAGATAGGACACGGGCTGAAGTTGATTTGTTTTACGAAGACAAGAAAAAACAATGTGTGGCCAAGGGACCCGAGATAAAATCGGTCCTTTTTCAGGGGATAAAAAAAAAAGAAAAAAAAAAAGAAGGGGAGTTGGAGCCGGGATTTGAATTCGAGTTAAAAATTGAATGCTCGCGTAGCATTTTTCGTGAGGAAGGCGACCGGCTGGGTACCGGCAAATGCCCGGTCGGACGCGATGCCCGACCGTACGCCACGGTGTCAGGTCCGTTTCTTATCAGCAGGTTGGTGTGCATTTAAGAACATACACACACACTCACGCGCGCACACTCTCCCTGTCCCTCTGTCTCTCTCGCTCGCTTTGCTTGGTCGCGTTATCTTGGATCATTTCAAGCGTGTCGTCATCAGAATCGCAGTTTTGCTCTCGAGAGCTGTGCGCTTTCTGAACTCTCTCGTCCGGGGAAAAAAGTCACGCCCGTCATTCGCATTTCTTCTCGCCTTCGTCCGGGTCGAGCTCGGGCTCGCGCTCTGCCGTGCGTGCAGGTACGCGGTCGGTGATCAAAGGTCGGTTCTTTTGGGTTTTCTTTGCTACGCATTTCGGTCCCGAGTCGCGAATTGTGTTGGACTCGTCGCTGGGGGGCGGAATGCGTCCAGGTGGGTATTGAGTGCTTGCGTCGTTGGGTTTCGTCAACCTGTTCTTATCTGGGTTTGGGTTTTGGAGTGGAATTAATTTAGTGCAGGGTGGCTTCGTGTTGTGTGTCCTCTTGGTTTTTTCTTGGGAAAAGTTTCGATTTTTTTTTTTTTTGGGGATGTTTTGGGTCGGAGTCCCCTCTGAGCTGAACTTTCCGGGTAGAGCCTGAAGCACTCTCAGGTTGATGCTGGGGGTGATCGAGGTGATTTTCACTTGAGCAGAGTAGCTCTAGTTCCGAATTTGGTGCGACTGTGACTTGTATGGAGGTTTTATGTAACGGGTTATCAGCACTATATTGATGTAGATCACAAAAATTTGATTCTTCAAAACCTCTTTTTTTTTTTTTAAATGAACGGAATTTGTCTGTGATTCACTTGTTTTCGAATTCTCTTGGTCGGTCCTTAAAAGATTAGTTTCCGATTGGTTTGTCAGGTCCAGGTCTCTCTCTCTCTCTCTCTCTCGTGATTCAACATTTCTGTAGTTGTTACTTGCTTTAATCTGTTCACTGAAGAACTTGGTGTCAATTCTTTGTTCCACTTCGCAGGAAAGCTTACTTGAGTGAAGCTTCTTTTGAGATATCTGAGGAAGGGGGAGTCTGGAATGCCATGAGCTTCTACCGAAAGCCATCACCATCTTGAGCTGAAGTCAATGGATCACTATACTCTAAACTGAAAATCCCTTCTTTGTGTATGTTTCACACCATTTGGGTTTGGCGTAGGTCTTTTATCCGTTGATTGAGGGGAGGATTGAGTTGGAGACAATGCTGGAGGAACCTGAGCTGTGTGCTTCTAGAATTTTATCGCCATTTCGCGAGGAAAGTGGTGATGAGGAGCTGTCCGTTCTTCCTAGGCATACCAAGGTCATTGTGACTGGTAACAACCGAACAAAGTCTGTCCTGGTGGGTCTCCAAGGCGTTGTGAAGAAGGCCGTGGGCCTCGGTGGTTGGCACTGGCTGGTATTCCTTCATTATCTCTTTCTTGGTACATGTTGACTTGAGTAATGGTTCATTACGTAGTAGCACAAGTGGAGCAATATTAATTTCTCACTTTTAGGTCAGCTGCTTTTTATTTGCTAAATCCAACCATGTGTGAATTTCCATCAATAGACTTTTATATCATGAGTGATCACATTTCTACTTTAGTAGGCTACCATAATCCAAATACCGACTAGCGAATTGCGTCATTCTTGAATGTTTACTTTCATTTTAGGAATTCATCTGATTGGTTTATCAATATGGAATTAGTTGCTTATAAATCATAAAGAGTACTGAAGTTTAAACGTATCGGTGGATTGGTGGTTCTCACTAGGGAAAACTTCAGCAAGAAGTGATTAGATGCGATTCATGTTTGATTGAAGATACGCTCTATCAGTGTGATGGGTAATGCATGTCAAAAGTTGTGCTGAGCCCCCAACATTAAGGTCTTATGTTGGCACGTAATTGTAACCCAAGTTTGTTTCCTTTATTCAGCTAGATGATAACACTTGCATGTGAAGAGCTTAGGTAGTTGACATCTCTTTTGTCTGGCACGTGACATAAATTTTTAGAGTGCTTGCTTTTAAGTGACTAATTTCCATATGAAAAAATTGCTTTGCATGTCAATATTGGGTTTTATCCGTTGCATAACTGTTAGATTCGGATCTGATGGACAAAGTTTCTGCCGTCTTCCCGTCTACTTAAGATGGGTATCCTCATAAATTACCATACTGGTTTTCTGGTCATCTTTTCGATGGAAATGTTTTAAATGAACATATGTTACTGCTTTGCATTTTTAGCGAATCAAGTTTTGAGGATAAGCTTTAAAACTATGGGGGCTTTCTCTTGCAAGGTTCTGAAAAACGGAGTTGAAGTCAAGCTGCAAAGGAATGCATTGAGCGTGCTGGAACATCCTACCGGGAACGAAGATGATGGTGATCATAACATGGACTCGAGCACTGACTCTGACATTATCGAAAAGGAGCATACTATCTGTCAGTCGAACTTAGGCCCTATCTTCTTGTACTTTATTGGAATTCTGTGTTCTGTCTTTTGAAGTGGTTATTTTCCTTGAGCAGCTACTAAAACTAACTCCCACAAACCGGGAAAGCCAAAAGTGCGGCATGTAAAGCCATTGGTCGCCCCTGCTGCAAGGAAGTCTGTCATCCACAGCAGTTACCGAGACGTCCGATCGATCATTCAGACACCTCAACTGGTATGAGCAGTGTATGATTATCT
Organism: Syzygium aromaticum; assembly: GCA_024500025.1. Classification (NCBI taxonomy): domain Eukaryota; kingdom Viridiplantae; phylum Streptophyta; class Magnoliopsida; order Myrtales; family Myrtaceae; genus Syzygium; species Syzygium aromaticum. The sequence continues at coordinate 4,832,477 of CM044889.1, read as the reverse complement.
TGTTTATTACTTCTCTTGTGGAGTTTGCTCTGCTCGTAGGGCTGAAATAAACAAAGTTGAATGGAGGAATGAATCGCGATGATTCCTTTTAAATATTGAAATTTCTGCTTGCATGTTGGTCAAGTCTTTTTTCCAGCAAAGATCTGGTGCTTTCTTGGTATTCGTTGAGTTGACATAATTTGTAGCTGTTTTGTGGTTTGCAGAAGATAGATTTGGCAAAACTGAGCACATATGCACTGTGGAGATACTGCAGGCACTACAAGCTTGTAGGTTTTTCAAACATGGTGATGTTGATTTACATTCTAAAAGATTTGTCCTGAGCTGTATTTTCTTGAAACGTGATTTGTAGATAAGCGCATCGATCAACCCACAGAGGAATGAAATGCTCAACGTCGCGGTGCACCATTTTGTATCACAGGTCTCTCTCTCTCTCTTTCTCTCTCTCTCTCTCTCTCTCTCTAGCACATGTGCGCGCATGCACTTATACACTCGAACACTCTGCATGCGCACAAACTTATGTGCTGCATTTAAGATAAAACTGATGCATCTCCCTTTTTTGCTTATTTCTTATACATCAGAGAGTAAACGAGGATGAAGTGATTACAGACTTCATCCGCCTGGCCAAGCGACGGAAGGAGCAAGAACAATTGCTGCAGCGCACGCTACCTCTTAAAGTGTCCTGGAATTAACCATTACAAAATATGACCACCTGGTGTGGTCAACCAATTCTTGTTCGTCCTTTGGATGCTAACCCTCTGATGTTAGTTGCTCTCTGTTAGCCCCAGGTAACGTCTGGGACGACAATTCCTAGTTATGTAGTAAAAGCTCATTCAACTCCATTGGATTAAAGAGGACAAGACGTGGGTGTTACTTATGTTCTTACCAGTGTGGATGACTTGTCTTGACCTGGTTGAGACGAAGACTTGAAAAGAAAAGAAAAGAAAGACGAGACTTTTCTTTATCTTTTATATTGAAACCCGAAAGACGTTAGGACTGTGCACATCTGATTTGCTCTCTGTTGCTCAAGATATGGTTGATTGTTGGTCTGGTGACCATCCAAGAAAGAGGGCATCTTCGAAACTTCCTAAAATGGATGGAAATTTGTCTGCCCAGAGATTTGAATTCGTTTGTTCTTTGGACCACAGGCGGGATGACTTGTCTTGGCCTTTATTGCTCATTTTTATTCTGTTTTGGCGGAGTACTGCGGAAGTGGGGACCTGGGTTGGTCAAATTTTTTCAAAGGACTGATGATGATTACGTGACAATAATTCCCTGATGATTGGACATATGATTTTGATCGGCTCAATCTACTTCGAATCCGTGTTTGGACTTGGAAGAGCCAAAATCAAAGGAACGTGTGCCGATCCGTAGTGATCTGCCCTTTGGAGTGACATAGTAAGATAAACCGATCCGAATCTTAGATTAACAGTTCAAAGTAGAGGTCGTCATGGGGGCGGGTCCGGACTGAATCTGCGTTGAACGTAAGGGCTGTTATATTGCCCAAGCCCGTCCATCACATGTACATTACATAAAAGAACTTGGATCAAGCCTGTCTTAGGCCAAAGTAAGGCGAGCCGGGCTTGTCCAGATCTTTGCTCGTTTATCTTTCTAGCCTCTCGAGCATGTGCAGGATGAAGGGGCTGCCCACCCGTTCATCACCTTTGTCGACGGAATCACGTCCATTACGTTTGGATATGCATAAGCGAAGTCGCACAAAACCCCACTGCGTAGTTTCGAGGATTGAAGTTTACCTGCTTAAAGGTAGGGAGACATCTCTCGTTTTATGAAGTCATAAGACTGAGTTTGGTCACGGAGAGAACAATGTACAAGAACCATGCAATGGGTTCGAGAAATATGGGAAATCTGAGTTCGATTCTACCGAGTTAAAGTAATTCATTTTGAATCTCTCGAGTGCATGACAGAGCCTGGATGTCATCTTAATTCTCGACTTTGACAGGTTGCATCATGTCGCTGCTATCAATGTTGTCGATAAATGTGGATCACCTAGAATCCTTCTCGCCCTAGCAAACATCGTATCCTCATCGCTGCACTGTCGCGTAACCACTTTTCAATAATGTCAACTCTGGGAGCAACTGTTGTTTCGTGCCTGTTGTTTCATGCGCACGCACGCACGAATGTGGAACAAATCGGATGTATGACCGTGCTGTCAATTGCATGTGGAGCCGCAACTAGGACATAACAATGTCGCTTCGTTGCAACTTATATCTTAGCAAAACCGTACAATGCAATCGGCAATTTTCAACCCAAAGTTCGAAACCCGCCACTATGGCAACTGTCGAGACTAGAGGGCGATAGGGGCCGATCTCAAATCCGGCCTAAACTCCATGCCATTCCGACCATGGAATGAACATCAAATCGGCTTCCGAACAAACAAGTTCATACCCTCCTAATCCTTTCGATGTGGACACTGTTTAAAAAGAAATGATCTCTTTATTCCTTGTCTAGCAGCAAAGAAGAAGAGAAGAGAACAACTTCCACGTCAAGTTATTACTTCCTTATAACTTGATCCAAAGTGATTATTTTGAGCGATTATAGAACTTTGGAACTCAGCTTTCGGAGAGATTTTCTACATGTTTCGAAAGGGAAAGGGAGGGATCACTTCGTAGTTCACGCTAGGAATGAGCACGACGTTGTGATTGGATGGCGTTTGGCGCCCGAATTTAACCAAATCGCACCAACCCAATTTGAAAAGTAGGAAGGCAAATCCGACCCCTTTTCTAAAGTTTGGATTTTATGGTTCGGTATCAAACGGGCTCACGTACTCCAAGAAAGAACCGTAAGCATGGACATTACAAAAGCATAAACCTGTGAAGCAAACCATGCACTTAAGTAATCCCAGTTCCTTAGAGGCCAGTGAAATAGTACGCGAGCACCTTGAACCGGTTAAAGTGCAGATGGTCCTAACCGACAACGGCTTGCGCGGAGCTTGTGGGTTCTGAACAGGGCAATGTCTGGTTCTTGAACCGGAAATCTACCAATAACTTGACGGACTATACCAACCTGGAAGATTGTAGGACATGGGATTGCTGAGATATGGACTGTTTGCTGTAGTTAGTCTTGCTGTGTAGTCTCCGTGGCAGCAGACTTGTTTTGCTGTTCCTTGACAAGTAAGCGAACACAAATAGTGTCTAACTTGGCTAGAAGAAAAGGAATACAAGAGGGACTGAGGAAAATATTCAAAAATTTCAAAGGCAAATGGGATTAGTCTAGGTCAATGTTAGACAAAAATAATAGGAAACTGATACTAAGTATAACCCACAATTTAGCAGTCCAGCTTCAGCTTAGTGGGGAAAAGAATGAAAGCCAAATCGAATCTCAATTATTTAGTCAAATTACTTTTTTAGACTGATAAGAATAATACGCAGAAAAGATAATCGTGAAATTTCCATATATTTCGGTGTATCTTTAACAGAGAGTACATGATAGGTTTTATTAGATGTCTATCTAGATAATATCTCAATGAAAGATATGCACAATTCAAAAGGAGATACGAAAAATATTTTAGATAGATATATCATCACGAGAGATTATGAAAAATCGAGGCAAATATCATATTATCTCTAGGAAATATCTTAAAGATAATTGTGACAGCGTCCGTTGGCGACGAAATCTCAGGACATGGTTCACTCGAGGGCGGCAAGGCTGATGGTGGTGTCGGTTTTTCTAAATGAGCAACGGAAGCGTGCCAAACATCAACTAAAGGCTTCGTTCTTGGCAAAGGTCGATGTGTAGCATACTCGATGGGCACATGTCAGGTGACAATGGCTCTGAAACTAAGTCGAGATATGTGAATGGAGAGAAATATGATACTCTGTTCATTATCGAGTGAATAATATACGAATCTATTTATGGGCTTCACATAATGACTATCTCAAATAACGCATCAGGATCAATCGAGAAAAATATACAGGATCACGGAAAAATATACGAAATCACAGAATATCCTAAATATATCTCTAACAAGAAGGAACCCATGATAATCCAACTTAAGGATTTTATCCATGAGTGCCTCCCGACAACATTCGATAAAGCACGGTCTATAAATAAAAATAACGCATATTATGATTTTCAAAGCGTCGGTTAAGTATACAACACGAGAAAAAGCAGCGCATTAAAAAATTCGCAAATTTTCTCCGTATTTGTAACCAATTCCTATACACAAACTCACAATACGCGTACACATACGCCAACATTCTATCCGCACGTGCAAGGGGGGGCCTCACGTGGCCGGCGCGCGTGTGGGGCCGGCGGCTGACGCCGCTTCGGCGACATTCCAAGCATTTCCCCCTCCGGTCGCTCGGGTAGGCCAGCGCACCGCACCGGGAATTCAACGCACGTCACCGTCGGAATCCCCGGCGAGCACCCGCGCCCCCACTCGCGCACTCGCGGGCGCGTATACATCACATTCCTCCTTTTTTTCTTTTTTATCTTCCGATTTTTTCTCGCCGTCCGTATTTTTCTTTTTTCCTTTTCCTTTTTCTTTTTTTCCTTTCCGTTGCCTTTTCTACGTCTCCTCGCTCGACTGCACAAGCAGAACTGATAGCGAGCTCGCGCTTCGTGCTCCTTCTCTCTCTACATGCCCTGCGCCGGGATTCGATTCGATTTGGCTTCTCGTCGGCCAAGGTAATTTCGTCCGCGAGACTCCTTCGGCTTCCCCCCGGCCCCCGCCCCCGCCCCCGCCGGCGGCGCCGCTCCGATCGGAATCGCCGGCGATCGGCCGGTTCCCCGGAGCCCGCCGGTTTCCGGTCTGCGCGGCGCGCTGCGGCCGGTAGCCGATGCGCGCGTTCCCCGCGGGGCTCGCCGCCGCGCCGGGGGAAACGAGCTCCGGCGCCGGTCGGTTCGGCGGCGAGAGTTCCGCCGTCGCTTCGGGCTTGCTGCTTCGGCGACGCGTTTGTCGATGCTGGCCCCCCGATCGTGGCTTGCTCGCGGCTGTGTTGTGATGCCGGAATTCCGAGTCTCTAGTGTTGCTAGCCTGCGCGCGCGCGCGTTTGCTCTGCTGAGCTGCGCCGACCGCCGACCGTAGTTAGTGAATCGATAGATGGATGATGACGACGCTTTCGCTTTCGCTTTCGAGTTGCGTCCGCTCTCCAGATGTTTTGAGCTCCTGTCGATTGCTAGGAGACTGTTAGCGGTGTGGAATTAGCGTGCCTGTATCACTGACGTAGAATTTCTTATATTCGGCTGCCTCTGCCATGTTGCATTAAAGGGTGACTGCTTGGTTCCAGCTAGGAGGACTAACCATTGATACATGATGAGTTTGTACAGAATTAGAATCTTTCGAGTAAAATTGTGCACTAGCATAGGAGCCGACGATATAGGGCGGCGAATCTTCTACGATTTCTACCGCTAGCACATCGAGAGTGCTGCCGATGTGATCAACTAGGTGATCCTTTGTCGAGGACGGTGAAGGAAGTTAATGGAAGTATAGCAAGGTTCGCTACTGGTGCAGTTCTGTTGTCTCAGAGACTCTCGTGCTATTCCATTGTTTGTTCTCACGGTGATTACTTTACCGTGGGAATGTTTTATTAGGTTCCATTAAAGTGGGGGATTTCCTTTTTGTTTTTCCTTTTATTGTTTTGGTTATGGCATGCGGACTGCATGAATGCACATAATCCAGGGTTCCGCACTCGAGTCCCTCACAAATTGTTGGTCGCCATGAGATGATTTTACATATGATTGGTTATGTTATCAATACTTATTTTCCAAGAATATGTGCAATTATGTTATTAGCAATGGCTTTGCAAGAATACGAGGCATCGGTTACTTGCTATTTTGTTTTCTTTATTTCCCATGTGCCTTTTAGTAAAGTCCTAGCTAGTATTATAACCAATTGCATTTGAGCAATAGGTATAAATCACAGCTTCTCCAAAACAAACTTCCTTTCTGGTCTGGTTTTCGATTTGCTTCTCTTTGCCTTTTCTCATGATATCTGCTACTAACTATTTTGATGTGCATCTAGATAATAATGTCTACATTCTTGCGTTTTATCTAGATAACTCAAATTCACTTATGTTGAAGGATGGGATAAGATGAGCCAGGTGCCGATTGATAAAGCTGAGCAGTCAAAAGAATACCAATATGGGAGGTTGTTGTTGCTGTCCTAGGCCTGAACCGCCACCATTCTGTCATGTCAGTGTGAGTAACTTTTTCATCTGCTTAGCCTAAGTCTTATGAAATACTTGTTTTTGAAGAATCTTATTTAGCACGAAAGCATGTTCCCGTTATGACTGGATAAAAGTCAGTATTAGGAACTAGTAGTTGACCTTAGTTAACTTGTGCATATTCCACGAGTAGATGATATGCTTTTGGCAAATGGTCAATGCATTTTAGTATGCCTTCTTTTCTGCTGAAACCGTCAATTTTGCTGAACACCAGTATGCCTCCTTTCGTTTGGCGCTTGACCCAGGGGATTGTGTAGTATGAAATTGTACTTGTGGGTCTGTGGCCTCTCTAAGCAACAATAGTACGCATCAGTAGGAATGGCAAAGGGCAAGGGAGGGGGGGCATGGTTGTTCAATATTGTTGTCACCCCCATCCGCATCCACAATAGCCCCGTACCAAACATGCTGGGCAGGTTTGATTGGGTCCTCTTGGGGTAGGTTTTTATTCCTATGCCTACCATGCAGCCTCTTCGTACTATGTTTTGTCTACTTTCTTATGATTACTTTTTGCATGATATTCTCTTAATATTTTCACAATCGTTTCTGCTGTTCCCAAGAGTTTCACCAGGTAATCACGTAGGTTTCTCTTAACAGCTGGCAGAAGACCTCCAATTAGGATTTTCTTGTCTATATTCTCAATAATGGTTAATGATGCTTCAAGCAATTCTCAGAATATTGATTCCTTTTGCACATGTCTGTACTTTCATTTACTTTTATAATGATTTTTTTTTCATCGATCTCTTCAATGGATACAAATGGTGATACTTTGCTCCTGCTTTAATTTTCAAATGATTGATCTCCATGTCACTGCCTTGTTCCGAATTTCTCATTTCTTATACTTTAGAGTACTTTGGTCATGGCATTCATTATAAGCTCCTTCGATTCTTGTAGCCAGGTGTCCACATGTAGTAAAAGTTGCATTAATTGCTTTACAGGTAGCCTCACATAGTTCGATTGCATATTTTTTGGATGCAAATTAATTTTCACGTCATTGTGTAAGATGACAGTAATTTATGTGCCTTCTGAGTAATCTGACATATTCGGATTAAACACCAAAGACATAGTTCTGTTGCATTACTTTTCGCTTCTGTACTGTAACAAGCAGGGTTCTTGTTCTGGTTATTGTTATGTAAATGTAAGTAGAGTGGATTCAGTTTAGGCAGTTGTCATGGAAAAAGATCTGTCGTGATTTCGAGCACAAATGGTCAAAACAGCATACAACATAGATGTAATTTTTGTGAATTTATTTTCGTAAGTACTTTCCTTTTGTATTATTCTCTTGAACCTTAATCTAGTGCATATTCTCTCTGCAGTGCCCGACAGCATCCGAACAGCTTGTTCCTTTATCATCTCACCATAATTCTGCCCCTACAATCTCTTCCGGGCTCGTGGTTGATACAAATTTGGAAACTACTTCTATTGACACCTATACACCACCTCCTGCACCTTTGCCTTACGATGTGGCTTTAGGCCATCCTCAAACTCCACTGCGGCCTCAAGAAAGTACTGGCAATAAAACCGATGCATCGGTTGAGACAACTGATTCTGTTCCTGTGGAAAATGTTGGTGGCAATGCTTTAGATAAACCAACCAAATGTGGAGATTTGAAGCTATCAGACTGCAAAGGACAAGACTATGTTCTCGAAACAGAAAACGAGCCGGAAATTGAGCTCTCAGAATCCGTTAATCTTGTTAATTCATCTGCAGAGGAGTGCCCCACCTGTCTAGAGGGTAATGCATTCGGACAGCCCTAGTAGTACGCGTGAAATATTTGGGATGTTCGAATCCGAGGAAGTATTGTGGTTTTCCATTATCATTAAAAACTTCTTAGTATGTTTCCGTTTTGGTTTTTTCTTGTCAATGCATCACTTCAATTGCTTACATCTTGCTATTAAATGAGGTTGATAATTAGTTTTTTTTTGGACGTAGGTTGATAATGAGTTGAACGTGCCATATATATATTTTTTTTTTGTGGTGATTTTGAGTAATTCTCCTTTCTGTAGAAGATTTTTTCTCCATATTAGATATCTAAAATACAAGCACCTATGTCGTGTTTCTCCACAGTGTCCTATCACTCCATAGAATTGCTAGTGGAAAATTATTTTAGCATCTTTTCTCCCCGGATGTTAGTATGTGCACGGAGCACCATAAAGTCTGTTCTGGTAGATGTATCTTCCGCACTTCATTGTACGTTAAAACTGCTTACTTTCTAGGTGACTGATCATTTTCCTCTTCTTTGTGCAGAATATGATGCCAATAACCCAAAAATTGTGACAAAATGTGAGCATCATTTTCATCTTGCGTGCATTCTTGAATGGATGGAAAGAAGTGATACTTGTCCAGTCTGTGACGAGGTATGTCTTGGTTGGATCTGATGCGTCTTTCATTGGGATAAGAAGAGGGAATTCATGTCACTATTGTCGCTCAGTACTCTTCGTTTTGTTGATGCAGGAAATGATTTTCAATTACCCTGTTAATTAGGGGCACCAGTGCTGTGATGCTCTCTTTGGAATTCACTGGATTCGTTTAATCAACCTCGCTCCTCAATGGTAGGATGTTCCACCATAGACAGTTTTGCATTTACATTCCTTGTGAGTTCATATAGATTTTGGGGAATGCTAGGGAAGTTGTCAAGATAGGCATGACCGATTGCTTGAGGTTCATTTTTCATTTTGTTTGGATCTTTCATACGTATAGGTAGTTCAGAGGAATTTAAGAATCAAGCATCTTTTTTGTCTGTTTCTCTGTTGATAGGGGATTGATCCGTGAAACAGAGGCAGGGATTTTCTCTGTGATATTAGGTAATTCATGTAAATAAAAATATGATTTGATGGCAATGCTTGATCGGTAGAAAGGTTACTCGTAAGTTCATGAAGTCCCTCTTTTGGCCTCTTGCTCCTCCTATGCTACTGCCAAAAATTCCCCGGTACTTAAGTTAACCGTTAAGAATTCCATTTGTGGGCTTTGATGCTGTGAGTTTGATTGTGAAATGTCGGTGAAACCTTTCTAAAATATTCGTGCTTTGGACTTGGCCTATGGAAAGGTAATGCTCGAGTTCCGCTTTTCTCTAATGTGAGCTTTGGGAGGTACATTTGTCTCTTCGGAGACATCCCGTAAAATTGGCATTGTTGATGTTACCATGGGAGTGGGCTGCTTAGAAAGACTTTGAATTGCTTCCATTAGTCTCTAACTTGCATCACTGATCTGAGGATGAAGCGGACCGTGCACATATTCGGCTAATAAATACTTCATTTCCGTAGCTTGCTAATCTCAGCTGGATTGCAGAACTCATGCAGGCCGCCGAGCTAGCACATAACAGTGGATTGACTTCATATTTCTGTATCCGATAGGTTTTGTCATTACTTGTTCCGTTTCACTATGACGCAGCATGCTTATATTAGTTGGGTGCGGGGAACTAACCTCTCGGCAAAGACGAAGACAACACAGGATTTGCTTTCTCATTTTTCTCGGCCTCGCTGGTCTTAAAAGTAATTGATTCAGTCTTTTGCTAGTGAAAATTTTAACTAGTGTTCGCGTGATGCTTGGTGATGTGTTCCTCAATCAAGTGATTAGGAACAGCTGTAGAGGAGATGCAATGCTGCCAATCCTAGTATGTTAGCTTTCATAATTTCATTTGACGGGTTCTTCACTTACTTTATGATAATTGGTCTACAAGATCTGTGAGACGACTGTCTTTCTTTACTTTTTATTTATTTATTTATTTTTGGATCACGGTAAGATCAATTTGAAGAGACTAATGGATCTAGGAATGTTCGGTGCTCCTCCATTCACGAAGAGACAAAGTCCTTTTTGTTCACCGTCTCTGCGTCGGTCATCATATCGTTCTCATTGCTCGAACATTTTCTCTGCCCTCTCTCTCTTGTTAATGTCATGTTCTCTTGGTCCTCCTCGTAGGAGGTCCAAAGGAGAGAAGGAGAGAGAGAGAGAGAGAGAGCGCAAAAAAACAAGCAAATGGTAGATCTTTTTCCCATCGCATGCTGTTTCTGTACCCTTGATGTAACGGGGCAAATGCGCGGACTCAATCTGAGATTCTCCTTGAACAATCAAGGATTCCCGCTTCATCGAAGCGTCGCATCAGAAGGAGAGTCACGCGTCGTCGTGCGCTGGCGGCGATCCACCGTCAAAATCGTTTTCCAGATGTATTCTGTCGCGACTCACATGCACTCTGGTCCTACGGAACTACTTTCTCGAGGCCACATCTAATCGCAATCGAGACGGGAAAAACTACTCGCGGCCGTCGTAAATCATCGACATTCAACATTGACATGCTCGCGTTTTGGGACGGACGCAACTTGCTTTCCAAATAAAAGAAAAAAAACCAATTGAGTGGCTTTGATGTACGCATCGTGCGGACACATTCTTAGGCATTAGAGGAGCACATGGGAGTAATTTAGAAAAACCGAGCTTGCGTGCCCGATAGGATCAGCAAACTGATGATGGATGATGACTCCTGTCAATCCCACCCCCAATCCTAGCAAAAGAACAGGCCAAGAAAGAAAGCGTAACAGGACGGAAGGAAGGAAAGAAGCTACTGCGGAATCTTTAGGGACGCAAGCAATTCGGCTTTTTCTATTATTTCCCTCGGGCTCTGTAAACTATTCGCCCTTCCCTCCTTCCGTAATCTTGATGTGCCTCCACCTCCTAATCTCCCTCCCTCCACTTCCGCCTTTCTTCCCGTGATAACGACACGAGTAATTTTTGAACTTCAACTCAATATACAATGTAATCTCTAACCTTTTAAATTTGTTCAGTGTGATTCTTAAATTTTAACCTAATTTTTAATATGATCCTTGAACTTTTAATTTATTACATGAAAATATTCAGTGCAGTTCTTAAACTTAAATTAATAAAAGGAAGTTCAGGGACTAAGTTGAATATGTCCCGAAAGTTTTTGGGACGATATCTAACAAATTAAAAATTCATAGATCACATTACACATTAAATCAAGTTCGAGACTCCTTACCAAAAAAAAAAAAATCAAGTTCGAGACTATTTGTATAATTATCCTGGCCTTTGTTTTCCTCCTCCTTATCCTTTCGTACATTGAAATACTCTTTCGTGTTGTTGTTTTCCTTCTGTTGCGAGGTCCTTTTGATTTGGCATCTTCCCAGTACATCACCGCCCCACCGACAACGCATGGAAAATGCAACTGGACGTCGTTTTTTCCCCCCGATCACCACATCTCGCACCGCGTACTGAATCCCGCCCTTTTGACCGGGCGAAAGCCGTCTACGTCGAGATCGCGAGGCTCAATTCCGTTTGGAACCGCTCGTCGCGGGCCAGTTTCTTCCGGCCGAGCGTGCGCTAGGCGAATCTCGTGCATTCTCTTGACGCTCGGGGTCGGTAATTAAACGAGCCCTTAAATTTAACTTGACTTAATTTTTCCATCGAAATATTCCAAACTTTAATTTGGCATTTCTTCTTGTTCACCGGAAACACGATCGAGGCACATGCTTCTCCATCACGTTATACGAAACTTTTTACTTGCGTGGGAAACAGAAGACACATGTCGCAAACAGATTTTTCCAAGAATTAATTTTAGCGCTTGGATCGAAATTAATAAAAAAAAAAATTAGAACGAAATCCCAATCCTAATCGGATCTCGTCTGTTCATAAAGTTACGTCGGACGATGAATTATTTTCCTAAAACTTGAATATAATAAAATAAGAAAAGAGGAAACAGATATTTGCACGATTGATTAGCACTTATATCGAAATTAATATAAAAAAATAGAACAAAATCTCGATCTCAAACCTGATCTCATCTTTTCATGAAATTATATCAGACCTCATGGTCTGATACTATGTAGGATTTTATGATATCACTATCAATTATTCTAAAAATTATCGAATCAAAGCGCGATTTATTTTTTTAGATATTTTAATAGACTTGACGGACTAAAATAAGAAAAAGAGAAAACACATGAAGTTATTAGAACTAAGCCGACGTGGCTCTAGACTTATTTAAAGTGGTTTTAGGAAGATGATGACATGATACGAGGGTAGACCTGGTGAACATTACTTTCAGAGAAAATGGCGTGTCGATGTAGCTTTTGATTACCCTAAGTCGACTGTAATTCAAATAGGCACTAATTGCACAATCGTTACTAATCAATGCCTAATTTGAGTAGGTCACTAGGTCCATAGATAATAAGACAGTGATTTTCTCTTTCGTTCTTTGTTTTCAATGGTTAGATTTTTTTTTTGGAGGAGAGATCAGGGTTCTAACCTACGGAACGGGAAGCGATTTTGCTCCTCTAACGTCTTGAATACGCAAGCCTGATATTGAGGAGTCCACCTTTTCATATGGTCGTGGTAGAAGAAAACTCACATGGACTCAGTGTTAGGTCTACTCCCCTTAATTCGTTAATCATTCCGCACCTTCGTCCCTGCTTTAATTTTCCAGATCAAATCATGAAAATCACCATCACGATATTTCTCTCTTAAGATATTTATCAAACACTGATACGTATCAGGAGTGAGTTGCCAAATAATCACCAACTTCGGTATCATATGTTGGGTGTGCGCAACAGAAACTCGATATCTTCATCTCAGCAATCTCCTTTTTATGTGCTAGCTCAGTGTTAGGTCTATGTCTCTAGAGCCTAACCGTCGCGTGTGAACTCATTGTTAGGTCGAGGTCTCTTGTACCGGACCGAACCATGAATGTTGCCCGTAAACCACATTGGCATGAGATTCCTTCTTTAAGAAGCCTAATACCTTCGCTCGGGGAGATCGTCGAAATCGAGCCCAGGTCTAAGCTCGTCAACATATCCGGCTGGATCCACGTTCACTCAAAAATTTAAGTTAATGAGTTATGTGCCGACTATAATTTATTAACTGTTTCGCACTACACTGATTCTTCAATGTAATATTTTTTCTAACACAACTTATGCATGCATCTTAATAATAGATTGTCGAGATATCCGATAACTAGCCTCGACACTAACTATTGCTCAACCAAAAAAGGATCGCGAAAACCGAGAATATTACTTTACAAAAAAACAACCACAGACGAATATTTCGTTAGACGAGGTAAAAGAAAACTGTTCTGGGAGAGTACTCGCGAAAGCATGCCTCAGAAATGAATCTGAAAAGCCGTTTGAGGAGGAAAACAGAGAAGCCTTCTTTGACTAGAACAACACAAAGCAAAGAATTTGAACCCCAAAAAAAAAAAAAAAGCAAAGCAAAGAATAACACGTCTTGAGGTCCTGGAGATCATGCGTAAAAGAATAAGTTTATTCTCGAGATGCATTCGTGGGTCATTTTTCAATTTCCTTTTCCTTTTGTCCTCCCTTGCAATTTTGCATAAAAGCATCCACTTTATTCGGCAAGGAAATTCGTTCATCCCATATGGTGCCGCCGCCTTAAATGAAAACACGCCATAAAAAAAAATGAAATCTTTATCATCTAATCAGGCCAAAAGTAAACAAGGGCAAAAAGAGAGATATGATTTTTGCTAATTTTAATTTATCATAAATATATCCATTTTCACTGCTACCATTTCGATATATGTCCTCGAGATGTGAAAATAAGTATTATTTTAAAAATTATGAGTTGATATAATCGTTTGTGCCGTCGAAAAAGTTTTGAGTAAAATTAAAATGGGATAAGTGCATTAAAAGTCTTAGAACTATCACAAAAGTACAATTAAGTCTTTAAATTTTTAAAAAATACAATTAAGTCCTAAAACTTGTTACAAAAATACAATCAAGCCCTAAAACTTTCAAAAAGTGCAACCAGTGGAATGATTTGATTGGACCAATTTTATAAGTTTTAGGATGGACTTGATTGGACCAATTTTATAAATTTTAGAATTTAATTGTACTTTTGTAATAAGTTTTATAATTTGATCGCACTTTTTAATAGTTTCATGACTCGATTATATTTTCGTAATAAGCCTTAGGACTTGATCACACATTTTAAAAGTTTTATAACGCAATTACATTTTGTGATAAGTTTTAAGACTTTCGGTGCATTAATCCCAATTTAAATTATAGAAAGTTGCAAACTTTGGAAGATATGCGGATAAAAAGAAAGAAATTCGATGAGAATTAAGCCGACAATTAAAGACTTTTGTTCTAAATTACGCAAGAAAAAGAAGGAAGGATCATTTCCTGGAAATGAGACGAGAATGAGAACAGGAACATGTGACCAGGTTGCCTCGTGTCTCTACATACATCCATCCACGCACACAAACATATGCATTTGCGTTGTAGATCTTTCCATGATTTTATATATACACGGTTAATATCGCAAAAAACCCTAAATTTATACACCCGTCACAAATTTATCACAAATTATTTTTTTGACCATAAAAAATCCCAAACTAATACATCTGTGACAATTTTATCACAAAGTATTTTTTTGACCACAAAAAACCCTACACTGGTACACCTGTCACAATCTTACCCCGAACTAATTTTTTGACCACAAAAAATCTCAAATTGATACATCTGTGATAAATTTCGCCATCCGTTAGTTTCCATTAAATTTTACTGTTAAATTGCTAAATTTGATAGTATGTGATAGTTGATTAGTATACCATTTTGGAGTTAAATTTACAAATTTATAGTTTTTCGTGATATTAACCAAATTTAACAAACACTAACAGAAGGTAAATTTGTCATAAATATACCAGTTTGGAGTTTTTAGTGGTCAAAATATTAGTTTGGAGTAAAATTATCATAGATGTACCGGTTTGAGATTTTTGGTAGTAAAAAAATTAAGTCGGGGTAAAATTGTCATAAATGTACAAATGTAATGTTTTTTATAATTAAAAAAATAGTTCAGGGTAAAATTATCACATGTATATCAATTTAGAATTTTTAATAATCAAAAAATTAATTCTGAATAAAATTATCACAGATATATTAATTTGAAATTTTTCGTCACGTTAATCCATTCATATGTTTATATACTCCATCGTCATCAATCATAATGATAATTATGATAATTATTATATATATTATGCAAATCCACACGGGGCCACCTAATTTTGCTCTTTCTTGTCTGAACCATCTTTTTGAGGAATTCTTTTCATATCTCTCTCTTCCTCCACCTCCTCCCCCAGACTCATCTACCTCAGCCTCTAACCCAAATCCTGAGGGAAAACGAAAAAAAGGGAGGAAGAAACCATGTCTTCTCCAAGCAAACGCCGTGAGATGGATTTGATGAAGCTGTAATCACTTTTTTTTTTAACCCTCTGTTTTTTCTACTTGAGTTTTTGTTTGGTGGGTTGTCTTTTTTTTATGTTTTATTTATGTATGCCTTGCTCTGCCTGTTGTTGATTCTGGGTTCTGTTTGGTTTGAGCTCTGTAGGATGATGAGTGATTACAAGGTGGAGATGATCAATGATGGCATGCAAGAGTTCTATGTGGAGTTCCATGGACCCAAAGACAGTATATCTTCCACACCCCACTTCTGATTTTGTGATTCACTTAATTTTACCTCTTTGATTAGCTCCTTTTGCTGGAATATTTTGGTGGGTTCTGATAGATTATGATCTTTTTTGGTTGGACTGCTTTTTAGTTTACTGAAATAAAGGTGATTTTGGGGGTTTTCGGTCTTCAGATAATTTTTTGTCTCCTTCCACAAAGCTGGTGGGTTCTTCTATTGAGGGAATATGTGTTGTGGTACTCTTCATTTTTGGCTCCCAGATGAAACCGTTTTTGGCACTTTACATGTATAGCTTCTCTTGAATTGTAGAGCAATAAATTTAGGTACTTTTGGCAATAATTAATTGTTATATGTAATCATTTTCCTAAATCTACTTGTTTGATTTGTCAGCTGGCATGTTTGTTTTCGGGTAAGTAGCTGCAAGTTTAGTAATCAGTGTCAGTGGTTTTCCTTTTCAAGTAGGTTGCGGTTTCAGGCACTTGCTTGGGTTCATTGAATTGGCCATTTGCAGGTCCTTACCAGGGAGGTCTATGGAGGATAAGGGTTGAGCTGCCAGATGCTTATCCTTATAAATCCCCTTCGATTGGCTTTGTCAATAAAATTTATCACCCGAATGTCGATGAAATGTGAGTCAGTGTGTATTGAAAAGTTGAAAATGTAGCTCGTGTACTCGAATTATGATCAATGGCCTATACCTTCTGAGCTCTAAGTTTGTAGCTGAATTTGTTGCATCGGTCTTACACATGTGGAGCCATTTTGAGTTTCAGGTCAGGCTCTGTTTGTTTGGATGTTATCAATCAGACCTGGAGCCCCATGTTTGGTATGACACATCCACCAGTTTATTGCTATTTCACAGACCTTTGTACCATCTTGCCAATGCTGTTTTATGGAGAAATCAACATTTCTGTTTGTGTTCCTTAATTTGTTCCAGATTTGGTAAATGTGTTTGAGGTGTTCCTTCCTCAACTTCTTTTGTATCCCAACCCATCGGATCCATTAAATGGAGAAGCTGCTGCTCTTATGATGCGTGATAAAGGTGCATATGAACAAAGAGTGAAAGGTGATAATCGATCCAAAAGTTGTATACTTGTTTCCTGGTTGGTTCCTACGAATGTGGTTTGCGAGCTTGCTTCTTTCACATTGCATGTTCGGAATCTTGTCTGTAGTCTTTGGTGCACAGTCATAGGGTAGGCAATGTATTTCTCGTTCTTGAGATGTTGAGGAAAAGAAACTTAAGAGCAAAGGAACTTGCTAACTGGAAGTACATTGTGTATTGCCCTGGTTTGATGCAATCAAACTTATCTGCTTGATGTAAGCAATTTGTGATCAAGGCAGCAAATGCTTGGTATTTGAGTGGTCTCCAACTTCCGAGGCTAGACATTTTAGGGGCTGCATGATGTTCCATCCACATCTTTCTTTAGTAGGTGCACAGGGTCTGTTTGGATCTCATGGTACCTTCTTTTTTGGGGTTTTCTCATTATTTCTGCCAAAAACTCTGTTGGGATCGATTACGCTTCACAAGATTTTATGCTAGCTGCACATAGTTCTGCTTTTGAGAATATTTTACCCAGTCTTTCCCTATGGTTTTAATTGTGCATAATGTTTTGCAAGATGGAAGGTGTCGATGTTGGTGTGTTTGTTGCATCTTTCCCAATCCCTTTTCCATCAAATACCTACGAATCAGTCCTTGTCCCTCAGCATTGGCTGTTGGCTTCTTACCAATTTGTTTTGTTGGATTGTTTTTACCCTCATGAGCGAGATATTTCCATTGACCTTTTATTTTCATTTATTCTGCTTTTGAACAAGAACTGTGTGTGCATGGTTATGAGGGCTTGCATCTGGTTCTAGAAAACTCAACCTTCTGTAGCTGTATCCAGGAAGTAAAGTGATTTTTGAACCTCTCTAACTAATATACCGAGGCCCAACACTGAAGCATCACTGCATTTGTGTAGTTCCAGCTTTTTCGATTGCTTAACGTTTTATAGAGGATTTGTGAACACGAGTTTGAAAGGCAATACATGATTCGCTGTCTTCTTCATGTTTACTAACCAAAATGAAAGATGAGTGAGGCTTGTTAAGGTCGATTCTCATTCGCTGGCTTGTTTACCTAGGCAGATGGTTGATAGCTGAGAGGCTAGAAAGTACTGATTCATTCATGATTATCTTCTTCACATCTGCAGTTGAAAAACCATCGGACGGAAATTGATGGTGAATTTAACACTTTTTAGACCACATTTCTTTGGTCCCTGTAGGTTTAATGGAGATAAATGAAGCCAACATAGTCGAGGGAAAGATTCATTTGTAAGAGATAAAAAAATTTTACCTTGAGCAGAAGATAATGTGACATATATGGCATCAACTCTAGGCAGAGCTTATGTATTATGCAAATTGTATAAGAACCTCCATAAGTTTTAATGTTAACCTTCCTTGAGTAGAATAATTTGGTGAACCCAAAAGGATGATAATGCTTAAAGCACCTGTATGATGGCTGGGTCCCTTTGGCATTTTGCGAACTTTATCGGTTATCAAGACTAGAATTGCTAGGAAATATCGTTTTCCTTTTGCCACCAAAATGTGAAATTTTGTTGGTCCGGACAGAACATAGGTTGCATGCTGTATTTCTATTAATTGGGTGGGGGCTTCTTGACGCCGGACGCAGCATGCAACTTTCTATTGCACTGGGGTGTCCGAGCATACTTGTTGCCTTCCTTTCCTTTGGAAACTTTACTGACAAGATTGTGAAGCGTTTTTCAGCTGAGCAGTTGCTGCTATTTTGATTAGTACTTCCATACAACTTGGAGTTGCTTATGACTAATGTTACCTTCCGAATATTTTCTACCAAATCTTCTGTCACCAGAGTACTGTGAGAAATATGCCAAGCCCGAAGATGTCGGCGCAGCTGGGGAGGAAAAATCGAGCGACGAGGAGCTGAGCGAGGATGACTATGCTTCGAGCGATGACGAGGTTGCTGGCAAAGCCGATCCGTAGGTACTGTGTATCGTACTGGAAGGAAAAAAGAAATTGTTTTCCTCTGTACATGATTATCTGCTTCTGGAGAATGAAACCCATAAAAAAATGGCAAAAAACCAAAAAAAAATACCGGAGGCCTATGGGGGAAAGAATTTCCTACCCTTCCTAACTTATATTTTCCATGGATGATTTGTAAATTATTGTCTGGATGTTTCATGTTGTATTGATTCAGTGCTGCAACTTCCTCCTGTTTTCTCTCCTCTCTTGCATCTTTAATATGTCGTCCTCCTCATAAGTCGCCGCAAAACCATTCCGCGGCACCGACAAGCACAAGGTCTAGTAGGTGGAAACTTTCTAGTTGTCAAGTTCTTTCCTTCGCATTTGCATCTGTTCGCTCGCTAGACGGTTTAGAAGTGAGTTCAATTGAGCATGGTGTGATATGGTATCAGATTTTGCTCCTGGGTACTGTTGCTTTTGCATTATGAGGACATGCTTGTGATGAATTGCGGCATTATTTGCTAAGCTTGCAAGCAATGTACATCAAGTATATGAAGCACTGAATGTGGAAGGGAGGCTTGATTCGATGATGCATGTAATTTATGTTGGTAATGGATTAGTAAATTTGGTGCTGATAAGTTTTATTAGTGTATCTTTCGGGGCAAGTAAAGATCATAGTCCCTACGTCCAAAAGGGTTGAATTCCGATTGGACGATGAGGTCGTTCTGGACCGCTCCAGATTTCTTCAAGAGTAACGTACAAGGGAAGTAGTCTGACAAAGCCCATGAAGACTTTCTTTCAAAGTTAATCTCGTCCCATCTTCTAAAGCTCGATGAATTCCCGCAAGGACCGGCGAATTCGACATCAATGCGCAATCGATGCGATGTGCTGTTGCGGATCTTTCTCATCGTAACCCTCGCAGCGCTACTTTGATTCTCAATACGAGAGCGAAAAGTAGGTAAAAACCATTCCAACCATTCCGTGCGAACGGCGCGATGCCTCGGTGAGAAGTGTGACATTTAGAATCAAAGTGCTAGGCGCAAGGATAGTTGATAAAGGGGAAAGCTATTCAAAAAGTTCTAAATCCATTGTATTTTGTCTAATTCAACTTTTCAGTTGTCAATTGAGTTCTAGTAGCATGGCCAGCAAATACGTGAATAATTTTTAATAATATTATTTCTTTCAAATTTTTTCTTCCTTAATTTTTCTTTATCTTCCTCTTCTTCCAACTTTGCGGGCGAGGGCCTTGTTGCAGCCCTCACCGGACTTGATAGAAAAAAAAAAAGGAAAAGAAAGAAAGAAAAAGAAAATAAAAAAATTATTAAAAAATTTTCCACATTAACGCCGGTTGTCTTACGAGGTATTACCGGTATCCACATCAACGATTTCTTGGTTAAAATTGGCCGGATGAACTCGATCGACAAAACGTCAAAACGTTTATGATTCAATTGGCAAAATTAAAATGTTTACGACTAAATTAGTAAAAGTGCAATAAGTTTATGATTTTTTTGGGCAATTTTTTGTCGATAATGTGATTTACAAGATGGGGGTTGATTTCGTTCATCCTATTCCGGTGGAGACGAAGTCGCCGAGAACGAAAAGAACCCGCCGGCCCGGCAGGTCCAATGGGTCGACTCGCACGCGCTAATTAATTAGCAAAGTCATCGTCGGGCCGGCCAATTCCGCCCCGACCCGGACCTGAGCCCGAGCCCGAGCCCGAGCCCAATACTCTTCGCCCGAAAATACAAACGGGGTAGGTCACCAAGCTCGCGGAATTCCGCCAAGTCAAAAGCCATCGTCAATTCGAAGGATGCGATGTGTGCAATTTGCGCCCAATCGGGGTGGTCCCCTTCATCATGATGGCGCGAGACATTTACAGTTTCGCCGTCCGAATTGGTCAGAGAGAGAAGCGTCCCTGTCCGTGGACGAGACAATCCTGCCGAATACGCAACGGGGAAAAGCAAACTCTGACAGGTACGTGCGCCCGATGCTGGACACACCGCACAATCGCCCAAAAGAACAGCTAAGAAAACAAGAGTCAATTGACTACATTGGCCAATAAATACGCACTTGCTTCCCCGGTAAACATTGAGGTGCAAGGGCGAGTTGACGTGGACCGGTTAGTATCTCGTAACCGGCTCATAATTCATTAGTTTGAATTTTTTTTAGTAAAGATGGGTCTAACTGGATATATTGACCGGTTCAAATTTAAATTCCCTCTCGACAATCTCTCAAGTTAATGTATCAAGCTTCTGCTGCTCGCACCCAACAAAAACGGTATCGGAGCCGACGGGAGATTGGTGGATCCCTCAATCTGAATCTCTTCCGGTGCTTGGTGGATATCTCGTCTGGCCCGCTCGAGCGTGTCGCGACGGTGTACCGATTCATCGAGGCGTGCGGATTGTCTCCATACAATGGGGGTCCACACGCCCAACTCTCAAAAAAAAAAAAAAAAAAAACGAAGGGGAAATTGAGATCATTCCACGAAGCAGCAGTGTAGGTAACTAACCTTTCTGTTTTCCACCAAAGAAATTGCCAAAGTCTAGCACGTTTACCCATTCACCATGTGGTTCGGCCTTATCTCACCGGTCCAAATTGCTGACCGCACTTGGTCAGGTCCAAGACGTAAAGTTCTTTTCCAACTTAAGTTTTTTTTTAAGTAGTAATAACGATACAAACACTTCATGAACTTTGATCTAATATATAATATGATCCCTCAATTTTTAATTTATTTAATATAGTCCATGAACTTTTAATTTATTTAATGTGTTATATAGACTTTTGGTACATGTTCAATATAATCCTTGAATTATATGAAAATATTAAATATAGTCCCTGAACTTGAATTAATTGAAGAATTACACAATTCATGGATCACGTTGCACGTCGTGCCGATGACTCTTCCTGTCGTTTTCCCCTTTTTTAAGGACAAGCGTGCACAAAAGGAGTTGGAAACGCTATCGTCGACCGAACCATGAAATGTCCCAACGCAAAGCGCCGCTGTTTCCGATGGTGGAATGTCATGCGGTTTTTGACTATGAAGCCAGTACGGGCCGATGCGGGAACAGCAATTTTACCAAATCTCTAGGTTCAAAGTTAGCGTCAGCTGCAGATAAAAGGCCATTTTTCTTTACGTGCTCCATAGAATCTCTGGTCCTATTTGTCCTCTTTGATATTTGAGTTTTGTTCTTCATTAGAGAAACCGTCAACTTTAGGTCTAATCTTAATTTTGGTCCCGAATTTTTATTCGTCGCGAAAGAAATCACAGACTTTCTCTATAGTCCCGAATCCGTCCCGGCGTCCAAAAATCGCTGCCTGATTTCTTCGAAACTATCGACGTCGGGGCCAGTTAGAGGTCCATTATCACAACCCGCGTCTTCATTGGCACCCCCCACCCTTCGCCCGGAACAGCAGCAACGGCCTCCCGATATTTGATAGTTTTGAGCAAACCGGTGGCCATTCTTGGACCGAGGCCAGATTTAAGAGTAAAGTGAGAGCCCGTGATTTCCTTCGGACCAAAAGAACGGTTCGTCGCAGAATCGAGGTCGGACCTAAACGTTAAAAGAGTTTTCTAGGGTTCCGTGTATAATCGCTATGGAGAGGAGAGACGCTCGTGTCGCGCCTGCGAATCTTGCGTGCTGTGCCCCACTTTCCACCGGAAGAACAAGGACCTCGAAATTTCCATGCAACTTCGCCAGCTTTCAGATTTCCACAAGGATCATCCGGCGGTGGAAAACGAGAGCTTGGGGGAGGCGTGTGCAAGCGTCGATGTCGTTGGGTGGTGGACCCAAAGATCTTGGGGATTCACACGTGCGGATCATCCCACTTCGTGCGAAAGCTAACGAATGATGTGCCCCTTTATCGCCAAACATGTGACCTGTCCCCACTACATGTTTCGTCGAAATTGCACTGCCGGTAGCCCTCTCGTCAACCCATGAGTGGGACTCCCACGAAAGACTAGAGAAAGAAAGGGAAAAGGGCGTTTGTGCGGGTCGGGCCGCGGAGGCGGGGCGGGCCGAGCCCCGACACGACGTGAAAGGAGCTCGAGTTCTGCCCCGGCTCGCGCGCTCGATGCCGGGTTCCGGGCTCCAACTCGACCCGAACCGGACCAGTCGATCTCGAGCCATGATCGAGAGGGGGTCGGGAGGGGGAAGCGACAAGCCAATCCCCATCGACATCTAGAAGGATGGTGGTTGGGGGAGGGGATGAGCCACACGTGCACGCCTTTCACGATTCATGATGGCAAGCTGCCAACCCACCCGCACGCTCTCCTTGTCTTTGTCCCTCCTTTTTCACCCCCACGTTTTCCCTCCAACGGAGAGAGCCGCGTGGCGCGCGGAGTGACGGGATTGCCCTTCCTCGAACCTCGTTATTACACCTTAGGACGGGTGAGCCAAAAAAGAAAAACTCACCATCATCATCATCATCATCATCATCATCATCATCATCATCCCTCCTACATCCTCGACCTATGGATATCAAAGTATCACGGCTCTTGCACGGCGCGCGTGCATAAATGGGTCGATGAAAGTACGGCGGGTTTCTCCCGTGCGTTTTGCACCCCGCCCGCTTGCTCGGGCGCAGCGTCGCACGGGGAGGGAAGAGAAGATTCATTTGCCTACCGCGACCGTACTACGGCGTAATTCACGAGTACGGAATTCGGGATGCGGGGACAAAACAAGAACTTCCATCGAACACCTCCTCGGGGAAAGGAAAAAAAATAAATTTAATTTAATGTTAAAAGTTCGCCAATGCAAAGATCGGTCGATTGACCAGCCACGACGGGAGAGAGACGTGAGCGCCCCGAATTCTGTACTAGAGGTATCAACACCGTACGCGACCCCCGCTCAGGCGGGGGTGTCGCCGCGCCTAATTCGACCCGAACCCGTTTTAGCTTCCCATCAACTAATTACCTGTCACCCTTTGTCACCTTCCTCGTAGCGTCAAACACTGTAACTATTTCGCAGGTCCCACCTACGTATAGCCCCGCACGTAACCCGTGGGAACCATACAACTCTTGAGAGTTCTCTTTTTGCATGGGGGCCGAAAATACTGCATGTCCATAGGGGCATTTTGGGAAACCCGCCCCACCGCGCCCTAATTAATTGGATTAAATTAAAATAAATTAATCGCCTCGATTTCCCCCATAACTCGAAAGCCTTGAAAAAGTCCGGGGTCTTCCACAAAATCAATCGGGGGCACTCACGTCATTGCCGTGTTTTGACCTCAAAAAGCATTCCCATCCCAATAATAACATTGAAAATTCCACAATGATACAATCTTTATTATCGACGGGAGCTCTCGTCATATTTATCAAACACCCAGTAAATCACAAAAAAAAAAAAAAAAAGATAACGGAGCAACATAATTTTCAATCCGTCCGTAATGATATATATATTTTTTATTTGTCGTATCTCCAATTCTTGCCGTTCTCTGACTTCTGTAAAGTGCGAGAGTCGAATCCCTGCGCCCGTAATGATACTAGCAGCCCCTCCCCCAGCAGGGCCGCATCGCTATGGGCATTTTCGTAATAATACATTGAAAAATCCAAGACGTTACGGTACAACATCGGAAAATAAAAACGATATGTTCTTTTTTTTTTTACGGGGGAGCTAATTTTCGTTTTCCACGCGATTTTGTTCCTCGTCGTAGCCGAGCCGAGCCGAGCCGACTCCGTCGCGTTCGGTTATTTTCTCGGGAAAACTTTTTTTCCTTTTCTCGGACTTCCGCATGCGGGGACGAAGCAGCTGCTCTCGATAGCGCGGTTTCTGCCGGAGCTGTGGGGCTGTGGTGCTGCGTTGCTTTCGTCGTCGGGATCATCGAGAAAGGGCATGTGGAGCGGGCACGGGGGAGCGAGGGGCGGGGCCGCCGCCGCCGCCGGGAGCGCCGGCCGCCGCGGCGACGCCCTGGAGACCATACACGCCGCCGCGACGGCGATCGCCTCGGCCGAGAACCGCGTCCCCCAAGCCGCGGTTCAGGTGAGCTCGAGCTGCTCCTCGACGGGGCTCGTGTTACTGAGATGCGCGTGCCGTCTCTGTGTCTCTCTCGCTCCGTGTTTTCACCGTGTTTTGGTCGCTGATCGATGGAGCTCTCGCTGGGTGATTTGTTTTTTTTTTTTTCCGGGTCGGATCGGGGAGTGATGCTGAGGGAAGTCCGAGTTTTTTGGTGTTTCGATTGATCTTGCGTGTTGTGGGTTGGATTTTCGTTCGTTCTGCTCGCGCCTCGTGAAGCGAAGTGGAAGTTGGGATGAGTTTCCGGTGCGAAATTGGCGGCGGGGCTGCTTTTTTCGATGTAGGCACTTGGCTCTGAGCAAAAGATGGGTTAAAAAGGTTCGCTACTAGTAATCATTAGGAGGAGCAAAAAAAAGTGGTCTTTGATGGCAGTTTTTCCTAAAGGTTCGATCTGCTGCTTCTTTTTGTCTCGGGTTTGATCAAAAAGATTGAAAAGGAAAAGGTGAAGGAGATAATTGCTGGAGAGAAATTCAACTCGAAAGTACAGGGTGGGGGGAGGGGGGTGGCTTGATGGTTGAATTTAGAGTGAGAGATTGGGATTTGATGGTGTCATTTGAAGTCCTGAGAAATTTGAACAGGATGAATGCTCTGATGTAGATGACTGCGGTAGCGGAATTCGTCTTTGTAATGGTCAAGTTCTTGGTTTTGGGTATGATAGGGGATGGAGTTCGGGCTCTGGGACCTGCATTTTCTGAATATTTTTTTGGGTTGGAAATGGTCCGTGTTTTTGTTCAACTCGGTACTTTCCTTCCTCCTGCCTTGTTTTTTCTCCACTTGTTTCTGCTTCACGGGTTCCTCATGTGTCGTGCGGTCGAGTTAGAACTGGGAATGAAGATGTGCGAAATAGCCTTGGACCGAAAGAGTCTTAAATAATTAACACTTCTCTGATGGAAATATGTGCTCAGAGCCTGTGATATGTTTGTATCTTGCTCTGCAGCAGTGAAAAGTAAACGATGAGTACTGAGTTGTAATATTAGTAAGGGCAGATGGATTCAAGCGCGAGCAAGTTGCCGAGTGTATAAGTTCCTAGCATGCTGTGTTGGATCCTCCCTTCAGTAATAATGAAATTATCACTTTGTTTCGGCAATTAACCAATATGAGGTTCGAGAAATTACGAAACTTTCAGTGGCATACCTGTTCTGCTTTGACATGGTTTGTGCTGCTTATTATGATTTTCAGTTTATCATACCAATTTATGCATGATCACATGTACTGTAAAGTGCCAACAATCATAGCTTTTGTATGCCAACATCTTTGTTGAGTTGTCATGACATTTTTCCCTTATATAATTAAGCATATGCTACTGCAGAGGCGTGTGGCACTTTCCTTGCTAAGATGTTTCTATTTGTTCTTCGAAAGCAGAAGAAAAGATGGGGTGCTTTTTGGAGCATGTATTGGTGCTTTGGGTCTCAGAAGCACCCGAAGCGTATTGAGCCTGCTGGTCTTCTTCCTGAGACAATGGGTTCCACCGGTGATGCTCCGGCTACTCATAATCTGGCGCAACCAACTGCTATAGCACTTCCATTTGTGGCACCGCCCTCCTCTCCAGCATCATTCCTTCAATCCGAACCTCCTTCAGCTGCCCAATCTCCAGCTGGTGTGTTTTCGATGACGTCCATATCGGCAAGCATGTATTCCCCCATTGGACCTCGCTCCATATTTGCTATTGGACCCTATGCCCATGAAACCCAGTTAGTATCTCCGCCTGTTTTCTCAACATTTACAACTGAGCCATCTACTGCTCCCTTCACTCCCCCTCCTGAGTCTGTGCATCTGACTACGCCCTCATCACCAGAGGTGCCATTTGCCCAGCTGCTTGACCCCAACCTACGGAACTCTGGGACCTGTCAAGGGTTTCTGTTCCCTAACTATGAATTTCAGTCATATCAGTTTTCTCCTGGAAGCCCTGTCGGCCACTTGATTTCTCCCAGCTCTGGCATCTCGGGGTCGGGCACTTCGTCTCCTTTTCCTGGTAGTGAGTTTGCTGGTGGTCTCAATGTCCTAGAGTTCCGATCCAGCGAGCCTCCCAAGCTCTTGAACCTTGATAAGTTGTGCACCCACGAATGGGGATCGAGGCGAGATTCTGGTTCATTGACTCCTGATTCTGTGAGAACCAAATATGTAGAAGGATACCCTTCAGATTTCAAGGTCACAACACATCCATCTGTCAACAAACGCCAAAATGGCAATTCAACGGTCAACAACAGAGTATCATTCGAGATACCTACAGAAGGTGTGAGACACGGGGATGGCAAGCTTATTGCTTCGGCAGGAAGCGCGATCACTTGTGCAAATAATGCAGCTGCTGAGAGAGAGAGTATCTGTTGTGAACTTAAAGACAGGAATGAGGGCACTTCAGGTGCAACATCCAGTAACGGACAAGAGGGAGCTGCCTTAGGTGACAATGAGAAATGGCAACATCATAGGCATGGTTCTATCACATCAGGGTCTTCTAGAGAATTCAAATTCGCTAATGCCAATGGGAGAGACGCTCATAGGCCCGACTTTGGCTCGGCTTGGTGGACTGGCGAAACGGTTGTTGAGGAGAGTGGAAACTGGTCCTTCCCAGTGATACAGCCAGGTGTCAGCTAATCGGCAGTGCTTGCTTTTTCACTCTGTTGTTGGTTTAGTCTTGCCCAGACCATACTAAGTCTAAAAGCTCAGGTGGGTGAATTTTTAGTGTCTGACAGACCATCTATAAACTAACAATATACTACTTTCTTCAAGTCGGAAGAATTTGGAAATTAATAGGAAGGGACCAATGCATGTTGACCCGTATCTGTTTTTGAGTAAACAGGGTCACCCATGAACTTTTGTTAGGACTAGAATAGAACAGTCTTTCCCTCACTTGTAAAGTTCAGACAGGAAAAGTTATTGGTATTTCCCAGGCATCTCAAGGCTCAATCTCATCATCGTATTCAGTTGTCGTGGTGTAAAATAGTATGAATAATGAGATTTTGATGCTGGTTATTTTCAAGTTCTTGTAACACATCTGTTAAAAGAGGGTCGAACCCTGAGATTTTGAAAGACCTATGGTCTGTCTCTATTTTGAGTATTCCTTCGAAATCTCAAGTCAGTTTCCACTTCTACTCTACTAGCATAGCATGCTGTCCCATTCATTTACGGCGACTCCATTCGGCCGGCATGATCATCAATGTGACTGCAGTGTACGGTGTCAAAGGAGAATGCTCAAATAGATCTTACGTTCCACATCTATGTGTTCATCGCAGTCCGATGTTTGACTAAGCGTGACGGTAAGGATCTTCTTAAATTGCTGATTTAGATACGAAATTTGACGAAGGTGGCTTTTAGTTCTGTAAACAAATTTGCATCGTGGATGAAAGAATCCGCTATGCGGTTGTCTTGGCATCCTCCATGACATTGGCCGGTTCGCATAAGGCGGGCAGCTCTGCGCTGGGTTGATTGAGGTTTCCGAAGTCTGGAAGATTACAGCAATTGCAGATGTCTAATGAATCTACGATCTCGGTCCAAGTATGCAGCCGGGGCGATATCACATTCGAAATGTTCTGGCAATAAAAGACCTCGAATCCTTCTCTCTATCGAGAAGCTCTTTGCATAGACCCATGTCTCGATCCACATCGTCAATCGTCTAGATTCACTCAATCGAAGGTAAATAACTCTGGAAGATCCCCTCGTTTTTAATCTTTGTTTGTGTAACCAAACGGTCCAAACCAACCCCCCGCCAGAAGAAACCACTCGAAATGATTCGTCCTTGTCGCAATGCCCTTGGACCAGGGGCGGGCTCTGCTGGGAAGGTTGGAAGGAAGGGGAAGGAGACCGAACATTCAAAACGGTGGTCCAAATTGGACGGCTTTTCGCAACCACGTTTGTTGACCCAGCCAATGCACACAACCAATCTTTTCTCCTCTCGCTCTCTCCCTCTCTCTGTCCTGTCCAAGAAAGAAATGAGATATGATTCAGTGCTGCCATTTTTTAATGGCCCCGACAAACTTTATGATTTTCAACGCGCCGGTCGCATTCAACCGATGCGCCACCGATACCTTGAAAATCGAAATATCCCGGACAAAATATAGTTTAAAACAAGGTGCCGTAGAAACGGTCCGCTGGCAAGATCCTATTCGTTAATTTGCTCGTACGGGATCAAGCTTTCAATTTGGAAGGGCGGGGTCAACTTTCGACAGACATCGAGCTCAATGCACGACAAGATGTGCGACTCGAGGCTCCTGCGTTCGTCCCCCGCGTGATGAATTTATCGTTTTCCTTTCAGCAAAACACCCTTCTTTGACCGTCTGGAACTCAAGCGACCCCAAAGTTTGACCCCATTTTCTGCTATTTCTCAGCTGCATCGTGTCGGTTTTCTCGACCGACTCCTGTTTGTTAACCCCTCCCCACCTCCCCTCTTATATATGCGCCACTCCCATCTTCCCTGTTCCTGAGGGGTCCCATCTTTCTTGGTGTCCTGTCCTAGGGTTTCTTGATTTCGCGACAGATCGCCGTCGAATTCTCGGAGCTTCCCGAGTTCCCGGGTTAAAGATGCCGCCTTTCTCGTGCCCCACCGCGCCTCCCAATGGGTTGCATCCTGCGAGGGCGGATTCCAACGTGGTGACCATCAACGTGGGTGGCCAGATTTTCCAGACCACCAGGCAGACCCTCGCCCTCGCCGGCCCCGAATCGATCCTCTCCGCCGTCGCCAAGTCCCAGTTGGCTCACCCCGGCGAGCATTTCGTCGACCGGGACCCCGAATTGTTCTCCGTCGTCTTGTCCCTCCTCAGGACCGGCAACCTGCCGTCGAAAGCTAAGGCCTTTGATCTTCAGGACGTGGTCTCCGAATCCCAGTTCTATGGGGTCGAGTCCCTTTTGGTCAGTTCCGCGTCGAACCCGTCTCAGTTCGAAGCCTTCAACCTCGAGAAATCGCTGGCCTTGCCGCTGAATGGCCGCGACACGCCGTCGGCGATCGCCGCCACGCCGTTCGGGTCCCTCCACGTCGCGCACGGGAGCAAAATCACCTCGTTCGATTGGTGTTTGGGGAGGAAGAAGACTATCCTGACTCAATTCACCGCCGTCGACTCGCTGCTGCCCATCTCGCCGGCTGTAGCCGCGGCTGGCGCCACCGACTTTTCAGGTTTGCAAATACTCGATCTTGAGAATGGGTCTGTTAGAGAGACTTTGAATTGGGAGAACGTGACTAGGTCTGGTTCCACTGTGCAAGCGATTGGTTCGTCGGGCGAGTACTTATTTGCTAGCTTTGAATCTGGTCGGAGGAACTCGAATTCGATCTTGGTCTATGACTTGCAGAGCTTGAGCCCAGTCGCAGAGATTGGTCATAATGAGATTTTCGGTGCTGATCTTGATTCAGCTATTCCGGCAACGAAATTAAAGTGGATTCCAAGTTATAATCTCTTGATGGCATCCGGGTCTCATGGCGGGCCATCGGGTGTATCGGGCAATATCAGATTGTGGGATATAAGGACGGGGAGCATAGTTTGGGAGGTGAAGGATAAAGTTGACTGCTTTTCCGATGTTGCAGTCTCGGATGATCTATCTGCCATGTTTAAGATTGGTGTGAATTCAGGCGAGGTGTTTTATGTGGATTTGAGGAACTTGGATGATGAGAAGTCTTGGGTTTGTCTTGGAGATAGGAGAAAATTACTAAATGGAAAGAAGGAAGGAGTTGGGTGTAAAATCGAGAGTCATGGGAATCAGGTCTTCTGTACTAAAAAGGGCGATATAGAGTTGTGGTCAGAGGTGTTGATCAGCTCTCAGAAGAAAAGCGACGACGGTTTAGGAGAGAGGGTATTCAGGAAGAACTTAATTGGAAGAACAAAAGATATGGGAGGAGCTAAGATAACCAACTTGGCTTTTGGGGGGAACAAGATGTTCGTCGCCAGGATGGATCAGCAGTCTATTGAGGTTTGGCAGAGTTCAGTGAGAGGATTTTGATCCCAAAAAACTTAATGTGGATTATTAGATTATCGGCACGGTCTGCAAATAGCATTGTGTTGTAAAACACATTGTAACTGATTCATTTGTAAATATTTATGTTTGTTCGTCCCCTAGCAAGAATTTGTAGAAGAATGAGATGTAGTCAGTTGAATTTAGATACTTGTTTCCTGTCATTTGCAGGTGCGGTTCATTTTCCTAAGTCAAAAGATTTAAAACTATTAGCAAGAAGATGAATATCTTAAGAGGTTCAGATTCTTGCTTCATTTGTCTTGTTTACTCCAATCTGACCTTTTCCTAGCATTTTGTTTGTAATGAAGAACTAACGAGAAGATGGAGAGGATTTAGCGGATGTGAAGACCTCCTGTGCGATGAAACCCATTCATCGTGAAGTTTAGTTCTTTGATCGAGTCGAGGTT
The DNA here is from genome assembly GCA_024500025.1 of Syzygium aromaticum. Taxonomy (NCBI): domain Eukaryota; kingdom Viridiplantae; phylum Streptophyta; class Magnoliopsida; order Myrtales; family Myrtaceae; genus Syzygium; species Syzygium aromaticum. The sequence goes on along the minus strand of CM044889.1, from coordinate 4,801,556 downwards.
TTCATTCTTCAAATGACGGGGAGAGAGAGAGAGAGAGAGAGAGAGAGAGAGAGAGTAGGATTACATCTCACATCTCACACCCGGTTACTGCCTATTTGTTCGGCTCTTATAGTGCAACAGTTCAGCCTATTTGTTCGGCTCTTATAGCGCAACACTTCGTGCATCGGTCAAGCCTCGTATCTTTTGTGAAATGTCTATTCATTACTCACTTCCCATTTTTGATGTGATTTCGTATGCTGCTGCAGTCCTCGGGAGATTTATGGTGGTGGATCCTACCAATTATATTTTCTCGTGTTGTTATTGTTCTGCGTATGATGTTGCTCTGGTGAAGAAGTATTGCGATGTGATCGCATTCTTGAAATCTTTTTACTTTCATGCCATAAAAGCAATTATAAATTTGTTTAATAGGCCTGTTGCCAGCTCCATCATGGTGGCAACTTTTACTGAAATAGTCTCGCATGATCATAGTCTTATCCACGAAGTCGCGAATCAAGCTAAATGCAGTGGAGAAATTAGAAAGAAATTCACGTTCTTTTTCTTGCGCTGCAGTACAAGCTTCATGCTGATACATGTCAAATGGGATGGGAGTGGAATGATATCTGTGGTGTACATGTTGCCGTGAGGAAGAGAACATCTCCAAGAGATCGTTGAATTTGAACGATCCATCTGCCGTGAGTGTTAGGTGTTCCTGCATGTGGGGTGTTAAAGCAGCGACCATTAAAAGAGCTGCCCAACTTTAGGTACAGTTCAAGCTCAACTTTAGGTCGGGACCATCCGTGTGCCTGTCTATTTCACGTTTTCGGTCCCTGAATAGTAGTAACTCAAAAGTGAGTAGAGTCCTTACCCTCCAAATTCCTTGATTTTTCCTTTGTTTTGATTTGAGGTTGAATTCGTGCATATCACCTTTAAATCTGATTGAAAGCAAGCCATCTTGGCAAGTTAGGTGCTTAGTTTGCAAACAGTAAGCGCTTATCCATCTTCGCAGTTGCAGTACATTCTTGTAAGTCGGTCGGGTATTCATAAACAAGAAGATGAATATCTTGAGATTCAGATTCTTACTTCATTTATCTTGTTAAGTAACTCCAATCTAACATTTCCCTAGCATTTTGTTTGTAACAAGAACTAATTACAAAACGGAGAGGCTTTCGCGGACAGGAAGAACTCCTGTGTGAGGAAGTCCATTCATTGTGGATCAGTTCTCTGATCGAGTCGAGATTTTCATTCTCCGAATAAAGTCTGAAGTGAGAGAGAGAGATTCCGCCCCCAACACTTTTGTGTATCTGTCAAGCTTCATATCTTGCGTGAAATGTCAGTCATTACTTCCCATTTTTAATGTAATTTCGTATGCTGCTGCACTCCTCCAGTGATATGGGGTTGTGGATCCTACCAAAGATACGTTCTCGTGTCTCTTGGTATTGATGTTTGCTCTAGCGAAGAAGCAATGCCATGGGATCACGTTCTTGAAATCTTTTTACCTGATGTCGTAAAAGCACTCGTAACTTTGCTTACTAAGCTTGTTGCCAGCTCTCTCATGGTGACAACTTCTACTGGAATGGTCTTGTATCGTCTTTGTTTATCTACTAAGTCGCAATCAAAGTTTTATGTATCGGAGAAAATTCAGATTCCTGTGCTCTGTCCTGGGCTGCTTTACAGGCTCCATGCCGATGCATGTCCAGTGGAATTTAAACAATGAGTGTAACAATATCCGTGGCGTCAATGATTAGTTTGCCGAAGGAAAATACATCTTCAAGAGATTGTTGAATTTGAATGATCCATCTGTCGTGGTTGCTGTATCCTTAGCTGCTTGTGTTATGAGGCAGGACCTTTTAAGTGGTTTCGGTTTCTGCAGGCGACTTTTTTAATCACTACAGCATGGAACTTAAAAAGAAAAAAATTGCACCAACCATGAAAGCTTGGAAAGGTGTGGGGAAAAGAAGAGGATAGTCCATTTCATAAGGAAGCATTCACAAACTCAACGAACCATCATAACTTGATAATTTACATCATAAAGATTGAAAAAAGTCCAAACAAAGCCTCAACTGAAAGGAGGGAGAAGCAAAAGACGCTAATGAGAACTTCAGGTCCTGGCTTTAAAGGGGATTGCTCTGATGATTATCTGGTGGTAGACAGCAGCTAGTGCAGCTCCAATGAATGGTCCAACCCAGAAGATCCACTGGTAAAACCAAATTCATCCCAGAGTTAGTTCGATTATCAACCAAGAAAATTTTTTTATTTTTTTGAAAAAAAAATTAAGGAGCTTACTTGGTCATCCCAGGCATGGTCCTCGTCGAAGATGATGGCGGCTCCAAGACTCCTGGCTGGGTTAATGCCGGTTCCGGTGATGGGGATCGTGGCCAAGTGAACCAAGAACACTGCAAATCCAATTGGAAGAGGAGCCAAGATCTGCAATTTGAACGCCCCCAAAATAATGAGATCAACCTAGAATTAATTAATATCTTTCAAGTATAAGAAAACATGGATTTCTGTCTTTTCATGCCACTGGTTAGAAAGTAAGCAGATTAATTTCACGTGATGCTAAACATTCTTTACATACCGTTTTGTTTTTCAGGGATGTCTACTTCAGATGTCGGTATTCAAACCTAATTAGGAATACCCCAGCATTGTAAATTAGCAGTCTAGTCACTTCTCCAAATTCTTGAATGTCCCTATTCGATCTAATTCCACGAGTCTTTATGAAAAGGCAAAACATTAAAGTCAAACAACCCATCATCGATAGCTTCTTTTCCTCATGCCAACAACTTCGTTATATGGAAGCGGAATGATACTTCCAGCTCAACAAACCACAGCACTCAGATTATGCCAAACATGCTTACCTCAAGATAACAGTAAAATTTTCATTTCAGCCTACCCCAATGATCAATATTTCTTAACCACTTCTTGACTCCCTAAGAATTTTCCTCCTCAAAATTCATCAACTATAATTTCCCTAGAAAAGCAAATATCCATGGTCCAAATTGTGTAAACTCCTTTCATCCCCTTTCATAGATCAAACCACAAGCAGCAAAGCAAAGCATCCCACTAAATCAAACCACTTCATGAACAAAGGATCAAAAGCGAGTTAAACCGAAAAAAAAAAGCACCAGACACATCAAGGACAGCAGAGGGAAGAAGAGGACAGAGCGTGTACATACAGGGACATGAGAGTCTCTGGCACTCCTCTTGGCATCAGTGGCAGAGAACACAGTGTAGACCAGGACAAAAGTGCCCACAATTTCAGCACCAAGGCCATCACCCTTGGTGTAGCCAGGGCTCACAAAGTTAGCGCCACCACCCAGAAGCTCGTACTGCCTGTGGCCCATGAAGCCCTTCACCACCCCAGCACCACAGATGGCCCCAAGGCACTGCATGATCATGTAGAACACTGCCCTGGTCAGGGACAGCTTCCTGGCCAGGAACAGCCCAAAGGTCACTGCAGGGTTGATGTGTCCACCTGAAGTTCAAGAAGCCAGAACACACCTATCAGTCATGGGAAGGGAGATGGGGTAGTCCATGAGGAGACGAGCCATTATAGTAAAAACATGACAAAGAAAAAGAAACTTTTTTTACTCCTTAAAGTTAATCGAGCAGTGATAAAAATGTAACCTGCAAGAGCATCTATGTCATTTAAGTGATAGTTACAGCTGATATTAGCAAGTGATCTTGCATGAAATCATCCCCCTAAATTACTAGGCAGTTTTTAGAAAACTGAAACCTAAAGTACTTCAACATTCTCAAGCTGCGGGAAGCAGGAAAACATCAAGGGCTCTAGCAAGCAAGAAAAGCGAGACAAAAATGGCGAAAATTGCATCTTCTGAAGGAAAAACAAGTCTAAACTAACCACGAGAACGACAGAAACAAAACCATGCATGTGAATGTGAAGTTCCCAGAAAGACATTTGGCAAAGTTCTTTCCTTTTCCCTTCTCACTCCCTCCCAGACAAATCCTAAACATCTCCAAGCAAGTAAAAACAAAACAGAGACACAGAGGCAGTGAGCAAAGTAAACCCAGCAAGCTCACTCCAACACACACTCCTGACTCACCAGAGATACCAGCAGTGCAGTAGACGAGGGCGAAGATCATGCCCCCGAAGGCCCAGGCAATGCCCTGGATGCCCACGGTGGTGCACTTGGAGGGGCTCTTGACGACGCCCATGACGGTGAGGATGGTGATGTAGAGGAACAAGAAAGTGGCCATGAACTCTGCAATCCCAGCCCTGTAGAAGGACCATGACGAAAGCTCCCCGGGCTCAAACAACGGTGCAGGGGGTGGCTCCTTGTAGTCCTTGTGCGTCTGCGCGGACGTCCCAATGGGCTGCCTCTCCGGGAACTTGTTGGCTCCCTCTCTCACGTCCTCTTCTTTGCCCTCCATCACCTTCTACTTCTGTGCTCTGTTCTCTGCTCTCTGTTTTCTCTGTTTCGAGGACTGAGCGCTCTCTCTCTCTCTCTCTCTCTAAAGATAAAGTTGTGGCAAAGAGGATGACAAAGGTGGCTTTATAGATGGCCGAGCTCCATTTCTTTTCTCTGTGCCCGACAGACGGTGGCGAGTGGGGACAACAATTCTTTTTCCTCCATTGTTTTTCATGTTTTTTTGCTCAATTATTGTCTAAAATTGTTTTCTTGATAAGATTACCTTAGTTTTCCCTGCGCACTTGGTATCCTCTTGTGGTTCTTTTCTGAGTTCTTTACCACACTGTGGATACTGCCACCAAGATTTTCACTTGCAAGTGTCTGGTTATTTTAAAAAACGTTTAATAATTCATCTCCATGTAAGGATGAATCGAACTAATTCTAACTGTATAATAGAACGCATTGATCTGTAACGTTTCTTAACACGTGATTATTTTGCTCAAGTTAAGTTATTCCTGCATGTTGCAGAGATAGAGTAGCTGCTATCTAGGGAAAACCTAACCTTGAATTTCTGAACTTTTGAGTCCTCTGCCATCGCATTGCGTGAGTCACTGGCGTCCTAAAGAAAACGTGGCTCATCGGGCCTGGCTACTAAGTTCGAGATAGGCCCTCGAAATGTCAAATTGAATCGACCTAATCTCCATAACGGTCTAGCTCTAGCATGTTCCTTTTCTTTCAAGTTTAGCGTTGATGATAGATTCTGGAGGGATTGTCCTGGAAAGGGCAAAAGGGGATATTGACAGGCTGTGGTTGGCCCTGCTGGCTTTGTTCTTGTCCTCTACAGAGTGTGTCATGTGCTCTCTCCCTCTCTCTCTCTTTTTAAATGCAGAAGGGTTGTTTATTTGGAAGCTCCTTGAATCATCCATGGAATTTGGTTGTGTTGGGGGCCATGTGGTGGTGCATCCATGCATCAACATCAGAATCATTGAAATGGGAGCTGTGATTTACTGTGAAGGGCACGGGATAGTGGGTGTTTGTTTTCTTGTGAATGGACAAGTTGGGCAATGTGATTGCGTGATGGCTTTTTTCTGATCAGATGGTGATTTCTTTTTCTTTTCCTTTTGTGAGTTTCTTCAAGCTTAAGTGAAGTGTGTGTTTTTTAGGTCAATGGTTTTGGAAGGGCTGGTGAAGACTGAAAAAGTAGCCGTTTGCTGGCTATGGTCACAATGGTTTTTTTCATTTGCAGAAAAAAAAAAAAAGATGGGGACAATCATTGATCTAGTTTTGTGCTTGTGTTTGTTTCCTTGTCATTTACAAAAGAGATGGGAGTATATGTGTGTGGCTAAGATAAGTGGGGTGATTGATTCCAGATTAAGTCGATTCCTTGATCGAGAACCTAAAATCTACCCAATTAGGGCTAGTTCCAATTTTTTCAAACTTGGAACCGAATTAGTACGCTTGGGAACCAACTTGGAATTGAATCGGGTAGACCCGGGAATTGCTTGCGAGTTTTTTTTTTCTCATTTTCAAGATACATTGAATTAATTTTTGGTTTTATTAATGTATTAGCTTCCTTTGGCAAAATGGTTGAAGCCCCTTCAAGATCTTTCAAGCCATCCAAGATCGCATTTCTTTTGTTGCGGCTTCTATATGAACTTTTAAAAAAGATCAAAATCGATTATACATCAGTTGTATCTAGGAATCAAAAGTGGTCGATTTAATCGTTCGTATGGTTTTCACCCATATACCTACTCGGTTCATTTGAAAACCCGTTTTTAACCAATCGATTCTGGCCAATTCCGGGTTGAACGAGGACCTTTGCAAGTGAGTTTTGTTTTTTTTTTTTTTATTTCTTGCAGTGTTTTGTGCAATGTGATTAAAACTAGTGATTTCGTGTTGTTCAAACATCCAGCACATTAGTAAGTTCTAATGTGCGAGACATGATTTCACGTTTATCCCATTAGTTTCTAATACATATCCTTTATTTAATCAGCATTAGAATTCAATTTCCTTAGATGTCTCCAAAGCAGTCTCGTATGTGTTTTTCTCGTGCATTAGTGACATAAAATGGAAGTAAAATAAGCATCCAAGGTGATGTTAATGCTCATTTGTGTAGGCTAGTTGAACATGATTATCTCGACTTTGTCAAATTAATCTAACTGAAACGGCAACGCCCTAACCCAATTGGAGAATTAAAATACTAACCGTTTTAAACTCCTTCGTTACCGATCGATTCACATATCTTGCCAGGGGACGCACGTCATAGTAACCGCACAATTTTCTCTTTACGCAAACCTAAATGATCTTTAACACTTCCAAAATGATATCTTCTATTTAACGAATTTTGGATTAGCACGGAGGGGGGGGGGGGGGAAGAATGTAAGATCTAATGATTCGGTTTCCGAGGCATCGAGAATTTCGTTCGAAAACGCACGTTTTTTCAGTGTCAATGTACCCCGATCAAGAGTCGGCACACGGTACTGCCGGCAATGGTAATAGAATCACAGCCACTAGAAAATCAAACCAGAAAAAGAAAAAAAAATTAAAAAAGAAAGAAAAAGGCAACAAATAATTGGGACGTGGATGCTGCCGGAATCCAACGGCCCCAGCGGAAACCGTCCGCCCTTTTTGACCATTCGATCTGGCGAAAGCGAAAGGACTCGCGAGGATCAAGGATCAGCGGCACGCGCAGGCGCAACGGATCCACGACCGATCGCAGCACGTGAATTTCCCGCTTTGTCCTTTGCTACGGGACACTTGTCACTCGAAGGCGGGTCCCCACTTTTGCGTGAATGGTTCGGGCATCTAGGGCTAGTTTCAGGAACTAGGAACCCCCCCCGGAACCGACTTGTTCGGTCCCGTTCCATTGCTCCCCCCCATGGCTTTTATATATGTTCCATGAAGAAAACCATTTCGATGAGAATTCGATTATGCTGTTATCGATTTATTAACACGCATCATTGTAATGTATGATCCGATCCAATTATCCGACTTTGCACTGTCCACGACAGCACCATTGAGCTTTTTCGACTCTAAGGTGTTTTGCCCATGTATGAGATAGCCCCATCTTGAACTGCGGCTTGAAAACTCCTCTCAGCTGTATGTTGAACCCGTCTCGTTTTTAATTGCGAAAACCAAGAATATTGTTGAATCCACGACCCGTTTCAAGCTCAAAACGAATACCGTCCTAAATGTTTTGATTAGCTCACAGAGTTCTCAATAATTATGCTTATCTAACATGATCACCAATCGCATCAAGGTGGGGGAGGGGGGCGGGGGGGCAAACTGCACCTCGATTTCGATCACCCTTTTCCAAGTTCTCTATCATAAATCCCAAAAAGCGGACCAATCTCGATTAGCATTGCGATCTTTCTTTGTCCAGCTTTATTCCCAAAAGAGAGGGGGTTAGCCAACTCACATTTATAGGGACACCTTCCATCCACAGCTCACATGCCTCACCGCTATTGTCATGGGATCGAATGCCTGCCATTTGCGACACTGAAAACAACAATAAAAAAAAGGAAAAAAATATGGGGAAAAGGGTGAAAATGAAAAAAAATAAATGACAAGGTCTTGATAAATTTATTTTATTGTCTTTTCAATTTTGTTCTTTTTTGTTTTGAGTTGGTGGAACATCGTCGACCGTTTGAGCTCGCGAAATTCAGAAAGAAACCCCGAGAAAAACGTCCACGCCTACCGTCCGAACCACTAGCTTCCCGCCACGTGCCACGTTGCGGTGACCGTCCAAGCCGCTGGCTTCCCGCCACGTGGCAACCATGCGATGTCGGCGAGTGTTGGAATCCTTCAGCGTCGTCACATCACAGCCGTCGGAAGCCACCGGCCCTCGCGAGACTTCGAGCGAAAGCTACGGTGCGCGGCAACAGTAGATCTCTCCCCCCCACAGACAGACGGACGGTTTCCCACGAGGACACGTGGCATCGATGTTGGTTTTTAATTTTCTAGATTGTGTTATCAGCTTGACTTTGATCCTTTTCATTTGACAAAAAAGAAGCTCAAATTATTGTACGATTTGATTCCAAAATGCATATCATATTCTCCGGAAATATTATATAGTCGGAAGTGCGCCCATTTTCGCTTCAGAATCATAATCATATTCTCTCTTATTTAAGCTGATTTTAATATTTTATTACACTTCAAAAACTTAAATCGTTCAACCAAAAAAACAAAAAGAAAACTTAAATCGGATGTTAAGTATGTAAAGGAAAAGTCACGAAATTTTTTTAAACTGTGTTTACTGCGACATATTTATTCTAAACTTTTTTTTGTGTAATTAAAAATTGAAAACTTGTACTTATGTGATATATTTGCCCTGAAATTTTATCGTGACATAAAAAATCCAAAATTTGTACTTATGTGATCCATTTACCCTCCTTCGTCAAAGGTTTTGTTATATGATTTTTCGGCTAAAATAATGTGATTTTTTTTTCGCTCAAGTCATGTGAATGCCGTGTCAATACTGTTTGCTTTTCTAGCATCCGTGTGTGAAAATTTTTAACAATTCTCGTTGAAATGTATCACGCGAGTACAAATTTGAGATTTTTGGTGTTGCGGAAAAAAAAATTTTAGGCAAATGTGTCACAACGAGCACAATTTAGCATTTTTGGTGGCTTTTTTGCCCTAATATTTAAAACGGCATCAATTTCATTCATAAGTCTAAGATTCCACATGAATCGAACGTGATCCTACACGGCTCGCACTCCCACGAAACACAACGTAACGATTATCTGGGACCCGGGCCGATTTTGGGTCGGCAGCGATTTCAATTCCGAGGGGCGGGGACATATTCTTTTGCTCCACTAGGAACATTACGCGACCCATGATTTGTCCTGTCTTATTCGAAGGGGTTTTCAATTTGTTCGTACCACCATAGAAGAACTACCAAAGAAGACGAAACATATCGACGGGTCTCTCGTGTTTGTTTGACTTCAGCATCAATCATGGTACATCTCTCCTTTTGTGTTTGGTTGGCTGCATCAGCATCCGATCGTGTCCTATGTGATGCCTAATCCAATTCGTGAACATTGCCCACGAGGAACATGCAGCTTTGCGATGCCATTATTGATCTCCAGCCTTTTATGATGTCCGCATGGACCTTCTATTATATCAAGCTCAATATCACCAAATAATATCTTATTTTAATCTAATATAAAAAAATTGAGACATAGAAGTACAAAGTGATGACTTGATCCAAACTGTCATATGCCCGCTTTACCAACGCATGTTGTGTAGGCGGGGTGGTTGCTGTTTCTTTAACCGAACGTTCTCCTCCCTGACGACCATCCCCCATGCGGTGCTTACTAATGATCATGGGTCGCCACCGGAGGATTTCTTTGAGAGGTGAAGCTATTGCACTTTTTACAAAGAGGGGAACCGATGCTACAATACTCTAGCAAAGCACATACCATGTCTCGTGACTAAAGATATTATCTTTTTCATTGTCTTTTCTAGTACCCTACTGCTAATTTTATTGTCCGGACCTTTTGGGGAACTAGTTTCTTTCGATTATGCAACCGACGAACAAACTTTGGTCTCTCAAATTAATGCGTTTTCCCCCTCTGAACCGCGTTCAAAAGAGCTATTTCTTCGAAAGAGAGTTACTTCCACATCGATAATTAATCTTCTCATCAACGAGTCGAGTCAATCAATTTTCGCGAAACAAGAAGAGAACCAACTTCGCTCACATATTAGCTTCCATTCACCCTCCTTCCACTCTAAAGAAAACCTAATCAGGGTGAGTTTTGCAATGATGAAGAGAACACATTACGAGAATTGGTAAGTGTCCGTCTTGCTAGTTCATTTCCTTTCGTCGCCTTATTCGTGGCCTAGGGTCCGTGCCTAATTCAAACGAATCGATCCAAATCAATCAAACAAAGATATTGCAGTCCAAAGCAAACGAGTTTGATCTTCTGATCTGATCTTGGGCCCAAAAAGAAATTCTGATCTGATCTGATCTGATCTTTCTGGAGTTCGCAATTGGATCCGGTCCAACATCATTTTTAGACAATACAGAGTCCATAACATGCGAAGCCCATCGCCCATCCTTCAATTTGCACCTTATATTCCCAGCTTACAATCGATTTGATCATCAAATATTGTGCGCTTTTAGTATTATTTCCATGAAAAGGACTCGAAATATAATACTAAGCATGATACGGGCATCTTTCCTTTCGTCTAAATCGGGCCTTTGAAGAAGAAGAAACACTGGAAATCTACTCGAGTATGATTGCGAAACCCCCGTAAAAAAAAGGAAATTGAAGGGTGTATTTTTTAACATCAAGAATACCATAAGAAAGCAGTATGAATAGGAAACTATAAGTTTGGAAGGGGGGAAATTACCTAGAAGAGTCCTTAACCTATTGCACTTGTATAAATTCAGTATTAAACCTTTTAATTTGATCAATTTAGTTATAAACTTTTGACGATTTGCCAATATAATCTATCCTATCAATTTTGGCCAGAAATCGCTGACGTAGATACTCACCGTTCTACATGGCATGGCCGCCGAATTTTTACAGTTTTTAAATAAATTTTGAATTTTAATTTTTTTTTGTTTTTTCATTTCTTTTCTTTCCTTTTATTTTTCATATGAGGCTGGCAAGGGCTCGTGCTCCCTCACCCAAATCTGGTGAGGATTGGCAAGGGCGTCCCGACTGTTGCCTATGGCCCATGGAGGGAAATAAGAGAAAAAGAAAAAATAAAAAGGAAAAAAAGAAAAATTCAGAAACAAATTAAAAAATTGTAAGAGGACGGTTATCATCCACGTTAATAATTTCTAGTTAAAATTGATTGGGTAGACTACACTGACAAATCATTAAAATGGTTTAGGACTAAATTGGCCAAATCGAAAGATTTATGATTGAATTAACACAAATATAATGGGTTTATGATTTTTTCGGTGATTTCCCCGTAGGTAGTCGCCTCTTCACATTGCTTTCTTATAATATTCTCGATGTTGAAAAGTACACCCTTTAACTTCCTCAATTTTTTGGGGAGGGGGGTTTCGAGATCATACCTAACACGTTAAAGGAAAACATGGTCGATTTTAGTATCTCCTGTTCTAAAAAGACCCGATTTACATGGAAGGAGAGATGTTCACGTCGCGTTTAGTATTATATCTCGAGTCCTTTTCATGGTATTAATAGTATAAGCGGACTTTATCTGATGATCAAATCTGTTACGGAGTTCATCAGGAGGAGACTAGTCAAGGGTCAATCCGATGATTATTCTTCCTTGAATATTCTCTTCTTTATTCTTCTTTTACTCTTACTTTATGTGTTCCTCCGAACTTGCCCTTCATTTCAATTCTCTTAAGAATGGGATAACTATACAAATGGACTTTGAACTTTGGCCTAATATACAATATGAATTATGAACTTTTAATTTATTCAATATGTCTCCTAAACTTTAGCCTAATATTCAATATGGTCCTTAAATTTTTCTTGAACTATATAAAAATGTTCACTGTAGCCTAAATTTTAAATTAATGAAAGGATTATATTGAACATTTTCAAGGACTACATTAAGCATTTTCATATAGTTTAAGGAGTAAATTGAATATGTATCAAAAGTTCAGGGATCACATTGCATATTGGGTTAAAGTTGAAGGACTACATTGAACAAATTAAAAACTCAGGGGCCGCATTGCGCATAGTGATTTTCTCCTAAACAACACACCGGAGACCCAAAAATATGGCGAGAGAGAAAGTAGACTTCTGGTTCGCGTAAGTCGAAGAGATTTTCCCAACGGTACCATGTTGTCGTGGAATGAAGCTTAGAGCCTAAGAAAAGCTCAACGTGTACGATCAAAGGCCGAGAAAGAACGAGCCTGAAGAAAAGCGACGCCGTGGCCATGATTAAATCCGATAATTTCGCAGAAAACGATGTCACATTCAAGGTTGCGACGTAGAACTATTAAGGAATTGAACTCGCGTTTAATGGTCGAGGTTAGAGCAACGAAGAAGAGGGGATTCGTGGCGGAAAGCGTGTCTGTCGAAGTTTCGAATGCTGATGTTGTCCCTCGATGCTGCGGTACATATGTGTGTACATCTGGGGTCCGCAGCTCGGGGAATGGGTATATCATAAGTGTCCAAATCGAAATTTAATTATGTTCGTTCCGAGTTCCTGCTTGACCAAACTGGTGAGCGAATTCGGACAGCGATTCATCATCAAACAATACAATACTCAGGCCGCAAGAAAACGTTTCGAGACGATGTGGTCGCGGATAAGCCAGGATTTCGCTTCTGATTCGGCAGTTCTCGATCTAGCAGGGATCAGGTGGAATAAAACCGACAAGAACCGAAAGATCTCGCACTGCATGAAGACTCGGTACATGTAAGTACAAAGATTGAAGAAAAAAGGATCTGTGGACGCTTGTGTTTAACAGGATTTTCGAGCCGGCATGCATGGTCAAGTGCATGAAGCTTTCGCTGATGCGCGAAGAGCGGTTTCTCTTCGGTGTCTTCTTCTGGGCGATAGTCATTTTCACGTTAACTAAACTGCTAATCTAAGTCTCTAGATGCTCGCTATATCCATCAGAGGATGAGCATTCACGGCCTAAATTGATGGCTGAAATGTGGACAAAGAGACATCCTCGAATGTCAGGTTTGATTATAATATTTAAAGGTTGGTTACGAAATTGAATGTTTCAAACCCCTACATTGCACGGCAACGAAAGTCAGATCTTAGCCGACAGTTTATACAAACAGTTGCAGACAAGGTTCGGTAAGATCATTTGTATGTGTGCTTAGCAGGACTAACTTGACAACATACATGGCACCTTATTTTGCGATATTCCATGCATAATTCGATGCAAATATAATGACAAAAGGCGCCGAAACTTCCTGTCGAAACATGGTCGTTAAGTGATGTGTCGTATTTGATCGGCTGTTTCGACTTGTTTTGGTATAAAGTCTTAAATTTAGCATCATCTAATCTTATGATGTAAAGTCCCGAGGGGAGTTTTTAGATGACGATGAGTTCTAGTCACAATTGATGTGCAAACTAATTTTTTTTTATTTCATTTGAAGTTTGGTGTCGAGATAAGTTTGGTATAATGTCTTAGCAATATAATACATAGCTAAATAAATTTTATACGTGCGAATGAATTGGTGTTGAAATGAGTTTTCACTTCAATACACCATCTCTAACTTGTTTTTAGTTGGCCAAAAGGAAAAGGAAAAAGGATTTTTCCCGAGTAAATTGCTTTTCTAAAAAACCCATCAATAGTAAATTAGCAAATGCTTATTTGAGAATAAGTTATTGAGAACCTTTCAGGATAATTTATTCTTCCGATATCAACATTAGCTTTTCCAATGATAGAAAGAAATGTGAAAATCACGAGAGATCCAAAATCTTTCGATACATATACTTGCCAAAAAATATCGACATATATCAAATGATTGATAAGCTTGATCAATTTCAAAACTTAGATATGATTCCGGTGCGATATTTGATTAGGGTAAAGTTTGGAACCCTATAATTCAATAGACACTCATCATGCACCCACATGACATTCTGAGGCAAGTAATGAATAGCTTTCCCTTGCCGTAGGATCAACCCATTCTTTTCTGCCCCTTCAATGACCCTATTGATGACTGATATGAACCCTCTTACACAATTGGGAGCTTTGGCATTGCCAAAGTTTGGCCAACTGTTCTCCCAAAAAAGAGTTGAAAAATCCAAGATTTACCCTATAAAATGCGCACACACGGGCGACCAAGTTTGAAATTTTCCAGACCTACCAGATTGGAAACCTTGCCAAGGAAATGCTGATGCATTGGTGAAGTTGGAGTGACCGCAAAAGTTTTGTACATGGCTTTCTTGGATCGTGGTTCTCTCACCATACGCGGAAGAGAAAGAGAGAGAGAGAGTCCAAGAGGATCAAACACAGGAACCAAGTGAGAAGGACGCTCTGCAAATTTGTAAGCTTTCATTTGATCCCACCTCACTCTTTAGCTTTGATGCTGTCTAGCTACAGAGAGAGAGAGAGAGAGAGGGAGCACAACTCAACTTTGCTTCAGTTCCAAGCCTGCAAGAACTGTGGTGGTTACTCTGTTTACCTGTCAATGTCATAATAACTCCCACCCCCATGTCTTATTTAAGTCTTCTTTCACATATTCATGCCACCTTCTCTCTCTTCCCTCTCATTTTCACATGTCCTCGCCCGCCTTCTTCTTATTCTCTTTCTCTTCCTGGCAAATTGTTGATGGGTTCGATGTAACTTTTGATCCTCAAGGATAGCCATTGCAAGTTAACCTCGGAAAATCTTGAGTTGACCGAACTTTCTGGGCGTTCTCTCAAGCACTTGATCTGAGTCTGATTAATGGTGTTTCTTTTCTTGCTTTCTCTACAAGCCTGTTCATGCCTTCTTGCTCTCTCTTTCTCGAGAAATCTTTGCCCTGGTATATGGTTGCAATCCTGCGTTTTCTGCTTCCAGCAAATGAAGAGGTCTATGAGACTAGAGTTCAAATCCTTAATAGATAAAGTAATGCTACATTTCACTACCATCACACCAGCTTAAGAGTTGATTTTACTCATTGTTCAACTTAGACTCGGTTTTTTTATGTTCAGGCCCTTCTTTTCCCATGCAAAAATTTGAGCTTTAAACTCAAAATGAGTAACTTTCTGTCACACATATTAGTATGTTTCAAAATGGGCTTGCCTTTACCGAATCACTCTAAATAGACAAATCCATTCGACAGCATCTAGTCTCAAAAAAGTGAATTACGAAGGGCAGAGGAATTGAATTGTATGTCTTGCATTAGAAGAATTTGTGTCATCAACTAATTATGCAAAAAGATTGTAGTTTGAGGAATCTGCTGCGAGTTTAGATATTCTTTTGGAATGAAACAGTTGAAAGAACTGGTTTCTATCATTCCTAATGTTTTCTTTTTCAATCTGTCAATGTACTGCAGTTTACCTGAGGGTCATTGCCTGAATGACAGGAGCCAAGAGGCAATTCTGAGCTAGGAGCGCTAGTTCAAGTATCACGGCAAAGAGATCATCGAAAAGCCCCAGGCTAGACGAGAAGTACCAGTTGGGCTGCATGTCTTGGGATTTGATGAACGTTCCTGAGCTTCTGCCTGGTCATTTACATATGAAGCTGCTCACAGATGCGAGGCATTCGGGGAATAGGCACAGCCATGGTGAGAATTCAAACTGGACCGCATCACTTATCAAGAAACCATCAACATGATTATCATTTTCATGCGTTTTCCAGTTCAAAGTTTATCAGTTGCAACACGGAAGGGTTAACTAAATATGCTCAGAAATGCAGCATCCAACATCCACGCACAAAAGAAAATAAATGTCAAATATAAAAAAGTTAAGTTTGAAGTGTAGAATTTATTGATTTATTTACCTTTGCAGATGATGTGCATATGAAAGGGAGACCTGAAACTCTTCACACGTCGGATAAGAAGAGCCAAGGTGCTGTTGTAAGTCTATTTATTGTTCCCTCTGCTATTGAGATCACCCAAATTTTTGCATATTTATATTCAAAATCTAAACTCAGCCATCAATTGCATTTACATTTTCTGGTGGAACATTCTTGTAATTGTAATCTCGACTTCTGTCTCTTGTTTTATTTCTTAACATTTGCTGGATGAAGCAAACCATCTGACTGCCAATCTGTAACCTCTAGGGCGAACAGGATCACACAACTTCGGTTGTCAAGTTCAGAGACGAATGTTTAAATAAAATGAGGCAAAAGGAGAGGCTCATGAGCAACCAGTTAAAGAGAGAGCATGCTGAAGTAAAACAGGAAATGAAACATTTTGCCGAGACTCCAAGTCACTCGTCCAAAAGCCTAGGGAAGACACACCGTAGGCGTCAACGAAATGATTCAAATCCTGGTTCTCCACGGAAACTTCCCCATCCTATGTTAGTGGATGGACCTTCTCAGTCGACATTCAGAGGACTATTTTGCCATCAGGTACACCCCAGAAGTGGAGGAGGGATTGGCTGTAGAAGCATCAGTGTGGCAGAAAATAAAGAATTGAAGAAGACGAATGTCCAATCCCTTCATAGGAACGAAGTGGCGGAGGCACTGGTAAATCAAAAGTTCGTCAACGGTGGCCACTTTGATGATGATCGGACGGGCCACAAGTCTAAGCAATTTTTGGAAGCGTTGCACGTGCTGAATTCCAACAAACAATTATTCTCTAAACTCCTGGATGACCGAGACTCTGTATTAGTGAAGCACATCCAAGAATTGCGGGACTCTCAGGAAAAAGAGCAGAGGTGTGAAAGTACTATTGATACAAGTGGGATTCAAGATAAAAGTACAGGTATGCTTTCCTGGAAGAAGATCAAGAGCTGGGGAAAACTCCGTCCCAAGAGAAGCAGTGAAGAGCACTTTTCAATAGTGGTTTTAGGGCCTGGACCACTAAGTGCAGGAAACATCGAGAAAAGCAGCTCATCTTCACAGACAAACAACAGCATAAGAAATGAGGTCCCGGCCATTAGACGGTTGCACTTTCCATTTCAAGGTTTGTGGAGGAAAACAAGGAATGCTACTGAGCTAAGAAGAACAAAGAAGGGACAGATGCCTAATTTTTCAGTTGATATAGAGAAGAAAGGTAATGCAGGTGAGCATGACAGTCCCCGAGCGAAATTTGGACGTGAATCTGCTACAACAGGTGGAGGTGCTTGTACAGGAAGTCACAGAGATCACAAGGAAGTAAACTTCAATATGGCTGAAGCTAGGATCCATCTCTCTCAGCCATTAAGTAAAGATCTGAATAAAAAGGTTTCTGAAGAGCAGTTCATTATTACTACAAGGAGGTCACTCTCTTTGCCTGGGCAAGACTTATTGTCCTACCTCAGTTCCGGGAGAACTGAAGAAGTTGGGATGTTTACCGCCCAGATGAGGTTCGGCTCCTACAGCTACTATCTAAACAATCAGAACAGACTGGGGATTCACAAGGAAAATGAGAATAATGTTCCGAGTCCACCGAAGCCAAATGAGGAGGTCCCTACGCTGAATGATCATACTTGCAGGAATCCCGATGATTCGTTTAATCATGCTAAAGCAAACCCAGAAATGCATGGGAAACTTCTTGAAACTGAAACGCATGAAATTACCCCTTTCCCTTTTGATTCAGGCTCTGAAGATATATCTTTACCTCGCGAGCTTAGTCAAGCTCCTTCTAACCAGGCGCATCTTGGCAATGCTGAAGAATCTGTTATTGCAGAAACAACAAATAATATGCTCCCAAATAGTGTCGATCCATTCAAAGAACCTGCAGCATTGAATTGTGGGCCATATTGTTGTGCTAATCTGAGCACCAGTGCAACTAATGACCCCCACAAAGGAGAATGCTTATGTTGCTTTAAATTGGTAACACTCTCTTGTCAACTTTAGTCGCTAAGTTGTTGACTGCATTGTTCTACTATCACCTATATGTCTTTTTCTCTGCCCTGTCCTCTTCTAACAGTTCCTACTGTCATTCTAGGATATTTTATACAGCTTACAACTTCGAATCTTTGACATTTTCAGGATTCACCTCTACAAAATCAACTGGAAACTTCTTTGGTGGATGATTCCTTATTAAGAGCTACAAATGCCCAGAATGCAGATAATGTGATTACTTCCGGAACTACTGCGAGCTTGGATAGAACCGTGTCTGAACCGGGTAAGATTCACTTTGAAAAAGAGACATTAATCTTATTCTGTTCTTGTTTCCTTTCTTTTGGTATTCTGTTTCATTGACCGAAGTATGTTGTGATACTTGCAGCTGATCCACCGTCAGGGTCACCTGAAATTGCTTTAGTGACTTCCCCATCAGACTCCAAATTTTCTACCAATGAGGCTGATGATAAGTTTGGATTCACATCTGAGTATGTGAGGTCACTTTTGATAGCTTCGGATTTGAACTGGAATGAACTCCTGGTGAAGTACCCCGAGTCGGAGCAATTTCTTCCCCCGTTTTTATTTAGCACAATAGGGACGCAGCCAGATCAGTCCGGCATCGATCACACGCTCCTCTTTGATTATGTTGATGAAATCCTCCAAGAAGTAGCAAACGAGTGGTATTTCAGATTTCTCAGACTAAATACTAAGATGGTTCCACCAGACGAAAATGTGGCTCGTGAGACCATCAAATGGGTAGATTGGAACCTCGTCTTCCGAACGAGGTTAGGCACTTTGGAGCAGCTCGTTGAAGAGGACTTGGCGAAGCCTCAAGTTTGGGTGGATACTCGAAAGGATGCTGAAGGCATTGTTAACAAGATGGCAGACAGCATCCTAGAGGATATAATAGAGGAGATGGAGTAGAATTGCTAATATGAAGGGGAACTTTTGTACTGAGGATTAAATGATAATCAGAAATCCCGCAAAAAAGCAGCAGCCATCAGTGAATTTTCCTGTAATTATATTTAATGATCTGTGGAAAAAGCTTGAGATGGACCAAGAAACTAGCGAGTTTTGTTGTAAGGCCAAGGATTCATCTGTGGCACCATCAAGTTCACTCGATGGATCTAAGTTACAATTACTCACACATAGTCCGACAGCAAGTTTTGATAAAAAAAACTCGTAACTTTTTCTAGGATTTGCTATACTGCAATTACTAAAAGAGGCTGAACAGTTTTGCGATGGTTGTAGGAAATTTGACTCCCTGGATAGTCATTTCAACTATCAGCAAGGAGATAATAGATAAAATTGGCGGTTTGCTAGTTACTTGACACTCTCGGTAAATTCCATTAGATTCATGTCATGGCGTTTTATCTCCAGGTTTGCTGAATATTCAAGTGTTGGTTGAGTTGGCCAATGGCGTATGCATGTTTGCTGGAATTTGTCAACAGATGGCTTTTGCGCTTTAATTTTCCCCTTTACCAGACGTTTGATAAAACTATTTAGGGGCAGGTATGCTTTTAAAGCAAAATTGAAGGACATAATGAGTGCTCTGGAGTTTGGATGATATGAATTCTTCAAGAAAAAGACAATTGAATTTGATCCGAAATGAAAAAACGCTGCATCCAAATTTGTGTTTATTCGGAAGCAGTTTGCAAATTGATGGTGTAGCAATTGTTTTGAGGAGACAATATCGGGCAGCTGCGGATCAAGTAAGACCCACATGCGCGGTTATTGCAATGTGCTACTTTTGGATGATTTAAGGATCTCCAAGATTGAATACTTTTATTAAGCAGTGTCCTCATGGAATCGTGCCTGTCGCGAGAGCCACGAAGGGAGATCTACTGATCGCAAAACGGTTTTCACAACGTCGACCAAGACCCTTCCCAAGTGTGATGGGGCACAAAAAGATAATGTAACAGGTAAACGCGTAAGCAATTCTTACAGTACTTATGGCAAATATAAAGTTTCTCCGGTAGTTCGGAGAATGCAGAGTTCTCTGCTTACGTTCTAGCCAACAATATCTGACAAATACTCATTATTCCCTCACAATATAGTCGGTGTCGACATTGTATACAGGTGGCCATTATGCAGCAAGGGCATGGATAAATGTCTGGAGTCCTAGCATGAAGGACGGCCGATTCGGCAGTGTGAGCATTTGGTTTGTGGATCTTGTGGCACCAGTTGATAGTACACAGGCACGCTAGATAGTAAGTAAATGCCTTGCATCTTTTTTCCTCTGGGGATGAAAAGTCGAGTTTTTTCGCTTCTGCGGTCTAATAACAGAATATTACAATTATCTGTCAAAGGTATGGACAACTTCCATAGAGTTAGCCGGTGTCCTAGGCACATAGAAGACTGTTGACGAAGTTTTTGAGGCTCGTTAATGCTTGCTCTTATACATGTTTAGGCCGATGATTCATGACATGATGCTATATAAATTAGTATGAACTCACCCTTTTCCAGATGCTAACGATGTGCTGTAGCATAGGGTTATGCTTTGTTTCTACTCTCTGTTTTTCTTTCAATTACTGTCGAAAGAAAGCAAAATATGGTTTGAATTGAACCATAGATGGTCTGGTTTATTTCTAGTACCAGTCATTCAACCCAGGTAAGTCCACACTTATATGGGAACTCAGCTGCCAACCATAAGCTATATTGTACTAGCTTTAAGCTTCTGTCGTCCAGTTTATAAATCAGAAATTTTCATCTTTTCTTCCTAATCCTTCTCTCTATTGCAGATCAGCTCCAAAGTGCCCCTCGGCCTCGTCCTAAGCCCAGTTTCCCACCAGTGGGCAGCATTATGACCTTGTTCTAAGTTATGTATCAGGTTAAAAAAAAAAGCCGCGTCGGTGGTCCAACATCAAGACCTTCATGTATTGTCACAAGCAAACATCAACTATAACATGACTAGGGCTAAAGCTACATAAAGTGCCAGTATAAGCATTTCCCCCACGGTACCATTAGCTAGTCTTTGCCCCCAGTTCGCGTGTTCTCGACCTGCCTTTTCTGTCTCCTGACCTGCAGGACAACAAATCGGGGAACTGGTGCCTGTTCTTCGGTGAGAGCAGCGCGCGTCGGGGACTGGCGAAAGGAGCTATTCATGGTGATGGCCGATTTGGGCGCGACTCAAGCCAGGTGGGGAGCTGGCCATTTCCCTGAAGAAGGAACCAATAGATCAGCCTATGTGTGCCAGATCCAAGTCTCGGATCGGCAGAGCAATTTTCACTGACCCACTTGACGAGTCCTTCGTTGGGGTTGTGGATGATCCTGGGCGTTACAGGGCCAATGCAAGCCATGATTTGGGTGGTCCTAGGGGTCACTTCTTGTATTATGGTGGTCCTGACAAATGCGTTTGAGTGGGGATGGGAATGTGAACATGCTCAATACTCGAGTGGGCATGGGCCAAAAAGAAGGAATAGATGCTGTTGGGGAGGGATGAGAGCGATCGGATGTTAGAGGTGGCAAAGTGGCTTTTGAAACTCATAAGCATTTTATGCGAGTACGTTAGTTTAGTTGTGAAATTTTCTTTAAAGTTTGATCAACATCTAAAGAATAAAGATGACTCTATTTTATTTTCTTTTTTGGTTCATTTCCCTTTTCTACGTAGCATTTTAGCCTCTGTACTGTTATTTTGAAGACAATTTAAGTACCCTATCATTGCTAATGATATAAGATTTTATGCTATTGCCGTATTTTATCGACGAAAAAATACAAATCGATGATTCAATAATTGCTCGACAAATATGTTGTTGTGTAGCAAACCCAAAACTTGTTTGTCATGTGAGATGTGTAATTTTAGAAAATGATCGAAGGAAGATAGATTAGCATGGAAATGTTTTTATTAAGAGAAAAATGTAACTCGGGCTTTTATCAAGTCCGATACATTAAGCTTCATCATCTATATTTAACTCAAAACCAAAGTCAAAACCCATTTGATGATTTATGGATGGCCTATGTCGGACTTTCACTACCAGCTTTGTGCCTCGGTCCATAACGTGACCCTTGAACTCTCTCACTCACTTGATGAGCCGGTCCGTAGAGCCGCTCAATCTTCAAAGGCAACAATCTGAGGAAAAAAAATTGCTAAAAATGGATTTTAGGTTGGGTCACTCAATTTATATTGCATTAAAAATGGGTCAAAACTGGTAAAATTGGCTGATTTGAATCAAATCATTTTTGATCCAACTCACCCGCTTTTATGGGCCTACTGAATGCTGAGAAATTTTAGGTAATTCAAAAGGAGAACATTCATTCATTGTCATTGGGAATGTATTTCGAGATAACATCTTGTTCCGAATCCTAGGATAGAGCCGGGACAGTCATTGTACGACATCTATCCGTGAACTGTTTTGTGACCCTGTAGAGCTGAATTATCGAGGCCAAAAAAAGAAATATCACTTTTGAAAACAGTGCACTAGCTACGAGGAGATTGCATGATTATTATTTTGTACTAATGTTCATGCACTAATGTCACCGGGCTTTTCACGATTTTCCATCCATATGCTTAGATAAATCCTTTAGAGCTAATTTGTTGGGGTTAATTGCTCAAAAACCCCCTAAATTTTAGAACCATTGCACAAGAGCCCCCATATTTTGAAAAGTTACAGACTACTCCTTGATTTTTGGCATCGTTGCACAATAGCACTACAATTTGGAAAAAAATTACGAATTACCCCCTTAAAATTTGACTTTGGTCACAATCGCTAATTTTTTGTTCGTTTAATTGTTAAGTGTTGAGTGACAATGGATTAACTCTTCTTCTTCTTTTTTTTTTTTTACCAAAATAGCTTTCTCCTAAATTTTCTTAACTTCATCAGCCATGAATTCTCTCTATTATTTTAACTTTATCGACCATGTAGCAGAGGTCTTCTTTTTGTCGAGAAAAACGAAGGAATCCATTTTCAGGTAACATTTAAAGGCTATGCAAACAGACAGAAAAAGCCAGCGATTGCAACAAAAATCAAAGCTCAAGGGCAATTTAAAATTTGCAAAGTTCGGGGACCTTTGTCCCGGGGGTGGGGTGGGTGGGGTGGTTCGAGCAATAATCCCATTTTATATCTCCTTCCTATTTCTGGACTAAAAGAACATTAGAAATTCCATGAAATTTTCCCACAAAAAATTACCTTGGGAAAATTTCAAATCAGCAGCTAATGTGGGATTATTTTCTTAAGAAAGGGTCTAAAGTGGACGTAGTATCAAATAAGAGCATGAAATGCTCAAATCAGTCTCAAATAAGGGTTATCCTCGCCTGATCCTGGGTTGCCCTCGACGTTATTTAAGATTGATTGGACACTTTGGGCTTCTATTTGAGACTGATTGAATATTTCGGATCCTTATTTGATACTGATTGGACATTTCAGACCTTTATTTGATTCTATGTCCATTTTAGATATTTTTTTTATGAGAAAATGACATAACTTTGAGTATTGATTGAAATTTTTCCCCAATAAGAAAAACTCCTTTTCCTGCCTCGTGGCCACTAGCAAAATAGGGGATTTTAAGATAAATTTCCCAATTTTTGGAAAGACATTATTCCCACTTCCTTTCTTTTTTTTACCCCCCATTTAACACCCTCACCACACGTTCATGGCGGCACTTCCCGCCAAACTCCACTAAAACCCTAGCCCCTCTCTCCCTCCGCTTAAACCCTGCAGGGCCCGAACCCGCCGTCTCCGCCGCCGCTTCCGCCGCCGCTTCCGCCGCCACCGCCGCCGAGATGGGCGCCAAAGAAGTCAGGTCCGACCTCGTCCTCATCCTCGACTACGGCTCCCAGTACACCCACCTCATCACCCGCCGCATCCGGAGCCTCTCCGTCTTCTCCCTCTGCATCTCCGGCACCTCGCCGCTCAAGGCCATCACCGACCACAACCCGCGCGTGGTGATCCTCTCCGGCGGCCCCCACTCGGTCCACTCGGCGGGCTCGCCGAGCTTCCCCGAGGGGTTCTCCGAGTGGGCCGAGGGCAACGGGGTGTACGTGCTGGGGATCTGCTACGGGCTGCAGCTGATGGTGCAGAGGCTGGGAGGGGAGGTCAGGATCGGGGAGAAGCAGGAGTACGGGAGGATGGAGATCGAGGTGGAGAAGGATTCGGGGCTCTTCGGGTCGAAGCGCGTGGGGGATAGGCAGGCTGTGTGGATGAGTCACGGGGATGAGGTGGTGAGGTTGCCCGAGGGATTCGAAGTCGTCGCCCGGAGCCAGCAGGGGGCGGTGGCCGCTGTCGAGAGTTTGGGGAGGAGGTTCTATGGGCTCCAGTATCATCCTGAGGTTTGGTTTTGATTCTGATTTTGGCTTCTGTTAGGAAAAAATTCTGTCTTGCGTTGGATTTACGGCGGCAACGGCAGTCGAATTTTCTTTGCTGTTCTTTTTGGTTTCTGGGTTCACGATGTAAAAGGATTTTCACATAGATTTGGTTATATAAGTTTTGATTTGTGGAAGTTTAGATTTTGGGTTATTGGTTCGTGAGTTCACTTCGGGTTTGATTAAGTTCAACTGAAGTGGGAGGCAACTTGTTGCACAGCGTGATTTGTGCATATTTCATGTGAATTTCGTTGCTTACTTCCTCGAAGTAAGAAATTTTCTTGAGTAATTTGGTTAATTAAAGCATTTAGTAGATATGACCGATTAGGCTCGAACTTGATGGTCTTCTCTTGCTGCCGAGCTGTGACTGGATCTTGAGATCATCACATATCTCTCCTCATAAATGTTGGCTGTTGAATATGGTGCAGGTCACTCACTCACCTGAAGGAATGGAAACACTGCGCTACTTTCTTTTTGACATTTGTGGAGTCACTGCAGGGTGGAAGATGGAAAATGTAATGGATGAAGAGATTAAAGTGATAAAGGAATCAGTGGGGCCTGAAGATCATGTCATTTGCGCATTATCTGGAGGTGTTGATTCAACAGTTGCTGCAACTCTTGTTCACAAGGCTATTGGAGAGAGGCTTCATTGTGTTTTTGTTGACAATGGTCTTCTGAGGTGAGTTTGAGCCTCCTTTTTGGGGAAATCTTTTGTGTGGTCTTGCCATTTTATGTCCTCTGCCTTACTTTGCTTCTTATAGGTACAAGGAGCAGGAGCGTGTCATGAAAACCTTTGAAAGAGATCTACATTTGCCAGTTACTTGTGTTGATGCGACTGAGCAGTTCCTTAGCAAGTTAAAGGGTGTAGAAGATCCTGAGGTGAAGAGAAAGATAATTGGAAAGGAATTTATTTGCATCTTCGATGCTTTTGCTCATGATCTGGAGAAAAAGTTGGGGAAGAAACCTGCATATTTGGTCCAAGGAACTTTATATCCCGATGTGATCGAATCATGTCCTCCCCCAGGGACTGGAAGGTCACACTCACACACAATTAAGAGTCATCACAATGTTGGAGGACTTCCCAAGGATATGAAATTGAAGCTGATCGAACCGCTTAAGCTTCTATTCAAGGACGAGGTATTATTTCTTCTTGGCTTGTTGTTGCTTGTCTTTATTTTGGTTCTGACCTGTCTTGTTTTTAACTAGCTTTATTTATTTCTCTTAAGGTTCGTCAACTTGGAAAGATATTGGATGTTCCTGAAGGATTTCTGAAGCGTCACCCATTTCCTGGTCCTGGCCTTGCAGTTCGAGTTTTGGGCGACGTAACGAAAGATGATGCTTTAGATATCCTTCGCCAGGTATGTGTTGTTAAGGCATGTCACAAATGTTTCTCCACTTTCTGCACTTTGAAGGCATGACCTTTGTCTTCTTGTTTTGTCTTCTCAAGGTGGATGAAATATTTATTCAATCAATCAAGGATGCTGGACTATATGATAAAATTTGGCAAGCCTTTGCTGTGTTTCTTCCAGTAAGGTCTGTTGGAGTTCAGGGTGATCAAAGGACACATTCTCATGTTGTTGCTCTTAGGGCGGTCACAAGTCAAGATGGAATGACGGCAGATTGGTAAGCAGGCAGTTCCTTTAGGGCTTGTCGTACTTCTTTCTTGTCTTTGGAAAAGAATGTCATCTTGCCAGCTTGTATTGTGGGAAGCTTGTCTCTAGGATTTGACTTGTAAAGCCCACTAACTACGTCGGCATCTCTTGCATTTTCGTTGCTCTGATTTTCTTGTTCTCAGTCTTTTACTTGTGCATGTGTGTTTCAACAATTTCTTTGACTTTTTCTTGCTTATCTGGATGACGGTCTTTATTAAAGGGCATTTAAGGTTCCTCGTATCTATGGAGTCTTCCTTTTAATTTTTTCCTTTTCGGAATGCCGAGTGCTTATATGTCAATTACAAACAATTTCAGGTATCAGTTTGATCACAAATTCCTTGACCATGTATCACGAAAGATATGCAACAGTGTTCGAGGTGTCAATAGAGTTGTTCTGGACATCACATCGAAGCCTCCATCAACAATTGAGTGGGAGTGAGACCATTATGCAAGAAACTTGTCTGGATTTATTATATTTATGATCAGATTTGAATGCTCATTTTTTTTTTTTTTTTTGGTGAAGGTAAGGAATGAATGCTCATTTTTGGGCAATAAATTTTCCAGTAACTAGGGAAAACTTATGTGATGTGGTATGACATATGTCATACTCATGCTCTTAGAGGTAGAGTTTTGAGATCGTGTATTATTTAGATGGAAAATGGTGCAAAGTTCTAAAAGCAATCTGTGTTATGCATAGTCTTTATAACTTGTTGCTGGTACTCAGTTTGTGAAATGGCAGATTGGTTTACCGAACTCTTATCCTGATATGTGGTACATATTGCAAGGCATATTTGCCTGATTCTAAAATAACATTGAGGTGTGTGTGCATTACTGATCGAAGCTTGTCTGACTACCAATTATAATGAAGCAATACTAAAGGCTTTATTAAGCACCAATACCTCCTCTCATCCCGTGTATTACTGCTGCTGAGATAGGGGTTGAACTCTTTTCTACATTTTTTCTCCCGGAAAATCTTATTACTTGCTTATTTCAGTGATAGTACAGTGTTTCTTTGGCTATATTTATGGTGGGTAATCAGTATGACCTGTCCCCACCAATATTATGTTAATAGTTCCCTTTATGCCACCTGGTCTACGCTACAAATTATGGTAGCCTTTGTGGTTTTATTCCTACCACTTTATGTTGGAGTGTGGCAATTGACGACTTGAAAAGTTTTTTAATGATTGCTCATCATTATTGCTTTTGAAACTAACACAAGGTAGCGAATGACAATTTTTGATATATAAAATTCTTCTCTTAAGTACCCTACTCTATAAGTAGCCAACCTTTGTGCCTACATTCTTAGCTAGCTGAAGTACCCTTGTCCTCTTGTAGTGTAATAATGACCAAATCAAAAATTTCCATTCAACTTCCTGTTCTTGATTTGTCTCAACCTGTAGAGTCCACCGTCCTCTCTGCAC
This sequence comes from Syzygium aromaticum, assembly GCA_024500025.1. Classification (NCBI taxonomy): domain Eukaryota; kingdom Viridiplantae; phylum Streptophyta; class Magnoliopsida; order Myrtales; family Myrtaceae; genus Syzygium; species Syzygium aromaticum. Next base: position 4,774,467 of record CM044889.1, on the reverse strand, counting down.
TCTCTCAAGCATGTCAAGAATGGGGGTTTTTCTATGTTACCAATCACGGTATACCTGAAAGTGTATTCAGTGAGCTTTGTTTGCTATCGGAGCATATATTCAGCCTTCCCCAGGAATTGAAACTCAAACTAGGTCCATCATCATCAATCCAGACCTACACTCCACTTTTTATAGCATCTCCTTACTTTGAAAGTTTACGAGTGTCTGGACCCAACTTTGTGGCCTCTGCAAAGGCATCTGCTGATGAACTTTTTGGCTCACAAAATCATGAAATAAGGTAACTTTAATTCTACCATTGATCTTTCTCTGCCTTTTTATCACGCACTATTTTGTTTTTGAATTTGGTTTCTTTCCTTTTATTCTGCCAGCAATGCGTTGCAAGAGTATGGAAGCAAGGTGATTGAGGTGTCAAAGATAGTTATAGAGGTTCTGTTGAAGTGCTTGGGCGATGACTACGAAGAGAAGTATCACAAGACAGAATTCAGCAACTGTCATGGTTATTTGAGGATTGTGAATTATTCCCCACCTGAAAATGTAAAAGAAAAAGAGGTCGAAGGACTTGGAATGCATACTGATATGAGTTGCATAACACTAGTCTATCAAGATGAGATTGGTGGGCTTCAGATGAGATCCAAGGAAGGGGAGTGGTTGAATATAGATCCTTGCAAGGCTTCTTTGGTGGTTAATATTGGAGATTTGATGCAGGCTTGGAGCAATGGAAGGTTTAGGTCATCTGAACACCGAGTTGTTCTTAAGCAACCAGTGAACCGCCATTCTCTGGCTTTCTTTTGGTGTTTTGAGGATGAGAAGGTGATATTGGCACCCGATGATGTTGTGGGGAAAGGTAACGCAAGGATTTACAAGCCATTTGTCTGTGCTGACTATCTGAAATTTAGGGAGAGTAACGAGGAAGGAAAGTTTGAGAAAATTGGATACACTGTCAAGGATTTTGCAGGGGTTAAGACTCAGGCATCAGTCACTACAATGCTATAAGTACTGTTTAACATGTGATATGTGATTCTGTTTGGTGAATTCGCTATTCATATTCATGTTCCTGGTTTTTCATACTCTGCCGTCGAAGATGGTTGATGATGGAGAAATTGCTCTGCAGTAATGTTCAGATTGCTTCCACTCCTTCCTGCCCCTGTCGATGTTTCGATAGCAGTATTTAAGATTGTCTCTTTGTATCTGGAATTGGTGTGGTTTTGTTGTGTGATTTGTATCAGTGTTTGGCTTATACTTGACATGGGAAGAGCAGGGTAGCGATGCCAATTGAAACTAAGTTGTAGGAGATTTTGTGCCAAATGTACTAGTTGTTAGTTTGAAAGGAGAAAAGACGAAACATGTAATGTTGATATTGCATTCCGTTGAAATGGAATTCAACAAATGCAGTTTATTTCTTGTGCGCTTGAATTATTTATTATTTATCTTGGGGAGGCAATGGCCCTACACTTTTCCCTTGTTTCCATGTCGCTACTTAATTGGATAGATGGTGGTGATGGTATCATAATCTTGAACTTCTTGTTTCATCACTATTGAAATGAATTCCAAATGCTAGTTCTTGCTTCACTGACATTTTTTTTTTTTGGTAAGAACTTGCTTCACTGACATTGCTCTCTGCAAAAGCACAATAAGGTGCAAGATATTGAGCTAGAGCAATTAATCCTTGGTGGTGTGGCTAAAACGTTGGCTTTCCTGATCTCTACTACCCTGCCCTCCTTTTGATTGATGATTTACCTTTTTCGAACTTGCTAGATTCGACTAGTGTCCTTGTGATTGTACAATTATGTTGCCGACAGAACATACTTCACCTTTCATATGTCACTGTTTTGATATAGTAGTGATATTTCTGGGAGATTTGTTTAGAAAGTTGTTATAGAAAGTTTCATGGATATGCTTTTTTCTACTTCTTAATCATCGTGGGAAATAAAATTCAGAAGAACGTAAATTTTGTAAATTTTACATATATTGACACTATAATCTCTCTGCCTTGCTTACTCCCAACTGCTTCTGTTTATTGATGGTGGCCTCCATAAATGCTTTGTCTCTGATGTGTATTACACAGTATATTTTTGGTAAATGCTTCTTGTGTGAAGCAGAGATTCTCTTTCCCAGATCTTTTTAGCATCTGTAGCAAGTACTGTGAAGGGATCTAGTAGAGACCATGTTCTTGATTGTATGATTTACTGAAGGAAACTGTCAAATGAACCAGTAAGTGGAGTTCCAGAAAGCAGGAACTGGTCTGTGATTGGAGTCATATTGATTTTGTGAGATTGCTGCACATTTGACGGCGTGATGACATAGGGACTAAGAATAAACGATAAAATCACCCGACTAAATTTAAATTTTGGTTGTGCATAATGATGGACACGAGGAAGAACTTTAATCAACCCAGGCGCTGCTATGGTACCAAAATATTTACTTTAACCCCAGCAAGATGGTGCTTGTTCATCTTTTTCCAAGCCTGGGTCTTGATTATGTCTGCTGGAGGTTTTTGACTACTTCAAGCAGATCTTTGCATAAAGCAAGAACACTCTACTTTACTGTCCAATTAAAGGAAGGGGGGAGTTTATTTTATAATATCACCAGCCTAATCGTCTTTAGATTTGGTGGTATCTGTCTCCGATGCATTGGCCTTTCTCTTTGGTTTGTCCTTTTTCTCGATGTTGGCGCCCTTCTCCACTTTTTTTTTTTTTTGCTTAAAGAAAGCAAACTTGCATTACTTTATAAAGATTTTAAGATGGGACATCATTCTTTGGCCTCTGTTAAAGCATGGGTTCAGTGAGATTTCAATATGACTGGCTGAAAAGGTTGATACTGCAATATGTGGTTTATCAAGGGAAAAAGTCACAAAAATTACCTACCAAATTATGTTCACTATAATACATTTACCATAAATTTTTTCTTGTGATATAAAAAACTCGATAGGCATAATACATTTACCCTTTATCGATATTCTGTCTAATGACTATGTCACATGGACGCCATGCCAAAATCGTTTGTTTTTCGATATTTATATAAGCAGATTTTTAAGAGTGTTTATTGGCGGAACTTTGGTAGAGTGTAAATATGTCATACATATATAAATTTGAAATTTTTGGTGTCATAGAAAAAGTTAGGGTAAATATATTATAGTAGATATAATTTGGGATTTTTGATGGGCTTTGCCTATTTATTAATTAATAAATCTTGTAAGGAGCATCTTTCTCACTTTCCCATAAAGCCTCCATTATAATATTTGACCTCCTTCACTTCAACCTGGTCTTGATGGTTTTTCCACAGTTTCTGTTTCTTCTCTAATTAACTTCTACTTTTTTCCTTTGTTTTTAGGTGATTTGGGTTTCTGATTATTTCACCTTTTCAAGGAAGATGCATACCACAAGTAAGTAATTTTCTCGGTAATTTCGGTTCTCAAATGAGTTAGCCAGGCAGGAGTGGAGCAGAACAGTCCCCTAAGATGGGTAACAAAGTTTCATGTCTGAAACTTTTAATACTTGTTTTTGCTAGGCTAGGGTTGCATGTACTTTTGCCAAGAGGGAGCCTAAGCTTTGGGAGGGCCTCCATGGCTTATCTATTTAATATACATGGACGACGGGCTTTACGGATGCTTTTTTTATTTTAATGTGCCGGTGCATGCACGCCTCATTATTCTCTGAAAATTTTACGTCACAGTAATCTTAAAATCCAGACGAGGATCGAGATTGAGCTTTTTAAGGAAATGCTCTGGTTCATTATATATATTTGTTGACAGTCCCCTAGGCAGAGTGACAAATTTTCATGACTGAAATTTTTTGTACTTTTTTTTTACTAGACTAGGGTTGCGTGTACTTTTTCAATTAATTAGCTAATGCTTGAAGTGCTTCTCCCTCCAAGTTTCCTCAAAATATATCAGTAAAAGCTCATTAGAAGGAATAGACGCTGATCTGAGATAGGCACAAATCTTCATTCTGACCCTGAAAGAATGAAATCGATATTTCCGAAAAATTTATTCTCCATTTATTAGAGTATCCTATCAGGAAGAACATCAGTAATGACTTCTCAAAATGATTATGGTTAACTTGTCAAGCTATCCTAAGCATATATCAGTCAGGAAATGATCTTCAGCATTTCTGAGCGACTCCCCAAAGCGCTTGTTTGATCGCTGCAGCTGTTGTTTTTGTTCTTGTTGATCTCTGCAACCGCAAGAAAATAATAGAAAATGTTAATCCTTGCGGGCGAATCAATGATTTATTTTGCTGCCTGTCTTATTATACTGGCATTATCTGGACTAAACATGAAAGTACATAATATATCACAAATCCAATCACGCTTAATTTCTTAGTCGAGCTAATTTCTGTCAATTTCATAAGGAATATGCAATTTAACCCGAGTCTATACCTTGGATTGAACGGTCACAGAAAGAATACCGTCGCCGCTCGATGACTGAACTGAGTGAGAATCCAAACTGAAATGGCTCAAAGCTTCAATTATCTCTATCATTACTCCTTCCTTCCAAAGACACCTCATCTCAATTAGCACGTCTTCATCAGTCACACGAACACTTAAATAATCAATTGGACCATCTCTAAGATAACTGGTATCTGTTTCTGTCGCGTCACAGTTGTGAGCTTTCCTTTTTTTAGCTACTGGCCGCTTGCTGAGACCCTTCCGAGGACTGCAGCAGTTATCAGATGTCCTCTCTGTACTTTCTTGGGGTTTTCCTCCAGAGATTGCTAATAATTCGTTTGACGACCTGCTCGACTCCAACTCTTCCACCCTTCTCTGAAGCTCCTTCACGTACTCGATTGTGTCATCTAGTGTCAATACTTTGTCAACCTGGATCATGCGATTCCGCAATATTCATTTGAATGACTTAGCTAGTGCCAATAGAATGATGAAGGGATCATTGTTTTCCCACGTTGAAGGCATATAAATGTACATACCTTGTTTACTGATGGGATGATCGGGTAAAGAACAGAAAACTGATCGTTTATCTTTTCCCTTTGCCTACTTCCAGATAGTGTATGTTCTGGACTGAGTTCATCTTTCAAAGCCATCCACATCCCATCTCCCTTGCAACTTACTCTGCAAAAGTCGAGCGTGCTCCTCGAATGCAGCTGAGGTACTTCAAGCAAGATCTTCTTCAGCAACTTCTGTGGAACACATTTTTCTCTCTGCCACTTGAGTTGTCCTTTCTTCCAACCAATGAAACTTGACACTGGTTCACCCCATTCACAATGTGGTCCTGATCTTAATCCGTTGGAGGTTTTCAAGATAGATGAAAGCATGGTCTGGTAGTGCAAAACGTCACCTCGAAGGTCTGCCCTGTTTAGTTCTTCGTTATTGCATACTTGAAGGTTTTCTGGCCAATGATCGTTGGACTTCTCAATATTAGGAATTGAAATGGATGTTCCAGTTTCTAAGAAGGATTGCGAAATAGAATCTCTGGAATTTCCGGATTGATGGATGTGGTAACTAAGCTCATCATTCTTTATCTGCCAACTTTGTATTCGGGAAGCAACCCCATTTAATCCTCCAATAACACACGAGTCATCAAGTTGTTGGTTGGGATCAAGCCCATTCGAACTGGTATTAAGTGAAGTTATTCCTTCCTCTGCTTCTACCGAAATCATTATGCTTTCTTCAGTATTATCTCTAGCATAAGGGTCGGATCTCTTCAAGTCTGAAGACTTTAAGAGGGAAGTTTTGACATATCGAATGAGATTACGATCTTCCAAAACCTTCCAAAGCATTTGAAAAGGAAAAATAAGGAAACTTGGTATAGATTTCCTCTGCATTTGCAACTTCAAAATACTGGAGAAACGATAATGGAGGGTTGCGACATTGTACCAGTTCGGTTGTGCCAAGCTCAATGATGCCATCCAAAAACAGGAAGCACACAACAGTCTGAAAAGCGAGAAAGAGGATATAAGGAGAGTTATCTAGTCAAGAAGAGACTTTGAAACTGTCCAAATTACAAAGCAGTGATTCTTCTTTCGTGTTGGAATCATTTAATTGTTGATGGTGAGGAATCTAAGTGAAAGCAATCAAAAGTTAGCTGGTAACATTTTGTGAACAGATATAATACCTGAATTGATGCGCTCTGAAGAATGTGGTTATTGAATCCCCATATGACAGAACAATATCAGCACAGTAAGCAAATGTCAGATTTGACCGCCCATCATAACTTATAAGCGCATAGGGTCATCAAATAATGACAAACTTTTAACAATTAACATTGCTTCTCAAGTAAGATCATCACCAACCTTAGCAAGCAGAGACCGACTGAACACTTTGCTATCTGCACAGTGTGCATTGGATAGCCAAATCATTTTACCAGTTGCTAAACTTTGTCCAGGCAAACTGCAGGTTAATGAAGTGAAGAATCATTGTTTGCGAACTGGTGAGTAATGAACATAAGCTGCTTTTACAAAATGGAATAGGAAAGAGAAAAAAGGCATGACATGGCACAGAGTGGTTTAAGTAACACTACTTGTGAGAAAGGAATTTACCATTGGCCAATGTTGAAGATGAAGGACATACAAACCAAGTAATACCATTCTGTATCGGCAAGATCTTCTGGGGATAACGCAACTGAAGGCCTTCTACGAGTTTGTGGATTGGATTCAATGCCCGAGAGGGATTCATATAGTTCTCTTAGCTGTTCACTTCTATGCAAGTCCATATGGTCTCCTCCATTGAGTTCTATAGCTTTTGTCGTCCTCCTGGTTTTTATGTCACCATTATAATACCCGCCACCCCATTCCAGTACCCTGCTCGAAACTCAACTTTTTTCAGCTAGAAGAAACATGACGAGCCTCAAACCAATTCACTTCTCATATCTAAAGGCAAGCCGACGCATAGGAAGATTTTATTCTTGTGGGCATGACAATTGCAATTATGAACAGAAATTCAAGAAGCTAAGTGGCATACGAAGAATCTAAACAAGCTAATATGAATACCAAATAAGGAAAAACCAAGCTGATATGACTATAGGAATGCAACTCTATAATTGAAAAGAGAAAAAGCCGGCTGTTGGAATCAACGACCATTGCATTACAGATCCGATGCTCTAACCTCAGAGTCAAGCGGGCTAGCAATAATATTCAAATTTATCATCATTGTTAGTTTTTATTTATGTTAATCCTAAACTAGACCTACTAACTGCATTGACACTCTGAAACTCAGGAGAACAAGCAACCTTAGATAGAAGCCTATGCCGAAAAATAATTTACAACAAATATGTACAAGAACAGAGATGCGGCCATTAGTATACCCTGGTTGTGCAGCTGAAATTGACCAGAAGATTGCATAGCTCCATTGGATATTCCTCACAGCAAGAGCAAGCTGTTCCTTCAAGTGCTCTCTAATTGTCCCCTGGTTTTGGACTCCAGTTGACATTTCCAAAATTTCTTGTCTGACACACACAAACAAAAAGAAAAAGAAAAAAGAATGAATACGAAATTCCCAACCAATGCAGTTACACTTGTTCTTCCGTCTCCTTCACTCTCAACACCGAAACCATCGTTTTTCACTTCTTTCTTTTGCCCTTCATTCTATGCAAATTATGTTTCTCAGAGTTACCAAAAAAGCCTATAATTAGCTCAGATTGTCTAATGATGTACCAGAAAGATGACGACACAGGTGGGGTTTATCATCCATGGAGCCCAAACAACATAGGTAGCTTCCAAAAGCTGAGCTCAGTTACTAAATTCCAAGCACAGAATGTTTTTTTTATGTTGCATATTTCTAAATCAAGAATTGGATAGGAAGAAAAAAGAAGAAGCATGTAACCGCCTACTGTTACTAACATATATCGAACAACGAAGAAAAGAAAAAAAAAGAAGGAAAAAAAAAAAAAAAGAGAAACGAAACTAAATCTTCTTACAGTATAATTTTTGGAAACAAGATCTCATGCCGAGTTATGAGGCCCCAGCATATTACACATACTCAAGATAAGGCGGAGCCATTAATGGTGGCAGAGCAGCAGGGAGAAGCCGTACTGACCCCCATTGTAAATTTCCTTTTATTTTTATAAAAAGTAATGGTTGAACTGAAGATCGTTTAGCCTCTGGAGTTCTTGAATTCTAAGAGCCAAGTTGAGAACCGACCAGAGAACCATTCTTCACGAGGAAAGTAAAAAGAGAAAAGGCAAGAGAATAGAACTGAAACACTTGGAAAGAGACCCCCCTGCCACTCACTACCTTTCTTTCTTTTGATGCTGGTTTTGCCAATCTTTTTCACCGCCCAAACACGATAAAGAGAAAAAGCAAACTCATAAGAGAGAGAGAGAGATTCAAAAAGTTAGAACAGAAGTGAACACAAGTCACGTTGCGCTTACATGTTGAAGCTTGAAGTTACCACAGTCTCAGCTCTCTCACTTCCAGTCTTGAATCAATGTGATACTGATTTCATTTCAGAGAGAGAGAGGGAGAGAATGGAGGTGGTGCGACCAACGGGGAAGAGTGGTCTCATGAGCATTTAAGCATTTGCAGAGTCGTGACAGTTTTATTTTTAATTTTTTCTCGGGTCATCTAACTTTTAGTTTTAGATCGACTACGTATGATCCGGTCGCATCTGCTGGATTTTGGGGTTGGGTAGTGGGATTTGGTAGGTTATATAATAAGCAATTGACCAAAAATAGTCATTAAATTGGTCGCGCAGATCGAGAGAATGTTGCGTATGTCCGTTCACTAAGTCCAAAATCCGCTTGATAATATTCTCCTGACTCAAGTCATATGTAAGATCGGACTTAAATTAAGGGCGTGCTTGTTTGGTAGAAACAATTTTCTGCAAATTAATTTTCTGAACTTTCACGTGCTTGGTTTGTTGAAAATGATCAGTTAATAAAAAATCATTTACAGTCAATGAAAATATGCATGCTTAAAGTTAAGAAAATGAATTCGTTATCCTAAATCAACGAAAACATTTTTCTAGAAAATGGTTTCCCAAAAAATATTTTCCTTTATCATGAAATTTTTTCCGAAATAAGTACACCCTAAATGCAAATGAGAGTGAAAAAACTTGAGTTTCCATAAAAGTATACGTGCCAATTTTTGCACGTAGATATGGTGAAAAATCCGAAGTCCTAATTTGAGTTAAATTACGTAAGAAAATCCCACCAAAAAAACTTAAACAAATAAATAAAGAGAGATTATATATACATAACATATTAAAGTTAAGTCGATCCTCAGACATGCATGACTCGGCTCATTTTAATAAAATAGGCAACGCGCTCCTATTTTATGTGTGTCAGTTATTGTGAGCTCACCACGAGCAATAAGTTCTGGAGAAAAGCGTCGGGATTCAAACTACTTGTCCTGTGCTTCGATACCAAATAAGTTTCAATCTAAAAGCTTAAGTTAATAGGTCGAATGTGTCCATATATTACGAACTTAGTCGAGTGAGTTCTATTACTTCTTTAAGCCTTCGTATAGTCGAGTGAGCTCGTAACCTGAATTTTTCTGCCGTGCAACTCGGGTTTCTCAAGATTCAAAAGTTTCAAATTTAGTAACGAAACAATTTAGTGGGTCAAAACTCATCGGCAATGGAGTCAAATTATTGCACTAAACTAATCTATACCGATTACCCCACTCACTGTGGGAACTAGCCGCCGGTATTTTTACGAAACATCTGATGGATTAAATAAAGAATACAAGAAGATGATTTTACTGTTTTTTTTTCAAGTGCAATCGAATCACTCTCACTCTCCATGCTCTTCCCAATCCTTACCATTTCTAATATGGCACAAGGAGACAGATGCTAGATTAAAAACTTTGAAGGGTCTATGATGATAACAAAATCTTCTGAAAGGCGGACGAGATTGCTGTTATAACGATCTCTTTGCGCCGACAATATATGCTCTAATTTTTCGAGAAAATAACCATCGAAGAAAGCTATGGCACTTCGAAACGGTCGAAGTCGTTTGGACGATAATTGGCTTGACCCGTCCCCCGCCGTCTTTGACCATCCTTGTCCTAGGGAATAATGAGACGCACGTCTGGAGTAACGAAATTGGCAACTGGTTTCGGGGGAATTGGTCATACATATTGCGAACGCCATTGCATCATCGCCAGTGCCCTCTAGGGTCTGGACAAAAAAATTAGTAATTTCGTTTTGACCAGCTCGAAGTCAATTGCTCATCTAGTTTCCACATTGGAGACGCCATGAGCAACTTGTTTAAGACCGATTATGGAGCGTTATTAGTTTATTGCACGTGTACGTGCAGGAATAGTTCCATAAAAATTTTTCATGGAGCCCATGAAATATACTATACGTACCGTGTATATACCTTCCTCATGATCTATCTACTTGTAATCCGTCAATCATAGGCCTATCAGAAGAAGCGAATATACCCATCATGGATAATGAAGAAAGTGTAGCAACAAATGTACAACGATTACCATTTAACGATTATTACTATTCCCGCAAGAGAGTAAGGGTTTTCATGGCACGTACTGCTCAACGATCACCATTTTCCCAATTTCTATCAGCCAGGGGTTCTCTCAAAATTTTCCAACATTGTGTAGGATAATTTAAGAAAAGGAAGTGATTTGACACCATAAAATTTTTGTTGTGCAAATATCACAGGAAAAGCCATTAGAATCAACCCGAACTCAGGAAAATTGTCTAAAAAGTTATAAACCTATTGCACTTTTACCAATTCATTTCTAAACATTTCAATTTTGTTAATTGAGTCCATCCAGTCGATTTTGGCAGAAAATCGATAACATGAACACCAGCTATCCTACGTAGTGCAGCTGGCACTGATGTGGGTAATTTTTAATAATATTTTAATATTTTTTAATTAATTAATTTTTTCTTTTCTCTCTTTTTTCGTTCTTCACTTTTGTTACTGTGGTTGGAGGCCAACAAGGGTTTCCAGGCCCTCATCGGCCACGGGGGAGGTCATCATGGCTGTGGTAGACTTGCCTCCACTACAAAAAAACCGGTTTTTTGCCACGAAAATTTGCGACGAAAAAATTTTCGTCGGAAATTTGCAACAACTTTTCCAACGAATATAAAAATTCGTTGGAAATTAGCAACGAAAAATTTTTCGTCGCAAAATTTGTCGGAAATTTACGACGAACAATTTTTCGTCACAAAATTCGTCAGAAGTTAGCAACGACAAATTTTGCAATGCAAAATTCGTCGGAAATTTGCGACTAAAATATTTTTCCTCTCCAACGAATTTTTTAACGAATTCAAAAAAAGACACAATTGTTCGGCATATTGGAAATTGGTTGCAAAATTCGTTGGAAAGTTCCAACGAATTTTGCAACGAATTTTTATAAGTTTTGATATTCGGCTAGAATATAATTCATTGCAAAAATCGTTGGAAATTTCTAACGAATTTTGCAACGAATTGAATTTTTTCTTTTATTAATTTAATTATGAACTAATTTCGTTGCAAAATTCGTGAGAAATTTCCCACGAATTTTGCAACGAATTTTAAAAATTCTCATTTGTTCTGTTTATTAAAAATTCGTTGGAAATTTTCAACGACTTTTCCAATGAATTTTTAAAAGTTTTTGTTGTTAGGCTAGAATCAAATTCGTTGGAAAATTCGTTGGAAATTTCCAACGAATTTTTAAAAGTTTTTGTTGTTAGGCTAGAATCAAATTCGTTGGAAAGTTTTTTCATTTTTCCATTTTTCCCCCCTTTCGACCTTTTTTTCCTAAACAAAATGAAGTATAGACAAACGGTCTTGATCTCTCACAAGTGATGAAATATCATGTAATTAGTCGAGATCTCGTGTTCTTATGTGATGTAAGCATTGATGCTTTCTTTATTCACTTCGTACATACATTGATATGCATTTTATCGTCTTCTACTTGAAAGCTCCAACCTTCTTGTATCTTTCGTTATTTCGATTTTTGTATCTTCTCAAAAAATGAAATCTATTAATTCCTATAGTTTCGATACAAAAAGAAAAAAAGTGGGCCTCAATTCACCTGGACGAATCTGCTGTTCCATTTCCTAGAAAAGCATATCTTTTTTCCCTTCCGTACTAATAGATCTATGAAAGAGTTGGTAAGTGTAAAAGAACTATTCGTAAAAAGAAATTACCATTCACCTAATTTTCGACAACTTAGTAATAACCTAATGACACTTTTATGAAATTGCGAACTCTTTTTTGACAATTTTTAAATTACCAACGTTCCTTATTTTTTACCAACTTTTATTGCGTTACTTGTCAACGCTTTAAACTTATCAACTCTTATAGGAATTTGTCAATCTTGTCTGAACAAATTTTTTTTTTCGATTAAATTACCAACTTATTTTGAGTTAACAACTTCCACAATATCATAAAAAAATCCCCAAATGGTAAATTCGTGCCACTCTTATCCTGACTTTATTCCAAGAAGTTGGTAGAATTGTCACAGGTGTACCAGTTTAAGATTTTTTGTTATATAAAAATTAGTTTAGAATAAATATGGTATGAGTGTACCGGTTGGGATTCTTGGTGACAAAAAAATCCGTTTTGGTTAAACGCGGCACCTGTAAATCACTTTGAGATTTTTTGTTGTATTAGCTTGTACCGGTTTAAGATTTTTTGTGATATTAGCCCATTTTTTATTATCATCTCTTTTTGTCATTTACCAACTTTTATTTGTCATTTCTTACATACACCTTAATATGAAGTTACCAATTTTTATTTGCGAGACTTCATAACTTTTCACCCATTAGAGTACTGACTAGTTTTAGTTTACCATTTGAGGTACTTACTTGTGTTCATTTTTTTTCCCTGAATTTACTAACTTTTCTATTGAGTTAACCATTGTTATTTTCCTTACATGCCAACAGTAAAGTTTACCAATCGTAATTAGAGTAATTACCAATTTTTCTTCAATCAAGTTACCGATTAGTGTTGCAGTGCCAACTTTTATTGAATTAGTTAACAAAGTTTATTTTTTTTCTAAGTTATCAAGTTCTCTTATCTCCGCTGCTAAAAAAAGTTCTCTTATCTCTGACAAAAAAGGCTTATGTTGTCATAAACCAATTTTATTTTAGGGTTAATACTACGAAAAACCCTAAACTAATATACTTATGATAAATTTACCACAAACTAATTTTTTTACAACCAAAAATCCCAAATTGGTATACATATGACAAATTACCTCAAATTAATTTTTTGACAAAAAAACCCTAAGTTGGTACATTTGTGACAAATTTACCATCAATTAGTTTCTGTTAAATTCAATTAATACCACAAAAAATCACAAATTGGTACACCTGTGATAAACAGAGGGTAAAACCAAAAAATAGTACATCTGCCAATTGCCGCGTGTTATTTAACAAAGCAATTTGATGGAAAATTTACCAAAAACTAACAGAGGGTAAATTTGTCACTGGTATATTAGTTTGGGATTTTTGGCGATCATAAAATTAGTTTAGAGTAAATTTTATCATAGGTGTACAGGATTGAGGTTTTTCGTGGTATTAATAATTTATTATTACCTTTTTAAACAACGGCTTAAACTTACAATCGAACTATTACATAAAAGTACCAATATTCATTTGTGTGACTTACCAACTTTTCTCCTATTAAGTTACTAATTAGTTTTGGATTGCTAGCTCTCATTTGAATTGCTATCAATGTTTACTTATTTATTGACTTAAATTCACCAGTGAGTTATCACTGTTTTTTTTGCCATAATTATTGAGTTGTTGTACCAACTCTTTTTAAAAATTGCCACCTTAGTTAGAGTGATTTCTAACTTTTAGCCAAGAAAGTTCTTACATAATTTTGCGTTACCAACTCTAACTTTAAAAGTCACTTAACAAATTAATTTTGCCAACCTTAGTTAATTTGGCCATTGTCAATTTCTTTTATATTTGACAGAAAAAAGAAACTTCTCTCATTATTTACTAACTTTTATTTACCTTTCAAATCAAATGCTTATATTTACAAACTATAATATGAAATTACCAACCTTTATTTGTATGACTTACCAACTTTTCTCCAGTTAAGTTACTAACTAGTTTTGAGTTATCAATTCTCATTGGAGTTGCTTACTAACATTTATTTATTTTTTCTTAAATTTTCCAATGAGTTATCACTTGTTCTTGCCTTGCGTACTAATCTTTTTAATTAACAAACTTTTTTTGTTAGAAATTACAAGCCTCAATTAGAGTGATTATGAACTTTTCTCCACTTAAGTTATAACTAATTTTGCGTTGTTAGATCTTAGTTACTTCCATTTTCTTAGCTTTTTAATTACCAACTTCTTTAATCTCTATAATTTTTTTCTTTTTCCAACTTTCATATACATTTCTTTATCAATGTCTTAAATTTTCAAATTATTACATAAAATTACCGACATTTGTTTATTGACTTACTAACCTTTCTCCAATTAAGTTACCAATTAGGTTTGGGTTACTAACCCTCATTTGAGTTGCTCACCAACTTTTTATTTATTTTTGCTCATTTGCCCAATTTTTGTGTTGAGTTATGATTTCATTCGCCTTATGTATCGATTATTTTCTACAATTAAGCTACCAACTAGTTTTGTTAAGTGACTTTTATCTAAGTTAGTTATTGATATTTTTCTTCTTCTTTTTTAAATTGCCAACTTTCTCTTATCTCTAACAAAAAAAAAAAAATCATCTTATCTTTTACCAACTTTTATCATTCTTACAACACACTACAATTGTAAGCTACCATGTGAAATTGCCAACATTTATTTAAGCGACTTTAACCAAAATTTTTACTAGTAAAGATACCAAATAGAAAAGTTGATAAGTTAAGAAAAAACAAATAAACATTAGTAACTTTTGAAAGTTGGTAGCTCAAAACTAGTTGGTTACTTAATCAGGAAAAATTGATGTATAAATCACTTGAATTAAAGTTGGTAAATTCATATAACAGTTTGTAAATTTAAGATGCAGTTGAGAAAGGTAATTTAAAGTTGATAAAGATAAGAAAAGTTGGTAATTAAAAGAAAAAAAAAACCTTCATATATAACTTAAATGATAGTTTGTAACTAATTTTCTAGTTGGTAATTTAATCGGAGAAAAAATGATAAGTTACTGTAATTAAGGTCAATAATTTGTAAAAAGAGTTGGTAAATTTAAGGCTTTGCATATAAATGTAAATAAAAATTTGTAATCAATAAGACAGAATTAAATTTACCCATCTCACAGGTTTTTCCTAGAAGACATGGACATCGCCTATAAATTGATAAAAAATACACAATAGCAGAGCTAAATTCGTCTATGTTTAATTTGGTTTCACATCGACAACAAAGACAACAGGAGGACTTGACTCATTGTAGTATCATTGATCTACATTTTCGTCTGATGATGCCCTTAATTATTTTTAAATCCGCCACCCAATCATCTAATCAGACTGGCAATATGTTTCCTGGGAACATTCTCCCGCATACGATAAACCAGACCTTTCAGCCGGCCATTCTGAACCACATTCTGCGTCTTTCCTAGTAACACGCCGTGCGTCGAGGCTATTTCTAGGTTCCAATCGAATCCCGCTGAGCAAGTGCACTTTTCAGTTCGAGGCTCGCCACTGTGATTGTCACTTCGCTACCGGCGTTTGGTGCCCGCACCACTTTTTTCAGTTTTAATCAAAGCCGAGCGGCGAGAATGACGGATGAAGATGTTGACCTGCCTGTTGCGGCTCCACATGGTGCTTTTGAGTTCACAGGCAGTAACCAGATGTGCAACAAATTATGAGTGACGGACCAGGCGGCGGCGAGCGGGGAGGAGAGATGGCGGTGCATCTGTGTGTTGGTCCTTGGATGTGTGCAGGGAAGGGAGGGGGAGCCTCTCTTGTCCCACATCGCCTAAAAGGAAGTCCTAAACTGGCTTATAACGCTTGGGGTTCTATATTTGTGTAATGCATTTTAAAGCTATGATGGTCAGTGGATTTAAAGCGGATAATATTACACAGTGTAGACCCGGATGTTACATTATGAACATCCAGCATGACAAGCTTTGGAAGACATGAAGATCAGCCTCAATCATCCACATCCCCCATTAGTTCTAGTCTTTGATGATCTCTCTGCTCAAACCCTTTTCAGCTTCAGCAGCACACTTTGACAACACATCTTTCAATTTCCCATCCCTTGGCTCTGAGACCCTCAAGCTCCTAAACTTTCAGATGAATGCCTCTGTGCCGTCTCCTTACCTACATCTCAGCCTCTGCCAACCGAACCAGAGCCTCAACCGCATCAGCGGCCGAGCTATGTATTCCAGGAAAGCGCACCATTGGGACGAGGCCACGAGGGATGAGGCAGATTTCACTGCCGGGGTTATGTTCAGCATCGACTCTTAACATAGAAATGATTCTGGCGACGGACTGACCTTCTTTGTTGCTCCTTGGGGCTTGAGCATGCCGGGCGGCTTGGAAGGAGGCCAGCTAGGTCTTTCGAAGGACTCATTTGTGGCTTTCGAGGGCGGCCCTCACCTGGGCAAGGGTCTCGTCGACTTCGCTTGTGGCTTTCAAGGGCGGCCTCGCCTAGAGCAAGGGTTGTCTCGTCGGCCTCTGGCGAGGACAGGCCTTGCCTATGGCCGGTGATGGTGGCCCTCGCCAGATCGGGCAAGGGTGACCTTCGCCCAACCCTTTTCGAGCATCACCAGTGGCCGGCGACTAGTGAAGAACATACTTGAAAAAGATAAAAAGAAAGAAAAAAGGAAAAAAATGGAAGAAAAAAGAAAAAAAAATGGAAAAAATTCAAGAAAAAGTAAATGATGAAAATGCTCCTGACCATCCGAAAGTCAAGCCTTTCCTTGAAACTGACATAGCCACTTTAGGCTTTTATTTGAAACAAGATTCACTTCAGACTTTTATGTGAGAAAATGATAGCATTTCATGCCTTTATTTAAAACATTATCTACTTTGGACTCTTATTTGGAATTCTCTCTCTTTTTTTTTATTGTTGCATTGAAACAATATATATGGCAAGTGAAACTTTTTTTTTTTCCCTTGAAAACCAGTTAAGCATGTAGTTCGGTTCCATTGTCGTTTCTCAATGACAAACAAATTAATTTTTAGAAGGAGAGGATGAAACTAGCATATATTACTTAGTTTTCCTTTAAAGTGACAAACTATGATTACATATCTACAAAATGGAAAATTATAATTATATATTTAGATAAGCGGGTCATACTTAAGTATCCAACAAAAATTCATTGCGTTACTATACAATTTATTATTTTCAGGGATTTGGTGTATGCGTCATTTGACATTTCATATGTACAATTCATTTATCGTAAATATAAGTTTTATGTCATCCTTTCTTAGAGGATGATCGCCAATTCCTATAAAAGTAATGTTGCGGACTCATTTTATTGGAAAAAATTGAGGGATAATGACGGTACAATCACTCGAATTTTTACCCGTTTTACAATTGAGCTCTCAACTCTTTTCTTCTGTGCTATCAAGTGACTCAACTTTTTCAACGTTGGCCATTGAAGATGTCCCTTTATATCAAGGATGGAAAATGTCTACGTGGACACTAACGCCGTTAAATAGCCATTAATCATCAATATTGGCGTCGAATGTCACCCTTTGAGACGATTCCACATCAATAGATAAATATTGGGCAGCTGAAATCATCCAAGTCAACACACACACACTCTCTCCCCTTATCGCTGGATTCCTAAATGGAGATGCTATATTTTTTTGCTAAGTAAGCGAGCTACGTCACCAATTTTGCTTATTGTTTGCCAAGTAAACGAGTCACGCCAACAAAACCACATGACATGTGAATTTATTTAATGGAGGCCTCACATTGAGCTAAATTTAAAAAGTTGAGATACTTGATTGAACATAAAGTAATAGATATTTAGGTATTTACCGTGTCATTATTTAAAAAATTGAAAGGCGTGGACACTAAAAAATTATGTGGACCATCCAAAGGACATATGAGAATACTTTTCTTTTTCTCTTTTTGCCAAAGGCATACGAAACTACTTAAAACATGCATTTATAACCATTTGAACTGCCATCTTTTCGACCAAAAAAAAAATTGCCATCTTCATTTCTGTATAATATCGCGGCTCGTCCCGTTCGCAAGATGGCGAACATAACCATTTTATTTTTTAGTCACTTCTCAATAATTATTTCACTGCTTGGTTTTCAGAATTTTAGGAGTAGCTATTCCCTGTTCTTTGCACTCTAACATCAACAAAGATTCCCACGCAATAGCTCATTTTTGGTAATTGTGCTTATTTTGCTAACGCACTTCATTTCGTTCATAAGAGCAAAATTCCGATTGAAACTCGAGATCCCTCTTGAAATGGCATTGTTAGACATGATCTAACCTAAATAAATATTTTAAGTACCACACGACATTATACTAGTAATGAATGAGAAAGGCGAGTGCAACAACTTATCGATAATGACCTCTATTTCGGTGATTTTCACATACATCGCTCTTAAATAGACATCATTTTCGAAAAATAAATATCGACATTATTGAGGCAGTATATTTTTCATTTCTTTTGTACAGAGCGAGGCTTTTACTTAAAGCCAAACGCATCTAAGACGACTAGGCGAGACCTTGAGGTTAGTTATATGTTGAATCTTGGCATCTTCGAGGGGAGTTTGGGAGGCTTTGCCTTTAAGTTCAAAACGGCCATTGCCTCTTCAATGGAAGGCCGAGACCCAGCAATGGGATGAGCACACGACAGCCCCAAAATCATCAAGGCCTTCGCCTGTTTCTCGTCATAATCCTTGCCAAGCCTCATGTCCACCAGACGGAGAAGTTTCTTGCGCCAGTGCATGCTCAAGTTGCTGCGCCGGCTCAAGCTCCGGCACCCATAACGCTTCCAAACCCACAGCACAAGGCCACCTTGCGCCGTTAGTTCCGAGTCAAAGACACTCCTCCCACATACTAATTCCAAAAGGACCACTCCGAAACTATAAATGTCAGATTCCTTACTTGCCTTGCCCGTTTGATAGCATTCCGGAGCCAAGTAACCCGGCGTTCCTTTCACTTGGGTTGAGTTTGGCCCTCTGGTGTGGTCAACTAGCATAGCCAAGCCGAAATCTCCCAATTTGGCATTGAACTTTTCATCGAGCATGGTGTTGCTAGATTTGATATCCCTATGGATCACGCATTGATCACATTGTTCATGCAGGTAGTGCAACGCCGAGGCCAATCCCCGAGCGATGTTATACCTCCTTTCCCATGTCAACAAGGTTCTGCCCTTAAACAGATGATCTTCCAAGCTGCCTTCTCTCATGAATTCGTAAACCAGGACGAATTTATTTGCCTCGTGACAATAGCCTATGAGTTGCACCAAGTTTTTGTGCCTAAGTTGGCTTAACGACGTCACCTCGGATATGTACTCCTTTTATCCCTTGGTGCGAATCGGAGTTTATTATCTTCACAGCGACCTTTGTGCGAGCGTCTCTTATGTGCCCTTCGTACACGATCCCAAAACCACCTTTTCCCAGAATTCTGTCAGCTGCAAAAGAGCCGGTCGCCATCATCAACTCTTCAAAGGAGTACTTCTTGGGTCCACTCAACTTTTCGAACTCTTCCGTTAATTTTGTGCTATGTTCGCTTTCTTCTCCACCTCTCTTGGTCTCGGTTATGTTCTCTTCATTTAATGACGAGCTATGGTGACCTTCTTCTCCACCTCTCGCACTATTGTCACCTTCTTCTCCACCTCTCTTGGTCTCGGTTATGTTCTCTTGAGTTAATGTCGCGCTATGGTGACCTTCTTCTCGACCTCTCGCACTATTGTCACCTTCTTCTCCACATCTCTTGGTCTCGGTTATGTTCAGTTCAGTTAATGTCGCGCTATGGTGACCTTCTTCTCCACCTCTCGCACTATTGTCACCTTCTTCTCCACCTCTCTTGGCCTCGGTTGTGTTGTCTTCAGTTAATGTCGCGCTATGGTGACCTTCTTCTCCACCTCTCGCACTATTGTCACCTTCTTCTCCTCTTCTCTTGGCCTCGGTTATGTTGTCTTCGGTTAATTTTGCACTATGGTCGCCTTCTTCTCCACCTCTCTTGGTCTCAATTATGTTGTCTTTGGTTAATTTCACGCTATAATCGCCTTCTTTTGCACCTCTCCCGGTTGTCTGAAGTGCATTATTTCCCACTGGCATATCATTGCTCAGGTAAGGAGGACGGGCGACTTTTGACGTCTCAAGTACCAAAGCAACGACGATCGATCCCAATCCAGCGATGGCTATGGTAAGCAATGACCCCGGGGGCTGTGGCTTGGAGCTAAACACGTAAGGGTGGGCGAGAAACGCCAACGCAACTCCATAGGCAGCTCCGAAAACAACAACACAATCGACTCTGGCAAACATGAATACATCAACAGTCAGCAACTAATACTAATGCTAACCTCAGTAGAATGTCTTGTGAGAAACCAAGTGTCTTCTTTTTATCACAACCAAGAGGAAAGTTTACATGGCTCAGATGGCACCACAAAGAAAAACTTCATCCATGTCTAGTTGTCTATGGTCACCCATAAGGTCAAATGTGTTTGCTTCAGAAACGTGTGCAGTATCGAAACTGGAGGACCAAATTCCACATAGAAAGGTCAAATGGTTTAGACTCTCTCAAACTTTGGTGTCAATAGTCCATGTTGTAATCGTAGGATTAAGTGTCATCAGCTTCTCTCAAAAGGCTTGGTCCTCTAAAAAGACCCAATAACTTCCACGGCGAGACCTCGCTTCAATGGCCGTGATCATATAAATTACCTTATGATTATCGGTGTCATAGAGACCACAATGGGGCAAGCTTTAACTTACAAGAATTGCGAATTACACCTAAACTAAGGGCCCTTGTTGACCTTGTTCAAGTCCATCAATTTTACAGCATGAATTTAGAAAGTGCACAAGCAGGAGTCAAAAGAAGGCTAAGGGTGCGCATGACAAAATTTCTGTGCCCAAGAACTGATTTTGCTAAAAAATGATTCTTTTTTATTCTGTACTCAAGAATTGATTTTGAGCATCTGAAGGTGTTTTGAAAAGGTACAAAATTTCCATTCCTAGAATAGAAAAAGAACATAAATGTATTTGGTAACGGTACAAAATTTCTTTTTATTAATAATATTTTTAAATATTTAAATATTTCTTTCTTCCTTTTTTCTTTTTTTTTCTTCTCCTTCTTGGCCATGACTTGGTCGCTAGCCATAGGCCAGGGCCGGCGAGGGGCGAGGGCCACCCTCGAGGCTTGTGGTTCGTGGCCTGGGAGAGGCCCTAGCTCCCTCGTCGGATCTGGCGAGGGCTGGATTTTCACCGCCGCCCTAGCCAGATGTGGCGAGGTGGCCCTCGCCCAGGCCGTGAGCCTCGAGGGCGGCCTTCGCCGGCGTGGGCGAGGGCTGGAAAAGGCCGGTAAGGGCCGCGCTGGCCCTCGCCTGTGTTGCTAGTGGTCGGTGGTCGGCCAGGCATGAAGAAGAAGAAGAACAGTGAAGAAAAAGAAAGAAGAAGAAAGAAAAAAAAAAAAATTTCTTATCCAATTCTGATTCTTGTTCCCATAATCAAGAAGTTATTTTTTTTTTGTTTCTTGATTCTATTCTAATACTAATTTTGAGAACAAAAAATTAAACAAACGGATTTCTGTTCCCAAACTGATTTTGAGAACAAAAGAACAAAATTTTTTACTATTTGACATGTTGTCATGCACACCCTGAGAAAACAAAGAGTTTGAGTGCTTTGTGGGGACAAGGAAGAGAGAGAGAGAGAGTACCTTCGAGTGGAATCGAGCCTCTGGGATCGATCCATGGGGTCAAACGCGGCCTGGCGAATCAGAGAAAGCAGGTGACGAATTGAGTGTCAAGCTTGGCCAGCAACTGGAGCACAAGTTGCACCGAGATCGGCGATGCGTCGGAGTCAAGATCGAGCCATCGACAACGTCGAAGAGGATCTTGCTGTATGTAGTAAGTGAGGAAGGTTAGAAAAAAAGAGTTTAGAAAGAAAAAGAGCTTAGAAAAAGGAGGGACTGCACTTTTTCCGCACCTCTATTTCCTTATCGTCGCCCTAAAAACGAACTTGGAGAATTCTTTCCTTCCTGTGCTCTCTCTCTGTTTTCCTTTTTGTTCTTATCTTGACTTTTGTTTAAAACGTAAAATGGTGGAAACAACCCAAGCTGCGGGGACCTCTGAGGAAGTCGACGGGAAGCTCCCCTTTGAGCAAGGAAGTATTAAGTGGTTTACAGGCGCCACTTCAACGACTGATGTGACATGTGCTTATTTATTAGTAAAAATTGAAACATGGAATCAAAAAAATAAATTTAAAGGATATGTTCACTAAAAATACTAAAACTTATCACGAAAATATAATTGAATCCTAAAACTTGCAAAAAGTGCAATCAAGTCCTAAAACTTGTCAAAATTGTTCAAATGAGTTCTGAAGTTAACACTGTCAAATTTACTAATATAAAGTACTGATGTGGCCCTTACGTGGCACTGACATGGCTTATTTTGATATTTTATCTCTCATATATGGCTAATACGACGTCGTTTTGGCTCAAATTTAATTTTTAATACTAATTTTATTTAAATTAAATATAAAAAATAAGCAAAATTAAAAATTAAAGAAAAAAAAAAGAAAAGGCAGGCTTGCTCTCCGCGGCCCTCCCACCGAGCTGGGCATGGGTCATTTTTAAGGTGGTTTGCAGAGGGCGGAAGAGCACATGCAAATGTTCCCACTGCCGAACCCTAACTGGACCCACTTGCACATGCACTCCTCCCCCTTCGACCATTTCCACTCCCGCGTTATCCTCCTCTTCTTCTTCCTCTTTCTCTTTTGTATTTTGACGCAGCGCAAAGCGTATAAGGAACAATAACATGCAAACGTATAGGAAATCTGAAATTTTAATATTTAAAATTTTGTCGTCTCAAACACGAATAAACACCTTTTATATGAGGTGTTAACCCTAACCCTACTAGGACTCTAGCAAACCCAAAGTTACAAAATTGCCACTAGTAGCAAAAAAATAAAGCCCAAAAGAAAATACTAAAAAAAAATTGAAAAATCCATCTAAATGACCCCGCATCGCCAAAATTCATCATTAGTCATAGCCAAAAGCATGAGAATTGATTAGGAGACCGTTTTGTTGCAACTGACTGAATTTGAGTTCCAAAATTGTCGACCTCCGAGTCCACCGATCCTAAAAGCATCTTCCTCCCTTCGACTCCGTTGGGATTTCTGCCAATCCAATCAGCCCAAAAACGCACTGCTAATACTCTCCACATCATTCTCCTCAACTTGAGAAAAACTCGTCCTCAAGTTAGAATTAGGATATGGATACAAAGGCTCAATGGATTTATGAAATGGTGACAAATCAGCAACATTGAAAGTATCAGAAATGCTTATGCTACGTGGAAGGTCTATAACATAAGCATTATCATTGATCTTCTTGCCGACAGTGTAAGGTCCGTACTTCTTTGGCCGTAACTTGCTGTGAGAACCAATGGGAAACCGGTCCTTTCGAAGAAACACCATGACTTGATTGCCTATTGCAAACAGCAGCTTTCGCCTGTGTTTATCTGCTGCAGCCTTATACTTCTAATTAGCCATTTTCTACTTCTGTTTGACTTCTTGATGCATCTCCACAATCTGCTTAGCCACATGATTTGCTGCTACACTCTTGTTTGCTTGTTTGGGCAACTGAACCAAATTCAGGTTATGCAGAGGTGCCTTTGTATAAACGACTGAAAATGGTGACTTATTAGTAGAATGGTGAACTGCATTGTTGTAAGCAAACTCTGCTTGCGTTAAGCAATATTTCACTGCTTCGGTTTGTCATCACAAATACTTTGAATTAAATTACCTAGAGTTCTATTGACCACCTCTATCTGCTCATCAGTCTACGGGTGAGCCGTGCTATTAAAGTTAAAAAATGAATCAAATAGCTTCCACAAGGTCCGCCACAAATGTCCCAGAAATTTGTTGTCCCTATCCGAGGTAATAGACTTAGGGACGCCATGCAAACAAACCACTTCCTTAAAGAATAATTTGGCCACACTTACTGCATTAGAAGTCTTCCCGCAAGGAATGAAGTGTGTCATCTTAGAAAATCTGTCAACCACAACGAAAACAGAATCCATGCCTTTTTGGGTTCGTGGTAAACCAAGTACAAAATCCATGGACAGATCTTTTCATATATTTTCAAGGACAGGTAAAGGTATATATAGACCTGTATTTTTAGATTGCCCTTTTGCAGTCTGGCAAACATAACACTTTTGCACATATCGGTTGACATCTCTACGTAATTGGGGTTAGTAAAACCGTTCTCGGACCACAGCAGCAGTTTTGTCACGTACTAGATGTGTAGAGAATCTACCATCATGTAAATCACGAATTACCTTCTCTCATAATGATGACTGAGGAAGGCAAAGCTGATTGCTATGTATCAGATAACCATCCAGAATATAGAACTCCTGCACAGGTTGACTAGCAGCACACGTCTCCCAAATCTGCCCAAAATTATCATTGCCTGCATAACAGTTTTTCAACTGCTCGAACCTCAGAATATCCTGGCTCAATGTAATTAACAAGCCAGCCCTCCTGCTCAACGCATCTACTATAACATTATGCACACCTGATTTGTATTGCAACCTGAAAGGGAATTTCTGTAAGAATTGGCACCAACGCGTATGCACATCCTTACCGATCCTCTTCTGACTATTCAAATATTTCAAAACTTCATAATCAAAATAAAATACGAATTCTTTGTTAATCAAATAGTGCTCCCACGTCTTTAAAACCCTTACAACATAATAAAATTTTTTGTCATAAGTGCTCCACTTCTACCTCACCTCGCTAAGCTTCTCACTGAAATAACAAATTGGTTTGCACTCTTGAGACAAAACAGCTCCTATACCCACTCCACTGGCATCACAATCTGCCTCAAACGGCTTATCAAAATTAGGTAAAGCAAGAACAGGCGTGGTACACAACTTTTCCTTCAGAATAGCAAAACTATTCTTGGCTTTCTCTACCCACAAACATTTGCCTTTCTTCATACATTTTGTAATTGGGTTGCTATAGTGCTAAAATGCTTAATGAATCGCCTATAAAAAGTAACCAATCCATGAAAACTCATAACTTCATAAACCATTTTAGGTGTAGGGCACTCCCTAATTGCTTTCACCTTCGCCTCATTCGCCTTTATTCCCTTAGCAGTGATAATAAATCCCAAGAAAAGCAACTTGTTAGTTAAAAAATTGCACTTCTTAAAATTTATATACTGCTTATTAGCCTGCAATGATGTCAACACCTCCCTCAAGTGCTTCAAATGATCCTCCTCGGTCTTACTATAAATCAGGATATCATCAAAATAAACTACAACAAATTTGCCAATAAAAGATTTTAAAACCTGATTCATAAGCCTCATAAAAGTACTTGAAGTATTGGAAAGTCTTAAAGGCATCACTAACCATTCGTACAACTCCTCCTTTATTTTGAAAACTGTCATCCACTCATTTTCGAGCCGAATCCAAATACGATGGTACTTATTCTTCAAATCCAATTTCGAGAACCACTTAGCACCGTGCAACCTATCCAGCATATCATCCAATCTCGGAATTGGAAACTTGTAGCCCACGGTTATTTTGTTGATGGCTCTACTGTTTACACACATCCTCTAACTTCTATCTTTCTTAAGAGTCAATAAAGTAGGAACGGTACATGGGCTCATACTATTTTGAATGTGCCCCTTTTGCAGCAGCTTCTCCACATTCTTTTTGAGAATCTCGCTCTTCTTAGGACTCATTCTGTAGTGCGGTAAATTAGGCAGACTAGTACCAGAGATTAAGTCTATATGGTGCTGAATATCGCGCATAGGCGGCAACCCATCTGGAATCTCTACAGGCATCAGCTCACTAAACTCCTTCAATAAAGGTTTAATTGATTCGGGCTGCTCCTCCACTTGTAATTCAGCCTTTGTCTCGAACGCCTGTTTCACTATTAGAGCGTGAATTTGTTAGGTTTCCTTAATCTCAGCTTCAAATTTTCTTGTAATGATAAGGAAATTATTTTTAGCAGCTTGTTTTCCTTTGTTCTTCAGTGGCAGCAATGTATACTTTACTCCACCTCTTACCTAGACTATATTGATTGCTCCTCCTCGAATGTTGTGCATCTACATTATATTGCCATGGCCTTCCAAACAACACGTGGCATACATCCATGTCTACCACATTATAATATAGCTCATCATGATACTTACCAATGGAGAATGAAATTTTACATCATTCAGTCACCTGAATGCTTTCCGTTCCAAATTTAATCCATTCTAACGTATATTGGTTAGGATGTTTCTCCATAGGTATCTCCAGCTTCTTTATTGCATCTTTCCCGATAATATTCTCTATTCTACCACTATCAATGACTACCACCAAGATCTTACCCAAAATGGTGCACCTGGTTCGGAATAATTGATGGTGTTGCGAATCATCTTCTTGTTTTTAGGCTAACATTATCTGGCGCACTATGCAAGTTATCTCCCCCTCTTTCTCATCTTCGAGATCTTCTTCCTCACTATCCAGTTCACATCAATATTCATCTTCTTCCTCTTCTCTCGCCGCCATGTTTATTGTTTTCCTTTGAGGGCATTCATTGGATCGATGCCCTGGCTGATTACACCTGTAACACTTTATCGCCGCCGATTTAGCATAAGGATTCGGGTTCGCAATTTTCTGTGATTGCATCCCCTTGTCTTTCGCTTCATTCATAGGATGCTTTCCTACTGCCTTATCTTCCTGATTTTGCCCTGTTTTAAAACGATTGTTGAAACTGCTCTTTTCTATTAAACTGCATGAATTACTATCTCTATAATTTTCGTAGCCTCTTTTACCCCTGTCTTGTTGCATCAATTTTGCTTTCATCGCCATATTCTTCGCTTTAGATAGATTTCGCAAAACCCGCACTCCGATTTTCTCTCAAATGAAGGGCTTCAATCCATCGAGATATCTAGCCACCTGTTGTCTCTTTGTCTCCAACAGATTATTTCGCTCCGCCAATCTCATAAATTTTGCCGTATACTTATGTATAGTTCGATTACCCTACTGGCAACGTTGGTACTGCTAGAACATAATCTGCTCATAGTCAGATGGAAGGAACTCTTGCTTTAGCAACCTCTTCATTCTATGCCAAGATCGAACTCTCTTTTTCTTCACGATCCCTCCTATTCTGCAATCTCTCCCACCATGCGGACGCATCCCCCTTCAACTTACAAGCCACTAATCGCACCCATTTCTCATTAGGGGTTTCCATATAATCGAAGAATTTATCAATATTAGTAATCTAATCCCGAAAACCTTTTATTCCCAGACCTCCATTAAAATAAGGTATATCAACTTTTAATTTAAAGTCATTACCTTCACATTCATCATAACGTCGTCTTCCATTGTATTCCCTTCGAACTCTCCCATAGCGATGTTTGCCTCCATAGCTAGCCGGCTCTTCGTCAGCAGACTTGTCTTCCTCTTCTTCCGAACTCTCTAAAAATAAAGGATTATACTGCTTGTGGACAGGAATAAGTCTATCGATAGGATCACTACGAGCAACATCTGGACCTAGCCTTCTGCCATGTTGCCTATTCCGATTCACATCAACGCCGAGAGCTTTAAATCGATATGTTGTTCATCAAATCGTTCTTCGATACAATGAAGTCTGTGATCAATTCATTGATCTAGGTGTTCCGTTAAACGCTGCTCCAAACGTTGGAGTGTATCATCCCCAAGCATTGGGGCTCCAGTCTCCTGAACATCATCACGAAGACCACCGCTTCTTCGCCAGTCACCATTGGCTTTGATACCACATGATGCAGTGCAAAGCGTATAAGGAACGATAACACGCAAATATATAGGAAATCTCAAACTTTAACATCTAAAATTCTGTCGTCTCAAACATGAATAAACACCTTTTATATGAGGTGTTAACCCTAACCCTACTAGGACTCTAGCAAACCCAAAATTACAAAATTGCCACTAGTAGCAAAAAAATAAAGCCCAAAATAAAATACTAAAAAAAATTGAAAAATCCATCTAAACGACCCCGTATCGCCAAAATTCATCTTTAGTCACGGCCAAAGGCGTGAGAATTGATCAGGAGGCCGTTTTGTTGCAACCGACCGAATTTGAGTTCCAAAATCGTCGACCTCTGAGTCCGCCGGTCCTAGGAGCATCTTCCTCCATTTGACTTCTGTTGGGATTTCTGCTTGTCCAGTCGGCCTAAAAACGCACTGCTAATACTCTATACATCATATTTTCCTTTTGAAATGTCCCGCGGCATTGACGTTTGATGGCTCCTCCTGCTCGTCCTGCGTGTTGTCGTGAAGTCAAATCGTTTGTTTATTGATCTTGGTTGAGTCTTTGGGTTTTTTTGTCTGGGACTTGCCGCAAATGAGCAACGATTTGAGGCGTCCATCCGGGGCGGTTTGTCTTTCCTCGAAGTCCAACTGTTGGGCTATGTGCGGAGTAGACAAATCCCGACAGCAAGAAATTACGTGCATGGCACAGCCCATGCTCAAGGTTAGAGAGAGGAAAAACTTCATCTTGTGCATTGACATTGGGGCACGTGGAAACTCAGCTCCATCATAGAGATTAAGCGACAATGTGTTCTTGAGAATTTCATGTTTAGTGGACGAAATTCAATGGTGTTAGCTAGTCGATGGATCGCCAATAAGAAAGGCGAAGCCCGCCCTTTTGCTTTTTCGAAAGGATTTGTGAAATCGCAAATGCTGATCAGGCTTGTGCAGACTGCAATTTGAGAAATAACGATTTTCTTGCTTAGGTTCCAAATTTTAAGTGGATTACCATCCTTTCCGGTGCATAGAAAAGAAAGTTCCTTGCAAATACACCCTGACTCGGTTTCACATTTGGCAAAGTCCAATGCTCACAACGGCTAAAGTCAAATTGAGCCTACCAACGTACGTTCTGGGAAGTGGGAACCAGGAAAATCGGTAATCAAACGACCCTATTCTAGATTTTGTCGTGTTACTTTTCAAAGAATTCGTGGATCCGATGTATAAACAGCTACAGTAATGTCCTTACCATCGCGAGTCAAAAGTGAAGAAAATAAGAAATCCCAAGTCAAATGTATCGAAATTCCCACACCCCCTTTTCCTTCTTTTCCTTTTTCCTTTTCTTTTTCTCGGGTTCCATTTGTGTGCAACAATTCAAAAAGATGGCAAGATCGAGATCAGCTTGACACCGTATCTGTTAGCGGAACCAACCCCCAACGCCGACATCGAAATCAAACATTCAAAAATCTCTCCTTTACCAACCATATTTCGGAATTAAAGATGACACGCACACCCCCACAAAGATTAGTAAAAGCACAAAAGAAGAAGGGACAAGAGCCTCGGACACTGTTGATTGCGACGTCAAGAACCGATCCTTAGTTTTAGGGTTAATACCATCAAAAACCCTAAACTGATACACCTATGATAATTTTACCTCGAACATACCACAAAATACTCCAAACTGGTACATTTGTGACAATTTTACCCTGAACATACCAAAAAAACCAAAAATTGGTATATATGTGATAATTTTACTATGAACTAAAATTTTAATATTATTATTTATTTTTTTAAATTTTTTTGTTTTGTTTTTTCTTTTTTTTTCTTCATCTTCAATCTCTGGCTAGTCGCCGGTCCGGAGACCGGCCAGAGGTTGAATATGAAGAAAAAAAAGAAAAGAAAAGAAAAGAAAAAATAATAAAAAAATTCGAAAAAATAAAAATAATAATGTTAAAAAATTATTGGTTTGGGTAAAATTATCACAAGTGTACTAGTTTAGGGTTTTTTGTGATAAAAAAAATGGTTTAAGGTAAATTTGTCACGAGTTTACTAGTTTGGAGTAAAATTGTTACAAGTGTACTAATTTAAGGTTTTTGGTAGTAAACAAAAAGTTTGGAGTAAAATTGTTACAAGTGTACTAGTTTGGAGTTTTTAATGGTAAAAAAAAAAGTTCAGAATAAAATTGTCATATGTTTACCGATTTGAGGTTTTTGGTGGTATTAACCCTTAATTTTATTCCTATAAAGTCTTGCTTTCGTTGAGCTCATTTGATTTCGTCGGCGAGGTCTGGGCATGGGCCGATGACCCTCGCTTGATCTGGGGGAGGGCCACGACCCCTTGCCTAGATCTGAGCGAGGGTCATCGGCCCCTGGCCGAGGCCCGGCGACTCGCTTGTCGTCTCCCCAACCTTCTCGGTCTCTCCCGGCGATGGTGGGGCAGTGGCGGGGAGGGCCTTTTTTTTTAATATTTAATTTAAATAAAATTAATATTAAAAATCAAATTTGAGCCAAAATTACATCGTTTTAATCATGTCGGAGAGATAAAATATTAAAATAAGCCACATCAGCATTTTTCGTTGATAAATTTGACGGTGTTAACTTTATGATTGATTTGAACTATTTTGACAAGTTTTAGGATTTAATTATATTTTTTATAAATTTTAAAACTTAATTATACTTTTGTGATAAATTTTAAGACTTTTAGTAAACATATTCCTAAATTAAAAGTCCCTTAAAGCCGCCTAGATTTCTCTTTTTTTCCTCTTCTATCTTCACGATGAGCCCACGCCTCCTTCCGCTATGGCCACCGGTGGAGTCGGAGCTGCTGGCGTCGCATCTCTCCACTTTGGCCGTCTCCTCCGCCCGGTGCCCCACTTCCAGATCTGGCGACGAGGGACTAGATTTGGTAAAGAGAGAAGCCATGGCTGAAGATCTCTCTCCTTCCATCACTCAACAGAGAATCCATGGACTGAAAGTGTACATACCAGATCTGGAGCCTTAGGCCACGAGAGACGACTGTTTGTTCACCCGCGAAAATGGAGCGGGAGACGCGGAGGTCGACGTCTCCAAATCTTTCGCTCAGCCGCCGGGACGACGGAGATGGTGGATGCGAGCTCGATCGTCGCTCACGGCCATGGCTCCAGATCTGGAGCCTTGGCCGCAAGCCCACTGCTCTGCGTCTCTATATCTGCCGCTCTGTGTCTCTATATCCGCCGCTCAGCATTTGGGACGACAGAGGAAGTGGGCGCTCAGATCTGTGGACGAGAGGCCGTCCACGGCTGACGCTGCTCTGCATCTCAAGTCTTGGCTCGTCCATGGCTTCCGGCGACGAGCTGCAGCATCTCCATATTTGCATCTCGAGTCTTGGCTCGTCCATGGCTTCCGGCTACGAGCTCAACAGCTTTGCCGAGGACCGTGGTGGCCATGGTGGGGCGGTGGCTTAAGGATGGCGGCGGCGGCGGCGGCGGCGGCGGCTTGGGCGGTGGTTATAGCCACAGCGGAGCCGAGGTTGAAGATGGAAGAGGAAAAAGAGAATTTTTTTAATTTCCAGATTACTATCCACATGTCAAGATCTGATTAGATATCAGTAAATAAGCCCACGCCACGTCAGCATTTACGTGGCGCTTGCAAATCACTTGATATTTTCTCGAGTTCTTTCTCCCCGTTGAGCACAGCTGTCCTCCCCACCGCCCCGCGTGAGCACAAAGCAAAAAGCAGAGCTAGTGTGAAAAATCTCTGCAAGAACTAACAAAACACCTCACACCCAGAGTCACAGGTCAAAGAAATCACGACGAAAACAACACAAACGCACAAGAAGAAGAAGAGGAAGAAAGCCATGGCTGATTTCTCCTATCTAAACCTGTCAAACAGGTGGGTCGGGTTTGAATCGGATAAAAAATGATCTGACCCATATTGACTCATTTTCATACAATACAATTCTAAGGGTCCATACCCGACCCAATCCATAATACTAAAATATTTCGATATTAAATCCAATTTAGAAAAACTTGTTTTTTGTAAATTTTTAAAAATATATATTGCTAAAACATTATGGACAATATTTATAATTTAAAAAAAAATTCTGATTTTTTATTTTTTCTTTCTTTTTTCTCTTTTACGTCCGGCGATCTCCAATTGGCTAGTGACCAGCGATGGTCGACGACCGGTGACTGGTGGTGTCTACTGATCGTCGATGATCGACCACTGGTGGCAGATGGTGATAGCCTGATGGGTGTCTGGCGGTCGCCGACAATTGGCAACCGATGACTGGCAACCGCTGACGGATTAAAAAAAAGGAAAAGAAAGAAAAAATAAAAAATTATGAAAAATCAGAAAATTAAAAGAATAAAAAAAATGACTTGTCTATCATGACTCACTTAACTAATTTATGACCCATTTAAAATCCATTAAATTGTTAACTAATCCATTTATGACACACTTACGCTTGTTTTCAAAATTTAAGGCAACCTAATTATGACCCACATTATTAAATATGGGTTAGCATATGGACTCTAGACCCATTTTGCCACTTCTACTCCTACCTTTCTGACACCAATGGCTCGGCGGTGGAAGACCACTCATTTTCTAGACCAAGGAGCTTTTGCGTCCTCGAGCAAATCAAGCCATCGACTGTCTCCTCCTTCGCCGCCGCCGCCTACTCCCTTTCACCCTCCGGCCTCAAGTCCCATTTCCGCAAGCTTAAATCCTTCCCTCTCTCCAAACCCCAAACCACGCTCCAGAGCTCAATACAATCCCAAGACGGAGTAGGAAAGACTCGGCCTAAACTGGGCGCGAAGCCGGAGGATTGGCGGGGAAATGGCGCTCTTCGTCGGCTTCTGATTCGTGGGATTCATCCGCGGAGGACGCAATTTTCTCGCCACCAAAGAGGAATCCGGACGAGAAATTGCGTCAGAAGTCCACCACGGAGTACGATCCAAACTCTTCACCGGCGGATTATTCCGATTCGTGAAGGAGGATGAAGTTGCAGAAGAAGGCAATGAAGGAGGAGGAGAGGACAAGCCGCAAGGCGGAGAAGATGGCAAGGATCATGACCCTTGCTTCGCCATCCTCGCATAAGGACTTGGAAAAATTTGAGGCTCAACAAGTATCTACAGAGTAAATATTTCATGCAATGTCATCATCATTCGTCAATGAGATTTACATGTTCCCATCAAATGACTGACAGACATCTTACAGTTACAAGCTGTGGTTGCACTTGCTTGTGGCAGCTATGGCAAATTCATTGATGTCAAGCTACTTGTTGAACTGGGACAAAGAAGCTCCTTGCTAAATTTGGGAAACGAGAATTTACAAAAAAAAAGCTGCTCCCACTGCCAACGGTCACTGCCTCTACCCTTTTATAAAGGGCCACGAAAACCCTAAACAGATACACCAAAAATCCAAAATTAGTACACTTATAATAAATTTACTCTTCATTAGTTTTCGTTAAATTTTACCGTCAAATTTCTGAGTTGGATGACACGTGACAGTTGACGAGTGTACCAATTTGGGGTTTTACCCTCTGTTTGTCACAGGTGTACCAGTTTGTGATTTTTTGTTGCATTAATTCAATTTAACAGAAACTAACGGAGAGTAAATTTATCACAAGTGTACCAGTTTGAGATTTTTGGTAATAAAAAAATTAGTTTGAGTTAAATTTGTCATAAGTGTACTGATTTGGGATTTTTGTGGTTAAAAAATTAGTTTGGGGCAAATTTATCATAAGTGTACCTGTTTAGGATTTTTCATAATAAATGGCCTAATACCAAAAAAAACCCAAAACTTTAGCCTTTGTCCTAATTATATCCTAATTTTTTTTTGTCCCATAAAAAACCCTAAACTTACCACCTAATATCCAAAAAAACCCCAAACTTTGGCCTTTGTCCCAATTATATCATAAACTTTTTTTATCTCATAAAAAACCCCAAACTTTTACTTTTGTCCCAAATCTACCACTGTTAATTTTTCCGTCCAATATTATTGTTAATAATTATTTTTTATTTTTTCGAATTTTTTGATTTTTTCTTTTATTTTATTTTTCCTTTTCTTTTCTTTTTTTTCCCCTTCACCTTCAACCTCTGGCCGACGAGACTCGACCTTGCCGGCGTTGGGCAAGGTCAGTCTCACTTGCCCTTAGCGAGGGCTTGGCCCCGCCGGCCACTGGCAAGGCTCGACCTCGCCGGCATTGGGCGAGGTTAAGCCACGGCAAGGACGAACCTTGCCAGGGGCGAGCGAGGCCGACCTCGCCCAACACCGGCAAGGTCGAGCCTGACCAGTCGCCGGACCGGCGACCGGCCAGAGGTTGAATGTGAAGGGAAAAAAAAAAGAAAAAAAAGGAAAAATAAATAATTCGAAAAAATAATATTAAAATAAATTTTAACGATAATATTGGATGGAAAATTTAATGGTGATAGATTTGGGACAAAAGTAAAAATTTGAGATTTTTTATGAGACAAAAAAAAGTTTAGGATATAATTGAAACAAATGTTAAAGTTTGGGGTTTTTTTGAGTATTAGGTGGTAGATTTTGGATAAAACTAAAAGTTTGGGATTTTTAATGAGACAAAAAAAAGTTCAGGATATAATTGGGACAAAAATTAAAGTTTGAGATTTTTTTGGGTATTAGGGCCTTTATAAAGTACTCAAACTGCTTTTGCGAACCAAGCAGCAAATAACTTATGCATCCCTCATTCGACAGCGATAGGGATTTCGCAATAGATCCGTTCCGTCTATGTTTCACAGGTCAGAAAATGCTGGTCTCAGTGAGAATGATCTCCGCCTCTACCCTTCTATAATGTACACAAACTGCTTCCACAAACCAAGAACCATATAACTAGTGCATCCCCCGTTCTACTGCTGAGCAATAGTCGTTTCTCAACGACGACACGTTGTGTTTCATCAGGTCCCAGGCACACGAGGATGCCACCCAAATCTTATCTCATCTGTTATGTCCTTCAACCCATTACTCCATTTTTCTTCTGTTAACAACCACAACTATCAATTGCTGGAGCAGTTCATGGATGAGGCCGCTGATGGCAGAGAAGATGATGACTGCGTTGTTACCAAGCTTAACCACGGAGAATGATCTTCTGCATTGTCCTTATAATGCTGTCCTCGAGCAGTTGCTTATGGCTTGTCCAAAGAGAATAGTCTCTCAAAGGACTCATATGATGCAAAGAATAGCGCTTCTTGAGAGATGTACATAATAAGCCTTGGAGTCAATCCCCTGATTATTAAAGTGAACACGAGGAGATTGGCTCAATACAGTCATCACCTTGCAAACAAATTTTGAGTTGTCAATTCTCATTGGAGTTGCTTACAAACGTTTATTTGTTTTTTTCTTAAATTTACCAATGAGTTACCACTTTTACTTGGCTTGCGTAATAATATTTTTAATTAACAAGATGTTTTTTGTTAGAAATTACAAGCCTCAATTAGAGTGATTACAAACTTTTCTCCACTCAAGTTACTAACTAATTTTGCGTTGTTAATTAGCTATTAGTTACTGCCATTTTCTTAGTTTTTTTAGTTACCAACTTATCTTATCTCTATAATTTTTTTTGTCTTTTTCCTACTTTCATTTACATTTCTTATCAACGTCGTAAATTTTACAAATTATCTCATGAAATTACTAACATTTATCGATGTGACTTATTAACTTTTCTCCAATTAAGTTACCAACTAGGATTGGGTTACCAACTTTCATTTGAGTTGCTCACCTACTTTTTATTTATTTTTGCTAATTTTCCCAATTTCTGTGTTGTGTAATCATTTCGTCGCCTTATGTACCAATCATTTTCTACAATTAAGCTACCAACTAGTTTTGCTGAGTAACTTTTATTTGAGTTAGTTATTAATATTTTTCTTCTTTCTTTTTAAATTACCAACTTTCTATCGTCCGTGACAAAAAAAATCATCTTATCTTTTACCAACTTTTATCATTCTTACTATGCACTACAATTATCGGCTATCATGTGAATACCATCATTTATTTAAGCGAATTTTACAGAAAATTTTACCAGTTAAGATACCAAATAGAAAATTTGATAAGTTTAAAAAAAAACCAAATAAACAATGGTAATTTTTTATAGTTGATATCTCAAAACTAGTTGATTACTTAATCTGAGAAAAATTGATATATAAATCACTTAAATTACGATTGGTAATTTCACATAACAGTTGGTAAATTTAAGATGTAGTTGAGAAAGGTAATTAAAGTTGATAAAGATAAAACAAGTTGGTGATTAAAAGAAAAAAAGCTTCATATATAACTTAAATGGTAGTTTGTAACTCATTTTCTAGTTGGTATTTTAATCGGAGAAAAATTGATAAGTTACCGTAATTAAGGTTAGTATTTTGTAAAAAGAGTTGGCAAATTTAAGGCGCTGCTAAGAAATGCAAAGAGTTAAATTTACCCATCTCACAGGCTCTTCGTAGTTGACATGGACATGGCCTATAAATTGATCAAAAATACACAATAGTAGAACTCATTTCTTCAAAATTGTAATTTGTTTTCACATTGACAAATAAGACAACAGGAAGACTTGACTCATTGTAGTATCATTGATCTACATCTTCGTCTGATGATGCCCTTAATTATTTTTAAATCCCCCACCCAATCATCTAATCAGACTGGTAATATGTTTCCTGCGAACATTCTCCCGCATACGATAAACAAGACCTTTCAGCCGGCCCATTCTGAACCACATTCTGCATCTTTCCTAGTAACACACCGTTCGTCGAGGCTATTTCTAGGTTCCGATCGAATCCCGCTGAGCCAGTGCACTTTTCAGTTCGAGGCTCACCATGGCGATTGTCACTTCGCCACCGGAGTTTGGTGCACGCACCACTTTTTTCAGTTTTAATCGAAGCCGAGCGGTGAGAATGGTGGATGAAGATGTCGAGCTGCCCGTTGCAGCTCCACACGGTGCTTTTGGGTTCACAGGCAGTAACCAGATGTGCAACAAATTAAGGACATCAATCATGAAAAGCTTTGGAAGACATGAAGGTCAGCCTCAAGCACCCACATCCACGTTAGTACTAGTCTTGATTATCTCTCTGCTCAAACCCTTTTCCGCTTCAGCTACACACTTTGACAATACATCATTCAATTTCCCATCCTTTGGCTCTGAGAGCCTCAAGCTCTTAAACTTTCAGAGGAATGCATCTGTGCTGTCTGCTTACCTGCATCTCAGCCTAAGCCAGCCAAACCAGAGCCTCAATGGCACCAGCGGCCGAGCTACGTATTCCGGGAAAGTGCACTTTGGGACAAGGCCACGGGGATTTCACTGCCGGGTTTATGTTCAGCATCGACTCTCAACATAGAAACAATTCTGGCGACGGACTGACCTTCTTTGTTGCTCCTTGGGGCTGAAGCATGCCAGGAGGCTTGGAAGGAGGCCAGCTAGGTCTTCCCAATGACTCTTATGTCGTGGTCGAGGTGGACACTTTCAAGAATCTCTGGGATCCGGACGCTTCACATCTTGGTATAGATGTGAACGACCTCAGGTCCGTGGCTAATGTCACCGTCTCTTGGTTGACCAACAAAATCATGAATGGTGGGTTGGTTAATGCTTAGATAAAGTATGACTCGCAGGCGAGAAATTTGAGCGTTGTCTTGATGGATGTTGATAATTCCAGTAACTCAGTCAGTCTTCACTATGCACCACTCAGCTTAAGGGACTTTTGGCCAGAGCGGGTGGAGGTTGGTTTCTCAGCTGCCACTGGAGCCGCATATGAGAATCACATTGTCCATTCATGGGAATTTAGCTCCAGTTTATGGCTCCGGGCTGGAAAGTTTCCCAACTCTTGGTGGAATTGGCGGATTATAGTCGGGGTCTGTGTCATTGGATCGGCAGCAATCATTGTCATTGTCATGTTAATTGTTTGGGTACATAATAGGTCAAATGTCGCTGGTCCTTCTACCATGAGCAATGATATGCCAGTGGGAAGTAACGCACCTTCGACAGCCGGGAGAGGTGGCGAAGAAGGCAATGCTAGCGCCACGTTAACGGAAAAGTTGGCAAACCTGGGTGGCCCCAAGAAGTTCTCCTATGAAGAGTTGAGGATGGCGACCAATTCTTTTGCAAGTGACCAGAAATTGGGAGGAGGCTTCGGGATCGTGTACAAAGGGCACATAGGAGAAGCTCGCCCACCGGTCGCTGTGAAAAAGATAACATCTGGTTCACGCCAAGGGAAAGAGGAGTTTATATCCAAGGTGAAATCATTGAGCCAACTTGGGCACATAAGCCTGGTGCGATTCATAGGCTATTGTCACGAGTCGAATGAATTCATCCTGATTTATGAATTCATTAGAG
Source organism: Syzygium aromaticum (assembly GCA_024500025.1). Classification (NCBI taxonomy): domain Eukaryota; kingdom Viridiplantae; phylum Streptophyta; class Magnoliopsida; order Myrtales; family Myrtaceae; genus Syzygium; species Syzygium aromaticum. The sequence goes on along the minus strand of CM044889.1, from coordinate 4,736,437 downwards.
GAGGTTGCGTGGACGATCATCTGTTTAAACGTAGCCCCCATTGATGTGGGAAAGGAGATACAACATCGCTCAGGGATTAGCCTTAGCGCTGAACTACTTGCACAAACAATTTCGTCAATACGTGATCCACCGGGATATCAAATCCAACAACGTCATGCTCAATAAAAATTTCGTGGATAAATTGGGAGATTTTGGCATGGCTAAGCTAGTTGACCATGCTAGAGACCCAAACACGACTCGAGTGAAAGGAACACCGGGTTATTGGGCTTCGGAATATTTTCGAATGGGTAAGGCAAGTAAGGTATCTGACATCTACAGTTTTGGAGTCGTCCTTTTGGAAATATTATGTGGGAGAAGAGTCTCCAACTCGGAACTAGCAGAGCAAGGTGTCGCGACCTCCCCGAATCGGCCCCGCCGCCTAAGGTGGGTTTGGTTAATGGATTACTAAGTTAAATCTAACTCGGGCTCTCCCAAACCCATACCAATTCGCGACTTAAGATTAAGTTATTAACATGCAAATCAATTTCATCTAGGAGTCGCCACTAATCGATTTTTGGTGGGTCGATTAGACACCCGAGTAAAGCACGGGAGAAGTGCTTCACTTCTACAAACCAAAGATTCAATAGATACGGGGACTTGATTACACTAATTGATCAATTAATGCCATTTCGGTACCTAATCTTGTTCAATTCACCACCTAACGTGTTCACACTAACTAGAAGTCTCAAAAATTCATTCCTAACCAAGCTAAGGGAAGCAACAATCACTATATGAACCTAACATGCACAATCAACCACATGCGAGATTAAATTAAACGCGTAATTCAAAGCATGCGAATCAAGCGATGAGCAATCAAACATACGCTAATCACACAAAAAGGGAGGGAAAAGCAAATTCCAAAGCCCAAACAATATTTTTGATTTTCCGAATTTTCCGAATTTTTGGAATTTTTCTAATTTTTTTTTTAGACTTTTAATATTTTTTTGGATTTTTAAACATTTTCAAATTTTTTGGAATTTTTAATATTTTTACTAATAAAGGTAACAATTCCGGATCGAGTCCCTTGACCCGTCCGCCCGACTGCCTGACCCAGATTTTTGACCTGCCCAGGATCCCCTTTTTTATTTTCTTTTCTGAATTCTTTTTTATTTCTCTTTTTTTTTTTCTTCTTTTTTTACTTCCCTTTCCCCTTTATTCTTTTTTTGCCCATGCATGTGAACTCTTCCAGAATGTCCCCTCCTTTGCTGGGACTTCTTCCGAGAACTTCCCCCCCGCACGCGAACTTCCGCCGTGACTACGCCAGGGGACGCCCACCGCCGGCCGTAGGCTCGGGCCGCCAGCTCCGACGACCGGCGCCGGCCTTATGCCGTCATCGCCAGCCGACACTCCGGCGACAACACCGGTGGCTGAAAAAAAGCATATCTCCGCACTTTCCGACAATCCAACATTCGACCCCAACAATAGACGCTAAGTCTGAACACACAAGCATACACGCACAAAGTAAAGCGTAAAAAAACTAACACGGTGGGGCTCCAAATCAAGGCGTCGCTGGGAACGAGTAGCATCTCCAACTCATGTGCTCGTCCATGGCCGATGTCGGGGAAACGATTTTCATGCCGTAAAATCACACGAAATCGCAAAGGCAGTCACCCAACATTAATCTTAAGACAAACAAAATGCAAATCGAGGGTTCTACGGACTGATTTCATGTTTTCTCAGTTTCGGACCACACTTTGACATTTTATCGAACAGGTGGTATACGAGTTCAAGCGAAGATTTTAGGTTGAGATTCAAGGTGTTCCTTGGCTCAAACGTGATGGGTGAAGCTTTAGACAATCAAAGTGGTCACGGTTTGCAATAGAATGCTACACAATCATACACACAGATCTGGCATTTCAAGTTTGAGGGGCTTCATTGAGGCATTTTAACAAACAAGTGCTAGGCGCTTAGAAAAAAGAGCTACAGAGCCGACTTTAACAAGATTGATGGCCATTTTTCGACATACCACGCTCAAGTCGGGCTCATACAGTGTCAAACAAGTGTTAGCCTCCGTCGACGGGGCCAGACGATCACCAAATGGACTCGGTGCGCCCGCCACCCGAGAGGCAGGGGAGAAACGGGGGAAGTGCGAGGGTCTCACCTGCTCACAGCTAGTCGGTGGCAACGCGGCGGTCGGAGGCTCATTGGCAGCACCTCAGGGTCTCTTTCAGGCGGGTGGGGACCCTCCGCTTTCAAGTTTTTCCCCGAACTCTCTTGGTCTCTTCCTACTTCTCCCCCAAAACTCTTTCCAAAACTCTCTTCCGTATTTTTTTTTTTTGCCGTCTGTTCTCTCCTCCCCCTTTCAAAAACTCCACCGCCTCTTCTTTCTCCTCCTTTTTTCGAGCTCCCCACTCCCCTCTCTCTCTCGGGTCTTTCTCTCCGTTGTTTTTTTTTTTCGTGATTCTTGCCTCTCTGTCCTCTCCCTTTCAGTGTCCCTCTCTTTCGAACCCTCTCTCCCTTTGATCTTTCTCGCTCTCTCCGATTTCTCCACTCCTCCTCCGTTCTTTTTTCTCCGTTGCCCCCTTTTTAACCCCAAGCCAGGAGCCTGTTTGCTTCCCCCAACGTCCCGCAGCGGCGCGCGCATCTGCTCCGTGTCATCCCCCCTACAACGCGACGCTCCCCTCCATTTCCAGCTCAGGGGCGCCATGGATTAATGTGTTTTCCTTCTGTTCGTCGAGCGCCAGCCGTTAGTCTTGCTCTCGGGACCAAGCCAGACCCATTCTCAGCTAAGACAGGCACCGGACTCCCTCGATGCGCCCGCCTCCTGATGCTTTGTCGTCTTTGAACGTCGATTTCCTCTTCTATATTTCTGCCGCGTTCTGGCCTCTGCGTTCAATGTTCTGCTGCTCCCTGCGTTTCCGCGAACGTCGAAGGTGCTGGGAAGGGCTAAAGGCGTGCTGATGTGGGGAGGAGAGAAAGTCAATCAACGCTAGCTTTTTCCTCCTCCCCTTTTCTCTTTTTTGTCTTACAGTAATTAAAAAAGTAAAAAGAAGTGAATAAATAAATAAAAAGAAGTAAAACAAAGCGAAAATATGTTTCACTAAATGCAAATGGGCTTAATGTCTACATGCTATGCAATTCAAAGAAAATATTTTTGGTTTAGGGGTTAAAAAATTAAACCCTAATTTTTTATGCGATAAAACTCCTAAATGATTAAGCAAAATTTAAGTGTTAACACAAGGCAACTTTGTTTGAACATTATAAGTGCCATAACTTGTGTATGGCGTTCATTTTGATGCCATAAGTTTTTTTTTTGGATCACTTCAGTGTTAAAATTTTTGAAAAACGATTACTTAAGTGCTAAAATTTTTAAAAAACGATCACTTAAGTGCCAACCTGGTGCCGTAAAGTGATCGTTTTTAAAAAAAATTAGCACTTAAATGATTATTTTTCAAAAATTTTAGCACTGAAGTGATCGTTTTTCAAAAATTTTAGTACTGAAATGATCCAAAAAAAACTTATGACACTTAAGTGATCGTTTTTCCTCCGACTTGGCATCAAAGTGATCCGAAAAAAAGTTATGGCACCAAAATAATCTCCGTACATAACTTATGACACTTATAATGTTCTTTTGCCGGTTTGGAAGCGTAGTGGGTGTGGGAGCTGGTGGGGGCGCTGGCTCTGGAATCTTTACCTTCCGGTGGACGAGAGGCTCGACAAGGATTTTGACAAGAAACGAGCGGAGGCCCTGATGATTCTGGGGCTGTGGTGTGCTCATCCCATTGTGTCACACCCCGAACCCTACAAACGCGCAACACCTCGCTTCGGTCATTGAGATGCGACGTTTCAGGACTCGTAGCCGACCCTTTTTCTTTTTATCTTCTAATACGCATGCGGAAGCGAACACAACAATCCACGGACAACAACAAATAGGGATAGTTAGGAAAACAAATCACAACACTATTTTAATTTTCACTTGATTAACCCCTGGGAACATTTTTACAAGCCCACTTTGAATGTTTCCACAAAAATCCAGCAAAAGACAAAGGCTAGGGTTAATCTACTCCATCCAAAAAGTCGATCCCAAAAAGCTATCTTCCAAATACCCTAAACCAAGCTGAGTGCGTCAACATGCTAAGGGCCTGAAAAAGGGGTTAATAACAACAAATGAGACAAAAGTTTTAATAAGTTAACAGCTTAAACCCCGCTTAGGAGGCCAACTCGCACGGGGGTCCCTAAATAGGCAAGACAGCAACAACAGCAACAACCACAGACATTCTTATCTCACCTTGGTACACTCGTTGATGAAATGCATATGTCACATACTCGAAGCATTTAAGTAAATTACCCATGCATCAGTATATCACAGGCACGTGTGTCCCGATTATAAGATAGAATCCACTTGGGCACTTCCCATACCATGCATAGCAGTTTCTATCACATAATTAGATACTATGTATCACATGTATTCCAATTATTACGTCCCCTCAGGGCCACTACATATCAAACGATACGCAGCAAGATGACAGTTTTTCGGTAAAAATCGGACTCCGTCCCACCTCGTCGGGCACGGCTACATCAAACGATACACAGGATGACGGCATTCCAATACGGCAACATCGAATGATACACAGTAAGAAGGTATCCCGTAAGGAGTATTGAGTTCGACCTCGGTCCGTGACAAGGCATCCAGGGTATCGGCACTCCAGATAATCCCCAGGCATCCAATAAATCGGGTATCGTCAAGCGATACACAGCAAGACGGCTCCAACGTGTGACCACACGAGCACATAAGCATTCCGGCCAATTATTATCTTCTCAATTAGTCCATGCGTTCATAAATAGTGCTCACATTAATGCCATACAATAATATCACATGGTCACACATGCAATAGTCCATCAATTTTGTAAGCTTCGATATCAAATACGAATATCAACCACAAAGCACCACTATCATTACTTGGTATAACTATAAAAATAATTTAATACCAAAAATCTCATAAATTTTCTTGAAAACTACCGTTCAAAACAATTTGTTATATAATCAATTTAATATGATGATTCATGGTATAATCGCCAACATTCAAGCTAGAAATCATAATTTGAAATTATATATTTTCCGAAAATATAATAAATAAATTCAGAAATTAATTATTTAATAATATCCAGGAAAAATTTAATTTTCCAAAATTCAAAATATTTTCTCGAATCAAAATCATTTAAATCATTTTCTAAATACACCAACTTATACGGCGAAAACCAACATTGGCGTCACAATTTGACGCTAGAAATTTTTCGAAAATAATAATATTTAATTTTCGGGAATTAATTATTTAATAATAAAATAGTAATATTTAAATTCGGAATTAATTTATTAAATAATAAAATAATATTTAAATTCGGAAAATAATTTTTATTTAATAAAACAATGAATAATAATAAAATAACTAATAACTTTTCACCACATTTGCGATAACCTATTGCGTAATCACCGATAATCCAATTAACAAACATAATGTTAATCTAAACATAAATTAAACTACAATAAACAAGTTTAACATCTTAAACACGATATTAGGGGTTAACTTACACAACTAACACCGGCGAAGGTGCGAGAACGACGGCGGTGACCAGGGCAGTCTGCGGTGGTTTTGGTTTGGACTCGGCGGCCGGCGGATGACGGCGAACGGCGAAGAAACTGCCGCTGTGGGGGCTGATTCGGCGCGGCCTGGGCTGTTTCGGGTAAAGCTGGCAGTTGGTGGCAGTGTCCCGGTAGCTGGGACAGCGACGACGACGTCCAGGATGGCGGCGGAGAGTGGTGGAGGTGAGCGGAGCTTGGCCGCGGCGGTTGGATGAGGCGAACACGGCTCGATCGGGAAGGGGCTGGGGTGGCGCGGCTTGGTTGGGGCGACAGACGGCGGTGGACGGCGGAGCTAGTTCGGTGAGGACAGGTTGGCGGTGAGCGGCGAAGAATGAAGCTAAAGTAGAAGCAAAAGAAAGGAGTAGAAGCAGTCGTGGGAGGGGGAGGAAAAAGGAAGAGGGAAGGAGAGAAAAAGAAAAAGAAGAAGAAAAAAGAAAAGAGGAAGAGGAAGAGATTCCACTAACCAATTACCATGGATAAATCTTCCTCAAAACTTTAAAATATATATGTAATTCGTAACATTCGACATTGATGATTAGTTAAATGAAACGTCGCATAAAATTTCTTGGGAAACTACCATAAAAAATCCCAAACTATGTCACCTGTGATAAATTTACCATGAACTTTTTTTTGTTGTGACACGAAAAACTCCAAACTATGTTACTTGTGATAAATTTACCCTGAACCTTTTTTTGTGACACGAAAAACTCTAAACTATACCACTTGTGACACATTTACCCCATAATACTTTGGTCAATGATTATTTTCGTCTTTTTCCTTTTTCTGTTTTCATTTTTTTTTCTTCCCTCCATTGGCCATGGCGAAGGGAAGCCGGCAAGAGCTGCCCTCACTGGATTTGGCGAAGGTGACCGTCACCAGCATCGGGCGAGGTTGCCCTCACCCGCCCAGCGAGGGCAGCCTCACCTGATGCCGTTGAGGGTTGCCTTTGCCTAAGTCGGGCAAATTCACCCGACACTGAATCTGGCGAAGGCAACTTCGCCTGATTTAGGTGAGGGCTACCCTCGCTGAATTTGGCGAGGGTGACCCTTGCCGACGTTGGGTGAGGCGGCCCTTGCCCGCCCAAGCGAGGGCTGCCCTCGTCGGCTTCCCTCCGCCATGACTAGCGGAGGGAAGAGAGAAGGAAAAAAAAAGGAAAAAAAAATGGAAAAAGGAAAAATACAAAAATATTCATGGGCCAAAGTATTATGGGGTAAATATATTACAAGTGATATAATTTTGGATTTTTCGTGTTACAAAAAAAAATTAGGGTAAATTTGTCACAAGTAGTATGGTTTGAGGTTTTTCGTGTAAAAAAAAAGTTTATGATAAATTTGTTACAAGTGACATAATTTGATGTTTTTGGTAGTATTTTCCCTAATTTCTTTGCAATATAGAAGATCTCCTTACGTCCCGCACCTGCGAAAATCTAAGTTATCGAGGCTTTATCAAAGTAAGACCAATTTAAAATCTGGGCGTGCCCGCACAAGTGAATGAGCAGAGCTCAATTAGCATTCCCATCGATTGCTTCCCCTAATGTGCATGAATATTCTGAACTCAATCTATTTGGAAAAATTTGACTGGTCACTGGACATGCTAATCTCCAATGCCAAACACAAAGCAGCAATTAGGGCATAATTCAAACTTTCGGTTGCGAGTCCTCACCTTTAACCGGCTACGAGCGCTGATTAATAGCCCATTTGGTATAGCTATAGGCGAATTGCAATTGCACTGTGAGGCGTTGCAATTTGTATGTTCGGTAATGAATGTTTTGAAACTGAGGCACCCCAAAGTGAGCTAGGCAAATTGCCTTTATCCTGCAATTTATGTGTTCGGTAATGCATTCCCCTTTCTCTCGTTTGAAGTTTTTTTTTTTTAATTTTATTTTAAAGATAAGTGTATTGGAAGTCATAAAATTTATCACGAAAGTGCAATTGAGTTCTAAAACTTTCGGAAAGTGTAATCAAGTCCCAAAACTTGTCATGAAAGTACAATGAGTCTTAAAACTTTAAAAAAAGTGCAATCAAGTCTTAAAATTTATTAGGAAAGTACAATCGAGTCATAGAATTTTAAAAAAAGTATAATTAAGTCCTTAAATTTGTTAAGAAAATACAATTAAGTTCTACAACTTTCAAAAAGTGTAACCAACGGAAAAACTTAATAGAACAATTATGACAATTTTAGGACTTGATAACATTTTTTGAAAATTTCAGGACTCAATTGCACTTTTGTGATAAATTTTAGAATTTCCAATACAATTATCTCTTTATTTTATTATCAAATTGACAAATGACAGCTCTACTTTCCATAAGAAGCAAACAAAACGATGAATGAAGAATACAATATCAAAAACAAGACAAAATACAAGCAAAATCCAGGTGTCAACTTAATTTCCCTGTTTTTTTTTCCAAGAGAATAAAAATTAGATATTAACCATGTGCCTTGGTCCAATTTTTTCTTCTAGGGCGAATAATCTCCTGAATATTCTGCAAATTCATCCACAAGCAAACGATGATCCTTATGTTCTTGTTGAACCACTTTAATGAATAAATCCAATCACGCATATAGCATTCTTATCAGATATTGCCAACCCTCCTTTTCATTTCTTGATCACTGTTCGAATTCTCTCTCCATCAGTTTTGCTTCCACAGTAATGGAGGGAGTCGAGTCGGATCGCGGCAAGATGACATGCGGGTCATGGATCCGACAACCCGAGAAAGTGAACCTGGTAGCATTGGGCAAGCCAGGGAGCAACTACCCTTCTTCAACATCTTTGATACAGATTTTCTCTTTTGATCCCAAGACTACTTCTCTTCCCTCTGCCCATCTGGTATCCCCCCTCTCTCTCAAGATATTGAATTTCATAGCCTAGCAGAAAAAGCAAATAAAGAAAATAAATTATATACCAAAACATGAGATGAAAAATTTAATAGCAATTTCACAAGATTTCTTCTGTTCAATTATCAAGACTTGATGATTTTGATGACTAGTTTTTGTGCATCATCATATTGTACACCATTACGTGTACTGTTCTTATATGTACTTTTTGTTTATATCAGGCAGCTCATGAGCTCGAAGCAAGTGAAGGCCATCCCTTGACAATCGCAGCGCACCCAAGCGGCGACGACATTGTGTTCTCCACAAGTTCTGGCGGATGCAAGTAATTCAGTTTCTTCTCCTAATGTCGGAAAACAAAATTGCTTTGTTTCATCTCTAACCAGGTATGTAAGCACGTTGGTGTTATGTTAATACCATTTTTCTTTTTCATAATTTTCCCAGAATCTTGGAACTGTATGGTCGAGAATCGAGTCTGAAGCTGATAGCCAGAAAGCCACCACTTCTTCAAGACGTTGGTCCTCAGCAATGTCTTGCCTTTAGCGGTGATGGATCCAGACTTGCGGCTGGCGGAATGGTAAACTGATCGAACGTTCTATCGCCCTATTGCCGTCGTGTTTTTCTCAAGATTTGTGAATTAGCATGTTGGTGTTTCGATGGTTACTCTCGTGCAAAAACTCCAGGATGGTCGTCTCAGGATCTTCAAGTGGCCGAGCCTCCAAGTCGTGCTGGACGAACCGGCCAAGTGCAGCTCCTATCGGGATCTCGATTTTAGGTCGATCACGGGTCTATCTTCTCTTTGGAAAATTGATTGGCTCCTGGGGATACCCATTCGGGGTGGCCTCTACATAAGACTTACAGTGCGTCTCATTTTTTGCAGCCTAGACTCGGAATTGCTGGCCTCTACCTCGACCGATGGTTCAGCGAGAATATGGAGAGCTGAAGATGGCATTCCCTTGGCTACCTTGGCTCGTGGTCCGGTAAGGCCAAGTACAACCGAAACACGCCGGCATAAGCATGACTTGGGAGGTTATTTGAGTTCTCATCAGCCTTTGATGTTTATCCCCCCACAGGATGAAAGAATTGAGCTCTGTCGTTTCTCTAGGGATGGGGTGAGACCGTTCTTGTTCTGCACGGTTCAGAAAGGTCGGTTCATTTTTCAGTGCGCCCTTTTCTCGAAGCTGCGCATACTAGAGTAGTTTGATCATCGCATCATGTGGTGCTTGCATATGTCGAATGGCAGGTGATAAAGCCTTGACGGGAGTTTGGAACATAGGCTCATGGGATAGAATCGGTCATAAGAGATTGCTCGGAAAGCCAGCTTCAGCTATGTCCGCTATGTCCATTAGTTCGGACGGAACATATCTCGCGCTGTAATCACTTGGAATTTGAATCCTATCTTTTCGATGATCAATTCTATGTTTTCTTTTCCTTTTCTTTGTATTCAAAAAAGTGATTAATTGTTTGCACCCCGAAACAACAACTTAGGGGAGGCAGAGACGGTGATTTCTGTGTGGTCGAGCTAAAGAAGATGGAGATATGCCATTGGAGTAAGAGGCTGCACTCGGGCACCGGCATTTCGTTGCTGGAATTTTGTCCAACCGAGAGGTAATGACCACCATCGAAAGCTAGATGATCATTACAATTCATACCAGTGAAAATTGCGTGAACCGACAACTAGTCTTAACGTTAAGATTTCTGAGAACTTCAGTATCGTCTTGCTTTGCCAGTAATTGCCAATAGAGTCTTTGATTCTTTTCGCAGGGTCTTGTTGAGTGCTTCTAGCGAACGCGGAGCATCGGTGACAAAGCTAAATGTCCCAGCCGAGTGGAAAGGTCACTCCCCTAAATTCGGGTGCACGCACACACGAAGAACAATTTCCGTTGCCGATTATCGAAGTCACAATTTCTCACCATTCACCTTTGAAAATGCAGATTGGCAACTATATGGAATGCTTCTAGGATTGTTTCTGGCATCGGCGGTTGCATACTACATATTCTATAAGAACTCTGATTCATTTTGGGACTTCCCCTCTTAGTGAGTGATCGACCTGCCAGGCCGGCAATCAAAGCTGTCATTGCCTGATCTGCAGTCGAACGATCGAAAATAGACACGACATGTTGGAAGACTGCTAAGTATGTGGCATTAGCTTAGATTCCTCGACGTAAAATTACTCTACTCAACTGCATCAAGGGGGGAAGAAAATTGCGCAAAGAATCAACATAGCAACGAAATGGGAATGTTCTTGTCTCTATAGTTAGGACTATTATTTCTGCATTTTTTTTTTGGTTTCTACTACTGAAATAAACAGCTTTTCAGTCATTAATGTCTTTTCCATTATGGTCAAAATAATGTCATGGTAATCATATCTTACTTACTCTTTTTCTGGCTTTCAGATCTCATTAAGCCCATCTTAATTTGGGCTTAAAAGTGATCTAGGCCCAATCATCTCCTGATCATCTTGTAATTACTGACCTGATAAATTTGATTGCTCTTTCTTCCATATATAGCTGGGTAAGATCATGCAAATTTACATAAGCTTAGTAATTTGCCAATAGTCCCCATGTCATCATCACCTAGACAAATCCTAATGGCTAGAATGCCAGCTCAGCAAATCTCTAAACTTATTCTGCGCAACTTAGTATAATAAATTCAATTTAACGAATCAAATGGCACAAACTATATATTAGCGTAAGAGATCATGTTTCCCTCCGATAATGATCGGGGGATTCCGATCCATATATTGACGGATGAGTTATGGATATGAACATCACACGCATTGAGTGAGAAAGTTTTCCCTAATTAGGGATAGAGCGACACAGCCTAAAAAATCTCTACATGTACGTCGAGATTAGCTTAGTTTTGTTCAAAGATGAATGCCCACGAGTTGGTTTGCTACCAAAGGAATATGTATGTCCAAATTTAAACTTCAATCATTAGATTCACTACTTTAGAAAATATGTGTCACCATTCTATTTCTTGGAATAGAATTTGTTCCTCTTACGTGTATGCAAACATTAATGCTTACATTAAATGAAAAGAGAAATTTTCTTGAGTGACCCATTAAATATTGTCTAAAATTATGAGGTGAAAATGTAACATTAAATGATTAAACATACCACGAAGTTCATCGGATGTTCCAAGAAGAAAGAAACGACCAAAGAAAGGTGGCCGAGAGCAGACATTAAAGTGTGCAAAACCCGACTAGCAATGTGTGAGCTGTCTAGGAAACTCGACACACCAAAATAAATCTAAATTAACTATTCGTTTTCGATTCTAACTATAAGATTATCACTTTTTCCAGAGGGAAAAATCACAATAAAATAAACCCTAAACTCTCCCCCAAAACATGGCCCCCGGGACATGATCTGATCTTTCGCCCTTTTCGTAAAGTATCCTCAGGACGCACATCACAATGGCTTGTGACGAAATCGACCTTCCCATCTTTGGATCTGGCAGCTTCTGCCATAAACTAATCAATTGTTTAATGATTGATTAATTGTTTAATTAACGAATCATGTGTCGTCTTACGTTCGAAGATAGTGAAATAAAAAATTTAAGAATAGTCTAATGTTTTCGGAAAAAGGGTTGCTGCCTCGACACAAGGAATAAAGTTGCTTGGTTCGATTCGAGACTACTGAGTGGGGTTTGGAATGTTGTGTGATTGGCTCTCTGCCAAAGGAAGCCGATTGCAGCCAGATCTTCATCTCTGTCCTTCTTGCAAATAACTAAATAAGACTAGTTTTTCATTTCCCAGAGCGACATTGCAAAAAGAGATTACTGAATTAAAATTTCTACTGGGATAACAACTTTAGTAAATTTTGATTTATCCAAATTATCTTAAATGTGCGTCATATGAACGGATTTGGATTGGTAGATAGTTTCCACTTTTAACATTCCCAGAAACTATGGCCTATACAATTAAAAAAAGAATACATACTGCATCTTCTTAAAATTGACATTTGTAGGTTTGCTGTTTTTCAAGTATATATTGACTTGATTTATTAATAGTAGTCATATGTTTAGTTTAATCAATATCCTTTTACATAAATGACTTTGAGATGTAAATATTTGATAGTCAACCAAATAAAAGTAATCGCTAAAAAAGCGAAAACTTACGTAAATTTATAATTTCCTTTCCCCAAAAAATTGAGACTGTAGATAATCAGCTACACAATTAATACAGGATTTCATTAAGGAAGGCCATGAGGGTAGTGGTTAAGAAATTAATAAAAAACAAGATTTTGTTAACGAGTGTCCTTGAGACACCGGAAGCATACTTAATCAAAGCTCCAATTTGGGATTCTTGTCCCACATGAGGGTTTACTCTCTCCTTAGTGTAGTTTACAATTCAACATAGTCCTGAGATTCGTCAACAAATGCATCGGGTGTTTTTCAACCTCAATATCTATTAGTAAGTTACGCAATGAAAAGAACATACTTAACGAAGAAATATTCGATCTTCGAAACATTGATTGATTGTACATATCACGAGCCTACTTAGTGCATTGAAAGTTGGGATATTTCCTTGATTCATGGAAAATACAAAATTTTTGGAAAACGTTTTCCAAGAATTCATTTTCCCGGAAAAACAATAATATTTATGGTGTTTAGCTGAAAGCTGAAAATGAATTGAAATATATTTTCTGTCGTTTGATATGGAAAATATGATTTGCATTTCCTAAATAAATATATACTGCTTGGGCTTTAGTAACTTGCACATAGTCAATCTGAGAACCGGGTATGAGCACTAAAGTCTTGAGTGTAGCCTCGATTGACCTTGACCCAGGCATCGGGGATCGCAGCACTAGCACCTAGGTCTCGGGTGTGGCCTTGATGGACTTGAGTGCGAGCACCAGTGTCCCAGGCTTGGTCTCGATAAACTTGAGCACGACCTTTGTGAACTCGGGCTTGGTTGTTGGGGATCCGAGCTCAGGTACTAGGATCTCGCGCTCAGCCTTTGTGGACCTAGGCCCAAACCCAAGCTAGGGTAGCGGGTCCCGGGTTTGGCTTCGATGGACTTGGGCATCAGGGATTTGGACACAGGCACCGGGGCCTGGGCCTAGCTTCGATGGATCTGGGCCTGTGCGCCAAAAACTTGGTCTTAGACACCGAGGACTCGAGAACTAGCGTTAAGGTTTCCGTACCTAAGTATAGTGTTTTGGACACAAACGTTAATACCTAGTCATATTTTGAAAAATAATTTTTGATTTTTTTAAATAAAAAATCATTTTCTCGAATTTAAGTATAAGTTTTCCTTTGAGTAGGAAAACATTTTCCGTCGACTCATTTTCATAAGTGAACCAAACGCCGGAAATTGAGAATTTTCTACAAAACAAACGGAGCCTGGATAATATCTTGTGCAATCGATATTTTTAAAGAAAAAATCCAACTATTTCCAAACCGTTTAACATGGTTCTTCAGGAAAAGAGAAAGAAGAGAATGAAAAGGGCGGGCTCCACTTGTCAAAAGATGGGGGGGTTGTGGGGGCTCAGCATGATATTCAGTGCAGTTAACGGTTAAAGTAAACATTCATTCATTCATTCCCGGCAGGAGAAGAGGGAAAAGAGAAGAGAAGAAGGAAGGAGCAGGGATCAGGATTGCCACTTTTCTCGTCTCGTGTCCCCCATGGGATGCCAGCGGCGGTGAAACCCATGCAAAGGTGGCAAGAACCGGACACACTTCACGTGCAAAGATTCATCATCGCCCTTTTGGCAGTTATAATAATAGCACCAATAAGGTCGTTCGGGTTTGGTATTTGGTGAACCCAATCCCCCCACACACCCACGCCCACACCCACAACCACTGAGATCTGCTTCCTTCATTTCATTAATTCATTCACTCGCAAAGGCCAGATTCGGAGGGCCTCCGACATGGAATCCTATGCTAAAAAGTGTTGATCCTCTCTTTAGAGAGAAAGAGACAGAGAGATGGAGAGAGAGAGAGATTTTGATATGCAATTTCTCTCATTGTTTTCCTACTTCTAAACTAAACTAGGGGTGTTAATGGGTCGGGTTGAATCAGGGTTGGGTTTTCATGATACACGATCCGAAACAATGAATATTTGCACTTGGCCCGATCCGAAACAAGACCCGAACATGATATAGCCGCACAATCGGGTCGGTTCGGTTCGGGTTCGTGTTTTAGATTTTTATTATAAATTAAGGTTAAGTTACACTTAGGGGTGTTAATGGGTCGAGTTGGGTCTAGTCTCCACGCTACCTGACTCGACCCGAATCATAAAAGATATGTAGACTCTTGACCCAAACCGAACATGACCCCAAACACAAAAACCAAGTCGGGTTTCGGGTCTTTTTGGTTTCAAGCTAATATTTGTCAATGTTACAATTGATTCGAAGGTTGGTGCTTATTGTTTGTTTTATCTAAATTGATGCTTCCCATGTATCCCGGGTTTTCGTCGCCCTCGATTGCCTCTAAATTCGGGGATTCTAATTGTCTCTCGTCTCCATTCTCACGTTTTGATTTCTGCTTAATGCCGGTCAAGATGCTTCGAAACCATGCTTTTTACCGATTCTGTCATGGATTTGCCCGGGAATTACGTCATGATGTCCCGTCATTTGCTTGAAAGTTATTGAATTAGATGCAAGTATGCATCTTTGCTTGATGTACTTATCAAGTTATCTACCAAAGAAACAAATGCATATGAAGACTTGAAATTTTGCTAGTTGAATCGTTGATCTAGTGACACCACTTTGAGACGGACTATGGTGACTCATGAGCTCTTTGGATCGGATGATGGCGATAGAGTAGATGAGGAGGACGGAGGTAGAGTCACCAAGGAGGACGAAGTTGACAATGGCGGGCGATTCACGTTTTGGAGGAGGACGAAGTTGAATGACAGTACTACAAAGTGAAATGTGTTTCGGTTCTAAAAATAAAAATATATGTGTTTCGGTTCGGTTTGTGTTCTGAACACGAACCGAACCGAAACCATTGAGATACCCATTTGCTTAGCTAATACCTGAACATGAAGTTGACCCGGCTCGAGAATACCCAAAACTTCGGTTTGGGTCGGGTCGGTTCGTGTTCCGGTTCAGGTATATTGTTTGGTTTTGTCACCCCTATTCTGAACCTTCAAACATGAAATAATCGGTTGAATAATTAAGTCGTTCGGTTAAATGAAACTAGTTATGTGCATCGATCTATCCTCTGATATCGACTCTTGTACTGAAACCCATCTTTTCTTTTCTTTTTCTTTTTTTTTTTTTCAAAAATCCAATAGGAAATCCTATGATAAAAGGGTTAATCCTCCCCTGCCCCCACGCCTCTCTCCCGACCGTTTCATTTTGTTAAATGCAATATTTTTCTGCTTCCACACCTCTGAGTATAGATGGTATGAATTTTTCTTTTGGAACCATTACCAACTAATCTAAAAGTTTGAGTAGTTAGATGAATACGTTATTTAACATTTAAATATCTATTCCCATTGTGCGTTTATGGGATTTTGACCTAAGACTAAAATGTGAAAATATATGATACATGAGGCAATTAGGGACTAGAAAGATCAGAACTCGGGACTTCTGCTTTGATACCAAGTAAAATTTTGTGAAACCACCGTTAACTATTTTAAAACTTTAAACCGTTAAATGAAGGCATGGTTTAATATTTAAATATTTCGGTCGATCGAATAATTAAGTCATTTGGCCAAATGAAATTATTTATGTAATTCGAGCTATTCTCTATTATTGATCATGTATTAAAACCCAATCTTCTTTTTTATCTTTTTTCCACCCAAGATCTGATTTCGAAGATTACAGACTACATCAAGTGAAGATTAATTGAGTAATCGGAGAACCCCGGTCACTCCATTGTAATTTGCATAGCATCTTTGTGAGATCGTCGTCCACCAAACTAAAAGCATAAGCAATTATATGGAGGCGCGATTTAGTATTTATACAAATTAACCACTAAGATGATTGCTTGTTGCATACATCTACAACATGTGAAGGTCTTGCTTAGTTTATTGTAACCGTTGCGGGTTTGTCATCCTAGTCTTTAGTCTTTAGGCATAAATGACTTATCAAGAGAGCAGTTGAGTGGAAAATTGTTTCTTTATTACATTAGAGGCCGCGCCTACACCGAACCCATGATTATTCGTTTCACCGAATTAACTGCCATTGGAGAAACGCTTGAGGATTTTCCACCCAAGCTCATGCATAGCATCGGACCATAGAGTAATCACCGCATAGAAAAATTAGATGTTGATAATTAATTTGGGTAGGTCTTTCTTGGTTGGTGCTAGGTTAATAAAGAAAGCATTTACTGGCTTTTCCTAGGTAAATAGATTCGTTCACATCCGAAGCTACGTGCAAAAAAAGTGCTGTAAACGAAGTTTTTTCTAAGGGTCCATTTCATTTCCAAGGAAATAAAAAAGTATATCTTACTTTGAAAATCTTCAAGGCATTCGATAATTTTGATTTTTCTTGTAACATATGATGATTTATCATGACCCCCTTCGATGATCTTACACGCTTAATTCGTTTCGTATGTCGTAAGCGTAGCTAGGAGCCGCAATTTGGCCTTTACTTTCTTTCGGCGGATGGAAAGTGCGAAATATCTCGTGACTTTATAAGGAGAGTGAATAAGAATCATTATTATAATTGCACGGGAAAATTCATCACATAATTAATCCCTTTGATCAAATTCATTACTAAGGTGTGTTAATAGAGGAATATATGCTACCTTTTTAGCAACATATATAAGTGTAAATTAATTATTTAATCTATTGATTGAGTGCCCAACTTGGCAATCAGCAATTCTCATGGCATTTCTTCCTTGCATGCACCATCTAGCCTAATTTAGCTTCATGCCAAGGATAAATCCACAGCTGCCCAATACCAATCTCTCTCTTTTTTGGGGGGGTTTATTTTTTTCCAATAAAAGCCTTTTGAACTAACCTTTCAGGATGGTTAATCTTATAAAATAGGGTGATGAATTTATGAGAGAGTAAGTTCACCTTGTACCCAAATTTATCGCTCAAAATTTTTTACGTGGATTCTCTCTCTCTCTCTTTCTCTCTTAATATTTCCTTACAAATCATATATGCTTTGAATGTATATAGATATATATCATGGGTAAATGCAAATTAATGAACAGAAAAATGAAAAATTAATGCATGCCTTCTAGGTTTTTTTTTTTGGTTTCTTTCAGCTGGTGAACCCCAAGTTTCCGAAGCTAAAAGGCTAGGGAAACCATGTAACGTCAAATCGCAGTCTCGTGATCATGAACGAACTCTAATTGGAAAGAAATAAAGAAGCTCCAAGAAAAAGCTGAAAAGAAAGGAACCTCGCATTTAATAATTTAATAATTATTCTGATCTGAAGGTAAGTGTGGGAGTGACGTGCCCCCAGCGAACAACCTTTTTAGTACAGCAAATCCAGGTCATGATCATCTCTCTCTCTCTCTCCCTCTCTCTCTCTCTCGCTCTCCAACCTTGTCAAGCAAGCCTCCCTCTTGGAGAGTTCTTTTTATACGCAAACTCAAGATCACAACACAGTCTCAACCATGAAGCTCTCTCCATCTCCTTCAACCATGCCTCTAGATCTGGAACTGCCCAAGATCAGAGTACCCTCTTCTTCTTCTGTTGCTGCCGTTGTTGACGACAATGCTTCGAGCGGCAACACAGGTGCAATTCAGATCCCGAGCGATGACAGCGAGTGCCGGACCCCAACGTCGAGTGAGCACAGGATCCAGGCTGCCGCGAGCTGCCCGCCGGCGCCAAGGAAGCCCCGAGCAGTGCCCTTGCGGAAAAGGAGGCGTGAGTCATTCGACACGGCGTACCGCGAGGAGGTGGAGGGTTTCTTCCGGAGCTGCGAGCTGGCCCTGTGCTTGAGAGACAGGCCTCGCGGGGGGGTCGTGAGGAGGAGGTACCTGAGTAAGGGCGTTGTGGTCGCAATTCTCTGATTAATTCCTGTTTTCTCTTTCTTTTTTCTGCTTTCTTGAGCAAATTGTTATTATTACTATTCGTGATTCCAATTTGTTTATATCGCATATCAAACGTGTAATCTCGTGACCAGATGTTGCTGAATGTAAGTATATAGAGATTCTTAAACTACTCTCTCTCTCTCTCTCTCTCTCTCTCTCTCTCTCTCTCTCTCTCTCCTCCCCGATCTAGGTTTTTACAATGTGTAGAAAAGTTTGGGATCTCAATATTATTAACACGTGCTTGTTCTGTCATCTTGGTTTTGCTGTGAAGTTCGACTGCAGAATGAATCTTCCATTTCGATCTTTGTTGCGCTTTAAGTTCGAATCCGCCATTGGCTTTGAGCAAGAAGATTTCAACATTTTTTTTTCGTTCAACTCCATTTCCACTGAAAAATTCAGGAGAAAACAAACATCGACTAGAAGGAAAGAACACGCAGACGGTACTTACGAGGCTGTTTTTGTTTGGGTGGTCCGTGTTTTTTTTACTCTGTTTAAATCATTTTTATCTGAATGAAAAGAAGACAATTCATAGATAGTTTTGCTGTGAAGTTCGACTTCAGAATGAATCTCCATTTCGATCTTTGCTGCGCTTTAAGTTCGAATCCGCCATTGGCTTTGAGCAATGTCGTGACCTAAAATTTTCTCAAGTTAATGGATTATTAAGACTAAGCTTAACTCGGATCTTCCCAAGCCCTACCAATTCGCAACTTGTGATTTAAGTTCTTAACGTGCAAATGTTTTCATGTTTGGAGTCGCCATTAATTTATTTGTGGTAGGTCGATTAGAAACCTAAATAAAACATAGGGAAATGTGTTTTATTTCTACGAACCAGAGAATCTAAGCTCGGGGACTTGGTTACGCTAGATCTAGCTTAACGCCTTTTCGATACCTTTTCTTTTCAAAAAATGTTTTGGCAGACAGTTTGGATTCATTTTAACTTAGTCATTAGCATGTGAGGTGATCATACGGGTACGCAAACCACCAAAGTAACACCCAATAATCAAAACATTAAATAAATTGCAAGATTGGAAGAATTACTTACCTCGAAGCAACGTAAGCATCTGCATTGTTAGCTAGAAAATCACATCAACAATCCTAATATGATTTCTAATTAACAAGTAGTTTACTCAATATTTTTTGGATTTTCACTTTTTTAAATGAAAGCTAACCTATATGTAATGACGCGCAAAAATTAACATGCGATTAATGTAGCCTAACATGCAAACTATATGTCATGCGACGATATGACCTATTACTAATGATGGACAAATGATTTATTTTTGATAATTTCAAATGAAATTCGGAATTAAAAAATACCTAAATTAACATGCAATCTATTCTAAAAAAATGATAATTTAATCTATCCTAAAGTGACTTCTTTTTGGTATTTTTACGAAAATTCGAAATCATTAAATATCCTAAATAATCCACTAAGATTAAAACAATCTTTAATTTAAACTAGGAAATATGCTACCCTAAATCCCAATTTAAATCAAATAATTATCTTATTCTTTTGGATATATTTAAGATTTCCTAAACACGTAAAATTTCTAATTTAAATCTTAACTAACATATTTTTTTTATTTTCTTTATTTAAAAGGAAAACAATTAAACAAAGATAACAACCACGTTCAAACAATCCACGCAATCTGCAAGATTCTTCTTATCAAATTCAAATTAGGCATAGAAATCAAACTAATGGTCATACCTATAGGGTTATAGATATTGATAGAAAGCTAATTGTTCAAATTTGGAAAGCAAATAAAATCTGTTATCGTATCCAAGTGATTATGGATAAGATAACGATTTTCCATATCACCGCGTATCGTACCTTAGGGATAAGGTCGGATAGTCATCCAAATACGTTGCCAAATTAGGAATGATTCCTAATTTTGAGTGTTTTAGAATATTGCGGATATCACAAAATTATCCTAAGATATCTAGCAATCCACACAATATTCACGGAATATTCAAATTATTCAAATTAGGAATCTAAATATTTTGAAAATATACTACATAGAGATTTTTACCTGATTTGCGGATTACTTTCCAAATTTGAATCACGTGGATCGGGATTGTGGATCAGACGACCGGCGGCAAACAAATCGGCGACGGTGGCGGTGGTGTGGCGGCTTGCAGTAGAGCTCACGGCCGCAGGTTCGGCCGTGAGCAAGTGGTGGCTGATGTGGCGGTGCAGCGACAATATACAAAAACAGAGAAAGAACAAGTATTGCTAGGTGCGGGGCAGTGAGTCACGGAGGCGATGTTGCGTTGAGGCTAACGAGAGGTACAAGAATCATTGTTGATGCTCGACGAGGCTCACAGCAGCAACCGGTCAACGTCGTTGGTGCTGTTTGTTCGGAGTGACGCAACAAGACAGCAGATCGTCAAGATTAGATTGAAGCGCTACTGAAGAGTTGTGGGGCTCATCGGAACGGCAATGGCTTGATGATTAATCGCAACAACTCGGTAAGGCACGACAGTGTTTAATTGTAACGAAGACTTGCTGAAAAAACCTGCCAAAAGAATCAAGATTTGTGCTGGTTTTGATTGGAGCTTGTTGGACCACCACTATTGCGTCGCCCGTGCGTTTATCAGGAACTGGGATCTTGTTAAAACAGCTGAATGTTGGTGAAGGAGTGGGCATATCCAGCAACAGGGACCCACGAAGATGTTGACTTTGCCGATCTAGGCGTCTTTGACGCCCCCAAGAAAAAGAGAAGTTTCTTGAGCTCTTCTTGCCTTCTTTTCTCACGCTTTTTTTCTCTCTCTTTCTCTAGCCATGTGTTTCTTATGCTCTCTCTAAAAATTCTGCTCTGGAAATTATGAGAGCTCCCCCTTTATTGAAGGGTGTTGACACCTAAATTTTACTAATCATTTAGTCGTAATTTGCATAGAAAATTAGGAATTAATTTTTAACCCCTAAACAAACATATTTAAATTGCATAACATATAGTTTAGGTTCATTTTAATTTAATCGCATTTTGCATCGAATCGGTGATGGTGAACGAGCTTAAATTTCATCGAATGGGACTCGGTTCGCTCGGAAAGGCAAGGGCCGAAAATCACAAGTCAAATAGGTTTGGTCGTTTTAATTTGAGCTTAATTCAACCCATTATGTTCAATTAAATTAAAACCCAAGTTAATTCAGCCCGCTTAGGAATTAAACAAAATCAGAAATTAGATTAAGGCCTAAGCCCAAGTCTAAGCCCATTAGGTCTAGAGAGCCCATCTAATTGACCTAGGTTAGTATTATATAAACATGTTTAGGTCAGAATTTTGGGAGGGCTCTCATAATTTTCAAGATCATAATTTTTAGAAAGTGAGAGAGAGAGAGAGAGGCCGGCGACCACCACACCGAGCCACCGCCACGCCGTGCCTCTGCCGTTCCAAAGCCGTTGCCCACGCCGCGCCATCGCCCGCCGCGCCGCGCCTCTGCCCTTCCGAAGCTGCACATCACCGCTCGAAGACCTCCCTCCGCCCAGCCAAGTCCCTGCCGCACTTCATCAACACCTTCGCTCCTGCTCATCAGAAGACCAGCTGGTCTTGACGATCTCCCCATACAGAAGACACCAAAAGGAGAGGACGTGCCCCATTGATCCAGAGCAGCTTCGTCCAGTCCATGTAACAAGGTCAAACATCCACTTGTACACAAGTTCGACAAAAGCAAAGCCCTTCACGGCCACAAAAAGTGAAGAAGAGAAAGCAAGAGGAAAAAGAAGCAGAGGAGGGAGACGAAGGAAAAGAATCGGTCAACAGGGGCTGGTCTTTAGGGGATCGCTGACTTTCACTTTGGAAGACTCAACTTGACAGAGGAGACAAAAGCTTGGGCGTTCATCAAAGGGAAAAAACGCCGAAGAAGGTCCACGTTACTGCACCGGACATCCCAATTCCACGTTGCTGCACCTTCTTGCAATCCCGACGAGTTCTCCGACGTGTCTAGCTGCCTTTTGTTGTTTCTGACGCTGCTGTCCATAATTTGCACTTCCACCAATCCTCACCGAGATCACCGCGGCTACCCGTGAGTACTCCTCATCGCGTCCAATCAAGATCGACGCCTGTTGCCGCGCAGTCGCCGCCGCTCCGCCTGCACCGTCGCTGTCCGCAAGCCGCGCTGTTGCCTCGCCGCATCGCCGTTCCCGACGCCGCCGTCGTTTCCGACGCCATCACTGATCGTCGCCGTCTCGATCCGCAAGCTCGATCCCGATCGATTCGAATTTGGAGATTATCTGCAAATTAGGTAAGTGGACATTATCCGATATTTTCAGAATATGTAATTTCCTAACTTGAATGTTTGAAATATTTCGTGAATATCATGTCGATTGTTAGATATCTTAGGATAATATTCGTGATATCCGCAATGTTTTTAAATATTCAAAATTAGGAAATTTTCCTAATTTAGCAACGTATCTGGACGACTATCCGACCTTATCCCTGAGGTACGATACGCGGCAATACGGAAAATTATTATCTTATCCATAACCACTTGGATACGATAATGATTTTTATCTGTTTTCCAAATTTGAATGATTGACTTTCCGTCAATATTTATAACCCTATAGATATGACCGATAGTTCAGTTTTTGTGCCTAATCTGAGTTTGAAACAAATCTGGCGGATTGCGTGGACGGTTTGAATGTGGTTGTTATCTTTATTTGTTTAAATTGTTTTTCCTTTTCAAATAAAAAAAATTCAAAAAATATCAGTTAGGATTTGAATTAGAGTTTTGCATGTCTAGGAATCCTAAATATATCTAGAAGATAGAGTAATTATTTAATTTAAATTAGGATTTGAGATAATCTATTTCCTAGTTTAAATTAAGCAATATTCTAATCTTAATAGATTATTTAGGCTATTTTTTTAATTCCGAATTTTCATGAAAACCCCAAAAAAAAGAATGAATTGCTTTATGGTAGATTAGGATAGATTGCATTCTTAATTTAAGTAATTTATTATTTCGAATTTTAACAAAAATCCCAAAAATAAGTCATGTTAGGATATGTTAAGTCATCATAGGTTGCATGTTAATTTAGGCATATTTTTATTCCGAATTTCATTAGAAAATATCAAAAATAAATCATTTGCCCGTCATCAGAATTAGGTCACGTCGTCGCATGACATATAGTTTGCATGCTACAAGAAAAAGGGCATGACACGGCCATCCTTTTCCCAAAGGACGCAGCCAAAACATAACCGAAACTCATCTAATATCATAATATATGCATCCACATATATATACATGATATAGAGTTTAACTGGTTACAATATCAGAGTTAATTACAATCCACCAAAAAGCTCAGTACACTAAACTCTACATCCAAGTATAACTCGTACCAAAAAGTCTCAACTATCAAAATGCCCTCCCCGACACCGGAACTCTCACGCCTACTAGCGCCTCGGTGAAGAACCTGAAAAACAAGTAAAATGAGAGGAATGAGCTACCACGGCTCAGTGAGTAATACATTTCTTCTAAGTAGATCGAGCACCCACTATGCACACAGTTATAAAGACCAAACGAAAGCTCAATTAATCCAATTCCGACATATCACAAACTCCATATTCAAAATAAGTTATATGCTACTTCAAACGTCACATTTTCACAGTAGAAAAGGTCATTCAAATTAATAATATCAAAGAAGAAACCAATGGTCAAATCCATTGGCCAATCTCATGCTCAGAAATCTAAGTATAATCACGGATAACGCCCCGTGAAAAGCGACCAAGATTCCCCCCTTGGAAAGGTCTCCACCTATTATAAGCCGGTGGCTCGGCCCACAAGGATATCCTAGACTAGTATGCACATACCCAGAACCCCTCATTTGGGTTCACAGAGACACTAAGCATCAAAATCCACATCCTCCCATACCAGCAAATGCAATCCACAATCAAAATCACCAATATTCAAAAAGAGAAAGAAATCATTTCGCAAACGGGTATATAACCCTTTATAAGCCACATTCAAATACAAGAACTCCTCATTTGTCTTTCTCAAAAAGTTTCGCAAACCCATTTGCATTTAGTAAACTCAAACCGAAATCAAAAGATAATATTTCATTTCAAATACACAAAATGTCAGTAAATGCTCGATCTAATTTTATGCAATCAAAATGCCATTTCTTATATAGTAACATATCTCATACATATCATTTTCTAAACATGAGTTTACAAATTCAAAGAAGAAATAATACCACTCACCTTGAAAAGCTGAAAAACTAACCTACAGCGGTTTCTCGAGCCGACGCACTCGAATACCTAACAATAAGCCGAAAAACGGTATCAAAACCGAGTAAAATGATATTTCGACTACGATTCGGCTCAACTAGGCTTAGATGCTAATATAACGACTAAAAGACGCTCCCAAAACACTCGTCTAAAGCGATTTTCCAAATTCGTCCACGACGCGGAATTTGAGTGCGAAACTTGATTGCGCCATAACTTCCTCCACTAAACTCCGTTCTAAGCGAACTTATAGTCAAGAGAAAGCTTATTCAGAGCACTACAGGAACCCCAACTTAGCAGCCCCAAAATCGAGCCGAAAACCGACGAAAATCGGCCTAAAAACTACTGTTCGCGCACTGTTCACTGCGCGCACTCAACTTCAAAAATTCATATCCGGCAAACCGTAAGTCCAAATCAGGTTCCGTAAAATCCCATGGCTCCGCAACACCGTAAACTACCAATTCTATAAAAATACGCAGCTCAACAACTCAAAAATCAGACTTCGCCGCTCGAATTTCCTAAAATTCCTAATTTAAACCCTAAATCGGAAAACTTCTCCGATCAAAGGAACGAGGGGCGCGAATACTTACCGAGCGTTGCGATACAAAGTCGAATCGGCTAGGCGAGGTCCACGCGGCGCAAAACCCTCCCTTTTCTTCTTCTTCTTCTTCTCTTCCTCTCTCTTCTCTTCTTTTCCTCTTTTCTCTTCTCTTCTCTTCCTTGCTGTGCACGAGCTCTCGGTTAAAAAGAAGAGCTGAGCATGCACTGTAGACACTTTTGACCTTTTGACTTTTTGACCTTTTTTTTTTTTTTTTTTTTTTTTTTTTTTTTTTTTTTTTTTTTTTTTTTTCGGACCCATATTTTACAGATTATATGCCGTACAACCGAGGAAGCTTATTTCGGCTCGTAGCGAGTCGAGCTTGTCCAGGTTTCTTTGGATTCTCCGATTCTTTTGCATTGCTTTGGTCATCGTTCCCTTATAGAGTTCATTCAACTTTTTCCCTTCTGGGTTTTCGAATGATGATGCATTTGTTTTCAAATTTCTCTGTTGCCGGAAAAATTAGCGGGTAAGAAGAGGAAACTGGTTTTCTCAAGCCCATGACTTAGCATTCAGTCGTCAATTTGAGACTTGACGCATTCACCCACATTAACTTTTTTAATTCGTAGCTGCAGGTGACTCAGTGTGATGTCTAATGTACGTAGACTTGTTTACAACTGACTGTGTAAGTGTCGTAAAAGAGATTTATGATTGTGTTACGACGTTCTTTTACTTAAGAAGGACATGTAGTAATGTTGTACAGCACACCCCATGTACCGTAGAAGTGCCCGTGACTTTGCATTCGGTTCGTCCATTCTGTCGTCAATTTCAGACTTGATACATTCACCAGCAATAACTTTTAAATGGATTATGCTTGTTGAGCGCTCTGGCAATGGAGATTTCAAAATTATAGGTGACTCAGTGGGAAATTCTGAAGTACACTACACTTGTTTACAATGAACCGTCATAACTGTTGTAATATAATTTTTCAACCTGTTAGACGATTTTGTACATAATAACTACTAGTAGTAATGTTGAATGGTATGTGGGGTGCCCGTGACTCAGTAGCCTCTTTGATGAGAAAAACATTGTCATTGTAGATTATGGACCATGGAGTCATCACGAATGGCATGATATGGCCTTACCATGCCGAGCAAAATCAGGGATCAATTGTGACATCTTGTTCAAATTAATGAACTTGTTGCCCATAAGTTTGTGTTCCAGACTTCTTTTTGTCATAGGGTTAGTTTCTTATGATGGCTTCGGTTGCCAGCCAGCATCTATTTGTGATCTTTAGTTTGTTCGTAAATTGCGTGTTTTCGTAAAAGGGTGACTCTTCCTTAAAACTCTAGGAGTCCGTCATTAGGCTGCTTGCTCTGGTTCTTTTCGAATGGAGGGTCTGTTGGCAGATGAAATGCCACAACAGGAAGGCTTTGACAGATAATTTACTTCTTATGGTAAAAATCACTTCAAATATCTTTGCACCTTGAGCTTCTTGTAGTTCTAACATGCGAAGTTTAACTTATCGATTCAATACCTTGATCAGAAAGCAATATATTGTGGGTGCTATCCACAGCTGTTAGTGAGATATACTTGAGTTTATCAAGTCCGGGGAATTTTACTAGTCTCTATATAGCCTGAGAATGATAGCGTGAGAATCCCAGCAAAATCAGGACTACTACTTCTGGAGTCGTGGTAGTGTGCATAGATTTATTTGCATTTACTATGAGTATCGGATGAACCAAATAAGGCGATGGTTAATTCTTTCTGTTGCAGTTTTGCCTCTGTTAGTGATTGCTGTAGTATCTGCCTATTGGAGGGGGATTTGAGGATGTCTACAAGTCAGACCAGCAAAACACCGACATGGAGTCAACCTTCGATCCAGTAGCGGTGTAACCTAGTTGAGCGGGCATCCTCTGAGTTTGCTGATGTTGTCCATAAAGAGGGTGTGCCCGCACATTCTGAAACATTTCGGCAGGAAAAGGCAGATCCCAAGTCCATATCATCTGAAATACTGATGGTAAACTTTTGAAAGAGCTAATAGTATAAGGGGGTTACCCATCAAGGAAAATGAAAGTAGCTCAATAATAAAGATGGTAAATTAAAAAAATAATCAAGTGAAAGTAGGTAACCTAAAACTAATTGGTAATGTAACAGGACAAAACTTAGGGAAGTTGGTAATTTCATAAAACTATTGTTACGCTACCAACAAGATTTAGTAAAAGAGATGATGGGAAATTTATTAATTCGGAAAAAAAGTATCCGTGCTTTAGGGCACCACGATAGAATTCTGCCAATTCACCCATCTCACCAGCTTCTGCCTGGGAGACAAAGCCATTGCCTTTAAATTGATTGAAAAAAAATACACACACACACACTATAGCATAACTCAATTCTTCAGTATTTAATTTGTTTTCACATCGATGAATAAGACAATAGGAAGATTTGACTCATTATAAAATTACTGAACTAACTGCACGCATATGACATAGCATTACATTTATAATAAGTCCACTTGGTTTGGTGTGATGATGCCCTTGATTATTTTCTAATCCACCACCCGGTAGAGTGAACCAGACATTACAGCCGGCCATCTACCCAATTCTGTTGCCTTTCTTAGCAACACTGCTGTTCGTCGCGGCTATTTGTGTTTCCAATCGAACCCCACTACGGTGATCGTCACTTTGGCTGACGGATTTTGGTGCCTGCACCAGTTTTTCAGTTTTATCAAAGCCAAGTGATGAGAATAATGAAGATGTCAACCTGCCAAGGAGGCTCTCGCAGGCGGTGACCAGATCTGCAAAAATCAAGAACACCAGGTATGAGAAGCTTTGGCAGACATAAAGATCAGCCTCAAGCACCCACATCCACATTGGTACTAGTCTTGATGATCTCTCTGCTCAGCTCAGACCCTTCTCAGCTTCAGCTATACTCTTTGACAGCACATCTTTCAATTTCCCATCCTTTGGCTCTGAGAGCCTCAAGCTCTTAGACATTCAGGGGAATGCCTATGTACTGTCTCCTTACCTATATCTCAACCTAAGCCACCCAAACCGGAGCCTTAATGACATCAGCGGCAGAGCTACGTGCTCCTGGAAAGTGCATCTTTGGGATGAGGCCACGGGGAACCTGGTGGATATCACTAACCGATTTACGTGTAGCATTGACTCTCAACGGGGAAATGGGGGTGAGCAACCTGGGGAAGCCACGAACCGGCTTTACTCAGCCAGTTCAAAACTGGTTCACAACGGGACTGGTCTGGTTATCTGTTCTCAAGTCCAAGGCTGATTCCAGGATAGAACCATGACTGAGTCAGTTCACCCCTAACCTTAAATAACTTCTTTTTTACTCTTTTTCTTTATCAGCCTTGCCGTGTCTCGCTCTCATCTCACTCTCAAAATCTAACCTTCCTCGCTGACTACAGCAAGATCCTCTTCAACATTGTCGATGACTCGACCACGACTCCAATACGTCGCCGATCTTGGTGCCGCTCGCATGGCTCGTGCTCCTGGTCCTGGGCAAGCTCGACGCTCAATTCCTCACCCACTCTCTTAGATTCGCCAGGCCTTCTTTGATACCATGGATCGACTTCAGTGGCGCGGTTCCTCTCTGACATACTCTCTCTATTCCTTGTCCCCTCAAAGCACTCAAACTCTTCTTTCTGAGGCTTCTTTCGACTCCTGCCTGTGCACTTTCTATGTTCATACTGAAAAATTGATGAGGACATGAACAAGGTCAACGAAGGCCCTTAGTTTAGGGGTAATTGGCTTTTCTAGTAAGTTAAGGTCGCCCTGTTGTGGTCCATATGACACCGATAGTCATAAGGTGATTTATATCATTGCGGCCAATAAAGCGAGGTCTCGCCGTAGAAGTTATTGGGTCTTTTTAGAGGATCAAGCCTTTTGAGAGAAGCTGATGACGGACACTTAATTCTACGATTACTACAAGGACTATTGACATCAAAGTTTGAGAGTCTAAACCATTTGACCTTTCTATGTGAGATTTGGTCCTCAAGTTTCGATACTGCACACATTTCTGAAGCTAACATTTGACCTTATGGGTGACCATAGACAATTAGACATGGATGAAGTTTTTCTTTGTGGTGCCATCTGAGCCATGTAAACTTCCTCTTGGTTGTGATAAAAAAAAAACACTTGGTTTCTCACGAGACATTCTACTGAGGTTAGCATTAGAATTAGTTGCTGACTGTGGATGTATTCATGTTTGCCAGAGTCGATTGTGTTGTTGTTGTGTTCGGAGCTGCCTATGGAGTTGCATTGGCGTTTCTCGCCCATCCATATGCATTTAGCTCCGAGCCACAGCCCCCGGGGTCATTGCATACCATAGCCATCGCTGGATTGATCGTTGTTGCTTTGGCACTTGATACGTCAAAAGTCCCCCGTTCTCCTTACCTGAGCAATGATATGCCAGTGGGAAATAATGCACCTAAGACAACCGGGAGAGGTGTAAAAGAAGGCGATCATAGCGCGAAATTAACCAAAAGCTGAGTGGACCAAGAAGTTCTCCTATAAAAAGTTGATGACCGTGACCGATTCCTTTGCAGATGACAGGATTCTGGGAAGAGGAGGTTTCGGGATCGTGTACGAAGGGCACCCAGGAGGCGCTCGCACTCATACATGGGTCGCTGTAAAGACAATAAACCCTGATTCGCGCCAAGGGATAAAGGAGTATATATCCGGGGTGAAGTCGTTAAGCCAACTTAGGCGCAGAAACTTGGTGCAACTTATAGCCTATTGTCACGAGGCAAAAAACTTCACCCTGGTTTACGAATTCATTGGAGGAGGTAGCTTGGAGGATCATCTGTTCAAATGCAGACCCCTATTGACATGGTAAAGGAGGTACAGCATCACTCTGGATTAGCCTCGGTGCTGCATTACCTGCACAAATAATGTCATCAATGTGTGATACACATGGATATCAAATCTAGCAACATCATGCTTGATCAGAAGTTTGTGGCCAAATTGAGAGATTTCAGCTTGGCTAAGCTAGTTGACCACACCAGAGGGCTAAACTCAACCCTGGTGAAAGGAACGCCGAGTTACTTGGCTCTGAAATGCTATCAAACGGGCAAGACAAGTAAAGAATCCGACATCTACAATTTCGGAATGGTCCTCTTAGAAATAGTATGTGGGAGAAGAGTTTTCGACTCGGAACTAACTGAGCAAGGCCAAGGCCTTGTTCAGTGGGTTTGGAAGCATTATCGGTGGAGGGGCTGGCGCAGGAATTTTCTCCTTGCTGTGGACCAGAGGCTCGACAAGGACTTCGACAAGAAACAGGCAGAGGCCTTGATGATGGTGGGACTGTGGTGTGCTCATCCCAGTGCTGGGTCTCGGCCTTCGATTGAAGAGGCAATGGCTGTTTTGAACAGAAGGCAAAGCCTCCCAAACTCCCCTCGAAGATGCCGAGTTTCATGATGTAATTAACCCGAAGGTTTGGTCTTAGATGCGTTTCGCTTTATGCAAATGCCTCGCTCTGTAAAAAGAAAAAAAAAATAAAAAATATGCCTCAATGATGTCTATATTTATTTTTCGAAAATGACACTATTTAAGTGCGATGTATGTGAAAATCACCGAAATAGAGGTCATTCTCGAAAAGCTATTGTACTCGCCTTTCTTAGTCATTACTGATAGTAATGTTGTATGGTACTTAAAATATTTATTTAGATTAGATCATGGCGAGTAGTGTTATTTCAAGAGGGATCTCGAGTTGCTATCGAGATTTTACTCTTATGAATGAAATGAATTGCGTTAGCGAAATGAGCCATTACCAAAAATGAGCTACTGCATGGGAATCTTTGTTGCCATTGGGGGTGAAAGGACCGGGGGATAGTATTCCTAAAATTTTGAACCAAGTAGTGAAATAGTTAATGAGAATAGACTAAAAATAAAGTGGTTAAGTTCGTCATCTTGCGAAAGGGACTAGCCGCAATATTATACAGAAACGAAGATAGCAGTTCAAAAGATGGTAAATGCATCTTTTAAGTAGTTTCGCATGTCTTTGGCAAAGAGAGAAAAAGGAAAGTATTTTCATATGTCCTTCGGACGGTGCACATAACTTTTTAGTGTCCATGTTGGCACGACCTCCCCGAGTGGTGTGCCAATTAGAGATTGACTAATGAATTACTAAGTTTAAATCTAACTCGAACTCTTTTAATTCCATATCAATTCACGACTTAGGCTCAAATTATTAACATGCAAATCAATTTTATTGAAGAGTCGTCACTAATCAGTTTTCGGTAGGTCAATTACATACACAAGCAAAGCATGAGAGAATTACTTTACTTTTGTGAACCATAAATTCAATGAGCTTGGGGACTTAATTCCACTAATTAATCAACTAGCGGCCTTCTTGCAAATCATGAGTCATAATAGCACAACTTAAAGGGAAACATCAATCAATATATTGAAAGTACACAAACAAGTAATAATCGAAATAGAAATACGCAAACAATGACCTAGCACTTATCTCTAAGAATATTCAAAACCCTATCGGAAAGCCCTAAGAGCTTGTTCAATTTTGAGTATAATTTTTTTTATCAAAGATTTTCACATAAATCTATTTTTTTTTTTAAAAGCTGTTCCTAATTTTTAGAAAAAATAAAAATTTTGGAATTTAGAAAAAAAATTAAAATTATTAAAACTTCGGGCCTTTCCCTTCCTTGTTCAACAACGTGCTTCCAAAAAGCCAAGCCCTGCGGCAGAGCACAGGGGACCAGACTTTCCATGTGCTTTCTTGGGATTTTCCTGGTGAGGGCCACCCCACCGTTGTCCATTCCCAAAAGGGGCGGCCATCAATTATTGTCGTGCGCAGAGCTTTGATATTTTTCGTGTGTGCGCACGTAGTTGGACCCTTTTCACTCGGCTCCTTGTCTACAATCATTTGTGCTGAATCGGGTTTTTCAACAGCGCGTGGGGCCTGTTGAGAAAACAAGAACGATGAAGACGTATTTTTGGGGCAATAATTTTTATCTTCCTTCATATTGTACATATATGCATTTTTCATACAAAAAAAAAAAAAGGAAAAGAATAAGTAAGATTACAGCGATTACACTCTCATACTTTATCTCCGAGTATCCCTGATTGAATCAATTCAAATCAAAGTTAAAAGATAAAATCATATCTTTCTCCAACAGGCCCTTTCTACACTGTCACAAGCAACGAAACCACAAGGCGTTTTCCTTTTCCCACCCCCCCTCCTCTCCTCTCGTGCGCGTTGTCTTAACACTATCGGTATTTGGATCGAATACGTAACTCATTTGCGAGCGCCGTGACATTGCTCACCGAGCTATTGACGGACGTGTCCGCGCGCGGACCAAGCATTAACCAAATCGATGTCTCTGCTCATCTCGTGCGAACAATCTCATGTACGTGCCACCCTTCCGGACTCTGGCTCCATGGCCCGCAAAATCAAAGAGGGTATTCCATGAATTCGTGGTTCGTGGGCTAAGGACACGATTTAGGTGGCCTATGTGGATATGTACGCATGATAGTAGATTCGCAGAGCTGTACGTCTTTTCCCAATAAAGAATACATACCAATACTAGGAATGTCTGAACCAAACCGAAAAATTGAACCGAGATACGAACCGAAACGAAACAGAACCAAAAATCTTGTGCATTTCGGCTTGGTTCGATTTTCAGTTGGATAATCAAAACTAATCATTTCTGCTTTTCAATTCGGTTTATTTCAGTTCGGTTCCTATCGGAGTTCGGAACGGAACTCCGAGCCGAACTGAAAATAACCTTTCGTTTCCCCTAAAGATAAAAGGGCTAAAACTAAAACTAGAATGGGCAGTCATTTCTCTCTCCAACGCATCTCTTTTACCGTCTCTTTCTCTTTCTATTTCTGCGAGTCTCTCCTTCCTCGGCTGTCACTCGAATCCTCCATTTTCTTTTGCTTGCTCATCTTTATCACCTCATCCTGGTGAGCCACGTCCTTCACTTGCTTGGTTTGACTGGTGATTGCAAGAGACCAAAAGACAAAAAAAAAAAACACATATGGTATTTTGACCAGGCAGTAACAGAACTTAAACGAAGAGAAACATGAAACCCACGAAAGGGGAGAAGGAAAAAGGAAGGGAATTTCTACTATTTCTCGACCCAAGGTTGAGCTCTGCAAAATCGGCGCCATTCTCGAACTCCTGAAGAAGAAACCCTCTCATTCCTCCTCTCTCTCTCTTCCGTGAGAAATTTTCCAGCTCTAATTGATAGATCGAGCTCTGCAGCAGCACGGCCCTCGCAGAATCGGAGCAAAGGACGGCGCTCCGGCTCATCGTGTTTGGAATCGCCGCCTCGGCCAAGCTCTGGGAACAGAAGAAACCGAGCCGTGACTAAAAAGCAAAATAAAAAAAAAAAAGAAGAAAGAAAACGAGAAGCCAAAAACCAAACCGAACCAAACTAGTTTTTCAGTTCGGTTCATTTTCGGTCAAGCAAGATTCAATTCGATTCAAAAGTGCACCTTAATCATTCGATTCGGTTCGATTTTGTTGAAAAATCAAATCAAACCCAACCGTGTACGCCCCTAATCAATACCAGACGAAAGCTAGAGTGGTTAACACCACTCCATCCTAAAGACCTAACCTTGGCCACCCTTTCCAAGCTTTTGAAATGTCAAAGGACCCAATATGTACTTCTAGATTAACGACAGATCACAGGTTAAGAACC
Source organism: Syzygium aromaticum (assembly GCA_024500025.1). NCBI lineage: Eukaryota > Viridiplantae > Streptophyta > Magnoliopsida > Myrtales > Myrtaceae > Syzygium > Syzygium aromaticum. The sequence continues at coordinate 4,702,600 of CM044889.1, read as the reverse complement.
ATGAGAAGATTGTAGCTGATTTCTTGAACGTTCTTCAACCAGAGAACATAAATTCATTAGTTTTCTTGATGCCCCTCTTAGCAATTTGAAGACTTGACTAGCGGCAGTTGCCGAAAAAAAAGAACAAAATGAAATGTCATTTCAGATTACATGTGTGAATACTATACTGGAGTTGGGCCATGATGGGATACATTTCGTCGCTTCCTCCACAACAAGCACGAGGAATGAAAATCGCTGGTCAAATTGTAATCTTGTGGGAACACTCGAGGAAAGAGGCAGACGCCGGGTGAGTACCTCACCCAGCGACATTAAGGTTGGGCCTCGCTAATGGCCCGCGAGGGTGACCCTTGCCTCTAGTTTGGGCGACCGACTAGAGGATCAAGATGAAGGGAAGAAAAAAAATAAAGAAAGGAAAAAAAGAAGGAAAAAGTAAAAAATAAATAATTCAAAAAAATATTTAATTATTATGAAAAAATTATTCACGTTAGCGCTGGACGCGCAACGTAGGATTGCTGGCGTCCATGTCAATGCCGGCTATCTAAAATTGACCGGATTGACTGAATTGGCACAAATACAAAAAGTTTAGGACTAAATTGACAAAAAAATATTTATGATTAGATTAATACATTTGCAATAGGTTTATAACTGTTTTGGTAATTTTTCCCAAAACACTGCCTTTCTCATTCATTACTAGTAGCAATGTTGTACAGTACTTAAAATAATTATATAGGCTAAGTTAGTCGAACAGTGTCGTTTCAAGAGAGACTTATATAAACAAAATGAAGCGCATTAGCAAAATAAAGCACAATTACCAAATGCGAGTATAAAATGGATTTGAGGTCAATATTGCCACCTCTAGTTAAAAATGAACGAGAGCACTCTAGAAAATCTCCCCAAAGTGAATTGGTCAAAACGTAACGTTTATAATTTTCGCACCCTAGTAATTTGAATTTTCTTCCCTCCAGGAGTACAGCAAATTTGTTTTCTTTACAACAACTCCCACATAACCAATTACAAGTAGCCTTTTCATAGCATTACCATCGCAAAATCTCACTTAATTTTTAGCGCAATTATATAGTAAGCTATCAAGAGTTAGCCTGTGACTACAGACTCAGCCGAAGAAAACGTTATAAGTTAAGTCGCGTGGATGGTTAGATCAGAATGTATATGCATCAAAAGAATTTGGTTTCTAGTAGAATATCTTTGATTCACCGCACAAGCTAATTTTCCGCAACCAATGGCTGTTCAGCTCTTGTACCTTCTTCTTCTATGGGGAAAATTACTAATTGATGGCGAAAGCGAAACAGAATAATGTCGCGGTCATTCAGTTATGTAGGTGGTATGTAGTAGGTATTATGATTAATTAATTCATGCAGTGAATTTAAAACGACTCGATGCCGCAAAGTCCACAAATTCCCTGAAGTGGATGAGAGAGAGAGAGAGAGAGAGACCGGACGTTTGTTGCCATTGACTTGAGCAGTCAAACTCCTCCATACTTTCGCTCTCGAAAAAGATCATTAGCCATGAAGCAATAATTAGTAGCTACGTAGACGTACTCATAGGCTACGCCGGGCCGGTTGGACCCGGCGAGCCTTAAGATGATCCGGACGAGTTTGATCGAAAAGTATCTGATGGAAAAACCGGATTCGGGATAGACCCAAAATCTCAATACGTCTTCTGATGACGAGCGAACATGAACAAATAAGAATTCGAGTTTTTGATTTGCGTCTTGCACCGTCTTTGCTCTTTTTTTTCGCGAGAAACATCGATAGAAATGCATGGTAGAGGATGAGATTAGATGCCCGCGAAATTCATACGAGCAGAAACCGATTTACAAAGTTTAAGCTAACGGTGACGGCACGAGGCTTCCTACTGAACTGGGGGTTGGACTTTGTAAATCACGCGGGTGCAATTCCATCGCCCTGCTAAAAGATCTGTAGAGTTCTCCTCCTCCTGTTTTTTTAATCCCTTGCTGCCTTTTTGCCCGCTAAAGACGACAAGCATTCTCGATTAATTAATTGTAAAGCTCTTCTTGTCAGCTCTGCTTGTATATTCCGAAGCCTCTCACGGACTGGAATCAGAAAAACCTTGTGATGGGACCAGCGAATGCGTAAGCGCTTACGTAAAAGTCGTACGGGTAATCAGGCAGTCTTTTAATAATAATTAAAGTTAATACTACAAAAAAAAATTCAAAATTAATATACATGTAATAAATTTATCTTAAATTAATTTTTCATCATAAAAAATCTCAAATTGGTACACCTCTGATAAATTTGTGCTAAATTAATTTTTTAATAACAAAAAATCCAAACTGATACATTAGTAACAAATATACTCTCCGTTAACTTGGATTAATACCACAAAAAATCATAAATTAATAAACATGTGATAAACAGAGGGTAAAACCTCATATTGATATACTCGTCAATTGTCACATGTTATCAAACTCAAAAATTTATCGGTAAAATTTAATGAAAACTAATAAAGGGTAAAATTGTCACAAATGTACCAGTTTAAGATTTTTTATAATCAAAAAATAAAATTATCGTAAGTGTATTAATTTAAAATTTTTCGTAATATTAGTTTTAATGATTATTTGCGGAGAAATGAGAGCAATACGCTCCCATAAACTTTTGGAGAGTGACGGCCTGCTATTCACTGGATAACTTGCTCTTCCGGTCACAAAAAAGTTGTGGCCTCTTAACATATTATAAGTTTCCAAAAGGTTATTTAGTTTTAGGTTACGCTTACTTAAACAGAAAACCTTAATGATCATGGCCACTACGCCTACATATTAATGCAATAACTTATCAAAGTAAACAATTTGTGACATGTAATTACGATCACACGCATTGTCAATAATGTGTTTTATTTTATATCATTGACGAAACATTTCAAGGCATAATACGTGAAATCATCATAAAATTACATGAACTACAATTTATGAAATGGATTTATCTCATTTTATATCTTTTGAAACTAATGGTTATAAAAAATTTATCTTGCCTTCAGAACAATTGTTCATACATCATTGCTACTTGGACTTAAAGTTGTCTCATACAAATAGATTCAGAAAATTATCCAAAAAGTTCAAAACCTATTGTACGACGGCTAATTCAATTTTAAACCTTTTAATTATGCTAATTTAGTTATAAATCTTTTATTGATTTGTCAATATAATCATTCCTGTCAATTTTGATCGAAAATCAGAGATGTGGGTGCCAGCCGTCTTGCATAGCACGATCAGTGCTGACATGAAAAATTTTGCAATATTTTTTAATTTTTATTTATTTATTTATTCCACCATTAAGTGTCGCTGTTCTAAAAAATATTTTAAAAATTGCAAATATTGTCTACATTAGCGTAGACCATACCACGTAAGACAACCGGTGTCTAAATAAGTGATTTTTGGCCAAAATTAATTGGAAAAATTACATTGGCAAATTATCAAAAGTTTTGGGATTAAATTGTCACAATTAAAAGGTTTAGAATTGGATTGGCCTCGTGCAATACGTTTTGGACTTTTTGGACAATCATGCCCAAATAGATTTGTACCTTATTCATATTCCTCTAGCTTAAAATGCGTGCAATCTTTCTAATTCATATTTGTTAGGATTGCAATGAGGTGGATTTAGGAGGGTTGACTCTATTTCATCGAAAATGGTTAATCCTAAATAAAGATCGAGCCTGTCCTCAATCCGAGTTGGATTCCAAATAAGAATCTCAAATACATCCCTCTTAAATATGCGGGAGCTTGAAACTTAATTAATTTACATTTTTGTATATTTTGAATGCATAGATATATCAACTAAAAAATGAATTATTACCAAGATAAGTTGGTGCTCCACAATCCAATACTCGAAAACCAATTATTTTTATAGGCTGTTGTTGTGACCTAAAGTTTTCTCAGTCTAATGGATTATTAAGACTAAGCTTAACTCAGGTCCTCCCAAGCCCTATCAATTCGCAACTTATGATTTAAGTTCTTAACGTGCAAATATTTTCATGCTTGGAGTCGCCACTAATTTATTTATGGTAGGTCGATTAGAAACCTAAATAAAATATAGGGAGATATGTTTTATTCTTACGAACCATAGATTCTAAGCTTGGGGACTTGGTTACACCAAATCTAGTCTAACGCCATTTCGGTATTTTTTCTTTTCAAAAAATGCTTTGGCAGACAGTTTAGATTCATTTTAACTTAGCCACTAGCATGTGAGGTGATCATACGGGTGCGCAAACCATCAAAGTAATACACAATAATCAAAACATTAAATAAATTGCAAGATAAAGGAGAATTACTTACCTCGAAGCAACGTAAGCATCTGTATTGTTAGCTAGAAAATCACATCAACAATCATAATATGATTTCTAATTAACAAGCAGTTCACTCAATATTTTTTGGATTTTCACTTATTTAAATGAAAGCTAACCTATATGTAATGACGTGCAAAAATTAACATGCGATTAATGTAGCCTAACATGCAAACTATATGACATGCAACAATATGACCTATTTCTAATGATGAGCAAATGATTTATTTTTGGTAATTTTTCAATGAAATTCGGAATTAAAAAAATATCTAAATTAACATGCAATCTATTCTAAAAAAAAATAGTTTAATCTATCCTAAAGTGCCTTCTTTTTGATATTTTTATTAAAATTCGAAATTATTAAATATCCTAAATAATCCACCAAGATTAAAACAATCCTTAATTTAAACTAGGAAATATGCTACCCTAAATCCCAATTTAAATCAAATAATTATCTTATTCTTTTGGATATATTTAAGATTCCCTAAACATGCAAAGTTTCTAATTTAAATCCTAACTAACATATTTTTTGATTTTCTTTATTTAAAAAGAAAACAATTAAACAAAGATAACAATCACGTTCAAACAATCCACGCAATCCGCAAGATTCTTCTTATCAAATTCAAATTAGGCAAATAAATCAAATTAACGGTCATACCTATAGGGTTATAGATATCGACGGAAAGCTAATTGTTCAAATTTGGAAAGCGAATAAAATCTATTATCGTATCTAAGTGATTATGGATAAGATAACGATTTTCCGTATCGCCGTGTATCGTACTTTATGGATAAGGTCGGATAGTCGTCTGGATACGTTGCCAAATTAGGAATAATTCTTAATTTTGAGTGTTTTAGAATATTGCGGATAGAGCAAACAATATCTCTAAGATTTAGCAATCTACCAAAGAATATCCACGAAATATTCAAACATCGAAAACTTAAGAAATTAAATATTTCAGAAAATATTTGGATAATAATCTTACATAATTTGCAGATATCTTCCAAATTCGAACTCAGTTCCGGATTGAGGCTTGTAGATCGTAGAACGCGTGGTGGCCAACGGCGGCGGACCGGTGGTGACAGTGGCAGCGGTTCGACGGGGGGCGGCTCAGCTCGTGGTGGTGGTGTGTCGGTAGAGCTACGAGCGGAGAGAGGAAGGAGTGATAGAATGTGGCAAAGCACGACAAAGCGGTAGCAGTGCAGGAGCTAATACGATCATGGCAACGATGGAGCACTGTCAGAACTGTTGCTATGCAAGCAAATAGAGAGAATTTTTGCTTTTTCCTCCTCCTGAGCTCTTTCTCTATTCGGTGGAGACCCCTCTTGGCATCTTCTTCGATGCGTTGAACGCGCCTTGTGTCCCACCTGTAGGGAAAAGCCAAAAACTCGTCTCTCTTGGGTTTGTTGTGATGAAGAGGTCCTCATGAGTAATGGATATTGCCGAAAGAGAGCTCCCTCGCGAACGTTCGCTCCCTCTTTCTGTCAATGGTCGCGTACCAATTTTTGTGGCCGTGTCTTCAATGCATGGCCTCTCGCGCTCTTAAAGATTGTCTTTCAAAATTGTGAGAGTCCCCTCGATTGATGGTATAATTATATATTTATATCGCAACCCTAAGTTAATTGACCGGGCTTTATAATCCTAATGGGCTTAGGCTTAAGTTTTATCTTTTAATTTTTATTTAATTCCAAGTTTGTTGAATTAATTCGGGCTTTTATTCAATTAAACTTGATGGGCTAATTTAAGCTCAAATTAAGACAATCAAGGCTTTTTTGACATGTGATTTTCGGCCCCCATCCCCCAAGTGAGCCGAGTTTCATTCGGTGCCCAAGCTTGGTTTACGTGATGAATTTTAAGCTCGCTTGCCATCGCCAGTCCGATGCGGAATGCAACTAACCTATATGAACTTAAATTATATGCTATGCAATTTTAATATTTTTATTTAGGAATTAAAATTTAATCCCTAATTTTTTATGTAAATTATTATTAAATGGTCAGTCGAAATTTAGGTGTCAGCAGCTGCAATTGGTCATTTGAATTTTTTTGTCGGATGGAAAAGGAGTAATAAGATAATGATGCTATTTGTAATATATTTTGTCGAATCAAGTGGCCATTCTCTTAGCTTACGTGACCAGGGTTGCGATTGTCACGCAACCTTCGCTTGGTCAAGCAACCACCGTGACTCTCACGGTGCGGCTAGCAATAGAGAGAAAGAATAACGAGACAACTCCTCTGTCCATGAAGACAAATGCTCGCTCGGCACCTCAGCTCGATTGCCGTATCCGTCAACCATCGCATGGCTCCTGTTGCTGTCTAATCTCGCAGTTGTAACTTCACCACGACAATCACTATCGACCAGAGTCACGAGTTCTCTCCACCGCGGGTCTATCCACTTCTCTCGCCAACGATTATTCTTTGTCATCTTCATCAGCAGCCTTCTATTGTCATTGTTGTAAGCTGTCCTTCTGGTGTCATCGCAAGCTCATGCTCCACTTGACAAGCACATGCCTTTGTTTTCAGCGTTCGTCAAAAGATTTAGATATGAATTGATATAAATATAAAAAATTTATGATTATTTTTGTAATTTTCCCATTTTCACATTGATAAATAAGACATAGAAAGACTCAACTCATTATAATATTACCGATCTAAATACACGCGTATGACATATTATTATATTTATAATAGTGGGGGATCATGGGACAAAAAATAAATTTACTTGGTTTCGTGTGATGATGCCCTTAATTATTTTTTAATCCACCACCCAGTAGAATGAACCAGACATTACAGCCGACCATCAACCACATTCTGTTGTCGTTCTTAGCAGCACGCCGTTCGTCGAGCCAATTTGTGTTTCCAATTGAACCCCACCGCCGGGATTGTCACTTTGGCCACCGGTTTTTGGTGCACGCACCATTTTTGCAGTTTTTTCAAAGCCGAGCATTGAGAATAATGAAGATGTTAACCTGCCCGCGCGGCTGCACACGACGCTCTGAGCTCGCAGGCAGGGACCGGATCTGCAAAAGTTATGAACACCCGATATGAAAAGCTTTGGAAGACATAAAGATCAGCCTCAAGCGCGCCCCCATCCACATTAGTACTAGTCTTGATGATCTCTCTGCTCAAACCCTTTTCGGCTTCGGCTATCCTCTTTTGACAACACATATTTCAATTTCCCATCCTTTGGTTCTGAGAGCCTCAAGCTCTTAGGACTTTCAGGGGAATACTATGTACCGTCTACTTACCTATATCTCAGCCTAAGCCACCCGAACCGGAGCCTCAATGACATCGGCGGCGGAGCTACGTATTCCTGGAAAGTGCATCTTTGGGATGAGGCGACGGGGAATCGTAGTGGTTATGGCTAACTGATTTACGTTCAGCATCAACTCTCAATAGAGAAGGGGTGAGCAACCCGGGGAACACGCGAACCAGCTTTACTCAGCCGGTTCAAAACCGGTTCACAATGGGATCGGTCTAGTTACCTATTCTCAATTTCAAGGCCGGTTTCAGGATGGAACTGGGATGGAACCAGGACCGAACCGGTTCACCGCTTGCTGGCTGGGTCCCTTTTCTTTGTGCGGCCCAGCTGGCATGTCGAAAAAAGAAGAAAAGGAGGTCAGGAAGTCAAAAGGATTAAAAGGGAGGGCTGTTTCGTTTGGAGCAAGTGGAGAAGAAGAGAGAGAGCGCGTTCCTCTGTCGCGTTCACAGAGGAACACGCGGAGAAGAAAGCAGAAGGGGGGTGCGGCTTTTGGTCTAGATTCAAAGGCCAAATGTTGTCAGAATTGGCTCAAGTTTCAGTACGTTGTTCATGAAATTGAAGCGTATTGAAGCGTACGAGTTGATCGGTTTCATTCATTGAAAATCTTCTCCAAATTGCCTTTCGTTTTCTTCAATTACGGTTAGAGTTTCTTGCTCTATTTGTATTAATCCATGAAGTACCGTCGTATTATTGATGTTGAATCTTTAGTGTGTGACTAGAGAAGAACTTTTGTATATCATACTATTCTTGATAATTAGTGAAAGTTTTTGAGTGATTCATGATTTTTTCCGCGTTAGTTTTTTCACGTAAAATCTTGGTGTTATTGTTACTTTTATTTCTTTAACATTCTAACATTATATTGACTCATTTTGAGGTTGCATTACTGGAATATATTGCTGGTTGTTGATAAGGTTAAATCGATTTTGTTCAATTTTAATTTTGGGGAAGAAATTGATCCTAAATTGAGTTAGTTCTCTGTGAATCGTTATTCTCCTTAACACCCCTAATCATAAATAAGTTCTTTTTGACTCATTTTCTTCATCAGTCTTGCTCTCTCTCTCTCTCTCTTGTCTCACTCTTAGACTCTAACCTTCCTCCCCAACTGCAGCAAGATCCTCTTTGACATTGTTGATGCCTCGACGTCGACATCAAGGCGTCGCCGACATTGTCGATGACTCGACCTCAACGCCGACGCATTGCCGATCCTCTCAGATTCGCCAGGCCGCCGGTGACCCCACGCATCAGTCCGGGAGTGTCGATTCCACTCGGAGGTAATCTCTTTATTCCTCATCCCCTCGAAGCACTCATACTCTTGTTTTCTTAGGGTCCGTTTGGGAAGTTGCCAAATAGCGAAAATTTATGTTTTTTTATTCTCAAAATTAGTTTGGGAACAGAAATCCATTTGTTAAAATTTTTGTGCCCGGAAATAAATATGCAAAAAATTATTCTCAAAATCAGTTTTGGAACAGAATCAAGAAGCAAAAAAGATAGCTTCTTGATTTTGGGAAAATTTTTCCATTTCTGATTCTTTTTTATTTTCTTCTTCCTCTTGGTTTGTTGTTCTTCGCTTGCCGCTAGCGACCTGCCACAGGCCACCGATGACCTGTCGCCTGCCACAGGCCACGGCTGGTGAGGGCGGTTCGTGGCCGCGACGGTGAGGCCTTGCCTAACCATGGCGAGGCCGACCTCGCCGTCGTGACCCATCAAGGGAGATGGATCGCGACGGTGAGGCCGGCGACAAGAGCGGCGGCGAGGGCCGCGATGTCCTCGCCGGCCTTGGCTTATGGCCGGTCGCCGGGTTACTAAATTCTTTCAAATGCTTAGAAATTATTCTTGAACACGGAATAAAAAAAAATTATTTCTTAGTAGAATCAGTTCTTCGGCATAAAATCGTTGCCATGCGCACCCTTAGCTTTCTTTTGACTCCTGCTTGTGCACTTTCTATATTCATACTGAAAATTTGAAGGACTTGGACAAGGTCAATAAGGGCCCTTAGTTTAGGGGTAATTGACATTTTTAGTAAGTTAAGGATGCCCCGGTGCTTATGACACCGATAGTCGTAAGGTGATTTATATGATTGCGGCCAATGCAGCGAGGTCTTGCCGTGGAAGTTAATGGGTCTTTTTAGAGGATCAAGCCTCTTGAGAGAAGCTGATAACGGACACTTAATCCTACGATTACTACATGGACTATTGACCCCAAAGTTTCAGAGAGTCTAAACCATTTGACCTTTCTATGTGAGATTTGGTCCTCAAGTTTCGATACTGCGTGCGTTTCTGAAGCTAACTTTTGACCTTATGGGTGATCATAGACAATTAGACACGGATGAAGTGTTTTTTTTTGTGATGCCATCAAAGCCATGTAAACTTTCCTCTTGGTTGTGGCCAAAAGAAGACACGGTTTCTCATGAGACATTCTACTGAGAGTAGCTTTAGAATTAGTTGGTGACCGTTGATGTGTTCGTGTTTGCCAGAGGCGATGTTGTTGGTGCCGCAGCTGCCATTGTTGCTGCATTGGTGCTTCTCATTATCCTCCTTGATAAATTTGGCTTCTGGCGGCTGCTCTGGATGGCATTGCTTAGTTTCTGGCAACTGCTCTGGGGGTTGGCATTGCTTAGCTTCTGGCTACTGCTCTGGGTGGCATTGCCTGCCATGACCGTGTTTGGATTGATCGTGTTGGGAATGAACGCTGTTGATTGGGTACGTGATAGGTCAGAAGTTGCCCCGCCTTCCAGGAGCAACGATACGCCAGTGGGAGATAATGCACCTATGACAACCCGGAGAGGTGGAGAGGAAGCCAACAACAGCACGATGGAAGAGTTGGCAAACTCATGTGGGCCCAAGAAGTTCTCCTATGAAGAGTTGAGTATCGCGACCAATTCTTTTGCAATTGACAAGATATTGGGAGAAGGAGGTTTCGGGATCGTGTACAAAGGGCACATAGGTGTAAATCGCACACCGGTCGCTGTGAAGAAAATAAGATCTGATACCTACCAAGGGAGAGAGGAGTTTATACGCGAGGTGAAATCGTTGAGCCAACTTGGGCACAGACACTTGGTGCAACTTAAAGGCTATTGTCACGAGGCGAAAGAATTCGTCCTGGTTTACGAATTCATGAGACAAGGTAGCTTGGCGGATCGCCTGTTTGAAGACATACCCTTGTTGACATGGCAAAGGAGGTACAACATCGCTCTGGGATTAGCCTCGGCGCTGCACTACCTGCACACACAATTGCGTCGATGCGTGATCCACAAGGATATCAAATCTAGCAATGTCATGCTCAATAAAAAATTCGTGGCTAAATTGGGAGATTTCGGCATGGCTAAGCTAGTCAGCCACACTAGACAGCCAAACACGACCCAAGTGAGAGGAACACCGGGTTACTTGGCTCCGGAATACTTTCAAACGGGTATGATAAGTAAGGAATCTGATATCTACAGTTTTGGAGTGGTCCTTTTGGAAATAGGATGTGGAAGAAGAGCTATCGAACAAGGACGAGACCCAAAAAACCTTGTAGAGTGGGTTTGGAAGAAATATGGGCCAAAGAAGTTGCTCCGTGCAGTGGACAAGAGGCTCGGCAATGAATTCGACAAGAAACAGGTGGAGGCCTTGATGATTCTGGGGCTGTGGTGTGCGCATCCCATTGCTAGTTCTCGGCTTTCGATTGAAGAGGTAATGTCCATTTTGAACTCGAAAACAGAGCCTCCCAAACTCCCCGCGAAGATGCCAAGTTTCAACATATAATTGAACCGAAAGTCTTGTCTAGATACATTTGGCTTAGTAGCTCATTTTGGTAATTGCTTACTTCTCCAACGCACTTCATTTCATTCCCTAAGTGTAAAATCACTATTGCAACTCGAGATCCCTCTTGAAATGACATTGTTTGACAAGATTTAATCTAAATAAATATTTTAACTACCGTACAACACTACTATAAGTAACAGATGAGCTAGGCAGCATGGTGGCTTTTTGATAATGACCTCTACTTCGAACAAAATAAAAACAGACATCAATGAGGCACTCTATCTTTCTTCTTCTCTTTTCAGAGCCCACTCATTTAAATATCTAATCATAATTTTCCATTTTATAGATGTATAATCACAGTTTGTCACTTTTAGGGAAAACTACCGCAATTACCTAAAGTAATATGCTAGTTTCATCCTCCCCTTCTAAAAATCAATTTGTTTGTCATCGGGAAACAAATTTATGAAAATGGCTTTGAAGGCAACTCGTGGATAACGAAGCTGACTAACATAGCGATGTTTGATGATTCTGGATCTTCTGGTCACCTTAAAACTCGTGTCGTGGAAAATCCTAGTCAGCAGAAATCGAGACTGGCCTAAATTCCAAGAAGTGGGAGACCAGGGTCATCGGTCTAGGGCCCATCCCGGTTGGCCGTCTGCCGACGCCAGTGCTGGTGAAGAGCGAGTCGACAGAGGCGCGTGGCGGAGGGGCGAGCGCGGCGCGCGGGCCGTTGGCTTGGCTGGAAATAGCGCGGCAGAAGTCGGTCGTTGCTAGCCAATCCGACAGGCTCAATCAAAAATCTCTCTGCTATGCTCTGTCTTCTCTATCTCTGGGTTTCCGTTTTGTTTTTTCTCGAATGTCTAGATAGATATAATGATCTAATCATTTCGTTCGAGAAGAATGTCGTAGCAAAACAAAAGCACTTCAATGGATTTCCATCCTGCCCGGGTTGTCCTCTTCAATGCATAATGCTGCTGCCACATTCAAAGAAAAGATAAAAGAGTGACCTCCCTCACGGAGAAAACGACGGTATTGCATGATGAAGCAAATGGTGAGCGTCATCTACCTCTTTTTGTGAATACACAATAGGACCAATCAATATTATACTCGCAAGCCAGATGCAGTGACACCTTAATAGTATTTCGTAAGCATGAGCCACCTATTTAGATGGAGAAGCCGAAATGTCGGATTAAATTTGCTACATATAATGTCGCTAGCTACTTCCAATAGTACATGAAAAATTAATGGAACTTACAAAGTCGAGCGCGACAGTTCCATATGCTTAACGAACTTTTAGTGTCGTGAAATTCGAAGAGATACAATCATACTCAATTATTTTGATGGCACATCGTTTGCGCAATTTGCTCGATAAGATGTCCAAGTACATAACAGGAAAATGCAGGTAAAAGAGAGTACAATCACATGCTTCTTGACTATAAAAACAACACTGAGCTGAACCTGGATAGTAAGTGAAGCTTCCCAAGAAATGACTTGCACCTCAAGGAACCAGGAATTTAATTTCACTTCATGACTTGAACAGAAGAGAAGGACGATCAATTGTCCTCCATCTTGATGCCGCTGTTGTAAGTGATGCTCCCTACCTTCAGTAAGCGCAAGTAGCACAAGGCCAAGAGCTTGGGGTACCTTCTCAGCACGGGGCTGTCCGGGTCCACGTAGTAAAGGCAGCCGCACCCCGACCGTTACCCGTCCAACAGCTCGAACACAGCTAGGAGGGACCATGTGAAGTAGCCTTTCGCATTCGAACCATTCCTTCACAGGCCAAAGGGAAATAGAGAGGTCAAAAAAATGTGCGCATTTGAGTTGTGCAATCCTTTGACCTGCAACGAGGCAACCAAAAGTTCTCACTCGTGTAACCCCATTCCAGGAAAAGAAAGTGCACTATGGAATCCTGAGTAGATTGTCGGAACAATATGATTACTTATATTTTTAGTAAACGATGATTTTGCCCTTTCCTATCCTCGACCAACTCCTCTAATCCATCGAATTCGTCTCCTTGAACATTGCTCCGACAAGACAATTCGCATGTTTTGATTGAAGTTTGTAGACTCGAGACTTGCTTTGACGAGTGCTTGTATTTTGTAGACTCGAGACTTGCTTTGACGAGTGCTTGTATGTTTTCGAATTCAACTTATCGACTATTAAAAGAAAGATCTTCTAGTCTGAACTAGTGTGCTCATATTGCATTCAACCATTAAGTGGGAACCTGGAAATCAACATCATATTTGACCTGCCCACGCGCACGCACGCAGAGAGAGAGAGAGAGAGAGAGAGAGAGAGAGAGAGAGAGATGGAGGGGTTTCCATGATTTTGCTTGAAGAACTCCAGCACCCCCTGCAAACCCCATGGAGTAAGCGGAAACTGCAATGAATGCGTCAGCAATTTCACTTTGATCTTCGCTGCAACGATAAACTCTTACCCCCAACAAAGGCAACGGTGCATTTTTTGTTGATGCATTTCCCTTCATAACTGCCATGGATGAAGAAGTCAGCCACTAGACTCTTGACTAGATGAGAAGTTTTCCAGTAAATTTCTTGTAAGCAATATGTTCTCGACACAATCAAGTATTCTTAAGAAAAAATTTACTAAATCAAATGTCGTTTAGCATGTTTATACGGCCATTCATATACACATGCTAAATCAAGTATTCTTAGTAAAATTTCTCTTTCCTTCTTCCTCCTCCGCTAGTCATCAGGCATCAGCAATGGCCGCAGCAAGCCACCAGCAAGGGCCGACCTGGCCGGCCTCAGACAAGGTTGAGCCTCATCGGCCTTGGGCTAGGTTGAGCTTGCCGGCCTCGCTACGGCGAGGTCGAGCTCGCCAGGGTGAGCTCGAGCCTTGCTGGCTTGTGCCTGTGGCCAGTCGTTGGCTCTTGCCAAGGCATGTCGGCTGGCAGAGGAGAAAGAAGGAAAAGAAAAAAAGGATGAACATAATGATGTTTCTTACGAGATGATGTGGGAAAGTTATGAGCAATCTCTTGTCCCCCTCCTAGCAATTTACGATGTGAATAAATCTCCCGAGAAAGTTCCTAGCAATCTCGTTTTGCTTAGACTCTACTCTTGTTAACCTTAAACGACCTACTCTTAGAATTTCAGAAAATCCATATTCCACCCAGCCCACACTATAAAAAAATATGTAATTTGCGATGAACTTTTTCTGTCGCAAATTTGCGACGGATTTTGTGACGGTTTTCTATTTCCGTCGCAAATTAGTGACGGAAAAAAACCGTCACAAATTTTGCGACGGAAATATATAACCGTCGCAAAATCCGTCGGACATTTGTGACGGAAAAAAGTTCGTCGCAAATTTCCGACGGAAAGTAAATCCGTCGCAAATTTGCGACGAAATCGAATGTTCGTCGCAAATCCGTCGCAAATTTGCGACGAAATCGAACGTTCGTCGCAAATTTGTAGTTTATTAGCCCGTGGTATTTCAACCCTATATGTCTTTCTCACTCTCTCGCTTTTCGCCCTCCTTCGTTGGTCTGAAATCGGCAAAATCCGCGTACGCACATATTAATCTTGGTGAAGTTTTTGTATCGGTAAGTATCATAGCTAGTTTCGTGATTATTAGTCGTTGAATTGTAATTTCTTTTTTTTTTATATATATTTATGTTTGTTTTTTTTTCGTATTTGCATCACCGGTTTAATGACTGGCGACACCTCGTCGGCCCTTACATGAGGGTGAACGGCCACACTGTTTTGCGACGAATATATAAAAATTCCATCGCAAATTTGCGATGGAATTTGGGATCCGTCGCAAATTTGCGACGGAAAGTAACTTCCATCGCAAATTTGCATTCCGTCGCAAATTTGCGACGGTTAAACTCCGTTTCCATCGCACATTAAAATTATTAAAAAATAATTTTTGATTGATAATTTTTTTTTGGGTATGTATCTAATTGAAGGTCTCGCAATCCAAGTAGACGTTGCAATTCTTATCAAATTAACCACTTTGTCCTACCAATATTTCAGTCAAATATTTGGATAAGTGTTCTTTACATAGTAATTTTTTCTATTTTTGCAATTTCATATTAATTGTTGCGTGAATAACAAAAATTATAATTTCCAAAATTTTATGATTTTAATTAAGAACAATAGATATGATATTTTAAATATTTTACCTGAATTTTTATTTTAATACAGACACAATGCAAAGAGAAAGAGTTTGGATGTATAATAAGAACTTACCTGGACGTCGAGGATTGACAGATGAGTTTCGTATTGGGTTGGAACTATTTTTAGACTTTGCTAGTAGTAAATATGAGTTCATGGATGGAAATAAGTTAAGGTGTCCGTGTAAAAAGTGCGGTAATGGTAAATTTCTTGTGCGTGATCAAGTTAGAGAACACCTTACTAGATTTGGATTTAGTCCGAACTATTATAATTGGACTTCCCATGGTGAACCATTTATATCTGATGAAGGATATGAAAGAAGTGACCAATTTTCAGTTAGGGAAGATGTGGTTATTATGAGCAATTGAACCCATACGAGAGGATGGTCATTGATGCAACTAGTAATAATTTTGTCACAGAATTAAATCAGGCAAGTACTAGTTTTACTCCTACACGTAAACAAGTGGGTACTAGTCATGCTTCACAATTGGAAGATATAAGAGTAACGGGTTTTGCTGATAATGTCTATAATGAAACTTTTCAATCTAATCAGTTCTGAGATGTGTTGAAAGCAGCAGATGAACCTTTATGGGCAGGTTGTGAGGACCACACTAATTTATCGGTGATAGCCCAACTATTAAATATCAAGACAGAACATAATGTGTCTGTGGATTGTTTCAACTCTTTTGTTGAGGTAATGCAGGAATCATTGCCTCGTGATAACATCATGCCAAGTGATTTTTATGATATGAAAAAGCTAGTGGATAACTTAGGTCTTCCGGTTATAAGGATTGATGAATGTAGTAGGGGTTGTATGATATATTGGAGAGATGATAAAAATGCAGAATCTTGCAAATTTTATAGCCAACCTAGGTACAAGATTAATAGGAGGCCGGGTCGTAATCAGAAGCGTAGACCATGCAAGCAAATGTTTTATCTGCCCTCAATCCCCGGATTGCAAAGGTTTTATGCATTTAAAGCCACTGCTGAACACATGACTTGGCATGCAAATCATGAAATAGAATAGGGTCTAATGTGTCATCCTTCATATGCGGAGGCATGGCAATATTTTGATAGAACATACCCTGAGTTTGCGATGGAGCCTCGGAACATCAGGTTAGGTCTCTGTGCCGATAGATTTGCTCCATTTGGGAAAACGGGAAAAAGTTATTCATGCTAGCCAGTTATCTTAACGCCGTACAATCTTCCACCTGGTATGTGCATGAAGACACTTTATATGTTTCTGACATTGATCGTGACAAGGCCGCAAAATCTGAAAAAGTTGATAGATGTTTATATACAACAATTGATTGAGGAAATACAACGACTATGGGTTGAAGGTGTCCCTACGTATGACGTTTCTACCGATCAAACATTTGTAATGAAGGCTGCCCTTCTTTGGACGATAAATGACTTTCCAGCTTACGGAATGTTATCTGGATGGAGTACAGCTGGGATCTTAGGATGTTCGATATGTTTGGAGAGGTCAAAGTCATTTAGATTAAAACATAGAAAGAAGCCCAGCTATTTTGATTGTCACAGACAATTTTTACCGCCAAATCATCCTTTCAGAAGGAATAAGAAAGAGTTCATCAAAAATATGGTTGAAAGAACGCGTCCACCATTGAGGTTGATCGGCGATCAAATTTGGGAGCTTGTGCAAAACTTTCCAACTGTTGTTAAGAACCCACACGGCACGACTTTTGGGTACGGAAGTACACATAAGTGGACAAAACGCAATATATTTTGGGATCTACCATATTGGAAAGCCTATCTTATTCATCGTAATCTTGACGTCATGCACATAGAAAAGAATGTTTTTGACAATGTCATAAATACTATGATGAATGTTGCTGGAAAAACAAAAGACAACTTGAACGCAAGAAAATATATGAGAGATATTTGCGATCGGCCAATACTAGCTGTGGATGCAAGCAGCAGGGGACCAAAACCGAAAGCAGTTTATACATTGGATAAGGAGCAGAGGCGAATTGTTTGTCAATGGTTGAAATCTGTATGGTTTCCTTATGGATATGCTTCGAATCTCGGGAGATGTGTTGTCGAATCTCGAGAGATGTGTTGATTTGAATGAATACAAGTTCATAGGTTTAAAGAGTCATGATTGTCACATCCTGATGGAAAGACTAATTTTGTATGGGGCGCCATTATAGAGTTAAGCAATTTCCTCCATGATATTTGCTCGACAGTGTTAAAAGCATTGCACATGGAAAAACTAGAGAGATATATTCAAATTATTCTTTGTAACTTAGAAAGGATATTTCCTCCAGCGTTTTTTGATTTGATGGAGCATCTCTTAGTTCACTTGCCTTATGAGGCCAAAGTTGCAGGTTCCGTCCAATTTCGATGGATGTATCCATTTGAGAGGTAATTTTTTTTTTAAAAACAGTTCAAATTAGTTTATCATATAATATGTTCCGATAAGCTTCTTTCTATTTCAACTAGATTCTTATATCATTTAAAGAAAAAAGTGAAGAATAAGGCACGTGTTGAAGCTTTAATTTGTAATGCATATATTGTGGAAGAAGTGACAACATTTGCATCATACTAGTTTGAGCCGCACATTCAGTGCAAGAGGCGAAAAGCAGATAGAAATGATGAGGGCCTCATTGATCCCAATTGTACAACATTCTCTATTTTCAATTATCTGAGTCGACCAAGCGGTGCATGTCAGTTTCGTTACTTATCAGGCGAAGAATTTCATGCAGCCCATACTTATATTTTACTGAACTGCCCATAAGTCGAGTCATACTTCAAGTAAGTGTAAATTTGCAAATATATGTTTTGTGTGTCAAATATTTGCTAATATTTATATGGTTTTTAATATTAGGATTTTCCAAACTGAAATATTTGGACTACAACCAAATGAGTTTGACCGTTTGTGCAATGAACAATTTGCAGCATGGTTCAAGACATATGTAAGTTGCCTATGGATCAAAATCAAGTTATTAAAATTATATACATCATTTAGTAAAATATTTATGGTAGACTTTGAATGTGCAACCTTAGGTTCACAATAATTATGATGAAATTGGAGGGCAATGATTGCTATATCATCTGTCACGGGGTCCACAGTTAAAAGTTCGAAGTTGGCTAGCATATTTCATAAATGGATATAATTTTCATACTCAAGAATATGGAATGGGAAAATCCACAATGAATAGTGGTGTATCTGTTCAGTCATCCAATAGTGGTAGTTCAGAAGATGATTTTTATGGCTTGTTGGATGAAATCATAGAGATTGAGTACCTTGGACCATTAATGATGCGGGTTGTGTTATTTAAGTGCACGTGGTTCGATCCCGTTAAAAGAATGAAGGTGCACACGAAGTTCAATTTGGTTGAAATAAATCACAAGAAAAGGTATATGAAGTATGAACCGTTTGTCTTGGCACAACAAGCAATTCAAGTATGTTATGCATCATATCCTAGTTTGAAACGTGACAAAATCGATTGGTAGGCTGTATGTAAAATCAAAGCACGAAGAAAAATCGAGTAATACTGGAAGGATAGAGCCTACCAACAAGAGGAAGTGTTTAACACGGTTGAAATTGAGGAATATAACATACCAACTTTACGAGATCCGTGTGGATCAATGATAGATGTGAATCCAACTGAAATTTGTGAATTAAATGTACAAGAATGTTCAGAATCTGATTTTCAGACAGATGACGAAGATAAGGACGAAGACGAGGACGAAGACGAAGACAAAAACGAAGATGAAGATTAAAATTTTTGTCACAAAATACTGCAGATGTGTAATTACTAATGTAACAAGTTCTATTTTGGTTGTTATCATTATTATTCTTGTTATTATTGTTATTGTGCTTTTTTATTATTGTTATTATCGACTATTCTTTTTATTTTAATTGATCGTCCGAAATTTTGTCCCAAAATGCCGACAAATCAAATATTATTAATGTGCCATAACATTTCCGATATTCTAATTTCCATTGCAAAATTTGAGATGCGAAATTTTACCGCTTGAAATTTGCGACGGATAATTTAATTCGTCGCAAATATTGCGATGGACAAGATCATTTCCGTCGCAAATTTACGACAGATAGGTAGGATCCGTCGCAAATTTGCGACAGACATATAGAGTCCGTCGCAAATTTTTTGTCGAAATTTTTTTCCATTGAAAATTTTTTGTTGGTCCAAATTTTGTGACGGACAAGTTGAGTCCGTTGCAAATTTTGCGAGCGAAATTTTACCGTTCGAAATTTGCAACGGTCGTAGAATTTCCGTTGCAAATTTGTGATAGAAAATATCTTGTCCGTCGCAAATTTGCGACGAACATTGCGACGGTTGTAGGATGTCCGTCGCAAATTTGCGACAGACGCGTTCAGTCCGTCGCAAATTTGTGAATTATTTGTTGCCGCCAACGCGCACAACCCTAATCTCTCACATCGCCAATCTCCGCCGTTGCCATCGCAGCCGTCGCGCTGTCGCCATCGCAGCCGTCGCGCCGTCGCCACCCAGCACGCCCGCCGTTCGTCGCCGGTCGCCCACGCAGGCTGGCCCGCCCGTTGCCAGTCGCTGGCCAGCGACCCCGCAGCCCCCTTGGCCAGTTGCCCGCTCCCCCCGCCGGTCGCCCCCTCGTCGTCCTAGCCGTCGCTGTCGTCTCTTTCCCTCTCGGCCGCCTTGCAGATCCCTCCCCCGCTCGACGCCGGTCGCCTGGCAGGCCCCCCCGACCGTTACCCACCCCCCTGTCCGCCTCGTCGCCGTCGTCCCCGCCTCGCCGCCCTCGCCCTCGCCTTCGCCGGCTCGCCTGGTTGCCCTTGTTGCCCCCGCCCTCGCCGCCGCCGACCAGCAGACCTCGCCCGGTCACCTTTGCCGGCAGGCCAATCGCCGCCGACGCCGTCGCCACCGTCGCCGCCGCCCGATCGCTGGCATTGCCGTCTCGCCGCCGGCCGTTGGCCAGTCGCTTGCCTCCCACTCGCCAGCCAGCCGCCCGCCTCCCACTTGGGGGCCGACGTCATCTCCCTCACCCGACACCGTCGCCGCCGCCCGATGCCGTCGCCACCGATCGACACCGTTGCGGCGGAGCTCCCCCGTCGTTCGCCCGGTTGTAGCCGAGCATCTGACTGACTAGTTACCATTTGGGTCCACGCTCGTGCCGGGACTGCCACTGTTCGATTGGCCGGTTTTTATTGTCCTTGAACCAAGTAAGCAACTCCCTAAACCCTAGTTAATATAATTAGGTAATTAATCGGATTTGTTTAGGGATTATTTATGATCACTTTTCGTTGGCTAGGTTACGGGTCAATTTTAGGATTGCATGTGGATTTGATCGATGGTCGACTGGTTAATTTGTCTATTATGTGGATGATTAAGCATTGAATGACGATAGAGTGATTGATTAAGCGTTTTCACGGAAAATGCTTCAAAATTGAATAATTCTATAAAAAATTATTAAAAATTACAGAATATTAAAACAACGGTATATGTTGATAACAAATATGAAATTTGACCGTAAAAGTTTTTTAAAATTTTTAACAAATTAAAATTTCATAATATTAGAAAAAGGCAAAAATTAATAGTGACTATCCATTTTGAGTAAAATTTAGATTTTTTAATGTTCCGGGAAAAAAATTATTTAAAAATGAAAATTTTTTATAACTTTATAAAATGGCTTAAAATAATTGTGGTCACCCATTGGGAGGGAAATTTTTTTTAATTTGAGTGCAAAAAAATTAAAAAAATATAAAATATCAAAACTGCATAGAATTGCCTAGAAAACATGTGTGGCCATCAACTTGTATTGAAATTTAATTTTTTTTAAAAGGTAGAAAAAAAAAGTAGAATTTAAAAATTTTCAAAACTTCACGGAATGGCTTATAATACCTGTGGCCACCCACTTTTAGTTATATTTAATTTTTTTAACATGCCCCAAAATTATTAAAATAAAGAATGAGAAAAATTTTGGAAATTTTACCTAATAGCTTAGACTACATGTGGCTACCCAATTTTAGTATGTACCAATTTTTTTATTTCACAGAAAAAAGTTTATATTAAAAAATAATAATTTAAAAATTCTTAAAATTTTTAAATTTCAAAACTTTACAGAATATGTTAGAATATCGGTGGCCACCAACTTTTAGTGAAATTTTTTTTTTAGATCCCAAAAAAAAATTTAACAATAATAACAATTTTTCTCTTACAAAACTTTACATAATGACTTGGAATACCTGTGGCCACCCACTTCCAGCGAAATTTAAATTTTTTGTACGTGGTCAAAAAAATTTTAATCAAAATGAATGCGATTCATATAGTGATGTTTGATACCTGTGGCCACCCCTATCGTGCTCATATATTGATGTTTCATATCAAAATGAACGAGATTTATAATATATTTGTTCGTAGGAAATTGCACATCATAAACACTCGACAGTGGGTCATTTCAAGGAAACATTTTCTCAGTCTTTCCATCAAAATGGTAAGTTTCGTCATGTACATCACTATGTGTCAGTAATACGTGTCCATAGTTCTTTACATATTCGCATAACCTTCCTACTTGTCAGTATAAACGTGGAGGTCACATGCCTAGAAGACAAGCCTTTTCCTCATCCTCGTCCCTGTCCCTTTCCTCTTCCCCTGTCATGTCATCTAACCCTCAACCACAATATGGTACGTCACAATATGGACATGTTGGCCCTTCATCCAACACTCAACAACATGTTACAGGACTTGGCCACATGCGAACTGAATGTCCTCCAGTTCAATCTCCTTTAGCTTCCTCTCCTTCCGTTTCATCCCATTATTCGGCGGAATAATCGAATATTGACGGAAACAGAGGTCAAGAAGATGACCAATTCTTCATATGCCCATTTGGAGATTCGTAAATACTTCATTTTTATTTTAGTATATGTAATCTTTACGGCTTTAGATATTGATGTCAACTGAATTGTCGATGTTGCACAATATCCGTATGATTGTAGATTCACGGATGCTACGTCTGTTGTGAGGGAATTGAACAAAATAGTAAGAAACTTTTGGATGGAAAAGTATACTACTTACAGAAATGTTCCACAAGAAGTGAAAGAAATGTGGTGGAATGAAT
This sequence comes from Syzygium aromaticum, assembly GCA_024500025.1. Taxonomy (NCBI): domain Eukaryota; kingdom Viridiplantae; phylum Streptophyta; class Magnoliopsida; order Myrtales; family Myrtaceae; genus Syzygium; species Syzygium aromaticum. The sequence goes on along the minus strand of CM044889.1, from coordinate 4,680,073 downwards.
TCAAGATAAGTTTTACATATTTTATTTTCTCACCAATTAAGTTTGGTGTAGTATATTGATGGTCAAGAATGATGTAAAGGGACCGGAACAATTCTATAGTTTTCGATACCTAAAGGACCAGATATTTTCCCCGACATGAACTTTACAAAATCTGTCTATATTTATCTAGTGCATGGTTATGGATATGTGATCATCATAATAACTTTCAATTTGTGTTTTTAATTATTGCAGCGGAAGTATAAATGGAAGGAAGCAGAAGACAATGAAGTGAGAAGAATTTTCGATAAGAAAATCGGTGATTTTATGCGAAATGTCATAAATAGAGCGAAGATCAAGCGAGTGAAGCCGTCTTTCTTTACAGCTAACAATTGGGCGGCAATTAACAGATTTTGGGCATCTGAACAGTGTCGGCAACTCTGTGAGCAGAATAAGAAGAATTGATCTTCTAGTTCTAGTAAGGGGTCAGCCACATATGCTGGGGGCTCTATCAACATTGCGGAGCATCGCAAACGACTGGTAAGTCTGTTAAATGAGTTATAAGTTAATTTAATTCAATTACTAATGTTTACATTTTGTAGGCACAAGAATTGGGGACGGAACCGACATTTGCAGCTACATTTGAACGCACATTTCAAAAGAAAGATAAGACATAGACTGACGATCGAGCAAAAGCTGTTAAGGTATGTAAAGTTATACTTTGGCTTATATGTAAACTATAATGAAAACCGTGAATGCTTTTAATATTTATGGTAGTGATTTTATTTTCATCTACATTGTTAATGTACGAAAAATATGATGAACTTGTAATGAGCAGTGCTAGTGGTGGTGATGATTGTCCTGATTCCGGGCCATCAGTTGATAATATGGCATTATGGATGGAGGCAACGGGTGGGGTGAAAAAAGAGAAAATATTTGGGATGGGATCGTTGTCAAGGATGTACATGCCGAATAGTCCTGCAAGTTTATCATCGACTGTGACTGGTCGAAGGAGGTCACGACAAGACGAGCAATTGACCCAAGAAGTGCATCGTCTGAATAACTTACTTGTTTAGAAGGACGAATAAATAAATAACTTGGAACAACAAATGAGACTCGCTATGCAACACCTTAACCTCAACCGCTATGACGATTCTCCTGTACCTCTAGCCAATCCAATAGGTCATGGGCACAACGATAACCAACACATTAATGCCGAGAATGCTAATGATGATGATGATTTTCTCCAGATTTTCTAGTTAAAATTCTCAAAATCGGGGATAAGTTTGTTTCATAATATTGATTTTTCATAATTTCACTCATATTTATATATAAGAACATTTATGTTCGTCCTGAAACATATTTTTGTTAACTCTTATTATTTTACACCTAGTTCCATATCCATGTATAAACGCTTCTTTTATAATCTGGACTGATTTATGTATAAACATTTCTTCAGGTTTCGACAAAAGTGAATACTTTTGATGTCCTGCCAAGGTACCAAAGCCGCGTCTTCTTGTGTATGGTTTTTCTGCGTTTTCTATGATTGTCCCGTCTCTTAGTTCATGTTTTAAATGTATTGTAAGATTGGATATCAAATAACATCATGTTAGACTCTGTAACTTTTCTTCAGTTATTTGTTTCAATTATATGTCATTGTGGCTGGTTTGTCAAAATCTATGGTTTGTCCGTTTTTCTGTTTCAATTATATGTCATTGTCTCCTTTGTTTGATGTGGACAAGAATTTATGGCCGAAATGATGTAAAAATAGCGACGAATATTTTACGCTGAATTTTGCGATCATTATAGTTCGTCACTAATTTGCGACGTTTAAATTTTGCGGTCGATTTTGCGACGAAATTTGTAATGAATTTTTCGACGAAATTTGCGATGGATAGTATTCGCGGCTAATTTGCGACTAATTTTGCGACTACATTTGCGACGAATTTTGCGACGGACAGAGTTCGTCGCAAATTTGCGACGGAATTTGCGATGGACAAAGTTCGTTGCAAATTTGTTATGGAATTTTGCAACACATTTTGCGACGAAATTTGTTACGGATAGAGTTCGTCACGAATTTTGCGACGGACAGAGTTCGTCCCAAATTTGTGACGGAATTTGCGACGAATTTTGCGACGGACATAGTTCGTCAGAAATTTGCAACGGAATGTATTCGTGGCTAATTTGCGACGAATTTTGCGACGAATGTGTTGCAATGAATTTATTTTCGTCGCAAATTTGCGATGAACTTTTAAATTTTCCGTCGCAAAATTTTGCGACGACCTAGTAGCGACGGAATTTTTTCCGTTGCAAAATTCGTCGCAAATTCCATTTGCGACGGATTTTTCCAAATTTTCCGTCGCAAATTTCGTCGCTAATCCAGTGTTTTTTTGTAGTGCCACCAAATATTAGTTTAAAATGGATTTGAGACCGATATTGCAACCTCTAGTTAAAAATGAATAAGAGCTCCCAGAAAATCTCCAAAAGTGAATTGGTCATAATGTACTGTTTATAATTTTAAGTTTCTTCCCTCCAGGAGTACATCAAATTGTTATATTTAAAAACAACCCCCATATAACCAATTACAAATAACTTTTTTTTGTAGCATTACTATCACGAAATTTCCCTTGTTTTTTAGGGCAATTATACAGTTATTAGCTATCTATCAAGAGTTAGCTTATGATTACAAATTCGACAATGAAAACATTATAAGTTAAGTCGCACGGATGGTTAGATCAGAATTTATATGCATCAAAAGAATTTGGTTTCTAGTAGAATATCTTTGATTCACCGCAGAAGCTGCTTTGAGCAACCAATGGCTGTTCTGCTCCAGTATCTTCTTCTGTGGAGAAAACTACTAATTGATGGCCAAAGCGAAATAGAATAATGTCGCGGTCACTCAGTCATGTAGGTACCGCAAAGTCCACAAACTACCGTGGTGGACTCGTCCGCTGCTATGGGGGGATGATACTCCATCCTTTTCACCCATTAGAAATCTCGGTCGCGACCGCCACCGAACTCGCACTGCCCGCGAGTCTCCTCGATTTTTATCTGCCTCTCATTTCCATCCTACCCACACGCGCAACCCTTTCACTCTCTCTGTCGTCGAACCCTCGTTTCCATTCTTCTTCGTGCGATCCGTTCTCGTTGATCTTCGTGTTCAGCCTCGCCAAGCGATTGTGTGCCCTCCTCAATTGAACCTCGATGCGTTTCGGCCGATTCCGTCTATTCATTCTCTGTAATTAGCGATGGAGGAAATTACGCTCACAGGCCTGTTGAAGAAGGCCGCGTCGGATTTCCCTTACAGGAGAGCCGTCTCCGCCCGCGGGGAGTTCGAGTTTGACCTGACGCATGCGTGGCTGCAGGAGCTTGTTGATCACGCCGCTGCGCTCCTTGCCGCCTACGGCATCGGCCCCAGCGATGTTGTCGCACTTGCTTTCCCCAACACCGTCGAGGTATGTCCCGATCATCGAGTCTGTTCACGAGTTATGACGCACGGCATGCCTTTTGTGTGAGTTTTCGTTCATGCAATGATGAGAATTCAAACGCGAAAATTCCTGATGATGGTGTTTAAATTCAAAAGTGCAATATCTGGGCAATATCTGGAAGATCGCGGTAACAATAACTATTTAATGATGAGATCAATCATTTATGAGAAAGATCGACTAGCAAATAGCTTGAAATAAAAGATGTTCCTTGGTGTTTTACACTACTTCGAGAACAGAGCAACGGAAATGGTGTCAATTTCGATAAAAAAAAAAAAAATATTTGCATCTAAGGCATGAAATTTCTGTGAGCGCGTGGTCGCTTTGACATCGCGAGTAATTGGGAAGAGCATGAAGGGCACTTTGTGTCGTGTCCAAAGGTTGTTTTTGGGATGTACAAGCATCGATCTATCTCAAAACCAAGTTAAAGCTTATCAAAAGGAGATGGATGGTTTTGATGGAATCAACCAGTGACAAACTAGTTGTCTGCATATTCTGAAAATATGTGTCTATCTCTATTCGGCGGGGAGTAGTGTGATACTTTAATGATTGGAAATATGTGTTTGTTTTTCACAGTTTGTGATACTGTTTCTGGCGGTAATCCGTTGCCGAGCCGCAGCGGCTCCACTCGACCCGGCCTACAAGGCTGCGGAGTTTGGGTACTACCTTTCCCACTTGCAATCGAAACTCCTATTGACACCGAATGAAGGAAACCGACTGGCTCATTCCGCTGCTTCCAAGCTTAACATCCCCCACCTAACCGCCAAACTTCACTCCGCCGATTCCAAAATCGCTCTCTCTTCGACTGACATAGAGCCAGATCTCGACTCGATGTCCAAAGTTATCAATGATCCCTCGGATGTAGCTCTCTACTTGTACGACTGTGACATCCCAGGTCACAATTTCTCGGAGTTAGCTCTGTACTTGCACAACCGTAACATCCCAGCTTTCCGCCAACGCGTGCAGTTTACTCAAAAGGAATTGGCTACAGTTCTGTCTGAAAAGCGTAAATACGCAAAGTCTCCTTATTCTGCTGGGAATCCTGTGATTAAGGATCCATTGCTCCATTATCGACGTTTAGTCCTTGACTTGTTGAGCTCTTTAGCTGCCGGGACCGCTGTGGCCCTCCCGGCGGCCACAACGGCTGCCAGGTCCTCAGCATCGAGATTTTCAGCAGATAAGATTTCAGGCAATGCCACGCGTCACACGGCAGATAAGGTTGCTAGGGTGCGTTACACGTCAAAAGTTGGCCGTCCATGTCGGAGCAATGATATGCCAGAGGGAAAGAATGCACCTAAGACCACCGAAGAGAACAAAACCGAGACCAAGAGAGGTGGAGAAGAAGGGAAATTAAAGCAAGAGTTGGATCTGACCCCAAAAAAAAGTAAAAAAAAGGAAAAGTTGACAAATCTGGGTGGGCCCAAGAAGTACTCCTACGGAGAGCTGAGCAGCGCGACCAATACCTTTGCGAGTGGCCTAAAATTGGGAGAAGGAGGTTCCGGGATCGTGTACAAAGGGCACATAGGAGAAAAACCGGTCGCTGTGAAGAAAATAACATCTAGTTCACGCCATGGGAGAGAGGAGTATATGTCCGAGGTGAAATCGTTGAGCCAACTTGGGCACATAAACTTGGTGCAACTTAAAGGTTATTGCCACGAGGCGAATAAATTTGTCCTGGTTTACGAATTCATTGGAGGAGGTAGCTTGGAGGATCATCTGTTTAAAGGCAGACCCTTGTTGACATGGAAAAGGAGATACAACATCGCTCTGGGATTAGCCTCGGCGCTGCACTACATGCAAAAACAATGTCGTCAATGCGTGATTCATAGGGATATCAAATCCAGCAACATCATGCTTGACGAAAAGTTCGAGGCCAAATTGGGGGATTTCGGCTTGGCTAAGCTAGTCAACCACACTAGAGACCCAAGCACAACCCGAGTGAAAGGAACACCGGGTTATTGGGCTCCGGAATACTTTCGAACAGGCAAGACAAGTAAGGAATCTGACATTTACAGTTTCGGAGTGGTCCTTTTGGAAATACTATGTGGGAGAAGAGTCTCCGACTCGGAACTAGCAGAACAAGGCGGCCTTGTTCTGTGGGTTTGGAAGCGTAGTGGGTGTAGGAGCTGGTGGAGGCGCCGGTTCTGGAATCTTCACCTTCCAGTGGACGAGAGACTCGGTAAGGATTTCGACAAGAAACAGGCAGAGGCCTTGATGATTGTGGGGCTATTGTGTGCTCATCCCATTGCTAGGTCTCGGCCTTCTATTGAACAGGTAATGGCCATTTTGAACTCGATGGTAGAGCCTCTCAAACTCTCCTCGAAGATGCCTAGTTTCAACGTATAATTGACCCGAAGGTCTCGTCCAGATACATTTGGCTTAGTAACTCATTTTGGTAATTGCTTATTTTGCTAATGCACTTCATTTCGTTCATACGTGTAAAATTCCGATTGCAACTCTAGATCCCTCTTGAAATGACACTGTTTGACATGATTTAATTTAAATAAATATTTTAACTACCGTGTAACAATCAGTAATAAATGAGAAGGGCAGTACAACAGCTTTTCTATAATGACCTATATTTCGAGCAAAATAAAAATAGACATCATTGAGGTACTATTATATCTTTCTTCTTCTCTTTTCAGAGCTCACTTATATAAATATCTAATCATAATTTTCCATTTTATAGATGTATAATCATAGTTTATCACTTTTAAGGAAAGCTACTGCAAGAACCTAAAGCAATATGCTAGTCTCATCCTCGCCTTCTAAAAGTTAATTTGTTTGTCGTCGGGAAACAAATTTATGAAAATGGCATTAAGGGCAATTTGTAGATAATGAAGCTGAGCTAGTACAGTATGTTTGATGATTCCGGGTCTTCTGGTCGCCTAAAACTCATGTCGTGGAATATCCAAGCCAGCAAAAATCGAGACTGGCCTAAATTCTAAGAAGCGGGAGACCAAGGTTATCGGGCCTGAGCCCGGGCCCATCCCGCTTGGCCCACCGCCGATGCCAGTGCTGGTGAAGAGCGAGTCGACGGAGGTGTGTAGCGGGAGGGTGAGCACCGGGTGCGCAAGGGTGTTGGCTTGGCTGGAAATGGTGCGGCGGAGGTCAGTCGTTGCAAGCCAATTCGACGGGCTCAAATGAAAAATCTCTCTGTCTGATCTGTCTCTGGGTTTCCGTTTTGCTTTTTCTCGAATATATGGATAGAAATAATGATCTAATCATTTCGTACGAGAAGAATGGTTATTGAAGAAACACTGACCATAACTTGTCCCGGTGGTTTTACTCATGTGTAACTTAATTGGTCATAATTCCAAGTAAGAAGGCGACGAATTTCGATGAATCCAGCTGTAAATGCTTAAAAAGGTACGGCATTAGATTGAACACATTGCCTCTGATCGAGAGGAACTTAACCATTGTGACCTCCAACGCTCGGTACTTTCTTCAACTTGTAATCCTTTAGGCAAGAGGACATATCTCCAATAAAATCGTTCTTCTCTCTCTGTTGTCCATTCGCATGATCGTATAATGAATATCTTTCTACATCTCCAATCTAAAGCATGAGAATCATCGATGAGAACAATATGACGATCAGGTGGTGATAAAACATGCTGTCACAAAACAAAAGCACCTCAATGGTCCTGCCCAGGCTTCTCCTCTTCAGAGCATAAAGCTCCGGCCACATGCGAAGAAAAGATAAAAGAGTGACCTCCCTCATCGAGAAAACGGTGGTATTGCATGATGAATCAAATGGTGAGCGTTATCTGCATCTTTTTGTGAATACACAACAGGACCAATCAATGTTATACTCACAAGCCAGATGAAGTGACACCTTAATAGTATTTCGTAAGCATGCGCCACCTATTTAAATGCAAAAACCGAAATGTCGAATTAAATTTACATATATATTATATTCACTACTTTGTTAGCATGGCTGGTGGCTGGCAAGGCCATCGTGGTTGTGGGCAAGCAGCCTCGTCCGCAGCTGCGCAATGGCCTCCCCTAGCCAGGAAAGGCTAGGCGAGGAAGTCCCACCCCTCACCAGCGACCGGTGAGGACTCGTCGACCCTCGCCCAATGGCTGTGAGGGTTACTGGGCCTAGGCCCTTGCCGGCCGCCAGCCAAAGTAAGAAAGCAATGAAGAAGGAAAAGAGAAAGAAAAGAAAAAAGGAAAAATAAAAAAATTGAAAAAACATATTAAAATAGTGTTAAAAATTGTCTACGTCAGCATCAACCGCGCCATGTAAGACGACTAATCTCCATGTCAGTGATTTCCAGTCAAAATTGGCCGAATGGATTTAATTGGTAAAACATGAAAATGTTTATGATTCTAATAGCAAAATCGAAATGTTTAGAAATTAGAACTAAATAGGCAAAAGTACAATGTGTCTGAAGTCAATCATGTCTTGTGAGAAGCCCGGCAAGGATTTTTCTCCTTTCCTCTTGGTGATGAGATTATGAATATTTTTGCTCCCATATTTTCAGCAATTCAATCGTGCACAAGCACATCTCACATATCCTCTGCCACAAACCTTAGCCAAAAAAAGAGAGACAAAGAGTTTGACTAAATGTCACATTGCATCAGATAAAAGGGCAAGGGGTAAAAAAAAAGGCACAAAATTTTACACGTAATCACTCTCTTGTGAAATTATTCTATGAATTCACATGTGATATTTATTCTATTTATTTTGGGCACTGTCTCGGAGGGATACTCGGTGTAATAGACGGAGGTGTGCAATAGGACTAAGTAGCAGTTAAACTAGACCCCAAGCTATTTACAATTCCGGTGAATGATAGACCTTAAGTGCTTCGTACTTTCACCTTCTTGCTTGCCCGTAAAACACCAAGCGCATAGGCCAATGATGACTAGTAAAACTTGGGTTCTTTTCACATAGGGAGTTAGCTGAGCAGACAATTGACCACCCTGTTGTTTTTGACACGCTCGTGTGCATGAAAGAGTCACCAAAACTGAATTACAGATGCTTATCTAACAGATTCGCCAAGCTTGTTATATCCACTGTTTCCATAGCATCATCGATATGGTCTTGATAAGTGATCTATAGAGGTAGATTATCGCAAGTCCCTTTAAAAGTCTACAGAAATGGAGTCGTGACCCTTATCTTTCAGATGTTGTAAGGTGCACCGCACGTTTTAGCTTGAGATTTAGGGTTCATAGGAGTAGGTTGTGCCCCAAAATCAGTGGGATATGATAAAGCCCGGTATACGTTAGATGAAAGCATTTCAGTACATGACAAGTTTCAAACGTGAAATCTCTCTCTATCTTGGGTTTTGAATGTTTGGACTTTAATACATATGGTTGGTCGGGGTATATTAGAGTCGCTTTCGAATATTCAGTTTTGATGAGGTCGGTTTGAATTAACGGGAGAATGTGATAGGGCCAGTGAATGCGTAAGCACTTGCTGATTTGGACAGATCAGGCAACCCTGCTATGATAATTATCTGTAACACACTAACAATAATGATCTTCACACATATTACCTTGAGCAATCCTAAAAATAAGCAAAACATCACAATCGAAATCATAAAATATTACCCGCAAGAAAGGTTGAGATCTCACCACGAGAATTATTGGACGGTGCAGATTAACTTCTTCTTTTTTCATTTTTCTCCTTTTTCCCCCTTTTGACCTTTTGCCTAAACAAAATGAAGTACAGACAAACGGCCTTGATCTCTTACGAGTGATGAAATATCATATAAAGAAGTCGAGATGTCTTGTTCTTATGTGATGTAAGCATTGATGCTTTCTTTATTCACTTCGTACATACATTGATATGCATTTTATCGTCTTCTACTTGAAAGCTCCAACCTTTTTGTATCCTTCGCTATTTCAATTTTTGTATCTTCTCAGAAAATGAAATCTACTTATTTTTATCGTTTCAATCCGAAAAGAAAAAAAACGGTGAGCCTCAATTCACCTGGACGACTCTGCTGTTCCATTTCCTAGAAAAGCATATCTTTTTTCCCATTCGTACTAATAGATTTATGAAAGAGTTGATAAGTGTAAAAAACTGTGTAAAAAGAAATTACCATTCACCTAATTTTCGACAACCTAGTAATGACCTACAAACATTTTTATGAAATTGTGAACTCTTTTTGACAATTTTTAAATTACTAAGGCTGTGTTCATTTGGGGAAAAATATTTTTTGAAAAAATATTTTCCGGATTTTCCGGTATTCGGGGGCGGAAGATAACTTTCTGGGGAAAATATTTTTCGATTGATGAAAAAAATCCTTCTGCAAGCTGGGGAAAATGACTTCCTCTTTTGAGAAAGAGGAAGTCATTTTCCCTTCTTTCTTGTTTGCCCTCACGTTGCCCTCAAGCCCTCTCGCCCTCTCGCCCTTGCCTCCTCTCGCATCGCTCTTTGTTTCTCATCTTTCTTAGGCCTTCTTCGTCTCGTCCCTCATCTTTAGATCTGATCGCTCTCCGTTGCTGGCTCACGCTTTGTCTCGCTCCTCATCTCTAGATCTGCTCGTTCTCCATTGCTGGCTCGCGCTTCCTCATATGCAGATCCACTCGTTCTCCGTTGCTGGCTTGCACTTCGTCTGGTCTCTCATCTCCATATCCGCTATGTGACATTCTGAATTTCAACCCATTTTTAGGATTTATAAAACGTGTAATTCGTCAGTGTGCTTATAGTAAAATCTCGCCCGGGAATTGATCACTCACGGTTATTGTTTTAAAATTGAGATTTCGCTAGAATCGCATTTGATTGAATTTGGCCGTTATTTAGAGCCCTAACTATGGTGTCGAATTTTTCGGAGTTTCGTGACTAATTTAATTGGACGGTGTCAATATTAGTGTGGCCAATCTCGATTTTGCCGGGGATAAGTGAAAAGTGAATTTTTGACCGGGTGCAAATTTGAACTGGTAGACCACTCTCGTAGTATATTTTTATTAGTACCCTTTTGGCCAAAAATCCTAAAATCGGGGACCGTCGGATCGTTTTTGGATTTAAATCGTGACCGTTGGATCGCAATTATTGCAATTTTGACTTGTCCTTCTCTCTCTCTCTCTCTCTCTCTCTCTCCTCCCCTCTTTCCCGCCGATCTCCTCTACCACGTTGACCCAGACCTCCCACCTACTCCTTCTTTCTCCTCTCCCTCTTTCTTTTCTTTTTCTTTTTCTTTTCTCCCTTTCTTCTTCTTCCTTGTTGCTTTTGCCCGTGCGTCTTCTGGCTTCTGCTCCGCTTCTGGCTTCTGTTCCTCCCGCAACCGCACCCCGCCGGAGCTGTCCGCTGCGCGCTGTCCGTTGCCTCGACCGAGGCCCGCCACCCCAGCTCCGCCCTAGTCGAGCCGAGCTGCTGTCGTCACCCTAGAACCGCCCGTTGTCGGATCGCCGAGCCGCACGCGGGTTGCGCCTCCCGCCGACCCAGCCACCGCCGTCCACCGCCAAGCGCCGCTCGTCCCCGCCGTGAACCACCGCCATCTTAGTCGCCGGCCAGCTCGTCAGGAGCCACCTCCGCCGCGCGGAACCTCCCCCACCGAGCTTGCCCTTGCCCGGTTCCGCCCACCGCCATGCACCGTCTGGCCGAGCTTGTCGTTGTTTACCGCCGCCGTCCACCTCCGACCGCCACCAGACGCCAACTCTGCTCGGAACAACCCAAGCCGCCACCACAGTGGCTGTTTCTTCGCTGTTCGTCGTTATCCGCCGGCCGCTAAGTCCGAACTGGAACCACCGCGGACCACCCTCGTTGCCGCCGTCGTTCTCGCGTCGACGCCGTCGTCAGTGGTGTAAGTTAACCCCTAATCCCGTGTTTAGGGTGTTAAACTTGCTTATGGTAGTTTAATTTATGTTTAGTTTATGTTAATTGTGGGTTAGTAATTAGTTAATTGTGTTTAGGGTTTAAGTTGTTAATTAGTTTGTTGTTATTGATTATTATTATTATTTCAATTATTTTCGGAATTTAAATATTATTTTATTAGTTAATATATTAATTCTGAATTAAATATTAATATTTTATTATTAAATAATTAATTTCTGAAAATTAAATATTATTATTTTCGGAAAATTTTCTAACGCCAATTATGATGCCAATGTTGGTTTTTGCCGTATAAGTCGGCGTATTTGGAAAATGATTTGATTGATTTTGATTCGAGAAAGTATTTTGAATTTTGGGAAAATTAAATTATTCTTGGATATTATTAATTAATTATATTCCGAATTTAATTATTATTATTTCGGGAAATTTATAATTTCAAATTATGATTTCTAGCTTGAACATTGGCGTGTATGCCGTGATTTTTCATATAAAATTATTTTTATAACAATTTATTTTGATCGGGAGTTTTAAGAAAATTTACGAGATTATTGGTATTAAATTTTTTTTATTTTTATGCTAGAAATTGATAGTGGTGTTTTTGTAATTAATACTTGTGTCGTTACCTAAGCTTGCAAATTGATTAACGGTTGCATGTGTGACCATGTGATATTGTTGTATGGCATTAATTAGAGCACGATTCATGTATGTATGGGCTAATTGAAAAGATAATAATTGGCCGGAATGCTTGTGTGCTTGTGTGGTCACACGTTGGAGCCGTCTTGCTGTGTATCGCTTGATGATGCCCGATTTATCGGATGTCTGGGGATAATCTGGAGTGCCGATACCCCGGATGCTTTGTCGAAGCTCGAGGTCGGACTTGATGCTCCTTACAGGATACCATCTTACTGTGTATCGTTTGATGTTGCCGTATTGGAATACCGTCATCCTGTGTATCATTTGACGTAGCCGTGCCCAACGGGGTGGGACGGAGCCCGGTTTTTACCGGTAAACTGCCATCTTGCTGCGTATCACTTGATGTGTAGTGGTCCCAAGGGGGCGTAATAATTGAAATACGTGTGATGCATAGTGCCTGATTATGTGGTAGAAATTGCTAGGCATGGTATGGGACGTGCCCAAGTGGATTCTATCTTATAATCGAGACACGCGCGACTGTGATGCATTAATGCATGGATAATTTATTTAAATGCTTCGGGTATGCGACATATGCATTTCATCAACGTGTGTATCAAGGCGAGGTAAGGATGCCTGTGGTTGCTGCTGTTGTTGCTGTTGTGCCTGTTAGGGACCCCCCGTGCGAGATGGCCTCTTAAGCGAGGCTTAGGCCGTTAACTTATTAAGATTTTATCTCATTTGTTGTTAAACCTTTGCAGGGCCTTAGCACGTCGTTGCTTCTGGTGCGGTTCGGAGTACCGCAGTTTTGGTTGGTCCCTGAGGGTTAGGCCCGGAAGCTGTTTTGGTTGGAGTAGGTTAACCCTAGCCTTTCTTTTTGCTAGCCTTTTTGTGGTGTGCCCGAAGTGGGCTTGTAAGAATATTCCCGGGGATTAATCAAGTGAGAACTAAAATACTGTTGTGTTTGGTTTTCCTCTGCTATCCCTGTTTATTGTCGTTGTCTGGGGTTTGTTATGTTCACTTCTGCATGCGTATTAAAAGATAAAATGAAGGGTCGGCGACGAGTCCTGGGACGTCGCATCTCAACGACTGAAGCGGGGTGTTACGCGTCCGTAGAGTTCAGGGCATGACATCCACGTCCCCGAATTGGTATAAGAGTAAGGTCAGCTCAATCCAAGTTTGATCGAGACCTGGAGTGATAAGGTGCAATGGGTTTTGGGATAGTGAGTTAGGAAGATATTAAGTGCATGTGTTTGTTTGTTAGTTTTCTCGTTCGTAAGCTAGTTGTTCAGGAATTCTAATTCCTTATTGGAATTGGAAAGCAAGTTTCTGTAAAGATCCTGTGAGATGGACAATCCTGAACCGAGAGCCCCTAGGAGAAGGGCTGAACCAAGTCAGGCTGGTGCCAGAAGAAGAGCACTAGGGGATCCTAAATTGGACCAGATCCTATAGGCTTTAGAGACCTTGATAGGACTGCAGGCTCAGAATCAAACTGCCGCTGCTGTGCCTGAACCTGGATTTGCACTTGCACTTGTGCCTGTAGATGTTCCATTAGTTGGCAATGAAAATGGGAATCAGCCCATGCACAAGTTGGTAGAGCAATTTCTGAAGCTTAAGCCGCCTAAGTTTACTGGCGCGGGTGATCCTGAGGCTGCAACCCTCTGGATCAAAGAGTTGGAAAAGGTTTTTGCTTTACTGAGATGTACAGATGAAGATAAGGTGACGCTGGCGGTCTACCAATTGCAAGGTAATGCCAATACTTGGTGGGAAGCTACCAAGAGGAGGGTATTTCTTGAAGGTACGACCCGGGTGTGGGGTGCCTTCGTGGAAGCTTTTTATAACAAGTATTTCTCGGACTGTGCTAAAGAGCAAAAGATGAACGAGTTTCAGCGTCTCCGACAGAACCAGTTGACGGTAGATCAGTGTGAGGCAAGGTTTGTTAAGCTGTCCCAGTATGCCTCGAGGTTGATTGAGGATCCAGTTGACAAGGCAATGAGGTTTAGGGATGGGCTGAAACCTAAGATTAAGGACCAACTGGTGCCCCTGAATCTAAAGAACTATGATGAGCTATATGAGAGGGCATAGTTGATAGAAAGGAACTTGGCTGAGAGGACAGCTGCGTCTGGATCGCGGTTTGTGCCAAATAAGGATAACCGTCGGTTTGGGAAGAAACCGATGGCAGGAGGTAGATTTCCCATCCCTTATAATAAGAAAGGTGGAGTGAGAAAGCCGGGGTACAACAACAACAATGGCCCTTGTCGATCCTGTGGAAGGCACTATGGATCAGCTCCATGCCCTATGAGGATGGGAGCTTGCTTTGGATGTGGCCAGCACGGCCACCACATGAGAGATTGTCCACGCCAAGCAGTGGGAGCGCAAAGACCAATGCAGCAGGTGGGACAACTTGCAAGAAATGCACCGCCAAACCAGTTGAACCGACCCCAAGTGCAAGGAAGGGTCTATGCTGTCACGAGGAAGGAGGCGGAGGACTCGCCTGCCGTCATTACAGGTATGGTTTCATTACACGACCATGCTGCCTATGCCTTGTTTGATTCTGGAGCTACGCATTCGTTTGTGGCAAAACAATTTATGGAATTAGTGGGGTTAAGTCCGAAATCACTTGGAGTAGTTTATAGTATTTCTACCTCTTTAAAGGATAGCATAGTGTCTGCAGTAGGCTGTACTGGTTGTAAGTTATCTGTTGGTGGTCGTGAGGACATCATAGATTTGATTGTTTTGACGATGTTCGACTTTGACGTGATTATTGGAATGGATTGGCTCACCAAGCAACGAGCCATGGTAAATTGTTATCGTAAGACGATATAGTTTGAGTCAGTAGGAAGTGTCGGTTTTGAGTTTGTCGGAAATCGAGGAGGTCCTTCGATCCCTTTAATCTCATCATTGGAAGTCACTCGATTATTGGATGAGGGTTGCCAGGGCTATTTGGCAACTGTAGTTGACACTTTGGTAGAGGAATCGAGGATGCAAGACATTTCTGTGATACGAGAATTTTCGAATGTTTTCCCTAAGGAATTGCCTGGATTGCCCCCAGAAAGGGAAATAGAGTTTGTTATTGAGTTAGTCCCTGGAACGGAACCGATTTATAAGGTACCTTACAGAATGACATTATCGGAATTGAAGGAATTAAAGGTTCAAATGCAAGAATTGTTGGACAAAGGATTTATTCGTCCTAGTGCATCGTCTTGGGGAACGCCAGTTCTCTTTGCAAGGAAGAAGGACGGATCGTTGTGCCTTTGCATCGGCTATCGGCAGCTCAATCAGGTGACGGTTAAGAATAAGTATCCGTTGCCTAGGATAGATGATTTGTTCGACCAACTTCAAGGAGTTTCGGTATTCTCGAAGATAGACCTAAGAACAGGTTATCACCAGTTGAGGATTAGAAAGGAAGATATATCGAAGACGGCATTTAGAACGCGTTATGAATACTATGAGTTTACCGTGATGCCATTTGGTTTGACAAATGCACCTGCAGCTTTTATGGGCTTGATGAACAGGGTGTTCAAGGAGTATTTGGACAAGTTCGTGATCGTGTTCATTGATGATATTTTGGTGTATTCAAGGAGTTCAGAGGAACACCAACAGCATTTGAGGATAGTGCTGCAAACTCTTCGAGATTATAAGTTATATGCCAAATTTAGCAAGTGCGAGTTTTGGTTAACTCGAGTAGCTTTTCTTGGACACGTGGTTTCTTGAGAAGGAATTTCAGTGGACCCGGCTAAGATTGAGGCAATTATGGATTGGCCTAGACCAACGACGGTAACTGAAATTCGGAGTTTCTTGGGATTGGCTAGTTATTATAGAAGGTTCATGGAAAAGTTTTCTAATATAGCCATGCCCTTGACGAGATTATTGAAAAAGGACACGAAGTTTGAATGGACGGATAAATGTGAACGTAGTTTTCAAGAGCTTAAGCAGAAGCTAACTACTGCGCCTGTTCTAACATTACCGTCTGGTTCATGAGGATATGAAATTTACAGCGACGTGTCATACTGAGGATTGGGATGTGTTTTAATGTAATATGGGAGAGTTGTGGCATATGTGTGCAAACAATTAAGACCACACGAATTAAATTACCCGACGCACGACTTGGAATTAGCTGCTATCATATTTGCACTTAAGATTTGGAGACATTATCTGTGCGGAGAAAGGTTTTATATTTATACGGATCATGAGAGTCTAAAATATCTATTCTCGCAGAAAGAATTGAATATGAGATAGCGTAGATGGATGGAGCTGCTTAAAGACTATGATTGCGATATTTTGCATCATCCGGATATGGCTAACAAGGTAGCCGATGCGTTGAGCCGAAAGTCCTCGATTGCGCATATGATGGTTCAAGAATGGATTTTGCTTGAAGGAATCCGGGACTCAGATTTCAAGTTCGAGGTAAGTCACCTCTTAAGTTTAATGGCTACTCTCAGAATCGAGCCTGAAGTACAAATTAGGATTAAAGCAGCGCAACCTTCGGATCTTGAGCTGCAAAAGATTCTGCAAATGGACGCAACTAAGAGAAAACCTGACTTTCAAGTATCCGATGATGGGATCTTGAAGTTTCGTGGACGGTTGTGTGTGCCCAATGATGAGGGACTTAAGGAGGAAATTTTAGCGGAAGCTCATCGCAGTAACTACAGTATTCATCCGGGCAGCACAAAGATGTATCAGAATCTTCACCAACATTATTGGTGAAATGGCATGAAAGGAGATATTGCCAAGCATGTGGATAGATGTTTAACATGCCAACAGGTGAAGGCTCAACACTGTAAACCAGGTGGACTATTGTAACCGTTGGAAATACCAGGATGGAAATGGGAGCATATCACGATAGATTTCGTAATGGGTCTACCGAGGAGCCAAAGAGGTAATGATTCCATCTGGGTCGTGGTAGATAGACTCACAAAGTCTACTCATTTCATCCCGGTGCGAAAGGATTTTGCTATGGACAAGTATGCTGAGTTATATGTGAGATATATAGTTCGTCTTCATGGTGTGCCGGTGACGATTACGTCAGATCAAGACCCCAAGTTCACCGCCACGTTCTAGAAGAGTCTTCAAGGCGCCATGGGAACAAAGTTACAGTATAATATTGCTTTTCATCCGCAGACAGATGGACAATCTGAGATAACGATTCAGACTCTCGAGGATATGCTGCGAGCCTGCGTTTTGGATTTCAAAGGAAGTTGGGAAGAACAGTTACATCTCGTAGAATTCGCGTACAACAACAGTTATCAGCAGAGTATCAAAATGACACCTTTCGAAGCACTTTATGCCAGACCTTGTAGGACTCAAATTTGTTGAAACGAAGTTGGAGAACGAAAGATTTCGGGACCCGAGTTGGTGCAACAGTCGTCGGATGCTGTTAAGGTCATCATGGATAAGCTAAGGACTGCTCAAGGTCGCCAAAAGAATTATGCAGAATGGAGACGTAGGCCTTTGGAATTTCAAGTGGGAGACCACGTTTTCCTCAAGGTGTCACCAATGAGAGGATTATCACGGTTTGGCAAGAAAGGAAAGTTAAGCCCGAGATACGTGAGTCCATTCGAGGTTTTAGAGAGGATTGGTACTCTGGCCTACCGTCTCGCACTACCGCCCAATTTGTCCCAAGTTCACAATGTGTTCCATGTGTCCATGCTAAGGAAATATAAATCAGACCTGACCCACATGTTGAATTATAAAGATATAGAAGTAGACGATAGAGTGTCGTACGTGGAAATGCCGGTCATGATTGATGACAGAATGGAACGAGTTTTGCGAAACAAGATAATTCCGATGGTCAAGGTGATTTGGGAGTACCATGGAATCGAAGGTGCGACGTGGGAAAGCGAAGAGTTGATGCGACACCAATACCCCCATTTGTTTGAGTGATAGGGTTGGATTGTAAATTTCGAGAACGAAATTTTTGTAAGGGGGAAAGAGTTGTGACATTCCGAATTTCGACCCATTTTGGGATTTATAAAACGTGTAATTCGTCAGTGTGCTTATAGTAAAATCTCGCCCGGGAATTGATCACTCCCGGTTATTGTTTTAAAATTGAGATTTCGTTAGAATCGCATTTGATCGAATTTGGCCGTTATTTAGAGCCCGAACTATGGTGTTGAATTTTTCGGAGTTCCGTGACTAATTTAATTGGACGGCGTCGATATTAGTGTGGCCAATCTCGATTTTGCCGAGGATAAGTGAAAAGTGAATTTTTGATCGGGTGCAAATTTGGACTGGTAGACCACCCTCGCAGTGTATTTTTATTAGTACCTTTTTGGCCAAAAATCCTAAAATTATTAATTAGGATTTTTCGGGGACCGTTGGATCGTTTCTGGATTTAAATCGTGACCGTTGAATCGCAATTATTGCGATTTTAACTTGTCATTCTCTCTCTCTCTCTCTCCTCCCCTCTTTCCCGCCGGTCTCTTCTGCCACGTTGACCCAGACCTCCCACCTACTCCTTCTTTCTCCTCTCCCTCTTTCTTTTCCTTTTCTTTTTCTTTTCTCCCTTTCTTCTTCTTCCTTGTTGCTTCTGCCTGTGCGTCTTCTGGCTTCTGTTCCTCCCGCGATCACACCTCGCCGGAGCTGTCCGCCGCGTTCTGTCCGTCGCCTCGACCGAGGCGCGCCACCCCGGCTCTGCCCTAGTCGAGCCGAGCTGCTGTCGTCACCCTAAAACCGCCCGTCGTCGGATCGCCGAGCCGCACATGGGTTGCGCCTCCTACCGACCCAACCACCGCCGTCCTCTGCCAAGCGCCACTCCTCCCCGCCGTGAACCACTGCCGTCCCAGTCGCCGGCTAGCTCATCAGGAGCCACCTCCGCCCCGCGGAACCTCCCCCACCGAGCTCGCCCTTGCTCGGTTTCGCCCACCGCCGTGCACCGTCCGGCCGAGCTTGCTGTCGTTTATCGCCGCCGTCCACCTTCGACCGCCACCAGACGCCAACTCTGCTCGGAACAACCCAAGCCGCGCCGATCCAGCCACCACAACGGCTGTTTCTTCGCCGTTCGTCGTTGTCCGCCGGCCGCCGAGTCCGAACCAGAACCACCGCGGACCGCCCTCATCGCCGCCGTTGTTCTCGTGTCGACGCCGTCATTAGTGGTGTAAGTTAACCCCTAATCCCGTGTTTAGGGTATTAAACTTGCTTATGGTAGTTTAATTTATGTTTAGTTTATGTTAATTGTGGGTTAGTAATTAGTTAATTGTGTTTAGGGTTTAAGTTGTTAATTAGTTTATTGTTATTGTTTATTATTATTATTTCAATTATTTTCGGAATTTAAATATTATTTTATTAGTTAATATATTAATTCTGAATTAAATATTAATATTTTATTATTAAATAATTAATTTCTGAAAATTAAATATTATTATTTTCGGAAAATTTTCTAACGCCAATTATGATGCCAATGTTGGTTTTCACCGTATAAGTCGACGTATTTGGAAAATGATTTGATTGATTTTGATTCGAGAAAGTATTTTGAATTTTGGGAAAATTAAATTATTCTTGGATATTATTAATTAATTATATTCCAAATTTAATTATTATTATTTCGGGAAATTTATAATTTCAAATTATGATTTCTAGCTTGAACATTGGCGTGTATGCCGTGATTTGTCGTATAAAATTACTTTTATGACAATTTATTTTGATCGGGAGTTTCAAGAAAATTTACGAGATTATTGATATTAAATTGTTTTTATTTTTATGTCAGAAATTGATAGTGGTGTTTTGTGATTAATACTTGTGTCGTTACCGAAGCTTGCAAATTGATTGACGGTTGCATGTGTGACCATGTGATATTGTTGTATGGCATTAATTAGAGTACGATTTATGTGTGCATGAGCTAATTGAAAAGATAATAATTGACCGGAATGCTTGTGTGCTTGTGTGGTCACACGTTGGAGCCGCCTTGCTGTGTATCGCTTGACGATGCCCGATTTATCGGATGCCTGGGGATAATCTGGAGTGCCGATACTCCGGATGTCTTGTCGCGGCCCGAGACCGGACTTGATGCTTCTTACGGGATACCATATTACTGTGTATCGTTTGATGTTGCCGTATTGAAATGCCGTCATCCTGTGTATCGTTTGACGTAGCCGTGCCCAACGGGGTGGGACGGAGCCCGGTTTTTACCGGTAGACTGCCATCTTGCTGCGTATCGCTTAATGTGTAGTGGCCCCGGGGGGCGTAATAATTGAAATACATGTGATGCATAGTGCCTAATTATGTGGTAGAAATTGCTAAGCATGGTATGGGACGTGCCCAAGTGGATTTTATTTTATAATCGAGACACGCGCGACTGTGATGCATTAATGCATGGATAATTTATTTAAATGCTTCGGGTATGCGACATATGCATTTCATCAACGTGTGTATCAAGGCGAGGAAAGGATGCATGTGGTTGCTGCTGTTGTGCCTATTGGGGACCCCCGTGCGAGTTGGTCTCCTAAGCGGGGCTTGGGCCATTAACTTATTGAGATTTTATCTCATTTATTGTTAAACATTTTCAGGGCCTTAGCACGTCGTTACCTCTGGTGAGGTTCGGAGTACCGCAGTTTTGGTTGGTCCCTGAGGGTTAGGCTCGGGAGCTGTTTTGATTGGAGTAGGTTAACCTTAGCTTTTCTTTTTGCTGGCCTTTTTGTGGTAGCGCCCGAAGTGGGCTTGTAAGAATATTCCTGGGGATTAATTAAGTGAGAACTAAAATACTGTTGTGTTTGGTTTTCCTCTGCTATCCCTATTTATTGTCGTTGTTTGGGGTTTGTTGTGTTCGCTTCCGCATGCGTATTAAAAGATAAAATGAAGGGTCGGCGACGAGTCCTGGGACATCGCATCTCAACGACCGAAGTGGGGTGTTCCACGTTCGTAGGGTTCGGGGCATGACACGCTACTTCTCCGTTGTTGGCTCGCGCTTCATCTGGTCCCTCTTCTCGTCCCACCTAGACGTGATTCCGAGGTAATCTTCTCATCCCACCGAGACGTGATTCTGAGGAACGCCGAGGCGCTATTAGCAGTTAGGTCTTCGTCTATTTGTCTGTTCGGGTTGTTGGTTAATTGAGCGTGTTGTCGATTCGTTATTTATGGGTATGACGGGGATGTTGCATTCTAGGGTTGGGGACGGCTGACTGGTCGAATTGATTACGGAGTTCGTTAGATCTTTAGGTGTTTGTTATGTTGTCGGGTTGACATGATCTAGTTTGCTTTTTGGCGTTCCTTTTGGTTCAGGGAGCCATTCATCAAGTTCCCCAAGACTGTTCAGATTTTTAGAGGAAGAGGAGAATTCTGAGGCAGAAGTTGAAGGTTCCGCCAGCTTTGAACCAGTTCACTAAGACCCTCGACAAGAACTTGGGTATACAGTAAAAAAAAGTTCTTTTGCTTTCATGTATCTGAATATTGTGGTCAAAAGAATCTTTAGATGCACTTGTGTTTTGCAATAACTAGTTCTTCTTGCTTTGCTCTCTGCCAAAATATAATATCTGAGATGCGATTATGAGAAATGGCTATTTCGTTTGACTTTTTATAGATTATTTGTATTGGATTGACAGGTCCATCCTTCTCATGAAAAGTATCTAAATAAGATGATTGATATGTATGATGAGATGTCCTTGGTGGTTGGGAGAGATATGGCTACCGGAAGCTTTGCTAAGCAGCTTGGAGATGTTGATGTAACGGAAGTTGACTCCTCACCGATTGATTTAGACGATGACTTTGATGAGTTGATGAAGGGATTGAAAACATCTTCATCTACCATGCCTTCGGAAAAGAGGGCCCACAAAAGACAAAGATGTTTCGACAATGATGATAAATATGCTCCATTTTCAAAACAACTTGGAGAGATGGCATTGGCGATTAAATCATTAGGTCAAAGCAATGTTAATTACTCTCAACTGTACAATGAGGTGATGAAGGTGGATGGTATGATGAAGTTTCCCTTGGATCGGTTTTTGACTACCTAGTTGAGAATGAAAAAATTGGAAAAACATTCATGGTGAAGAGTGTGAATCTTAAGAAAGTGTGGATTGATAAATTTCTAGCCAAAGGAGAACTATGACATATTTTGTAGAGCTTTGCTGTTAAAAGATTCATGTGTTTCTTTTTATATTGTTAGTGTTAGTACTCCAAGAGATGAAGTTTGATGTAAGGTTGGTATGTATTGGCTTTTCTATGACTAGTGATCTCAGTGTGGACTATGCATTTCAACTTAAAGAATGGTTACCCTTTGTTGTGAAGTGATTCTATATTGTTTATTGGATATGAAGTTGTGAATTTTCTCCCTTCCGCATGTCTAGCTAATCAAAATTTGGCTTCTGAGGAATGTCCAATACCTCATTTTGGTAAGATTGGTAGTGTTCTAATATCTTTCTTGTTTATGCATAATTGTCTAAATCTTTTATACTATCAAGATCTTTAGACATCTGCCGTAGAGTTTGTTCTATTTGTGTTGAGTCTCCATGCTAGGTGACAACAAGTGGATCCAAAAATGCCATCGTTCTGGAATCATATGAGTTTGTTCTGTTTGTGTTGAGTCTCCATTCTAGGTGATATTGAGTTGATCCAAGAATTGCAACCATTTCTACAATGATGCTTGCATTAAGCTCACTAGAAATCCTATGCATAAAAGGCAAGTGCATGCCCAAGTGGTGAAGTCTGGAAAATATTTTACTTGCTGAACGGCAGAAAATATTTTCCGGAACTTTTTCAGATTTCAACCGAACAAAAGAAAATGACTTCCGAGGAAAATATTTTTCAGAAAAATGACTTCCGGAAAAATATTTTTCAGAAATAGGTCATTTTCCGTCAAACGAACAGAGCCTAACTTTTCTTATCTTTTACCAACTTTTACTGCATTTCTTGTCAACACTTTGAACTTATCTCTTATAGGAATTTGTCAATCTTGTCTTACCAACTTTTTTTTGGATTAAATTACCAACTTATTTTGAGTTAACAACTTCCATAATACCATTAAAAAAACTCCAAAATGGTAAATTCGGTCCACACTTATCCCAAATTTATCTCGAGATTTTGGTAAATTTGTCACGATTGTACTAATTTAGATTTTTTTATGATATGAAAATTAATTTGAAGCAAATGTGGTACGGGTGTGCCGGTTTGGGATTCTTGGTGACAAAAAAAACTAGTTTTGGTTAAATGTGGCACGTTTGTACTAATTTGAGATTTTTTGTCGTATTAGTTTGCATCAATTTAAGATTTTTTGTGGTATTAGCCCATTTTTTATTATCATCTCTTTTTATAATTAAGTTACCAATTTTTATTTGCAAGACTTCGTAACTTTTCACCCATTAGAGTGCCGACTAGTTTTAGTTTACCATTTGAGTTGCTTACCGGTGTCCATTTTTTTCCCTAAATTTACTAACTTTTCTATTGAGTTACCCATTTTTATATGCCTTACATACCAACAGTAAAATTTACCAATCGTAATTAGAGTAATTCTTCAATCGAGTTACCGATTAGTGTTGCATGGCCAACTTTTATTGAGTTAGTTAACAAAGTTTATTTGTTTTTTTCTAAGTTACCAAGTTCTCTTATCTCCGCTGCTAAAAAAGGTTCTCTTGTCTTTGATAAAAAAAAGCCTATGTTGTCATGAACCAATTTTATTTTATTACCTTTTAAAACAATGGCTTAAACTTACAACCGAGCTATTACATAAAAGAACCAATATTTATTTGTGTGACCTACCAACTTTTCTCCTATTAAGTTACTAATTAGTTTTGGATTGCTAGCTCTCATTTGAATTGCAACCAACGTTTACTTATTTATTATACTTAAATTCACCAATGAGTTATCACTTTTTTTTTTTGCCTTACTTATTGAGTTGTTTTACCAACTCTTTTTAAAAATTACCAACCTTAGTTAGAGCAATTTGTAACTTTTCGCCAATAAAGTTCTTACATAATCTTGCGTTACCAACTCTTATTTGAGTTAGTTATCAGTGTTAATTTGGCCGTTGTCAATTTCTCTTATATTTGGCAGAAAAAGAAACTTCTCTCATTATTTACTAACTTTTTTTTACCTTTCATATCAATTGCTTATATTTACATACTATAACATGAAATTACCAACCTTTATTTGTATGACTCACTAACTTTTCTCCACTTAAGTTACTAACTAGTTTTGACTTATCAATTCTTATTGGAGTTGCTTACTAATGTTTATTTATTTTTTCTTAAATTTACCAATGAGTTACCACTTTTACTTGCCTTGCGTACTAATATTTTTAATTAAAAAACTTTTTTTGTTAGAAATTACAAGCCTCAATTAGAGTGATTACGAACTTTTCTTCACTTAAGTTACAACTTATTTTGTGTTGTTAGCTATTAGTTACTTCCATTTTCTTAGTTTTTAAATTACCATTTTATCTTTATAATTTTTTTCTTTTTCCAACTTTCATATACATTTCTAATCAACGTCTTAAATTTTACAAATTATTACATAAAATTACCAACATTTGTTTATGTGACTTACTAACTTTTCTCAAATTAAGTTACCAATTAGGTTTGGGTTACTAACTCTCATTTGAGTTGCTCACCAACTTTTTATTTATTTTTGGTAATTTGCCCAATTTTTGTGTTGAGTTATGATTTCATTCGCCGTATGTATCAATCATTTTCTACAATTAAGCTACCAACTAGTTTTGTTAAGCAACTTATATCTGAGTTAGTTATTAATATTTTTCTTCTTCTTTTTTAAATTACCAACTTTCTCTTATCTCTAACAAAAAAAAAACATCTTATCTTTTACCAACTTTTATCATTCTTACAACACACTACAATTATAAGCTACCATGTGAAATTACCAACATTTATTTAAGCGACTTCAACTAAATTTTTTACCAGTAAAGATACCAAATAGAAAAGTTGATAAGTCAAGAAAAACCAAATAAACATTGGTAACTTTTGGGAGTTGGTAGCTCAAAACTAGTTGATTACTTAATCGGGAAAAAATTGATGTATAAATCACTTAAATTAAAGTTGGTATGTTCATATAACAGTTTGTAAGTTTAAGGCGTAGTTGAGAAAGGTAATTTAAAGTTGATAAAGGTCAGAAAAGTAGGTAATTAAAATAAAAAAAAGCCTCATATATAACTCAAATGATATTTGGTAACTCAATTGCTAGTTGGTAATTTAATCGAAGAAAAATTTGTAAGTTAGCGTAATTAAGGTCAGTAATTTGTAAAAAGAGTTGCTCAATTTAAGGTGTTGCTAAGAAATGCAAATAAAAATTTGTAATAGATAAGAAAGAGTAAAATTTACCCATCTCGCAGATTCTTCCTAGAAGACATGGACGTCGCCTTTAAATTGATAAAAAAAGACATAATAGCAGGACTCAATTCTTCTATGTTTAACTTGTTTTCACACAGACAAAAAAGACAACAGGAAGACTGGACTCATTGTAGTATCACTGATCTACATCTTGGTCTGATGATGCCCTTAATTAATTTTAAATCCGCCACCCAATCATCTAATCAGACTGGTAACATGTTTCCCGCGAACATTCTCCCGCATACGATAATCCAGACCTTTCAGCCGGCCATTCTGAACCACATTCTGCGTCTTTCCTAGTAACACGCCGTCCGTCAAGGCTATTTCTAGGTTCCAATCGAATCCCGCTGAGCAAGTGCACTTTTCAGTTCGAGGCTCGCCACTGTGATTGTCACTTCGCCACCGGAGTTTCGTGCACTCACCACTTTTTTCAGTTTTAATCAAAGCCGAGCGGTGAGAATGATGGATGAAGATGTTGAGCTGCCCATTGAGGCTCCACACGGTGCCTTTGAGTTCACAGATAGTAAGCAATCAGATGTGCAACAAATTATGAACATCCAGCATGAAAAGGTTTGGAAGACATGAAGATCAGCCTCAAGCACCCACATCCACATGAGTACTAGTCTTGATTATCTCTCTGCTCAAACCCTTTTCAGCTTCAGCTACACACTTTGACAACACATCTTTCAATTTCCCATCCTTTGGCTCCGAGAGCCTCAAGCTCTTAAACTTTCAGAGGAATGCCTCTGTGCTGTCTTCTTACCTACATCTCAGCCTACGCCAGCCGAACCAGAGCCTCAATGGCACCAGCGGCTGAGCTACGTATTCCGGGAAAGTGCATCTTTGGGACAAGGCCACGGGGAATGAGGTGGATTTCACTGCCGGGTTTATGTTCAGCATCGACTCTCAACATAGAATCCCTGGGATCCTGTCGCTTCACATCTTGGTATAGATGTGAATGACCTCAGGTCCGTGGCCAATGTCACCGTCTCATGGTTGACCAACAAAATCATGAATGGTGGGTTGATTAATGCTTCGATAAAGTACGATTCGCAGGCGAGAAATTTGAGTGTTGTCTTGATGGATGTAGATTATATCAGTAACTCCGTCAGTCTTCACTATGCCCCACTCAGCTTAAGGGATTTTTTGCCAGAGCGGGTGGAGGTTGGTTTCTCAGCTGCCACCGGAGCTGCATATGAGTATCACATTGTCCATTCATGGGAATTTAGCTCCAGTTTACGGCTCCGGGCTGGAAAGTTTCCCGACTCCTGGTGGAATTGGCGGATTATAGTCGTGGTCTGTGTCATTAAATCGGCAGCAATCATTGTCATTGTCATGTTAATTGTTTGGGTACGTAATTGGTCAAATGTCGCTCGTCCTTCTACCATGAGCAATGATATGCCAGTGGGAAGTAATGCACCTTCGACAGCCGGGAGAGGTGGAGAAGAAGGCAATGCTAGCGCGACATTAACGGGAAAGTTGGCATACCTGGGTGGGCCCAATAAGTTCTCCTATGAAGAGTTGAGGATGGCGACCAATTCTTTTGCAAGTGACCAGAAATTGGGAGAAGGAGACTTCGGATCTTTTACAAAGGGCACATAGGAGAAGCTCGCACGCCGGTCGCTGTGAAGAAAATAACATCTGGTTCACGCCAAGGGATAGAGGAGTATATATCCGAGGTGAAATCGTTGAGCCAACTTGGGCACATAGACTTGGTGCGACTCATAGGCTATTGTCACGAGGTGAATGAATTCGTCCTGGTTTATGAATCTTTTGGAGGAGGTAGCTTGGACGATCATCTGTTTAAACGCAAACCCTCATTGACATGGGAAAGGAGGTACAACATCGCTCTGGGATGAGCCTCGGCATTGCACTACTTGCACAAACAATTTCGTCAATGCGTGATCTACCGGGATATCAAATCTAGCAACATCATGCTCGATAAAAAAATTCGTGGCCAAATTGGGAGATTTTAGCATGGCTAAGCTAGTCGACCACACCAGAGGGCCAAACACGACTCGAGTGAAGGGAATACTAGGTTAGTGGGCTCTGGAATACTTTCAAATGGGTAAAGCAAGTAAGGAATTTGACATTGATGATGTGTATATTTGACTTATATTTTGATTATATTCTGTGGTATTTTGGGAAAATATTCAAATAAATATAGTAGAATTTATTTGTTTTTATGCATTGTGATTAGGTGATGGTGAATGATGCAATAGTGAAGATTTTGGACGTTTTTAAGCTGTTGGTTTGGATTCTGCATGTAAAAGATCTATTTTCCAGATATCCATGCTCGCGGCTTAAGATCGCGCACATGTAAAGCTGGCGTAGAATTTGAGGGCGTGATTTGGCCATTAATTTCCATATTTTCCAGATTTGATTGTGGAGGATTTTTGTACTTAAATAGGACTCTTAATTAGGGACATTAGAGGAAGATTTTGCTTTTTTTTTTCTTCTTTCCATGTTGGATATAATTTCTTTTTTTAGACTTTCTTTTTTTTATTTAAGAGGCTGAACGCAAGAGGAGAGGGGACTCCAGAAAATTCATAAACATATTATTTTCTCTTTTGCGCATTTTGTAGCCATGTGTGGCTAACTCCTTTTTAATCTAAAAAAGGATTATCAAAGTTCAAGTTCATTCAAATTGTGAGATCTAAACTTAATTCTCATTCTTAATTTCTGCAGTATTTATATATTCTCAGTTTTATTGCTTACCATTACTTTGTTGGTTGTTACAATAAGAGCTCGTTGTGCAATTGACAGGGTGATAGTTTGCCAATTGAAATACCCAAACCCTTAATTGTTTAGGTGTTTTAATAATAATGGCAAATAATATGACTTGATTAAAACCAGATTTTCAAATTGTATTATGAGAATATATGATCTAGCTTGAATAAGTTACGCATGTGATTTATTGGCTAGGGTTGGGTTTTTCTTATTTTTCGTGCCATTAGCGAATTGAATCCTTGGCGCATGTCGGGGTTATTCGTTAATAAGGGATTAATCACAAGCGTGTGTCCGGTTAATATAATATTAAGGAAAGATTAAGTTGTTAGAAGCGTTTCAACAACCATAACCAGTCTATTGCAGTGTTTGAGATTAATCATTTGATTCAATGATGAACTTCCGAACTTGAATGAGATTACCTTTGCTAGATGTTGCATAATCTGATTTTCTTTAATTTATGTTTACTTATTTTATTTAAGTCTATTTTGCATAAACCCCCCTATTTAGTTTCACTTTTATTGTTTACTTGGTTTTCAAAAAATTAACAATTTGTCAGTCTCTGTGGATTCGACTCTACTCACCCTAAGTACAATTTATTTGTGATTTAGAGAGTAGAAATTGTTTTTGGTGAATTCGACTACCGCCAAATTTTGGCGCCGTTGCCGGGGACTGATTTTAATTGATTTTATTCTTTGATGACCAGGTTTGATCGTACAGGTGAACTCCAGTACGATACTGAGATAGAGAAGACAGCTAAGAGGTTAAGAAAAGAAACAAAATTAAGAAAACAAGCGTCTTCATCTACAATTTTAGCGCCTAAAGACGAAGCATCCCCTGAAATGCCTTATTCTTCCAGCGAATCTGATCAAGAAGAAAAGATGGCCGAAGAAAATAGGACTTTGAGAGAATTAGCGGCCCCTCCAGTCAATCAACAGCCTTTGTGCATCACTTACCCAAATATGGAAGTTCCATTTGAGTTGAAATCAGGTTTAATCCACTTGCTGCCCACTTTTCGTGGATTAGAGAACGAAGATCCTCATAAACATCTCAAAGAATTTCATATAGTTTGTTCCACCATGAAACCACAAGGAGTAACGGAAGAGCAAATTAAGTTGAGGGCCTTTCCATTTTCTCTAGCTTATGTAGCCAAGAAATGGCTATTTTATCTACCTCCTGGGACTATTACTTCATGGATAGGCATGGTGAATATTTTTCTTAACAAGTTCTTTCCTGCCTCCTGAGCCGCTAGAATAAGAAGAGGAATTTGTGGGATTAAGCAACGGGATACGGAGACTCTCCATGAATATTGGGAGAGATTTAAAAGATTGTGTGCAAGCTGTCCCCAACATGGAATTCCAGATCAGACCCTTATTCAGTTTTTTTATGAAGGATTATTATACATGGAGAGAAAGATGATGGATGCCGCAAGTGGAGGAGCTATTGTCAACAAGACACCCCAAGCTGCCCGTGATTTAATTACTACCATGGGTGCCAATTCCCAGCAATTTTGGGTCTCACCAAGAACCCTCAAGAAGGGTTAATGAGGTAAACACATCTTCCCTTGAGAGCAAAATCAATCAACTAACTTCTTTTGTTCAAAATTTGGTTGTAGAGAATACATAACAAGCCAAAGTGTGTGGGATTTGTACTTATACCGGTCATTGTACGGATATGTGCCCCACTTTGCAAGATGATACTCCTGAACAAGCAAATGCCATTGGGAATTTTCCGGGCCTGCCGCAAAGGAAGTATGATTCATACTCAAATACATACAATCCGGGATAGAGAGGTCACCCAAACTTTAGTTATGGATCTAGAGCACAAAATTTCCAACAATTTCAACAAAGACCATCAGCCCCACCGCAGCAAAATTCTTCAGCACCAGGTATGTCTCTTGAAGAGATAGTTAAATCTCTTGCAACTAACACTCAACAATTTCAACAGGAGACAAGGGCGAGCATATAAAATATGGAGAATCAAGTTAGCCAACTGGCAACGTCCCTAAGCAAGCTGGAGTCTCAAGGAAAATTGCCTTCTCAAACAATAGTAAACCCAAAAGAAAATGTGAG
The DNA here is from genome assembly GCA_024500025.1 of Syzygium aromaticum. Classification (NCBI taxonomy): domain Eukaryota; kingdom Viridiplantae; phylum Streptophyta; class Magnoliopsida; order Myrtales; family Myrtaceae; genus Syzygium; species Syzygium aromaticum. The sequence continues at coordinate 4,650,129 of CM044889.1, read as the reverse complement.
CGCAATTACCTTGAGAAATGGAAAAGAGCTGGAACCTATTGCTAGAAAAAGACGTGAGTATGGCTTGCAATCAAAGAAAGAAACAGAAGTGATAGTTAAGAAACAGACGAAGCAGCCTGAAAAGTCTGTACCTAAGAAGCCCAAAATTTTGGAGACCAAACCTCCTTTTCTAGAAAGATTAGCCAAATCAAAGAAGGAAAATGAGAAAGAAGAAATTCTTGAAACATTTCGAAAGGTGGAGGTAAATATACCATTGCTTGATGTAATTAAGCAAATACCCAGGTATGCAAAATTTCTTAAAGAGTTGTGCACTAATAAGAAAAAGTTCACCGGGTATGAGAAGGTAAGTGTGGGGGAAAATGTGTCTGCTGTTCTTCAAAAAAAATTACTACCCCCCAAATGCAAAGACCAAGTATGTTTACTATATCTTGTACTATTGGGAATGTGGGAATAAAAAGGGCTATGTGTGATTTGGGAGCTTCAATTAATGTCATGGGGTAGTAATTCAACTTGCCGATAGGTCAATTGTTTACCCCAAAAGTGTGTTAGAGGATGTGTTAGTTCAAGTCAATGGTCTGATTTTTCCTGTAGACTTCTTTATTTTAGATATGGAGGATGATAAATCCTCAAACTCATCTGATATTCTGCTAGGAAGACCTTTTCTTAGTACTACTAGAACAAAGATCGATGTGCATAATGGTACATTAACTATGGAATTTGATGGTGATGTGATTAAATTTAATGTTTATGATGCCATGAAATATCCTGATGATGTATCTTGTGTTTTCAGCATTGACATTATTGAACCATTAACTCAAAAGACATTTGAGTTAAGTGAGGATGACAAGTTGATGGTCGCGCTTTGCAAAAGTATGAGTTTGGACAACATTGGTAAGGTTGAAAGAAAGTTTTTAATTGATGATGAATTGCGAGAAGTAGTGTACGAATTGGAGGCACTTAAGCCTAAGGTAAGAACTAGTCCTTCTGTGGACTTGCCCACATCTCACACTATTCTTTTACCTTCTGTTTTGCAGCCTCCTAAATTGGAATTAAAGCCGCTGCCCAGCCATTTGAAGTACGCATTTTTAGGTGAAAGGGATACTCTCCTGGTGATCATCTCAAGTAAACTCGGCAAGGGAGAAGACGAAGAGTTGATTGAAGTGTTAAAAGAACATAAAAGAGCTGTAGGATGGACAATTACAAATATCAAAGGAATAAGCCCATCTACATGCATGCATAGGATCCCATTAGAAGAAAATAGCAAGCCTATCAGGGAGGCTCAAAGGCGTTTGAATCCGCCTATGATGGAAGTTGTAAAGAAAGAAATTTTGAAATTGTTAGATGCCGGTACGATTTATCCAATTTCTGACAGCAAATGGGTAAACCCAATTCAGGTAGTACCCAAGAAAACAGGTATAACAGTGATTGAGAATACAGATGGTGAGTTGGTGCCCACCCGAGTTCAAAACGGGTGGCAGGTTTGTATAGATTACAAAAAATTAAATGCATCAATTAGAAAAGATCATTTTCCTCTTCAATTTATTGATCAAATGCTTGAACGGTTGGCTGGTAGAACTCATTATTGTTGTCTTGATGGATATTCAGGTTTCTACCAAATTTCGGTTGCACCCGAAGATCAAGAAAAGACAACGTTCACGTGCCCGTTTGGAACTTTTGCTTACCGGAGGATGCCGTTTGGGCTTTGTAACGCCCCAACCACTTTCCAAAGGTGTATGGTTAACATATTCTGATTATATTGAAAAATTATAGATGTATTTATGGATGATTTCACGGTTTATGGTAATTCTTTTGATGAGTGCCTAGCTAACCTTACAAAAGTTTTGAAGAAGTGTTTGGAGTCTAATCTTGTGTTGAATTATGAAAAATGTCACTTTATGGTCGATCAAGGGTTAATTTTGGGACATATTGTGTCTGCTAAAGGAATTGAAGTAGATAAAGCTAAAATAGACGTTATTAAATCCTTGCCTTACCCCGTGAGTATGCGGGAGGTGCATTCTTTTCTTGGGAATGCAGGTTTTTATAGGCGCTTCATCAATGATTTTTCCAAGATCACTCAACTCTTGTGTCAATTGTTGCAAAAAAAGATGTTCCATTTGAGTTCAATAAAGAGTGCAAGGCAGCTTTTGATAATCTTAAAGGAATGTTGGTTTCTGCACCAATTATCCAGCCACCAAACTGGAATTACCCTTTCGAGATCATGTATGACGCAAGCAACGGGGCCGTGGGCGCGGTTCTAGGACAGCAAATTGAGAAAAATCCACTTGTCATATACTATGCCTCAAGGACACTGGATAGTGCTCAGTACAATTACTCCACGACTAGAAAAAGAACTTTTAGCTATTGTATTTGCTTTAGAAAAATTCCGTTCTTATTTATTGGGCACTAAAGTGATTGTTTATTCTGATCATGCAGCGTTGAAATTCTTACTCAAGAAGAAGGAGGCAAAACCGAGGCTGATCAAATGGATTCTCTTGTTACAAGAATTCGATTTGGAGATAAGAGACAAAAAGGGGTCTGAAAATCTGGTTGCTGACCATCTTAATCGATTACCTATCGCTGAAGAAGCACAACCTTTGCAAGATGACTTTCCCGATGAGTATTTATTTTCTGTGCAAAGTACAGCTCCCTGATATGTTGATATTGTAAATTACCTAGTAGCTGGTATCTTCCCTAATGAATTAACTAGGTCTGAAAAAGATAGGATAAATAGGGATGCTAAGTATTATGTATGGGATGATCCTTATTTGTGGATACATTGTTCTAACCAAGTTATTAGGAGATGTGTTTCTGAGGTAGAGGTTGAGTCAATTATGAAATTTTGTCATTCTTATGCTTGTGGAGGTCATTTTGGACTCAAGAGAACAGCACGCAAAGTATTAGAGTGTGGGCTGTATTGGCCTTCTTTATTTCGTGATGCTTATATGTTCTGTAAGTCCTATGCTAATTGTCAAAGAACTGGTAATTTAGGACACAGAGATCAAATGCCACTCACTCCTATACTTGTTTGTGAAATATTTGATGTATGAGGTATTGATTTTATGGGTCATTTTCCATCTTCATTTAGTTATACTTATATTCTGCTTGCTGTAGATTATGTTTCTAAATGGGTGGAAGCCAAGGCTGCACGAGCCGACAATGCCAAGACTGTAGCAGATTTTGTCAAAACTCACATCTTTACTAGGTTCGGAACGCCAAGGGCAATTATCAGTGATAGAGGGACTCATTTCTGCAATTACATCATGGAAACGCTCTTCACCAAATATGCCGTAACTCATCGCACGTCCACTGCCTACCATCCACAAATGAATAGACAAGCCGAAGTGTCGAACAGAGAAATTAAGTCCATACTTGAAAAGACAATCAATCCAAATAGAAAAGACTGGAGCTTACGGTTGGATGACGCACTCTGGACTTATCGTACAGCCTACAAGACCCCTATAGGCATGTCTCCCTATCGTCTTGTTTTTGGTAAGCCTTGTCATCTTCCTGTGGAGTTAGAGCACCGCGCTTATTGGGCTATCAAGCAATGCAACATGAAGATGGATTAGGCTCGTGAACATATGAAATTACAATTGCAGGAGTTGGAGGAGATTAGAATTTATGCATATGAAAGCTCTAGAATCTACAAGGAAAAGACAAAGAATTTTCATGACCAAATAATTTCTAGGAAACAATTTTCAATTGGACAAAAAGTTCTACTTTATCATTCCCGTTTGAAATTATTTCCTGGAAAACTAAGGTCCAGGTGGATTGGTTCTTTTATTGTTACTAATGTATTTTCCCATGGTGCAGTGGAGATACAGAGCCTAGGGACAAACAAGGTTTTTAAAGTAAATGGACATCGTCTCAAGCCATTTTATGAGGGGTTTCAGGCTCATAGGAAAAAGGAAATAACCCTAGACAGGGTTAATGAGAGGGAATGAAAATGCAGGTCGTCTATCCTAGGACGTTAAACAAGAGCGCTTTAGGGAGGCAACCCAAGTTTAAGGCGTGCCCATGCCTTATTTCTAGTTCATTTTCAGTTCATTTTATTTATTGTCATCTTCTCCAATAATTTACCCTCATACATGTCTACTCATGCTTCTCCATCAACACCACCACCTACCGCCCCCCAACGCAACTTCAGAGCCCGTCTCAACAAGCAGAAGCGTTTCAAAGTACCCTACAATTTGAAGATGCAACCCACTAGGTCAGGTATAAAACTCTTCAAGGATAGCCCATCGTGCCTTGTCCGATTTTCCCACAGGAACAGTGCACTACTCGAGCTCCCGATGCGAGCACGGTTTCTCCGTCTACTTCAGTTGTCCGTCTTAGATTGCCGTGATTCCATATTCTCCACCATTCAGGGAAGTTAAACTCCTCTTTCTTTTCCATTTGTGCTTTTCTATTTCCTACACATTGAGGACAATGTGTCTATTAAGTGTGGGGGAGTCAAGGAACTTGCTTATTATTTTATTTGTCCCTGACCATAGCTTTTATCTAGTTAAATCATTAACTTCTAGTTTGAATTTGTGCAACTCTTCTTATCTTGAATTGATAAAATATGCTAGATTATGTAATAAACTTAATATGACCAGATTTATTCTTAATTTTTCGTGAAATAAATGGTTGATTTTGGTCGTTCTTCTTATCATAAAATATGAGGCTTGAATTAATGAGGTGAAATATGCTTAACTTGCTTGATTTAAATCTACGTCATATGCATATGGAATTTTCACTAAACTTGCCTGGTCACATATTATTGACATGTGAAAATGTGATGGAAATGAGGTTGCTGAAAAAAAAATTGAGAAAAGTATTATGTTTGATTATGTTTGCTCCGCTGTTCTGCTCTATTTGAGTAACCAGGGGTCTTCATGCACCCCATGTTGACACTTAGGCAAAAAAAAACAGCTAACAGAATATGAGCAGTGCTAGTAGCCACTTAGGGTTGTGATGGGCTGAGTAACTGGGGCTAACCACCACAATTGGTTTACTTTCTCATCAAAAGGTCTATGACACCCTAAGCAAGCCTAAAAGTGTTGCAATAATTTAAAAGCACCTCAATTTCTTGTTTATTGCTTGAATTTGTGAAAAAATTGTGACTTGGCAAGTTGATGGATGATTCTTCATGCATTAACTTATATAAAACTCATTTGTGTGAATATTCTAAAAATGTTAGAGCCTTGTGTTTTATGATGATAAGAATTATTAAAATCAGTTATTTATTGCTTGAGAAATTGAAATTTGTTGGTTATGTTGAGTTTATTATTATTTTTTAGTATGTTGAATCATGGATTAATTTCTGCGAGTGATGGCCAGACATTGTCAGTTGACAGATTTGGGTTATGCTTGAGGACAAGCATTGGATAAGTATGAGGGAGTTTGATGATGTGTATATTTGACTTATATTTTGATTATATTCGGTGGTATTTTGGGAAAATATTCGAATAAATAGAGTGGAATTTATTTGTTTTTATGCATTGTGATTAGGTGATAGTGAATGATGCAATCGCAAAGATTTTGGACGTTTTTGAGTTATTGGTTGGGATTTTGCATGTAAAAGATCTATTTTCTAGATATCCGTGCTCATGGCTTAAGATTGCGCGGATGTAAAGCTGGCGTAGAATTTGAGGACGTGATTTGGCCATTAATTTCCATATTTTCCAGATTTGATTGTGGAGGATTTTTGTACTTAAATAGGACTCTTAACTAGAGACATTAGGGAGAAGATTTTGCTTTTTTTTCTTCTTTCCATGTTGGATAGAATTTCTTTTTCTAGACTTTCTTTTTTTTATTTAAGAGGCTGAACGCAAGAGGAGAGGGGACTCCAGAAAATTCAGAAACATATTATTTTCTCTTTTGCGCATTTTGTAGCCATGTGTGGCTAACTCCTTTTTAATCTAAAAAAGGATTATCAAAGTTCAAGTTCATTCAAGTTGTGAGATCTAAACTTAATTCTCCTTCTTAATTTCTGCAGTATTTATATATTCTCTGTTTTATTGTTTACCATTGCTTTGTTGGTTGTTACAATAAGAGCTCGTTGTGCAATTGACAAGGTGATAGTTTGCCAATTGAAATACCAAAACCCTTAATTGTTTAGGTGTTTTAATAATAATGGCAAATAATATGACTTGATTAAAACCAGATTTTCAAGTTATATTATGAGAATATATGATCTAGCTTGAATAAGTTACACGTATGATTTATTGGCTAGGGTTGGGTTTTTCTTATTTTCCGTGCCATTAGCGAATTAAATCCTTGTCGCATGTCGGGGTTATTCGTTAATAAGGGATTAATCACAGGCGTGTGTCCGGTTAATCTAATATTAAGAAAAGATTAGGTTGTTATAAGCGTTTCAACAACCATAACCAGTCTATTGCAGTGTTTGAGATTAATCATTTGATTCAATGATGAACTTCCGAACTTGAATGAGATTACCTTTGCTAGATGTTGCATAATCTAATTTTCTTTAATTTCTGTTTGCTTATTTTATTTAAGTCTATTCTGCATAAACTCCCCTGTTTAGTTTCGCTTTTATTGTTTACTTGGTTTTCAAAGAATTAACAATTTGTCAGTCTCTGTGGATTCTACAATGCTCACCCTAAGTACAATTTATTTGTGATTTAGAAAGTAGAAATTGTTTTTGGTAAATTCGACTATCGCCAGACATCTACAGTTTCGGAGTGGTCATTTTGGAAATATTAAGTGGGAGAAAAGTCTTCGACTCGGAACTAGCAAAACAAGGCGGCCTTGTTCAATGGGTTTGGAAGTGTAGTGGGTGCGGGAATTGGTGGGGCACTGGTTCTGGAATCTTCACCTTTCGGTGGACAAGAGGCCCGGCAACGAATTCGACAAGATATAGGGGGAGGGCTTGATGATTCTGGGGTTGTCGTGTGCTCATCCCATTGCTAGTTCTCGGCCTTCGATTGAAGAGGTAATGTCCATTTTGAACTCAACAGCAAAGCCTCCCAAACTCCCCTCGAAGATGCCAAGTTTCAACATACAATTGACCCGAAAGTATTGTCTAGATACTTTTGGCTTAGTAGCTTATTTTGGTAATTGCTTACTTCGCCAATGCACTTCATTTTGTTCCCTAAGTGTAAAATTCCCATTATTACTCGAGATCCCTCTTGAAATGACATTGTTTGACAAGATTTAATCTAAATAAATGTACAACACTACTCTCGATAATAAATGAGAAAGCCAGTACAACAGCTTTTCGATAATGACCTCTATTTCGAACAAAATGAAAAAATAGACATCATTGAGCCACTATATCTTTCTTCTTCCTTTTTTTCAGAGCTCGCTTATTTAAATATCTAATCATAATTTTCCACTTTATAGATATATAATCATAGCTTGTCACTTTTAAGGAAAACTACTGCAAGTACCTGAGTAATATTCTAGTTTCATCCTCTCCTTCTATGATGCACCTAGGGGACCGGCGGACTTGTTATGCGACTGGACAAATTGGCGGGCTTGAAGTCAATGACGTCGGATTGAGCTCAAATTTGGTTGGTTGAAGCAAACAGTGTGCTGATCAATACTCATAACCTTTGGCTATGATATTTTGGTTTATAGTGCATCGACTGATCAATGCTCCTAACCTTTGGCTATGATATTTTGGTTTATAGTGCATCGACTGATCAACACTTGCAGCATTTGAGAATGGTGTTCGAGATCTTGAGGGAGCAGAAATTATATGCGAATACCATGAAGTGTCACTTCTTGACTAATCGTGTGACCTTTTTGGGGTATATTATAACTAAGGAGGGCATTCATATGGACCCAATTAAGGTTGAGGCTATTACAAATTGGGAGATTCTGAAAAATATTCATGAGGTACGTAGCTTTCATGGGCTTGCGTCTTTTTATTGGAGATTTATTCGGGATTTTAGTACTATTATTGTACCTCTGATGGATTGTCTGAAAGGAAGTAAATTTGTATGGACTAAGGAGGAAAAAGCTGTCTTTCAATTATTAAAGAAGAAGGTGACTGAAGCACTTGTTCTCGTGCTTCCTGATTTTAATGAGATTTTTGAGGTGCATTGTGATGCTTCAGGTGTTAGTATTGGGAGTGTCCTAAGTCAAAAATGTAAACCTGTAGCATTTTTTTGTGAGAAGTTGAACGAGGCGAAAAGGAAATATTCAACTTATGATAAAGAATTTTATGATATTCTGAGGAGTTTGGAGTATTGGAGGCACTGTCTTATTTCGAAAGAGTTTATCTTATTTTCTGATCATAAAGCCTTGAAATACATCAATGGGCAACACACATTGAACGCAAGGCATGCAAAGTGGGTAGAGTTTCTTCAAGTTTTCAGTTTTTCCATCAAACATAAAGCAGGAGTGCTAAATAGTGTGGCAAATGCATTGAGCAGAAAATACTCTTTACTGTCTACGATGCAGGTAAAAGTTCTAGAATTTGATTCTTTTAAAGATTTATATGTTGATGATCCTTATTTTGGGGATATCTGGATGAAGAGCAAAACGGAGCCTTTTCAGCAATTTCAGATCGTGAAGGGTTACCTATTTAAAGGTAACAAGTTGTGTATTCCTCAATGTTCTTTGAGGAATCTATTATTATTAAGGGACATGCAGGTGGTTTAGCTGGGCACTTTGGCGTGGATAAAATGAAGGCCTTGTTGAGTGAACATTTTTATTGGCCTCGGATGGAACGTGACTGACACGTTTTATAGAGAGGTACAGGGTATGTCATGTGGCAAAGATCAAGAGTACTAATGCAGGATTGTATATGCCTCTACCTGTTCCAATTGCACCGTGGGAGGATGTCAGTCTTGACTTTATCTTGGGTTTATCAAGAACATAGCGGAGTAAGGATTCAATAATGGTGGTTGTCGATAGATTCTCGAAAATGGCCCACTTTGTCCCGTGTAGCAAGTCTTATGATGCTTCACAGGTTGCTCGATTGTTTCTGCAAGAGATTATTAAGCTGCATGGAATTCCTAAGTCCATAACCTCATATCGTGATGTGAAGTTTGTGAGTCACTTCTGGTGCATTCTTTGGAGGTACATGGGTACAAGTTTGAAGTTTAGTTCATCTCATTATCCTCAGACTGATGGTCAAACAGAAGTTGTCAATCGAAGCTTAGGGAATTTGCTGCGGAGTTTGATTGGGGATAATCCGCGACAGTGGGACTTGGCATTGCCTCAGGCAGAATTTGCATATAACAGATCAGGGAACCGAATTACAAGCAAGACTCATTTTGAGGTGGTTTATGGACGTAATCCAATTACTCCCTTAGACCTCACACCGATACCAATTCTCAAGCAATTTATTTCGGAAGCTGAAGAACATGCAAAGCATATCAAAGAGCTGCATTCCTAGGTCCATAATCAGATCAACAGGCATAACATGAAGTATAAGTAACGTGTGGATATACACAGGAAAATAGTCGTCTTCAAGGAGGGTGATCTAGTTTGGATTCACCTTATGAAAGAACGATTTCTAGCGGGTAGGTTTGGCAAGCTTCAATCTAGAGCTAATGAACCCTTCAGAGTTTTGGAGCGAATAGAGCTGATGGACCCTTCAGAGTTTTAGAGCGAATTAGTGACAATGCTTACAAGATCGAATTGCCGGGTAAGTATAATGTATCCAAAACTTTTAATGTAGCAAATTTGTCACCTTACTACCCTGAAAGAGAAAAAGATCCTGAGGAGATTGACGACGACCATGAAGGCGAACCAGATTCGAGGACGAATCTTTCTCTAGCAGGGGAGGATGATGCACCTAGGGGACCGGCGAACCCGTTATGCGACTGGACGAATTGGCGGGCTTGAAGTCAATGATGTCGGATTGAGCTCAAATTTGATCGACTGAAACAAAACGGCGTACTGATCAATACACATAGCCTTTGGCTATAATTAACGATGGATTTTCGCGATTCGGGATCGTTTAGATGGTTTTTTTTAATTATTTTAGTAATTTTCGAATTAATGATATTTTTATAATTTTTTTGCGTTTTTTTTTATCATTATGATTAACACTCTTTATAAATTTGTTTTTAGGGTTTTGAGAGGCAGTTTTTTTATGGATGTTTTGAAAACTTATTGATTGTTAATCGATTGAGAGAACAGTTTGTTCCTCGTTATCGTTTCGATTATTCTGTTTAGTTTAATTTCTATTGCGCTTCGGCATCATTCTAAAAATTATTTTGTTTGTCATCGGGAAACAAATTTACGAAAATGGCTTTAAGGGCAACTTGTAGAAAACGAAGTTGACTAGTACGGCGATGTTCGATGATTCTGGATCTTCTGGTTGCCAATAACTCAGGTCGCGGAAAAGTCAGCAAAAATTGAGACCGGCCTAAATTCCAAGAAGCGGGAGACCAGGTCATCAGGCCCAAAGCCCGTCCTGCTTGGCCTGCCGCCGCAGGTGCAGAGCGAGTCAACGGAGGCGCGTGGCCGGGGGGCTGCTGGAAATGGCAGCGGCGGCTGGTCGTTGCCAGCCATTCCGACAGGCTCAATCAAAAATCTCTCTCCCTCTCTGTCCGCTATAAGTAACGGCTCCGTCGCTCTTTCCCCAATAACGGTGCTTTCCTGGTCACACGTAACATCCCAGGCAACCGAACCACTAAGTAGTTCTTACTTTAACCGATTTTCAAAGGCAAAAACAAAAAGTTTCACCTTCGACGCTGCATCATCCTGCAGCAGCGAAGACCATAGTGGACTAGTTCGCTGCAATGGGCGATGATACTCCAGCTGTTGACCCATTAAATCCCAGTCGCGATCACCACCGAACTCGCACCGCCAGCGGTCCCCCCTCTCATCCCCATCCTACACACATGCGCAACCCTTTGAGTCTCTCTGTCATCGAACCCTCGTTTCTATACTTCTTCTTTGTGCGATTCGTTCTCGTTGATGTTCCCGTTGAGTGTCGCCCAGCAGCGATTGTGTGCCCTCTTCAATTCAATTGCGATTGGCTTCGGCCGATCCCTTCGATTCGTTCTCTGTAATTAGCGATGGCGGAACTTACGGTCACAGGCCTGTTGAAGAAGGCGGCGTTGGCTTTCCCCACGAGGACAGCCAGTCTCCGCCTGCGGGAAGTTCGACCTGACGCACGCACGGCTGCAGGAGCTCATCGATCACGCCGCCACGCTCCTCTGAGCCTCCGGCGTTGGTGCCGGCGCCATCGTCGCGCTCGCTTCCCCCAACACCATCGAGGTATGTCCGGATCATCGATTTTTTGCGAGTTTTCATTTGTACGATGATGTGGATTTCCGGATGATGCTGTTTAAATTCGAAAATGCTCCTCATCGATCGCTTGTCAAAGATCGACTAGGAAATAGTTTGAAAAAAAAAAAAAGATGTTTGTTGGTGTTTTACAGTACTTCGAGAGCAGCGCGACGGAAATGGTGTCAATTCCCATTAAAAGAAATTGCATTTAAGGCATGAAATTTCTGTGAGCGCGTGGTTGCTTCGACATCAGGAGGAGCATTTCCCGTCGTGTCCAAAGGTTGTTTTTGGGATGTTCAAGCATCGATTTATCGTAAAACAAGTTAAGCTCTGGATGATTTTACTGGAATCAACGGGTGACAATCTAGTTGTCTGCCTATTGTATCTCCATTCCGCGGGGACTAGCATGACACTTTGCTGATTGGAAATATGTGTTTGTTTTGCAGTTTGTGATCATGTTTCTGGCAGTAATTCGTCGCAGAGCCATAGCGGCTCCGCTTGACCCAGCCTCCACGGCTGAGGAGTTCGAGCGCTACCTTTCCAACTTGGAAACGAATCTCCTATTGACACCACAAGAAGGAAACCGACCGGCTCAATCTGCTGCTTCCAAGCTTAACATCCCCCACCTAACCGCCAATCTTCACTCGGCCGATTCCAACATCACTCTCTCTTCGACTGACATTAGGCCGAGTCTCAACTTGGGTTTCAGCAACAATTCCTCGGATGTAGCTCTGCTCTTGCACTACTGCGGCATACCGGGTCTCCCCAAAGGTGTTGAGTTTACTCAGAAGGAATTGGCTACGGTGGTTCTGTTTAATAAGCATAAATACGCAGAGTCTGATTCTACTGTGATTGAGTACCCACTGCTCCATTATCAACGTTTAGTCCATGAATTGCTGAGCTATTTAGCTGCCGGAGCTGCTGTGGCCCTCCCGGCGGCCATGGAGGCTGGAAATTCCTCGGCTTCGAGATTTTCGGCAGATATGATTCAAGAGGTCAAAAGTTATAGGTCAAAAATTGCCCGTCCATATCAGAGCAATGATATGCCAGAGGGAAATAATGCACCTAAGACAACCGAAGAGAACAAAACCGAGACCAAGAGAGTTGGAGAAAAAGGTGGCCATAGCGTGAAATTAACTGAAGAGTTTGAAAAGTTGAGTGGACCAAAGAAGTTCTCCTATGAAGAGTTGATGATCGCGACTGCAGATGGCAAGATTCTGGGAAAAGGAGGTTTTGGCGTCGTGTACGAAGGGCACGTAGGGGACACTCGCACACGGGTCGCTGTGAAGATAATAAACTCTGATTCACGCCAAGGATTAGAGGAGTATAAATCCGAGGTGATCACGTTAAGCCAACTTAGGCACAAAAACTTGGTGCGACTTTTAGGCTATTGTCACGAGGCGAATAAATTCATCCTAGTTTACGAGTTCGTTGGAAGAGGTAGCTTGGACTATCATCTGTTTAAAGGCAGACCCTTGTTGACATGGGAAAGGAGGTACAACATCGCTCTGGGATTAGCCTTAGCGCTGCACTACCTGCACAAACAATGTCATCAATGCGTGATCCACAGGAATATCAAATCCAGCAACGTCATGCTCGATGAAGAGTTTGAGGCCAAATTGGGAGATTTCGGCCTAGCTAAGCTAGTCGACCACACCGGAGACCCAAACACTACCCAAGTGAAAGGAACACCGGGTTACTTAGCTCCGGAATACTTTCGAACAGGCAAGGCAACTAAGGAATCTGACATCTACAATTTTGGAATAGTCCTTTTGGAAATAGTATGTGGGCGAAGAGTCTTTGACCTGGAACTGGTAGAGCAAGGTCTAGGCCTTGTTCAGTGGGTTTGGAAGAGTTGCGGGTACGAGAGCTGGTGGGGGCGTATGTTGAAGAATTTTCTCCTTCCGGTGGACAAGAGGCTCAGCAAGGATTTCGATAAGAAACAGGCGGAGGCCTTGATGATTGTGGGGTTGTGGTGTGCTCATCCCATTGCTAGGTCTCGGCCTTCAATTGAAGAGGCAATGGCCGTTTTGAACTCGACGGCAGAGCCTCCCAAACTCCCTTCGAAGATGCCAAGTTTCAACATATAATTGACCCGAAGGTCTCATCTAGATACGTTTGGGTTAGTAGCTCATTTTGGTAATTGCTTACTTTGCTAATGCACTTCATTTCGTTCCCAAGTATAAAATTCCGATTGCAACTCGGGAACCCTCTTGAAATGACACTATTTGACATGATTGAATCTAAATAATTATTTTAACTACCATTCAACACTGCTATCGGTAATGAATGAGAAAGGCAGTACAACAGCTTTTCGATAATGACCTCTATTTCGAACAAAATAAAAATAGACATCATTTAGGCACTATATATTTCTTCTTCTTTTTTCGGAGCCCGCTTTTTTAAATATCTAATCATAATTTTTCATTTTATAAATATATAATCATAGTTTGTTGCTTTTAAGGAAAACTACTGCAAGTACCTAAAGTAATATGCTAGTTTCATCCTCTCCTACTAAAAATCAATTTGTTTGCTATCGTGAAACAAATTTATGAAAATGGCTTTAAGGGCAACTCGTGGATTATGAAGCTAACTAGTATAGTGATGTTTGATGATTCTGGACCTTCTGGTCGCCTAAAACTCAAGTCGTGGAATATCCAAGTCAGCAAAAATTGAGACTGGCCTAAATTCCAAGAAGCAGGAGACCAGGGTCATCGGGCCCGGGCCCATCCCGCTTGGCCCGCTGCCGACGCCAGTGCTGGTGAAGAGCGAGTCGATGGAGGCGCAGGGTAGGAGGGCGAGCACGGGGTGTGCGGGTCCATTGGCTTGGCTGGAAATGGTGCGGCGGAGGTCGGTCATTGCCAGCCAATCCGACAGGCTCAAATGAAAAATATCTAATATGACGATCAGTTGGTGATAAAACATGCTATGACAAAACAAAAGCATTTCCATGGTCCTGTCCAGGCTTCTCCTCTTCAAAGCATAAAGCTCCGGCCACACACGAAGAAAAGATAAAAGAGTGACCACCCTCGGGGAGAAGACGATGAATCAAACGGTGAGCATCATCTGCATCTTTTTGTGAAGACACAACAGGACCAATCAATATTATACTCACAAGCAAGATGTAGTAACACCTTAATAGTATTCCGTAAGCATGCGCCACCTATTCAAATGGAGAAGCCGAAATGTCAAATTAAATTTGCTACATATAATGTCACCAGCCACTTCCAATAGTACACGAAAAATTAATGGAACTTACAAAGTCAAGTGCGACAGTTCCATATGCTTAACCGACTTTCAAAACCGCGAAATTCAAAGCGTTGCGATCATAGTCAATTATTTTGATAGCACGTAATCTATGCAATCTGCTTAACAAGATGTCTAAGTACATATTGTCGCGATCTAAAATTTTCTTTAAGCTAATGGATTATTAAGACTAAGCTTAACTCGAGCTCTTCCAAGTTCTACCAATTCGCAACTTAGGGTTTAAATCTTTAACATGCAAATGTTTTCATGCTTGGAGTCACCATTAATCAATTTGTGGTAGGTCGATTAGAAACCTAAATAAAACATAGGGAGATATGTTTTATTCCTACGAACCAGAGATTCTAAGCCCGGAGACTTGATTACGCTAGATCTAATTTAACGCCCTTTCGGTACCTTTTCTTTTCAAAAAATGTTTATGCATGCAGTCTGGATCCATTTTATTGCCTAATCACTTACATGTGAGGTGTTCATGCGGGTGCGCAAACCACCAATTTAACACCCAAGAAAGCGGTAAATAAATAGCAGAATAACATACCTTAAAGCCACGCAAGCATCTGCATTTATTAGTAGAAAATCACACAGACAATCATAACATGATTTTTAATTAACAAAGCAAGGCACTCAGTGTGTTCATTAGAGTTTGCGCTTTATTAAAATGCAAACTAACCTATATGCGATGCCGTGCAAAAATGACACGCGATTAATGCAACCTAGCATGCGAACTATATGTCATGCAACGATGTGACCTAATTCTAATGACGGACAAATAATTTATTTTTGGTATTTTCTAATGAAATTCGGAATAAAAATATGCCTAAATTAACATGCAACCTATGATGACTTAACATACCCTAACATGACTTATTTTTGGGATTTTTGTTAAAATTTGAAATAATAAATTACTTAAATTAAGAATGCAATCTATCCTAATCTACCATAAAGCAATTCATTCCTTTTTTTTTGGGGGGGTTTTCATGAAAATTCGGAATTAGAAAATAACCTAAATAATCTATTAAGATTAAAATGTTACTTAATTTAAACTAGGAAATAGATTATCTCAAGTCCTAATTTAAATTAAATAATTACTCTACCTTCTAGATATATTTAGGATTCCCTAAACATGCAAAACTCAAATTCAAATCTTAACTGATATTTTTTGAATTTTCTTTTTTATTTGAAAAGGAAAAACAATTTAAACAGAGATAGCATCCACATTTAAAAGAGCCACGCGATCCGTAAAATTCGTTTCAAACTCAGATTAGGCACAAAAATCGAACTATCTGTCATATATATAGGATTACAGATATTGACGGAAAGTCAATCATTCAAATTTGGAAAGCAGATAAAAGTCATTATCGTACCCAAGTGATTATGGATAGGATAATGATTTTCCGTATCGCCGCGTATCGTACCTTAGGGATTAGGTCGGATAGTCGTCCAGATACGTTGCTAAATTAGGAAATTTTCCTAATTTTGAATATTTTCAAATATTGCGGATATATCGAACATTATCCTAAGATATCTAAATATCCACATGATATTCATGAAATATTCAAAACATGCAAATTAAGAAATTAAATATTCTGAAAAAATATAAGATAATGTTCAATTACCTAATTTGCAGATAATCTCCAAATTTGAACCGACTCGGGATCGAGTTTGCGGATCGGGATCGGACTCGGGCGACGGGCAATGCGGCGTCGGCAACGGTAGTGGTGGTGTGGCGGCTTGCGGTAGAGCTCACGGCCACAGGTCCGGCCGTGAGCGAGTGGTGGCTGATGTGACCAATTGGGTGGTTCTATTTAGTGTATCGCGGTTGTTGGGCACGCGAGAAGACAAGCTGCCGTAGGAGTTTACTGAAGTCGTCGGTCTCAGACCACGATGAAGCTAGAAAGCTTTTCAATCGCAAGGACTCCACTTGCACCCACAAAGTACATTTACACCTAATCGGCACATCAGAATTTATCCCACTTGCGTTCTTCTTCTCCGTCAATGATCCAAGTGCACTCCTTTGGGACTTTTCACCGCTTTAGTCAACGAATTACACCTGCACACGTACAAAGACTCTTTCTTTCTCGATTTTAGCAATAACCTCCAAACACGACGTCTAGAAATCTCTGGAACGGCTACGCGTATTTGGAATTTGTCCGAGCAATTGGTTTTGTGAAGACAAGCTCGTGGAGAGTCTCGGTCACGGTAGCTACAACATCAACGTTGGGGAGTGCTATAGTGTCAGAGTCGGGAGATGCAGCAACTGGAAGCAGTAGCGCGCGATGGCGGTAGTGGGCTCATCGGCGCGGGGGCAGCAACGACGGCAAACGGAGATCGGCACAGTAGCGGCAGCTCACAAACGTCACTGGATCACTGTAGTAGTGGATGTCAAGCAGTAGCAGCGGCGAGCATGGCGTAGGCACGAACGACGCAGCGGCGGTTCCACCCTTATGCGGCCGACTCTCTCTCCTCTTTTTTTTTCACTTTTTCTCTCTGAAAACTCTGATATGAAAAACTGTGTCCGAAATTTTGTTCTTCTCAAAATCCTGACCTAATGATGTATATATAACACTAATCTAGGTCAATTAGATGGGCTCTCTAGTCCTAATGGGCTTAGGCTTGGGCTTAGATTTTAATTTAATTTAAATGGGCTGAATTAATTAAGGATAATGGGCTGAATTAAGCTCAAATTAAAACAACCGAACCCGTTTGACTTGTAATTCCCGGCCCTTGCATTCCGAGCGAGCCGAGTCTCGTTCAATGAAATTTAAGCTCATTTGCTACCGTCAATTCGATGCAAAAATGCAATTAAATTAAATGAACCTAAACTATATGTTATGCAATTTAAATATTTTTGTTTAGGGGTTCCTAATTTTCTATGCAAATTACGACTTAAATGATTAGTAAAATTTAGGTGTCAACACATATGAGGAAAATACATGACAAAAGGGAGTTCAATCACATAATCGCTTCCCGCTTTTGCATCATTTTCTTTGCCAATTGAATTCATCCGGCCAATTTTGACCTGAAATTGCTAATGTGGACATCAACGGTCCTATGTAGTGCATCCAATGCTGACATTGGAAATTTTTAATAATATTTAAATATTTTTTGAATTATTTATTAATTTTTTCTTTTCTCTCTTTTTTCCTTCTTCAGTGCTTTGTTACTGTGGCCGGCGAGGCCATCGTGGTTGCGGGCAACCAACCTCGCCAGTGCAATGGCCTCCCCTAGCCCAGCGATGCTAGGCAAGGGAGTCCCGGCCCTCACCCGCGGTTGGCAAGGTCCCGTCGACCCTTGCCCAATGGCCACGAGGGTTGCTAGGCCCTCGTCAGCCGTCAACCATAGTAAGAAAATAGTAAAGAAGGAAAAGAAAAAAAGGAAAAATTAAAAAGTAAAAAATTTGAAAAGATATTAAAATAATATTAAAAATTGTCTATATCAGTACCAATTATGCCATATAAGATGGCTAGTATCCATATCAGCAATTTCCAGCCAATTGGCTGAATGAACTTAATTGGCAAAATGTGAAAATATTTATGATTCGATTAGCAAAATTGAAATTTTTATAAATTAGAACTAAATTGGCAAAAGTGCAATATAGCTAAAGTCAGTGATGTCTTGTGAGAAGTCTGATTAAAGATTTTTCTCCTTTTCTCTTGGTGAAGAGATTATGAATATTTTTGCTCCCATATTTCCGCACATGCACAAGCACATCTCACACATCCTCTGCCACAAACTTTAGCCAAAAAGAGAGAAAAAGAGTTTGATTGCATGTCACATCGTATCTGATAAAAGCGTTAGGGGTAAAAAAAAGGCGCAAAATTTTTCACGCGATCACCCTCTTGTAAAATTATTCTATGAATTCACGGTTGATATTTATTTTATTTTATTCTGAGCACAATCTCGGAGAGAGACTCGGTGTGATAGACAGAGGCATGCAATAGGACTAAGTAGCAATTCAACTAGACCCCAAGCTATTGATGATTCTTGTGGATGATAGACCATAAGTGGTTAGTACTTTCACCTCCTAACTTGCCCACAAAACGACAAGCGGGTAAGCCGATGATGACTAGTAAAAACTTGGGGTTCTTTTCACGCTACGAAGTTAGCTGTGCATACAATTGATCGGAACCCCTATTGATCTTTCGACACGCTTGAGTGCATAAAAATGTCACCAAAATTGAATTAGAGATGCTTATCTGACAAATTCACATAGCTTTGTCATATCCATTGTTTTCATAGCATCATCGATGTGGTCATGATAAGTGATCCATATAGGCAGAATCTCGCAAGTCCCTTTAAAAAGCCTACATAAACAGAGGCGTGATCCCTTTTATGGTTCAGATGCTGTAAGGTGCACCGCATGTTTTAGCTTGAGATTTAGGAGCAAGTCGTGGCCCAAAATCACCAGGATATGAGAGAGCCCGGTGTACATTAGATAAAAGCATTTCAGCACGTGACTAGTTTTATACGTGAAATCTCTCTCCATCTTGGGCTTTGAGTTGACATTTCATTCGCCTTATGGATCAATCATTTACTACAATTAAGCTACCGACTAGTTTTGTTAAGTAACTTTTATCTGAGTTGGTTATTGATATTTTTCTTCTTCTTTTTTAAATTACCAACTTTCTCTTATCTCTAACCAAAAAAAAAAATCATCTTATCTTTTACCAACTTTTATCATTCCTACAACACACTACAACTATAAGCTACCATGTGAAATTACCAACATTTATTTAAGCCACTTTAACCAAATTTTTTACCAGTGAAGATACCAAATAGAAAAGTTGATAAGTTTAGAAAAACCGGATAAACATTGATAACTTTTGAGAGTTGGTAGCTCAAAACTAGTTGATTACTTAATTGGAGAAAAATTGATATATAAATTACTTAAATTAAAGTTGATAATTTCATAGACCGGTTTGTAAATTTAAGACGTAGTTGAGAAAGGTAATTTACAGTTTATAAAGGTCAGAAAAGTTGGTAATTAAAATAAAAAAAGCTTCATACATAACTCAAATGATGGTTTGTGACTCATTTTCTAGTTGGTAATTTGATCGGAGAAAAATTGTTAAGTTACCGTAATTACAGTTGGTACTTTGTAAAAAGAGTTGGTAAATTTAAGGCGCTGTTAAGAAATGCAAAGACTTAAATTTACCCATCTCGCAGGTTCTTCCTAGTTGACCTGGACATCGCCTATAAATTGACAAAAAAGACACAACAGCGCTCAATTCTTCAATATTTTAATTTGTTTTCACATCGACAAGTAAGACAACAGGCAGACTTGACTCAGTGTAGTATCATTGATCGACATCTTCGTCTGATGATGCCCTTAATTATTTTCAAATCCGCCACCCAATCATCTAATCAGACTGGTAATATGTTTCCTGCGAACATTCTCCCGCGTACGATAAACCAGACCTTTCAGCCGGCCATTCTGAACCACATTCTGCGTCTTTCCTAGTTACACGCGGTTCGTTGAGGCTATTTCTAGGTTCCAATCGAATCCCGCTGAGCCAGTGCACTTTCCTGTTCGAGGCTTGCTGCGGCAATTGTCGCTTCGCCACCGGAGTTTGGAGCACGCACCACTTTTTTCAGTTTTAATCAGAGCCGAGCGGTGAGAATGATGGATGAAGATGTTGAGCTGCCCGTTGCGGCTCCACACGGTGCTTTTGAGTTCACAGACAGTCACCAGATGTGCAACAAATTATGAACATCCGTCATGAAAAGCTTTGGAAGACATGAAGATCAGCCTCAAGCACCCACATCCACATTAGTGCTAGTCTTGATTATCTCTCTGCTCAAACCATTTTCAGCCTCAGCTACACACTTTGACGACACATCATTCAATTTCCCATCCTTTGGCTCTGAGAACCTCAAGCACTTAAACTTTAAGAGGAATGCCTCTGTGCTGTCTCCTTACCTACATCTCAGCCTAAGCCAGCCGAACCAGAGCCTCAATGGCACCAGTGGCCGAGCTGCGTATTCTGGGAAAGTGCATCTTTGGGACAAGGCCACCGGGAATGAGGCGGATTTCACTGCCGGGTTTATGTTCAGCATCGACTCTCAACATAGAAACAATTCTGGTAACGGATTGACCTTCTTTGTTGCTCCTTGGGGCTCGAGCATGCCAGGCGGCTTGGAAGGAGGCTAGCTAGGTCTTCCCAATGACTCTTATGCCGCGGTTGAGGTGGACACTTTCAAGAATCCCTGACATCTGGACGCTTCACATCTTGGTATTATTGAGAAAAACTCCTATTGATTTTGAAGTTCACAAAACTGTCAATGAGTTTTTTATTGTGAAAGAACTTCAGACTCAAAGTTCAGAAGTTCAGACACAAAGTTTAGACTCAAAGTTCAGATGCAGAAATTTTTCAGACGCAGATGCAGAAATTTTTCAGACGCAGACGCAGAAATTCTTCAGACGCAGAAGTTTCTCAGATGCAGACGCAGACGCAAAATTTCTTCAGACACAGAATACAGAACCTAACATAACAGCTAGTGATCTGGTATGGATTTCACAAAAGGAAAGCTTTGATATCAATCTAATTCAAATTGATTGACAATCAAATATTACGACAAGCATGCATTACAATGGACAAAACTCTACTTATGGAAACCAAGATTCTGATTGTATGAGCGACCAGAATCAACGGGATTCAGATTTTATCAACCAACGGCTACTCAATCTATTTTATACAAATTTGTCCAAAGGTGAATATTGGAAGATGATCCTCTGAAGACTGTCCAACGGCTAGTTTGGAAGTGGAGGAGTATAAAAGGAAATCAACAAGGAGCAGAAGGTAGAGAATGAAATCAAGAATCAACAAGTCTAAAGTCTGAGCATACTCCGATTCAATCTTGTCTTTTGTGAGCTTAAAAGTGTAATCTTTTGAAAGGTGTAGACAGCGTTATAAGTGTGTGCTTAGGTGTGAGATAGTGTGATCTATCGGCTTGGTATAAGCAGCACCAGCTTCGGGAACAAGTGTTCGAGTTTTAGCGGCACAACTTGCTGTAACTTCTCATTGATTTGATTAGTGAAATCTAGCCAATAGGTTGTAGCGTGGGAAAGTGGACGTAGGCTTGCTATAAGCCGAACCACTATAAACTTGTGTGCAGTTTTTCTTTCTCTATTCTATTACTTTGTACATTGCACATCAGAAGCACTGTCTTTATAAACTGCTTTGAATCTGAACTTTATTCAGACTCAACTGTTTTCTTTCATTTCCGCATAAACTAGTTAAAATCACCTATTCACCCCCCTCTAGGTGATCCGTGCTAGCTACTTCAATTGGCATCAGAACAGGTTGCTCATTTATAGAAGTGTCTTACTTCTGAGTTAACGATCTATATGGCTAGCTATGGTGCTCCGGGTCTCATTGAAGGTCAAAGCAACAACAGACCACCATACTTCGATGGCAAGGAATACAACATCTTGAAGAATAAGATGAAGGCATTCATTAAATCAATTGATTACATGCAATGGGATGTCATTATCAGAGGAGTCAAGCCAAAATCTTCTAAAAATGCAGATGCAAGCAATTCAGAAGATCCTCATTTATCTCAAACTGAGATATTCAAAAGAGAGACCTTAGATTCCAAAGCAATTTATTCTTTATATTGTGCTTTATCTCCTATTGAATATAAAAAAATTGCTGCTTGTGAATCAGCTAAGGAAATCTGGGATACGCTTCACATCACTTATGAAGGAACAGATCGAGCGAAAGAAACTCAGATCAATCTGCTGCTTAGTCAATATGAATCCTTCAAAATGAAGCTTGAAAAATCAATTGCTGACATGTATGACAGGTTTACTGACATAGTAAACGGTCTTGCATATCAAGGACAACCAGTTCCAGATGCAATGAAAGTCAACAAATTACTGAGAGGACTCACAATGAAGTAGGATAATATCAAAACATCTCTTCGAGAGACATAAAGGATCAAGCCTCTATTAGTAAATGAGTTGATTGGAACTTTGCAATCATATGAGATTGAACATCGAAATGAGGAGAATCAATCCAGAGGTAATAAGTCAATTGCATTAAAGACTAACATTGATTCTGATGCAGATTCTGAAAATGAAGACGTTGACGATGAAGAACTAGCTCTCTTCATAAAGAAGTATAAGAAGATGAAGATCAGAGGAAGAAACCTCAAAGGAAAGAAGCTGTTTGAGAAAAAGAAGTCTACCGATGATACAGAAAAATCAAACGATGTTATATGCTTTCACTGTAGGAAACGAGGACATATCAAGCCTAACTGTCATCTTCTGAAAAAGAAGACCAAATTTGAGAAAGCAAAGAAGGCCTTAAAGGCAGAAACTTGGAGTAACACAGAATGTGAAGACAGTGACGATGATATACGTCTTATGGCAAAATCAGATTCAGATTCTGATCTCAAAGTAGAAATCGAGGTAAAGCTTTTTGAAATGCCTATTGAAGTATCGAATTACATTGACGATTTATGCCTTGAATTTAAAGCTGCTCTTAAAAGAATCGCTTCTCTGAAAAAGGAAAATTCATCACTGAGACAACATGATATTTCTCAAAAAGAAAAAATTGATTTCCTTCAAAAGGAATTTCAATAAATCAAGGAAAGTCGAGATTTTCTTTCCAAAGAGAATGCTATTTTAAAAAATGAAATTTTAGAAATTACTTCCAAGTTTTCAAAAGGATCAAAAACTTTGAAACATATCATTTCCATCCAAATTCCTTATTACAACAAATCTGGACTCGGATTTGTGAAGGAAAGTGATAGCTTGATTGATTTTCCAAAGGTCAAGGAGAGATTAAGACAAAGACCTCCTCGACAAGTTTACAAAAATCATTTCAAAAGGAACTTTGTAAAACCTGTTGGCCGAAGTGTTCTCAAATGCTCAAAATGTGGAGATCCACAACATTTTGAGAATGAATGTCCTAAGGTCTGGAGACCTGTTCGAAGAGAATTTGTTAAGACAGCCTATAATGATCCTCAAGGACCCAAACAAATTTGGGTACCAAAGAAAACTTGAGATGCTGTAATCTTGCAGGTTACCACGAAGAGAAAAAGGAAGTGATACCTAGATAATGGATGCTCAAGACACATGACAGGAGATCCAAACATATACATTGATCTACAAAGTCTGAATGGTGGAAAAGTTTCCTTTGGGGGAAATACCAAAAAAAAAATCATTGGCAAAGGAACGGTTGAAATAGGAGGACTGACAATCAATGATGTCCCATTGGTAAAAGGACTCAATTATAACATGTTAAGCATCAGCCAACTATGTGATACAGGTTTCAGAATCAACTTTCAAGAAGATACGTACTCATGAACAAGCAAAGATTCTTCTCAAACATTTACAGGAAGAAGACATGGCAACATTTATCTTCTAGATGTCAATCCAAGTTCCACTCACTGCTTAATCTCAATCAAAGAGGATGAAGATCTATGGCATAGGAGATTGAGACACATCAGTATGAAACAAATCTCAAAGATCTCAAACAAGAAACTGGTGCGAGGTTTGCCGGATTTAAAATACAAGAAAACAGAGTTATGCAATGCCTGCACTCTAGGAAAGCACGTAAGAAGCTCTTTTAAATCTATACACCATGTTTTTACTAATCGTGCCCTGCAGCTTCTTCATATGGATCTGTTTGGACCAACAAGAACACAAAGTTTCGGTGGTAAGAAGTATTGTCTAGTCATTGTTGATGACTTTACAAAATTTACTTGGGTGTTCTTTCTTGCTCATAAAAATGAAGCATTTTCATATTTCTTAAAATTTACAAAAAGAGTTCAAAATGAAAAGGGCTATACCATTTCCTACATTAAAACTGATCATAGGGGAGAATTTGAAAATCAAAATTTTTCATATTTTTGTGAGGAAAATGGTTTTCAACACAACTTTTCTACTCCATACACACCAGAACAAAATGACATTGTGGAAAGGAAAAATCATTCCTTGCAAGAAATGTCAAGAACTATGTTGATTGAAAGCAAGATTCCTTCCTATTTCTGGACAGATGCAGTTTTTACAGCATGTTATATCATGAACAGAGTTTTTCTCAGACCTATTCTTGAGAAAACCCCCTATGAACTCTACAAAGGTAAAAAGCCTAGCATTTCATATTTTCGAGTGTTTAGTTGTAAATACTTTATTCTTAAAAATCCAAATGACCACACTGGCAAGTTTGATGAGAAAGCAGATGAAGGACTCTTACTTGGATATTCCACTATGAGTAAAGCATATAGAGTCTTCAACAAAAAGTCTCATACTGTGGAAGAAACAATGAATGTCAAGTTTGAAGAAAATATTCAGACTCACAAAGATGAATCTGAATCATCTTCCTATAATCAAGAATCATCAGAAGCTCAATTTTCAGACACTGTCGAATATACAGAAGGAGTAAAAGAAGACGCAATCCAGACGTATTCAGAACCTTCAGAGTCTGATATCATTTAGAAGGAAAAATATGACAGAAACTGGAAACATAAATCCAGTCATTCAAAGAACCTTATCATTTGAGAAATAGAAGACGGTATCAAGACTCGATCTAAGTACAAGGAAAACATCAGCAACTTGGCCTTGATATTAGAAATAGAACCAAAAGAAGTTGATGAAGCATTATCAAATGAAAGCTGGATTGAAGCTATGCAAGAAGAACTTTAGCAATTCAAAATCAATCATGTATGGGAGCTTGTGCCAAGACCTAAAGACCATCCAGTCATTGGAACAAAATGGGTATTCAGAAACAAGCTGAATGACAAAGGGAAAGTTACAAGAAATAAAGCTAGACTAGTAGCAAAAGGCTATTCTCAAGAAAAAGGGATAGATTATGATGAAACATATACACAAGTTGCCAGGTTAGAAGTCATTCGGCTACTATTAGCTTATGCTTATTTTCATAACTTTAAATTGTTTCAGATGAATGTGAAAAGTATCTTCCTGAATGGATATATCAAAGAAGAGGTATATGTTGAACAACCACCTGGTTTCGAAGAATCAAAGAAAACTGATTATATCTACAAACTCAAGAAGGCTCTTTATGATTTGAAGCAAGCACCACGTGCTTGGTATAAACGACTAAGTAACTTCCTTCTCCAAAATGGTTTCACCAAAGGTAAGGTTGATACGACCCTATTCATCAAGAAAAAAGGTAAAGATTTTTTGCTTGTTCAAATTTATGTTGATAATATAATCTTTGGATCCTCTAACGAATTGCTTTGCAAGGAATTCTTTAAAAATATGCAAAATGAGTTTGAGATGAGTATGATGGGAGAATTAACATTCTTTCTTAGCCTACAAGTGAAACAGACCAAAAATGGTACATTCATTTGCTAGGAAAAGTATGCCAAGGATATTGTCAAGAAATTTGGATTGCAAAATTGCAAGAAAACAAACATTCCCATGTCTCATTCATCCAAATTGGATAAAGATAAAAATGGTAAGAAGGTTGATCAGAAGGTATACAGAAGCATGATAGGTTCATTATTGTATCTTACTGTATCAAGACCTGACATACTTTTCAGTGTTTGCATGTGTGCAAGATTTCAATCAGATCCAAAGGAATCACATTTATTTACTGTTAAGAAAATAATCAAGTATATTGGAACTTATCCAATGCTAGGTCTTTGGTATTCCAAAGATTCAAACTTTACTCTTACTGGATATTCTGATACTGACTTAGCTGGATGTAAAGTGGACAGGAAAAGTACCACATGTACATGTCAACTGCTTGGGAATATGCTGGTATCATGGTACTCCAAGAAACAAAATACAGTTGCACTTTCCACAGCATAAGCATAATATGTAGCCTTGGGAAGTTGTTGCGCACAAATTCTGTGGATGAAGCAATAGTTACAAGACTTTGGCATTGAAGAATCAAATGTTGCAATCAAGTATGACAACACAAGTGCAATCAATCTGACAAAGAACCCCATTCTCCATTCTCGAGCTAAGCATATTGAAATCAAGCATCATTTTATTCGAAATCATATTTAAAATAGTGATGTGAATATTCAATTCATTGATTCTAAGAATCAATTGGCTGATATATTCACAAAATCTCTTGACAAATCTTCGTTTGAGTTCATTAGACATAAATTATGCATTGTTTATCCCTTTTAGTGTATCATCTGTTAGACATGAATTTTTCATACTTAACTCTCAGTCTGAATATCCTTCTCAGACTCTAAAGAAAGGTGCGTCCATATTTTAAACTTTGGCGAGTATATTTTTGGTAAGATATTATTATATTGGAAACAAATCAGGTACGTATTCTAATTTATTTGTGCCTAATATATTTTCCTGATTTTATCATGTCTCTTTATGCTTATAAAGTATATTCTTGGGATTACTTTTTATTCTTTCTAAAAATTCCTTTCTCTTCAAAACCCTTGCGATACTCTAAAACCTTTTCTTCTTTATAAATCTGTTTGCCTTTTATCAAACTCTATCAGTTCATATTTCACTCTGTAAACCCTTCCGATACTCAGAGCCGCTTCTTCTCTCCCTTTTTCTAAAGATCAAAACTTTATGTCAAAAAGGTGCTTAAAATGCCTTTCAAGAGAAGATCTTCTCGCATTCTCAACCAAAAATCTAAGTCTACTGCACCGGCGGAGCATCTGGAAATTTCCGATACAGATTCAGATCATCCCGAAGTTCCTTCCGAAGCGATACCACCAAGGCATTCATCTTCTCATAAATCTTCCGGTAAAACTAACTTTCGTTTCCGGAGTATCAAGTTTGTATGGGAAACATATCAAAAGTTGAAACGGTGTAATGCTTCTGCGACGGTTCTCCGTGCGTGTCTACGAGATAATAATCTCTTCTCTAAAGAACATCTTGTGCAGACTTATACTCTGTTTTATTCTAAAAATGAAGATGTTCCTACAAGCTCTACTCCAAAAGTATCATCTTCCAAAAAGGGTAAAGAGAAAGTTAGAGAAACTTCAACTCCCTCTGAAAAAGAATCTGCTCCCACAAGCCCTAAACCGGTCAGTATCTCAAAATATGTGGTTCCCGATGATGATACACAACTTTTTGATACCTTTGATATGAAGGTGGGAATCGCATCTGGCTTACCTAACACAGGTGGATTATTCAGAAGTAATGAGCACAACATGTTCTATAAAATGTTGCTTGCTCGGGGAGTCATCAACCACAGGATAATGGATTTTGGTTATTTAGAGAATGCAGGAATCTCAGTAGAACATCTGTTTTAGGATTTAGGAATTTATGAATTTTGTCTTCAGTCCGGTAATGTTTTTGCCGAATTAACTACATACTTCTATTCCAATCTCTCCATTCTGTCACCAAATTGAATTCAGTTTACTGTTGGTGATCAGAAGTTTGATTTACAAGCAACTGATTTGGCAAAAATAATTGGAGCAAGACATTCCAAGTTCATTCCCATGGCAGTGGATGTTGAAGAGGCTTCGAGGGTTACTTCCGAGAATCCCAACTTTGCTCCTAAGGGACATATTTCCTATTCTGACTTATCAAAACGATCGGTGATCTTGCATAAGATCATTATCAACTGTTTAAAGCCCAAAGCAGCCTCTAAAACTGACCTTTCCATATCCGAAATCAAGCTCATTTGGACTATCTTAAAAGGTCAATCCTTTTCTCTTCCTCATGTCATCATTTTTCATATGTACCGAACATTGCAGAAGGACAAGGGACAGTTACCCTATGGGGCTCTAATCTTTCGCATATTCATGTTCCTTAAAATATTTATTCCTGCTGATTTGCAAAAGAACCCTATCCCCTGCATGTATGTTGGAGAAAAAATGGTCTCCAAAATGAAAAATTTTGAAGATATCAAGAGAAGAGTACAAGGACAAGAGGCTCAACTGTCGGAGGGAAAATCTATTGAAAAGACAAGAGCAAAGGAGCAAAAGAAAAAGTCTAATCCAGCCAGCAAGATGCCTGTCTCTCCTCCTCCAATCAAAGTGTATAGCAAGAAGAGAAAGTTTCTTCTGCATGATGAAAGCGATGATGCAGAAACATAACACTTTGAAACAGGACACACTGCAGAAACAGTTCATGAAGATCCTATACCTTCTACAAACCAGGCACCTATTCAGGGGGAGCATCCACCAGCATCAGCCTCTGGATATGATCGATCAGTACTAGAAAATGTCCAGGAACAGCCTTCAGATACTGCAACTATTTTTTCCCTACTGCTCGAGATCAAGGCCAAGCAATCTACTCTTGAACAAGATCTGAAAAATCTTCATCACATTGTTGAGGAAAACCATCAGATTCAGAATATTCAGGCAACTCAGAATAAAGCAGAACTTACAAAGGCTATCGATCTGTGCTCCACAAATTTGGACAAAGCAATGGGAGAATACACTTCCAAGATTGAAGAAGCTGTTTTCATTCTGGAAAATTTTCAACTCATTCACACTCCTACTAAAAAATAGCCTGTTTTTCTTTCCAAAACTATATCTTTTTCTTCTTGGTCTGTAATCCCAATTACATTTTAAACTACTTGATTGCTTAATATCATTGATCTATTCTATTTTTTGCTGATGACAAAAAAGGGGAGAAATTATATGCAGATACATTTTATGCAGATTTGATATACTAATATGTCAGATTATATGCAGGTTACATACAAAGAAAGAGATAGACACAGATATTAAAGGAGTTTGCTCTTTTCAATTTCAATCCGTGACTTAATGCGCTTAATATGCTTATTTACTTTCAAATTAATTTTAAACTAATTCAATCTGCAGAAAAGTTTTGTCACTATCAAAAAGGGGGAGATTGTTGAGGAAAACTTCTATTGATTTTGAAGTTGACAAAACTGTCCATGAGTTTTTTATTGTGAAAGAACTTCAGACTCAAAGTTCAGAAGTTCAGACGCAGAAATTTTTCAGACGCAGAAGTTTCTCAGATGCAGACGCAGACGCAGACGCAAAATTTCTTTAGACACAGAATACAGAACCTAACATAACAGCTAGTGATCTGGTATGGATTTCACAAAAGGAAAGCTTTGATATCAATCTAATTCAAATTGATTGACAATCAAAGATTACGACAAGCATACATTACAACGAACAAAACTCTACTTATGGAAACCAAGATTCTGATTGTATGGGCGAACAGAATCAACGGGATTCAGATTTTGTCAACCAACGGCTACTCAATCTATTTTATACAAATCTGTCCAAAGGTGAATATTGGAAGATGATCCTCTGAAGACTGTCCAACGGCTAGTTTGGAAGTGGAGGAGTATAAAAGGAGATCAACGAGGAGCAGAAGGTAGAGAATGAAATCAAGAATCAATAAGTCCAAAGTCTGAGCATACTCCGATTCAATCTTGTCTTTTGTGAGCTTAAAAGTGTAATCTTTTGAGAGGTGTAAACAGCGTTATAAGTGTGTGCTTAGGTGTGAGATAGTGTGATCTATCGGCTTGGTATAAGCAGCACCAGTTTCGGGAAGAAGTGTTCGAGTTTTAGCGGCACAAGTTACTGTAACTTCTCATTGATTTGATTAGTGAAATCCAGCCAATAGGCTGTAGCGTGGGAAAGTGGACGTAGGCTTGCTATAAGCCGAACCACTATAAACTTGTATACAGTTTTTCTTTCTCTATTCTATTACTTTGCACACTGCACATCAGGAGCACTGTCTTTATAAACTGCTTTGAATCTGAACTTTATTCAGACTCAACTGTTTTTTTTCATTTCCGCATAAACTAGTTAAAATCACCTATTCACCCCCATCTAGGTGATCCGTGCTAGCTACTTCAGGTATAGATGTGAACGACCTCAGGTCAGTGGCCAATCTCACCGTCTCATAATTGACCAACAAAATCATGAATGGTGGGTTGGTTAATGCTTCGATAAAGTATGATTCGCAGGGGAGAAATTTGAGCGTTGTCTTGATGGATGTAGATAATTCCAGTAACTTAGTCAGTCTTCACTATGCCCCACTCAGCTTAAGGGATTTTTTGCCAGAGCGGGTGGAGGTTGGCTTCTCAGCTGCCACTGGAGCTGCATATGAGTATCACATTGTCCATTCATGGGAATTTAGCTCCAGTTTACGGCTCCGGGCTAAAAAGTTTCCCAACTCTTAGCAGGATAGGGTGATTATAGCCGTGGTCTATCTCATTGGATCGGCAGTGATCATTGTCATGTCACTTGTTGGTTGGGTACGTAATAGGTCAAAAGTCGCCCGTCCATACCCGAGCAATGATACGCCAATGGGAAACAATGCACCTTCGACGGCCGAGAGAGGTGGAGAAGAAGGCAATGATAGTGCGACATGAACGGAAAAGTTGGCAAACCTGGGTGGCCCCAAGAAGTTCTCCTATGAAGAGTTGACGATGGCGACCAATTCTTTTGCAAGTGACCAGAAATTGGGAGAAGGAGGCTTCGGGATCATGTACAAAGGGCACATAGGAGAAGCTCGCACTCGCACACCGGTCGTTGTGAAGAAAATAACATCTGGTTCACGCCAAAGGGATAGAGGAGTATATATCCGAGGTGAAATCGTTGAGCCAACTTGGGCACATAAACTTGGTGCGACTCATAGGCTATTGTCACGAGTCAAATGAATTCGTCCTGGTTTACGAATTCATTGGAGGAGGTAACTTGGATGATCATCTATTTAAACGCAGACCCTCGTTGACATGGGAAAGGAGGTACAATATCGCTCTAGGATTAGCCTCAGCTCTACACTATTTGCACAAACAATTTCGTCAATGTGTGATCTATAAAGATATCAAATCCAGCAATGTCATGCTCGATAAAAATTCGTGGCTAAATTGGGAGATTTCGGCATGGCTAAGCTAGTCGGCCACGCCAGAGGCCCAAACACGACCTGAGTGAAAGGAATACCGGGTAACTGGGGTCCAAAATATGTTCGAATGGGTAAGGCAAGTAAGGAATCTGACATCTATAATTTTGGAGTGATCCTTTTGGAAGCATTATGTGGAAGAAGGGTCTCCGACTCTGAACTAGCAGAGCAAGGCAGCCTTGTTCGGTGGGTTTGGAAGCATGGTGGGTGCGAGAGCTGGTGGGGGCGCTGGTTTTGGAATCTTCACCTTCCGGTGGACGAGAGGCTCAGCAAGGATTTCGACAAGAAACAGGCGGAGGCCTTGATGATCCTGGGGCTGTGGCGTGCTCATCCCATTGCTAGTTCTCGGCCATCAATTGAAGAGGTAATGGCCATTTTGAACTCGATGGCAAGGCCTCCCAAAGTCCCCTCGAAGATGCCAAGTTTCAACATATAATTGACCCAAAGGTCTCATCTAGATACGTTTGTCTTAGTAGCTCATTTTGGTAATTGCTTACTTTGCCAATGCACTTCATTTCGTTCTCAAGTGTAAAATTTACATTGCGACTCGAGATCCCTCTTGAAATGATACGGTTTGACATGATTGAATGTAAATAAATGTACAACACTACCCTTGGTAATAAATGAGAAAGGCGGTACAACATCTTTTAAATAATGACCTCCATTTCAAACAAAATAGAAGTAGACATCATTGAGGCACTATATGTTTCTTCTTCTTTTTTCGGAGCCCGCATTTTTAAATGTCTAATCATATTTTTTCCGTTTAATTGATGTATAATCATAATTTGTCACTTTTAAGGAAAACTACTGCAAGTACCCAGAGTAATCTGCTAGTTTCATCCTCTCCTACTAAAAATCAATTTGTTTGCCATCGTGAAACAATTTACGAAAATGGCTTTAAGGGCAACTTGTGGATAACGAAGCTGACTATTGTAGCAAAACTCATGTCGCGGAATATCCAAGTCAGCAAAAATCGAGACTGGCCTAAATTCCAAGAAGCGGGACAGGTTCAACGGGCCCGGGCCCATCCCGCTTGGCTTGCTGCCGACGCCAGTGCTGGCGAAGAGCGAGTCGACGGAGGCGCGTGGCAGGAGGGCGAGCACGGGGCCGTTGGCTTGGCTGAAAATGGCGTGGCGGAGGTTGGTTGTTGCCAGCCAATCCGATAGGCTCAATCAAAAATCTCTTTCTGTGCTCTGTCTCCTCTGTCTCTGGTTTCCGTTTTGGTTTTTCTCGAATGTCAGGAAAGAAATAATGTTCTCGTACGAGAAGAATGTGTATTGAAGATGAGACGCTGACCATAACTTGTCCGGGTGATTTCACTCGAGTAACTTAATTGATTATGATTCCAAGTATGAAGGAGACGAATTTCAATGATGTCCAGCCGTGAATGCTTAACAAGGTACGGCATTAGATTGAACACGTTGCCTCTGATCGAGAGAGACTCATCCATCATGACCTCCAACACTTCGGTATTTTCTTCGACTTGTAATCCATCAAACCAGACGACATGTCTCCATAAAAATCGTTCTTCTCTCTCTGTTGTCCACTAGCATGATTGTATGGTGAATATCTTTATACATCTCCAATCTAAAGCCGTAAAGCCTATCCATGGAAAATCGTCAATGAGAACAATATGACGATCAGGTGGTGAAAAAACATGCTGTAGCAAAACAAAAGCACTTCAATGGATTTCCATCCTGCCCAGGCTTCTCCTCTTCAAAGCACAAAGCTCCGGCCACATGCAAAGAAAAGATAAAAGAGTGACCTCCCTCATGGAGAAAACGACAGTATTGCATGATGAAGCAAATTGGGAGCGTCATCTACCTCTTTTTGTGAATACACAACAGGACCAATCAATATTATACTCACAAGCCAGATGCAGTGACACCGTAGTAGTATTCCGAAAGCGTGCGCCACCTATAAAAATGGAGAAGCCGGAATGTCGGATTAAATTTGCTATATATAATGTCACCAGCCGCTTCCAATAAAATTTGGACATTTTGAGAGTAAATAATAGGCCCATTCTATTGGTCTAGCCACTAGACTTCCTGATGGGTCACTGTTTCCATTGGTTCTTATAAGTGAATTTACTATTAACATGAAGTATACTGACAAAGTCACAATTAAGATGAAACATTCTATGTATGTATATATGTCTGGCCGTAGACGTTGTGCAATTTAAATATATTGCCTAATCCCTTCATTTTTTAATTAATGTTAGGAGTTATAAGTGAATAGTCTTTTGGGAAAAAAATTGTTGCACATCAACAAGTTACAAATTAGGTCGCAATTCACATGCATACCGCGATTGATGGTTCATGTGCAATCACAATTGCACTATTGGTACTCATAAATGACATCTCGTATTTTTTTTTTCACGATACCAAACACCGTGTTCCCGTGATCTTTCCGCTCTGATACCAATTGATGTAGTGTAAGACTTACAATTTGCTGCACGAGCAAACAACTCGCAGAGGCACGCATGGAGCATACAGAGAGAAATTTATCAATTTTTTTTTTTGTATTGTTCATTTAAAGAATAAGCTAAATTACAAGAGAACATAATCTATATTTTTATCTAAAAAACCCTAGTGAAATTCTAAGTTTAAGACAGGATATAGATAAACAAATAAGAAAATTTATCCTACTAAACCTTAAAAATTAAGTGGACAACTACTAAAAAATTGAAACAAACCCTATCAATTAACGACACAACTTATTACTAGTCGCCTTTTATATGCCTACCATCGTCTAACGAGACTTTAGACAAAGCTCTAGTGAGTAGAGCATTATTCATATGATGCTCTAACTTTTAGATGTGCTAACTTTTAGATGCGAAACATTTAAAATGGACAGAGAAGATAAATGTGAAACATTTGAATGTTTCATATGTACACATCTAACTATCTCATGTATCCAGCTATTGCATCGCCACTGTCATTGATGTACGCAATTAAGCCCAATCTCTTAGGATGGTTGAATCAAGCATGGACTTCTTGTTAAACACGTGTGACCTAATGTTTCAGCTATGTTAGGTTTATACTTTGTATTCTCTAGGCCTCGCACAGTGGGCTAGAGTTTTAGATACCAGGTCACCAAATCTGAAAATACCCAAAAAAAAAAAATCCCTCCACACCGTTATGATGCATCGTAAAATTATAATTGTAGGGGGAAATAAACCAATACTTTGCATCATCTATCGTTATAGTTATCTTAAATTTCAGGGGTAAAGTGCATGGTTTTTTAAGACTCGTGAGTCATGGAAAAACGTACATAGTTTAAAGGAGAACTTATGCGATCTTTTCAAATTTTGGGGATAGAGGGCATGTATTTGTCCCAAAAACTATCAATCTATATATGTTATCTTTTGAGTTCTTATGTCGGTTGACGTAAAAGCAGACAAAGTTCTGAGTACACAACGAAGTGAAAGTTTAGGAGCGACGATTGAAAGTTCACAACAAAATGCATATCACTTCCGGAATTTAGAGGGCTTATATAATTTTCCCTTAATTAAAAACAGAGATAAAGGATGTAAAGTGCAGCATGTAATGAAATTGTTGGGGAAGAAACAATGAAATAAAAGTAGTATGGGTACTAAATTGAGCCGGACTATCGAAAATGGTGGGTTTCGTGTTCGTTTGACTTATGTGGGACTCATCAATCTGATGATTTAAATTCAGTTTAGTACATGCATTAGATATACTCATTATTTTCCGGTGAGAGATATTGTCATCATCGTCCTCGTCCTCATCACATGGACTATTTTCTGCAATTAAGGAGGACAAAACAAAGTAGGAAAAGATTCTTACAAAAAAAAACAAAGTAGGAAAAGAATAACAAATCAATCCGTGGAAATTCGTCCGACGATGCCGCTCGTTCCATTGTTGACTTTTCTTTATTCCCACGTAACCCAAGTTTAATCTCACGAGCCAAGAATTTTCCCTTTCTAAAAAAAACAGACAGTTAGTCTGTTGATATTTTATAAAATATTTGAAATGTTAAGTTGCTTCTACGTGTACTACGCCTCCAATATTTCATCTTTTAGGTTCGATTTCTTTCCCTTTTTTTAAAAAATAAAGTGAGGAAACCGCAAATTCCGAATCCATAAAATATCTAACTAATCTCAACAATTAGATAAGACATGGGTCAAAACACCATATGGGTGACCTGAACACGAGGAATTGCATGTAATATTTTATGCAATCAATTGTGATATTATTCCTGAAATGGTAGGTCTTCGTCGGTTGTGCCCTGAAGCAAGAAGTTTAATGGTGATATTATTCCGGAAATTTTATAAAGCTACTTCATTATAAGTTACATTGGTCAATAATTTACTGCCGTCCTCGTCCTTCGTGCCCTAGCACTTTCACGTTTTAATTCTTATTAATTTGTACTAACATCAAAATATATCATCTACAACTTTGGTTAAACAATTTTAATCATTAACTTATGGAAAAAGTGTCAATCGATGTTAATAGATAGATTAAACGTAGATTTAATCATAAAATGCACATTCTGTAGGCACACCGATAAAACGGATTGATTTTACTGGATATATTGTGCTTGCTGGCAGGCTCAAGCCATACATTCTAGGACCCCATCAGTGAGTGGGCTTGGCCTAAGCGAGGGCTTTGAGGATCGGCCCCGTCAGCCCATAAATTATTAAAAATTTACATTGATAAATATTTATTTTAATATATCTACCTTGGAAAACAAACTTTGTAGATATTGGAAGAGAAAACGATGCTTAAAACAGAAAAAGAAAAGTGTTTTATGACACTTTTAACGTACAGTACCACAAAATTATGGAATTGTTTTCTATTTAAAATTCTGTTTTAACTATTATTTAACTCAGTTGTTTTTTTTTTTAAAAGTTAGACACAGCCCATGTGATTGGACCAATAAATTCCAGAGGGTGAGCTGGGCACTTGCCAAAATCTGCCAAATTGGGTTTGGACATGGCCCTTCGAAATTCGAACCGAACCTGTCCAGTGATCAGGTTTAATTAAGTGTATCTTATCACGTCATATTCATATACGTTTTCCTCTATATATGATGTTTTAGCGTTCAAATCATTTGAAATTGTCACCACCAGCTCTAGAATGGATGGGATGAGGTTCAATGACCATAATTGACCTGGGAATTGGATCTAGACGCCCCTTAATTCCCTCCATCGTACGGCAAGGCGTAAGCTCATCCATTTTTATCTATTGTCTAGCTCAACTATTTTTTTTCTTTAGAAAGTAAGACATTATATGTGATATCCTGAAAATTCGATCAAATTTGATGATTTATGAAATGGTAATTTCATAGACACTCTATTAGTTAATTCTCGCTCTTGCATGATCACCCAGGGAATACTAACCAAAAGGGAAAGGCTATCGAAGAAATTTATTTCTAGCAACCGCCCGTTGGTTCGAAATAAACTATAGTTGCGATTGATCGATTTCAACCACGAATTATGATCCGATTTTGCGTGTCGAGTGCTCAAGGATATCGCACCCGAGCTATAAGACGTCGCCTCGTAATTTTTATGAATTGGCCATCGAAAATTATTTGCCAAATTACCCTTCTAGAAACCATTTTGTTAGATTAAATCTTGGACTTTGGATTGAACTTGAAGAACAAGACTTGATCTTAGCCCATGATTTTTGCTTGGGCATCAAGAACACATCCTAGCCCTTGATCTTTGCTTGGGTATCAAGAACATATCTCAATCATTGATCTTAATTTAAATTTAAACCCTCTTTTTCTCTCTCCTCACTTTCTCTCTTATTCTCTCTCTATCCCTCTCTCTCGGCCGAATGCCCCACCACCGCCATTCATCAACCTGCCCCTCACGCCACCATCCTTGAGTCCTATAGATCGTCGTGTGCCGTTCACTGCCGTTTGCCGCTTGCCGTGTCAAGCCGAGACCGCCACGGACAACCCATGTCGTCGCCGTCGTCTTCGTGTCATCATCGTTGTTAGACGAGTAAGTTAACATCTAATCCCTTGTTTATGATGTTTAACTTGCGTAGGGTAGTTTAGCTAGTTATTGTTTTAGTGTGTTTGAACTTCTAGAATAAGCGTTGGCGAGTCTTGATTACTAGACTAAGTTGAAATAGATGTTGGATAATGATTTGAACACTTGGTGTGGTATTTTTATGGTTGAGAAGTGGTGGATCTCAAAGTTGAAGACATTTCTTGGAGTTTTTATCTTGATTTCAGAACTGATTTTACTGTACGTCCCTAGTTTTCCATTTTTATAGAGCATTTTGTGGTTAGAATCTTGAAAAGTGTTCTTCATAAAAGTTGTTCATAAGATCTTGATCTATAACATACTTAAATTTTAGATTTTTTTGAGCTCAAATGTGTTACACGAAGGTCCAATTTCTTACCGAATCAGAACTGTTTTATACTGTGGATTCCGTGACCTTCGTGCCTTCTCAGATTTTTATAAAAATTCCCAGTTCAATTTCGACCATACTTCCTTCGCAATATTTGTAAATGAAATTCATGTCTACAATGTATAAAAATTTCAAAGTGTTTTGAAAGGATTTGGTTTGTAAAACGAGTATTTCTTGTGGTTCAGTTCTCCTGTTCCGGCGAACCAGTTCTGGGTTGTTTCCAAGCCATCAAAAGTGATCTTTGTATAAGGATTTTGGGATTGTGTTCCCCATGGAAAATATTTGTGAAGGTCTTGTTTATAACATATTCGAATTTTATAATTTTTGGAAACCATGTGCTATGCTTTTGAAGTTGATTTCCCAAATCATTCAAATCTGTCCAGTTTTACTAGAATTCCATAATCTGCCGGTCTTTACTTGAAATCTTTGGCTTTCGATTTTCAGCCTAATAGAGACAGTAACCACAATTACCTAGCTTTTCAATAATGTTTATTTGGCTGTGATCCGATGTTGAATGCTTTTGTAAATTCATGTTTTAAAATGAGGTTCACAAAGTCGATTGACCGTTTGCATGTGTGACCATTTGTTATTGTTGTGTGGCATTGATGTGAGCACGATTCATGGATGCATTGGCTAAATAACCTGAATGCTTGTGTGCTCGTGTGGTCACACGTTGGAGTCGTCTTGCTGTAGATCGCTTGACAATGCCTGATTTATCGGGGTCTTGCTATAAATCGCTTGACAATACTCAATTTATCGGATGCCTAGAGATTATCTGAATTACCGATACTCCGGATGCCTTATTGTGGCCCGAAGCCGAACTCAATGCTCCTTACGAGATACCATCTTACTGTAGATCGTTTGACGATGCCGTGCCCAACGAGGTAAGACGATGCTCGGGTAGGTCCCGAAGACTACCATCTTGTTACAGATCGCTTGATGTATAATGGTCCTGAGAAAACGTAATAAATGGAATACGTGTGACGCATAGTGCTTGATTATGAGGGAGAAACTGCTAGGCATGGTGTGGGACGTGCCCAAGTGAATTTTGCCTTATAATCGAGACACGCGCGACTGTGATGCATTGATGCATGGGAAATCTCATTACACGTTCTGGGTATGTGATATGTTTGATGCATCGTTGTGACATATGACTATCTATGTTATGCATAATATGTGTGCCAAGACAAGGTAAGGATGCACGTGGTTGGTTAATAATTTGTGTCCAGTGCATGGTCACGTGATTAGGGAATCCCGAGGTGAGTTGGCCTTTTAAACGGGGCTTAGGTGTTAACTTATTGAAATTTTTATCTCATTTGTGGTTGTTAAATATTTTTCAAGCCCTTAGCATGTTGATGCACCCAATGGGTGCCTAGAAGCTAACTTTTGGTGAAGTAAATTGACCCTAGACTGACATCTTTTTGTAAACTTTTATGGAAATGCCCGAAGTGGGTTTGTAAAAATGTTCCCAAGGGTTAATCAAGTAAATGTTAAAATGGTGTTTTGATTTCAATGTTGTAAACCGTTTTCCTATCTATCCTTATTTATTGTTATTGTCTGGGTGAATCTTTATTTAGCTTCCGCATGCGTAATCAAAAGATAAAATGTTGGGTTGGCGGCGTGTTCTGAGACGTCGCATCATAATGACCACTGCAAGATGTTGCGCGCTCGCGGGGTTCGGGGTGTGACATCCTAGTTTAATTGGTATCAAAGCAAAGTCAACTCGAATCCAAGTTTGGTTGAGACCTGGAGTGATAAGGTGCGAGGGGTTTTAGGATAGCAAATTAGGAAAATACTCTGTGTCTATGTTTGGTTGTTAGTTTCTTTTTTTTTTAAAGCAGATTGTTTATGATTTCTGATTCCTTATTGGAATTGGAAAACGGGTTTTTGTAAAGATCTTGTGAAATGAGCAATCCTGACTTGAGGGCCCCTAGGAGAAGGACTTTGCCAAATCAGACCGATGCTAGAGGAATAGCACAAGAGGATCCTAGATTATGCAGGCTTTAGAGACTTTGGTAGGGCAACAAGCTTAGAACCAAGCCGCTGCTGCCGCTATAGCTGCACCTGCTCCTGTAGATGTTCCGTTGGCTAGAAACGGAAATGGAAATCAGCCCATGTATAAGTTGGTAGAGCAGTTTCTAAAGCTCAAACCGCCTAAGTTCACTGGTGCGGGTGATCCTGAGGTTGTAATCCGCTGGATCAGAGAGTTGGAGAATGTGTTTGCTTTGCTGAGATACTCAGATGAAGATAAAGTGACATTGGCAGTTTATCAGTTGCAAGGTAATGCTAGTACTTGGTGGGAAGCTACCCAAAGGAGGGTATTTCCTAAGGGTACGGCCCAAGTATGGGATGCTTTCGTGGAAGCTTTTAACAACAAGTACTTCTTGGATTGTGCCAGAGAATAGAAGATGAATGAATTTCAGCGTCTTCGACAGATCCAATTGTCGGTAGACCAGTATAAGTCAAAGTTTGCTGAATTGTCCAAGTATACGCCGAGGTTGATTGAAGACCTGATTGATAAAGCAAGGAGATTTAGGGATGGACTGAAGCCTGAAATCAAAGATCAGTTGGTGCCTCTGAATCTGAAGGATTATAACGAACTTTATGAGAGGGCACAGTTGATTGAGAGGAACTTGGCCGAGAGGGCAATCGCATTTGGATCGCTGCTTGTGCTGAACAAGGATAATCAGTAGTTTGGAAAGAAACCAATGACTGGGGGTAGGTTTCCCATCCTTCCTAACAAGAAGAATGGCGTGAGAAAGTCGATGTACAATAATAATAATGGCCTATGTCAATTCTGTGGAAGGCGCCACGGATCAGCCCTATGTCCTGCTAGGACGGGAGCTTGCTTTGGATGTGACCAGCATGGTCACCACGCAAGAGATTGTCCACGCTAAGCCACAGAAGCACAAGAACCAAGACAGCAAGTAGGACAACCTGCAAGGAATGCCCCACCGAACTAGTTGAACCGACCCCAAGTATAAGGAACAGTCTATGCTGTCACAAGGAAGGAGGCGGAGGATTTGTCTGCCGTTATTACAGGTATGGTATCGTTACACGACCATGCTGCTTATGCTTTATTTGATCTTGGAGCTATGCATTTATTTGTGGCTAAGCAATTCGTGGAATTAGTTGGGTTAAGTCCGAAACCGTTATAAGTGGTTTATAGTATTTTTACCCCTATAAAAGACAACGTAGTTTTCGCAGTAGGTTGTACTAGTTGTAAGTTATTTATTGGCAGTCATGAGGACAACATAGATTTGATTGTGTTGACGATGTTTGACTTCGACGTGATTATTAGGATGGATTGGTTCACCAAACAACGAGTTACGGTAAACTGTTACCACAAGACGATTCAGTTTGAGCCTTTAAGGAGTGTTGGTTTTGAGTTTGTCAGGAATCGAGGACCGTCGATTCCTTTAATTTCATCATTTGAAGTTACTCGGTTGTTGAAGTTACTCCTTAGTACAGGAGTTTTCGGATGTTTTTCCTCAAGAATTGCCTGGATTACCCCCAGAAAGGGAAATAGAATTCGTAATTGAGTTAGCCCTCGATACGGAGCCAATTTCTAAGGCACCTTATAGGATGGCGTTATCGGAACTGAAGGAGTTAAAGGCTCGGATGCAAGAGTTATTGGACGAAAGATTTATTCGTCCTAATGCATCACCTTGGGGAGCGTCAGTTCTGTTTGTAAGGAAAAAGGATGAGTCGTTGCGCTTTTACATCGACTACCGACAACTCAATCAGGTGACGATTAAGAATAAATATCTACCAAGGATAAATGATTTGTTTGACCAACTTCAAGGAGTTTTGATATTTTCAAAGATAGACTTGAGGACAGGTTATCACCAACTGAGAATCAAAGAAGGAAGATATACTGAAAACGGCATTTCGAACGTGCTATGGCCATTATGAGTTTACTATGATGTTGTTTGGCCTTGCAAATGCACCTGCAGCTTTTATGGATCTGATAAACAGGGTGTTCAATGAATATTTGGACAAGTTCATGATCGTGTTCATTGATGACACTCTACTGTATTCGAAGAGTTATGAGGAACACGAACAACACTTGAGGACAATGCTGCAATCAAGATCATAAGCTGTATATCAAGTTTTGTAAGTGCGAGTTTTGGTTAACTCGAGTGGCTTTTCATGGACATGTGATTTCTGGAAAAGGGATTTTAGTGGATCCAGCTAAGATTGAAGCAGTTATAAATTGTCCAAGGCTAATGACGGTAACTGAAGTTCAATGTTTCTTGGGATTGGCTGTGTCAAGCCCCGAACCCCGACGAGTGCCCGACACCCCAGGCTCGGTCGAAAAGGTGCGACGTCCCAAGAATATCGCCAACCCAAACTAACACATCAGAGCTCGAACACGGCAAAAACGAGAATATAAACCCTGACAATATAATCTTGGGGTAATATGGAGAGATGAATCACCAAACTACTAAGTACTATATTACATCGTGATATATACAATATCCATTATAATCCATCACAACTAGCAACCTCTGCACCAACAACCGCCGATATCAAAAAGGGCTAGTGGCTTCTAAAATTCACACCACCATCAACAAAATGGACCAATAGTCCTGATATATACTAATTTCAAAAGAGGCACTTCAAAAAGGGTTATTCTACGCCTACTAACCCCTACGACCTCTAAACGGTGTCCACTCTGAGTCAATCTCATCGGGGTCAATCTGATACTTTGAGGACTCAGAATCAGCATTGATCTCAATCGGATTATTTTCATCTCCCGACTCCAATGGGGCCTCAATCAGCTCCTCTTCTTCAGGCTCCTCCTCCGATTCTTTCTCGGGTTCCTCTTCAGGCTCCATTTCGAGCTCTTCCTCGGGCTCCTCTTCCGACTCTATCTCTTTAGGACCTTCCTCTGGCCCTTCTTTTAAATCCACATCCATCAGATTGAACCCTACTTGTGACTCTTTTGGGTCCGGTTTAGGTTTAGTCACCGTGGGTTCGGGTTCGGTAAGTACAGGCTGAAAACTTGACTATGCTAAACTAGTGTCGAGGTTGGTCATCTCACCATCAGGAGGAGGTATAGCCAATGAATCCCAATCTCCCACTTCATCAAAAGGGGCATCGAAACCACGAACCGGATCGAACTCGTCCATACCCTCCTAGAAGCACTAGGCTGTATAACTATGGGCTTGCCAAAGGGATTGTCCTATATCTACCCAGACTACTGTGGTGCGCTTAATCCAAGCCATATTATCATATATAGGGTATTCTACTACTGCATGATCAGTGTGCATAGGTATACCAAAACGGTGAGGTGGTGGCGATCGAGGATTCATGGTCTAGGCCAGGGTTCTGAAAATGTTTGGTTTAACAATCATGAGACAAGTCTCAATAAGCGAAACCCTAAACCCTATCTAGGCTAACACATATCTTTGGGCATGTTCAAGCACACAAATCACACAACTATCAAGTCAAA
Source organism: Syzygium aromaticum (assembly GCA_024500025.1). NCBI lineage: Eukaryota > Viridiplantae > Streptophyta > Magnoliopsida > Myrtales > Myrtaceae > Syzygium > Syzygium aromaticum. Next base: position 4,607,027 of record CM044889.1, on the reverse strand, counting down.
ACAATAGCAGGTACAAATGTTTCACCTTGATACGCACGAAATCTTACATGCGAGTTCAAATATTATTATTAGAAACTGACACCTTGTCACACTCAATAATACCCATCAAATCATATTCATGCCTATATCCACATAACAAACATAACATCATACGATTCTCATTTCACTCGAGCACACGCATCCAATTCATTTTTGATCCGCGTAAACACGCCTTAGGTCCAACAACACTTCTGTAGCCAGCATCAACACACCTTAGGCCCGGTGTCTCTAGCCCGTGTAAATGTACACGCTTCAAACATAACACCCTCTTCCTTTTTATAACACAACCCCCCGTAAACACGCATCAGGTTGAACAACACTTCTATAGCCCGCATCAACACACCTCAGGCTTAGTGTCTCTAGCCCGCAAAAACATACACACCTTGGGCCCAACAGTATCTCCCTTTTTACAACACAACCCACGTAAACACGCATAAGATTAAACAACACTTCCATAGCCCGCGTCAACACGCCTCAGACTCGGTGTCTCTAGCCCGCGTAAACATACACGCCTCAGGCACAATACCCTCTCCCTTTTTATAACACAACCCACGTAAACAAGTATCGGGTTGAATGTTATCATACGTATACACATTTTCCATTTATTATCTGGACCCCGCATAAACGTACACGCCTCAAGGTGTTTAATATTTGTATCATCACATTACACTCCCAAACCAATGCAAGTCTCACAACATACTCAAACATTAATCAACTTGTTCAATTTTCTCAACTCTTACCAATCAATTCGCAACCATACAATTTTCATCATAATTTCTACAATTTTCATCGCGTTTTATAAAAACATGCCATTCTCGCCAAAGCCATCGACCTCAATCCATGACACGACACATTTCAATCTCAACCAAGCATTTAATAGAGTCACGAGGGCTACAACAAATCAACCACGTAATCAATGTCACCAAATTTAACACAATTTTCTCATTTTGCCTTATTTTTCATTAATCAAGAGTGTCGCATGTATGCTGTCGACCCCGATTCACCACTTATTGCATTTCAAACATAATCACGCACTCAATTTAACCACAAGGAGCACAACAATTCAGCCACAACGGAAAATCACCAAAACATCATATTTAAACTCGTTTTTCACGCTATAACTCAAGATAGTAGTCCGTAATCATTCCGATTACCAAATTAACCATTTCTAACCTCAATTCCACCTCTAAAATTATCACAAATCCACCTGACAAGTCTAGCCAAATCAGTCAGCAACATCACCTACGATTCGCCCCTAAAACTCACTAAAACGCACTCGAACTATCCCGAAATGACCCGCTATCCTGGGCGACGTTTAGAATATCATTTACCCAGAATCCTAAACTAAATTTAGCAACCAAGGGTGGTGGAACAAGGAAAAAATAGCAATGGCGGCATCAAGCTCACGGCGAGGGGCACTGACAAGCTCATGGTGACCACTGACGAATGGCGGCGGTGGTTGGCTTGGCCAGTTGGCCACGGCCACGGGAGGAGGGGGAGGAGAGTGATTCGGCCAAGAGGAGAGAGAGAGAGAGAGAGAGAGAGAGAGAGAGAGAGAGAGAGAGAGAGAGAGAGAGAGAGAGAAGGCTAGTCTAAGCCTACCCCAAGAGAAATTACCATCTTACCCCTCTCTCTACTTTCCATCCAACGGCCAAGATTCAATCTTATCCAAAAAATGACGGCCAAGATCAATTCTCACAAAAAATATCCAAGGATAAAAAAGGAATTTTCATAAAAAGTGCAGGGGCAAAATCGTCCTAAAATTTATATCTCTAAAGTTGGTGTGAAATGACCAAAATGCCATTCTCACATTACACTTAGTCTTCACAAAATCCCAAGAGCAAAACGGTCATTTTCCACTTCCTATCAAAATTTCAATTTTCTGATGAGTATGGACAAATCTGAGGCTGACCACGTTAATAACAACGTCATCCAATTATTCTGTCATGACTTTCAAATTTTCAACACACAAACTCAGTCTCTATTTAATGGCCAAACTCAAATAAACGCGACTTGAGCTTATCTCAAACTAACGGATGGCTTTCAGGAAAATTCATACATTCAACCCGTGGTCGATACTAAATCGAGTGACATTTAAGTTCGCTTAAGTCATGGCGATCTCGATTATTATATAATTGCGAGGATCAATCACTAGTTTTAGAGAACTCGATCGTTTGGAATAGGTTTGAGATCATTTACAAATTTCTTATTTTGGCGAGGCGGAATCACCCGCAATCCAATTTATACGACATTCGCAATTCAATCCATGACAATCCTTAGATCGGTCTATATTAGCCCAAAATATCACCTCGGCAATCCTTATGGTCGAAAGTCAGTCTATGGTCAAGTTCTATGGTCGCGCAAATCTATATCCCTAATTAGCATTTCCCTACTGGTTAGTGTCCCAAGAGTAATCAAGTCTGGGCGAGATTTACTACAAGTACGTTATTGAAATTATGCATCTCATAAATACCAAGTGGGTCGAAATTTAGAATGTCATAATTCTTCCCCCCTTATAAAAATTTCGTCCTCGAAATTTACAATCAAAATCAAATTATTCAAACAACTGAGGTAATGACGTCTCATCAGCTCCTCGCTTTCCCATGTAGCACCTTCGGTCCCGTGACGTTCCCAAATTACCTTGACCAGCGAGATTGTCTTGCTCCTTAAGACTTGTTCCTTCCTATCCTCGATCCGTACTGGTCTTTCCACGTACGACACCCTGTCATCCACTTCTATCTCCTCATAATTCAATACATAAGCCGAATCCGGTTCATACTTCCTCAACATCAACACGTGGAATACATTGTGCACCTGAGATAAGTTTGGTGGTAATGCGAGTCGATACGCTAAATCTCCAATCCTTTCCAACACCTCAAAAGGTCCCATAAACCGTGGACTTAATTTTCCTTTCTTATTAAATCGGGACAATCCTTTCATTGGCAATACCTTGAAGAATACATGATCCCCTACTTGAAATTTCAAAGGTCTTCACCTTCTATCTGCATAACTCTTTTGACGGCTTTACACTATTTTTAACCTTTTTACAATTGATCTTAACTGCCTCAACTGACTGTTGAACTAATTCTGGCCTGGTTATACTCATTTCTCTATCTTCATCCCAACATACGGACGTCCTATATGCTCTGCCATACAGTGCTTCAAATGGCGTCATTCCGATACTCTACTGAAAATTATTATTGTATGCGAATTCCACTAAGGGTAATTGTTCTTCCCATTTGCCTTGAAAATCCAAGACACGTGCCCGAAGCATATCTTCTAGAGTCTGAATTGTCCTCTTAGACTAGCCATTTGTTTGTGGGTGGTAAGCTGTACTAAACTGCAGTTTTAATCCTAATGTCGTTTGTAGACTTTTTCAAAAGTTGGCAATAAACCTGGGATCGCGATCCAAAGTAATCGTGACCAACACTCCATGTAGACGAACTATTTATCTTACATACAATTCGGCATACCGATCTAATGCGAAGTCCTTTCGTACTGCCAAGAAGTATGCTAATTTTGTCAATCTATCAACAATAACCCAAATGGAATCATAGCCCTTTTGGTTTCTTGATAATCCCATTACAAAATCCATAATCATGTGCTCCAATTTCCACTCAGGGATTTCCAATGGTCGCAACAATCTTCCGGGCTTACAACATTGCGCTTTCACTTGCTGGCATGTTAAACACTTAATTACGCATTTAGTTACATCCACTTTCATACCATTCCACCAATAGTGTTGTCTAAGGTTCTGATACATTTTTGTTCTACCAGGATGGATGCTATACTTGCTACGATGTGCTTCCGATAAAATTTCCTTCTTAAGTTCTGCGTCATCGGGCACACACAACCTTCCTCGGAACTTCAATATCCTGTCTTCGGATACTTGAAAGTCCGCTTCCTCTTAGTAACATCCATTTCCAGAATTTTCTGAATTTCTTGGTTCGTAGATTATAAAGCCTTAATCTCAGTCTGGATTTCTGGTTCGATCTTTAGTGTGGCTAGCAAACCCGAGACTTGACTTTCTTCAAGTCTAAATTCCGAGTCTCACACCTTTTCCAACAAGGTCCATTCCTTAACTAACAAGTATGCAATGCTCGACTTTCGACTTAACGCGTCAGCCACCCAATTGGCCTTTCCGAAATGATACAAAATATCACGATCGTAATTCTTAAGTAACTCCACCCAACGACGCTGTCTCATGTTAAGCTCCTTTTGAAAAAACAGATATTCCAAACTTTGATGGTTCGTATATATCTAAAACTTCTCTTCGCATAATTAATGTCGTCAAATCTTAAGGACGAATACTATTGTGACTAATTCCAAATCGTGCGTTAGGTAGTTCAACTTATGCAGTCTCAACTGTCTTGATGCGTAGGCCACTATTCATCCATTTTGCATGAGTACACACCTCATTCCTTTTAACGACGCATCGCTATAAATTTCATATCCTCCTGATCATGATGGAATAGTTAACACCGATGCCATTATCAATATATGCTTTAGTTCTTGAAAACTCCTTTCACATTTATCGGTCCATTCAAACCTTATTTCCTTTTTTAACAAATGTGTCAATGGTGTTGCTATTGCCGAAAACCCTTCCATGAAACATCGTTAATATCTTGCCAAACCCAAAAAAGCTTCGAACCTCTATTACCGTCGTTGGTCTCGTCCACTTCATTACAGCTTCAATCTTTGCTGGATCTACTGAGATTCCTTCCCCAGAGATCACGTGTCCAAGAAATGCTACTAGATTGAGTCAGAACTCACACTTACTAAACTTGGCGTAAAATGGTGTTCTCTTAAGGTTCGTAGAACTTTACTTTAATGTATCTCATGCTCTTCCGGGCTTTTCGAGTACACCAATATGTCATCTATGAAAACTATCACAAATTAATCCAAGAATTCCTTAAACACTCAATTCATTAAATTCATAAAGGCAATATGGGCATTAGTCAACCCAAACAGCATTATTATAAACTTATGATGCCCATATCTCATCCTAAATGCCGTTTTCGATATGTCATCCTTCCTAATCCTCAATTGATGATATCCCGTCCTCAAATCAATCTTAGAAAATACTGAAACCCCTTGTAACTGATCAAACAAATCATCTATCCTTGGCAGGGGATATTTATTCTTGATGGTCATTTGATTCAACTGCCTATAATCGATACATAACCTCAACGACCCATCTTTCTTCCTTACAAAGAACACTGGCACTCCCCATGGGGACGCACTTGGACAAATAGAACCTTTGTCCAACAATTCTTGTATCTGAACTTTCAATTCTTTTAACTCAGACAGTGATATCCTATAGGGTGCTTTCGAAATTGGCTTTGTCCTAGGGACCAACTCGATTATAAACTCTACTTCTCTTTCTGGTGGCAATCCCAGCAATTTCTAAGGAAAGACATCGGGAAAGTTGCACACCATGACTATATCCTCTAGCCTTGGTTCCTTATGTCACGCCTCAAACTCTACGGACGCGCAACACCTCGCTTAGGTCGATGAGATGCGACGTCCCAGGACTCGTCACCGACCATTCATTTTATCTTTTAATACGCATGTGGAAGCGAACACAACAAACCCCGGACAACAATAATAAATAGGGACAGCAGAGGAAAACCAAACACAACAGTATTTTAATTCTCACTTGATTAACCCCCGGGACTATTCTTACAAGCCCGCTTCGGGTACTACCATAAAAAGCTAGCAAAAATAAAGGCTATGGTTAATCTACTCCAACCAAAACAACTCCTAGGCCTAACCCTTAGGGACCAACCAAAAACCGTGGTACTCCGAACCGCATAAGAAGCAATGACGTGCTAATGCCCTGAAAAGGTTTAACAACAACAAATGAGATAAAATCTCAATAAATTAACAGCCTAAGCCCCGCTTAGGAGGCCAACTCACACGGGGGTCCCTAAACAAGCAAGACAGCAACAACAACAACATCATTAACAACCATAGGCATCCTTACCTCGCCTTGGTACACACGTTGATGAAATACATATGTCATATACTCAAAGCATTTATAAAGATTTTCCATGCATTAATGTAGCACAGTCGCACGTGTCTCGATTATAAGGCAAAACCCATTTGGGCACGTCCCATACCATGTTTAGCAGTTTCTACCCCATAATCAAGCACTATGAATCACGCGTATTCCAGTTATTATGCCCCCTCAAGGCCATTACACATCAAACGATATGCAGCAATATGGCAGTCTACCGATATAACCGGGCTCCGTCCCGTCTCGTCGGGCACGGCTACGTCAAACGATACACAAGATGACGGCATTCCAATACGGCAACATCAAACGATACATAGTAAGATGGTATCCCGTAAGAAGCATCGAGTCCGGCATTGGGCCGCGACAAGACATCCGGGGTATCGGTACTCCAGATAATCTCCAGGCATTCGATAAATCAAGCATCGTCAAGCGATACATAGCAAGATGGCTCCAACGTGTGACCACACGAGCACACAAGCATTCCGGCCAATTATTATCTTTTCAATTAGCCCATGCATGCATGAATCGTGCTCTCATCGATGACATATAATAATACCAAGTGGTCACACATGCAAACAGTCAATCAATTCTCGCAAGCTTCAATGTCAAACCCAAATATCAACCACAAAGCATCACTATCATTACTTGGCATAACAATAAAAATAATTTATTGCCAAAAATCTCATAAACTTTCTTGAAAACTTCCGATCGAAACAATTTGTCATAAAATCAATTTTATACAACAATTCACGGTATAAACGCCATCATTCAAGTTAGAAATCATAATTTGAAATTAAGAATTTTCTGAAATATTAATAAATAAATTCGGAAATTAATTATTTAATAATATCCGAAAAATAATTTATTGTCCAAAATTCAAAATATTTTCTTGAATCAAAATCATCCAAATCATTTTCTACAACACCAACTCATACGGCGAAATCCAACATTGGTATCACAATTTGACATTAGAAATTTTCCAAAAATAATAATATTTAATTTTTGAAAATTAATTATTTAATAATAAAATAATAATATTTAATCCGAAAATAATAAAATAATAATTAATTCCGAAAATAATAATTTAATAAAATAATCGATAACTTATCGCAACACTACGATAACCCGAAAATAATAAAATAATAATTAATTTTGAAAATAATAATTTAATAAAATAATCGATAACTTATCGCAACACCACGATAACTTATCAACACATACACGATAACTTATCGCGCAAACACCGATAACCTACCACATAAACTCAATTAAACAAATAAATACTAATCTAAACATAAATTAAACTACACTAAACAAGTTTAACACCCTAAACACGGGATTAGGGGTTAACTTACACAATTAATCCTGGCGAAGGCGCGAGAATGACAGCAGCGGTCCGCGGTGGTTCCGGTTCGGACTCGGCGACCGGTGGTCGACGACGAATGGCAAAGAAACAGCCGCTGTAGGGGCTGATCCGGTGTGGCATTTGCTGTTTCAGCAGAGCTGGCCGCTGGTGGCGATGTCCCGGCAGCCAGGATAGCGGCGGCGATGTCTGGGCCGGCGCCGGCAAGCGGCGGAAGCAAGCGGAGCTTGGTCGCGGCGGCTGGACGAGGCTCGATAGGGGTAACAAACGGCGCGACGGCAAGGAGCGGTCAAGCGCGGCGGCGCTGGTTCCGACGAGGACAAGCCAGTGGTGGTCAGTCTAGCGAGGGGCTAGCCGGCGGTGAGCAGTGAAGCAGGAACCAGAAGCTAGAAGTAGCCGCGACGACGGACAGTGGCGCAGCGACTAACGGAGCGGCGGGACCAGACGAACGGCCGGCGGTGAGGCTGGCGGCGACGCGCGACTGGGCTGGGGCTGGTCGGGCAGAACAGAAGTGGAGCAAAAGCTGCGAAGACGCGCGGGCAGAAGCGTGGAGAAGAAGAGAGAAGAGAAAAGAAAAAGAAAAGGAAAAGAAAAAGAGAAAAAGGAGAAAAGGAAGAAAGAGAGAAGAGTAGGTGGGGTTGGGTGGGTGTGTCAAGCGTGGGGGTTAGCCGGCGGGAAAAGGGGAGAAGAGAGAGAGAGAGAGAGAGAGAGAGAGAAATCAAATAATAATAATTACGATCCAACGGCCACGATTTAAATTCGAAGACGATACGACGGTCCCGAAAAATCCTAATTAATAATTTTAGGATTTGGCCAAAGGGTATTAATAAAAATATACTGCGATGGTGGTCTAACAGTCCAAATTCGCACTTGGTCAAAAATTCACTTTTCATATATCTTGGGCAATGTCGAGGTTGGCCATAATAATATCGACACCGTCCAATTAAATTCGTCACGAAATTCCGAAAAATTTGACACTAAAGTTCGGGCTCTAAATAACGGCCAAATTCGATCAAATGCGATTCTAGCGAAATCTCTATTTTAAAACAATAATCAAGAGTGATTAGTTCTCATGCGAGATTTTACTATAAGCACACTGACGAATTACACGTTTTATAAATCCCAAAAATGGGTTGAAATTCAGAACGTCACACCTCAATTGTCAAATCAACTACTGCCGCTAAAAACCCTTCCCACCCTTCGTCCAACAACTTAGTCTCTTCCAGTGACAAAATCCAGGGAATCGAGGTTCCTCCTCGATTTCCCATAAATTCGAATCTAGGATGTCTAACTGGATTAAATTGGATCACATTGCTACTATAATCCATTATGGCCCTCTACTTAGTCAACTAATCCATATCAACAATCACATCGAAATCAAATATAGGTAGAATAGCCAAATCTATTCTTTCTTCTACATCACCAATCACAATTTTACAATCCGAACATCCTAGCAAAACTAATGCTTTATCATTCAACGGAGTATTAACACATAACACAACTTCAAGTGAGTTCGGCTTCCCGATATTCTTCTTAATGGGTGGGACAAAGCACCGATTTCCCGCCATCGGTTTCTTTCCGAAGTAGCGGTTGTCCATAATCGGAGCATATCTCGATCCAGAAGCAGCGGCTCTATCCGCTAAGTCACGCTCAATCGCCCGGGCCCCGCTCATAAATCTCATTATAATTCCTTAAATTCAAAGATACCATCTGACTACGAAGGTCCGGTTTCAACCCATCTCAGAACTTTCAGGCTTTATCCCATGAATCTTCTACCATTCTCGAGACAAACTTGGATAATCTAGAAAATTCTACCTTGTACTGATCCACAGACATTTGTCCTTGACGCAATTTCATGAATTCAGCCAATTTTCATTCCCGGACATTCTCAGAAAAGTACTTTCCATTGAAGACTTCTACAAACATCGCCCAAATATGGGCGGCACCAGCAGGAAACACCCTTCCTCTGATGGCTTTCAACCAATCACTTGCGTTTCCTTGGAATTGGTATACTGCCAGGGTTACCTTCTCTTCTTCGGTGCACCATAATATCTCAAAGGCCTTTTATAATTCCTCTACCTAAAGCGATGCAGCTTTAGGGTCACCTTTACCATCAAACTTAGGGGGCTCTAAGTTTAAGAACTGCTCTACTAACCGATGCATCTGATTATTCGCATTCACATGCCCTTGTCCTTGGTTCCCATTGTTACCATTGATGGCAACGGCTACAGCGGCCTCAGCAGCTTGGGCAATAATGGCAACTCGTTCCTGAGCCTACTGTCCCATCAGATTTCCAATCTCTTCTAGGGTCCTCATGACCGCATCCATTCTCGGATCTCCCACAGGTTGGGCTTGCAAACTTGATTGGCCTCTTATCCCTTTACCTCTCGAACTCATACTCACGGTTTTCTATCACTCACCTACCTGCTATAATTCCACTCAGGAATTAGAGACTTAGGTCTACTACACTAGTTTATAGTCCTAGGCAGTGAATTATCTCGATAATTAACTTAGCAAGCAATCAACGACCATAACACGAGATCACAATCAATAAGTTTCGTGCACGTACCTCAAGTCCAGACGCACCTACAACTCAACCATTAAAGCACTCAATTCACCCATAAATCATAACAAATAATCCAGAGATACGCGTAGCGCTAGATACACATATGACTCATTAAGGTCTCCTTAAATAGCTACCCTAAGGTCTCCGCTCCTTATTACTCTAAGTTTTGACCAACTTGAATTGAGCAGACCTCACTCTGATATTAAATCAACGGGGATGTCACACCTCGAACCCTGACAAGCGCGCAACACCCCAAGCTCAGTTGAAATGGTGCAACGTCCCAGGAACATCGCCGATCCAAACCAACACATCAGAATTTGACCACGGCGAAAACGAGAACATAAATCCTGACAATATAATCATGGGGTAATAAGGAGAGACGAATCACCAAACCACCAAGCACTATATTACACCGCGATATATACAATATCCATTACAATTCATCACAACCAGCAACCTCTGCACCAACAACTGCCGATATCAAAAAGGGCTAGCTGCTTCTAAAGTTCACACCACCATCAACAAAAGAGACCAGTAGTCTTGATATATACTAATTCCAAAATGAGCACTTCAAAAAGGGTTATCGTACCCCTACTAACCCCTACGACCTTTAGACGGTATCCACTCTGAGTTAGTCTGATACTTTGAGGACTCAGAATCGGCATTGATCTCAATCAGATTATCTTCATCTCCCAACTCCAATGGGACCCCAATCAGCTCCTCTTCTTCAAGCTCCTCCTCCGATTGTTCATCGAGTTCCTCTGCAGGCTCCATTTCGAGCTCTTCCTCGGGCTCCTCTTCCGGCTCCATCTCTTCGGGATCTTCCTCCGACCCTTCTCTTAAATCCACGTCCATCGGATCGAACCTTGCTTGTGACTCTTCTGGCTCCGGTCCAAGCTTAGCCACCGTGGGTTCAAGTTCGGTAGGTATAGGCTAAAAACCTGACTATGCTAAACTAGTGTCAAGGTTGGTCATCTCACCATCAAGAGAAGGTATAACCGATGGATCCCAATCTCCCATTCGATCTAAAGGGCCATCGAAACCACAAATCGGACCAAACTAGTCAATTCCCTCCCGAAAGCACCAGGCTGTATAACTATGGGCTTGTCAAAGGAGTTGTCCTATATCTACCTAGACTACTGTGGTGTGCTTAATCCAAGCCATATTGTTATCTATAGGGTATTCTACTACTACATGATCAGTGTGCATAGGTATACCAAAATGCTGAGGCAGTAGCGGTGGAGGATTCATGGTCCAGGCCGGGGTTCTGAAAATGTTTAGTTTAAAAACTATGAGACAAGTCTCAATAAGCAAAACCCTAAACCCTACCTAGGCTAACACGTATCTCTGGGCATGTTCAAGCACACAAATCACACAACTATCAAGCCAAAACAATAGTAGGCACAAATGTCTCGCCTTGATATGCACAAAATCTTACATGCGAGTTTAAATATTATTATTAGAAACCGACACCTTATCACACTCAATAATACCCATCAAACCATATTCATGCCCATATTCGTATAACAAACACAACATCATACAATCCTCATTGCACTCGAGCACACGCATCCGATTCATTTCTGACTCGCGTAAACATGTCTCAGGTCCAACAACACTTCTGTAGTCCGCGTCAACACGTCTCAGGCTTGGTGTCTCTAACCCGCGTAAACGTACATGCCTCAGGCGCAACACCCTCTCCTTTTTTATAACACAACCCGCGTAAACGCGCATCAGGTTGAACAACACTTTCATAGCCCGCGCCAACACACCTCAGGCTCAGTCTCTCTAGCTCACGTAAACGTACACGCCTCAGGCGCAACACTATCTCCCTTTTTAAAACACAACCCGCGTAAACGCACATCAGATTGAACAATACTTCCATAGCCCGCGTCAACACGCCTCAAACTTGGTGTCTCTAGCCCATGTAAGCATACACGCCTCAGGCGCAACACCCTTTCCCTTTTTATAACACAACCCACGTAAACACACATCATGTTGAATGTTATCACACGTACACACATTTTCCATTTATTATCTGGATCTCGCGTAAACGTACACGCCTCAGGGTTTTAATATCTGTACCATCACATCACACTCTCAAACCAATGCAAGTCTCGCAACATACTCAAACATTAATCAACTTGCTTAATTTCCTCAACTATTACCAATCAATTCACAAACATACCATTTTCACCATGATTTCTACAATTTTCATCGCATTTTATAAAAATATACAATTCTCGTGAAAGCCATCGACCTTAATCCATAACATGACACATTTCAATCTCAACCAAGCATTCAATATAGTCACGAGGGTTACAACAAATCAGCCACGAAATCAATGTCACCAAATTTAACACAATTTTCATAGTTGGCCCTATTTTTCATTAATCAAGAGTGTCGCATGCATGCCGTTGACCCCGATTCACCACTTATTGCATTTCGAACATAATCACACACTCAATTTAACCACAAGGAGCACAATAATTCAGCCACGTCGGAAAATCACCAAAAAATCACATTTAAACTCGTTTTTCTCGCTATAACTCAAAATAGTAGTCCATAATCATTCCGATTACCAAATTAACCATTTCTAACCTCAATTCCACCTCTAAAATTATCACAAATCCACCCGACAAGTCCAGCCAAATCAATCCCCAACATTGCCTACGATCCGCCCTTAAAACTCACTAAAATGCACTCGAACTATCCCGAAATGACCCGCTATCCTGGGCGAGGTTTAGGATATCACTTACCCAGGATCCTAAGCTAGATTTAGCAACCAAGGGTGGCGGAACAAGGGAAAAACAGCAATGGCGGCATCAAGCTCACGGCGAGGGGCACCGACAAGCTCACAGTGACCACTAACGAACGGCCGCGGTGGCGGTCTTGGGTACCGCATGAAAACCATTCTGGTTTTGTCCAGAACTGGTTTTTTGTTCCCAGAATCAGTTTTAGACCAAAAACCCGTTTGGTAACGCAATTTCATTTTTCTATTTCTGGGACAAGTTTTTGTTCCAGAACCGATTTTGAACCAGAAATCATAACAAAAAAAAAGTAGGTTTTCTATTTCTAGACAAAAAATGAGAATCATTTCTGAAAGAACTATTTCTTCAAAACACATGTTCATATGGAAGTCACGATCTTTGATGTGAGAAAAAAAAACAAAAAATCAAAAATTTCAAAAATTAACAGAATGGTTTAAAATCTATGGTTACCCACTTTGAATGAAACTTAAATTTTTTTAGGTGCCGAAAAAATAAAAAAATAAAAAATTTCACAAAATGGCTTAGAATACGTATGGCCACCCACTTTGAGCAAAATTTAATTTTTTTTAGTTGCCAAAAATAATAAAAAATAATAAAAAAATCTAAAATTTAAAAACTTCATAGAATATCTTAGAACACCTATGGCCACCCAATTTAAGCAAAATTTTATTTTTTTGGGCACCCAAAAAAATTAAAAACAAAACAAAAAATTAAAAATTTCAAAACTTCACAGATTGGCTTAGAATACCTATAGCCATCCACTTTTAGTGAAATTTAAATTTTTTTAGGTGCAAAAAAAAAATAAAAATAAAAATTTTCACAAAATGGCTTAGAATACGTATGGCCACCCACTTTGAGCAAAATTTAATTTTTTTTAGATGCCAAAAAAAATAATCAAAAATTTAAAATTTAAAAACTTCACAGAACGTCTTAGAATACCTGTGGCCATCCAATTTGAGGGAAATTTTACTTTTTTAGGTGCTGAAAAAAATTTAAAAAGCAAAAAATCAAAAATTTCAAAACTTTACAGAATGGCTTAAAATACCTGTGGCCACCCACTTTGAGCGAAATTTAATTTTTTAGATGCAAAAAAAAATATAAATAACCAAAAAAGTAAAAATTTCAAAATTTCACGGAATGGCTTAAAATACCTGTGGCCACCCACTTTGAGCGAAATTTTATTTTTTTAGGTGCCGAAAAAAATAAAAAATAATTAAAAATTTCAAAACTTCACAAAATGACTTAAAATACATGTGGCTATCCACTTTGAGCGAAATTTAAATTTTTTTAGGTGCCGAAGAAAATAAAAAAATAAAAAATTTCAAAACTTCATAGAATGGCTTAGAATATCTGAGGCCACCCACTTTAAGCGAAATTTAATTTTTTTTAGATACCAAAAAAAATAAACATAAGCAAAAAAGTAAAAATTTCAAAACTTCAGTGAATGGCTTAAAATACCTGTGGCCACCCACTTTGAGAGAAATTTTATATTTTTAGACGCCAAAAAAAGTAAAAAAAGCAAAAAATAAAAAATTTCAAAATTTCATAGAATGGCTTAGAATATCTGAGGCCACCCACTTTAAGCGAAATTTAATTTTTTTTAGATACCAAAAAAAAATAAACATAAGCAAAAAAGTAAAAATTTCAAAACTTCAGTGAATGGCTTAAAATGTCTGTGGCCACCCACTTTGAGAGAAATTTTATTTTTTTAGGTGCCAAAAAAAAGTAAAAAAAGCAAAAAATAAAAAATTTCAAAACTTCATAGAATGGCTTAAAATACCTGTGGCAATCCACTTTGAGCGAAATTTAAATTTTTTTAGGTGCCGAAAAAAATAAAAAATAAAAAACTTCACATAATTGTTTAGAATACCTGTAGTCACCCACTTTGAGTGAAATTTATTTTTTTTAGGTGTCGAAAAAAAAATAAAAATAAGCAAAAAAGAAAAATTTTCAAAACTTCACAGAATGGCTTAAAATACCTGTGGCCATCCACTTTGAGCGAAATTTTATTTTTTTAAGTGCTGAAAAAAATAAAAAATCAAAAAAGCAAAAAATCAAAAATTTCAAAACTTCACAGAGTGACTTAGAATACATGTGGCCATCCACTTTGAGTGAAATTTAATTTTCTTTAAGAGCCAAAACAAAATCAAAAATAAAAAAAAATCAAAAATACCATTTTGGCACCTAAAAAAATTAAATTTTACTCAAAGTGGGTGGCTAGAGGTATTTTAAGTCATTCTGTGAAGTTTTGAAATTTTTAATTTTTTATGTTTTTTTTCACCTAAAAAAATTTAAATTTCGCTCAAAGTGGATAGCCACATGTATTCTAAGTCATTCTATGAAGTTTTGAATTTTTTTGATTATTTGCTTTTTTTTCACCTCCAAAAATTAAAATTTCACTCAAAGTAGGTGGCCACAGGTATATTAAGCCATTTTGTGAAGTTTTGAAATTTTTGATTTTTTGAATTTTTTTGGGCACCTTAAAAAATTTAAATTTCACTCAAAGTGGGTGGCCACATGTATTATAAATTATTGTGTGAAGTCTTGAAATTTTGATTTTTTTTGGGCACCTAAAAAAATTTAAATTTCACTAAAAGTGGGTGGCCACATGTATTCTAAACAATTCTGTGAAGTTTTAAAATTTTTGATTTCTTGATTTTTGTTGAAAAAATTCAACAAATCTCCTATTTTCCCGAAATCTAATTTTTTTTTTATTTTCTCGACATTTTGATGATTTTTTCTAGAATTTTTCAATTTTTTGGGATTTTCTAAATTTTTTTAAAGATTTTTATGAATTTTTCGGATGTTTTATTATTTTTATTCCATTTCTAAAAAAATGGATTTCTGTTCCTAGAAATAGAATTTTCTGTTGTTTATCAAACGGGTTTTTGTTTCAGGAAATAGAAATTTTGTTTTATTATCGAACGAGTTTCTGTTCTAGAAATAGAAATTTTTTGTTGTTATCAAACGGGTTTTTTTCTCAGAAACTCATCCAGGAACCAAAAATAGAAAAATCTATTTCTGATTCAGGAACTCATTCTGGAACAGAATGGTTATTATTCGCCACCTTGGCCGGTTGGCCACGGCCACGGGAAGAGGGGAAGAAGAGTGATTCGGCCAAGAGGAGAGGGAGAGAGAGAAAGGCATGTGAAAAATGAGGGGAGAGAGAGAGAGAGAGAGAGAGAGAGAGAGAGAGAGAGAAGAGATTAAAAAGAGGAGAAAATGTTAGTCTAAGCCTACCCCAGAAGAAATTATCATCTTGCCCCTCTCTCTACTTTCCATCTAATGGCCAAGATTCAATCTTATCCAAAAATCGACGGCCAAGATCAACTCTCACAAAAAATATCCAAGGATAAAATAGGAATTTTCACAAAAAATGCAGGGGCAAAATCGTCCAAAAATTTATATCTCTAAAGTTAATATGAAATGACTAAAATGCCCTTCTCACATTACTCTTAATCTTCACAAAATTCCAGGAGCAAAACGGTCATTTTTCACTTCCTGTGAAAATTTCAATTTTCGAACAAATCTGGATAAATCCGAGGCTAACCATGTTAATAGCGACGTCGTTCAATTACTCTGTCATGACTTTCAAATTTTTAAATACCCAAACTCAGTCTCTATTTAATGAACGCAACTTAAGCTTATCTCAAACTAACGAGTAGCTTTCGGGAAAATTCGTATATTTGACTCGTAGTCGATACTAAATCGAGCCACTTTTATGTTTACTTGAGTCATGGTGACTTCGATTATTATATAATTGCGATGATCAATCACTAGTTCTAGAGAACGCGATCATTTGGAATAGGTTTAAGATCGTTTGCAAATTTCGTATTTTGGTGAGACGGAATCACCCGCGATCTAATTTATTCGACATTCACAATTTGATCCATGACCATCCTCAAATCGGTTTATATTAGCCCAAAATATCACATCAACAATCATTATGGTCGAAAATCAGTCCATGGTCAAGTTCTACAGTCGAGCGAATCTAGATCCTTAATTAGCATTTCCCTACTGGTTAGTGTCCCAAGAGTGATCAAGTCTGAGCAAGATTTACTATAAGTGCGTTATTGAAATTATGCATTTCATAAATACCAAGTGGGTCGAAATTTAGAATGTCACAGGCTTGCTATTATAGAAGGTTCGTGGAGAAGTTTTCTACGATAGCATGCCCTTAACGCGATTGCTGAAAAAGGATACAAAGTTTGAATGAACGGATAAGTGTGAGCGCAGTTTTCAAGAGCTTAAACAGAAGCTAATTACTGTGCCTATTTTGACATTACCATATGGATCAGGAGGTTATGAAATTTACAGTAATACATCGTATAAAGGATTAGGATGCGTCTTAATGCAACATGGAAGAGTTGTGACATATGCATCCCGGCAATTGAGACCGCATGAGTTGAATTATCCGATGCACGACTTGGAATTAGCAGCAATCATTTTCGCGCTAAAGATCTTGGAGGCATTATTTGTGCGAGGAAAGCTTTCATATTTATAAGGATCATCAGAGCCTAAAGTACTTATTCTCGCAAAAAGAATTGAACATGAGGCAACATAGGTGGATGGAATTGCTTAATGATTATGACTGCAAAATTCAATACCATCTTGATAAAGCAAACAGGATAGCTGATGTGCTAAGTCGGAAGTCTTCAATTGCACATATGATGGTTAAATAGTGGCTTTTATTTAAAGGAATTCGAGACTCGGATTTCAAGTTTGAGGTAAGTCATCTCTCGAGTTTAATGGTTACTATCAGGATTGAGCTCGAAATGCAAACCAAGATTAAAGTAGCGCAATCTTCCGATCTCGAACTTCAAAAGATTTTGCAAATGGATGCAGCTAAGAGAAAACTTGACTTTCGAATATTCGAAGATAGGATCTTAAAGTTTTGTGGACGGTTGTGCATGCCTAATGACGAAAGACTTAAGGAGGAAACTTTGGCAGGAGCTCATCGCAGTAACTATAGTATCCATCCGGGCAGCACGAAGATGTATTAGAACCTACGCCGCTATTATTGGTGGAATGGCTTAAAGGGAGATATTGCCAAGTATGTGGTTAAATGCTTAACGTGTCAACAGATGAAAGCGCAACATTGTAAGCCCGGTGGATTATTGCAACAGCTAGAAATCCTATAATAGAAATGAGAGCATATTACGATGAATTAAGTGATGAGTTTACCAAGGAGCCAAAGAGGTAATGACTCCATATGGGTTGTAGTGAATAGACTCACAAAGTCTGCTCATTTCATTCCAGTGCGAAAGGACTTTGCCACGGACAAGCATGTTGAGTTATACGTAAGACATATAGTTCGTCTTTATGGCGTGCTAGTGAAGATCACGTCGGATCGAGATCCCAAATTCACCGCCACATTTTGGAAGAGTCTTCAAAACGCCATGGGAACAAAATTACAGTACAGCACCGTGTTTCACCCCGCAGACAGATGGCCAATCCAAGAGAACGATTCAGACTCTCGAGAATATGTTGCGAGCCTACATTCTAGATTTCAAAGGAAGTTGGGAGGAACAGCTACATCTTGTTGAGTTCGCGTACAATAACAGTTATCAACAAAGTATTAAAATGGCATCTTTCGAAGCGTTGTATGGTAGACCCTGTAGGACCCCTATTTGTTGGAATGAGGTTGGTGAACGAAAGATCACAGGACCCGAGTTGATGCAACAGTCGTCGGATGCTGTTAAAGTTATCAGGGATAGGCTAAAGAAAGCCCAAAGTCGCCAAAAAAGTTATGCAGACAGGCGACGTAGACCGTTGGAGTTTCAAGTGGGAGATCACGTGTTCCTCATGATATCACCAATTCGAGGAACTTCGCGTTTTGGCAAGAAAGGCAAGTCAAGCCCAAGATATATAGGGCCGTTTGAGATCTTGGAGCGAATTGGATTGTTGGCATATCATCTAGCCTTGCCACCAAAGTTGGCGCAAGTACATGATGTATTCCACGTGTCTATGTTAAGGAAATATGAGCCGAATCTGACCCACGTTCTAAATTATGAAGAGATAAACGTGGACGACAATGTGTCGTACATGGAAAGACCTGTAAGAATTGAGGATCGGAAGGAGCAAGTACTACGAAACAAAACTATTCATCTAGTCAAGGTTGTGTGGCAACATCATGGAACCGAGGGAGCCACATGAGAAAGTGAAGAGATAATAAGATGTCAATACCCCTTTTTTTTTTAGGAATTAGATGTAAATTCAAATTTCGAGGACGAAATTTTTGTAAGGGGGGAAGAATTGTGATATCCTAAAAATTCGACCAAAATTGGTGATTTATGAAATGGTGATTTCATCGACACTCTATTAGTTAATTCTCACTCTGGCCCAATCACGCAAAAAATACTAACCAAAGGGGAAAGGCTATCGAAGAATTTATTTCTAGCAGCCGTCCGTTAGTTCAAGATAAACTATAATTGCAATTGATAGATTTCAGTCATGAATCATGATCTGATTTTGCGTATCGAGTGCTCAAGGATGTCACACCTGAACTATAGGACGTCGCCTCATAATTTTTACGAATTAGCCATCGAAAATTATTTGCTAAATTACCCTTCTAGAAACTTTTTTGTTAAATTAAATCTTGACCTTTGGATTGAACTTGGAGAGCAAGGCTTGATCTTAGCCCTTGATCTTTGCTTGGACATAAAGAACATATCACAACTATTGATCTTGATTTAAATTTAAACCCTCTTTCTCTCTCTCTCCTCACTTTCTCTCTTATTCTCTCTCTTTCCCTCTCTCTTGGCCGAATACCCCACCACCGTCGTTCATCCACCAACCCCTCACGCCACCATCCTTGAGCCCCGTAGATCGCCGTGTGCCATTCACCGCCGTTTGCCGCTTGCCGTGTCAAGCCAAGGCCGCCACGGATAGCCCGTGTCGTCGCCGTCGTCCTCGCATTGTCATCGTTGTTAGACTAGTAAGTTAACATCTAATCACTTATTTATGATGTTTAACTTGCATAGGGTAGTTTAGCTAGTTATTATTTTAGTGTGTTTGAACTTCTAGAATGAGCATTACCTTACCAAAAAAAAAAACGTCTAGAATGAGCATTGGCAAGTCTTAATTGCTAGACTAAGTTGAAATAGATGTTGGATGATGATTTGAACTCTTAGTGTGGTATTTTTATGGCTGAGAAGTGGTGGATCTCAAAGTTGAAGGCGTTTCTTAGAGTTTTTATCTTGATTTCAGAACTGATTTTACTGTACGTCCCTGGTTTTCCATTTTTATAGAGCATTTTGTGGTTGGAATCTTGAAACGTGTTCTTCATAAAAGTTGTTCACAAGATCTTGATCTATAACATACTTAAATTTCAGATTTTTTGAGCTCAAATGGGTTACACGAAGGTCCAATTTCTTACCAAATCAGAACTGTTTTATACTGCGGATTCCGTGACCTTCGTGCCTTCTCAGATTTTTATGAAAATTTTCAGTTCGATTTCAACCATACTTCCTTCACGAGATTTGTAAAAAAAATCCATGTCTACAACGTATAAAAATTTCAAAGTGTTTTGAAAGGATTTGGTTTGTAAAACGAGTATTTCTTGTGGTTCAATTCCCCTGTTCCGGCGGACCAGTTCTGGGTTGTTTCCGAGCCATCAAAAGTGATCTTTGTATAAGGATTTTGGGATTGTGTTCTTCATGGAAAATATTTGTGAAGGTCTTATTTATAATATATTCGAATTTTATAATTTTTGGAAACCATTTGCTATGCTTTTGAAGTTGATTTCCCAAATCATGCAAATCTATCCAGTTTTACTAGAATTTCATAATCTACCGGTCTTTACTTGAAATTTTTGGCTTTCGATTTCCGGCCTAATAGAGACAGTAACCACAATTACCTAGCTTTTCAATAATGTTTATTTGGCTGTGATCCGATGTTGAATGCTTTTATAAATTTATGTTTTAAAATGAGGTTCACAAAGTCGATTAACCGTTTGCATATGTGACCACTTGTTATTGTTGTGTGGCATTGATGTGAGCACGATTCATGGATGCATTGGCTAAATAAAAAGACAAGAATTGGCCTGGATGCTGGTGTGCTCGTGTGGTCACATGTTGAAGCCGTCTTGCTATAGATCGCTTGACGATGCCTGATTTATCGAGGTCTTGCTGTAGATCACTTGACAATACTCAATTTATCGGATGCCTGAAAATTATCTGAATTGCCGATACTCCGAATGCCCTGTCGAGGCCCGAGGCCGGACTCAATGCTCCTTACTGGGTATCATCTTACTATAGATCGTTTAATGTTGCCGTATTAGAACAACGTCTTACTGTAGATTGTTTGACGATGCTGTGCCCAACGGGGTGGGACAATGTTTAGGTAGGTCCAGAAGACTGCCATCTTGCTGCAAATCGCTTGATGTGTAGTGGCCCCGAAGAGGCGTAATAAATGGAATACATGTAATGCATAGTGCTTGATTATAGGGTAAAAACTGCTAGACATGGTATGGGACGTGCTCAAGTGGATTTTGCCTTATAATCGAGACACACACGACTGTGATGCATTAATGCATGGGAAATCTCATTACACGTTATGGGTATATGATATGTTTGATGCATCGTTGTGACATGTGACTATCTATGTTATGCATAATATGTGTGCCAAGACAAGATAAGAATGTCTATGGTTGGTTAATGATTTGTATCCAGTGCATGGTCGCATGATTAGGGACCCCCGAGGTGAGTTGGCCTTCTAAACGGGGTTTAGGCATTAATTTATTGAGATTTTTATCTCATTTGTGGTTGTTAAACATTTTTCAGGCCCTTAGCATATTGATACACCCAATATGGTTCGGGGTGCCTGGAAGCTGACTTTTGGTGAAGTAGATTGACCCATGTCTGACATATTTTTATAGACTTTTATGGAAATACCCGAAGTGGGTTTGTAAAAATGTTCCCAGGGATTAATCAAATAAATGTTAAAATGGTGTTTTGATTTCAATGTTGTAAACCGTTTTCCTATCTATCATTGTTTATTGTTATTGTCTTGGTGAATCTTTGTTTAGCTTCCGCATGCATAATCAAAAGATAAAATGTTGGGTCGGCGACGCGTCTTAGGACGTCGCATCATAATGACCATTGCAGGATGTTGTACGCTCGCAGGGTTTGGGGTGTGACATTATCCATGTGATTGGAAATTGCCACTACTAGCTTTAAGAATGGATGGGACAAGGTCCATTGACCATAATTGTCTAGCCCCCTTAATTCCCTCCATCGTAGGGCAAGGAGTGAGCTCATCATTTTTATCTATTATTTAGCTCAGAATGATGTTGCTTACGAGGTGACGTGGGAAAGTTATGAGCAATCTCTGTTCCACTCCTGGCAATTTACGATGTGAATAAATCTCCTGAGAAAGTTCCTAGCAATCTCATTTTGCCTGGACTCTACTTTTGTTAACCTTAAACGACCTATTCTTAAAATTTCAGAAAATTCGTATTCCACCCGGCCCACCGAATATGAGTTTAAAATGGATTTGAGACTGATATTGCCACCTCTAGTTAAAAATGAATGAGAGCTCCTAGAAAATCTCCACAAGTGAATTGGTCATAATGTACTGTTCATAATTTTCACAGCCTACTAATTTTAATTTTCTTCCCTCCAGGAGTACATCAAATTGTTATATTTAACAACAACCCCTATATAACCAATTACAAATAACTTTTTTTTTGTAGCATTACTATCACGAAATCTCCCTTGTTTTTTAGGGCAATTATACAGTAATTAGCTATCTATCAAGAGTTAGCTTATGATTACAAATTCGACAAAGAAAACATTATCAGTTATGTCGCACGGATGATTAGATCAGAATTTATATGCATCAAAAGAATTTGGTTTCTAGGAGAATATCTTTGATTCACCGCACAAGCTACTTTTCCGCAACCAATGGCTTTTCTGCTCCAGTATCTTCTTCTGTGGAGAAAACTACTAATTGATGGCGAAGGCGAAATAGAATAATGTCGCGGTCACTCAGTCATGTAGGTACCGCAAAGTCCACGAATTACCATGGTGGACTCGTTCGCTGCTATGGGGGGATGATACTCCATCCCTTTCACCCATTAGAAATTCCGGCAGCGACCACCAACGAGCTCGCACTGCCTGCGAGTCTCCTCGATTTTTATCTGCCTCTCATTTCCATCCTACCCACATGCGCAACCCTTTCACTCTCTCTGTCGTCGAACCCTCGTTTCCATTCTTCTTCGTGCGATCCGTTCTCGTCGATCTTCGTGTTCAGTCTCGCCGAGCGATTCTGGTGCGCCTCCTCAATTGAACCTCAATCTGTATCGGCCGATTCTGTCCATCCATTCTCTATAATTAGCGATGGAGGAGGAACTTACGCTCACCGGCCTGTTGAAGAAGGCCGCGTTGGATTTCCCCAACAGGAGAGCCATCTCCGACCCCTGGGAGTTCGAGTTCGACCTGACGCGCGCGCGGCTGCAGGAGCTTGTCGATCACGCCGCCGCGCTCCTTGCCGCCTATGGTGTTGGCCCCGGCGATGTCGTCGCACTCGCTTTGCCCAACATCGTCGAGGTATGTCCTGATCATCGAGTCGAGTTACGATGCATGGCATGCCTTTTGTGCGAGTTTTCGTTTTAGCGATGATGTGAATTCAAACGCAAAGATTCCGGATGATTCTATTTAAGTTCGAAAATGAAATATCTGGAAGATCGCGGTAACGATAACTATTTAATGATGAGATCGATCAGTTATGAGAAAGATCGACTAGCAGATAGCTTGAAATAAAAGATGTTCCTTGGTGTTTTACA
The DNA here is from genome assembly GCA_024500025.1 of Syzygium aromaticum. Lineage (NCBI taxonomy): Eukaryota > Viridiplantae > Streptophyta > Magnoliopsida > Myrtales > Myrtaceae > Syzygium > Syzygium aromaticum. The sequence continues at coordinate 4,583,483 of CM044889.1, read as the reverse complement.
CTACTTGAAGAACAGAGCAACGGAAATATGTGTAAGCATCCATCTGTCTTAAAACAAAGTTAAAGCTTATCAAAAGGAGATGGATGGTTTTAATGGAATTGGATAATGACACAAATAATCCATGAATTTTGGCCCAATATGTAATTTGATCTCTGAACTTTCAATTTATTCAATGTAATCCCTAAACTTTAGCCTAATGTTCAATGTGATCCATAAACTTTTAATTTATTTAACGTGGTTTATGGACTTTTGTTACATATTTAATTTAGTCTCCGAACTTTATAAAAATGTTCAATGTGGCCATTCATGGATCACATTGAACATTAGGCTAAAGTCTAGAGACTATATTGAATCAACTGAAAGTTCATTGATCAAATTGCACAATGGGATAATGTTTAAGGATTGTTTGTGTCATTTTTCCTAATGGAATCAACCAGTGACAAACTAGTTGCCTGCATATTCTGAAAATATGTGTGTATCTCTATTCCGCGGGGACTAGTGCGATACTTTGGTGATTGGAAATATATGTTTGTTTTGCAGTTTGTGATCCTGTTTCTGGCGGTAATCCGTTGCCGAGCCATAGCGGCTCTGCTCGACGTGGCCTACAAGGCTACGGAGTTTTGGTACTACCTTTCCGACTTGCAACCGACGCTCCTATTGACACCAAATGAAGGAAACCGACTGGCTCAATCCGCTGCTTCCAAGCTTAACATCCCCCACCTAACCGCCAAGCTTCACTCCGCCGATTCCAAAATCACTCTCTCTTCGACTGACATACGACCGAATCTCAACTTGGTGTCCAAAGTCATCAATGATCCCTCTGATGTGGCTCTGTACGTGTACGACTGGGACATCCCAGGTCACAATTTCTCGGAGGTCGCTCTATCCTTGCACAACCGTCACATCCCAGCTTTCAGCCAACGCGTCCAGTTTACTCAGAAGGAATTGGCTACAGTGGTTCTGTCTAAAAAGCGTAAATACGCAAAGTCTCCTGATTCTACCGTGATTGAGTATCCATGGCTCCATTATCGACATTTAGCTCTTGAATTGTTGAACTCTTTAGCTGCCGGGACTGCTGCGGCCCTCCCGGCGGCCACGGCAGTTGCTAGGTCCTCAGCATCGAGATTTTTGGCAGAGACATTTTCAAGCAATGCCACGCGTCACGTGGCAGATGATGTTGCTTGTGTACGTTACAGGTCAAAAGTTGCCCATCCATATCAGAGCAATGATATGCCGGAGGGAAATAATGCACCTAAGATCACCAAAGAGAACAAAACCAAGACCGAGAGAGGTGGAGAAGAAGGCTGTCGTTGTGGGAAATTAATCGAAGAGTTTGAAAAGTTGAGTGGACCCAAGAAGTTCTCCTATGAAGAGTCGATGATCGCTACCGATTCTTTTGCACATGACAGGACTCTGGGAGGAGGAGGTTTTGGTGATAATGTTGCTTGTGTACGTTCAAAAATTGATTGTCCATACCAGAGCAATGATATGCCAGAGGGAAGTAACGCACCTAAGACCACCGAAGAGAACAAGACCGAGACACAGAGAGGTGGAGAAGAAGGCGGCCGTAGCACGAAATTAAACGAAGAGTTCGAAAAGTTGAGTGGACGCAAGAAGTTCTCCTATGAGGAGTTGAATATCGCATCTGATTCTTTAGCAGATAGCAGGTTTGTGGGAAAAGGAGGTTTTGGCGATAATGTTGCTTATGTACGTTCAAAAGTTGCCCGTCCATACCGGAGCAATGATATGCCAGAGGGAAAGAATGCACCTAAGACCACCGAAGAGAACAAAACCGAGACCACGAGAGGTGGAGAAGAAGGGAAACTAAAGGAAGAGTTGGATCTGACCCAAAAAAATAATAATAATAAAGAAGAGGAAGAGTTGACAAACCTGGGTGGGCCCAAGAAGTACTCCTATGGAGAGTTGAGCAGCGCGACCAATTCCTTTGCAAGTGACCTGAAATTGGGAGGAGGAGGCTTCGGGATCGTGTACAAAGGGTACATAGGAGAAGATCGCACGCCGGTCGCTGTGAAGAAAATAAGATATGGTTCCTGCCAAGGGAGAGAGGAGTATATATCCGAGGTGAAATCATTGAGCCAACTTGGGCACATACACTTGGTGCAACTTAAAGGCTATTGTCACGAGGCGAATAAATTTGTCCTGGTTTACGAATTCATGAAACAAGGTAGCTTGGCGGATCACCTATTTGAAGATAAAACCTTATTGACATGGGAAAGGAGGTACAACATCGCTCTGGGATTAGCCAAGGCGCTGCATTACCTGCACAAACAATTTCGTCAATGCGTAATCCACAGGGATATCAAATCAGACAACGTCATGCTCGATGAAAAGTTCGAGGCCAAATTGGGAGATTTCGGCTTGGCTAAGCTAGTCGACCACACCAGAGACCCAAGCACAACCCAAGTGAAAGGAACACTGGGTTACTTGGCTCCAGAATACTTTCGAACGGGCAAGGCAAATAAGGAATCTGACATCTACAGTTTCGGAGTCGTCCTATTGGAAATATTATGTGGGAGAAAAGCCTCCGACTTGATTCTAGCAGAACAAGGCGGCCTTGTTCTATGGGTTTGGAAGCGTAGTGGGTGTAGGAGCTGGTGGGGGCGCCAGTTTTGGAATCTTCACCTACCGGTGGACAAGAGGCTCGGGAAGGATTTCGACAAAAAACAGGCGGAGGCCTTGATGATCGTGGGGCTGTGTTGTACTCATCCCTTTGCTAGGTCTCGGCCTTCGATCGAAGAGGCAATGGCCATTTTGAACTTGACGTTAGAGCCTCGCAAACTCTTCTTGAAGATGCAAAGTTTCAACATATAATTGACCCAAAGGTCTTGTCTAAAAACATTTGGCTTAGTAGCTCATTTTGGTAATTGCTAATTTTGGTAACACGCTTCATTTTATTCGTAAGTGTGAAATTCCAATTGCAACTCAAGATCCTTTTTGAAATGACACTATTTGACATGATTTAATCTAAATAAACATTTTAACTACCGTACAACACTCAATAATAAATGAGAAAGGCAGTACAACAGCTTTTTGATAATGACCTTTGTTTCCAACAACATAAAAATAGACATCAGCGAGGCACTATTATGTCTTTCTTCTTCTCTTTTCAGAGCCCAATCATTTAAATATCTAATCATAACTTTTCCATTTTATAGATGTATAATCACAGTTTGTCACTTTTAAGGAAAACTACTGCAAGTACCTAAAGTAATATGCTAGTTTCATCCTCTCCTTCTAAAATCAATTTGTTTGCCATCGTGAATCAATTTACGAAAATGGCTTTAAGGACAACTCGTGGATAACGAAGCTGACTAGTATAGCGATGTTTGATAATTCTGGATCTTCTCTGGTCGCCTAAAACTCGTATCGTGGAATATCCAAGTCAGCAAAGATTGAGACTGGCCTAAATTACAAGAAGCGGGAGACCAGGGTCATCGAGCCCAAAGCCCATCCCGCTTGCCCCGCTGCTGCGTGTGCTGGTGAAGAGCAAGTCGACAGAGGCGCTTGGCAGGAGGGGTGAGCGCAGGGGGTGGCTGGAAATGGCTGCCGCGGCTGGCCGTTGCACTGACTTTTTTCAGTACAGAATGATAAGTAGGTGGAGACTGTCTTGTTTGTGTGAATTCTGAATCAGCAAATTGATAGAGTGGATAGTATAAATCACCAGCACCTGAACATATGAACGCATGAAACTTTGGTTTTGTGGAAATGTAAAAGAAGAAAGGCAGTATGAAGTAAGGACAATTCTACACTTCAGGATATGGTAGTTTGTTTGTCTATGATGATCATTTTCTATAAATAAGCTAGAATAAGGCTTTGTTTGTTTCACAGAATGAATGATTTGGAAAATTAATCTCTTGTATCGCTTATAAAAGTAAATGAACGAGTAATATTTTCGACATCCGTGAAAATGTTCCGACATAAATTATTGTTGGTGACGAAAACATTTTTAATTGACTAACTATGGCAGCGCTTAACGCCCATGACAAAGGAAATCAAGTTTACCCCCCTTGACTGCATCTCCACCAATATCGATTGATGGTTTGATCCTGATGGACGTCTTGATAACAATATATATACTTACTCCCTCAATGGGTTATAATCATAGCGAAACAAGCATAATCCATCGATCTCAATCTTCAATAACCCTCAACAAAACCAGAAACCATCTCAAAACTCATGTTTACAAATCAAATCATATAACTTTTCACGATTCACTATACATCAAAGTACATTTCATAAACCGTATTTATAAATCATGATCATTTCGTGATTCTTTAATAAAAGGTTTCATAAACTATTTATAGGCAATCAACTCAAGCTGTAATCAACAGATACTTTTCCATTTCTATTAAATGGAATAGTAGTAAATGCATGATCCAGATTTTATACAATCAACATGCCATTTAACCCATAGTATATTCAATATATATCGCTTTCGAAATATGAGCTTATAAATTAAAATAAAAGAATGTACTACTCCCCTAGGAAAACTGAAAACCTACATATGATGATTGCTTGAGTCGAAACACTCGAATTCCTATTAATTGATCGAAAAACAATATCAAAATCCAAGTGAAACTCTACCTTAACCAACAATTCAAGTAGTGTAACATCCTCACATCGAGGTTATTAATGCGACGTTCCAAGCGCTTTGCCGTCCCATTTCTTTTATCTTCTCATTAAGAGCATGATGTCCCGTTTGTTATTATCTTTCGTTACGAACAAGCGGAAGCACAAAATCAGGACAATCAAACAAATAACGGGGTTAAAACAAACACCATGAGCAAACCTTATATTTACATGATGGCATTTATATTACATAAGTGTATTCTACAAGCTCCTTTCTATGGGCTTTTTTCCCTTTTCAACACATTACATGTATCCGCGTAGGCCGGAGAAAATTCCTATCTCTGTTAGTGTGACACAGCTCCCAAAACTGATGTGAAACTTCCATGCCTACAAATCTGAAAAAAAACGGTGTGAGTCGAGGACTCAGTAAGTAAAACTCACTAAACTTCGGATAGGAGGATGCCTCGCTATCGAACAAAGCACATGTCATAACCACATCAATTGATAGCAGATCAATAGCAAATGTGCTTCAAATATATACTCGTTTTTGTGTATAAGATGATCTCAACTTGCCTTTCTATTCAAGCAACAACATCACAATCAAGAGCATGTATACGAGGGAATCTTTGTCTCAACCGTTGGTACGGTTTTTCCGAAAATTCTCTGGGCAACATCCCCTAATCTAAGGGTGACGGCTTTTCATCCTAACATAATCAGGCAACATCCCCTATCAAGGGCGACGGTTATTCATCCGAACTTAATCAGGCAATGTCCCTTAATTAAGGGCAATGACTATTTTTTCCCTCATGCGACCAATCATAACAACTTGAGTACTTCACGCGAAGTGTGTATCATGCCATGTTGCCTCTAAAGTCTTCAGTCATGCTGAGCATGAAACCAAGTTCATGATCCAAACTGACCGATCATGGAGCCAACCTACACCAAGCATGACTTGGATCGGTACGCCTCAATACTGAACCTCCAAGCAAGGCTCGTTCCGACATGCCTCGACGCGGATCCGAACTAAGCAAGACTCATTCATGGCTCGAAGCATGCTCTTAAGCATAATGCCAAACACATGAGCAAACCTTACAAATGTAAATGCAAGCACGGCAAGCTATCTCAAGTGTTCACAAATCACGGAATTCATGCAAGCACCACAAGCACATGATTCGCCAAACAACGCAACACGACACCCTAGCCAAGGTTTAGTAAGTCTATTTACAACCCTCCAAGGTTGTGGCCAACGGTGGCCTAGTGGTGAGCCAAGCGACAAGGGCACGGCAAGGATACGGTGCAGCATGAGCATGGGCACGACCGAGAAAGAGAGGGCGGCCAAGAGAGAGTGAGGGTGTGGGGGAGAGAGAGAGAGAGAGAGAAAAGTGAGCCAAAGGTGAAGAATGAGGGAAGGATGCCTTTATTTATAGGCCATCTTGCCAACTTGCTAGAAAAGTTATCTAACTTGCAAGATAAGTTAGTCAAGCCAACTTGTAAAATAAGTTAGCCAACTTGCAAGTGAAGTTAGTCAAGCCGACTTACAAGATAAGCTTCTAATAAAGCCATTGACTTAATTAAATCAACTTGTCTTCTTGTCTCAAACAGCATTCTAGGCATGAACCATGTTGCCTTATCTATAGAACTCAATAATTTGGGTCATTGCTAATTCTAATGGTATATTTTCCTTTGAACACCCTATTTTCACTAAAACTTGACTTAATAAGGAACTAAAGTAATTAGGGATTTTCAAGTGCCATAAACGATCGACCATCTCATTTGGTACTGAGATTCGATGTAAAAATATGCCCTAATAATCTTGGACACAACCGAGCCAAGGACCTAGCTGAACGGCACAAGGCCGAACCAACAAAAATCGTCTTGGCACATGGCCTGGTCAGTCGGGCCTGACCGAGCACAGGACCTAGTAAATGGCCGAGCCACTTAGGCACAAGGCCGGGCTCATGGCCGGGTCATACAGGTATCACGCCTACTGCACGGGCACAAAGCCGAGTGCATGGGCACGAGACTGAATAGCATGGACGGTGCGCCAGCGCAAAGCCAGGCCACGAACAATGTGCCGAGCGTATGGACGGGACACATGGACGAGGGATTGATTCATGGATCGAACGCATGCATCGTGTAACACCCCCACCTCGAGGTTAATCGTGCGACGTCCCGTTCGTTATTCTCTTTGACGAAACACAAGCAGAAGCAATTAATTCGAGACAATCACAATCAGAACAAACAACGGGGTTATGACAAGAATCATGAGCAAACCTTATATAAATATGTAACATCCTTATCTTACTCTCAAAAATCAAACAAGACACATTATCGTCATTTTACTTAAACATATTTTACAAGCCTTTTTTCCACGGCCCGCTCCGACGTACAAATCATATTGCAAGCAAAGGCCGAGGTTAATCCAAGTTCTTCTCTGTCATCCTTCGTCTTATGGACCTGAAAAGGAAAAACAACGGGAAATGAGTCGGGGAGACTCAATGAGTAAATTCACTAATACTCGTGCAAGATGATGCCTCGTAGTTGTACTAACGCATACAAATATTTTCTCTGCCTTATGTCGATAGCAAATCAATAACAAAGACTTTATCATTGCCCTGGCTATGTATACATGGAAGCTCACTTTTATCCAGTCACATAAAAATGTACAAGAAAATTTATATGTGAAGCATCCTCCAGAATCCTACGGCTTATCAATAAACACACATATGGACTAGCTCGAGCTTCATTTCTTATCTAAGCTTCATTTATCATATTCATTTATTATCATCGTAGCTTAACCAGGGCATCGAGCTTCATGCTAGGCATCTTGGCTCAACCAGGGCATCCTGGCTCAACCGAGGCATCCCGGGACTAGCTCACCCGAGGCATCCGGGCTCAATCAAGGCATCCTAGCTCAACTAGGGCATCCGAGCACTAGTTTACCGAGGCATCCGGGCTCAATCCAGGCATCCTAGCTCAACTAGGGCATCCCGGTGCTAATTTACCGAGGCATCGCCGTCAATGTTATGTGACGACAGTCTTCTTCTTTCATTTAGTGATCACACATTATGGGTCACACAAGCCGGTTTATTATCTTGATTTCATTAGTCTATGTAACCAAGCCTAAAGGCGTGCCGTGCTTGTGTAATCATGATCTCTAGAACATTCACCTAACATACGGGTCACGATCGAGGGCACGTGGTTCGGTCCACCATGCAGAGCACTAGCTTGGAGTCGAACTTGGCCTAGATCTACACATCTCAATGTAAACCTGCACCAAGCTGAACTCGTCCTATGATGCCACAATATGAATACGAGACCATATGATACCCCATTTCGTGATTCATACGTGCCTTGACTTACGATTATGAAACAAAACAAGAAACATTCAAACAAACATCGAGCATCACAGACACAGTAACTATCCTCTTATAAATTAACAAGCATGGATGAGAACATCAAACATGGTAATAAGCAATGTGTGCAACATCGAGACAAACAATAAAACGCAAGTCTCAACAAAGGCTTGGGTGAGAACTCATGCCAACAACGCATCATAACTTCTTATCCCGAGATTGGGAAATCCACTTACATGCCACGTTCCAACCACGTAACATACCGCCATATCTAAGTGTTAGGGAATTCACTCACCTATACTCACAAGAAAACTTCTACGATGGTCGGTAGCGGCAAATGGTGAGAGAGAGAGAGATTATTAGCGTGATGATGTGAGAGTGAGAGATGTGAGGAAGAAGAGGTGATGTGTGTAACTAAGGGGGGAACCAAGCCTATTTATAGGCAAACCAACTGGTCCCCAAGTTTAATCATGAAGAAAAGATAAATGACATAATGAAATAGCCCCCAAAGTCAAGTGTCATCATGACTATAATCTAGAAAATCTTGATCATTAATGACATTAATGGAGAAGAGCCAAATGACATTAATGAAATAGCCATAAAGCCAAAGCTTCATATTTAAGCTTCTTATGCAAGTCAATTTGAGGTCATTCATTTCCAACTTGGCCTCCAAGTTTCTACTTTAGGGTCATTATTGTAATGCCCCAACCTCGGGGTTATTCATGTGACGTCCCGTTCATTATTATCTTTCGTTATACACAAGTAGAGGCATTTCTCGGGACAATCACAATTAATTCACATAGCAGAATAAGACAAGAAACATTATGAGCAAAACTTATGTTTACAGGGCATGCAAACATGTTTTAACAACGCCTTTGGGCCATGGCAAACAATACATATTTTTATAACTGACTATGAATAGCAAAACTTGACTTGGGTTATCCTATACCTATTACGGTTTCTCGCTTCTCGCTTCTTCATCTCCACCCCGATCCCGTTCGCCTGGCCATCTCACATCCCACCCGTAGCTTTATCCCGGAGCCGGCCCGCCCGCATCGCCAAAGCATCGTTGAACTCACATAGGAATCCAACCCATTTTCGTTTGCGTAGCGATACCACGCTGCATACGAGTGAGGTACCAAATCTGTTAGGTCCTCATCGAACATCACAAGCCTCAGGATTCGGCGGTAGGTGCGGCCTTCTCTGGCATCCGTCACGGTGAGCACTTTGGCTCTCATCTCCACGGGATTGCCAACGCGGGCTGGGGGAGATGCTATCCTATGGACCTGAAAGGGAAAAACGGGGGATGAGTCGGGGAGACTCAGCAAGTGAAAACACTAATATCAAGCGATGATGTATTGATCACCGTTAACATAAGTCGGCCCTTACCACACCCGCATCAATGACAGATCAATAATAAAGTTCAAACAAGAGAACATTACGCATGGCCACATCATGTACACTTTACCAACCAAGGCTCGATTCTATCTCAAAACAACATCAGACATAAAACATGATCAAATTAAGGAAATGAGCCGACTACGACCAATCAAATGACCGAGAAACGGTCCAAGCAAATCACGTCACAACGCATCTCAACATCCTTTCCCGATATTAAGGAATTCACTTGCTCAATGACTAACAGAGCTAGAGAATGGATTAAAAACGGGTGAGCTCGGGAAATTTCAGGCTTCCTCCTTGCTTGACCGACTAATACGAAGCACACAAAGGCCAAACCATAGGCTCTTGGATGGAAACGAGGAGAAACACAGGCCAGTTTGGGACTTCTAGGGCATGAGCTTCTCGACCAAAATGTGAGAAAACTAGAAACAAAAGGAGAGGAAGATGGTGGATGGCGTGAGGATGATGAGAGAGTGGCATGAGAGAGCTTGAGGGTGGCTAAGCCTATTTATCGGCAAGCCAAACTTGCTCACTAAGTTGCTCTCCAACTTGCTCACTAAGTTGCTCTCCAACTTACTCATCACGCTTGGACTTTCTAGAATCCTCCTAATCAAAACTTGCTCCTCACTCAAGACTATTAATGCTTGGCATCGTGAAGTGCCCCAAAGTCTAACTTCAATTAATACAAGCCATTAATGATCCTTATCTCTTCCTCTCTTTCTCTCTCGGCAACTCTCTCGGCCGACGCCCCTCTCTCTCTCCCTATTAATAGAAGACTTTTCTTAGTCACTACTCGAGATCATTAATGCATGTCATCATGACGGGGGTCCCTAAAGTCTTATGGCCATTAATTAGGCTTCTTGAACAAGCTTCATTCTTGGTCATTCATTTCCAAACTTGAGCTTCAAGCTTTGACTTCTCTAGAATCATCCAATTCCAAGCTTGCTTCTCTCACTCATTTTCCCCCTAGGCTGTCCTCCAATCAAAGCCTAAAATATCTCATTTGAAAGCTCAGAACATATGCTTTAAATCATCAGAAGACATCAAGTCCAAATTCCAATGTTCTCGTATAGAAAATGCTAAATCTTTGAAATCTGACAAAACCGGACAGTTTTGCACTGTTCACGAAATCGAACTTGAAAATATAGTAAATGAACTCCGAAAATTCTCAAATTTGAATATGTCATAAACAAGACCTGAGCAAACGTTTTTCATGAAGAGCACAAAATCTGAATCTCTTTGTAAATGCCATTTTTAGTAGCTCAAAAACAGACTGAAAACAGTTCACTGGAACAGGATTCTTATTTCTCAAATTAAGCTCTGTCCAGAATCCAAATCATCTTGAAAAATTTCCAAATTTATATATGTTATAGAAAAGGACGTTCTCAACAACTTTTGTGAAGGAAATTTTTCCAAAATCATCCCAGAAAAGCTTATAGAAAATAAATAAAGTGTGAACATCAACGAAGTACACATTCTGGGCAGCTTTACATGGTCCAAAAATCAGGCCATCATACCACTCATCTCAACTCCAAAAATTCTGAAATTAAAGTATGTAAAACTTCAAGATATTTGGAGAAACTTTCAAGAAGAAAGTGTTTGGAAATTCAGATCACAAAAATCTCCCCAAAAATAACAAAACAAAGGGGTACAAGGGATCAAAATTGGGTGTTCCAAAACAAGAGTAAAAATTTAGTTCCGATTGGAAAACCATCAAACTTAAACTATAGCCATTTCCCAGAGACTGAAATTGAGGATGTTACAATTATGTCCTATTCATTCAATGCCTAAATAATCATGATGATCTCTCTTTCTCTCTCTCTTTGGTCGTGAGCCATCTTGTTAGGCGTGAATGATGGTCTTGGTCCTTTAGACTCAATTATAGAAGCTTTCCAAAAGAACACATTTCAACTTCTGTCACCACATGTAAAGCCTCATTTCCCCCTTCATATGACCTCCAATAAATGTGTAACATATCTCATTTGAAAGCTTAGAATGAGCACATTAAATCACCAGAAGGTATCAAGTCGAGATTCTAACGTTCTCATATAGAAAATGATCAATCTTTGAAATCTGACAAAACCGGTAGTTTTTGTACTGTTCTAGAAATCGAGCTTAAAAACATAGTAAATAAACTTCGAAAATTCCCAAATTTGGATATGTCATAAGAAATACCTTACCAAACATTTTCCATGAAGAACACAAAATCTGAATCTTTCTATAAACACAACTTTTAATAGCTCAAAGACAGACTAAAAACAATTCGCTGGGACAGAATTTTTGCTTCCAAAAGTAAGCTCTTTCTAGAATCCAAATCATTTCAAACAATCACTAAATTTATATATGTTATAGAGGAAGAAGTTCTTAACAACTTTTGTGAGGGAAGTTTGTTCAAACTCAGCCTAGAAAAGCTTGTATAAAATCAAGAAAATGTAAACATCATAGAAATATCCATTCTTGGCAGTTTTACACTGTCCGAAATTAGGCTATCGTACTATTCATATGAAGTCCAAAAATTCTGAAATTAAAGTATATAAAATTTCAAGATATTTGGAGAAACTTTTAAGATAGAAGTATTTGGAAATTCGGATCACAAAAGCCTCAACGAAATAACAAAACGAAAGGGGTACAGAGGATCCCAATCTGGGGTTTTCCAGAACAAGAGTAAAATTGGCCCCGATTGAAAAACCACCAAACTTAAACCATAACTATTTCCTAGGGACTGAAATTGAGGATGTTACACATTGGCTCATGGGCGACACAATGCACGGCCCGTGGCCAGGTCTGATTGGCATAGGACTAGGTCTAGGCCAGAACCAATGGGCACAAGGCCTAGCATGAGGGTCAGGCACAATGGTCAACACATAAACGGGCATAAGGCCTGGCACAAGGGTCAGGCATAATGGTCAACACACAAACGAGCACAAGGTTGGCCCGTGGCCTAACTAATGGGCACACGGCTAGTCCACAGCGGGGCATAAGGCCCGGCGTATGGCCTGTCCATGGCCTATCTAATTCAACGCAACTATCCATGGCCAATTCGTGACTAGTTCATGTTTGAGTATCAACGATCTATAGTCAACCCTCGGTTGTCATATAATCGCGTAGAATCAAACATAACGGAATCAGTCCATGGTCGCCCATGACCTATGCATGATCGAGTGGAATCACCCGCAACTGACGCATGACCGTACGACACCGATCCATGGTCGTCCATATCGTCCCACTAGCGACCCTTATGGTGGAAAAGTCGATCCATGGTCAAATCGCTCTAATTGACTTGCGTGATGAAAAAGTCTTTTCATTGCCAACCCCTTGACCTATGATCAAACCATAACCGACCCTCTAGATACCCATTTCGACCATACTAGCCGATCCATGACCGACCCTCGAATCGGTCCACACACTAATTCCATGGCCATCTTCTTTTGGTTGTCTCGGTCCAATTTGGGGATGTTACAAATAAACTACGCTTAATCATTGATAAAAAAGCCTATACGCACTAACGAAGAAACTCGTTTATAGCTATTGTTCATCTTTGTCTGTTGCTCATTTATGCAAAACTTCAAAAATTCTTTTCCGTCAAACCATACTTCAGAATTGATTTTTGTCATACCCCACAACTCCACTACGCCCTAATCTATTATTTTCATATAAAACTACAACTCAATAACTCCTCAATCAAACCTCGCAATTCAAAATTCACATAACTCTAGGTTTATGATCTAAATTCGAAAAATTCATTGATTGAACAAATAATTGGTTCAAATACTTACTAGCGTCGCAATTCGGAGTTGATTCGGCTCTTCGAGATGTCCGGATCGGCTTCACATGAAATTGGGAGGAGGAGGTTCCGGGATCATGTACAAGGGGCACGTAGGAAAAGCCCGCACACTGCTTGCTATAAAGAAAATAGCATCTGGTGCATGACAAGGGAAAACGGAGTATGAATCCGAGGTGAAATCATTGAGCCAACTTAGGCACAGAAACGTGGTGCAACTTATAGGCTATTCTCACGAGGCGAATAACTTAGTCCTGGTTTACGAATTCACGAGACAAGCTAGCTTGGAGCATCATCTGTTCAAAGACTGACCCGTGTTGGGATGGAAAATGAGGTACAACATCGCTTGGGGATTAGCCTCGGCGCTACACTACCTGCACAAATGCGTAATCCACAGGGATATCAAATCCAACAATGTCATGCTCGATGAAGATTTCGTGGCCAAATTGGGAGATTTTGGCATGGCTAGCCAGTTGACCACACCAGAGAGCCAAGCACAACCCAAGTGAAAGGAACACCGAGTTACTGGGATCCAAAATGCGTTCGAATGGGTAAGCTAAGTAAGGAATCTGACATCTATGGTTTCGAAGCGATCCTTTTGGAAATAGGAACCTGGTGAAGAGCCGTCGGCCAAGGATGAGACTCACAAAACCTTGTAGAGTGGGTTTCACTACAAAAAAAACATGCTTTTTCCGACGAAATTTCCAACGAAAAATTTGGAAACATTCGTTGGAAAACGAATTTCCAATGAATTTTCCAACAAAAAAAAATTTGTCTGTAAGTCGTCGTCGCAAATTTTTCCAACAAAAAATTTCAATTTTTGTTGGAAATTTGCGATGAATTGTTTTTCGTTGGAAAATTCGTGGGGAAATTCGTGGCTAAATTCGTTGGAAAGTTCGTTCCAAAATTCATCACTAATTATTCGTTGGAAAACTCGTGGCAAAATTCGTTGGTAATTCTTCGTGGCAAAATTCATTGCAAACCAAATTTCCAACAAATTAGCGATGAAAAAAAATTCGTTGCAAAATTTCTACGTGGGAAAATTTTTGCGACAAAAACAGAGTCGTGGCAAAATTTGTGGCAAAATTCGTAGATAATTTCGTGGCTAAATTCGTTGGAAAATTCATTGCTAATTATTCGTTACAAAAATCGTGGCAAAGTTCATCGCTAATTGTTCATGACAAAATTCGTTGGAAAAAGAATTTTCCGGGAAAAATTTTTGTCCAAAATTTTCGCAAAAAAATTTTAAATTTTCATTGGTAATTTGCAATGAAAATCATTTCGTCGGTAATTATTCGTTGGAAAATTCGTCGGAAAATTCGTTTCTACTTATTCGTTGCAAAAATTGTTGCAAAATTCGTCAGTAATTATTTGTTGCAAAATTCGTGGCACAAGGAATTTCCCAAGAAATTAGGGACGAAAAAAATTTTGGCCGATAATCGTTGGAAAATTTGTTGCAAAAATTGTCCGTCAATATTCGTTGCAAATATTGTGGGAAATTGCGTAATTTTCCGACAAAAAATGGAATTTTCGTTGGTAAGTTGCGAAGAAAAATAATTCGTCGCTAAATTCATTGGAAAATTTGATGCAAAAATTGTGGGCTGAATATTCGTTACAAATATCGTGGGAAATCTCGTAATTTTCCAAAAAAAAAATTCAATTTTCGTTGGTAATTTCCAAAGAAAAAAACTTTGTCGCAAAAGTCGTTGGAAATTTTGTTGCAAAAATTCTCGTGAATATTCGTTGGAAATATCGTGGGAAATCGCGTAATTTTCCGACAAAAAAATTCAATTTTTGTTGGTAATTTGTGACAAAAAAAAATTCGTTGGAAAATTTGTTACAAAAGTTTCCGAAGATTCGTTGGAAATATCATTGGAAATCGCATAATTTTTCGACAAAAAAAATTTTTCGTTGGTAATTTGCGACGAAAAAAAATTAATCGCTAAATTCGTTGGAAAATTAGTTGCAAAATTTGTAGCAAATAATTCGTTGGAAAATTCATGGGAAACCATGAATTTTTTTTTTTGGTCGGAACAAAGGATTTTCATTAAAAATGGGAAACCATGAGTAATTCATTGGAAATTATGTCGTTAATTGTTCGTTACAAAATTCATCCGTAATTATTCGTGAAAAAATTCGTTGCTAAATTTCCACGAACTGTATTCGTTGCTAGTTTGTGAAGCAATTTTTTTTTTGGGTCGCTAAATTGCAACAAAATCTGTTCGTGACAAAATTCATCGCTACGTTTGCGACGAATTTTGTTTAGGGACAATTTCGATTTGAAATCTAATTAGCAGTAATATTAATTTCTACAATGCATAAGTTGCAAAGTTTCACATGATGATATTCGATATTCAATCGAAATAATACATAGAGGTAGGTACGCATTAATGAACATCATTTAATACATTCAAAACATTGAAAGGACGGGAGACAATCATAAAACGTTAGCAGCTTTGATACTGGGCATGACATCAGAAACAGTCACCCGTATCGACATCAGATGAAATATGAATACATAAATAAAGATATTGAATTTGTCCAAAATATTAAAAAACATTTATGTATAGCTATGGAACTAGTTATAGAAAAATGTTCTTACCTAAGGTGAACTAACAATAAAAGCACCAGGATCATCATCATCATCATTACCAATCGCCGCATCATTGTGTGGCTCATTATTATGCCTATAACCTATTACATTAATAGGATGTACATGAGGAACCTCATTGCGATCGATGTCGAGGTGTCGCGTGATATATTGCATTTGTTGTTGCATCACTCTTATTTGTCCGTCCTTCTGTCCAAGTAAAAGCTTCATTTCTTCGTCCTTCTATACAAGCATCTATTTCAGTTGGCTCAATACTTGGGTCATGTGCTCCTCATGTCGTGTCCTCCTTGCAACAGCTGCATTGGAGGATGAAGCTACAGCAGCCTTCGTTTTGAACATTCTTAACAAGGATCACATCCCAAATATTTTTCCTCCTTTCATCCCTTCCGCTGCCTCAACTCATAATGTCATACTGTCAACCGATGACTCAGACACACCAACACCATCACCACTACCACCATCACCACCACTACCATCATCACCACCACCAGCACCACTAGCAGTGCTCATCAAAAGTTCATCATATTTTTCCTATATAAACAATATAGATAAAAATAAAATAAATTCATATATATTATCATAAATATTAAAAACATGCATGATTTTCATTCTAGTTTCCATAAAGTCCAAACCATAACTTTACATACCTTAGTAACTTTTGCTCGAGCGCCAGTCCATGTCTTATCCTTTTTCTGAAATGTGCGTTCAAATGTAACTGTAAATGTGGGTTCCGTCCCCAATTCATCTGCCCACAAAATTTTTTAAAAAAATGAGTCACAATTGAAATAAATGAATTGACAAGTTTAAACAGACTTATCATTCTTCTTTTATGCTCACCGATGCTAATAGAGCCCCCAGCATATGTTGCTGACACAGACCCATTACTAGAACTAGAAGTTCGATTCTTTTTGTTCTGTTCACACCTTTACTTATGCTTCTCAATTTCCCAAGTTCTCGTAATTTCAATCCAATTGTCAGCTGCAATGAAATCCGGCATTTCTTTTGTTCTCTTTGCTCTATTTATCACATATCGCATGTGATCACCGACTTTCTTCTTAAAAATTCTTCTAACCTCAGCCTCTTCCATTTCATCCCACGTGAACTTACGCTACAATCAACTTTACCCAAAAAAAAAACTTACGCTACAATCAACTTTACCCAAAAAAAAAAACTTACACTACAATCAATAGCAAACGCAACTAAAATTCATTATAATGGTCACAGATGAGATATCCATTACAATGCACCAAACAATTCGTGACAAATTTCATTATTAACCATCAGTATGTTAGACCGAACTTACGTTGTAAGAAAATATAAGGACAATACTAACCTTGAACTCATTCCACCATAAAGTCTTTATTTCTTTAGGAGCGCTGCTGAAAGTAGTAAACTGTCATATCCAACAGTTATTGACTATTCTATTAAATTCCCTCACAACATACGTAGAATCCGTGAATCTGAAAACATGTTATAACAATATAAACAATATGAGAATCAAGCATGTGGGAAATTCGTAATATGGACAATTTTGTTAACATCCATAATTTACATATACGTACAAAAATGAATTACTTACAAATCTCCACATTGGCATATAATGAATCAGTTATCTTCTACATCGTTCGAGTGTTGTACTGAAGAAGATGGTGGAACTAAAGGAGATGGAACTGAAGTAAATTCAGTTCGTATGTCCTCCAGTTCTCCCCGAAAATGTTGCTGCAGGTCGGAGGATGGGCCAATGTGTTCGACTTGTCCATGAACATATGGTTGTTAAGGGTTAGATGAAAGGGCGGGGGAAGAAGAGAGGGTCAGGGATGAGGATGAGGAAGCGGAGGACCTGGTCTTCTTTGTGAACCCACACCACGCAAGTGACCTCCATGTTTATACTGACAAGTAAAAATGTTAGACAAATATAATACAAAATATGAATATGTGTTAAGGACAGAAAATGAAATCATTTTCCTTACCATTTTGTATCAAAGAGTAAGAAATAAATTTTAGAAAATGCAACTAACAAACTGTCGCCTCTAATAAATAGCCAACTCATTGGCCCTCGTCGGAAGAACCTATTGCAATTTCATTCACATCAGATGCCATTAAACTGTTTAAGAAAGCATATTAAATATGAAAAACGAATTAGATGTCTGATACCAAATTGCGGCCGTGACCCCCCCTCGGCGGAATCCGGCAGTCAGAATCAGGACACCGGATTCCAACGGCAACCCCTCCCCCCCTCGCTTGATTCCAACCGCAACCCCCCTGCTAGAATCGCATGGCTACCCCCGGCCGTGACCCCCCCTGCGTAGCCGAGAAACCCCCCCCCCCCCCGGCCACCAAAACCCGCGCGGCCGCGCCTCGAGAACCTCTCTACGGCCGCGAAACCCCCCCCTGGCCAAGACAGCCCCCCAGCCGCTCCCCCTCCGCGCAGCCGCAACCCCCCCGCAGGAATTGCGGCCCTGACCCCCTCCACGGCATCCCAGCCACAGCCACCTCGGAATCCCAGCAGCCACTACTTAATAAAGGGTGATTACTTACTGGCTAGCGAGGCAGACGGCGAGGGCAGCAACGGCGAGGAGGACCACGAGGTGGCAAGGCGGACGGCGACGGTGGCGACGACAGCGAAGAGGGCGGCAACGACGAAGGGGACTGCGAGGTTGAGCCAAAAATACTCGGTAGACACGAAGTGGTTGTTGCGGAACAATCTAAACATGTTTTTTTTCTTTTCGTTTCAAAATTCGTTGGAAATTTCCAATGAATTTTGCAACGAATTTCAAAATTTGGTGCAATTATTGCACTACATATTATTTTCATGGGAAAATTCGTCGGAAATTTCCGACGAATTGTCCAACGAAATTCGAACAACCGACTAATTTCCAACGCTTTTTTTTTAAATTCCAATGAATTTCAAATTTCGGGGCAATGCATTATTTTTGTGGCAAATTTCCAACAAAATTTGCAATGAAATTAGTACATAATAATATTATTTCACCGAAAATTAAAATTCGTTGCAAAATTCGTACGACATTACAACGAATTTTGCAACAAAATTAGTACAAAACACATAATTGTACCTAATAACCAAATTCGTTGCAAAATTCGTTGAAAAATTTTCAACAAATTTTGCAACGAATGAAAAGTAATTCCTCTTTATATATAGAAATTCGTTGCATAATTCATTAGAAATTTCCGACAAATTTTGCAACAAATTTCCATTATCCCGAACGAAAATGCGTTCTTATGTGAAATTCATTGCAAAATTCGTTGGAAATTTTCGACAAATTTTGCAACGAATTTCAAATATGCAGAACTATAATGTGTTTTCAGAATTTATTGCAAAATTCGTTGCAAATTTCCAATGAATTTTGCAATGAATTTTGGTTAATCTGAACAATACGGCGTATACCAATTTCATTGAAAAATTCGTGGTAAATTTACCACGAATTTTTCAACGAAATTGGTACACAATTAAATTAATGTACCGAAACTTGACATTCGTTGCAAATTTCGTTGGAAAATTCCCACAAATTTTGCGACGAATTTAAAATATGCCGAACAATAATGTTTTTTGAATTCGTTGGAAATTTCTCACGAATTTTGCAATGAATTTCTAACAACCTGAACAATAAATTGTTTTTTACATTGGTTCGAAAATTCGTGTAAAATTTATGACGAACTTTCCAACAAAATTAATACATAATTATATTAATGTACCGAAAATTTCAATTTGTTGGAAAATTCATTGGAAATTTCTAACGAATTATAAAACCATATTGTAGTTCGGCAAAATTGAAATTCGTTGAAAAATTCGTTGAATTTCCAACGAATTTTACAACAAATTAAACATTTATTGAAAGAACAAGGTTCTTAGAAATTCGTTGTAAAATTTGTTGGAAATCCAACGAATTTTGCAACGAATTTATATAAAGCCGAACAATCCAAACGCTTTTGTGAAATTCGTTGGAAATTTCCGACGAATTTTGCAACGAATTTCAAATATTCAAAACTATAATGTGTTTTCTAAATTTGTCGCAAAATTCGTTGCAAATTTCCAATGAATTTTGCAACGAATTTTGGTTAATGGGGCAAGTAAGGCGTTTCTCAATTCATTGGAAAATTCATGGGAAATCTCCCACGAATTTTCCAACGAAATTGGTACAAAATTGAATGAATGAACCGAAAATTGATATTTGTTACAAAATTTGTTAGAAATTTGCAATGAATTTTGCAACGAATTGAACATTTCCCAAAAATAAGGTTTTTCAATTCATGGGAAAATTCGTTGGAAAGTTCCAACGAATTTTGCGACGCATTCCAAATATGCCGAACAATAATGTGGTTTCTCAATTCGTTGGAAATTTCCCACAAATTTCCAATAAATTTCTAAAAACCCGAGCAATAAGTTGTTTTTTAAATTCGTTGGAAAATTTGTGGGAAATTTCTGACGAATTTTCCAACGAAATTGGTACATAATTATATTAATACATCGAAAATTTCAATTCGTTCGAAAATTCGTTGAAAATTTCCCACGAGTTTTCCAACGAATTATAAAACCACATTGATGTTCTGCAAAATTGAAATTCATTGCAAAATTCATTGAAAATTGCCAACGAATTTTCCAACAAATTATAAAACCATATTGTAGTTCAACAAAATTGAAAATCGTTGAAAAATTCATTAGATTTCCAACGAATTTTGCAACGAATTAAACATTTATTGAAAAAATAAGGTTATTAGAAATTCGTTGAAAATCCAACGAATTTTGCAACGAATTTTTATAAAGCCGAACAATCTAAACAATTTTGTGAAATTCGTTGCAAAATTCGTTGGAAATTTCCAACGAATTTTGCAACGAATTTCAAATATTCAAAGCTATAATGTGTTTTCTGAATTTTTCGTAAAATTCGTTGCAAATTTCCAATGAATTTTGCAACGAATTTTGGTTAATGGGGCGAGTAAGGTGTTTCTCAATTCGTTGGAAAATTCGTGGGAAATTTCCCACGAATTTTCCAACGAAATTGGTACAAAATTGAATGAATGGACCGAAAATTGATATTTGTTGCAAAATTCGTTGGAAATTTGCAACGAATTTTGCAACGAATTAAACATTTCCCAAAAATAAGGTTTTTCAATTCGTGATAAAATTCATTGGAAAGTTCCAATGAATTTTGCAACGCATTTCAAATATGCCAAACAATAATGTGGTTTCTTAATTCATTGGAAAATTCGTTGGAAATTTCCTACGAATTTTGCAACGAATTTCTAAAAACCCGAACAATAAGTTGTTTTTTAAATTCGTTGGAAAATTCATTAGAAATTTCCGACGAATTTTCCAACAAAATTGGTACATAATTATATTAATGTACTGAAAATTTTAATTCGTTGGAAATTTTCCACGAATTTTCCAACAAATTCTAAAACCACATTAATGTTCTGCAAAATTGAAATTCGTTACAAAATTCCAACAAATTTTCCAACGAATTTAACATTTGCCGAAGCAATACGGTGTTTTTTAAATTCGTGGCAAAATTCGTTGGAAATTTCCAACGAATTTTGCAATGAATTTCCATTAATCCAAACAATAAATTGTTTTTTGAATTCATGAGAAATTTCCCATGAATTTTGGCACGAAATTTGATTACCCGATATTGTTCGGTTTTTTTTATAATTCATGGGAAATTTAGTCGCGTAGCTCTTTCCGGACTATTTCATTTCCGTGGCTAAATATGAGACGAATTAGCCACGTATTTTAATGATAACGACAACAACAATAATAATTACACAAACAAAAATATTAAAAATTACGACAATAACAAAAAAAACACGTGTCGCATTACTAATAATAAGTATACATAATTAGTAAAAAGTCTCAAAAATCATAATCTTCATCCTCTTCTTTATCTTCATTTTCACCTTCTTCTTTGTCTTCATCTTCGTCTTCGTCTTCATCTTCATCTTCTTCATGAGCATCATCTTCATCATCTGTCTCAAAATCACATTCTGTACCCACTTCAAAATTTGATTCCCGAATTTCTGTTGGATGTACATCGATCATCGCTCCACATGGATCTCGTAAAGTAGGAATGTTATATTCAGTAGTTTCAATCATATTACGAACTTCCTCTTATTGATATGCCATGTCCTTCCAATGTTCCTCAATTTTCTTTCTTGCTTTGGTTTTACATACAACCCACCAATCGGATTTATCACGTTTCAAACTAAAATATGATGCATAATAGACTTGAATTGCTTGTTGTGCCAAGACAAATGGTTCATATTTCATATATATTTTCTTGTGATTTATTTCAACCAAATTAAATTTGGTATGCACATTCATTCCTTTGACGGGGTCGAATCACATGCACTTAAATAACACAACCTGCATTAATGGTCCATGGTACTCTATCTCTATGATTTCGTCCAACAAGCCATAAAAATCATCTTGCGAATTGCCACCACTGGATGACTGAACACACACACCGCTATTCATTGTGGCTTTTCCCATTATATATTCTCGAGTGCAAAAATTATACCCGTTTATGAAATATGCTGGCCAATTTCTTACTCTTGACTTTGGACCCCACGACAGATGATATGACAATCCTTGCTCTCCAACTTGATCATGATTACTATGAACCTAAAGTGACACACACAATATCAATAATATATATTTCAATATATGATATATAAAAAATTCGAATAAATTGGATTTCGTCCATATACAACTTCCATATGTTTTAAACCATATTGCAAACTGTTCCTGACACAAATGGTCAAACTCATTTGGTAGTAGTCCATATATTGAAGTTTGGAAATTCTTAGTAACAAATACCATTTATGTATTAGCAACTATTTGACACACATGACATATACTTACAAAGTATGACTCAACTTATGGACCGTTCAGTAAAATATATGTATGGGCTACCTGCTTTTCTTCGCCTGTTAAGTGACGAAACTTACATGTGCCGCTTGCTCGACCCAAATAATTGAAAATAGAGAATGATTTGCAATTAGGATCAATGGGGCCCTCATCATTTCTTCCTGCTCTTTGCCTCTTGCATTGCACGTGCGACTCAAAATAGTATAATGCAAATGTTGTCACTTCTTCCACAATATATGCATTACAAATGGAAGCTTCGACACATGCTTTATTCTTCACTTTTTTCTTTAAATGATATAAGAACCTAGTTGCAATAGAAAAAAGTTTATCGAAACAAAATATGTAATGAAGTAATTTCAAATTTAATTAAAAAAAATTTACCTCTCAAATGAATACATCCATCGAAATTGGACGGAACCTGTAACTTTTGACTCATAAGGCAAATGAACTAAGAGATGCTCCATTGAATCAAAGAACGATGGAGAAAATATCATTTCTAAGTTGCAAAGAATAATTGGAATATCTCTCTCTACTTTCTCTATGTGTGATGCTTTCAACATTGTGGAGCAAATATCATGCAAAAAATTACTTAACTCTGTAATGGCGCCCCACACAAAGTTTGGTAGAACTTCCTTGAAGGCTATCGGAGTTAGTCTTTCCATAAATATGTGACAATCATAATTCTTCAGACCTGTCAACTTGTATTCATTCATATCAATGCATCTCTCGAGATTGGAAACATATCCATCAGGAAATCGTACCGATTTCAACCATTGACAAACGACCCGTCTCTGCTCCTTATCCAATGTATAAACTGCTTTTGGTTTTGATCCCCTACTGCTTGCATCCACATCTAGTGTTGGCCGATCGCAAATATCTCTCATATCTTTTCTTACGTTCAAGTTGTCTTTTGTTTTTCCAGTAGCATCCATCATAGTATTTATGACATTGTCGAAAACGTTCTTCTCTATGTGCATGACGTCAAGATTATGATGAATAAGTTGGGCCTTCTAATATGGTAGATCCCAAAATATACTACGTTTAGTCCACTTATGTGTACTTCCGTACGCAAAATTATGCCATGAGGGTTTTCAACAACAGTTGGAAACTCTTGCACGCGCTCCCAAATTTGATGACCAGTCAACCTCAATGGTGGATGTATTCTTTCGATCCTATTCTTGATTAACTCTTTTTTATTCATTCTGAATGTATGATTCGGCGGCAAAAATTGCCTGTAACAATCAAAATAGCTAGGCTTCTTACCATGTTTTAATCTGAATGCCTTCGACCTCTCCATACATATCGGACATCCTAAGATCCCAGTTGTACTCCATCCAGATAACATTCCATAAGCTGGGAAGTCATTTATCGTCCAAAGAAGCGCGGCCTTCATTACAAATGTTTGGTCGGTAGAAACGTTATACGTAGGGACACCTTCAACCCATAGCCGTTGCAACTCTTCAATCAATGGTTGCATATAAACATCTGACAATTTTTTCGGATTTTGCAAGCCAGGCACGATCAATGTCAAAAAAATATAAGGTGTCTTCATGCATATACCGGGTGGAAGATTGTACGGAGTTAAGATAATTGGTCAACATGAATAACTTTTTTCCTGATTTCCCAAATTGGGCAAATCCATCAGCACACAGACCTAACCTAATGTTTCGAGGCTCTATCACAAATTCAGGGTATGTTCTATTAAAATGTTTACATGCCTCTGCATTTAAAGGATGACATATTAGATCCTCTTTTATTTCATTATTTGCATGCCAAGTCATGTGTTCAACAGTGGCTTATAACGCATAAAGCCTTTGTAACATGGGGATTAAGAGCAAATAAAACATTTGCTTGTATGGTCTACGCTTTTGATTACGACCATGCCTCCTGTTAATCTTATACCTAGGTTGGTTACAAAATTTGCATGATTCTACATATTCGTCATCTCTCCAATATAACATACAACCCATAGCACATACATCAATCCGTACAATTGGAAGACCTAAGCTATCCACTAGCTTTTTCACATTGTAAAAGTCATTAGGCATGATGTTATCACGATGCATTATTTCCCGCATTACTTCAACAAAAGAGTTGAAGCAATCTACAGACACATTATGCTCTACCTTGATATTTAGCAGTTTTGCTGTCATTGATACCTTCGCGTGGTTGTCACAACCTGCCCATAAAGGTTCATCTACCGTTTTCAACATTTCCCAGAACTAATTAGATTGAAAAGTTTCATAACACACATTTTCATCAAAACTTGTAACTCTTATTTCTTCCAATTGTGATGTATGACTAGTTCCCACTTGTTCAGGTGTAGGACTAAAACTAGTACTTGCATGATTCAATTTTGAAATAAAATTATGACCGACTTCATCAAACACCTTCTCCTGATATGGGTTCAATTGGTCAAAATAGCTACATTCTTCCCTAACTGAAAATTGGTCGTTTCTTCAATATCCGTCATCAGATATAAATGGTTCACCATGATTAGTCCAATTATAACAGTTCGGAGTAAACCCAAATCTACAAAGATGTTCTCTAACTTTATCAATGTCTTGAAATTTTTCATTAATGCACTTTTTATATAGACACCTTAACTTATTTCCATCCATGAACTCATATTTAATACTAGCAAAGTTCAAAAATAGTTCCAACCCGATACGAAACTCATCAATCAATCATCAACGTCCAGGTAAGTTCTTATTATACATCCAACCCCTGTCTCTTTCCATTGTGTCTGTATAAAAAAAAATTCTCCTAAATTATTAAACATATCATATCTATTGTTTAATATTGTTAATTAAAACCATAAAATTCCAAAAATTACAATTATGTTTTTTACGAAACAATTACTTTAAACTTGAAAAAAATGCAAAAATTACCATGTCAAGAAGACTCACCAAGTATTTGACTAAAATCGTTGTAGTAGAAAGTAGACAATTTAATGAGAATTGCAACATTCACTTGGATTGCAAGACCTTCAAATAGATACATATCTAAAATAAAAACAAATTACATAAGATTCATCTATTAAATATATTTTATTTTTTCCTTTCTTACTGTTTTCCTTTTTTTTTCCTTTCTTTTTAGCCGGTTTGGCGACCGTCGAGCTCGCTGGCCATAACAAGCTCCCCCAAAACTCTCCCAGATCTGCGTGAATTTCTAACGAATTTTCCAACGAATTTCTATTAAGCCGAACAATGAGTATTTCAATTCGTTGTAAATTCGTAGAAAATTTCCCACGAATTTTGCAACGAAATTTGTACAAACCAAAATTAATGAATCGGTTTTTTGAATTCATTGCAAAATTCGTTCGAAATTTTTCAATGAATTTTGCAACAAATTTATATTAACCCGAACAATAAGGTGTTTTTTGAATTCGTTGCAAAATTGGTAGGAAATTTCTCACGAGTTTTGTAACAAAATTAGTACACAACAAAATTAATATACCGAAAATTG
This sequence comes from Syzygium aromaticum, assembly GCA_024500025.1. Lineage (NCBI taxonomy): Eukaryota > Viridiplantae > Streptophyta > Magnoliopsida > Myrtales > Myrtaceae > Syzygium > Syzygium aromaticum. The sequence continues at coordinate 4,557,393 of CM044889.1, read as the reverse complement.
AAACCCGTGGCAAAATTCGTTGAAAATTTCCAACGAATTTCTAATATGCCGAACAATAGTGTGTTTTTTGAATTCATTACAAAATTCGTGGGAAATTTCCAACGAATTTTGCAACAAATTTCTACTAATAGGGAAAATAATTTTTTTTGAATTCGTTGGAAATTTCCAACGAATTTTGCAACGAATTATTACTAATCCGAAAAATAATGTGTTTTTTGAATTCGTTGGAAATTTCCAACAAAATTTGTAACGAATAATAAAAACACACTGTTTTTCTAATTAGTAGAAATTCGTTGCAAGCTTCGTTGGAAATTTCCAACGAATTTTGCAACGAATTTCTACTAACTCTCGCGCGACACGACCCCGCGAAGCCCCCCCCGGCCGAGACCGCCCCCTCAACCGCTACACCCCGCGCGACCGCGACCCCCCCGCCAGTATCGCGGCCGCGACCCCCCCTCCACGGCATCCCAGCCGTGGCCCTCCCGGAATCCCCGCGGCGATATCACTTTATTGAAATTATAAAGAGCGATTACTTACCGCAGCTAACGAGGAGGACGGCGAGGGCGACGACGGCGAGAAGGACCGCGAGGTGGACGGCAAGGGTGGCGACGGCAAGGAGGACTGCGAGGTGGACAGCGAAGAGGACGACGAGAAAGAGATTTGGTTGAGCCAAAAATACTCGGTAGACTTGAAGTGGTTGTTGATAAGCAATATAAACATGTTTTTCTATTTTCGTTACAAAATTCGTTGGAAATTTATAACGAATTTTGCAACGAATTTGAAATTTCCAACGAATCTCAAATTTCGGGGCAATTATTGCACTATGCATTATTTTTGTGGGAAAATTTGTCGGAAATTTCCGACGAATTTTCCAACGAAATTCAAATAAGCGACTAATTTCCAACGCTTTTTTTTTAAATTCCACAAATTTTCCAACGATTTTCAAATTTAGGGCCAATTATTACACTATGCATTATTTTTGTGGCAAATTTCCGACGAAATTTGCAACGAAATTAGTACACACCAAAATTATTTCACCGAAAATCGAAATTCATTGCAAAATTCGTTGTAATATTTGCAACGAATTTGTATTAAGTCGAAGAATTATTTTTTCAACTCGTTGCAAAATTCGTGGGAAATTTCCCACGAATTTTGCAACGAAATTTGTAAACACATATTATTGAATTGGTTTTTTGAATTCGTTGGAAATTTTCCAATGAATTTTGCAACGGATATATAAACAAAAATTAGGAATTCGTCGGAAAATTCGTTGGAAATTTCCAACGAATTCAAAAAAGACATTATTTTTCGGTATATTTGAATTTCATTGCAAAAATCGTTAGAAAATAATTTTTTTGAATTTGTTGCAAAATTCGTTGAAAATTTCCAACGAATTTTGCAACGAATTTTGAGTAATCCGAACAATATAGATTTTTTCAATTCGTTGCAAAATTCTTGGGAAATTTGCGACGAAAAATTTTTCGTCACTCCTTACGAAAAAAAAAAAATTTCGTCACTATTTTCCAACGAATTTTGCAACTAAAAATTTTTCGTCGCTAATTTCCGACAAATTTTTTTTTTCGTTGGAAAAGTTGTCACAAATTTACAACGAAAATTTTTTCGTCGCAAATTTTCGTGGCAAAAATCCAATTTTTTTGTAGTGTTTAAAAGCAATATGGGCCCAAGAAGTTGCTCCACAAGGTGGACAAGAGGCTCGGCAAGGATTTCGACAATAAACAGGCCGAGTCCTTGATGATTGTGGGGCCGTGGTGTGCTCATCCCATTGACTCTCGGTTTTCGATTGAAGCAGCAATGGACATTTTGAACTTGAAGGCAAGGCCTCACAATTTAGATTAAATCACGTCGAGCAGTGTCATTTCAAGAGGGATCTCGAGTTGCAACTGAAATTTTACTCTTATGAACGAAATGAATTGCGTTAGCAAATTAAGCACTTACCAAAATTGAGCTACTGCATGAGAATCTTTGTTGCTGTTAGGGTGAAAGGAACAGAGAATAGCTAATCCAAAAATTTTGAACCAAGCATTGAAATAGTTGATGAGAATAGACTAAAAAATAAAATGGTTATGTTCGCGATCTTGTGAAAGGGACGAGCCGCAAATATTATACAGAAATGAAGATGGCAGTTCAAAAGATGGTAAATGCATGTTGTAAGTAGTTTCGTATGTCTTCGGCAAAAAAAAAAGGAAAGTATTCTCATATGTCCTTTGGATGGTCCGCATAATTTTTTCATGTCCACGTCTTTCGATATGGTAAATACCTTAATTTTTGCTCATTCTAAAGTCGATTGTCTAACCGTTATTTTCTCTTCAATCAAGTACCTCAACTTTCTAAATCTGACTCAATACGAGGCACCCGTTAAATAAATTCACATGTCCTGTGATTTTGTTGGCGTGACTCATTTACTCGGCTTATGTTAAGCAAAATTGATGATGTGGCTCGCTTACTTGGCAAAAGATATGGCATCTCCATTTAGGAATCGAGCGATAAGGGGAGAGAGTACGAGTGTTGACTTGGACGATTTCAGCCGTCCAAATATGTATCTATAGATGTGGAATCATCTCAGAAGGCTACATTATTGATGATTAATGGCTATTTAACGGTTTTACTGTCCACGTTGACATTTTCCGTCCTTTATATTAAGGGACATCTCTAATGACCCCCATTTAAAAAGTTGAAATAACTTGATTGCCCGAAAGAAAAAAGTTGAGATACTCAATCATAAAACAGGTAAAATTTGAGTGATTGCGATGTCATTATCCATTAATTTTCCTCTTTTTTTTTTGTTTTCTTTTTCCTTTCCTACCCCTTCTTCCTAGATCTGTCAAAATGGGTCATAAACCCATTTCTTAACCCATATATTAGTAAATGAATTATAAATTGGTTAGTTATATTTAGTAAATGGGTCATAAATGGGTAGAAGTCTTATATTGATGTTAAATGGGTCGTAAATAGATCACAAATGGGTCATAAATGAGTTTACAACTGATTTAAACTCAACGCATTTCTCTCGCCCTCACTCAATCTTGCACTCACTCATTCCACACTCTCATTTCAGCTTGGGTATGAATTTTCCTATATTTAATTAAATATGGAAATGTTTTAGCAATACGAATCTAATCGTGTATGGGTCGGGTATGGGTTAAGAAAATTACATTGCACATAAATGGGTTATAAATGGGTTAATGGATTAATTTGGATCGGACAATTTATAACCCGACCCAAACCTGACCCGACCCACCCATTTGACAGATTTACTTCTTCCTACTCCAGCCGGTCATCGGGCGTCAGCAATAGGTTAGAGGGGAGGGCCGGCAAGGTCTATGCGGATCATTTGATGCTTAAGTTAGAATAAAAATAGAGAGAGTGTGTGACAATTTGGATAAGAGTTTAGAGAAGGAGATGAGACCCACCCTTACGTTCATCGTATTAGCCGGAAAATAAGCTAGGTTGTTCTATTCCAACTCTTTTGGGCCTTAGGCCTCGACAGAGAGCTTATACATGATTAGCTCATTTGCATGTCCGAATGCATCATGGCGATCTCTCTAAATTGTCAAACGATGTTTGATAGATCAACTTCCTCAATTTCAATCGAATTCCATGTCCGGATCTTGTCCAAGATAGCTCGGCATCCAAACGCGCAAGACTAACAAATTGGTAAATGGAACACCTCCCCGTAACTTGACCCAACGACAAAATCGAATTATGGGTGTCACGGCGTTTTCTCGACACGCATAATTCCGATCTAAACCTTTAGATTGGATGCTCTTTCCACCTTATTACCGATGTGAAGTGTCCTGGCCTCATTGAATTTTTGAACTGACTACAATTTCTCCTTGTGAAGGGTCGCTCCAAAATGGATTTATATATGTCGGACAACCGAGGAAGCTCCTCCCGCCCGCCCCACATGGAGGAAAAACAAAGGTGGGATTTTTCCGGTCTTCTGTCGCACACCAGATGCTCGACGAAAACCGCGGTCGGGCGCATCAAGATCGAAGCTCGCTGCCCGCGCGGGGCCAAACCCATACGGTAGAAACCGCCGGCACACGAATCTTCCCAGCAATTTCCGTCCCCCGGCAGTGCGTAACCTGAGCTTCCTACATAAACCCCGCGCTCCTTAAACCCCCTGATTTTCCCCAGCAACACAGTCCCCCAACTTTCTTGAATTTTCTCGGGAAAAAAGTGGGAAATGCATCGGCGGGCAGCGGAGGCGCTGGTTTCGGCTCGTGGGAAGTCGAGCTTGTCCAGGTTCTTTTGCTTTGCTTTGGTCGCCATTTCCTTATAGAGTTCATTCAAACTTTTTCCCATCTGGGTTTTTCGAATGATGATGCGTTTGCTTTCAAATTTCTCTCTTTGCTTGCCGGAAAAAATTAGCGGGTAAGAAGAGGAAACTGGCTTTCTCGAAGCCCGTGACTTTGCATTCAGTTCGCACATTATGTCGTCCATTTGAGACTCGATGCATTCACCCACAATAGCTTTTTTAAATGAATTTGTGCTTCGTTGACCACTCTGGCAATGGAGATTTCGAAGTTGTAGGTGACTCGGTGGGATTTCTGAGGTACACAGACTTGTTCACAACTAACTTTGTAACTGTCCTTAAAAACAATTTTATGATTGTGTTACGAGGTTCTTGTACTTTATAAGGGCACGTAGTAATGTTGTGCGGTACACCCCATCTACTGTAGAAGTGCCCGTGCCTCAGTAGCTTCTTTGATGAGAAAATAGAGCTGCAGTGTAGATTGTGGACTATAGAGTAATCAGGAATGGCATAAGATGGCCTCACTATGCTGAGCAAAATCAGGGATCGATTGAGTCAACAAGTTGGAATTAATGAACTGATAGCTCATAAGTGGTTTGTGTTCCAAACTTCTTTTTGACATGTGGTCAGTTTCTCATGATGGCTTCGGGGGCAGCCAGCATCTTATTTGTTATTGTAAAAGAGTGACTCTTTTCTTCCTTGAAACTCCAGGAGTCCATCACTAAGTTGCTTGCTCTGGTTCTTTTCGATGGTAGGGACTGTTGGCAGATGTAACGCCACAACGGGAAGGCTTTGACTGATAATTTACGTGTTGTGGTAAAAATCACTCCAAATATACCTCTTTGTACCTTTAGCTTCTTATAGTTCAATACTTTGGTCAGAAAGCAATATATTAGGTATGCTATCCCCTGCTGTTACTGAGATATACTTAAGTTTATCATGGCCAAGGAATTTTATTAGTCCCTATGTAGCCTGAGAATGATATCGTGAGAATCCCAGCAAAATCAGGACTACTACTTCTAGAGGCATAGCAGTGTGCATAGATTTATTTGCATTTACTATGAGTTTCGAATGAACCAAATAAGGTGATGGTTAATTCTTTCATTGCAGTTTTGCCTCTGTGAGTACTTGCTGCTGTATCTGCCAATTGGAGGTGGATTTGAGAATGTCAACAAGTCGGACCAGTAAAACACCTAGAAGGAGTCAACCTTCGATCCAGTACCGGCATAACCTAGTTGAGCGGGCATCCTTTGAGTTTGCTGATTTTGTCCATAAAGAGGGTGTCCCAACACATTCTGAAACTTTTCAGCAGGAAAAGGCAGATCCCAAGTCCAAATCATCTGAAATACTGAGCACTTCTGAACTCATCTCAGCAGTTAGCCATGCATGGGACTATACCAGTCGTTCTCTCGCAGTTTTACGACAAAAAACAAACTTAAGTTATAAAATCTCTTGCGAAAAGGAAGATATCTTGCATAATGTGAAATGGCCACACAATGGCAGTACATCTACTTCACCTAAATGTAGTCATTCTGACACCAACTTAACACAGATGCGGCTACTGAACCTAGACATTCTTAGGATAACTAACAGAACGTCAGTGCTTAAATTTAACAGGGAGAGCACTGGGCAGTATCAATCACTGGTACGGAATTATAGTGGGGATATGACCAATTTGCTTAATGGACATAGGGATGGAAAAATGATTTCATGTTTGGGGATCTCATCTGGACTGGGACTTATTTATGGCTGGATGAGTGAATCAATACCTGCTGAGGCCAAACATCCTTTCAAGACTGCTGTATCTGATAGTGAAAAAGCTGGTAAATACTTTCTTAGAGAAATAGTCACTCCTCCACAGGATCTTATGTCAGGAGATGAAGGCCCTAATAGCTTCATAAATAGTGGAATTGCTGAGTCTTACACCCCCTCTATCCAGTCCAAGGATTTGCCGGTGGCTAACAACACAAAATTGATCTTGGACAAGAAGGAAAGCACCTCTTTGCTTTCGGATTATTACCTAAAAGTTGCCAATATTGAGGCAGACGGCTGTATCTCAAAAACTGCATCTTCTACCCTTCATGCAGATTATCATTTAAAGTTTGTAGCATCTGAAAAAGGTGAAGACAAACTTCACTATAAGAGAACTAACGGTATTGAACTCTTTCCTGAAAGAAAGGAAGAGCATAATGATCATCCTGCCCAGGAAGAACATACCATGAAGATACACTGTTTGGGACATGATAAGCCTCAGGCTGCTGTTGCCAAGGAAGAACAGGCATTTGCAGGGGCATTTAGTGGTATCTTTGTCAGCCTCTGTCTTCACCCAGTTGACACAATCAAAACTGTCATTCAGTCTTACCGTGCAGAGCAGAAGTCTCTCTGCTATATTGGAAAATCGATTGTTTCTGAGAGAGGTATGCTTCATTGGATTCGAAATGTTCTTGACAGTTTCATTTAGAACCTCTTTCGCTTTTTGCAACAAGGGTTTACCTGTTCTGTATTGTATTGCTAAATTGCCGGTGGAAATTGGTCAATAGTTGTCTCATTTTCCAGGTCTAACTGGACTATATCGAGGTATCTCAAGCAAAATTGCATCTTCAGGTCCAATATCTGCGATTTATACTTTCACATATGAATCAGTAAAAGGCACTTTACTTCCTCTTTTCCCCAAGGTAGTTTTTTCCTCATTTTGCTTTATAGACTCTCTTTCTCCACTTTTCTGGCGTTTGTCTTTTTGCTACATTAAATGTGGGCAAGGTTTAGAATGCCCCCTTCTAGCCTCAGCAATGTTTTGGATGGTCCCAACTAAACAGTATCTGTTTTCCTGATATCTCATCCACTTCTTTCCACAGGAGTATTACTCCATCACACATTGTATTGCAGGTGGTTGTGCAAGCATTGCTACCTCTTTTGTCTACACTCCCAGTGAACGCATAAAGCAGCAGATGCAAGTGGGCTCTCACTATCATAACTGCTGGTATTCTAGTGTAATCCCGTTACCATAATCTCCTTATTTTACATGTCAAAGTTAGTAGGTCGGACGTTGTGATGGATTTTAAATATTTCTCCCTATGATCCGATTCCTGCATCTCCTTGAGACGTTTCTCTGTAGCAGCCTCATGAAATAATCCCCTCGCTACTTCATCCTTGGTTGTCAAGCATGTTTTGAGCACATGTTTTGTCTGTTTAAGTAGTTCATTTGCCATGCCATTTACTTTTTGCTTTTGCAGGAATGCGTTGGTTGGAATAATCACAAGAGGTGGTTTGCCTTCTTTATATGCTGGATGGGGAGCCGTGCTCTGTAGAAATATTCCCCACTCAGTGGTCAAGGTAGATATGAGGATGCACAAGATTGTGGATTTCTTTTGTTGTTGTGGCTTGTAGTCTTCATTTTCTTCAGCAAGTAAATACTTAATCTTGTCTTACACCACTTGCAGTTCTATGTTTATGAGAATCTAAAGATGTGGACACTTTCCTCCCTCCCACCTGGTGCTCAACTGAATACCTTGCAATCGGTTGGTTGTCTGCCTGCCTCCCGTTTTCCTCCTTGAGTACATGGACAATTCCCATTTGCTCCATGGCATATTATTTTTCATTCTTGGCTGGATTGGGTCTTTTTATGACAATTTCCCTCTTGTGCAGCTTGTTTGTGGAGGACTAGCAGGATCTACCGCAGCTTTATTTTCAACTCCTTTTGACGTGGTGAAGACAAGATTACAAACTCAGGTTTGGTGTGATTTCATTGCGCATATATGTCTATATGTAACACAATCTATGCACGAAGTGAGGGGTGATGTTGAGTGGAGTTTTCATCAATTCCATGGTCAGCTTTTCATTTTTTTTCAGTACAAAAAGATAGGTAGGCGGAGACTGTCTTGTTTGTGTGAATTCTGAGTCAGCAAATTGATAGGATGGATAGTATAAATCACCAGCACCTGAACATATGAACACCTGGAAGTTTGGTTATGTAGAAATGTAAAAGAAGAATGGCAGTATGAAGTAAGGACAATTGTACACTTGGGGACATGGTGGTTTGTTTGTCTATGACGATCATTTCCTGTAAATCAGCTGGAAATAGATTACATTAAGTACTTCTAAGGGTATTCCGTTCTTTGATGCCATGTTTACTTCTGCTTGTCCACTCTCTTCTTGTTTACAGCAGCCAGAGCTGAGTTTTCTGTTATCATCGATTGATTCAGAAATCACTGAACTATGTACACTGTTATTTGGCAGTTATTTCTGCAATGGTAATTGATCGGAGGAATGCAGAGTCAATCAACATGACTCGCCTCAATTTTGAGAAATTTGCAAAACCATGCCAACCATTTATTTCAGGGTTTCGTAACACTAAAATTTAAACTTTTTGTTGCTTATAGAAAAAAAAGGAATTTTCTGTCTCGATATTGAGATTATGGAAGCTAATGAGCTTGGATCTGTGAATGGGGCTTTACAGCCTCCTTTAGAAACTTTATTATACCAATTGAAATATGAACTGAATCAATTGCTTTCACTATAAAGCATGTTTTGGACGATAATTTTGGAGATAAACCTTTTATTTGGAATTCATTTTTGAGGTTACTAAAGCAATCCGCTATCTTCCCTGGCCAATAAAATTTGGCAGTGAGGTTTGAAGCATTTGTCCATATCAGAGTTGAAAGTTAGATTCGATAGGAATTGTTAGTTAACCTGATAAGCTTCTCAAAAGCTGGTTGCTTTGCAGATACCCGGTTCTATTCATCCATATAATGGCGTTTTCTGTGCCCTTCAAGAAATAGGCCGGCATGAAGGGTTGAAAGGCCTCTACAGGTATTGCTTTCTTCATCCAGGAATATGTTATCCTACACCGTACCGTCTTCCTTCACAATAGCTGACTCTGTTTGGAAGGTGATGACTGTGTTGAGCCAATCTCCTCCTGTTCACTTTAATAATCAGGGGATTGACTCCAAGACTTATTATGTACATCTCTCAAGGAGCACTATTCTTTGCATCATACGAGTCCTTTAAGAGACTATTCTCTTTGGACTAGCCACAAGTAACAGCTCGAGGACAGCATTATAAGGACAATGCAGGAGATCATTCACCGTTGTTAAGCTTGGAACTGCAGTTGTCATCTTCTCTGCCGTCTGCGGTCTCATCCATGAACTGCTCCAGCAATAGATAGTTGTGGTTGTTAACAGAAGAAAAATGGAGTAATGGGTTGAAGGGCATGAGAGATGAGTTGAGATGTGGGTCGCGCATCCTCTTGTGCCTTGACCTGGTGAAACATAGCCAGAACGGGCCGTCATTGAGAAATTGCTATCGCTCAGCAGTTGAATGGGGATGCATTTGTTATCTGCTGCTCGGTTCGCGGATGCGGGTTGAGGCAGAGATTGTCGGCAGTGGGAGCAGAATTTTTTGACCTGATGAAACATAGCCAAAACAGACCGTTGTTGCAAAATTGCTATTGTTCAGCAGTCGAATGAGGATGGCATCAGTTATTTTGTGCTCGGTTCACGGAAGCTGTTTGTGTACATTACAACAGGGTAGAGGTAGAGATTGTTGGCTGCGGGAGCAGCAATTTTTTAAAAAAGATTTCGCTTTCCAAATTTTGCAAGGAGCTTCTTTGTCCCAGTTCAACAAGTAGTTTGACATCAATAAATTTGCTATGGCTGCCACAAGCAAGTGCAACCACAGCTTGTAAGATGTCTGTAAGTCATTTGGTGTAAACATGTAATCTCATTGACGATGACATTACATGAAATGTTTACTCTGGAGATACTTGTTGAGCCTTTAATTTTTCAAAGCCCCTGTGGGTTCAACTTTGAAAAGATCCTGCTCCAAGTTGAACTTGAAATGCTCCTCCGAATCCTTATAAGGCCTTGATAGAGGCTATCCGTGACTTTCCCTACAAAAATTTTATATAAGAAAAAAGTATACCAGGTTCTAAAAATTCTGCCAAAAGGTGTATATGTTGAATTGGAGTGCATCATATTAGGAGTTTCAATGTTAAATGGAAAATTAAATGGTAAGAGTCGGCAAATTAGCTAGACTGTGTAACCCCAGCAGGCTTACACCATACTCGGAGGACCCCCGTCGGACTCTGGGCCTTTTGAATTAGGGCAAATATTATAAAAAAAGCCCCTAACTTTGCCTACTATGACACATACTCCAAACTTTTTTTGTGTCGCAAAAGCCCAAATATATACACGTATGACATATATACTCTCTTATTTCAGTTTTATTTGGGGTATATATGTCACATTAGTATAAAAAAAAGTTTGAGATATTTATGTCACGATGGGCAACCTTACGGTTTTAAGTGACATAAAAAAAAGGTTCAATGTATTCATGTTACGTTAGACATGGTTTGGGTCTCTTTTGTGGTGTTAATTTTACGAATTATATTGTTCTTAAGTTATATATTATATAAGCTATTTTGAGACCACTTAACCACATGGTCGTTGTAGTATAGTGGTGAGTATTCCCGCCTGTCACGCGGGTGACCCGGGTTCGATCCCCGGCAACGGCGAATCTCTTCTCTTTCCCTCCTTTTCTGTTTCTCTTTTTTTTTTTCGCTCCCCTCTGTCTGCATTGGAATTTCATTTATTTATTATATTTCACTGTTCTTATGCTCTCCATACATTCATATCGACCAAAGAATGAAGTTAAAGAAGCCGCCGTACAAATTATGTAAGACTCTAAACTTGGGTATGCGGAATACCGGCACGGAGAACTGATCAAGCCGGGCAGTTAGGAGCAGGACATCGCTTTCGGGATAAACGGATGACTTGGAAAGAAGAAAAAATGCAAAATGTTATGCGATGCGGAGCCCGCGTGACGCCTTCTCATTGATTCGCAAAGATGGAGCACGTGATTCCTGAGAGAAATGGCGCAACTGGCGTTGGGATTATTCATTACGTGGTTTTGGCAACGGCAAATGGTTCCAACCAAGGCTCCCATACAGGGTTTGGCAACAAGAGCTCTTCAGAAATCACATGCATGCCCTCCATGTAAAGACTAAAAAGCAGGAAAATCTTCCGTCTCCGAAGAATCAAGCGAAGACCCTTTTTCTTCTTCTTCCCTATCGAACCCACCATATGGACAGTAATGCCATGCTACATGTAACTCTGACTAAGAAAAGGGTAGAGGAAACTGGAAAAACAATGAACAATTTTGACGACTCGCCTATCAAGCTCTATAGACCGCGGCAGATATTTGGTAGCCGACATTTCAATCTGACGTATTCACTGAATTGCCCGTGCTTTCCCTCAAATTGAGAACACACACACACACCCCACAACCCCACCCACCCCCCCGCCCCATCTCAACGAATTACCCATCTTTAGCCAACAAGAGAGTCGCTAGCCCATCTATATACAGCAGCAGCCTCCATTCGCAGATCTCAGTTCACCATCTTTCGATGTACCCGCCTCAAGGGACTTGCTGGTCCTGGTCAGGAATTCACTGCAGGAGCACTAAAGCCTCGTGTGTGGAGCTTATACATCACACTCGTGCAATTGGGGAGAACGGAGGATTAAGCGCATAAGACGAAGGCATGTCTTTCATCTTCTCAGGGGCTTTTTTCTCCTCTGAAACTGCTTCTATCAAAATCTGCACTTCCTCTTCAAAGAGCGTTTTCAGCGAATTGCTTAGCGGCACTTCCTTAATCTCTTGCCTGGAAGCACTCACGACTCCTGAACCATGTAACATAGCAACCGAGATAAAGAAAGCTTGCAAAGAGGACAAGTGAGCATGAAAGTCGACGGCATAGTTCCCCTCTTCAACAAACTTCACTGTTAAAGCTGGAGTGATTTCTTTGGCTCCCTATGTGCATACCAAAGAAAATAAAAAGTTGTAAGAGGCTGCTCACGCCAAAAGAAAAGCAAAAATTCCAGTACACATGACCAGCATCTAGAATGGGTTCTCAGCATATAAAGAAGCAACAGATATAAAGTGTGACGTTATGTCATTAGCTCTCACAGGCATCTACTCTGGACAACTGATAAAGAACTTTATTACTATTTCTACGACATTTTCTATGTATCAATATGTTGCAACTTACTTCAGATTACTGAGCTGAAAAGAGGAAAAAAGAACTTGTTCTAGCTGTTTGAGGACTTTCAAAAGGGTGCTTACTATTTGTATAATGGTCAATATGGTAACAGGAGAAAGGCTGATTATAATGAATTCATCAGCTAGCCCGCATGCATTAGAAATTTTCAAGTGTGTACCTACAGTGCCTATATTAGACATTGAAAAGATTTTGAAGGCTTTAAACCCAATATTCTCATCAACGAATTATAGCTCCGCCCACTCTGAATCTTATAATAATATTAATCAAAGATTCAACTTGCACTCAATACAAAACTAACCTGAAGAAAAAGTTCTAAAGGCTTCTGATTGTCCACAAGTGATTGACCTTCAGTGAACTGTATTTTGGGATTGCCAAAAACAGTAAGGGGACAGGCCATGTCCCAGCCACCACAGTCACAACCTCCGCCCGACCTCCACCTCTCTAATAATGATGAAGGGCCACGGCTATCACAATTGGGTAAACCATGATTTCCAGTTGGAATTACCACCTGAACTGTGTTACAAGTTCTTTCTGGAAGTTGCTCTTTCATCTGCTCAAAGACAGAGAAATTAAAGAGGCTAGGATGAGCATTATCATCAATCTTATTCCCTCTTTTATATCTCAAGCTCTCTGTCTTTTCATATGGAACCTGGATGACGACAGCCGCAATCTCAAGGTCTGGACGCGGTTCGGAAGGAGCCCAAGGGTAGAAATTCAAACTAACAGGATCTCTACCATCCCGAGTATGTTTTGTCTGATGCTGGATCTTAACGGCATTGGCGATGTCGTCTATTTTGCTCGTCCTCCTGACACATCTAGGATTGTTTCTGCTCCCACATTTTACCTCTGGCAAAGAGCTAGCTTGATCTTGGGATGCACGAGCCGTGCTTCGTCTTGCATGCGCGATATTGTACAGAACAAACTCTGTCACCAAAGAATTATCGAAAGATCCAGTACCTTCCAGTTCTGAGCACAAGTAGCAGCAAGCTTGCATCTGTCCCACCATGGACGATTCTTTCTTGCCCTCATTTAATGCCCATCCCTCAGCACTGCTCTTTTTCCTTCCATCAAGGGAATGGAAAGTATATACCCAACTAAAAGAATTATTTGATTTCCATGTCTGGGCCACAAGAACCTCTTCCCGACACTTCAAAGAGAACTCGAAAAATGGCACTCCATGTTTATCCCTGCATTTGAGAAAGCCATGTAGTTGGACTGGAGACTCTTGGACCGTGGAATGACTGCAGTCAGTCTTAGGAACTTGAGCGCTCAATCTACAGTTGTGTGATGTACTTGAGAAATCATGAGACGTAGTTGTGGATCTTCTAAATGTACTATCCCTTCTAAAATGCACCATCCCTGTGGTTTTGACTAAACCATCTTCTCTGGCATAAGCTAAAGGACTCCGTAAGGATTTAGACTTTATTAAAGGATTAAACATCTTTCTGACAGGATTGAGTCGAAAATTCGAGCTGGTTTTGGACGAGGGACAGCTTTCTGATACAGAAGGGGAAGGGGGCATTTCCACCTTTGCAGATAACGACTTGGGCAATGGGCAGACTTTATCTCTTTCTTGAAGCCCATTACTATCATTAGAATGCCCAATGTTTGCACTGCAACAAAATTTGAGATCCCCAGTTGAATCTCTGTCCAAAGCTTCTGCAGATTGCATCTTTCTGTCATCCACATTTAGACATATGTCTTTCAAACGATTGGTGGTGGGAGGCTGCATGTTATGCTTGTTATTAGAAGTGGGATTCGAGTCCAAGCTTAGAGAAATCACTGACAATCTCTTCCATGGGCTTTCCTCATCTGAAGGACACAGAGAATCGACAATACTCACAGAGGAAGTGGTATCGCTGACCTGTGACACTTCAATTTTTCTCCTCCTCTCAGAAGTTCCAATATTCGTCATCCTCCTGATCTCTTGAGAACTTCGATATACGGAACCTCGCCTGAATTCGACATTTCCTTCCGGTTCTACAGGCCCAGAGGAAATGGTTTTGCAAGAAGCACAACGGTAGAGTCCAAAATCTATTTCCAGGAAATCTTCATTAAGGATCAGCAAATCATCTTTACGAGCATGTTTTGCTTTTTCTTTCCTCTTTTCAGTGCTTAAGCTATGTCGATGAGATCTGAGAACAGTCTTTGGGCTATGACGCACGGTACAGCTCTTTTCGAAGTTTAGATCCATGTCCACCCCCATTCATAAATCCATACTTCTGCAGGGAAAATAGAAGGATCACGTTGTTAACTTCAAAGAAGAAACCCAAAACTTTTCACCGAGCAGAGTGCAATCTAGTGCTATGATCAGAACTTGGAGGAAGGCGAAAGAACAGTGTCGTGCAAGACTTTCACTGGACTTGAATATGAACTTCTACATCAGCATTATCGATATGAAGATCACACGGAGACAATTTTCATTGAATCTGCAACTTGTGCTAAGCACAAACCACGATCGGCCAATGTAAGCTCGTTAAGAAAAACCGGAGAATGAAATCAGACCAATAAAAAATTCAGACTTTTAAATCACAATGCAAAATGGAGATGCACAAAGATTCACGGGTAAAATCAATAACCACACACAAAGTCCAGAAATTGACAATATTGTCACATCAAGCAAATGCAAAAGGAGCAGTTCCTAAACTTCCCAAACCAAAGCAAAATTTGATGATCTTACTGGTTTTTGGAAACGCATGGATCCCATTTTGGGTTAGAAACAATGAGATCACATAAACTTGAAAGTGGTTGTTCCTGATCCCAAAAGAACGAGACCCTTGAATCCAAAAATTTATATTTCGCGACACTATAACCGGCTAGAAAGCAACAGAGGAAGATGCTACAGCAATCTCAGCTAAAAAAGGCAATGTCTTTATCTTCAACTTCACTTGCATTACAAGTTAAGGAGGAGGAACCCAATGATAAAAATCGAAACTTGAGAAACCGGACATACCCACCAGATCTCTCATAGAAGTGGACTAAAGGAAAGAACCAACGAACTGCGAGCAGATGCAATCATATTCCACCAAATGCTTGATCTCGAAGTCTTCATAAATCTTCCCACAGCGCCAAACGAAAAAGTTCCAAGAATCCCCTTCTTCAAGAATGAGTGAACGGTGACCACCAGACAGTGACAGGGTCACTGTTTGGGAGTATGCCAAGAAAATGGACAAAGCGGCAAAGGGTAAAGTGAGAAACGTAAGCAAAGAACTTGGCCCCAGGAGCAGCAAAGCATAGTAGACATCAGAAAGTGGCGTTAGAGAGAGAGAGTGAGGCAAGCCAATGATAGAGTGATACCATGCCTGCGATTTCTTAGACTGAATAAAGTTGAGTGTGACCCCTCTCTCTCTCTTCTCTCTCTCTCTCGGTAAATAAGCAAACGCTCAAGAAGAGAGACAGAGAGCTGCCAAGCCTGAGTACATTGTCTACACAGAAAAGCAATTGCCTTCTAGTCATCATGTGGTTTTTTCATGTTATGGGTGGTGTGTTTTGGCCCCAAAAAGGTCTCCTTTTTTTATTTTTCTTTGCTTTGCTTGCTACCGGTTTATTTTCCCTATGCATTTTTTGGGCAAGTGATTAGGGTAATCTTGAAATGGATGCCCAGATGCTTGAAAAGCCAAGTGAATCCTTCTGAAATAGGCCTTGTCCCCCTGCCGCTACTGCCAAGGGCAGTTTCTTGGGTAAACTTTAAGAGGTTGATCATATCAGAAAAGTGCTGGCTAGCGTCCAATGCAGCAGCCCCACTGTGAGATCATTATTCAAATGCCTAGGAAATTGAAGATATCAAGACAGGAATCACACATTTAATTTGACTGTTTTCACTGATGAGAATAAGACAATAAAATATTAATATAGTTTGTGGGGTTTAGAAGATTTCAGATCCGCCCTTGTCAAATTACCATAAACCCTAGGAATAGGGGAAGCCCCCTTGGACTTCTAGTTGACCAAAATGGCCGAACACTCATGTCGATGTGAAATCATCACGACAACCTCGTTAATAGCGAAGTTTTGAAAGTTTTGAATGGAAACGAATACGCAAGCGACCATACAAGTGGTCCAAATGATTGTCCTTCCTTGTTTCAGCACAAACCCCCTGGATAATACATGCCAAGGATGATAAACCGGTGAAATCGTGGAAAATCATATATGTCAATATCTTAATATCCTCAGGGCCTATGAAGAGATCGCAATCATTTCATTAGGGTAGTTAGCGAAACCATCTCGCGCGACGTGTGAGAAGCAATCAAATCTTATCTCGACCAGTCAAATTCGATATTTGCAAAAGAGATTTAAAAAAAAAAAAAAAAACCGACAACCCATTTCAAAGCATCACAATAACTTGACCCAAGTCTCCCTGGACTGAACAATTGACTTTGCGTGCACCTATGGATTAATGGCTAAAAAAAAACGCATGCAAAGCGATGCAAGTCCATATATCTACACATTACCCTTTCCAATAAGCCATGAAGGGAAAGGCTATTATTTAGGTAATCTCAAAAAAAGAAAGAAAAACAAGAAGCAAAGGGAAGGGCAATATTGTAAAAAAAATGAGGATTTGAACGGGGATATGACCGATTGACCAAAGTTTGTCCGTCTGTTTTTGATATTATGAAAAGGGGTGAGGGGGACGGGCATGTGATGGGGGCGTTCGCGGGAAGCCAAAGCCAAATCTCGAAAGTGAATTGTCGGTCCACATCAAGCCCACGGAATCTTCCCCCTAAACTTAACGTCATTTCATTTCCTCCCCTATAATTAATGTTGTGCCTGCCCTCCCCTAATTAATTATGGAGGTGGCCGAAAAGTACCGTTCTACATCCTCGATAATCTCACTCCTTAAGCTGCAATTAAGGAAATTGCTTCGTGTTGGCAATGCTTAGCGCAAGCACATGCTGTTGCTGATCGGCCATGCTAAGAGCTAATCGGATTCGGCAGGTTGGGATCACATGTAAGAAAGTAGAGATTCCGGAAATGGGGAGAAGAAATTAAACAATAGTAAACAAGGATTCCTTCGACCCTTTTTTCAGTTTTCATAACGTGGATCTATAGTTGTTTTGAGCGATCACAAAAGTGCATGAAAACCGATCATGTCACGCGTATGGGAGAAGACTTTCATTTAAAGGATGACTGACTTTGCTCCATGTAGTACGCTCAAGTTTTATCGCATGCAAATCAAAATTGCTTGACATTTTTAACGATTCCCACCCTTTTGGACTATTTCCGAGTCTCGAATGGATAAACTCGTGCCGGCAATAATTGAACAAGTTAGGTCGCAAGTCTCAATTGCAAGGGACGCAAGCATGAAAAGAAGAAGCCAACCACAGCGCACCGAGGTTGTTAGGGCGTGTAATGTACAATCACGAGATGGAAGAGCACAAGGGGGGAGTAGAGAGAGTTATAATAATGGCATATGAAACGTACTACCAACCGGAATTCGCATCCACCAGGAACTCATTTCCTTTGGCAGATGCTTTGATGCAGAGATCATTGTGTGAATACCAATCCAAGCGACCTTCACTTTTGGTTGTCCATCCTCAATCCTCCATTTGATAAATCAATTAGAGGGTTTCCATGGGAAAGGGGAAGCTAGAAAATACTTGTGCTATCGGACAATACCCGGCAAAAGATGCATCATCAATCTCCAAGTTTCTTATCTGCGCACTGCGAGCACAATAACTCGGAGACACTTTATATTGAAATCAAGCTCAACTAAAAGGTCGTCCCTAGCTCAATGGAACAATGGAATTAGCTATCCGCCGCACTGAGCAATGGGTGGGGGCAAAATAACTCGGAGATGCTTTATATTGAAATCGAGCTCAACTAAAAGGTCGTCCCTAGCTTGATGGAACAACAGAATTAGCTATCCGCCGCACTGAGCAGTAGGTGGGGGCAAAAATCACTTTTGCACAATATGAACAACCATATTGCCGGTTATATTGCAGCCAGTGCCCTACTCAGCACGCCACAACCACCATATTGCAAACCAACCCTCCATTCACTCGCTTGTCTTGAAAAGATTGGGTGAGAAATTGCATGCATATCTATAAAGAAAATCGGTCATTTCTACCTAGGCCAGTGTTGATACGATCTCATGACTACATATTGGGAGGATATACACCTATGTATGAACACAGCAACAGCACGACTATCCACGACAATTGTACAACATCATGATCCTAATTCCCTTTGCTGACCACTGCCAAGCTAACGAATGCTATGAAGGTGCGGGATGTGCCTACTTAGCTCACTTTGTGATTTCAGAGTTCTCATCTAACTTGGGCTTGCTAACCGATTTCTGCCTTTCCAAAACTGGGATTTTTGCTTCAGTGCTTTTCTTAAAAGCATCATCCGGTGGCTTGGTAGATTCTCGGGGACTAGCCAGCTGTTTCTCCACGCTTTCGAACTTGGTAGTGGCCCACGGTGCAGTACCCACACTTCTGGTGGAGCTTGGCCCATCTATTGTCAGCATTGACACCGCGTCTCTAGATGCATACCAGGAATGTCCACAGGCAATGCACTCCAGCTGAAACCAAAATTTCTAGTGTCTCAGCATCAAGTTTTAACAAATAAGGCAACATATCATAATTACAGAATAGTTAATTGACAGCAAGCAAAACCATCAAGATATTATGTCATTTTTGGTAGGTGCATGTGGTTAAGGATTAAATTAAATGAAAGTGCAGAGAAAAACCAAAAGAGAGGTGAGAGAAAGATCGCAAAGAAATTCTTATGCTACATGCAGTAGCCTATCCCCTTCCAACTTGGAATACAAGATAGTTCAATCAAAATGGAGCAGTGAATGAGTCTCTCCAGTTAATATGTGGCACTAGCTACAAAGCAGGCAATCTGACTAAAATGACAATCAGGCTGTATATCAGAACCTCTAGGAGACAAGGCATGGGAAGGAAAATATCAACAGCAACATCAGTTAAGAAAGAGCAAGGTACTGTTGATAATGGAATTTTTTAGCCTTTAAAATGAGGAATTTAAATACCCATAATGTTGACAACCTGTTTTCTTGTGTTCTTTGGCCCATTATAAAACACAAGCAGATATTTATTCCCCATTAAGACCAAACAGGATCTGTCTTGGTGAATACAACAACAGCTGGTGCACATATCATAGTTGTTTGGCGGCTGCCATACACTTTCAGTTGATACGACCAGGATAAGACAGAACATTTAGCTTCCATCAGAACAACACTGACCAGGTATCACAGAGTAAATCCATGACAACCATAAGAGATCTGGCTCATAACTGAAGAAATAGCCCTCCATCGTATAAATTGAACTGTAATACTGAATTGTTCATGCTGAAATCTATTATAAAAACTTATCCACTCAGAATGATTCGTTGATCCAACGAAACCTATAATAATTGATCAGAAGGAGAAAAATACCTGATAACGATCTCCATGTCCAGCCTGGATGATGTCTCTCACACCAACTTTAAACTCGCTGCATCTAGAACAACGGGCATCTGTCATCTGCTTACCAGGCAAAAAAACGTAGCAATAAGCGACAATGATAGCACAGAGATAAAAAATTGAATCTTCGGTAACCGGTTTTGAGGACGATGGAAAAGTGACCTGCATGCACTCCGACTCCTCTGGCTCCTTTCTTGCTGTCTCCTCTGCAGTCAGGCCCTCCTGTGATTATTAAGGGGGAAAATGAGCAGTCCACTTCTCTAGTTTGAAAGAGCATAAAATTATGGTAATCAAAAAGTAAGAGTTTGACTACACCATCCAATAATAGATACAAACATACTAATTAATTCACACAGCAACCACTAACAATATCACTCTCTACAGTAAAGTAGCTGTGACAATGACGAAGTTAATTAGTTCATGAAATAAGAATCATAACATAATAGAAACAATTCAAAACTTTGTAAAATGCCAACAGTAAATTTAATAAAGCCAATGCTTTTCGAAAAGCCAAAGTTACATGTACAGCCAAGAAAAAAAGTTTATTTCCTAAACCACCCCAAGCGTCTCTTAAATTGGTAACCACAACTAACAAGTTTTAACGCAGCGAGTTGGATAAGCACCAGAAGCAAACTTACTCCATAACAACATCTCGCTATATTCATAGTTCTAAAACATAGCAAGCATGTGATATCAAGCGGTCCTCATCTAAATTAGTAATAAAGCAAAACATTATGAAGTTAAAGAGCAAGTTTGGTAGAAGAGAAATATGAGCTAGTGAAACAGACACGGTTAAACGGGTACCCTCTCACATTACTTTGCTTGCGGTTTACTGACTAATGCACACAGGATCCAAATAACAAATCAAATTATTCCAAGATAATTTCTCTCCGTATCAGCTCCTGAAATCATTTCATTGGTCAAAGCAAGGGAGAAAAATTCTTGTCACTTTTTATTAGAGCTGCATTTGTGCAAAAATCAACTCCTGAAAACTAAAACTTCATATAATTGCCCTCACTTTTTCCATTTGAAGAGTTAAAAGCAACAAATCACCACATGAAGGTTGTCAGATAGGAACAAAAATGTACCATAATATTCTCCAAAAACAAAGTAACCGGAGTTTGCCAATCTAGATGCAACCAATAATTGAGAAATTGACATATATAATGCTATCCATCCCGTTTGATAGTATAAGCACCTGAATCAAACAATAGATAGAATACCTTCAACTCACTGGGCGACATGTTCAGTATCTTGGAAGGTTCCAATTCTCCATTTAACAAACGGCAGGCTAGAAGCGCAGTGCTCTGCAAGAAAAAATAAAAAAGGGTATAGAAACAACATTTATACCTTTCTCAGGAAAGCTTATACAGCAAAAGGCACAGACAAACCACGAGCTTTTCCAGCATGGATGTGTGCTCAGATTTTGGCTAGAATGCTAGTGATTCTTCCATAACAGGCCAAACAATTTCTTACCTTCAGATTAAACAATAACTGCCTCAACTTCTGATTATATTTCTGAAAATCTGACGATAAGGTTTGATGTGAAGCCTTCTCAAGGGCAGTTACTGCTGATACCGCAGCATCTGGCCAAATTAAAGGATGCTCACCCTACAAGCAAATAAAAATAACGTCACAAGTTTAACGTCTCTATCATCATCCACCTCCAAAGTGAAACTAAAAGTAACTAAAAAAATGTCGTCCATGCCTGAACTTTCTGTTCTTGAGATCCATTGACTCCTTCTGAACATTTAGTTCCATCTTCATCATTAGTTCCATCAGAAGTGCAAACGTACTGCACTGCCTGAAGAAGCCTCTCTAACCATTTATCACGAAAACTCTCTCCTGTAAGTTCATTAAACTTGACTAAAATGGCATAGTATTCGGAGGCGTTACTTGTACAACTTCCTGGTGTTTCAGCTTTAAACTGTTGATCTGATTTGGCTGTTGAATCTTCCTCTCTGGAGACATCCAAAGGTGACACATTCCTTCTTCGGAAGCTCCTTTTTCTCTTCAACTGATCTTCCTGATCAGCATGAGCATTCTCTGTATCGATATCTGGGAGATCTCCCAAGCGCTGTAAGGTTTTTTGAACGAGAAGATCTATCTCGTGTTGTTTGTTGTCTTCATAATCCTTGTCAGTCAACTTCCATAATTTCTTTTCAACAGTGTCATAAACCTTTTGCACTATGAAACCAGGATTTTGCTTTCGATGAGGGAGTTGCTTGTGAATTGGAACAAAGTGTACCACACACTTGTGCATCACAGATTCTGCGGGAACCTCATCTCGATGGAAACTATAAAAGAGCTCTCTAGTATCACGTGACTGCCAACTCCCACCTCCCTTTTTCTCCGCCTCTTCAGGGCGGTAGAACCATTGCCCAGTAACCATTATGCTTCCTTTTGTGGTTTGTGCAATATCCTGTATAATCATATGATGAGTACCTAATTGAACACCGATTGACAAAACATAATAGCAACCAAGGGTACAAACTTTTCTAGGACAGTTTTCAATGAAAACAAAGTTTTCACAAGATAATAAAAAGAGAAGGAAAAATTCCAAGAAAAAAAATCAACCACCATAATGCAGAAATATTTACCTATGAAGAAGACTTATGCTCACATAACAAAAGCCCCTACGGAGGGAGCTAACGGATATTTAAAGGAGACGGAGAAATATGTACCACCATCTAATTTGATTCACTATGGTTAAAAGTGGGAGAAACTTGAACTCAACCTATGAGCCGAGCACAACATAAAAACTCACACTATGCCTCATGATATGGCAATCCCTGCCAGATGAAGCTCTTGAACAAGCCTCTAGTCATAAGGACGACCTAAGGCCTGACATCCATTCTTCTGATTGAACTCATAGGGAAGTCAAAACCCAATCCCCAACTAATCTGCTCTATATTACCATTTATCAGCTTCTTCAAAAACCACAAAAACCTGCAGGCCGAAGCTAATTCAGTAGCTATAGAAGTCCTTGATACACACATAACATCCAAAGCATCACGAGTCCTCAATACATCTGATACACAGAAGAGCGATATGTTTGACATTGTGCAAGATTCTATATTTTTGTTCAACAACGTATTGTTCCTCGGAACTTCCAATGCTAACTCACAATGATAACCATTTGGAAGGAAAGCGATGAAAATTTAAATTAAATTAACATGATCACCAATACTTTTCACATAACTCGGAACAAGTTTTCTGACCCCAAACAGTGAGATCAGGAGGCACTGAACAAAAATGGAGAGCACCAAATAGTTACCTTGATAATAGCCACGTATGGTTTTTGATCTTTTTCGGCAGGGACTAGAAGTACAGGATCCTCCTGAATGATAACCACCAACACAATAAGAAGAAAAGTTACACAAAAGTTTGAAGAAGAAGGAAAGTAAAGACTTCCAACTTTGCTTAAAGGGAAGAGGCCAAGATTTTTCCAAAGAGGATCATAACATTAAGTTGTCTAAGCATTTATCCTGGATTAGATCCTATGGAAAAGGAGAGGGAATTCAATTGCCAATTCATCGGGAACATTTTCTCGGGGAAAGTCGTGCACATGCAATTGTCGACATTACAACATCAAACAAGACTGAACAAACAGGCAAACGAATGTCAACGATAGTTTACTAGATTAACGAAAGCAAGACGTACATCTTTCAGTGAATTACACAGCCTAAGTGAGATCATCCTGACCAAAGGAACGCAATGTGCCGATTAAGGAGACATCAAGAAACCGTATTGAAAGCTATCTTTTTTCAATAAAACAAGGAAGGTAAAAATTTGATGTCCTGAAACGCCAATTCTCAATAGACCAACAACACAAAAACCGTGAAGAGCCCAAAAAAGAAAAAACAGCAAGAACAACAACACGAGAGAGAGAAAATAAATGACCCCATCCAATGCAGAATCGCCGAGGTGAAAACCCTAAAAAACCTCATGAAGAGAAACCAATTCCAAGCCTCCCTTCAACGCACCTCATCAACACAGCGAATTGACGAGCTTCCCATTTGCAAAACGCACGCAAATGACACTCGATTCGATTCTACAGTTACCCGAGAGCGAACAACCGATAAAGGAAACCTCGACCCGGGAAAGAGAGGCAAACACTCACGAGCTCGTATTGATTTCCATCGAATTCGAACGCCACGTAATGGCTCCTCCGCCCCCTCCCCTTGCTGGAAAACCTAACCGGCTCCCCGATTGGCTTCGCGTCCTCGTCGGCGTCCTCCTCTTCTTCCGGCTCCTCCACCTCCTCCTGCTCCTCCACCTCTTCCTTCTTCTTCTTCCTCTTCCCCCCGTTCTTCGCGCCCTTCTCCTCCTCCCGCCTGCCCTCCCGATCAGCCCCGTCCCCGCCCTCGTCCCCGTCCCCGAGCTTCACCAGCTTCCGGCGCTTGCCCCTGGACTCCGCCTCGCTCTCCACGGGATTCTTCGAGGAGCGGGTGACCCGCTTCCGGGGGTGCGGCTCGTCCTCCTCCTCCTCCTCGTCGCTCGTCGCGAACTGCGCGAACCTCCGATTCCCCATCCCCGTCGCACGCCGAACGGATTTGCGCAGATCGGGGTAGCGATTAAAGTTTCAATCTTTCGACGCCGAGCGAAGGTTCGAATCGCTCCGAAAATGGCGGTGTCAGAGAGATAGAGAGTTTCTAACGGCGTCGGTTTTGAGTCCACCGTGCTAAAATTGGGATAACGACACAGGCGGTCCCTGAACTTTGACCCAATATATAATTTGATCCATGAACTTTTAATTTATTCAATATAATACATGAACTTTAACTTAATGTTCAATTTAATCCCTGAACTTTTAATCTGTTCAATGTGATCCTTGCACTTTTGATATATATTCAATTTAGTCCCTGAACTATATAAAAATTTTCAATATAGTCCTTGAAGTTGAATTAATTGAATGACTATATCGAACATTTTCATATAGTTCAGAGACTAAATTGAACATGTACTAAAAGTCCAAGGACCACATTGAACAAATTAAAAGTTCAGGGATCAAATTGAATATTCAACTAAAGTTCATGGGCTACATTGAATAAATTAAAAGTTTAGGGATCAAATTGCACATTAAGCCAAAATTCAGGGACTATTTGTGTCATTTTCCCTGCTAAAGTTCAGATCTTGATTTTGACTTTTCCTTTGCGAGAATGACGCCAACAATCTTTAAATTTTGAATTTATATGTAAAGTGAACCTTCGACTTTTAATTTGTTCAATATAGTCATTAAATTTTAATCCGATATGTAATTTGATTCTTGAATTTTTAATTTGTTCAACAACAAATATTGGCGGTCATGCTTGTGGACATCTACGCTCCAAAATGGAGAGCAAGTCCTAAAAAGAGTTTATAATGAGGAGGAATGAGTCGATTTTGTGCAAATCCAGTTAATTCAACTAATTTTGACCAAAATTAGCTAACATAAATGTTAGCGGTCCTAAGTGGCATAACCGATGTTGATATGTAAATTTTTAATTTTTTTAATTTTTCCTTTTTTTTTTCTTTTCTTTCTCTCTTTTTTTTTTCCTTCCCTTCTTCCTCTAGCTAGCGAGCTCGACCTTGCTGATTATTGACAGGGCCAAGCCTCACTTGTCCCTAGCAAAGCTCACCATTGCTAGGCTAGCTGTTACCGGGCTGGCAAGGTCCTCACCAGTGGTTGGTGAGGGAAGGTGAGGCTCCCTCACCTTCGGCTAGTGGTCGAGGTTCAACGACCGCTTGGAGGAAAAAGGGGAGGAAAAAAAAAAGAGAAAAAAGCAAAAAAAAAAAAAGGGAAATAAATTAAAAAAAATACTTACCCTAAGTACCTGCTGCATCACCTAAGACGGTTAGCGTCCATGTTAATGATTTTCGATCATAATTGGCTGGATGGATTGAAACGACACAAATGCAAAAGGTTAGTACTCAATTAGCTATATGTGATTGAATTGGCATAATTATAATAAGTTTAAGATATTTTTGGCAATTTTTCCTAATACACAACAATTTAGATGATTAGAGGGGTTTTGAAGGATGCATAAAATGTGCTTCCGAGTTGATTTGAACTTAAACTTGGAGTGATTTCAAGTTGATTTAATAAAATTTTTTTGCTAAATCACAATCTTCATGAGGATAAGGATATGCATCCCTTTAACTATTCTCATTTTTTCGAAAGATAGTAGATCTCATTGACCATTATTTTGAAAAGCCTCATCTTTCACATTGAAGAATCTTATCCTTGTTCATCGTAGCACCAATAGACAGGACATATTCTCCGGCATACACAGATTCGGAGGCCGGGAAGATGTCGAAAACTACATTAGAAGCAAATAATAATCTGCAGCAGATGATTAAAATTTAGCAGGAGACCCTCTTTCGCACGAACAGGAAGACTATCGATTTCTTGTGGGTCACGCATCCGAAGTTCAAGCAACAGATATGATAAATTGACATCATCTTACCAGAAATGTACACAACACAGAGGTGACACTAGCCTCTCATGCTCATGTCGATGTTTTGTTTCTCGATCCCCGTCACAGGATTCGTGACAGGTCGGTGAGAAGGCCATAGGTAACGTAGAGATACAGAACCATAAAGCAACAGACAACTTTATTGAAAGAGAGAATTAAAGAACGCTGCATAGAGAAACAGTCAGTTAATTCTGCATGAACAAATGAACCATTGTGCTGTACATAAGTTACAAGCACTAGCAACTATTTCTCTCTCAAAACTATAGCAATTCACCCTTTTAACTATGAAGAAGTCCCTGTATAAAATGACAACCACCCAACACACTACCGACAAATGCCTTGGTTCGGGACATTCACTACTCACACATAAGTACATTGTACCAGGGCACACCTCTCATAGAATGCCTGCTTTGCCTCGGCACATGGAACGGATCATCCTAACTGGGAATGTGAGAAAAGAATGCTTCAAGATGGCAAGTATCAACCGGCCATATACATGGGCTCTGGAGTATATGTGCAGTTCAACTCAATGGTGTTTTTTCTGTGTTTAATTAGTATCTGTTTACTCAAGTGAGCAGCCAGTAGGTCCATTGTGTTTGATGCTTTTCTTCCTTTACAGGGACTATTTCTATGCCGTTTGGAAATAAAGTTCGATTTGCAGTTTCCAGGTCATGTGCCAGCACTCCTTTTGCTTTCAAGGACAGAACCATCTTCAAGTGCCACCTGTGCCTCATTGTCCCTCCCCATCATAAAAAGAGCTACAGCCTGCAGATAGGATGCAATGTGCCAGACTGGAGATATCGCCTGAGCTTGCACCGCGTCATCAAATGCTTCTTGTGGCATGTTGTTCATGAGATGAGACAGACTACGCCGTGCATAAACAGTTGGGGACACCATCGTTCCGACTTCAATGAACTGAAAATTGAAAGAAACAGAGATTGGTGATGAATGTGCTTTCATATTCATTGAACGTCACACCAACTTTTAACCTACTGGATAGCAAGGAGAATCATCATATGCCGTTGATGCTATGTTGGTCATAGCTTACATTTATGTGGTTAATAAAAACTAAAGGGCAATCATACACAATAATATCCACAATTCAAGGAAAAATTATCCACTAGCAACATTGATGGATGCCTGTCACAGAACTAGTAGCTCAATTTGTAAAAAGAAACCGGTAAATGTGAACAACAACTAAGAAATACAACCACAAGCACATTCTCCTATCCAGCCAAAACATTTTAACCCTAATTTCTCCAAAAGGGTGACTTCTTTAAATATTAGTCATTAATAGTCATTTGATACCTTACAAATCAAAAAAGAAGATCACTATTACCTGAGTATAGCAGTCAATTGCAGCTCTAAAATCTTTATGCCGGAAAGCAGCATCGCCCTTCTTCTTTGAGTTCAGTGTGTCCTGCACCTGGTTGGTCCACATCTGGAATGAAAGCTGCATATTACAATAATTGGGGTTAAACTCCAGTCATGGTGCGGCAGGACAAAATGGAAAGTCCAGCAATTGTAAGAAATGGGACAGGCACTGGACATGTAAAAGATATTTGATATGAAGCCTATCTTGCCAGACGAAATTACAGTCTGCATTATGGCTCGTTATACAGAGTAAAAATAAATAGAAAACCAATAGCATTGATAGGTTCATTTCTTGGTCAAGAAACAGCAAAGAGAGGTCATTTTCCAGCAACATATTGCCGTCTAAGATGCAATTTACCCTCGCTAATTTAGTTTGACATCATATACTAACAGAACAGTAGCATTTCTAAACAAAACCAGTGTAATATCTTATCTCATGAGAGGTATGGAATGAGAACCACAGGTTAACACATCTTGAAAATCCTCTCTAGGTTAACCTTATATGAGGTCCTACAGTACCCAGAGGATGCAGCAACAGATCTGTTGTCCAATATCTAATCAGAAACTAACCTCAGTAGCTGCTCCCTCATCATCTTTATACCCAAGTTTTTCTAAGACCTCATGTATAGCAGTCAAGTCCTTCCTGGAACATGCCTCACCAATAGGTGATAGGGTTAGGGATGAATCACCATGGTGGATGCCCATCAATACATGAGAAGGAACCTGCAGTGCAGAGTGACTATTAACGGTCAATCCAGCAAAAGAAGGGGCAGAACATGCTGCACTTGCAAGTCAGTGTAGTGTATCATTGTGTACCAAAATAAAGGCTCATAAAGATCAGAAGGGATGACAGGATAAGGTGTACTTACATATTATTGATTCCGAGAGATTATTACCTTCTCCCCAGCCCAAAGAAATAAAACACAAAAACAGACACACGCAAACATACATTTGCACGTGCACTTGCACATATCTATCAAAGAAAAAGTAAGAAAATCATCCTATACACACACTCCCAATTGATTTTATGATCTTCCAAGTTTAGTGTTTCTAATAAACAGACGTGCAACTGAAAATGCGACCTTTAAGGATGTACAGCATTCACATTTCCTTCATGCTTATACTAATTAATATTCCAGTTATTTAGTTGCTGGTCTCTTTACATGGAAATTCTCTAGATAGCTCTGAACTACCATTTCTTCTGCTTTGCCCTGCGCACGATAGTAACGTTTTGAAGATATTGGGGAAACTAAAATTACCAACCTCAATATCCTTTTGAAGAGGAGCCAGAACAGTGACTAAGGACTTCGGATTTGGCCGCTCTCGGGGCTCATATTGTAAACAACGTGAAGCTAACCGCAATAAAGCTGTGCGATCATCTTCTGAAAATTGACCTTCCAGGCATGAATCTGTGAGCATCTGAACGTTCTTGTCTCGTATTAGATCAAGCGCCTGATTACAAATTAGGCAAATTTTAGAGTTGGAATTTATACAGTCACTGTAATTTTGATTCAGACAGCATAATATTGGCTAAAAAAAGGTCGGAACTAAAGATTTTAGGTTTAATGTGATGTCAGAATGTAGCCGCTTAAGCCGTCACTGTGAGATAACAATGACCAAATTACTGAACAGACTCTGATGCCAGGTCGACATGATTTACGGTACACTATGTGCAATCGTTAGCATGTGACTGAACTTTGGGGAAACCTGCCATGTAAATTACATTGTGCTCTGACTCACTGCTCCTTTCTTTCAAGCAAAATTAAGATGTTTTTATCTCATGGCACTGAAACCAACTTCAAACCATGCAGAGTATCAGCAAGTTTAAACAACCACCACTTATTCAGCAAAAAAGAAAAGGAAAACTAACAGCACTCAAAAAGAGCTCGTCTGCAGGTATCTAAAGTTTGTAATAACTTGCTGAGGATACCAATTTCTGGTTTTGAGAACTGTAGACATTTATCAAAGAAAAACAACTAGAGAGTATTCTTTGTGCCCTTTTTTGATTTAAGAATTAATTACAACATAACCTACTCCTAAATTCAAATTTACAATAAAAGAAATAACAAGGAGCAATAGATATGCTTAGTCGGAATTGCCTTCTTCAGGAAGCAACTTACACGGCTTGGAGGAATCTTTTTTCCACTAACGAGGTCTAGCAAAACAGTACCAAAGCTAAACATCACACTTTCAGGAACGACTCGCCCTGCAGAACAAAAGGATGCAATAAGTAGCCATTGAAAATCCATGGTCCACCTGATCAGTGTCGAGGCATTTCCAATGCATTAATGGTGAACAACATCCTTTTTTAGCGATAACCATCAAGAAGAGTAAGATGGCAAACAAACGTAGTATTTCTGTATTTATTTTTCAGACTACAAATATAGAGAAGAACACATGATGATCACAAGTCCTCTACAAACAATCATAAAGAGCTCATCCGTTTCATCAGCCTTTCCTCCTCAAGAGTGACCTCAAAACCACCAATATATTACCGAATACTCAAGTGCATCCATTACTTGACAGCTTGAACAGCTGTTAAAACTCTCAAAGAGTAAAAGAATAGCACTCGATAGACAAGCTTACACACATCCGTACCATTTACGTCCAAATACAAAAGCAACTCCTTCTTTCATAGTCGGAAAGGGCCAGTCACACATTTACATGTCTTTTTCTTACCTGTCCTCAGATACTCGGGAGGAGCAAAGGCCAAGTTTGTACTGTAGCTTTTTCCGTTTTTGCTGTTCTTCATAAGACCAAACGATGAAAGTCTAGGGTTTCCCTCCTGAGAAATGGCATTTTGTAAGATTATATTCCATTAACTTGATTGTAGCTGGGAAATGTCATACTTACTTCATCAAAAAGGATTCTATAAGCATTCAGATCATGATAAAGATCATGTCCTTTGCTAGTACAATATTCTAAAGCTTGTGCAAGATACAAAGCCACCCTTAGCCGCATTGCCCATTTCATGGGCTGTGTATCCCCTGAGTCAAAAAATATTCCGAATTCAGTCTTCCATTATGTACCAAGTCTCCTATAAGGTTAAAGGAAACAGTGAAACCGGACACAGAAAGAAAGAAGAATGTTCCTAATAGGATAATACTGTAACAGGGACTAAAAAAATGACAGTACCCAAAACCAGTCTCGCCTGGATCCAGTTCTCTCATATAAACAGGCCAGAGAATAGAAGAGAATAACATCCGGTTCTACGACTGGGATAATACTGAGGAGTGATGAGGAGAAAGGAAGCACAAAAGTTCGAAGAAAATGATTTTTCTAAAGAAAAAATCCACATAGAAGACGAATAAAACGTAAGATTTCCATTTATAGATGCCAACGTAGAA
This sequence comes from Syzygium aromaticum, assembly GCA_024500025.1. Classification (NCBI taxonomy): domain Eukaryota; kingdom Viridiplantae; phylum Streptophyta; class Magnoliopsida; order Myrtales; family Myrtaceae; genus Syzygium; species Syzygium aromaticum. The sequence goes on along the minus strand of CM044889.1, from coordinate 4,526,459 downwards.
ATCGCCCAAACAAAGGGAGACACACACACACGTATTATATATATATATATATGTTGCTAAAAGGATAATAATATCAAGTGAATACCATTTACAACTACATTAACAATTACCAATAAATAGAGTAGATACCCAAAACGAGAGGTACTGATAGACTGCTCGAGTAGAACAAGTCAAACTTTTTTCAATCAAAGGTATATGTATATGAAGGAAAATGAATCAATGTAGCCATGAGACACAAACTTACAATGAAAAAGATGTTTTGGTAATGTCTCATTGGGCATATATTCTGAAACCAGTAACCTCTCATCACCTTCACAGCAGCAACCAATTAAATTTGCCAACCTTTGGTTACGGAGCTGCCCAACAGCTCTTGCTTCTTCCTATAATATAAGATTAGAACTCAGTCACAGGTAGCCAGAAAAATGCTCCATTTGTAAATTTTTTAACTTAGGTCACTCAAATAGATGTCACCGTGACACAGCCACAGGCTCCCATAGAGCCAAAGCAATTAAAATTTCCTATGGCAGTGCTATATTGATACTTCACCAGTCAGGGTGATTGGCATAACAAAAATATCTTCAGGACCGAATCATGGTAATTTTATCTATTAAACAGAAACGCAACGTACAGTGAACTGCCTGGCATCAGGCCAAGATGATCTGTTAAAGCGCTTTACAGCAATTCGCACTTGATTTTCCAGTTTTCCTTTGTAGACCACATTTGGCGCCTTTTCCCCATGTTCAGACACAATGTTTTCAACAGCAAACCAAGATGTTGCCTTCCTGAGCTGATCGAATGTGTATTCTTGAAAAGCAGGCAGATTATCAAGTTCACCTTTCTGCTCATCTTCTGCACACAGACGACATTCTCACTTACTATAATTGATCAAACCAGTAAATGAACAAAGCAGAAATATAATCCACTCACCAATGCCCTTGACCTCGGGGGCTGTCGAACCTTGCTCTGAATCTCGTAAACAAACAAATAGCTTGGAGCACTTACAACCCATCCCGGTCACAGACTTCAACAAAGAGCAACAGCAAATCTTGAAGATCCAGCATTTAACAGAATTCTAAGCACAAGCTCCAATCAGTAGCTTCAAACACAATCCTCATTTACTCAAGCAATCATTGTCAAACAAAAAGGGTCGCAATATCTTAAAACCAAATGTCAAAAGTTCATTGTTCCCAGTTCAGAACCTTAATTAAACCCAACAACGAATGTGACTAAACCATGCACATTCCACGCTCAAAATTCTCCTCAAACAAAATAAACATGCAGGTGCTTATATGAAGTTCAATTCACATATCTACACTCAACCATCAAAGAGCTCCAGAAGAAGTTAAGCCTTGAACTCATTGTTTCGAGTTCTTCTGCACGTAATGAAAAATTTCTCAAGACTCCCAAATCATCCACACCCAGTACATTCCTAAATTCACTTGTTCCTCACCGCAAACCGACGCGCTACTCAACCAAGTTCCCCCCCGATTCTTTCCACCAACCTCCACCGAGCTCAAAGCCCAGTCAAACAGGAAACACAAAGCTCCTCCAGGTAACTTCGGACGAGCATCATTTCCGCAAACCCAAGACAACCCAAAAGCGGAAACAGCAAGAAAGGGCCAAGAACACAGCGCGGAGTCAAAAACAAAAGCGAAAGAGCTTTAGGGACAACCTGAACCGACGATTCCCCGCAAAGCGAACAGCCACACAAGCGGAAAAGTCCCTGTTGCTGTCAGCCCTCAATCTCCATTCATTCCCTCTCTTTCCTCGATTCCAGTTCGAACCCAGAAACAGGAAGCGAGCTCCGAGTTCGAACGCTTTGAAAAAGACTGGATTTCGCAGAACAGAGAGAGACCAAGAAGAAGAAGGAGAATGAGAAGACGGAGCACGGAAATGGAATCGTTGAGAGTGGGGAGTCATGAGATTTAATATTATTTTTAATTTCTCTTCTTTTTTTTTTTATATTTTTGCCGGGTAATCGCCTCCATATTTTCCTCCCTTTTCTGTTGCTCAATTTTTAATTTCTTTTGGCAATTCCCACCGACATGACAACCTTCGGTTTTTTTAAATTTTTTCTGCAGCTTGGTCCCACCACCAGTTACTAGAACATTAATAACCGCTAACAAATTTTGAAAAATTATTTGGAAAATGAAATGGGAGAAGAAAAGGCAAAATTATAGAAAAAGCATGCGTGTTGAATTCGGCTTGGAAAACTATATTTATGATAGCTTTTTGGAAATTCATAGGGAAAAGTCGTTTGTTCGAACTCGATCCATCTTGTATATCCGCTAGTATGGAATGAGTTGTAGAAGGTTATTTCGCATGATTGACCATTTAGTTGACCGCCGCGCAAAAGAGTATTATGCGTTACGACGGTTTTAAATGAGTTGCTCAGCGTTATTTTTTCATCCCGGTCCAAACATTTCTAAATGTATGCTCTTCCTCGTTCTCATTGGTCGTTCCGGGTCCAAAGCATCATGTAAGTCGGTGTTGCGACGTATTTAAATGAGTCGGGGGATCGTTACTTTTGTATGATTGATTATTACGAAAGATTTGTTCCGATTGGTCTTTCCTCTCGTTCTCTGCTTGGTCATCGCGTGCTACGAGTACTTACAACATATTAAATGAATATGATAATGTTAATTTGTAATTTATAGGGCAAAAAATTCGACCAGCTCACTTATCTTTTGATTCTCGACTCGTGTCGAATTCACGTTAACATTTTCCATCCCACTTCTTTATCCGGTTGCCCGTGTTAGATTGATACTATTTCGCTTTGTTGACAAATGAAAACATTGACACACTATCATGGTTTTAATGTTTTCTCGAAATTAGAATTTTCAGACAAAGACAATCTCAATTGCTTGGTGTCATTGGAATGGATAACGACAACTTGAGCGAGTTGTCAAACGATTTTATTAATCTATCACAAGAGATTTGACCGACTGATCTTTTCCTCCTGTTCTCCTTTGCTCCTCTTTCTCTTTTTCAATAATCTACGGAATCCCGATTTAGTGGAGACCCACGGAACATCCCATAAGCTCCACGAATCAGTTAAGTCGAGATCGATCTTCCTTTCCTTTTGCCCCGCAAGCATTGCAATAAAAACGATAAGCATTTATTCAGGAGGGATAGAATGGAAAGAAAGGGAGCATTTAAATCAAGAGCAATAATAATGGGCAAGCGTGTGGGGTACAATGAGACGCCATAAATTGAAGTGACAAGAATCTCTTCAGGATCTGCCCCCAATCTGCAATAAACATTAAATGTTTGGCAATAGTAATTTGGTGTGCCTCGTGGGTACATTTACGTGGTACGGTCCACAGAATCCACACAAATTAAATCCATCTGGCTGCCAGCAGGAAAATAAATAGTTGTCAGCTCATGATATGAGGCAAACATGCAAGTGGGACTGAGAAACTTCCCAAATTTTCGATTGGGGGGGGGGGGGGGGGGGGCAAAATGCAGATTGCGATGTGTCTCCCTCCATTAGTGGCGATCACGAAGTCTCATTGGGTTTGGTTTTTCTTCGATGGAGAAAAAGAGGTGAGGATGATGGGTGACCATTTAGCATGGATTCGATTTGGGCCGTGATTATCGACACCATTCGAGATGCCAAGATCCGAGGCTTGCGAATTCGTCGTCAAGACCTCAATAGCTTTGTAACTCTCTCCAAAACCAGGTGGCGGTGCCTAAGAGAACGAGTTGGCTGGAAATTTACTGACGACGTGTCTTTGCAAGGTCGTGGAAAATAGGCAAGCACGAGATGACAAGACTGCTGTGCTCACCGTCCGCTCATTTGTGTTTTTGGAAAATATTTTCAGTAGTGGTTCTTTAATATGTTGTTGCAAAACATGCAACTTAGAGGGGAGTTAATAGCCCTAATTCCTTAACAAACCCTAAATTTTATGTCTAGTCTCAATGCTGCCCCAACATCATTTGTCTAGAAAAAAATCCAAACTTTAGGTCAAAGTCCAAATCTACTCCGAACTTTTCTTTGTCTAAAAAAACCCATAATTTTAGATCCAATCTCAAATCTATCCAAAACTTTTTTTTATCTAAGATAAAAATTTACTGTAGTCCCAATTCAAAAACCGTCGTTAGTCGTCCCTAATTTTCATATCCTAAAACAGTTTTATTTTGGAGATAATTTTTCATATCACCTTACTAATGTAGATTTGTTATTGACATGAAAATGCCATGTAAAATAGGAATTGGACCACAAGGGTACATTTGAGAATAGATTAAAAGTTGGTGATTTTTTATAGACAAAACAAACGGCAGATTTATGATTTGACTTAAAATATGGGATTTTTTCTGAGAAAAAAAAGAAGTTTTGGACAAATTTGGGACTAGAGCTAAAGTTTGGAGTTTTTTTAAGGGAAAAAGCCACCAAAAATCTCAAACTTTATCCCTTGTGACACATTTACCCCAAACTTTATTATTTGTGATACATTTACCCAAATACATATTGTCCATGTGCCTTTTTGTCTTTTCTGCTTTTTCTTTTTTTTTCCTTTCCGGCGAGGGGGGCCCTCACCGGCGTCCGGCGAGGCTTGCCCTCGCCAGATCCGAGGTTGGGCGAGCCTCGCCGGAAAGGAAAGGAAAAAAAAAAGAAAAAACAAAAAAGACAAAAATGCCCATGGACAATGTGTATTTGGGTAAATGTGTCACAAATAATAAAGTTTGGGGTTTTTGGTGTCACAAAAAAAAAGTTCGGGGTAAACGTGTCACAAGGAGTAAAGTTTGGGGTTTTTGGTGGCTTTTTTCCTTTTTTTGAAGGCAAAAAAATATGTTCAGGGCGAAATTGAGACTAAACTTAAAGTTGGGATATTTTAGGGAATTTAGGCCGAAGTTAATAGGTTAATAATCAAAACTTGATAGAGTTAGCAAAAATATCATAATCAAGTTTGATGTATGCCCCGACCAAAAAAAAACGTTTGATGCATGCAGGATGCAATTTAATATATGCAAGAACAAGTTAATAGTATCATATACAATGCTTCTATCAAATAAATAAGAAAGTAAATAGAGAGATATAAGTAGTGCACATTGATCTTAATAGTGGTTCGACTTTTAAAAACGTAGCTTGTGCTTCTTCTACCCTAAACTAATAGATTGTACTACTAAATCCTAAGCACTATTATGATACTCGTACACTTCTCATATGAGATTACAATAGATGAACTTCTTGCTTAACAACTCAACAATAGTATAAATATACCGAAGAGTAAAAGCTTTCTTAATCTGTAGTTATTCTTGTGATTTGTGATTTTTCCAATATGCATTGATCTTCTTATATAGTTTCCGGTATCCAAACTAGCCATTGGATAATTTTTAAGAGGATCTATTTAGAGGTTGAAGATAAACAACACAATCACCAAAAGATCTAGTCATCCATACAATCAAATCTTCCTAGCAATAATGTAGCTTCCACGAATAGAGTTGTCTATATTAGGAAATAATCCTTTTTTCCATTGTGATTGACAATTTGATTGGATTCTCCTGCATATAGTTATTTCAGAGTTCCAACCTATAACTTGCCGTAAGTACTCTTTGGCTATGTTTGATAGTCAGGATAAAATTCGGAATATGATAGATTTTATCCTATCCCGTATTTGGTGCCTGCCCAAGGTAGGATAAAGTTGAATATAAGAGGGATATAGAATAGATAAAACTATCCACGGAGGAGGTGGGATAAAACTAAATAAGATTTCTAATGTCCATAATGTAAAAGTTAATTTTCTAGAATAATAAACTTGTTAAATTAATAAAATATAAATAATATTGAATTTTAATATAAAAAATTCAAAATAACAATATAATTTGGTTTTATTTATTCTTATTTTTATTATATATTCATTTTTCTTTCTATCTTATGATATAAATTTCGTAGATATATAAATACATCTACTTTATTACATATTTTAGGTATATTTGTATAGTTTACTATTTAATAAAATTTTATTAGAGAATGATAGAAGGGGAAAAAGAAATAAAAAGAAAATAATCAAACAAGAGAGGGAAAAATAATAAAAAATAAGAAAATAAAATTGAAGTAGGTAAGAGTTTTGTAAGAAATTTTTATCATCTTCGTTTATGCAATTTTCAGGTTCATTTATACTGATATGACATTCGTAACAAATAATGAGCATAATAATATGTGAAAATATCCGGTTTTATTACCGCGATTCGCCAAACAGTAGATAGAATATAGCAAATTCCTTGAATTTCATATCATGTCCTATCTAATCCTATCATGACTAGAAATCCAGACAACCTAACGCAGTCTCTAAGTCTAAGATTGATAGTCAAAAGAAATATCTAGGTCTTCTCATAAGAATTTGTAAACACATGCAATGCACGTTCATCTCACTCAAGTGATGTATGAAGCTGCTCATATCAACAATTCGGGAGTCTATCCAAGTTTCCCGCCGGTCTTTGACTTATGTACAAATCTCCATTTGATCTTCCAAAGTACTTAGTGAATAAGACTTCACAAGTTCACGTTATGGTACATCCAAATCATCAAGAACTTCCCATTTTTCCTAACTTATTCACCCTCTATTAAGGTCATTCCAGTCTTCATGAGTCTTTCCACTTTGTACTTTAGATCATATCAATGGTAATAGAGCTTGCTTTATATCAATGCCACTTGAAACAAAACAACATATGCATTTAATGATTAATAACTAGTAAATGGTTTTGTTAATTTCAAAATATCATCAGTAGTTTTCTCGATATAATTTGTGTTATAGTTGTCGAGTTCTATCCTCACCAAAGAGCAAAAAAAAGAATGGTTTAAGACGCACATTAGCACCCGCGTATGTTCATAATTATTTTGCCGGGTATTCCCATTGTATTCGATATATTTGTGCCTCCATTTTGTGTTTCTGTTTGGTCCAGGCTTCGTTTATCTTGAGATCGTGCAATCTACAATTTCATGTACTTGGTTGTGCCAAAATATTATTTAAGAAATAAGGGCCTGATGCAACTTTATAAATCCTGAGATGGGGCTTAATAAAGTGAAAGAGATTGATTGACATCTTTCAACTTAGGAAAGAAATAATTCAAATGGTTGGACAGCCAATCAATGATTTTGGACAATTATCCCTCTACATGTAGAAGATCTCGAAACTGTATCTTTAGAGTTTGGACTACTGTACACTTGATGGTTTGTTCCACTGATTTCTATACGTGTAAGACAAGTTTCACCAAGACAAGACAATAAGAACAGAGCAAGAAAGTAATGAAAACAAGAAGAAGCAATGAGAGATATAATGGCACTGATGTTTCCATCATCGGCCATGGAATCAACCAAAAAGAGATTTTGGTGTGCTTTTTCTGACACTGATAGTCATCGAATCCAAGATTAGTACAGGCAAAGCAACGAGACAGAATGAAATCTCCAATGATTAGTATAAAAATGATGACTCCACAGGATGCTGATTCGATAGATCCTCATGAGCTATAAAGCGCGATGATGAATCCTCCTTCAAATGAAAATAGTCTTATCACTGCATTTGCCGTACTTTATGTAACATCATGGCATATGTAATATCACTAAATAATTGAGCAATTACTACGACAATCGTAAAAGACGTTAAAACTCTCTAAATCGACAATATTTTAGGAAGGAACTTTGGGACGAAACCATGGAGCTCTCTACTTTATGTACGGTGTCAAAACTTTATGAATGATTCATCCAATGACAAAATTGATGAAGAATCGCTTTTGTGCTTGAGTTTTTCAAAGGTGCTCATTCAAATGACTTCAGCGAGTTTTTATTACTAGAAAATGTCATGTAGATTTTCCTAATTAGCTAAGTTGTTGGATAAGTCACTTAAGTGTATGTTTTTAAAATGTGTGACGATTAAATAATCGGTTGTAAAGTTTTGACACCAAACTAAACATCGTACGATAATTACGACACCGATATTATCCTCACCACTAAAGCGTATGGAGGATAATCCGAAAATGGGTGGAAGAGAAATGTGGGTGATTAAACTCTAGATCTCATGGTTCCAATATCGAATGAAATTTTAGTGGAGTTGGCAAAATGAGTTCGAAACCCATTTTGTAACTCAATATTTAATGGGTTAGGTCATAAATTGGTAGTTTAAAATTTTAAAAGCTGTTCAAATGGGTTCAAAAATAAATGCCCAATTACATGTGGGTCTCAATGGATTGGAAACATTTGCATTTCAAACCTATCTTTAGTGCAGCATAATTTAAATTTACCCATCTCAAGGATCGCATATGTACTTGAACTTTTGCTGATGAGTCCATTATATTCCAATAGATGCATTAATGAGATTGTAGATTACAGGGGCCCGTAGAAATTTACCACTGTCGCTTGTGTGGCCCAGGAATAATTATTTGACTAAAATTGCTTCAGGGGCTAATAAGACTTAGGGGTATGAACAAAATTGCGTGCGCAATAAATAGTGATTTTTTGGTGAAGACCGATTATTTTTGAATTTTTAGGTTTTTTGTTTTATTTACTAAAATCTTTTTATTCTGTTGATGTACTTTTTTAATTTGATGCAAAATTTTATCCAAGCAATATATTCACATAGAGATCTTAAAATGGATTAAATGAGTGGGTATGAGTTTTGATAATTTGGGTTAAATATGAACGTATTTTAGTAATATGAGTTGAGTTGAAGTCGAGAATAACATGAACCTAGATGGGGGGAGAAAGAGGTACAAATGGAAGGCCACTATGGCTGGCCGATGTCCGGAAGCAAATCGATTCACGAGAGCGAGGACATTGCTTGTCACTTGGGCAAGATCCACCACCCTTCACCTCACCACCATTTTCACGCCCTCATGACTTGACCACCGGATTGTCCACACAAGTATTCTTGTTCGTTAGCATGGTGCTGACCCATGTCTTCATGTTGCTTATGTGCCATGCGAAGTCCAATTCGAGCACTCCTCTCTCGTAACTTGGCGGGTTGGTCCATGGAGTCGCACGATTTTAAGAGGTCACAATTTAAGGAGAAAAATGCTAAAAATTGGAGCCCTAGTTGAATCGGGAATGGGTTGAACTCGGGTTAGGCACAAATATGAGTCGCAAGAATTGTTTTGCGTAAATATAGATTAATTTGGACTGGACAACTTTTGATCCGACCCAACTCACTTGTTTGACCGATTTTAATTTAAGTACCCAGTTATCTTATTTGAAAAGTTTACAATCTCATGTAGCATAGTTGCTGAAATAAAATCAAGTCTAGTTTGCCATTTCAAAGTTCAATTTGCGACCATTATCATCAAAATCTCTTTTCATTTCTACAATTTACTTTCAAAATCTGCGTAGCTCAGTGCCCGTTTAAAAGATCAAGCCATTAAAGAATCGCATTCTATATATTCATCACGTGGATAACTAAAACTCATGACCTCGTGACTCTAATGCTATATATATTAAAATGAACTTGGTGGGAACAATTAAAGTGTGATGGAACCCGCCATATATATATATAATGTTTTCAATTTCGTGGAGAGTTGGTAGGTAAGCTTCTTTTTGTCATCGTTATCTTCTCTATTTTATTTATTTTTTTGGTACTAGAGTTAACAGGTGAATTTTTACGCTGTTTTTGTTTAAAAATAAATCTTTGATCACTATTAAAAACACTTGCTATTGTTCTTTTCTTTTTCTTTTTTTTAATTGTAGAAATAAAATTAGTATTTTGATTATGCATTTAGCCATTAAACAACAATTCTTCAAAGGTATAATATGTCCATTAATGTTTTTTTTTTTTTTTTTGGTATAATATGTCCATGAATGTTTTTTTTTTTTTTGGTAAGGATATGTCCATATGTCCATGAATGTTGTCGCTTCTAAATTACAAAAAGTTAGAAATGACATTTTGCGTTGTCCGAAAAACTTGAAAATTATCATTACTTGATACTCTCGATTGTATGAAATGATTATGTGCAATATCTTATCATTGATTTGTTTAACTAAATATGAAAGCTATATATGTGATACTATACTATAAATTGATATACATACTATCTTTCAAAAGATTTTTCGTATGAAAATTGAGATTATGAATAGTGAGTTTGATAAAATGTTTGATATATCACTTACTCACTCAATAAAAAAAGGAAATAACTCTTTACAACAGTGTTGTCGTCAAATATACCTAGCAAGAAATTAGTGTAGAATTAACATGTAGCTTAATAAGTGAAAATTTCTACCGTAGAATTAATATGCCAACTTTTGTGGGCAATGTTTAATTTTCTTTAATGAGATATTTAGGACTATCCCTTAATAATTTAACTCAAAATGTTGGTATCTAACTATCGAGCCCTCATGCACGGGTAAACAAACTAGTGCGTTTCAAATAGAAAAATTTGATCAATAAAATATATCTAATTCTTTCGAGCGTCAAATTATATCAATAAGTCAGATCTGTTCATGTGTCCTAGCAAATCCCATTTTCAATGGGCTTCGTTTAACCCCATTTTTAATTGCTTTAGAGTGAAAACGAAATAAAAATAACTAATATCGACTTTAACTAAAAGTATCCATGTAATTTTTCATTTTGTATCCTTCATATGTTTTATGTACATTCTAGAGATATGATATTTCGTTATTTTTTTATGTTTTAACATCTTGCGCACTGCGCGGGTTCATTTCTAATAGGGTTAATATCGCGAAAAATCCCAAACTGGTACGTCTGTGACAATTTTACTCCAAATTAATTTTTTGACTACAAAAAATTTTAAATTGGTGCACCTATGACAAATTTATCATCGATTTATTTCCGTTAAATTTTACTGTCAAATTATTTTGTTAAACAACACGCGGCAATTAATGGATGTACCAATTTTATGTTTTACCCTCTGTTTGTCATAGGGGTATCAGTTTATGATTTTTTGTCGTATTAATTCAATTTAATGGAAATTAACGAAGGATAAATTTGTTATAAATGCACCAGTTCGGGATTTTTGGTAGTCAAAAAATTAGTTTGGGATAAATTTATCGCAAGTGTACCGACTTAGGGTTTTTCATGGTCAAAAAATTAATTTAGGATAAAATTATCACAAATATATTAGTTTATAGTTTTTTGTGATATTAACCCTTTCTAACATCATAACAATTCGAATGCTCGATCTTCCCTTTCAAAAGCTTAAACTCAGAAAAAAAAAAAACGAGCTATGCGACTAGTCGTTCGAGATGAAACCGGGTCGAACCGGCGGTTCACGGCGGTTAAACCGGCCCAATCAACCTCGAGTCGGCGAGTACAAGAGATTCGAAAAACGGTCGGTTACGAGGAAGTTTTGTCACCGTCGCCGCCCGATTTCCAGAGAGACCGTCCGCTCGTGTGCGATTTCTCTGTGTGTTCGTGATATCGAAACCGGCCGAACGAACAACGAAAGAGCAAACGAAGGAAGTCACGAATTCGCCGAGGAGGCGACGAGGGCCGACAAGTGTTGTGAAGAAGCTCAGAGCACAAATTTGACCAGAGAATCGCCCACCTTCATTGATTGAACCGCGAGCTTGCCGTTGGGGGGCGGAGGAAGAGGAGGAGGAGAAGAGCGGGTGACGTCCGCCCAAGCGGTCGCATTTCCTTTGGAAGGAAAAGTTGTCTGGGCGATACCGTAAGAGGGCGAAGAAGCGGTACGTGAAGGACCCATCTCGGTGTGGCTCTGATATATGGCCCTACATACCAAGTGTTTGTCTTAATGCCTCAGTGAACGCAGGCGAGATAGATGTACGCTATATTCAGTCTCTCAGGTCGTCGCTGGAGCTCATTGCTCATGCAAGCTACGTGCTTTAGCGTGACCCGTAATAGCTATGCTGATGCTACCGCTAGTCGTGGAGCTGCTCATTATGCTGCTCCCATTATTTGTTTATAGTTTAATTTATCCGGTATTACTTGAGATACGAATAGCATGTAGTGATAGATATATTGATGGGTGTTTGATTTGCTTCAGGAGAGTTCGTCTCTCTGACATTACTGCATCGATGGATATTCCTGTTTAGTCTCTGCTTAATTTTCGATGCACGGAGCTTGAGTCATTAAGTGAAGTTTGTCAACTGGATTCACTGTGTTTGTAGATGAGGTACGTGAAACCTTTGAGATTGTTCCAAGATGTATCAATGGCGCAAACGAAGCAAAAAGGCCGCTTGCTAGGGTTGGATGTTGGCGATAAGTATGTCGGACTTGCTGTCTCGGATTCAAGTAACAAGATTGCGTCACCCCTGAGGTATTGCCATTCATGCGCATTGTATCATACTTCGGCCAAGATGAATTGTAGTATATGTTTTTATCAATTCCTGTGCGTTTTACCTCCATAGAAATTGAGGATCTGAATGGACTCCGGTGCATGGAACGTAAAGTTGTACATGGGCCAGTGAGTTTGAGATATCCATATGATTCATGGCCACCCTTATCGAATCAGATGATTGAGTTGTGGATAATATAAACCAAAGGATGATTGCATAGATGATTGGTACAGATGTTGTTTACCTTAATGATGTTAGTATGTGCTTCACTTTGTAGGGTTGCCATGTAAAAATCTGATTTGGGAAAAACGCACCGTAAGTCCTAAATCTTATGTATGGAATACAATTGAATTCTAAACTTTCAATCGATTCAATCAAGTACTAAACCTTTACCAAAAAGTGCAATTGAGTTCTAAACTTTTCAATTGATTTGATTGATTGCGTTCCATACATAAGATTTAGGACTTTCGGTGCGCTCTTTCCCAATCTGATTCTATAAAAGAACTATTTTTGTTATTTGGTAGGTAGAAGGACGGAACTTGGAAGTTGTGAATATGCTGCAGCTTGTCCCTCTGGGGGACTTTTCTATTTCTTTCTTGGGATTTTAACCTTGTTGTGGTATATGCAATTATCACCTGTGAAATGATCTTTGTTGTTGCCATAATTGCAGCGTTCTGCTTAGGAAGAAGACAAATATTGACTTGGTGGCGACGGATCTTCAGAATTTGGTAAGTCTGCCTTTCAGCCTGCTTTTGTGTTAGTATCTCCATTTCTTGGAGGAATTGTTCCTGTGGGAATTACCATTTGGATGTGTCCTATAAAGAAGTTTTTCCAATCTAAGTGATTGGGTTGGCTGGAGCATTTTGTTTATTGTACTCGGTCTGGCTTCCAACTTTGAGTATAGTCGTGCGAAGGACCCAACAATGAGTAATTTCAGTGTTGGTTCTGCTTAAGGCTTGGTATTTTTTTTTTTTTTTGGTAAAGTCAGAAATAAGGCTTGGTATTTGTTATTGCTTATTCCCTAAATTAGTATCTATGATTTCTTGCCTCATTTGTTCCTATCTAAAAGAGGGAATATTGCTATTGTGTTATGTTTACTTGGGCTAGAATCATCAGACCTGGTATCTCAATTAGATCAGACCTTAGGATTTAGCAGCTAATTCCATAAGAAACTCTCAACTGTAGGTCCAATCCCTATTCTGGCCCAAACTTTTTTGTCTAAAAAAATTCCCCAACTTTAACTTCAATCCCAAATCTGCCCATGCTTCCAAAAATCGCCATTGGCTTCTTCAAGATTATCAACATCAGATGCTGTTGTTGTTCCATATGAAGATGAGGGTGTTGATGAAGACGCAAATTTTGATAACGAACCTCTAATTGGCCTTGATGTAGATAATATTAAAGAAACTAGTGTTGATTTTTGGACGCATGGGTAGATTTGGGACTATAGTGAAATTTGAGGATTTTTTTTAGACAAAAAAAAGTGCTGGATAGAATTGAGATTGGACCTAAGTTGGGGATTTTTTAGGGAGTCAGGCCAGGTTTTGGTCAATTATCTTATTGTTTCTCAGTATCGGATCACAATATCCTTACTGTATGGGTACGTGCAATCTGCATGGTCTTGGAAATGTTCCTACCAGGGCCTGATTGGTTCCTGTTTCCTTGGATATATGCAGGTCTCTGAATTCTCACTACTTGGATTTGTGGTCGGCTGCCCTCTTGACCGGTTTTGTAGTAGTAATCCTGGTGTATGCCTCCTTTAAACCATTATTATCTATAACTTTTCTGACATGCTACATATAAATTTCTCAATCCTTTTTGTTGTCTGTAATCAGGTTGTGCAAATGAAGCGTTTTATTGACGAGCTTTCTAAAACAGGAAAACTTGAAGGTGTTTGTTATACGTATTGGGAAGAAACCTTTACATCCAAGGTGCAACTTGTTTTCCCTCCTCTTTCAAAATCTTAGCCTGATGTCCTGTTTTTTTACTAAGGTATTATGTATTATGCACAATATTAGCTCAATAAAGTGGTCCCTTACCTTTCTTTGTTTCATCCAATCTTTAAGGTCCGAATTATGATAGTAGAAGCAACAGCATGAACAGTAAATAATTTTTCAGTTTGTAAGGCTTAATTTTTATATCCTCTAGTATATGTCCCGCATAATTCAATGTGCTCGCAAAGCTACCAATTTGAAAGCCAATGCATAAGCCCTATGTGGACTAAATAACGCTTCTACTTAAAAGTTCTGCTGCATCACATATTGACGGCAGTTCCCTCATCAAGACTCATTTCCATACTTTCCCATTTGTCCTTCCAGCAATACTAGCTTGTGTTCTTGAGTGGTCCAGACTCCAGTGGCAGTCCCCAGTGTTCACATATGGAAGCTAAATTCAACTCCTTTTCGCAAAGGAGTATCTTGTTGTTATGTTTAAATAATCATGGGGCGCTAATGCATGTCCGTTTTCAGAATGTGGAATTATTGTTACAACCTTTGACGTTGCATCCAGTAGCAGCGAAGACAATAGTGGACAAGTTTGCTGCTATGGGGATACTCCAGGTAATTAGCATTAGATTTTCACATCTTCCTGGGAAAAAGTAGCTCATCCCCCTTTATTGTTTTTGCTAGTTGTAGATCACCATTTCATGATTAAGTACGCAAGTCTCAAGGTTGAAGGTTTTCTTCTTTAGGATAGAAATGAAAAATGGGACTTGGCTGATTTACTGGCTTTCCTCCACTCTGAACTCTCAAGCATTGTTGGTGAATAGCAATTAGCAATACCTCTAGTCTGTAACAAATACAAGGAAAAGGGCGAGATGGATTTCGCTTATTGTTCTGCACTCATTGCTTATTGAAGATATGTAACATTCAGTGTGCGAACTTTCTATTTCGAGACCACCATCATCTGTTGCTGAACGCTACTTTTGTTTTGAGCAGGGATATTTGGATTATGCCAACAAGAAGCAGAGATCGGAGTCTTCTGAATAGGACATATGCGAGAACTGTGGAGGCTTTCTCATTCTCAGAGGTTATCTTGCATGTAACCCGCAAATTGCGATGGTAAAAATGCAGTGCCATTACCACCTGTTGCTAACGCACCATAAAGAGTTTTTAAGAGGGATGAGTAGATATTCAAACGAGTTTTGGCAATTTTTGGTTCGTATGTTGAGAGGAAAGCACAGGAGGGTTTCAATTGATTGCTCTCTCTTTCTCTCTCAGAGGTTACACAAGACTATCTAACAAGTGAATTAGTGAGATTAATTTGATTCATTTTTAAGCTTGTAGTCTCTCTCTCTCTCCCTCTCCCTCTCTCTCTCTCTCTCCACCATAACACTCAGCATCAGCAAAAGCCCTCACTTGCTATGAACTGATGACGATCTTGTAAATGCAAAGAAAGTTCTTTCCTACACTTTCATCGATGACCCTCTAGTCGACGCATTTCTTTGTTCGAGTATGATCTTATTAATGTAACTTTGATAACCTGCGGCACCTCATTAATCAAGTCATTTTACGTGATTATTGAGAAGAGAGAAGTAAGCTAAACAGTTTCGTGGTCAAATAACATCAGAGATTCAACAGTTAAGAAAACCATCTTCCAGTGAATACACCCACGACATCACAAACAGAAAAGGAACCTACTCTCTGTACCAAGACTTGTCTACTCAAACAGTCAAAACCTCATCTAACTTTAGCGCCATGCATCACTCATTCAAAGCTTTTTCCGCCAGAGAAATAATCAACCATCTAATAGAATCGTTGCACCCGACTAGTAGAACTTGTTACACCCACGGTAATGATCGCCTTTAGTTTTCTAAATGATTTCATACGGCAGTAAGAAACCAGAAGCTGGATTTATTGACAAGCACACATTCTTTTTACATTATTAACGCAGTAAAAGTTCAACAACATAACATGTGAAGAAGACATCTAGATGTATCCTCATGATGAGTCGAGAGGATGCTTATTTTTCGGATTACTTCTCATCCTTACTGGGGAGAAGAAGTTCCAGTGCTCAAGCCACCCCCAACAGTTTCTTGATGTCCTTCTGCGTTAATAACAACAGCGACGCCTCAGTCGAATAGCCAAAGACAATAACGAACTTCTACTATGATTGTCAACGATTAGACTCTTACCTCAATGCTAAGAGGAGAAGTAGTGGGCGCATAGCGATCAACGACATTTCCTTCTTTATCGATGAGGAACTTGGAGAAGTTCCACTTAATGTTATCCCCAAAAAGTCCGCCCTTGCTCGATTTCAGGAACTTGTAGAGAGGAGCGGCATTATCACCATTCACATCAACCTACAGAAAAAGCAATCAGATTCTTCATCCTCACGTTTTTTTGACTCAAACTGCAAATTACCAGTCACTAGGAAATATAAGGGAACTGCAGATACTACTCCAAAAAGACTTTCCAGAGAACCTAAGTAGTCCATAATACGTTCTACATCTTCAGAGAAGGACCTCATGTATTTGTTTTACCTTATCGAAAATGGGATATTCAGCCTTGAATCGAGTGCAAGCAAATTGTACGATCTCCTCATTTGTCCCCGGCTCCTGAGCTCCAAACTGGTTGCACGGGAATGCTAATATCTCCAAACCTGCATCGCATTAGAGTGACATCCTCTTTAAGTTTTCTAGAATCTCCATAACCTAAGTGATACCAATAACCAGTTGTCGTTTCTGATATGATATATGTTTATTATCCCGTTAAGGTCAGTATTCCACTCAAACATGAGATACAATGGGACATCGGGACCGGGGGAGGGCATAGGAGACCTTGATTCTTGTATTTCTCATAGACCTGACTGAGTTCGGTGTAATTTGAGTTGGTCAGTCCACTGCAACAAACAACATACCATTAAAAAAATTAGAACACGGTGGGACCAACCCGATCACTAAAACACTGACCTACTCCCAAACTGAATTGCATAAAGAATTCCCAATGACAAAGGCATGAAATATGATATCGCTTTTAAGCAGATCACCCAAGATTAAAGTCCAAGAAGATGTTTCCTGTTACAGGGCATAAACAGTCCTGAGAATTACCACTGCGAAGCAACGTTGACAATCAGCAAGACCTTGCCCTTGTAGCTACTGAGATCAACATCATTTCCCCGAGCATCCTGAATACAAAAAGGAACCCGAGTTCTCAAATAATTCATAACCTCTTAGCACAGCACGAACCATAATGCCTTCTGCGGTCTTTTGTGCTGATTGATATGTACTGTTTTGTTTCTCATGTTAGCAGTGTCTAGTGACAAATGACTTCGCTCCCTGACCAACTCAATTTGAATCAACAGAATCTGATATTTGCGCGAATTACACGGGTAAGAGGTAAACATATATATATATATATATATATCTCAAAGGTGCAGTAGATTGATTCATTTTCAGATTCACCATCTAAACTATTCAAAAACCCTGAAAAGCAGGTCGCAGAAAAGCTTTGCAAAAGGCCACAGCTTTACATAGATTACAAAGGAGTTTCAACACCAATTGAATAAAAATGTCACCTTTCTGAGCTAAAAGATTTGCAGCGTTGCTGTGGATATAGAAATACAGAATCTTCGGTCAGAAATGAGTAAAAGAGGCGAACCTTATAACATAGGTTAACGATTCGGCTGATGGGCGACTCCCCGATTCACAATTTCTCCCCCGAAATTGCCAAAAACAGTAAAACCTCAAGAGAGAGACAGAGGACTGACCTTCACGGTGAAGTCGTAGATCGACCCCTTCGAGGATTGGCTCGCCATGGCACGGCTCGATCTCCGATCACGCGAGACGGAGCTCCGACGACAACAGGGCGGGGAACCCAAAGGCGGCGGCTTGATCGACGAGCCGGACTCGGGGAAGAAGGACGACGAGATCGGGCGAGAGAACAGAAGGGTTTGCTCGGGGACCGAAGGGGAGAACGGACTGGGAAGAGGCAGAGGAGAAGAAAGGGAAGAAGAAGAAGAAGAGGCGACAGCTGCGCTGAGGCTTCTGCAACGAAGGAGCCGAGCTTTTGTGGAGGAAGAACAGAGCATCTGCGGTCAAAAACTGCCGCCGCTTGCGAGATTTCCTCAGCTGACCTCACCTCCTCCCTGTAGCGTTATACAGTTCCCCTCCCTCGTAGGGGGGTCGCCAGGGTGACGATCGCACGTGGCGGGCGCCGAGCCACCCACGTGGACGTCCTGCTTCCGTGGGACGTGGATGCTCCATCCTCCGTTTCGCGTGGACCCTTTTTTGTGTTTCATTTTTCCGATTTTATAGAATTCGTACAAAACTCAACTTGCATATGTTTTATCTACAGAGAAAATGACATGAATAATTTCCGAGCTTTTGCCTAACGTATAATGTGATTCATAAAATTTTAATTTATTTAATATAGTCTTTGAACTTTTGTTAAATATTTTATTCTAATCTCACAACTGTATAAAGATATTCATTGTTGTCATTTCAAAAATTCAAGTTCGGGAATAATTTTGAACATTTTCATATAATCTATGGACTAGATTAAACATCTACCACAAGTTTAAGGAATCGTATTGAACAAATTAAAAGTCGAGAGATGATATTGCACATTAGGCTAAAGTTTAAGGATAACATTAAACGAATTAAAAGTTCTGGAACCGCATTTCATTCGTGTAATTATTCCTTATTTATACCACTCGAAGTGATTTTAGATGATAAAATCATCGGACGACGAAACTAATAGAAAGCACAAGGGTATAGTTTGAAATTCGGTTTATAATTGAAGAGCTTTAATCATGTAAATTACTCGCACTTGCTCGAGATGACGTTTACGGAAGCATTCGATCTTTAGCGAATACCGAATAGAATAGTTTGTTTAACCACTAAACTCACAATTAGTCATCATCGATAATCACGTCGCCCCGAACAAAAAGCGCCGCGGATTATGCGACGTATGAACGGTCAGTCATTTGTATATTCCCAATCGTTTTCATCTGTATATTAATCTCATGAGGCCGATGCTTATGGAATCAGGCAGGCATTGGAATCTCCAAGCGAGGAGGTTTGGAATATTACAGGGCAAGACGCTCCAAGATCATGAGTCTTCTTGTTACACTAGGGCCAAGCTGTAGAAGGTATTGCAAGACAGCCCGATGCGGAGGAAAAAATACGAGGTACTTTATTACTTAGTCTGGCTTTTCTGGAAGCGATAACAATTTATGGACGGGATTGAGCATTAATGCTTTTATTTGCGAATCCTTCCGTGTAATTCGATAAATATAAAAAAAAAAAAAAGCATATATTTTTTTCTTTTTTCTTTTTATGGCCGGGGCTTGCTCCTTGTTTTTTTCGAATTCTTCCTGTTGATCAGCCATTTCGGGTTAAGAAGATTTGAAAAGTCCTTTCTCCCTATAATAAGGGTGCGTTTTGAGGTGTGAAATAGGAGAGAAGGGATTTCAGAATTGGGGCTTTGAATAAAACGAAATTCTCTTTTTTTTTTTTTCTTTTTCAATATATATAAAAAAAAAAGTAGTAATAAAAATGAGAGATTATAAAGCTTCCCAATTCTCCCTTTGGGGCTTCAGCTCTTACATAAAATTCTTGCTCTGGCAATTCAAAAGCAGAAGAAGGTTAAGAAGGTAGCGTCTTTGGAACAACAATTGGTACTTTTATTACATTAGTTAAAACTTATTTGTTCTTAAATAATAGAAAAGAATAAAGTAATAAAATATGAAATATGAAATATAGAATGGTTGAGTAGTTTAATACATTGATTTTCTCAACTCAGCAAACAAGATCCAAGAATAAGATTAGTTGATCGACCAAGAGGAGGATGTCTGTGTGGATCAAAGAAAAAGTAAGTAGGCCTGGCCCA
This sequence comes from Syzygium aromaticum, assembly GCA_024500025.1. Taxonomy (NCBI): domain Eukaryota; kingdom Viridiplantae; phylum Streptophyta; class Magnoliopsida; order Myrtales; family Myrtaceae; genus Syzygium; species Syzygium aromaticum. The sequence continues at coordinate 4,506,389 of CM044889.1, read as the reverse complement.
CCGAATCATGACTATATCCACTATTCTGATATTCAAATTGGATATGGATTAAATTGTAAGAGTGGATCTAGTTTTATTTCCTATTTATTTGGACTCGGTAAGAATCTGTCGATATTTCCGATTTCATTGTTTTGTTCCTTGGATATTGAAGAGTAATAAATTGATATTTCATTCCTTCGTAGAGAAAAGGTTTATTCAAAGTTACAATGAATGATCGGTTTCAAAGTGAGTCGGTTCCTATCCTGAATCGAAAACCGAACTAGAAGGGTCGGTTCTTAGTTTGAAGAACCAGCCCACCTAGTCCTAGAATCGGTCCAGTTTGATGCCCGAGTGGTTCTAGAAATCATCTTGATTTCTTTCTACTTCTTTTTTCTTTCCTATTCTCTAGCAGGGAACGGAACGGAACGCTCGAACCGGACAAGGGATTGGAAAAGACGTTGAATGAAACACTCTTGCATAGCTCAAGTGTGTCTATGAACGTTGCTTCCGCTCTCCTCTCCAGCCATTTGACAATAAAAAAAACTATCAGTCTAGTCTGGGTGGTTCGGTCCACATGGAACCGAAACCAAACCAATTATCATTGATTCCAAATTTTATGAATTGGGAATCGGCCAGTTTAATCCGATTTGTTCCGGTTTTTGTGCTCACCTCTATTACCAACTAGTTCAGTACCCTCATCCAAATCGAGCTTCCTCGTCTCCCATATCGAACTTCTGCTTCTTCTGTTGCTGATGCCGCTCGTGATTTGCGCGGACCTGATCGAGCTGCCGGTTCGACCGTCGTAATGCCGAGTTTCACTAATCTATCAGTCGCCACATTTTCTCAACGCAAATGGGTGACTGAACACCGTGCACGTTTTCTTGAGAGCTTGGACCTAAAACTTTCCCCTGGCCCTGGCCCCGGCCCCTGACCCCTCTTTCCTCGTTCACTCATTTGCTCTGCAATTTTGATGTTTTTTTAACATTTTCAAGGTGGTGCAGATGTCTTTTAGAACTATGGAAAGAAATCAGAATCAGAAGAGGCCAACAACAACAAAGCAGCTATTTATTCACATTGAGATCTCAAAGACGACACCTTTCCCGACTCAATACACACGGAATCTTCACAGGAATCCCAAACAACACTCCCACATACATACAATTACATCCAACTGACTAATTTCACCCAAATGAACAGGCTGCAAAATTTATTCTTGAACAGATTCATCCCTAGATAGGCATAAACTAGACATCTTGGTGCATCATCAGTTCACTGTTATACCCTGTATTTGCAGGTTGTCGAGCTGCCTTGGCCTCCTGTACTTCTTCAGCAACAGCGAACAGCAGACGACGCTGACCGACGATGCGGCCATTGCGGCGCCCGCAATCCAAGGAGGCAGGCGGAACCCCATGGAAGGGAAGAGAGCCCCAGCAGCGATCGGGATTCCCAGGACATTGTAGCCCAGCGCCCAGATGTAGTTCAGGCGGATCCTGGAGAAGGTTGTCCTGGAGAGGTCGATCGCTGTTATGACGTCCTCCAAGTTGCTCTTCATGAGCACAATGTCCGCCGCCTCGATGGCTATGTCCATGCCCGCACCGATCGCCATCCCCACATCCGCGGCCACGAGCGCCGGCGAGTCGTTGATGCCGTCTCCCACCATTGCTACAATGTATCCTGAAGCCTGCGGATTTTAAAGATTGTTGTTGAAAGCAAACAATATTACACTCAAAACCTGCTTGGAGAAAAGTCCCAAGTTATTTGATTGAATTTTTTCTATTTAGGGATGAAGATAACATGTTCAGTCACCTGCAAATCTTTCACTTTCTCTGCCTTCTGCTCAGGCTTGGCCTCTGCTATCACAGTGTCGATCCCGACGTCCTTGGCGATGGAATTTGCAGTCCCCCAGTTATCACCAGTCACCATGATGCTCTTCACTTTCATTGAATTGAGGATCGATATCACCTCCCGAGCGCCCGGTTTCAGCGGATCTGAAATCGCAATGACTCCAATCAGTTCCCGGTCTATGGACACCAGTATCCCAGTCTGCGCCATCCCTTCGGTCTCAGCCAGGATCTCTTCTGCCTCGATTGGAATGGCAATGTTGTGCTCTAAAATCAGGCTCTTGTTTCCCACAATTATCTCCTTGTTACGAACCACGGCCTTCACTCCGTGGCCAGGGACCGAGATGAAGTCGCTGGCTTCAGGCCAGGCGGGATTGTCCTCATCTTCCCTAAACTTTTTGGCATACTCGACGGCAGCCTTGGCTAATGGATGTTCGCTATTCACCTAATACACATCTATTAGTTTGATGGGTCTTTGAAGGCTTAGTTAAGACAAGGAAGCCTTCGCAAAAAGTAGAAAACCGGAAAAATGGGAGGATTCATACCTCAGTTGCAGCAACCAGTTCATAAAAGTCTCTCAGCACCAGGTTTTTTAGGAGTCTTGTGTTGACCACCACGGGCTTTCCGGTCGTGAGCGTCCCTGTCTTGTCGAACACTATGCAATTAACCTGCCATTTCGAGGAAGCAGAAGAGTAAAGAAAAGGGTTTGAGATGTGAATTACCACAAGTGACAATAGACGCAATCAATCAATTCAAACAAGTTCCGGAGAAGTGCAACATATGACATAAGATCTGCAACTTTTACTAAGATTTTTACCTAGTGAGTTTATCTCTTTACACAATCAGAAGAGAGATGACAGAATAGAAGATAAGATTTTATATCTGGCAACGTTCTAGATCTCAAGATGCTAAAATACTACACAAAAGTCATTAAAAGGACCTAAGGTTGTTTAGCATTATCTAGGATTATGGTTGAATTTAAAAGCGCGAAAAGGTTAATGGATGCGAACCTTGTGTGCACTTTCCAGTGCTTGTCCTCCTTTAATGAGGACTCCTTGAGATGCGCCGACTCCAGTCCCGACCATCACTGCAGTTGGAGTCGCAAGCCCTAGTGCGCAGGGGCAGGCGATCACCATCACTGATATCCCAAACTGAAGAGCGAGCTGAAAGCTGTCCATGGAATACGGAATCCAGGATTTTGGGTAGGCATGGAACTTTCCTGCCAAAAACCATGCGAGCCAAGTTGAAAACGAAAGGATGATCACCTGCCAAACCACATAAAATTAGCGAAATTTACGTCGCACGGGCCAATAAGGAACCAGTGTAGGTAATCGACATACCAGGGGCACAAAGACCTTGGAGATGCGGTCGGCGAATTTCTGCACCGGCGCTTTGGCCATCTGAGCAGACTCCACGAGCCGAACGATCTGTGCAAGAGCGCTCTCCGAGCCTACCCGAGTCGCTTTAATATGCAGGACGCCATTTTCGTTCACAGTGCCTCCAATTACAGCATCCCCTTTCCTCTTTGCCACGGGCCGTGCTTCTCCTGTAATCATGCTCTCGTTGACATGACTCTGTCCCCAAATCACGAAGCCATCCGAAGCAACTTTCGCTCCCGGAATGATCTTGATCACGTCGTTCTTCTGTATCAACCGACTGTCTATCTCTTGTTCGCTCACCACATCGCCCTCATTATCGAGGGTCAACAAGATCGCCGTCTCGGGTGTCAAGTCCATGAGCTTTGCGATGGCCTCAGACGTCCTTCCCTTTGCCAGAACCTCCAGATACTTCCCCAACAAGATGAACGAAATGAGCATCGAACTAGTCTCAAAGAAGTCCGTGCCCCTGAAACTCGGAGAAGTCGCGGCTCTCAGCACCGAGTAAACAGAGTAGAAGTAGGCTGCGTTGGTCCCCAAGGCGATCAGAACATCCATATTGGCTGAACCATGGCGCAGAGCTTTGTAAGACCCGGTGTAGAATCGACGGCCGATGACAAACTGTACTGGGGTAGAGAAAATCCACCTGAGAAGTTCACCTACGCTCATCATGTTCACAATTTTGGTGTCCAATCCGTGTTTAATCCCGGGGATGTACATGAAAACCATGGACAGCAAGAAGACAGGGACAGTGAAAACCAAGCTCCATTGGAAAGATCTGTAGTACTGCTTGATCTCTTCCTGTCTATAGGCTTCTCTCCCTCCTTCACCATGGGGAAAAATCGCTGCTTTGAAGCGACCCGACCCAGTCGACTCAATTACTTCGATGAAGCTCCTTGGCCCCGTCAAGTCAGGCTTGTAAGAGAGGGTGAATTTGCTTAGCTCGGGATCAGTATCGATATCTTCAACTCCCGGAAGCGCTCGGAGAGAATTTTCCAGGATTCTCATGGAATGATCGGTCCTCACACCGTCAACTTTGAGATGTATGTTGCTTACGTCTTCCCCAGTACTGATGAGTACGGCTTCGAATCCGGCGTCCTCGATAGTCTTCAACAGGAGACCCAAGCTAGTCACCCGAGGATCGAATTGGACCTGCGCTTCCTCAGTCGCCAACGCCACCTGGGACTTTTGAACACCCTGGACAGCCTGCAAAGCCGACTCGACTGTGGAAGAGCACGAAGTGCAGGTCATCCCATTGATGCGTATGCGGCCTACTTGAGTGGTTCTCTCGCTCATCTCGTCCTTGATCAAGGTTGCTTGAAACCCGACATCGTCGATAGTCTCGCGTATTGTTTCCTCCTGTAAGAAATTAAACACAACAACAAACTCGAAGCATGATTCAAACAACGAAACAGAAAAATTCGACCCGCCAAACCTCTACTTCGAGAAACTGCAGGTTTTGAGAATAAATCCAACCTAGCAACAGCATCTAATGAAAATTTCTCCTCAGAAATTCATTAAAATATCCTAAACTCATCACAATCCCGGTGCAGTGCCAGAAGATCTCACGCTCTATTAGAAATCGACACCAGCTAAAAGAAAAAAAGGCAAAACACGCGCAGAATACCCGAGATCTTCCGTATCAGAATGTCGAACACTTACATTTACGAAGCTCGGATAGTAAAGAACCTGAGCCCTCCCGTTCAGCACATCGACGACAGCCTCGCGGATCCCAGGGAGCCTCTTGACCGCCTTCTCGACCGACCCAGCGCACGCCGAGCAGGTCATCCCCACGACCGAGAGCACCGCCCTCGCCTCTGACCCTTCTGCCACCGCCCCGGCCACGTCCTCCCCTTCCGCCGAGGCACCTCTTGGGATCTTGGGCATTGATGGGTAGTGCGGCCTCGGGGAGAGGTCGCCATGGCTCTCCTTGCGGATGCAGGACAACGCGAAAAGCTTCGCCGCCATGGATCGAAACGAAATTGTTGCCGGAGCCTCGCGGCGCTTTCAAGTGGACATAGATTCGTTGTTATTTCGAATTTAAAGTACTATATATTTATTCCTTGCTTGCCTAGCAAGAACTCATATTGTAGTGGAGGTTTGAAAAAAACTATATTGGAAAAGTGAGATGGGATTCCCAGGTCCCGCCATTACTTTGTTTCAACGCTAATGTAATGATTTCAAACGTTTGTGCGCCACCAAACTACTAAAACGGAATTTTGAAATGGGAAGCAAGCCCCAATTTTTTCAATCTTCCCATCGGTACGCCCCTTTTGATGCCCTATTGATGCAGAAATGGTCTCAAACTTTAATCCAATATTTAATATGATCCATGAGCTTTTGGTATATGTTCAATATAGTCCCCGAACTATATGAAAATGTTCAATATAGTCATTCCATTAATTCAATATCATGGATAATATTAAACATTTTTATACAGTCCAGAGACTACATTGAACAAATTAAAAGTTCAGGGATAACATTCACATTGGGCTAAAGTTCAGGAACCATATTACATATTGAACCAAAGTTCAATGAACTTTTGTGTCATTTTTCATTAAAAATATGGTTGATTTATTTCCAAATTTATCATGTAAACTCAATTTATATCCAATTAATTGTAGATTCACCGAAATCCATTAAGGAAAAAAATTATTTGGTAATGAAAAGTGAGCAAGTAGTTATTATTGGAGGAAAATTCAATTGGGACAAAAAAAAAGTTTGGGTCAAAATTGAAACCCAAGCTAACGTTGGTATTTTTTTTTTTAAGGAATTGGGCCTATCTTTGCCGCGAGATCACTTCTTATTTTGAAGTTTTGGCAATCCGTCCATGCTTACAAGCTAAGTTAACCATAAAGAAGGATTAAAATGACACTATGTGAACATCATTTTTTGCCCAACTCTATAGAACATCGACCTTGCTTTGTGAATATTTCCCTTAAAATGACCATTATCAACGACTTTTTGGTATACTTTCTCGATTAAAATCATTTATTTGTAATGAACTTAGTCATCCATATAAGATTATCTCCCAAAAGAAATATAACCATAAGTCCAAAAATCACAAAATTAGGAGAAGCATGACAATAAACACTAACCAAGTGTCTCAAGCAATATTACTCTAGGAGAGACAAAGTGCTAGGTTGTAGACGTTTTTAATGAAAATAGTTATGGAAGTAATTTAATTCTAAGGTTAAAGTTTTTGCAAAAGATCTTGGTAATAATAATAATTAGGATAACTATAAGGTCCATTGCCTGTAGCAAAATTTTTACACGCTCACCATTGGATGATCGATGTGTGCAGTTGAACATAATTATGTAACCAAATTATTTTACATATCGATAATCTATCGGTGTATGTATAAATCAATTTTTACACTAGCAGTAGGTCTAAAAAAATAATTAATTGATGGGATTTGTTATTATTTCACAAGAACTTGTTGTTTAAATTAATCATGTGTGGTTAATAAATAGTTCATCTCAAGTCCCCCCTCCCCCTCTCTCCCTCCCTCTCTCTCTCTCTCTCTCTATATATATATATATAGAGAGAGAGAGAGAGAGAGAGAGAGAGAGAGAGAGAGAGAGAGAGAGTTTTTTGAAATACAGAGGATATTAAAAAGAAAACGAATTCCTTACCAAAAAGAAAACGAATTATACATCGTCAATCTAGATAGCAAAAGTTCATGCTTCTAATTAGTTGATTAGAAAAAAGGACAATAATCATGTATTTTAATTTTACTTGAGTTTGTGTGTGGGTAATATCTATAACCCGTACCTCGCGAATGACAGGCGTGGTTCAAGAAAAAGTACGGCAGCACGTAAAAGGAGCCAAGTAAAGACTTGAAATGAACATGCTGGACATAAACTCGACGCCCAATAGAGTAAGTTGGTAACGTGGGATTAACAAAAACTTAATAGGGATGAATTGAGAATTGTGAATGTCACATGATAGCTAATTCTCTCATGTGGTAGAGAGAGAGAATCCAAGGGCAAGGGACTATACTCGTGACGGGCTTATCCAGAGCAGTGCAATGACGTGCTAAAGCTTTCTATGTACCTCGTATTTGTAATCACTTCAACCACCGAAATCTCAAATTAAAATATCGATCGTTTACTTTTCGATCCTGATGACGAGTGACCTCGGAACAATTGTTAAAGAACTCCATGCACGTCGTTTTGCATCTTACCCACTTTTTTTTTTTTTTTATTAATTCTGGAATCGTCATGAGGGAAAAGTCTACGCAATATACCATATTTTATAAGGGGGATCATGCTCGGCTCTTTTGGGGCGCAGGTGAATCGTGGAGATCCCCTCTCAGATGCAACGAAGTGTTTGCTTAGGCCATCTCACTCTCCCTCTCTTCTTAATTAGCATTCAGAATTCAAGGTTAGCCGAGAAGCTTGAGTTCAAATCTCTCGAACATTGGATGAATTTCGTGAGGAGCGTCAGGTAGTAGTCACCCTCGTAGGAGAGAGAGAGATACTATATCCCCAAATTAGCGGGGGATTGCTGGGAGGCTTACCTATCTCGAATCTAAATATCGGAGTGGTTCTAAGCGTAATCATAGCTCGAACAAAAATTTCCATTAAATTCCACGAGTAGGGCAAGACTCCTATGTCAATGCAATTCGTACCTTCGCAACTCTTTTGCATCTTTCGGACTGACTGGTGTTGGATTATTAAGGAGAGCACCGGCTGTAAAGACCATTTCATACACATTGATCGAGGGAGATATTTAATCTAATCCACGCTAATTAATAAAGTCTGGACCGTGTAAATTTATAATGTATGTTGTTCTTTCAGGTACGTTGTTCTTCCGATGGAGTTTAAAGTATCAAGAACTGAGCGGCGTTCTTGAGGTGCCCACGGCACGAAAGCGTTTGGCGAAAAAAAAGTCCCGTGTCGGAAATGTGACGTAGAAGGGAGTGCTCGGTGTACCCTAATTGGTCCGAGTATGTGACTTTAAGGTATCATTGCGTATGTTTAATTAGACCCATCAATTCCGATGATACATTTAAAGTTCAGACTAGGTAATTTAAGTTATTGTCTTTCCAAACGCATGGTTATCAACTGATTAGCATTGCACATCAATAGTGATCATCTCTCTCTCGATCAAGTGAGTTACAGAGGAAGTAAGCAGAGACGTACGTGCATGAATGTGATTAAACGATTCTATAGGCATGATGAACTTGGTCGTGTGGCTAAACTCCAAGTTTCAAAAAGATATTAAATAAAGAATTTTTTTTTATCATATTTACCGCTGACTTCATCACTATTAAAATTCCACCGCCCATCTATGTCATCGTTTGTTTAATTTTACCCACAATCGTTGGAACATGAATGTCCCCTCCACTTCCTAATACATTCGGTCTACGTTCTTAACGCAGCAATTGCCGAAACATTTGGTGGAATTTAAGCCGGTTGGGGCCTAAATACTATCGTTATTTTAGGGATTATTATTTGGCGTATAAAGAAATTTTTACACGTTAACCATCGGTTCCACGACGTTTGACTTAAAAACAGTTAGCCGATTATTTATAACGGCGGAAGTATAAACTTTTTTCTTCCACCGATAGTGAACCTAACACAACATTCTTATTCTAATGTCATGCCGTTTTCAAATAATGACATTTTAGATCAGTCTTGGTACGACTATAGAAGAATTTATGCGGGGTCGACAAGTGCTCAACACTTATCGGACTTCAACATTTGGAGACCATAGCACGCTCCACACGCTGCTTACTAATCAAATTAAGTATCAACAAGTTGAAATTTAACGATTAATAAGAGACTAAACTCGTGTGCTAACTCTAAATAGTATCGACTTAAAATGTTTTGTTTAGTCGAAACTCACTTGATGGGAATAAGTAAGGAGTGAATTATCGGATTCTAAAAAACTTTTCTCTCTTTTGAAGCTCTCCTATAAGCTCTCAACTTCAATTTCTAAAGCTGAGAGACTACTTCGCCTTTGATTTTCTTTTTCAGTGCTTTGATTGTCTTTTCTTTTCTGATATGTTTTGGGAGATTATGTATGTAAATAAATTTCTGCAGCTAATCTTGGGTGAACATTGAGTCCAGTTCGGCCATTCATCTAGTCGATAGCCATCGAGAAAAATGTCCGTAACATGGCTCCACAACCTTGCGTTGTCTGGGGGCACAGCCGCACTGCCATCCCTCATCCCAGCCCAATATTGTCCTCTTTGGGCCTCCCACACTGGCGCGAACGCATCACCATCCTAGCTACGGGTCTCCCTTAAGGCTTTGTTCTCAGTATAGCGGAAGTTTGTGTGAAACGGGTTACACTGATATAGAACCCCAAGCCTTATAACCAAGCCTAAGGCTCCCTCCCTAAGCGATGTGGGACAAGAGAGGTACCCCACTTTCCTACGTACGTCCGGGGTAGTGGCGTGGATACTCCGCCATCCCTCCTCCCCGCGCTCTGCTGCTTGGCTTGGGCCGTCACAGATTAAGTCGCTCTTCTCTCTCGATTTATATTTAGGTCAAAATCTGGGGATTTTACTCTCCTAATTTAGATTTAGGTTTAGATTTGGGAGTTCCTTATAGGTATTTGATATGTGTTCTTTTAACATATTGATGTTGATATCTCTGCATAACGATGATGATGAGTACGTTGAAACTAGACGCGCATCGCAAGCCGTTGCAAATGGAGTGGGGGATCTCGGCATGTGCTCATCATTAATTTTGGTGATTAGCCGCCGAATGTTTACGGTGGCAGATTTGTTCTTGAGGGATGAGAGTGTGCTTTTAGATGCAGACTGTGCTTTATGCTTTGTTATTTGCATTATAGTATTTGCTTTGTTCCGCAATGGAATTTGCTAGGCTTGTGTGCCTTCTACGTACCTCTCGCATTGAATGAAATCTTTATTTCAACAAAAAAATTATCAAATTCTTTGAATTGAAAATGTAAACGATGATAGTTAGAATTTCGCCAATGATATTGACAAGACCTACCAAATTAGTAATGTACAATGACCGAGGCCCATTTATGATTGACCGAGTTCTTTATTCTATTCTCCATACTGAAAATTGTCTCTAAAAATTCAATACTTAAATTCTCGTTTACTAAATTGTTCGGTTTGTAGCAACAAGCTAGCAATTGACAACATTAGTACCATATAGACCCATTAAACGAGTGGATTGAGTCGAAAATTGGTCCGATGCATATTAACTTATTTTCATATAATGCAAATCTAGTTATTTATACCAAATCTGACTCATATCTATTCTATACCTGACCCGACCCAAATCTAAGAAACTTCATTCCCAAATTGATGTTAGAGCATGTAGTAAGTGAGCGCAAGATCGAATGAGGACAAGAGAGGATGAAGAGGGAGTCATAGAAGCGGATTGTGTCTAAGAAAGTTGCAAATCTATTTAATATTCATATTATTTTGGATTTCACCATTTTAAATCCGTCTATGACCCATTGTTAATATAACCAATCCACACAACAATTCAGTTTGTCAAATATGGATCAAGGAATAAGTCTATGATTCATTTTGACAGATGTAATACCATATAAAACACCTCGGTTTTTCTAGTGGATTGTCGGTGAAGTACTTGTTCAAATTAACATCTGTCCTTATAGATATCCCCAAAAAATGTCAAGAAAACGAACGTGAACACGACAGACCTCCTCGAACAGGGCAGCTAAACCGGCACTCTTGATGAACTAAATGAATCTTAAAGTCGACGTGGCGTGGCTATTGTTAAAATCTGTTGATACTTTTATTCTTGCCGACGTCATAAAGCGTGGTTTATGGACCGCATCTCAAGAGCTAACTATTGTCATGCGCCGTTAATTAGGGAGATGACGTCATATATGACGTGCTTCTTATCTGGCTGATGAGAGCTGATAAGTGGTTATAATTAAGTTGGAACCAATTTAGCCCCAAACACAAACGCAGCATAATCAATTTAAGAACGAGGAAAACCGTTGCCCATGCGACGTAGAGGGACCATGCAACGAGTCATCCTTCGCAACAAAAACATTAAATGTCTTTTTCTAATGCGACAAATAAATCGAATCCAGCTCACATGCACTATTGAATGAGATGAGTCCCACGTATGGACAATCCTTGCTCTATTCAAATGGTCTTTAATATAGCATTTCTTTACATGACATGTATATAAAAATAGCATAATAGGGGAATTTGAAGAATTCAAAATGGGACATTTCATGCATGGTACCATATTAAGTAAAAAATGAACCCAATTATTCCAAGAAGCTTAAACTTCTAGTAGGCAGTGGATATTTATTAAGTAAATTGAGCCTAAAAAACGTGAAAACAATATGGGATTCAAATAGTATGTCCAATAGATAACTGGGAAGCATGAGCGTACAATAAATCCAACATGGGCTAAATAACCGAAGCGTCGAGTCCGAAGCCTAGCATGAGCTCCAATATCATGATAGGCGACAACCGTGCCTGTCACCAACTAAGGCCATTGAAACTGGATTTCGTTAACCAGCGTTCTCGGCGCACTTGTTTAGGCATGCTTAATTAGAAATATTTAAATTATCAATATGATAATCTGAATAGTACTATCTCAATAGTTGGTCCAATGGGTTGGCTCATTTCCCAATAGACCATTTTGTTTTTAATTTATTTTCTCAGCGACCCTAAGGAATAGGTGACCATGTACGCGAACCCCGGGCGACCAGGTCGAGAATCGAGTCGAAGAATACATCCAATTTCTCTCTTGATTACACACACACACGTATGTTGACACTCAAAATTACCTCTAGTGGGAGTGGGCCGGTTACAAGTCACAAATGACATAAATTACGGCCTACATGGCATAAATCCGGAAAAAGGCCGTGAGTCAAGCCCAGAGGCATTGGGAAGATTTGAGGTAGTTATCGACAGTACATATCATAGAAGTGTCAACAAGTCTAAGATCAAGAGCTTTGCATGTGACGTCAACAAATTCAAGATCACGAGCTTTGCACGTGACGTTGACAAATCCAAGATCACGAGCTTTGTACATGATGTTGACAAGTCCAAAATCACGAGTTTTGCACGTGATGTCGATAAGTCTGAAATCATGGATTAAATACATGATGACACGTGAATAAATTCATTTACACGTGTCAAAAGGTGAAGATATGACTGTGGGCGTGAAGATCAATGAAGTTAGAGAATGATACTTGGGAAATAGCAAGAAATAAAGAGACACATAGAAAAAAATCAACTATTACGTGATATCCAAGGAGTGTAAGCAACATCGATAAGTCAGAAAGCGGTTAAAGCGCGAAACGTAAGGAAGTGGAAAACGACTTTCAAGGAGAAGTGGTCGGTCAACAGTTATCAAGTTACTCTATAAATACTCAAGGATTTCCAACGTAGAGGGGACTTTTTGCAAACAACGCAACATATCTTTTATCTAGCCCTACTCTTAGCGCATTAGGAGTAGTCGTAGTTGTAATTTTTAGATTCCACGTCGTAGATTCAATTCCGGCAAGAGTCTTTATCAAGTTCAGCATTGTTGATTAAATTCTAATATTGTGCCATCAGTTCAGCGTCATCGATTAAATTCCGGTATTGTGCTTGGAATATAGCTGTTGATTAGATTCCAGCTATATTCTCTCAAGTTACGTCATTGATTAGATTATAGCGTACCTTGAATGGTAATGTCGCGTATTAGTTGTGTCGTTGATTAGATTCCAACATAACTTGGTCTCGGTATTTGCAAGTTGTCTATTGTTAGTATTATTGAGTTTGGTGTATTGTTGAGTCAAGTTGTAAAATATAAGTTGGGCTTAATAAACGCATTTGACATTCTCTGTCCGAGCTTGATTCATGACTTTAGTCTCTTCTAATAAAATCCGAAACGCAGCGGTCGGTGAAAGATTTTCGACAGGATAAAATCAGCAAAATAATATATATATATTTGCAGCTATCGATTAGAGAATTAGGTTCTTTCAAATCGGGATGGAGCAGACAAGTTCCGAGCAATTGGGGACGGTGGGATCGATGTCGCAATATCCATCAAAGGAGTATTGATTTTTAAAGAAAGCTGGAGCTGCCTCCTTTGGAGTGTTGAGGTCACTACATGACACGACACGCATTCATGGCTTGTTCTTGGAAAGGAGGAAGCGCATGGACGAAAGTAATTAGATAAAGGAGAAAATGGGACAGGGAGAAGATAGCAACTAAGATTTAAAGGAGATCAAGAACTGCATATTTGGATGGGATCAACAACTAAGGGATGGCTTGATCTCCACACATCATATGCATGGGGATTAAGCAGTAAATCACCAAGCTATCCTACAAATTAACACAAAGATTCCTACCACTTAGGTGATGCGACCATACATAGAAGTGTTCCATCGGAAGTATCTTCTTCCCAATGCATGAGACCCTTTAATTAGAACTGCATTTGCTTAGATACCCAATCAAGGCTTGTACACAAACTTGGTAAACGAGGGAATATATTTTCTATATATGACATCTATTTGTTATTGCAGTATCTTCTTATGAGATTTTGATTGCAAATTTGCAAGCATGCCGGGTCGTTCAACGTAGATGTTGACTGGTGAACAATTCGCCACCGTTAAGCAACTGAAGATGGCTGTTAAATGCAGAAGTCGTTTAGATGTACCCAGTATGAGTTGATGACATCTTCTTACAATTAAGTATGTATGGATTCGAGAAGATCAAAAATCGATTTCTATACATATGAAGTATGATGTTGGGCCATGCTAGCCGGGCCTCAGTTCAGCCCATTAGCCTGCGGGTTCAAGCAATTTTTGATAAGACACGATGACACCATTCGAACATGACACGTAACTAATGGGTTTAGACTGAGGTTGATCGTGTTCGGGTCAAATTTCATTTCAGTTCGTGAGACACGACTAATAATCCTGTCATGTTCATGTCTAACTTTTCAAAAGTACGAAATTGACACATATAACCCATTAAAGTTAACGGGTTAACATTGGCACGACCTGTATATGATCCGTTTAACTCAATTAGCTAAAAGAATATTTTTTTTATGTCATTCGCTATTAAGAATGATCTTTTAAGGTGTTTTTTTCAATATGGTGTCGAAGTTGGAGTATTTGAGCAAATATTTTAGATCCCTAATTGGCCTCCCTTATTATCAATTTTGACACTTTACTCTTGATCAATCAAAGCCCTCGTATGAAAATGAGCTATACAATATTTGACTATTAAATCATGCCTTCCTGTTTATCTAATATTTTAAATGAGTTAGACTTTCTCATAACATTAGCATCGCTGATAAAGAACAATGCAATACAAGACGTTTTAACTAAAAGCCAATTTTTTTAATTTAAGTGCATGCCAAGATTGGATTAAGGCGACATACCACACATTAATAACACGCTTTCTCCACAAGAAGGCATGTTAGGGGTATGCATCGGTCTTGGTCCAACCCAAGAATCAAATTGAATTGGCCAATCTGGGCGGTTCTCGCAAGAATTGATCTAGTTCTCAATTGCTTGGGAGGAACATGACCGAGGTGACCCAAAGTGTATTATTTTTTTACTTAGCAAGGGCAAAAAGTACAAATTATTTATAAGAGTAATCTCTTCTTTTACTAGTAACTTTCCTATGATTAATTAGTAATGTCATCATACACTAAAATAACTTTCAATATATTTAAGAACATCTGAAACAGAAAATAAAATATTTAAAAAAAATCACCAATTTTAGGGATAATTTGGGAATTGGACCAAGACCCTATCCAGTCCGGTTCCAAGGTGGATATGGTCGATTCCCAGTTCTACAAATCGAGAATTAACCCTGTCCAGTCCGATTTCCAATTTCAGGATTGGAATTGACCCAAAACGATGATCCCTAATGCATGGTTGGTGTACACACACGAGTGTATAATGGGTCTACGCTCTACACCTTCTTTTTGGGATAAGGAAATATAATCATTAAGAAATCACTTTTCTACGTAAACAAGTGTGCATGTACTACACGACCTGTGCTTATTGGTGGGGAAGTACTTCCAAATGAAACGTGACAAAACGTCCGTCCCTACCCAAGATAGATGACGAGTGTCTCTGCGTGTCTATACATTTCCACACTTTCTTTCAGTAGGGGATAGCAAGATGGAACTGAGTGCGATGCGAGTCTACACATCAAGACATATGACTGAAACGTTGTAATTAATACGAGGTGAGCATTTTGTTAAAGCTGGGCTACAGGTTACAGCTAATCTACCAACTACCTCTTTGAACAACAACAACAACCAACGCAGCCACGAGAGATAATTTAATTTCTAGCTGCGATTCTATTAGACTTATAGCATGTTGATCTGTGGAATGCTACCCCCGAATTAATCGATGACAACCTCTCTTTGATTTCAACCTTTTTACCCTAACAGATTCAACTACTAATGTTACATGATCGTAACAAGGTTTTGACCATTGATCATTGCCTGCACATTTCTAACCGATGTACTAAGAGTTCACACAGACGGCACGAAAATTCATCGGTTAATTTCCCAAGACTTTCCTTTCCTTATCATATAAAATTCATTAACGTCTCGTTGGTCTTTGTTTATTTCACCACTTGCTGATCCGTGCTAAAATCTGGTTCAACTAACCCCCAAAAAACATAAGAAAGAAAGAGAGGAGGAGGAGGAGGAAAAAGACACGTCCGTCCAAGAAGGGTTGATTCGGACAACTTTTTACCGTTAACATAAAAGGTCCATTGCTGATAGCAAAGTTTTTACACGCTCACCGTTGGATAATTGATGTGTGCAATCGAACATAATTATGTAACCAAATTTTTCGATCATCTATCGGTGAATGTATAAATCAATTTTTACACTAGTAATACATCTTAAAAAAATAATTAATTGATATTTGGGAGTTTGTTATTATTTCACGAGAACTTGTCGTTTTATTAATCAAGTGAGGATAATAAATAGTTCATCTCAAGTTGCATCTCTCTCTCTATATATATGCATGTATATGAGCTTTTTCAAATCTAGAGGATACTAAAAAGGAAAACAAATCGTACATCATTAATCTGGATAGCAAAAGTTCATTTTGCACCCAATAAATCTAAATTGTCCACGTTTTCTTCGTCTCAAGCTAGAGAAAACTCTAACCTGTAACCATGCTTCTAATCAATTCACTACAAAAATGGATGATAACTATTTATTTTAATTTTGCTTAAATATATTTATATGTGGGTGATGTCTATAATTCGTACCCCGCAAATCACGGGAGAGAAAAATTACAGCATCGTACAAAAAGAAGCCAAGGAAAGACTTGAAATGAACATGCCGGGCATACCCTCGATGCCCGATGAAGTAAGTTGGCAACGTGGGAGTATCAAAACGCAACATGGATGAATTGAGAAGTGTGAATATTACTGTCTGTCTACCCACATCAATGGAAATCTTAATGATAGCTAATTATCTCGTGTAGTAGAGAGAGAGAGAGAGAATTTAAGGGCGAGGGTGTTTACTTGTGACGGGCTTATCTGAAGCGGTGCGGTTAAGTGCTAAAACTTTTTACGTATTTCGTATTTATGGTTGCTTCAATCGCCAAAAACTCGATTAAAATATCGATTGTTTGCTTTTCGATCCTAACGATGAGTGACTTCTGAACGATTGTTAAAGAACTCCACGTCGTTTTGCATCTTACCCGATTTTTTTTATTAATTCTAGAACGGTCGTAAGGGAAGTCTACACCATATATTATATTTTTATAAGCATATGCCGTTTCAACCAATTTGTCTTTCCTCCGCTAGGGGACTCTCGAGTCGTCTCAGAAGCAGCAAAGCACGCGCTTAGGACATCTCTCTCTCTTCTTTAATTAGTTTAGCATTCAAAATTCAAGGTTAGCCGAGGGCGCTGAGTTCAAATCTCTCTGAAGTTGGATGAATTCCGTGAGGAGCGTTGGGCAGTAGTCACCCTCATGGGGGAGAGAGCAATACTCTATCGGTAAGTTAGCGGGGGATTGACGACGGGCTTGCCTATCTTGGATCTGTGCATCGCGGTGGTTTCGAGTGGAATTATAGCTCGAACAACCCCCACCGGCCACCCCTCACCCTCGCCGCCTGGTTCTCAACTCTTTTCTCTCTCTCTTTTTATTATTTAAATTTAGCTTATTTTTAAATTAAATTTAAATAAAAATTTGATTCGGACCGAAACAACTTTGTTTTAGCCTTATGTTTCGTGTTTTAACCACGTCACCGCCACGTGCAAAAGAGAAAATATTAAAAAAAAAGAAGCCACGTCAGCATTTATCTTTAATCAAGTTGGACAGAGTTAACGGAAGGACTAGATTACACCGATTCGATAAGTTTTAGGACTTGATGATACTTTCTGGAAATTTTAGGGCTTAACTGTACTTTCTTGGCAAGTTTACCGGTAAGTAACCGATTGCTCATTTCAACAGCGATAGACGATGGATGTGTAGTAAAATAAAAAAATAAAAAAATCATGCAGATCAAGTGTCCAATATCAATCGAGATGAACATGCGCGAACAAGGGTAGAAGGTATTTGTAGTGGACCAAACAAAGAGCAAGGGTTGACTAATCAGAAATCAGGCGACGGTGACACGAAGGTAGCGAATGATAACCATTCTGTTTCGAAATGACTTCCAGAATTAGAAATAGATTTTTCTATTTTTGGTTCCTGGATGAGTTTCTGAGAAAAAAAACTCGTTTGATAACAACAAAAAATTTCTATTTTTAGAACAGAAATCCGTTTGATAACAACATAAAATTTATATTTCCTGAAACAAAAACCTGTTTGATAAATAATAGAAAATTCTATTTCCAGGAACAGAAATCCATTTTTTTAGAAATGGAATAAAAATAATAAAAAAATCGGAAAAATTCATAAAAATCCCAAAAAATTGAAAAATTCCGTAAAAAATCATCAAAATGTCGAGAAAAAAAATTCAGATTTCGGGAAAATAGGAAATTTGTTGAATTTTTTCAAAAAAAAATCAAGAAATCAAAAATTTCAAAACTTCACAGAATTGCTTAGAATACCTGTAGCCACTCACTTTTAGTGAAATTTAAATCTTTTTAGGTGCCCAAAAAAAATCAAAAAATCAAAAATTTCAAAACTTTACATAATAGTTTAGAATACATGTGGTCACCCACTTTGAGTGAAATTTAAATTTTTTAAAGTGCCCAAAAAAATTCAAAAACTCAAAAATTTCAAAACTTCATAAAATGGTTTAGAAAATCTGTGGCCATCCACTTTGAGTGAAATTTTAATTTTTGGAGGTGAAAAAAAGTAAAAAATCAAAAATTTCAAAATTTCACGGAATGACTTAGAATACATGTGGCCATCCACTTTGAGTGAAATTTAAATTTTTTTAGGTGCAAAAAAAAACATAAAAAATCAAAAATTTCAAAACTTCACAGAATGACTTAGAATACATGTAGCCATTCACTTTGAGCGAAATTTAAATTTTTTTAGGTGCAAAAGAAAAAACATAAAAAATCAAAAATTTCAAAACATCACATAATGACTTAGAATATCTCTAGCCACCCACTTTGAGTAAAATTTAATTTTTTTAGGTGCCCAAATGGTATTTTTGATTTTTGATTTTGTTTCGGCTCCTAAAGAAAATTAAACTTCACTCAAAGTGGATAGCCACATGTATTCTAAGCCACTCTGTGAAGTTTTGAAATATTTTCTTTTTTTCTTTTTTTATTTTTTTCGGCAACTAAAAAAATAAAATTTTGCTCAAAGTGGGTGGCCACAGGTATTCTAAGCCATTCTGTGAAGTTTTGAAAATTTTTCTTTTTTGCTTATTTTTATTTTTTCCGACACCTAAAAAAAATTAAATTTCATTCAAAGTAGGTGGCCATAGGTATTCTAAACAATTATGTGGAGTTTTTTATTTTTTATTTTTTATTTTTATTTTTTTTGGCATCTAAAAAAATTTAAATTTCGCTCAAAGTGGATTACCACAAATATTCTAAGTCATTCTGTGAAGCTTTGAAATTTTTTATTTTTTTTATTTTTTTACTTTTTTCGGCACCTAAAAAAATAAAATTTTGCTCAAAGTGGGTGGCCACAGGTATTTTAAGCCATTCTGTGAAATTTTAAAATTTTTACTTTTTTGCTTATTTTTATTTTTTCTGGCATCTAAAAAAAATTAAATTTCATTCAAAGTGGGTGGTCACAGGTACTCTAAGCTATTCTGTGAAATTTTTTATTTTTTACTTTTTTTTATTTTTTTCGACACCTAAAAAAATAAAATTTCACTCAAATTGGATGGCCACAGGTATTCTAAAACAATCTGTAAAATTTTTAAATTTTAGATTTTTTATTTTAAATTTTTTTATTTTTTTCGGCACCTAAAAAAATTTAAATTTCGCTCAAAGTTGATGGCCACAAGTATTCTAAGCCATTCGTGAAGTTTTGAAATTTTTGACTTTTTTCTTTTTTTAATTTTTTTCGGCACCTAAAAAAATAAAATTTCGCTCAAATTGGGTAGCCACAGGTATTCTAAGACATTCTATGAAGTTTTCAAATTTTAGATTTTTTGATTATTTTTTATTTTTTTTGGCATCTAAAAAAATTAAATTTTGCTCAAAGTGGGTGATCATACGTATTCTAAGCTATTTTGTGAAATTTTTTATTTTTTTAAAATTTTTTTTGGCACCTAAAAAAATTTAAATTTCACTCAAAGTGGATAGCCACAGATTCTAAACCATTCTGTTAAGTTTTGAAGTTTTTGATTTTTTGCTTTTTTTTTCTCACCTCAAAGATCGTGATTTCTATATGAACATGTATTTTGAAGAAATAGTTCTCTCAGAAATGATTCTTATTTTTGGTCTAGAAATAAAAAGCTTACTTTTTTTTTGTTTCTGATTTCTAGTTCATAATCGATTCTGAAATAAAAATTTGTCTCAGAAATAGAAAAATGAAATTGCGTTACCAAACGGGTTTCTAGTCCAAAACTGATTCTAAGAATAAAAAATCAGTTCTAGATAGAACCAGAATGATTTTCGTGTGGTACCTAACTGATCGGGGCAGACGGACGTCCCAAAAAGCATCCTACATTGTTGGGAATAATAATAAAGAAATAAACGCATTTATGTGTGAATCACAAGGCATCACATTATGGACCATCTGTCCGACACAGCGGGGCGCGACACGTCAAGACTGCTGGGCGTGCAAAATTATCGTATCAACATCTCGACGAGCATGAGGAAGGTTGTCCGAACATATTTTTAATTAGATGTAGACAAAGTTCACGCGGACGACACGAGAAATGCATCGGTTAATTTCCCAAGGCTTTCCTTTCCTTGCCATAGAAAATTCATTAACGTCTCGTTGGTGTCTTGTTATTTCACCACTTGCTGATCCGTGTGTTAAAATCTGGGTTCAACTAACCCTCCATCAACAACCTAAGAGAGAGAGAGAGAGAGGGGGGGAGGAGGGAAAAGGACACGTCCGTCCAAGAAGGGTTGACTCGGACAACTTTGTATATGTTAAAGTAGATAGCAAGGATCACCTAGAAGGAGGGTGAATAGGTGAATTTAAATAATTTATCCGGAAATGAAAGAACACAATTGAGTTTGAATAAAATTCAGATTCAAAACAGTTTATATAGATAGTACTCCTGATGTGTAGTGTGCAAAGTAATAGAATAGAGATAGAAAAAATTGCACACAAGTTTATAGTGGTTCGGCTTATAGTAAGCCTATGTCTACTCTACCACGCTACGGCCTACTGGCTGGATTTCACTAATCAAATCAATGAGAAGTTATAACAAGTTGTGCCGCTTAAACTCAAGCATTTCTTCCCGAAGCTGGTGCTGTTTATGCTAAGCTGATAAATCACACTATCTCACACCTAAGCACACTTATAACACTGTTTACACCTCTCAAATGAATATACGTTTTAAGCTTACGAAAGACAAGAGATTGAATTGGAGTATGCTCAGACTTTGGACTTGTTGATTCTAAATTCTGTTCTTCCTTCTGTTGTTCATTGATCTCCTTAAATACTTCTCTATTTCCACACTAGCCGTTGGACAGCTATTAGAGGATCATTTTCCAATCTTCACTTTGGATAGATTTGTAAAATAAGGATTGAGTAGCCGTTGGATGACAGATTTTGAATCTCAGTGATTCTGGTCGCCCATACAATCAGAATCTTGGTTTCAATAAGTAGAGTTTTATCCGTTGTAATGCATGCTTGTCGTAATCTTTGATTGTCAATCAATTTGATTTAGATTGATATCAAAGCTTTCCTTTTGTGAAATCCACACCAGATCACTAGTTGTTATGTTTAGTTTTGCATTTTGTGTCTGCATTTGAAAAACTTTTGCATCCGCATCTAAAAAACTTCTGCGTTTGCATCTGAAAAACTTATGCGTCTGCATCTGAAGAATTTCTGCGTCTGCTTCTAAAAAACTTCTGCATCTGCATCTGAAAAATTTCTGCGTCTGCAAAACTTATGCGTTTGAAAAATTTTTGCGTCTGCAAAACTTATGCGTCTGAATAATTTCTGCGTCTGCATCTCAAGAATTTCTGCGTCTGCATCTGAAGAATTTCTGCGTCTACAAAACTTATGTGTCTGAATCTGAAGAATTGAGATTATGTGGGTCTTCAATAAGGTATATGACAACTTGTAAAGTCTGATTAATTTCCTTCTGAGCTTCCAGAATATACATACCTGGAATAAATTAGTTCAGAAAAAGTATCAGACTTATAATAAATTGGAAGGTTTTGTCAACTTCAAAATTAATAGGAGTTTTCCTCAACAAGCTCCCTCTTTTTGATGGTGACAAAACTTTCCTGCAGATTGAATTAATTTAAGATTGATTTGAAAGTAAATAAACATATTAAGCGCATTGAACCACAGATTGAAATTGAAAAAGCAAATTCTGTTGATATCTGTGTCTTTTTCTTTCTTTGAATGTAATCTACTTGTGAACCTGCATATTGACATTAGTATATCTGCATATAATATCTCCCCATTTTTGTCATCAGCAAAAAAATAAAGAGAATAGATCAATGATATTAAACGATTAACAGTCTAAATGTTATTGAAATTACAGACCAAGAAGAAAATGAAATAATTTTCGAGAGAAAACAAGCTATTTTTTAAAAAGAGTGCGAATCAGTTGAAAATTTTCTAGAATGGAAACATCTTCTTCAATCTTGGAGGTGCATTCTCCCACTGCTTTGTTCATGTTGGTTGAACATAGAGTAATAGCTTTTTCAAGTTCTGCTTTATCCATAGCTGCCTGAAGATTCTGAGTTTTGAAGTTTTCCTCAACAATGTTGCGTAGATCCTTCAAATCTTATTCAAGAGCAGTTTGTTTTTTCTTAATCTCGAGCAGAAGAGATAGAATAGTTTCATTATTATAAGGCTGTTCCTGGACATTTTCTTGTTCAGACTGAACGTGCCCTGTGGCTGATTCTGGTTGATTCTCCCCCTCGGTAGGTGCTTGGTCTTGAAAAGCTACGGGATCTTCATGAATTGGTTCTGCAGTGTGTCCTGTTTCAAAATGGTCTTCTGCTTCATCACTTACATCATGCAGAAGAATTTTTCTTTTCTTTCTGTACACTTTGATAGGGGTAGGAGAGTCAGGCTTCTTGCTTGCTGGACTAGTTCGTTTCTTTTGCCCTGTTTCTCTTGACTTTCCAGCAGATTTTACCTCCGACTGTTGAACTTCTTTTCCTTTTACTATTTCCCTCACACCTTCAAATAGCTTCATTTTGGCGATCATCCTTTCTCCAACATACATACAAGGAATAAGGGTTTTTCGCAAATCATCATGAATAAATATGTTTAAGAACATGAATATGCGAGAGATTAATGTACCATATGGTAATTGTCCCTTGTCCTTTTGCTATACTCCGTACATATGGAAGATGATGATATGAGGAAGAGAAAAGGATTGACCTTTCAAAATTGCCCAAATGAGCTTGATTTCTGATTTGGAGATGTCAGTTTTAGAGGCTGCCTTGGGTTTTAAGCAGTTGATAATGATCTTATGCAAGATCACAAATCGTTTGGACAAGTCAGAGTAGGAAAAATGTCTCTTGGAATCTTGAACAAAATTTGGATTTTCAGAAGCTACTCTGGAAGCATCTTTAAGATTTACTGCCAAATGAGTAAACTTGGAATGTTTTGCTCCAATTATCTTAGCCAACTCATTTGCATGTAAATCAAACTTCTTATCACCAATAGTGAATTGAATCCAATTTGGTGACAGAATTGAAAGATTGGAATAGAAGTAGGCAGTTAATTCAGCATGAACATTGGCAGATTGAAGGCAAAATTCATAAATTCCTAATTTCTGGAAGAGATGCTCTATAGAAATTTCTGCCTTCTCTAGGTAGTTAAAATCCACTATTCTGTGGTTCATAACTCCTCTTGCAAGTAACATCTTATAGAACATATTATGCTCAGTGCTTCTGAATAATCCTCCCGTACTAGGCAAGCCAGATGCTATACCAACCTTCTTCTCAAAAGTTTCAAAAAGTTGAGCATCATCATCGGGAACAACAAATTTTGAGGCACTTACTGTCTTAGGGCTTATAGGACTAGATTCCTTTTCAGAGAAATTAGAGGTTTTTTCGACTTTTTCTTTGCCCTTGCTGGAAGATGATTTTTTTGGTGTAGAGTTTGTAGGAACTGCTTCATGTTTAGAGCAAAAGAGAGTATAACTTTCTACAAGATGTTCTTCAGAGAAAAGATCATTATCTCTCAGACATTCATGAAGAACTGACGCTGAAGCATTGCACCTTTTCAACTTTTGATAGGTTTCCCACACAAATTTGATACTCTTGAAACGAAAATTGATTTTACCAGACGATGATGAACGTTTGGGTGGTGTCGCTTTGGAAGGAACTATAAGATGTTCTGAATCTGAAACTAAAATCTCTAGATGTTCCGCCGGTGCAGTAGATTTGGAGTCTTGGTTGAGAATACGTGAAGATCTTCTCTTGAAAGGCATTGTAAGCACTTTTTTTAGGCAAAAAGTTTCAATCTTTTGAGAAGGAAGAGGAATATGGGCTTTGAATATTGGAAGAGTCTTGAAGGTGAAGTGCGAATTGATAGGGTTTTGATAAAAGCCGAATAGGTTTATAAACGAGAAGAAGGGTTTTTGGAAAGAGGAGTATTTTTAGAAAGTATAAAAGAGGTAAACCCGAATAAGTATGTGCTTTTTGAGCAAAAAAGGAACATGATAGAATCAAGATAATATATTAGGCATAATTTAACAGATAAATTAGAATACGTACCTGATTTGCTTCCAAAACGATAAATATGATAATATTTTACCAAAAATATACCCGCCAAAATTTGAAATATGGACGTACCTTTTTTCAGAGTCTAAGAAAGACATTCAGACTGAGAATTTGAGTCTGAAAAGTTCATGTCTAACGGATGATTCACTAAAATGGATACACAATGCACAGTTTATTTCTTATGAACTCAAATGAAGATTTATTAAGAGGTTTTGTGAATATATCAGTTAATTGATTCTTAGAATCAATGAATTACATATTCACATTACCATTTTGAACATGATCTCGAATAAAATGATGCTTGATTTCAATATGCTTAGCTCGAGAATGAAAAATGGGGTTTTTTGTCAAATTAATTGTGCTTGTGATGTCACACTTGATTGCAATATTTGATTCTTCAATAGCAAAGTCTTGTAACTGTTGCTTTATCCACAAAATTTGTGCGCAACAACTTCCCAAAACTACATATTCTGCTTCTGCTGTAGAAAGTGCAACTGTATTTTGCTTCTTTGAGTACCATGATACCAGCATATTTCCAAGCAGTTGACATGTACCTGTAGTACTTTTCATTTCCACTTTACATTCAGTTAAGTCAGCATCAGAATATCCAGTAAAAGTAAAAACTGAATCTTTGGAATACCAAAGACTTAACATTGGATAAGTTCCAATATACTTGAATATCTTCTTAACTGCTGATAAATGAGATTCTTTTGGGTCTGCTTGAAATCTTGCACACATACATATACTGAAAAGTATGTCAGGTCTTGATGCAGTAAGATACAATAAGGAACCTATCATGCTTCTGTATACCTTCTGATCAACCTTTTAACCATTTTCATCTCTGTCCAATTTGGATGAATGAGACATGGGAATGTCTGTTTTCTTGCAATTTTGCAATCCAAATTTCTTAACAATATCCTTGGCATACTTCTCTTGGCAAATGAATGTACCATTTATGGTCTGTTTCACTTGTAGGCCAAGAAAGAATGTTAATTTTCCCATCATACTTATCTTGAACTCATTCTGTCTAATCTTAGATAATTCCTTACAAAACAATTCGTTAGAGGATCCAAAGATTATATCATCAACATAAATCTGAACAAGCAGAAAATCTTTACCCTTTTTCTTAATGAACAAGGTTGTATCAACCTTACCTTTGGTAAAATCATTTTGGAGAAGGAAATTACTTAACCGTTCATACCAAGCACGGGGTGCTTGTTTCAGACCGTAAAGATCATTTTTGAGTTTGTAGATATAGTCAGTCTTCTTTGATTCTTCGAAATCAGGTGGTTGTTCTACATAAACTTCTTCTTTGATATATCCATTCAGGAATGCACTTTTCACATCTATCTAAAACAATTTAAAGTTATGAAAACAAGCATAAGCTAATAGTAGCATAATGGCTTCTAACCTGGCAACTGGTGCATATGTTTCATCATAATCTATACCTTCTTCTTGAGAATAGCCTTTTGCTACCAGTCTTACTTTGTTTCTTATAACTTTTCCTTTGTCATTCAGTTTGTTTTTGAAGACCCATTTCGTTTCAATGACTGGATGATTTTTAGGTATTGGCACAAGCTTCCATACTTGATTGATTCTGAACTGCTGAAGTTCTTCCTGCATAGCTTTAATCCAGCTTTCATCTGATAATACTTCACCAACTTCTTTTGGTTCTATTTCTAATATCAAGGTCAAGTTGCTGATGTTCTCCTTATATTTAGATCGAGTCTTGATACCGTCTTCTATCTCTCCAATGATGAGGTTCTTTGGATGACTGAATTTATGTTTCCAGTTCCTGTCAAATTTTTCTTTCTGAATAATATCAGACTCTAAGGGTTCTGATTGAGTCTGGGTTGCATCTTCTTTTACTCCTTCTGTATGTTCGACAGTGTCTGGAAATTCTTGTTGAGTTTTTGATGATCCTTGAACGTAGGAAGATGATTCAGATTCATCTTTGTGAATCTGAATATTTTCTTCAAACTTAACATTCATTGTTTCTTCCACAGTCTAAGACTTCTTGTTGAAGACTTTGTATGCTTTACTTGTAGTGGAATATCCAAGGAAGAGTCTTTCATCTGCTTTCTCATCGAACTTGCCAATGTGGTCATTTGGATTTTTGAGAATAAAACATTTACAACCAAACACTCGAAAATATGAAATACTGGGCTTTCTACCTTTATAAAGCTCATAGGGGGTTTTCTCAAGAATGGGTCTGAGAAAAACTCTGTTAATGATATAACATGCTGTAAAAACTGCATCTGCCCAGAAATAGAAATGAATCTTGCTTTCAATCAACAAAGTTCTGGCCATTTCTTGCAATGAACGATTTTTCCTTTCCACAACACCATTTTGTTCTGGTGTATATGGAGTAGAAAAATTGTGTTGAAAACCATTTTCCTTACAAAAATCTGAAAAATTTTGATTTTCAAATTCCCCTCCATGATCAGTTTTAATGCAAGAAATCGTATAGCCATTTTCATTTTGAACTCTTTTTGCAAATTTTGAAAAATATGAAAATGCTTCATTTTTATGAGCAAAAAAGAACACCCAAGTAAATCTTGTAAAGTCATCAATAATAACTAGACAATACTTCTTACCACCGATACTTTGTGTTCTAGTTGGTCCAAATAGATCCATATGAAAAAGCTGCAGGGCACGATTAGTGGAAACATGATGTATAGATTTAAAAGAACTCATTACTTGTTTTCCTAGAGTGCAGGCATTGCATAACTCTGTTTTCTTGTATTTTAAATTCGGTAAACCTCGAACTAGTTTCTTGTTTAAGATCTTTGAAATTTGTTTCATACTGATATGCCCTAATCTTCTGTGCCATAGATTTTCATCCTCTTTGATTGAGATTAAGCAATGAGTGGAGTTTGGATTGACATCTAGAAGATAAATGTTGCCATGTCTTCTTCCTGTGAATGTTTGAGAAGAATCTTTGCTTGTTTCTGAACACGTATCTTCTTGAAAGTTGATTTTGAAATCTGTATCACATAGTTGGCTAATGCTTAACAAGTTATAGTTGAGTCCTTCTACCAATGATATATCATTGATTGTAAGTCCTCCTATTTCAACTGTTCCTTTAGCAATGATTTTTCCTTTTGTATTTCTTCCAAAGGAAACTTTTCCACCATTCTGACTTTAAAGATCAATGAATATGTTTGGATCTCATGTCATATGTTTTGAGCATCCATTGTTTAAGTACCACTTTCTTTTTCTTTTTGTGGTAACCTGCAAAAAATATAATATCTCAAGTTTTCTTTGGTACCCAAACTTGTTTAGGTCCTTGAGAATTAGTGTAAACTGTCTTAACAAAGTCTCTTTGAACAGGTCTCCAGACCTTAGGACATTCATTCTCAAAATGCTGTGGATCTCCACATTTTGAGCATCTGATAGCACTTTGGCCTACAGGTTTTACAAAATTCCTTTTGAAATGATTTTTGTAAACATGTCGATGAGGTCTTTGTCTTATTCTCTCTTTGACCTTTGGAAAATCAATCAAGCATCACTTTCCTTCACAAATCCGAGACCAGATTTGTTATAGTACGGAATTTGGATGGAAAGAATATGCTTCAAGGTTTCTGATCCTTTTGAAAACTTGGAAGTAATTTCTACAACTTCCTATTTCAAAGCAGCATTTTCTTCGGAAAGAAAATCTCGATTTTCCTTGATTTGTTGAAATTCCTTTTGTAAAAAATCAATTTTTTCTTTTTGTAAAATATCTTGTTGCCTCAGTGATGAAATTTTCTCTTTCAGAGAAGAGATTCTTTTAAGAGCAGCTTTAAATTCAAAGCATAGATCATCAATGTAATTTGATACTTCAATAGGCATTTCAGAATGTTTTACCTCGATTTCCACTTTGGTATCAGAATCTGAATCTGCGTCTGAATCTGACTTTGCCATTAGACAGAAATTCAAGATATCGTCGTCACTGTCTTTGCACTCAGTGTCACTCCAAGTTTCTGCCTTTAAAGCCTTCTTTGCTTTCTTAAATTTGGTCTTCTTTTTTAGGAGTAGACAGTTAGGCTTGATATGTCCACGTTTCCTACAGTAAAAGCATATAACATCATTTAATTTTTCTGTTTCATCGGTAGACTTCTTTTTCTCAAACAGCTTCTTTCCTTTTAGGTTTTTTCCTCTAATCTTCATCTTCTTATATTTCTTTATGAAGAGAGCTAGTTTTTTATCGTCAACGTCTTCATTTTCAGAATCTGCATCAGAATCAATGTTAGTCTTTAATGCAATTGACTTATTACCTCTGGATTCATTCTCCTCATTCCGATGTTCAATCTCATATGATTGCAGAGTTCCAATCAACTCGTTTACTGATAGAGGCTTTATCCTTTGTGTCTCTCGAAGAGATGTTTTGATATTATCCCACTTCATTGTGAGTCCTCTCAGTAATTTGTTGACTTTTATTGTATTTGGAACTGGTTGTCCTTGATATGCAAGACCATTTACTATATTAGTAAACCCGTCATACATGTCAGCAATTGATTCTTCAGGCTTCATTTTGAAGGATTCATATTGGCTAAGCAAAAGATTGATTTTAGTTTCCTTGACTCGATCTGTTCCTTCATAAGTAATGTGAAGCGTATCCCGGATTTCCTTAGCTGATTCACAAGCAGCAATTTTTTTATATTTAATAGGAGATAAAGTACAATATAAAGAATAAATTGCTTTGGAATCTAAGGTTTCTTTTTTGGATATCTCAGTTTGAGATAAAGGAGGATCTTCTGATTTGCTTGCATCTGCATTTTCTTTTGAATCAGAAGATTTTGGCTTGACTCCTTTGATGATGACATCCCTTTGCATGTGATCAATTGACTTAATGAATGCCTTCATCTTATTCTTCCAGATGCTGTATTCCTTCCCATCGAAATATGGTGATCTGTTGTTATTTTGACCTTCAATGAGACCTGGAGCACCATAGCTAGCCATATAGATCATTAACTCAGAAGTAAGACACTTCTACAAACGAGCAACCTACTTTGATACCAATTGAAGTAGCTAGCAAGGATCACCTAGAGGGGAGTAAATAGGTGAATTTAAATAATTTATGCGAAAATGAAAGAACACAATTGAGTTTGAATAAAATTCAGATTCAAAACAGTTTATATAGATAATGCTCCTAATGTGCAGTGTCCAAAGTAATAGAATAGAGATAGAAAAAATTGCACACAAGTTTATAGTGGTTTGGCTTATAGTAAGCCTACGTCTACTCTCCCACGTTACGGCCTACTGGCTGAATTTCACTAATCAAATCAATGAGAAGTTACAGCAAATTGTGCCGCTTAAACTCAAACACTTCTTCCCGAAGCTGGTGCTGTTTATACTAAGCTGATAGATCACACTATTTCACACCTAAGCACACTTATAACACTGTTTACACCTCTCAAATGAATATACGTTTTAAGCTCATGAAAGATAAGAGATTGAATTGGAGTATGCTCAGACTTTGGACTTGTTGATTCTGAATTCTGTTCTTCCTTCTGCTGTTTGTTGATCTCCTTAAATACTCCTCTATTTCTACACTAGCCGTTAGACAGCTATTAGAGGATCATCTTCCAATCTTCACTTTGGATAGATTTGTAAAATAAGGATTGAGTAGTCGTTGGATGACAGATTTTGAATCTCAGTGATTCTGGTCGCCCATACAATCAGAATCTTGGTTTCAATAAGTAGAGTTTTATCCGTTGTAATGTATGCTTGTCGTAATCTTTGATTGTCAATCAATTTGATTTAGATTGATATCAAATCTTTCCTTTTGTGAAATCCATACCAGATCACTAGCTGTTATGTTTGGTTTTGCATTCTGTGTCTGCATCTGAAAAACTTTTGCATCTGCATCTAAAAAACTTCTGCGTCTGCATTTGAAAAACTTCTGCGTCTGCATCTGAAGAATTTCTGCATCTGCTTCTGAAAAACTTCTGCATCTGCATCTGAAGAATTTCTGTGTTTGCAAAATTTATGTGCCTGAAAAATTTTTGCGTCTGCAAAACTTGTGCGTCTGAATAATTTCTGCGTCTGCTTCTGAAAAACTTCTGCGTCTACTTCTGAAAAACTTCTGCGTCTGCATCTGAAGAATTTCTGCGTCTGCAAAACTTATGCGTCTGAATCTGAAGAATTGAGATTATATGGGTCTTCAATAAGGTATATGACAACTTGTAAAGTCTGATTAATTTCCTTCTGAGCTTCTAGAATATACATACCTGGAAAAAATTAGTTCAGAAAAAGTATCGGACTTATAATAAATTGGAAGATTTTGTCAACTTCAAAATTAATAGGAGTTTTCCTCAATATATGTATATGTGCGTGTGTTGTATTCCTGCTAATCTAATTCTTCTGCATTGGGTCCATTCGATCGATCTCCTCCTCAACCCTATCGACCTTTGTCTTCTTCTTCTTCTTCTTCTTGCTCCTCCTTCTTTCTCTGTCTAGAACTCCCACTTGCTTACTTTCTGCACCTCTCTCTCTCTCTCTCTCTCTCTTCTTCAAAAACCTGCGCACCGCGTTTCCATGTCCTTTTTCATGGATTCTCTGCGCGTCATCCTAGGAGTTCCCCTCCATTGATATTCCCTCTTATTTAGTCGACACCATATATAACCACATCCCACACCTACTGAAGCTATAGCTTCACTAGTGTTGTGTTCTCCTCTCCTCTCCATTGCGACCGAAGACGAGATGAAGGGCCTCCCCAAGCACGAGCGCTGGTGGGCGTTGGACATCATCCCCGGCAAGTCTCCGGCGAGCGGCGGCACCTTGCTGGCGGGCACGGAGTCC
This sequence comes from Syzygium aromaticum, assembly GCA_024500025.1. Classification (NCBI taxonomy): domain Eukaryota; kingdom Viridiplantae; phylum Streptophyta; class Magnoliopsida; order Myrtales; family Myrtaceae; genus Syzygium; species Syzygium aromaticum. The sequence continues at coordinate 4,475,158 of CM044889.1, read as the reverse complement.
AGCTTGGGCGAGGAGACTGTTGAGGTGACACTCGACCTGCAGGACGACGACACAATCGTCCTCCTCAAAGTTGAGAACGGAAGTTCCGCCTTGGCGTTGATGATCAACATCGATGATGATGGCGGTGGTGGCGGGGCTGGGATGCCCTGCTCTGCCTCAGCCTTGGCCCCATCCCAGTCACTGACGATGTGCTGCAGCTCATCGAGCTGGCTCCAGCAGTTCTCACACAAGCTCAAGGCAGCCTCGAAGGGGCGACAGTTCTCGCGGGAGCTCAAGGCGGAGCTGCATGGCAACGCGTCCCGGGTGTTCACGGAGTCCACGTCATCGGCGAGCCAGAATACCGACGGGTTCGACATGGCCCTGGTGGTCCGGTCCCTTCAAAAGCAGCGCGCGCAACTCAACCGGACCCACTCAGGCGCGCAGAAGGTGTTGCTCGGATTGCAGTTCATCTGCAATGGCAGCGTCGATGCATGGAACAAAGTTCAGGCCGTCTTCGATAAGCTTGCCAAGGATGGCTATCTCTATCGTCAAGATTTCGCACGATGCATAGGTTTTCGTTATTTTCCTCTCTAAATTTACGTCCGTTTTTTGGTGAATTTTTCTCCTTAGGGTTAATACTGATGACGTTCTTGTATTTTTTTTTGGTGAAGGAATGAGAGATTCGAAGGAGTTTGCTTTAGAGCTGTTCGATGCATTGGGAAGGAGGAGGAGACTGAAGGTCGACAAGATCAGCAAAGACGAACTCTACGAGTTTTGGTGTCGGATCACTGATCAGAGCTTCGATTCCCGTCTCCAGATCTTCTTCGGCACGTACGCATGATGACGATAATGATGATGAATCAAGAAAAAACAAATCTCAACTCGATAACTTATTTTTAATTAATTCTTTTTTTCACCGTTGTGTCTTGATAAAGACTGCACTTGTTCACAAACTAAGGACCAGACCGGATCATTTTTTAATTAATTTTTTTTATTTTAACGCTAGATGATTTCATTGTTAGTGGGTAAGAGCTAGAAGTGACAAAGGAAGAACAGGGACCCCTGAAGAGTATCCTAATTATGGACCAAATTATTGATCTTCTCATTTGTTTTTTATTTGCACCTAGTACGTATTTGATTAAAATAATCATATGGTACGCCGATAATTAATCTTTTTGTCTTGATGAATATATGACAGGGTAGACAAGAATGAAGACGGTCGAATCACGGATAAAGAAGTAAAAGAGGTGAGAGTCTCTCTTCAAACCGGTTCTTATTATCTGTCATTTTCAAGCAAATTAAGTTCGATTAGGCTCGGCGACCTCTGATTAAACTAAGCTCCCAAACTAATTATATTTATATGTATGTTCTAGAAGCACCTTTCTCATCTAGGAAAGATTTCTTGGGATATTCGTGGGGTTTTCATGAGCTTGGGCCCTCTCTTTTGTGAGGTCCTAGGGTGACAAATAGCATCCCAAAATTTTTTGGAAAATTGTCCAAAAAGTTTTAAATTTATTACACTTTTGCTAATTTAGTTTTAAACTTTTTCACTTTTTGCCAATTGAGCCAATCCTGCCAATTTTGGCCGGCCGGCGCTGGCCATCCGGCCAAAGCTGACATGGCAATTTTTTAATGTTTTTTTTTTTGACTTCTTCCCTTTGGCCAGTCGCCGGTCGCGATGAAAGAAGAACTCGAATTGCATGGTGCGCTATGTAGGCATGCGCATGTGAATTAGGGTGACATGGTTTGTTAAACTTTTATTAGCCGGTACTACGGTTTTGATTTAGCCTTTAATCATCCATCGATAGATAATTGGCGTGTTCCTAAGTACAAGAGAAAAGGATCATGATATCTCTCCATAGCTCACGATAACATGGTTAAGTAGCTGAGAGAATACGTAAAAGCTTACATTAATAGATGGAAGCATGGTTTTAACAGTTATGAATGTCCTTTCGAATATGCAAATATCACGTATTTTCCTAGGACGGAAGTACGGAGATGCAAAATGGAGGCCCAACGATGAAGAGGCTAGGGAGATTCGAATGTAATGGCTTGTAATAGATTGAAGTTAGGTGTACCACGTTCGTTGATCAAATTATGGTTAAACTCTATCTTAAATTGGTAACATGGCTTTTACTTGGATAAAGTTAGTGTATATACTAGGAGATTCTCCAAAATATGATCTGACAAAAAATTATATTAGACTGGAATGGTACGTTCTCCAAAAGAAGTTATAATTTTTTTATTAAAAAAATATAGATTAACATAAGATTTCTCTACATGCAATGCATATTAAGTTTAATACGAAGGCAATTATTCCAAGGAGCTATAACCGGGAACATGAAAATAACATGGGAATGTGATCATGTATCGAATACATAACCGGGGAGCATGAGCATACAAAAAAAATGGGTTAAATAACCAAAGCATACAATAAATTTAATATGCGCATATTGTTAACGGCTGTTTTTGTCGCAGTTGCTAAGCATGCTTAATTAAGAATATTTCAACTTTCAATGTTATAATTACATGTCGTGCGAGAAAAACAGTACATTGAAAACCGCAAATTTTCCTTCGTTAACAAGTACTCATTAACAAAATTATATATAAACAGCAACAAAAAAATGTATTGAGGAAGAAATTCACAAAAACAAAAGAAGAAAGAAGGAATTTATCCCATGGCTGAATTAACCAAATTCTGTAGTTTCAGGTGGGGGCCCAAGTAGCCTGGCTTGTCCAGCAAGCAAAGAGCCGGCCCAACCCAACGGCCCACTATCTACCAATGGGTTGGCCCAATTCCTAATTTGACCAATTTGTTTTCAATTTATTTTCTTGGTGACCGTACAAAATATAGTCGACCATGTATGTGAATCGCCAGCGACCGGGTTGGGTATCTGGTCTAATAAAATACATATACATTCCCAACTATCGACCAAAGACTCAGCTTCTTTCGATGGAGCAAAGCACAACCATACGTAAAATTTATTTGTCAATATGGTTCTTTCTTTCTTTTCCGAACCGGTCTCTTATGTGCAGGGGAAATTATTAAAAAAGTTCTAAACCTATTGCACTTATGTCAATTTAGTCATGAGCCTTTCCAATGTGTCAATTGAGTCTTAAACCTTTTCACAATTTGCCAATTAAGTCTATTTGGTTAATTTTAGCTGAAAATTAATGATGTAGACGCTGACCATCCTATGTAGCCCGGTCAGCGTTAACATGGACAATTTTTATAATTTTTTTAAATTTTTAAATTTTCTCTCTTTTCCTTTTTTTTTTCTTCCAAGCCATTGTTGGCCAACAGGTGAGGGCCAACCAACCCTTGTGACCAAGTCTTCTGGCCCTTGCTGGGCTTTGTTCAAAAAAAGGAAAGAAAGAAAAAAAATTATAAATAAAATTATCCATGTCAGAGCCGGTCATTTTATGTGACAATATCGGTGTCCATGTTAGCTATTTCCGACTCGAATTGGCGGCACAATTGAAAAGTCTAGAATTGAATTGGCACAAATACAATAGGTTTATGATTTTCTCGGTAATTTTCCCCTTTATGTGCACCTAACTAGTATCCAAATTAGACCGATAACCAAACTATAAAAAGAAAAGAAAAGAAAATATTAACAAATTTAAGATAATTAATTCCGGAAAGTGTTTTCACCTTCTTAAAGTAGGAAATTTACTTTTCTAAATTTATACATTAATGATTTCCTTAATTGGAAAGTGTTTTCAGTTGACCAAATCATTTTTGGACAACTAAATGGATGAAAATCCGAAAAACAATTTCACCAAAACAAACACATAGTTAAATTGAGTCAAGTTCCCGTGCATTGTTGGATGAGATGAGCCTCACATATAAGCAATCCCTACTACATCAACTGGCCTTTTTTTCTAATGAAAAGTCATTAGGTTTATCTAGGCCCCATCAATTGACAATCGGCTTGTCCCTAAGGCTCGAATCAATGAAAAATGTTTTCCTAGTCAACGAAAAACATATATTTAAATTCAGAAAAATGATTTCTTCTTTGAAAAGGTGGAAAAACATTGTCCGAAATATGACTAGGTATAGACGTTTGGATTCGAAACTCCATTCTTGGACACAGAAACCCCAATGTTGATTCCCAAGTCCTCGGCATTTAGGACTAAGTCTTTGGCGCTTGGGCTTGGGTACATCGAGGCTGGGCCCAAGCCCCCAGTGCTCCATCTAAGTTGAGCCCGAAACCTTAGTGCTTGTGTTCGATAACCCAACACTCGAGCTCGGGTGCATAAAAGCCGTGCTCAGGTCATGATACTCGAGCTCGGGTCCCCAACGCTCAGGTTTGGGACCATGAAGGTCATGCTTGAGTCCTCAGCGCTCGAACTCAAGTCCTTAGTTATTGAAACGTTCATTCTAATAAAAAAATATTTTTTAATTGAATTTTGATTTTATTTATTTTGATTTTTTTCATTTCTTTCCTTTTCTTTTTGCTCCTTCCTCGATTGGTTGCTGACCACCGCGATTGCTGGCGACCGGCCATAGGTGAGGGACAAGCTCGCCCGAGGTCAGCGAGCTCGAGCCTCACTAGATCCGGTGAACTAGGCGAGCTTGTCCCTCGCTTGTGGCTAGTCATAGGTAGAAAGAAAAAGGATTTTTTGATAATTTTCCCCAAAGAAAATCAAATAAAGAAAAACAAACGGGGAAAAATATTTTCTAGTTCATTTTCAAATTTCAACCAAATACCAATTTCATATAGTCATTTTTTCTGGAAAATGACTTTCTGGGAAATATAATGTCACATTTTTCACAAAACAAATGAAGCCTAATGTAAGAGAAAAGAATCATGACGGCTCTCCATGGATCAAGATTACATAATGATGTAGCCGAGAAAAACGTCATAAAATTTTCAATCATATAAAAGCTTGGAAGCGTGGTTTTAACGTTTATGAGTGCCATATCAAATATGTAATGTTGCCTATTTTTCTAGGACAGAAGTATGGAGATATAAAATGGACACATAGCGACGAAGAGACTAAGAGAGATTCGAATAGATTAAAGTTAGGTATACTATCTTCGATTATCAATTTATGGTTAAACTCTTATATTAAATTGGTAAAATGACTTTTACTTGAACAAAGTTAAGATATACATACTAGGAGATTCACTAAAATATGAGGTGACAAATTTATGTTAAAGTGGAATGGTATGTGCTCCAAAAGCAGCTATAAGCTTTTTGTTTTAAAAAAAGAGAGAGAAGATCAACATGACATTTCTCTGCAATGCAATATTCAAGAAAATAATACAATGGGAAAATACGAAAGATTGAAAACTGGACAGTTCATACATGATTCCATATTAAATTATTTATGAAGGCGATTACTCCTAGAAGCTTATGCTACTGGTAGATAGGCGTGGCAAAAACCGAACCAAAAACCTTCAAAACCAAAACCGAATCGAACCAAACCGGAAATTCATGCATATCTAGTTCATGTTGCCTTTCAGCTCAGAGCAAGCACACATCCAAATGGTTTGGTTTGGTTTGGTTTTCCTAAAAATCCGAACTGAACCGTTGACATTTGGCAGGCAATAGATATTTATTTATTAAGTAAATCGAGCCTAAAACGTGAAAACAATATAGGAATAAGTTCATAAGTCAAATAGATAATAGGGAAGCACGGGCATGCCATAAATCCAATATGGGCTACGTAACTAGACCAGCAGCCTGGCCTGTCCAGCAAGCAAACAGTTAGCCCAACCCAAAAGCCCACTGTCTACCAATGGGTTGGTCCGATTCCTAATTTGACCAATTTGTTTTCAATTTATTTTCTCAGTGACCACACAAGGTATAGTCAACCGTGTACTCGAACCGCCGGCGACCGGGTTGGGTATCGGGTCCAAGAAGATGCCCAGTTTCGTTCGTGACTATACACATACATTCACAACCACCGATCAGAGACTCGGCTTCTTTCGATTAGGGGTGGAGCAAAACACAACCATACGTGAAACTTATTTGTTAGTATAGTTCTTTCTCTCTTTCTTTTTCGAACCGAATCTCTTATGTGCATCTAACTAGTATCCAAATCAAATCACTAACCAAACTACAAAGACCCTAGTGTTTCCTCGCAATCTTCTGTGTAATCTCATGCGGCGCTTGATAGCTCCCATTCGAAAATGGTAAAGCACGAAGAGCGAACCTATTAGGTCCACCGTCGATGAAAACGTACCCTAATTTTCCATCCTAACATCCTCCGCGGCCACTTGGGATGGTACTCACCCTAGGGATCACAGCTCATGTGGATTTGGGCAATTGTACACGCAATGGCCGACCTAAAACAGGCTTTTAGCGTACAGCCAAAACCATGAAAATCACAAAAGCCCTTTCGTTTTCCGGTCAAGTGGCTAAGAGCCTGTCCAGTTGGCCTTTAATTTGAACTTTGAAGCGTTCATGAACACAGCCTGTCAAGTTGTCCATTCCAATTTCCATCACTAGAGATTCAGTCCCGAGCTTTTCTTGGTTCTTTGCATAATTCCCATTATTAATTGGCTGATCATGATATGATGGAACTCATTTGCTGTTTCCGCAAATGAAACCATGCTCAACTTCTTCAAATAGGAGCCACAGTACATACAACGCCAACGGATTAACAGGGGTTGCAAGATGCTATCGAATCGCAAATTGGTCATAGGATGTGCACGGCAAACATGATCACGAAACGTATGCGAAACGATCACATCGAACCATGTCGAAAGCAAATCCTCCTCCCCAGACCACAACCGACTACACATTCCTTTTCCCCCATCACCACCATCGCTGCCACCCGTTTCAGACCGCTTCGGGGATGCTCCCTCCTTGGCTCTCAGTGTCTGACTTACCTCGCTCTCTATTGATCTTCCCTCCTCCCTCAGATCACAACGTTACAAAGAAGCAAATTCAGAATCGGATTCATCCGGCCGACAAAACATGCGGTGTCCATCGTTTAGAGCCAAGAGCCAAGTGTCGAGTGGCGAAAGACAAAATGTCTCTTCCTGTTCCTCCAAAGAAGAGACGTGCCCGCGACCAATTTGTCTTTGGGAAGTTGGAGGTGGTAACTGGGACAGGCTGCGTCTCGGAGAGGCTCTATGGAGAGGAACACCTACGAGGCACGCGCAGTGAGTCGCCCAAATTCAAAGTTAGGATCTTGGATGTCCCGTGAAATATCGACGCAAACGGATCGTGGCCATTAAAATGCGCTGGGATGGTTCGTGAACGTAAGCGCTTACGTTCACGGTCCATCACTTTCCTTATCCTTATTGTTTTACCCCCAATACCCCGAGATTCCCAGCTTCCGCGAAACGTTGTCGGCTGTGCAGTGGTCGGTGTGGACCAAAAAGGGGCACCGGACTGGTACCGGGTCAGCCAATTTAACCCGAACCAACACCAACCCCTCCCTCTCCGCCCCCACCCCCCCCAAAAAAAAGAAAAAAAAAAGGGCACCGGTCCGGTGCGGCTCAGTCGATTCGACCGGGAAAAGGTCTGCCTTTCTAAAAGAAATAGTTTCGATTGGTTCAACAGGTTGGAATGGATACACGTAATATTTGGCAAAAAGATGATGGTGGGACCCACAAGTATGAGTTTCTGATCTTACTTACCCCTCTTTCCCTCCCCCCCTCCATCATCTTTTTTGATTTCTTAATTAGTAGCCAATAGAGCAAGAGCGATGTCGTGAGGAGGACTTCTAGGAATTGGGTTTCTTGTTATGGTTTGAGGTTGCGTCATTCAGATGGAAGAACGGCTGTGTTATTCCCCATCTTGATAGGTTTTGGGGTGTGACAATGCATAGTACCGATCTAGCTTAATTTTCAAAACGGTATTGAAAACACCGTCTCATCAGTCACTAAATTCGCAGCCCCAAACCTTGACTTGGGTAGACTGGGATTCGAGAATTTCTATTTTTCTTAGGGAATCATGTGTACTTCTTTTTTATTTTTTTTGGTGTAGGTCATTTTGGGGATTATTTCTATTTCCTTCTTTATATCCAATCTATAAACCGACCCAAATGAGCATAATTCACGCGCCCATAACATATACAAATTAGGAGTACAATTCATGCACATGCACCAGTGCTTTGGTGCGCGAAAATTTATTGAATAATTACAGGCTGCTTTAGCGCAATTAAATCCATCCGCCGGATCATTTGGTTCTCACGTGAAACTCACGTGATTTAATAATTTATATGCGTGGAGCTCACGTGTATCGAGAACATGTACCGTAACAGCATTGTTTTAGACGGTTGATAATGAACTATCATACAAGGAAAACAGAAGAAAGAAGGAGCGGAGGAGGAGGAAGCAAATTCCAAATCTGCGAGCAGGCTGGCCTAAACGAAACTAAACCTAGTTTTCGCATGGAACACATGACAAGGTTGACCGGCTGCCGCCGATTCACTAATCCTGCTGTAAGTTTGACCCACGAAATGGACCGTCACTGATTCGGTCAATGGACCAAACCGATCGGTTGGACTGCGCCAACAAGCATACCGATTCATATCCACTGGTCATCTACATGACCCGATATGACATTCTGTTCCCGAAGCCGCCCACGAAACGAAATCCCACGAAATGTTTTTCCTTTTTAGCTAGCAGAAAGATAAAACCGATGTAGTTCGACGTGCCCCGTCCCTTCGTTTTCAATGCGACAGACGCAGTTGTTGACCCCTGACACGACATTTCTACGAACGCTGTTCAGATGGACCAATAGATTTTATCCTCTTCGAGGGCCAAACTTGCAAGTATACACATCCACTAAACAAGAGTATCCAATCGCAATCCAGATACTTGGAGTGCGCGAGTGGGGCAGGCTTGACCACGCGAAAGCAGCAAGAAATCACATGTTTGTGTTCGGTGATTTCGCGAGCACGACGACCTTAAACTGCGGCCCTTGAAAGCTTCCAAGGGGCAAGATTCGTAAAGGAGAAGGGCCGCTTGCGGAACCTTTTGGTCAATTTGGCTTTTGCGGAAGAATTTGGAGCTTCCCATTCGAAACCTTTCCCCGAAACCACAAGCCGGATCCTCATGCGAAACTTCGACGATGCCGATGGTTACGATTAAACAAACATTTTGGACGGAGACTTAACGATGGCGACGACGGGGATCAAACGTGGAGGACGGGTCCTGATCAGGTCATTAAGCACTTGTTTAGCAGAAGGGATTGGCTAGGCAAGCTTGCTTTTGTTTGTGGTCATTGTGGTTTTGTCGTTTTTTGGATTGCGTTGTTTAAACGAAAGCAAACGTATATCTCTAAGTTTGCAATTAGTTTTGAGCTTTTTCACGGCTTCTGTTCGGGCCTAGAGTTGTATGCCGCTCTTGGTCTTGGCCTTAGCTTTCGGAATCGACGTTTGCGATTGTTTAGGAGCGCCGGAACGCGTGCTCCGGAAGCACTCGGTACTTGCTCTCGTTGAGCATGGGTGGCTCGAGAAATAGTGCATCTCGCGATTTGGATTAATGTCGGAACGGGTTTGTTCCAAGGAAAGGAAAACTAGATAAAGCGATGAAGAACGTACATATCCGTGATGTAGCAACGTGAGTGAAAAAGTCATTACCGAAATTTATAGAAAAGAAAAATTATCAGCACATTTGCAAAATTGCCAACTACATCTAAGAATCAAGATTTCAGTTAATTAGATTGAGCAAGAGTTTGTAATGGTACTTTTAACAGAGTGATTGTAAAGATTGACCTACCAAGATAGGCCACCAAAATTGATTTGGAGATGCTCCTTTTCCTTCCTTTCATAATCCGCATTCATCTCAGAAAAAAATGGGTCAATGACGATTAATGACACTGATCACGAGAGCTCCTGCCATCTAGAAATCGGCAAGAGCACGGAAAATTTGACCATTCAATACCGTCAATTTAGTGTATGGTGGGACGTCAAAACATTATTATGAGTCGGTTACTCAGATCATAGTCCCACAAAATACCGGCCCAAAAGAATGATATTCAGTCCCATACGATAGATCTTTTGGGAAAAATTACCTAATTGATTTTAAACCTATTGTACAAATATCAATTTAATTTATAACTTTATGATTATATCAATTTAGTCTTATCTTTACATGAAATTTCAATATAGTTCTTACAATCAATTTTTGTCAATGGAATTGACGAATTCATTTGCCTTATAATTGAGGCTTATGAAATACTTTTCTCGGATAAAAAAAAAAATTCGGTTTGTAAAGCATTCTGTCCTCAAAAGCCTTCCGACTAAGTAGCATTATTTATAGATATTGAGTAGCACATATATATATTTGTGTATATTATGTATCAAAGAAATAAATCGAGCGAATTTCATTATATTTGTGCACCTTTTTTCTAACGCTAAATGACAGCTCATCTCAACTCCTTTCGAATTCGATTGGACGATGGTGGGAACATTAATTATGCCATAGTGATTAAAGTATGAGATACGTAGGAATGACATGCTCCAATTAGTTAGTGACTAGGATTACACCATGATGTGATGTTGATGTGTTTTCCTTTGTCTTTTGACAGCTTGAGCAAATTCTAAGAGTGATGGATGAACTTGAGCTGTCTACGTGCGTACCTGTCAATTTGTAAGATGAAGACTAGTGATATTTAAAATGAGCAAATGTCAAATTTAACCCCTAATAACGCGAGATACAACTTTAAAATAGAAGTAAATCGACGATAGATATGCTTTTTATGGATGATCAATTTGTCAAAGCAACGGATAAAATTGATGCTCGGGACATTTATAAGGGATGTCATCAGCGAAAATACAAACGATTTTAGGTAACTGACAGATGTTACGTTATAAAGAAGTTTAGATCGGTTAATTAACATGCTTATCGAGGCATGATCTTAAAAGCAATATACAAGGTAGGCAATGGAATATATTCCAATCTTAGTAAACATATAAAGAGTGTGCACTTTGCCTGCGTTTTGATGGTTCAATGAGACCATTACTCCAACACTCTTGACATATAAATCGATTATACTAAGCACTTGACGTGTTCCGCATTATAATTGTTGGATCTTATTTAATGAAAAGAAGAATATCTTAACGAATATACGTATATGCCCATTAGCTTCCTTTTGATTGTTCAATTACATCATTCTTCCACCCGTTTATTTTTTCTAAAAAAATAAAATTATCACTAAGAACGAATTTAGTCCGACATTGATGATAGTCACTTGCACTTAAAAAGAACTAATGCATGCTTAGCGTGTGTGTGCCGTACTTTATTTCGGGATAATTGCTCAAAACTCCCGTGATCTTTGGCTTCGCTGTGAAAACGTTCCCGAATTTCAAAACCTTAAAGAACACTCCATCGATTTTAGTATAGTTCAACGATTGTCTCCCGGTTTTCGAAAAGTTGCATGTTACCAGCATAAATTTTGAGTTTTGTTGCGGTCGTCAATTAATATGTCTGTATTACCCAAGTGTTACGCGAAAGTGGAACCGGTCAATTTTTTAACCAATATAACCTAATATTAGATGGTTAATGAAATTGAAAAAAAAAATTGAATATAGAGGATTAAGAAAATTTCGTAGATGTTGTTTCGATAAAAAGAAGACGACTTAATTCATTTTTAAGTAATATCTAACGGGAATCTAAAAATTAAAAAAAAATTAAATCCCGCGATTGGAATAAAAAATAAATAAATAAAAAAGACAAACGAGTCCCGAGACAAATCTCGCGTCAGCAGCTGTCTGCTTGTTTTGGTCGCTCGCATTATCTTCTGGGCACGAGAAGAGACAATCGTCTTAAATTCGGCTTTATTCTTGGCCAACAAAAATTCGACCTTGATCAAAACAACTGAGCAACGAAAAAAACCAAGACAACAGAAAAATAAGAAAAAAGAAAAAGAAAATAGAACCTTGTCGAGAAGCATACGGATGCGAGCCCATCGAATTTCTTATTACCCAGAAAAGCAAATATCCAACTTCGCTTCTCCCAAGAGAAAGTGGTAAAAGCTAAAACCAGCCACTTATTAACTCTCGTGGGCCGTACTTTACGCCGAAAAGGCAAAAGTCAATGGGTCCCACGTGACCGCGCGTCACTAGGCAGGCCCACACACAACCCGCGACCCAACCCCGTGCACTATCACCTGGTTGACACATATGAGCCCGCTCCATATCGGCCGCTGAATAGAGGCGCGTCCGATATGAGTAAAAAACTTTTCACAAATGACATCATGAGTATCTCGTGCGCTTGGTCTGTTTGAGCCCGGCCCATTCCATCCGCCCCTCGTTGAAAATTCTCGTCGGTGCTCGAGGTCAGGGTCAACGACGGGCACCAAATATCCTGGCAATCAAGTGAAAATCCATATACATGTCTGTGTAATCAAGCGGCGCGATTGATTTAGTTCATGTAATTACGATACTCGATCGATACCAACATTTCTCGATCAGCTCCCGGTTCAGAAAATTTTCGAGAAATCCCTACTCGAGAAGAATTTCCCTTTTCCTGATCCGAGGCCGGCTCAGGTAGGTAAACGATCGCAACCGTTGATTTTGCGGATCCCGGTCCGCCGCCTCCCCCTCCTTCCCCTCCTCCTCCTCCTCCTCGCACAAATCCCTCTCCCGGAGCTGTCATCAGAGCGCGTCCACGTGGCGCCGGGACCGACACGGGATACGCGAAAGCAAAAGTCGGCGGGGCTCCCGAAGACACACGGTGCCTTCCGCTCCGCCACGTGGCTCCCCCGGGCAGGCGGGCCCCGCCCCCTCAGTCGCCGCCTTCACCGAACCCCGCGTCGGCCGCGAGCCTCGCCTCGAACTCATCTCCCTATAAACGTACGCCAAACCCTCCCCGCTCTCTCCCTCCCCATCGAACGCTCGTTTCCGTCCTTCCTTCTTCCTCCTTCGTCTCCTCCGTTCGTGCGAGTCCGTTCCCGTTGATCTCCGCGTCCAGCCTCGCCACAGCGATCGCCCACCGGGTTTGTTATCTGGCGATGGAGAAGCACACGCTCACGGGCCTGCTGGCGAAGGCGGCGTCGGAATTCCCCGGCCGGAGGGCCGTCTCCTCCGCCGCCTGCGGGAATCTCGACCTGACGCACGCGCGGCTGCGGGAGCTCGTCGACCACGCCGCCGCCCTCCTCGCCGCCTCCGGCGTCGGCCCCGGGGACGTCGTCGCGCTCACCTTCCCCAACACCGTCGAGGTATGTCCCGATCGCCGTGCATGCCCTCTTTCGGGTGCGAGTCTCCGTTTGCGCGGTGGGTGTGAATCTCGGACGAGAGAAAGATTTCCTGACGACGGCGTTTGGATTCGAAAAAAACACACGCAACATCTCTGGAAGATCGCGATGGCGATGACTTCCTGATGATGATGAGTCGATCGTTTTGTGAAGGATCGACTGTGCTGAGGCGTGAAAAGAAGATGGTTCTTTAATGCTTTGCGGTTCTTCGAGAACAGAGCAACGGGAATGGCGTCGATTTCCATAAAAGGGGATGGATGGTTTTGATTGAATCGAACACTGACCACCTATTTGTCTGCATGTTCTGAAAACATGCGTGCGTGCGTGGGTCGATCTCCGTCGCCGCACGGCGATTAGTCTGTTACTTTCTTTGGTCGGATTGGTATGTTGGTTTGCTGATTGGGAATGCGTGCTTGTCCTGCAGTTTGTGATCATGTTTCTGGCGGTGATCCGATGCCGGGCCACGGCGGCTCCGCTCAACTCCGCCTACACGGCCGAGGAGTTCGAGTTCTACCTCTCCGATTCGGAATCGAAGCTCCTACTGACAGGACATGAAGGAAACCAGCCAGCTCAATCCGCCGCTTCCAAGCTCAACATCCCCCACGTTACCGCCAAGCTTCACTCGGCAGATTCCAGAATCACTCTCTCTTCGACTAACGTAGAGCCGAGCCTCGACGCGATGTCCAAGGTCGTCAACGATCCGTCGGATGTTGCTCTGTTCTTGCACACCTCCGGCACCACGAGTCGCCCCAAAGGCGTACCGCTAACCCAGCTCAATTTGGCTTCGTCGGTTCAGAACATCAAGTCGGTGTACAAACTAACGGAGTCGGATTCTACCGTGATTGTGCTTCCGTTGTTCCATGTGCACGGGTTGGTTGCTGGATTGTTGAGTTCTTTAGTAGCCGGAGCTGCAGTGGCCCTCCCGGCAGCTGGTAGGTTCTCGGCGTCCACATTTTGGGCGGATATGGTTTCATACAATGCCACGTGGTACACAGCAGTCCCTACAATCCACCAGATCATCCTGGACCGCCACCTCAGCAAGCCAGAGCCGGCTTACCCGAGGCTGCGATTCATAAGGAGCTGCAGCGCGTCACTCGCGCCCGCTATCCTAGATCGGCTCGAGGAGGCATTTGATGCACCCGTGCTCGAGGCTTATGCAATGACGGAGGCTACTCACCTGATGGCTTCGAACCCCTTGCCCGAAGATGGCGAGCATAAGCCCGGGTCAGTCGGGAGACCCGTGGGGCAGGAGATGGCGGTTTTGGACGAGCACGGGGCCATACAGGCGGCAGGCATGAGCGGCGAAGTGTGCATAAGGGGACCAAACGTGACCAAGGGTTATAAGAATAATCCAGAGGCAAATAAGCAGGCCTTCCAGTTTGGGTGGTTTCATACGGGTGATCTTGGGTTTATGGATTCGGATGGGTACTTGCATTTGGTCGGTCGGATCAAGGAACTCATCAACCGCGGAGGTAACTTGATTGGAGTTTCAAAATATGGCCAATTATGTTTGCTATAACGGCATTTCAAAAGTAGCTTCGATAGATTCTTTGTTGTGGCCAGTGTGGTGAACTTTGGTTATGCTTTGCAGGAGAGAAGATATCCCCAGTTGAAGTCGATGCTGTGCTTCTGGCACATCCAGATATTGCCCAAGCAGTTGCCTTCGGAGTCCCAGATGATAAGTATGGCGAAGAGGTAAACAAACCGTTCATTCTTCACATTTCTGTTGCCTAGCGTTTCTCATCAAGAATGAGCTCTTTCTGTTTGTCAATTTCCTGAGCGATTGAATATCTCTTGAGACGGCAGTCGGAATTTAGATGACTAAAAAGTACATTTCGTGCACTAGCTTTGAAAACAAAAGTGAAACCTCTTAGCCAAATAATTGCAATGATCAACGTCCCGGTTGGTTCCTGTGCAGATAAATTGTGCCGTGATTCGGAGGGAAGGTACCAAGGTACCAGAGCAGGATGTGATCCAGTACTGCAGGAAGAACCTCGCAGGCTTCAAGGTCCCGAAGAAGGTTTTCCTCACGGACTCCTTCCCGAAAACTGCTTCTGGGAAGATCCAGCGGCGGATCGTGGCAGAGCATTTCCTCGCGCAGATCTCAACCGCCAAAGTCCCCAAGTTCGGTGCTTGATCATCTCCTCAAGAGCGCAGGAGTCTTGGGTTGGTCTTCATTTTCAGTACCAAATATCAAGTAGGTCGGTCCCAAACTCTGAGAAAAACTAAGCATAGGGGTTACCTTTTAGTCCGTCTCTATATTGTTAACCGGCATTATCTCTTTACTGATCGCCGGTGGTTTAATGGAATTTGCATTCGTTCCTTGTACATACGTATTGGTATCAATAAAGAGAAAAACAACGTTCATGTTCTGAGGAACTTCTGCACGACAAGTCCATAGCATCGCATACATCTTTGGTCTGAAGTCTTTTCACGCAACCGCGTGCATTTGAAGCGACGGATCCGGAAGCAAGAGCTTCCGGCTTGACTGTCGCGCAATCGTTGAACCTACCCCGCAAAGGCGAGCAACAGGTCACATTTTGCGTACGCAGAACCGCGCATTCTGCACATATGAAGCGACGGATCATCCGAGCATCGGAATGTTTTGCGCATTCTACGCATATGAAGCGACGGATCATCCAAGCATCGGAATTGTTGAATTTTGGTAAAGTAGTCACAAAGAAGGACGCAAGATTAAGATTTATGAGGTTCGGCGATGTGCCTACGTCCTCGGGCAAAAAACTCTCTTATTTTTTTCTTGAGAGATCTGTTGCCATTATTCTGCAAATATACACTAGGGATTCTCTAGCAAAGGAAACAAGCAAACCCAAAAATATGAAAATAATCAAAATATAGATTTGCCTATAACAGATTTGCCTACAATCTCTCCTTTCCTTTGAATAAGAAAAAATGCAAATCTCGCAAATCTTGCCAATACTTCCCCTCAAATTGGAGCGAAGACATTGTCTAAGGTCAACTTGTTCACCATATCTTGAAATACTCCCTTGGATAAAGCTTTGGTGAAGACATCCGCAAATTGATCCTTATTACGAATATATGGCGTTTCTATTGTCTTGTCTTGAACCTTTTCCCTTACAAAGTGACAATCGACCTCTATGTGTTTGGTCCTCTCATGGAAGACTAGATTTGAAGTAATATGTGTTGCTGCCTGATTATCACAGAATAGCTTCATAGGTTTAGACATGGCATCACGACCCAATTCTTGAAGTAATAAACGGAGCCATATGATCTCACTAGTGGCAGCAGCCATGGCTCGGTACTCAGCTTCTGCACTAGATCTAGCCACAACTGTTTGCTTCTTGCTTTTCCAGATAACAATATTTCCACCAACAAAGATACAAAAACCCGTGGTAGATTTTGTATTCATAGGATTACCAGCCCAATCAGCATCAGTAAAACCCACAATCTTTGTATTACCATTATTTTTCAACAATATTCCTCTTCCCGGGGAAGCTTTTAGATATTGAAGGAGCTGGTTTATCAATTCCATATGCCCTTGTGTAGGTTTTTGCATAAATTGGCTTACATAGCTAACATAATAAGCAATGTTAGGCCTAGTAATGGTTAGGTAAATCAATCTCCCTACCATACGTTGAAATTGTCCAATATCCTCTAATGGTGTTTCATTGGACACAGTCTTATTGTTGTAATCCATAGGAGTGCTAGCAGGTTTAATGCCCAACTTACCTATCTCCTTCAGCAGATCTAAGACATATTTCCTTTGAGTTAGGAATAGACCTTTGTCAGAACTTGCTACCTCTATGCCCAAAAAATACCTCAATTTTTCAAGGTCTTTAATGTCAAATTCCTTGCTCAACATTTGTTTAAGCTCTGCAATACCTGTGAAGTTACCGCTAGTAATGATAAGATCATCAACATAAATGAGAATGACAACAATACCTTCACCAACTGCTTTAGTAAACATTGAAGAGTCTATTGAGCTCCTTTTGAAACCAAATCTAATGAGTGCAGAACTCAATTTGCCATACCATGCTCTAGGCGACTGCTTAAGACCATATATTGCTTTCTTTAATTTGCAAACCATTCCCTTATCATTCTCTAAGAAATGTCGAGGAGGGACATCCATATAGACCTCTTCCTCCAGATCTCCTTGGAGGAATGCATTCTTCATATCCATCTGAAACAACGGCCAATCACAGTTAACTGCCAAAGATAAAAGGACACGAACAGTATTCATTTTCACTATAGGAGCAAATGTTTCCTTGTAGTATATCCCATAGGTTTGAGTATACCCTTTTGCAACAAGTTGAGCTTTGTACCTCTCAACTGACCTATCACTGTTATATTTGATCTTGTAAATCCACCGACAACCAACTGTCTTCTTCCCATTTGGCAATTTAACAAGTTCCCAAGTACTGTTACGGGCCAATGCCTAAAGCTCATCTTTCATGGCATTCACCCACACACTATTTTTACAAGTTTCCAAGAAGGTATTGGGCTCATGTTGATTTTCAATAACAGACAAGAAACTTAAATACTTATGAGAAATTCAATCATACCCAATAAAATCTTGAATGGGATGCTGAGTAGTATAATATGTTGAAAAGTCACGGAGCCGCGTTGAAGGCCTTGGAATGCACGATGATTTGCGAATTGTAGCTGAGATAATAGGTGTCGTATCTGCTAGAATCTGTTGCATTGTCAGTTCCAACTTCCAAATCAGCCGCAACTTGAACAGGAGCAGTGTCGACATCTTCTATATTCATGGGTTGATTCCCTTGAATAGCCGCTATTGGAATTTCCTCTTGGTCGAACATTGAAGGCTCGATAGGTAGGACAGGAAGCAAAAATTCATAATAGTCATCTTGCTCCCTTGAATTTAATTCTTAGCAAAAAACATGTTAGTCTCATCAAAGACAACATCACGAGAAATATAAACACGTCTAGTACTTGGTTCATAGCATTTATATTCCTTCTTGACATTTGAGTGTCCCAAGAAAACACACTTTCGAGCACGCGGATCTAGCTTGTCACCAGATTGAGAATGCACATAACACACGCATCCGAAATTTCTCAGGTGAGAGATACCAAATTTTCGGCTATACAGACTTTTAACTGGAACCTTATATTCCAACACCTTACTAGGCAAACGGTTGATTAAATAACAGCTGGTAAGGACTACATCTGCCCAATATGTCTTAGGTAAATTTCCTGAGAATAATAATGCTCGGGTAACTTCAAGTAGATGCCTATTTTTCCTTTCTGCAATTCCATTTTGCTGTGAAGTTCCCACGCAGGAGGTCTGATGAATGATTCCCATGTCATGCAAGAACACTTGAAAAGCTTGATTGGTATATTCAGTTCCATTGTTTGTACGAAGAATCTTTACTGTAGTGTTAAATTGATTCTTCACCATATTGCAAAAATCTTGAAACATAGTCAGAACTTCACTTTTGGATTTAAGCAAATAGAGCCATGTAGCTCGAGATTTATCATCAATAAACGTAACAAAATACTTGAACCCCTCCTTAGAGTCAATAGGAGAAGCTCCCAAACATCTGAGTGAACTAAATAAAATAACTGTTCTTATTTATGTGTGCTATGTGGAAAAGGTAACCTATGCTACTTAGCATAATGACAATGATCACATCAATTGGAATCATAACTTAAAGTCATATCAAGAGCATGTAACACCCGGTCAGAGGGATGACCCAAACGCCAATGCCACAATCGGGATGTGTCAACAGTCTTCCTTTGAGCCATCAAAACTTTGTTGTTGAAGTTCACCATATACAGCCCATTTTGCAACTGCCCTTCACCAATCATTCTCTTCGTGGTTCGATCTTGGAAGAAAACCTTTTGAGGAGTAAAAATAGCATTGCAATTCCACTGGTTAGTGCATTTCCTAACTGACAATAAATTTGAGGATAATTCGGGTACCAATAAAGCTTCAGAGTTATGTGAGAAAAATTTAATTTGTCCAACACCCCTAGTTGGAACCTGCCCACCATTAGCAATAGTAATAGGAGGATATGACACATCTGAAGTAATATGGGATAGCAAGTTTTGAGAACTACACATGTGGTCTGTAGCCCCAGAATCAACAATAATTTGAGTTGTGGATATAGCTGAGTAAGCATGAACATTACCATATGTCATAGCCAAATTTCCAATTTCAGTGCCGGAGGCATTTGTTCCATTGCCATGTATCTGAAGTAATTGCTGAACTTGTTGAGATAAAACCTCTAACTTGGATTGAAAATCATTTGGAGTTTCTTGGACTGCCACCTTAGCTTCTGCGTCCCTGTCTTTGGAAAGACGCAAATGCGGATGAAGGGCCCAGCACCTCTCTTTGGAATGGCCATCACGATTGCAATGGTCACAATGAAACCGTACTGGTTTCTTGAACTTTCCTTTGGCAAACCGAGCAGTGGAGTCTCCTTGCTTCATGTTGATGGCACTATGGGAAGATTGTTCACCGAGTTCTCCTGATGTAATAGGGGCCAAAGGCATGACCCGTCTCCTTGTTTCCTCACTTTGGATTATGGCACAAACTTCATTGAAAGTAGGCAATTCAGAACTCATAAGAATTTGACGTTTGGTGTCCTCAAACTCGGGTCTGATACTTGCTAACAGCTGAAAGATTTTATCTTGTTCTTCTTGATTGACATAATCCATCACATTCTGAGTCGTAGGTCTATACTGACGAAGCTCATCCCATTGCTTCTTCATTTTTCCCAGGTGTTCAGTGAAAGATTGTATTGCGCCTTGCTTAGAACAAGCAAGTCCTTGCTGCAACTCAAAGATTTGGGATGCATTTATGGATTGACCATTCATCTCGTATATCGAATCCCATAACGCCTTTGCAGACTCTGAATATGCAAATATCTCGTAGATCTCCGGTTCTATGGAATTGAATATCCAAGACATTACACAGTGATCATTGGCTTGCCTTTCCTCAAAGGAGGGATCTGACTCTTGAGGAATTTTTGTTCGACCAGTGATGTGGCCCAACCGAGATCATCCACCAAGTGCAATGGTGACGGCTTGGGACCAGGGTAGAAAGTTCCTCCCATTCAGTAACAAGGATGTGAGTCGCTGACTGTGTGCCTCCTGCACAACGGTCCTCGATGACCTCGTCACCGCAACGGTCTTCTCTTTATCACCCATAACGCAGAGCAAGCAAAAAAGGGAATTGCAGAGATGACAAAAGACGAGCAAAAAGAAATTCGATTCAGTACTCACAGGGATCGTTGATCTGAAACCTGCTCTGATACCGTGTTGAATTTTGGTAAAGTAGTCACAAAGAGGGACACAAGATTTACGAGGTTCGGCAATGTGCCTACGTCCTCGGGCAAAAAACTCTCTTATTTTTTTCTTGAGAGATCTGTTGCCATTAATATGGAAATATACACTAGGGATGCTCTAACAAAGGAAACAAGCAAACCCAAGAATATGAAAACAATCAAAATATAGATTTGCCCATAGCAGATTTGCCTACAATCTCTCACTACAAAAAAATAAGTTTTTTCTGACGAAATTTCCAACGAAAAATGCTGAAAAATTCGTTGGAAAACGAATTTTCAATGAATTTTCTAACGAAAAAAAATTCGTGGGTAATTCGTCATCGGAAAATTTTCCAATGAAAAATTTGAATTTTCGTTGGAAATTTGCGACGAAAATTTTTTCGTCGGAAATTTCGTTGGAAATTTTGTCGGTAAATTAGTGGCTAAATTCCTTGGAATTTTCGTTGGAAAATTCGTCGCTAATTATTCGTTGGAAAAATCGTGTCAAAATTCTTTGGTAATTATCAGTGGGTAAATTCGTGAGTAATTTCTTTGGAAATTTCGTTGCAAATTTTGTCGTTAATAATTCGTTGGAAAAGTCGTGGAAAAATTCATCGGTAATAATTGCTCGTAAAAATCGTGGGAAACAGAATTTCCAACAAAAAAAAATTCGTTGGAAATTAAGTGCGGGAAAATTTTTGGGACAACAAAATCGTTTAAATTTGCGACAAAAATGGAGTCGTGGCAAATTCGTTGATAAATTTCCAACAAAATCGTTGGAAATGTCGTTGGAAATCCTTTAAATGTCCGAAAAAAAATTAATTTTCATTGTTAATTTCCGACAAAAAAGAAATTCGTCACTAAGTTTGTTGGAGAAATAGTTGGAAATTTCGTTGGAAATTTCGTTGGAAAAATTTCGTTGGAAAATTCGTTGGAAATATTTCGTTGGAAATATTTCGTTAGAAAATTCGTTGGAAATGTTTTAGTTGGAAAATTCGTTAGAAATATTTCGTTGAAAAATTCGTTGGAAAAATTTCGTTGGAAAATTCGTTACAAATTTTTTTTTGGAAAATTCGTTGCAAATATTTCGTTGGAAAATTCGTCGCAAACCATCAATAATTCGTTGCAAATTATGTCATTAATTGGTCGTTACAAAATTCATCCGTAATTATTCGTGCAAAAAGTCGTTCCTAATTTGCAGCAATATTTTTTTTGTTGCTAAATTGCGACGAATTTTGTTTTGGAACAACTTCTATTTGAAATCTAATTAGATATGCAATATTAATTTCTTCAATGCATATAAGTTTCAAAGTCTTACATGATGGTATTAAATATTCAATCTCATAATACATAGAGTAAGCAAGAATGAACATCAAATAATACATTGAAAGGACCGGGAATAACCATAAGACATTGGCAGCTTCAGTACTAAGCATGACATCAGGAACAGTCAACTGTATCAACACCTGATGAAATAGGGAAACAAAAATAAAGATAAGAAATTTGTCCAAAATATAAAAAAAACATTTATGCATTGACGTAGAACTAGCTATAAAAAAATGTTTTTACCTAAGGGGGACTGACAATAAAATTACCAGCTAATCATCATCAGCATCATCACCAATCGCCGCATCATGGTGTGGCTCATCAATATGCCCATGACCGACTACATTAACAGGAGGTACTGAAGGAACGTCATTGCGATCGATGTCGAGGTGTCGCATAATATATTGCATTTGTGATTGCATCACTCTTATTTGTTCATCCTTCTGTCCAAGTAAATACTTCATTTCTTCGTCCTTCTGTATAAGCAATTGTTTGAGTTGGCACAATTCTTGAGTCATGTGCTCCTCATGTCGTGTCCTCCTTGCAGCAGCCACATTTGAGGATAAAAATGCAGCAGCCTTCGTTTTGAACATCCTTGATAAGGATCCCATCCCAAATATTTTTTCTCCTTTCATCCCACTCGCTGCCTCCACCCATAATGCCACACTGTCAACCGAGGGCTCAGACACAGTAACACCATCACCACCACCGCCATCATCACCACAACCAGAACCACTAGCCGTACTTATTAAAAGTTGATCATATTTTTCCTATATTAACAGTATAGATAAAAATAAAATAAATTCGTATATATTACCATAAATATAAAAAACGTGCATGATTTTTATTCTAATTTCGATAAAGTCCAAACTATAACCTTCCATTCCTTAGTAGCTTTTGCCTGATTGCCAGTCCATGTTTTATCCTTTTTTCTGAAATGCGCGTTCAAATGTAGCTGTAAATGTGGGTTCTGTTCTCAATTCATCTGCCTACAAAAATTTAACAAAAATTAGTCACCATTGAATTAAATAAACTTACAAGTTTAAACAAACTTACCATTTTTCTTCTATGTTCGTCGATGCTAACAGAGCCCCCAGCATATGTGGCTGACGCATACCCATCACTAGAACTAGAAGCTCGATTCTTCATGTTTTGTTCACACCTTTTCTTATATTTGTCAGTTTCCCAAGTTCTCGTAATTTCTATCCAATTGTCAGATGTAATAAAATCCGGCTTTTCTTTTGTTCTCTTGGCTTTATTTATCACATAACGCATGTGATCACCGACTTTCTTCTTAAAAATTCTTCTAATATCAGCCTATTCCATTTCATCCCATGTAAACTTATGCTACAATCAATAGCAAAAGTAACGGAAATTAATTATAATGGTCACATGTGAGATATCCCTTACAATGCACCAAATAATTTGTGACAAATTTCATTATTGACCATCAGTATGCTACACCGAACTTACGTTATGAGAAAATGAATAAAAAAAACACTAACCTTGAACTCATTCCACCACAAAGTTTTTATTTCTTTATGAGCACTGCTGAAAGTTGAAAACTGCCTTATCCAACAGTTATTGACTATTTTATTAAGTTCCCTCACAACATGCGTAGAATCCGTAAATCTGAAAACATGTTATAACAATATAGAATAAGACAATCAAGCATATGGAAATTTCGAAACATGGACACTTTTATTTACATCCATAATTTAAATATACATACAAAAATGAATTACTTACGAATCTCCGCATGGGGATATAAGGAATCGGTTCTTTTCTTCCTCATTTGAGTATTGCATTGATGAAGCAGGTGGCACCAAAGGAGATGGAACTGAAGTAAAATCAGTTTGCATGTCCCCCGATTCTTCCTGAATATGTTGCTGCGGGTTGAAGGATGGGCCAATGTGTTCGTATTGTCCCTGCACAAATGGTAGAACAGGGTTCGATGACAGGGTGGGGGAAGGAGATAGGGCCGGGGACGAGGATGATGAAGCGGAGGGGCCTGGTCTTCTTTGTGAACCCCCACCCCGCATGTGACCTCCTCAATTATGCTGACAATTAGTGAAAAGGTTAGACAAATATTACAAAAAATATGAATAGGTATTAGGAACAAAAAATGAAATCATTTTCCTTACCATTTTGTATTAGATAATAAGAAATAATTTTAAGAAATTGAAGCTAATAGAGTACCGTCTCTGATAAATAGCCCAGTCATTGGTCATCGTCGGAAGAACCTATTATAATTTAGTTCACATTAGATGCCACTAAATTGTATAATGAAGCATATTTAATTTGCAAAACAAATAACAAGTCTGAATAAAAATTATAATTGCATCCGCGACCCCCCCACCTGACCGGATTTCGGCGGCGAGATTCTGACCGCCGGAATCCGGCAGGCGCATTCCGGTGGCCGCCACCCCACTCGGCCGGATTTCGGTTGCGAAACGCCCCCCGGAATCTGGCCGCCAACACCCCCTGTCGGATTCCGGCTGCCAACCCCCCGGCCACAGCCCCCCACCTGCGTGGCTGCGCGCCCCTCCCCCGGCGGTGACCCCCTCGAGCGGCGACCCCTCCCGCCCTCTCGGCTGCAACCCTCCCCCCCGCGCGACCGCAACCCCCCCACCCCCGCCGCAACAGCTCCCCTGACCGCACACCCCCCCTCCCCCGTGCGCAGCGACGGCATCGTCGGCCAACGCGGGCGTTGCGACCTCCCCTGAAGGACTGCTAGCGTTCGCACACTATCCGTATGCTCGCAGTTAAGCGACCCCCCCTCCCCCGGCCACACAACCGCCGCCCCCCCCTGTGGCCGCGAAACCCCCTCCCCCGGCCGCGACCCCCCCTTTGTGCTGCCGTCGCCTATGAAACCCCCCGGCCGAGAAAAGGACCGTGAACGGACGGCGAGGACTTACCACGGACGGCGAGGGAGGGCGGCGACGGCAATCAGGCGGCGATGACGAGGAGGACGAGAAGAGAGAAAATTTGTCGAGCACAAAATACCCGGTAGGCACAAATGTGTTAGACACTGAAGAAAACCGAAGCATATCTCTATTTTCATTGGAAAATTCGTTGGAAATTTCCAACGAAATTACTATTTGCAACAAATTTTCCAACAAAAAAGACTTTCCAACGAAATTTGCAACAAATACCTAATACGTTGGAAATTTTGTTGGAAATTTCCCATGAAATTTCCAACAAACTCGAAATATTACGAAAAATTCCAACGTTTTTTTTTTTTAAATTCCAACAACATTTCCAACGAATTATATATTCGTTGGAAATTCCAACAAATTTTTCAACAAATTATCGTAAAAAAGGCGGAAAAATTAATATTTACAATTCGTTGGAAATACCAACGAATTTTCCAATGAAATTAGTTAACAATTAAATTATATACCCAAAACCTTTAATTCGTTGGAAAATTGGTTGGAAATTCCCAACAAATTTTGCAACGAAATTACAATTTCCAACAAATTTTCCAACAAAATAAGGCTTTCTAACAAAATTTACAACAAATACCTCATGCGTTGGAAATTTTGTTGGAAATTTCCCACGAAATTTCCAACAAACTTGAAATATTACAAAAATTCCAATGCTTTTTTTTTTTGAAATTCCAACAACATTTCCAATGAATTATATATTCGTTGGAAATTCCAACAAATGTTCCAACAAATTATCGTAAAAAAGGCGGAAAAATTAATTTTTAACTAATTTCGTTGGAAAATTTGTTGGAAATACCAACAAATTTTCCAACGAAATTAGTTAAAAATTAAATTATACGCCCAAAACCATTAATTTGTTAGAAAATTCCAACGATTTTTCCAACAAATTTTTAATAGCGGAAAAACCAAAACTTTTAAAAATTCGTTGGAAAATTCGTTGGCATGTTCCAACGAATTTTCCAACGAAATTAGTTAAAAATTAAATTATATTCCCAAAACCTTTAATTTGTTGGAAAAATCGTTGGACATTTCCAATGAATTTTCCAACCAAAATTATATAATTGCCGAAAACTTATAATTCGTTGGAAAATACGTTGGAAATTTCCAACGATTTTACCGACAAATTCTATCTTAAACGGAAGAGACAAAACTTTTAAAAATTCATTGGAATTTTCCAACGAATTTTTAACCAATTAAACAAAACGTTAAGTCCTAATTTGTTGGAAAATTCGTTGGAATTTTCCAACAAATTTTATGTTGGCGAAAATCAAAAACATTTAAAAATTTGTTGGAAAATTCGTTGGAAATCAAAAAAATTTAAAATTTTGTTGGAAAAATCGTTGGAAATTTCCGACGATTTTTCCAACAAATTTTTAATAGGACATAGAAACGGTTAAGTGTTAATTTGTTGGAAAATTCGTTGGAAATTTCCAACAATTTTTCCAACAAAAAATATATAATAGCCGAAAACTTGTAATTTGTTGGAAAATAGGTTGGAAATTTCCAACGATTTTACTAACGAATTTTATTTTAAGCTGAGAAACAAAAATCATTAAAATTTCGTTGGTAAATTCCAACGAATTTTTAACCAATTAAACACAACGTTAACATTTAATTGGTTGGAAAATTTGTTGGAATTTCTCAACAAATTTTCCAACGAATTTTTAAAAGTGTTTGTTATTCCCTTTAAAATGAAATTCGTTGGTAAAATCGTTGGAAATTTCCAACAATTTTTCCAATAAATCATATGTTTTTGGCAATTATATAGCTTTGATTGGAAAATCCGTTGGAAATTTTCAACGAATTTACCAATGAATTTCGTATAAGAGCTAAAAGCCAAAATTTTTAAAAATTCGTTGCAAAAATCGTTGGAATTTTCTAACGGATTTTCCAACGAATTTTCATTAGACCAAACTAACGGATAAGTGTTAATTTGTTGGAAAATTCGTTGGAATTTTCCAACGAATTTTCCAACCAAAAGTATAAAATTGCTGAAAACTTTAATTCGTTGGAAAATCCGTTGTAAATTTCCAATAAATTTACCAACGAATTTCATACAAGTGATAAAACCCGAAATTTTTAAAAATTCATTGGAAAAATCGTTGGAAATTTGCAACGATTTTACCAACGAATTTGATTTTAAGCGGTAAAACAAACACTATTAAAAATTCGTTGAAAAATTCGTTGGAATTTTCCAACGGATTTTCGAACGAATTTTCATTGGACAAAACTAACGGATAAGTGTTAATTTGTTGGAAAATTCATTGGAATTTTCCAACAAATTTTCCAACCATAACTATATAATTTTCGAAAACTTTAATTCGTTGGAAACTCCGTTGGAAATTTCCAACGAATTTACCAACGAATTTCATACAAGTGATAAAACCCAAAATTTTTAAAAATTCATTGGAAAAATCATTGGAAATTTCCAACGATTTTACCAATGAATTTGATTTTAAGCGGTAAAACAAAAACTATTAAAAATTCGTTGGAAAATTCGTTGGAATTTTCCAACGAATTTTCATTAGACCAAACTAACGGATAAGTGTTAATTTGTTGGAAAATTCGTTGGAATTTTCCAACGAATTTTCCAACCATAACTATATAATTGCCGAAAACTATTAATTCGTTGGAAAATCCGTTGAAAAATTTCGAATGAATTTACTAACGAATTTCATTTAAAAGGAAAAACCAAAACTTTAAAATATTCGGTGGAAAAATCGTTGGAAATTACCAATGGATTTTCAATAGACTGAATAAACGGTTATGTTTTAATTTGTTGAAAATTTCGTGGGAAATTTCCCACGAGTTTTCCAACGAAACTAGTTAACAATTACATTAATAAAACAAAAATTTCAATTCGTTGCAAAAATCGTTGGAAAGTTTCAATGATTTTTGCAACCAATTTGATAATGCCCGACGTTATAAACTTTTCAAAATTCGTTGGAAAATTTATTGGAGATTACCAACGAATTTTCTAACGAAATTTCTTAACAATTAAATAATATTCCGAAAACTTTACATTGGTTGGAAAGTTCATTGGAAATTTTTAACAAACTTTCCAACGAATTTGATACTGCCTGACGTCATAAACTTTTTAAAAATCGTTGCAAAATTCGTTAGAAATTTCCGACGAATTTTCCAACCATTTTTATTTCACCCTAAGAACTTTGTTTATTAAAATTTTGTTGCAAAATTCGTTGGAAATGAATTTTGCAACGTTTTTTTATACAGTTTGAAAAAAAAAAAGACTTACCATTGAATGAAATTATTACAAAACAATAATAACAGAAATATTAAAAATTACGACAACAACAAAACACACGTGTCGCATTACTACTAATAATTAGACATAATTAATAAAAAGCCTCAAAAATCATAATCTTCATCTTCATTTTCATCTGCATCTTCACCTTCATCTTCACCTTTTTCTTCATCTTCACCTTCTTCTTCGTCTTCACCTTCTTCCTGATCATCATTTTCATCCTTTGTCTTCAAATCACATTGTGTACCAAGTTAAAAATTTGATTCTCGAATTTCAGTTGGATCTACATCGATCATCACACCACATGGATCTCGTAAAGTAAGAATGTTATATTTAGCAATTTCATTCATGTTACGAACTTCCTCTTGTTGATATGTCGTGTTCTTCCAGTGTTCCTCGATTTTTTTTCTTGCTTTGGTTTTACATATAGCTCACCAATCGGTTTTGTCACGCTTCAAACTAGGATATGATGCATAATAGACTCGAATTGCTTGTTGTGCTAAGACAAATTGTTCATATTTCTTTTCTTGTGATTTATTTCAACCAAATTAAATTTGGTATGCACATTCATTCCTTTCATGGGGTCGAACTACATGCATTTAAATAAGACAACCCGCATTAACGGTTCATGGTATTCAATATCTATGATTTCATCCAACAAGTCATAGAAATCACCTTGCGAATTGCCACCATTAGATGACTGAACACACACCCTACTATTCATTGTTGCCTTTCTCATTCCATATTCGCGAGTGTGAAAATCATACCCGTTAATGAAATATGCTGGCCAAGTTCGTACTCTTGACTTTGGACCCCACAATAGATGATATAACATTCCTTGCTGTCCAACTTGAGCATCAATACTGTGAACCTAAGGTGACACACACGCAATGTCAATAATATATATTTCAAACTATGATGTATTAAAAATTCGAATAAATAGGATTTCATCCATATTCAACTTACACATGTTTTGAACCATGTTGCAAATTGTTCCTGGCGCAAATGGTCAAACTTATTTGGTGGTAGTCCATGCATTGCGTTTCGGAAATTCCTAATAACAAATACCATTTATGTATTAGCAACGGTTTGAAACACATGACGTGTACGTACAAATGTATACTTACTCGAAGTATGGCTCTACTTTTGGACAGTTCAATAAAATATATGTATGGGCTACCAGTTTTTCTTCACCTGTTAAGTGACGAAACTTACATGTGCCGCTAGGTCGACCCAAATAATTGAAAATATAGAATGATTTGCAATTGGGATCAATGGGACTCTCATCATTTCTTCCAACTCTCCGCCTCTTGCATTGTACGTGTGGCTCAAAATAATATGATGCAAATGTTGTCACTTCTTCCACAATATATGCATTACAAATTGAAGCTTCGACACATGTCTTATTCTTCACTTTTTTCTCAAATGATATAAGAACCTAGTTGCAGTAGAAAAAAGTTTATCGTAACATAATATGTAATAAAGTAATTTCACATTTAATTTTAAAAAAAATTTACCTCTCAAATGAATACATCCATCGAAATTGGACATGACCTGCAACTTTGGCATCATAAGGTAAGTGAACTAAGAGATGCTCCATTGAATCGAATAATGATTGAGGAAATATCCTTTAGAAGTTGTAAAGAATAATTAGAATATCTCTCTCTAATTTCTCTATGTGTGATGATTTCAACGTTGTTGAGCAAATATCATGTAAGAAATTATTTAACTCTGTAATGGCACCCCATACAAAGTTTTGTAGAACTTCCTTGAAGGCTATCAGAATTAGTCTTTCCATGAATATGTGACAATCATGACTCTTCATACCTGTCAACTTGCATTCATTCATATCAACACATTTGCCGAGATTGGAAGCATATCCATCAGGAAATCGCACCGATTTCAACCATTGATAAACGACCCGTCTCTGCTCCTTGTTCAATGTATAAACTGCTTTGGGTTTCGGTCCCCTGCTGCTTGCATCCGCATCTAGTATTGGTCGATCGCAAATATCCTTCATATCTGTTCTTGCATTCAAGTTGTCTTTTGTTTTTCCAGTGACATCCATCACAGTATTTATGACATTGTCGAAAACGTTCTTCTCTATGTGCATGACGTCAAGATTATGATGAATAAGATGGGCATTTCAATATGGTAAATCCCAAAATAAATTGCGTTTAGTCCACTTATGTGTACTTCCGTACGCAAAAGTTATGCCGTGAGGGTTGTCAACAACAGCTGAAAACTCTTGCACGCGTTTCCAAATTTGATTCCCGGTCAACCTCAATGGTGGATGTGTTCTTTCGATCCTATTCTTAATGAACTCTTTTTTATTCCTTCTGAATGCATGATCAAGCGGCAAAAAATTGTCTGTGACAATCAAAATAGCAGGCCTTCTTACCATGTTTTAATCTGAAAGCCTTCGATCTCTCCATACAAATCGGACATCCTAAGATCCCAGCTGTACTCCATCTAAATAACATTCCATAAGCAGGGAAGTCATTTATCGTCCAAAGAAACGCAGCTTTCATTATAAATGTTTAGTCGGTAGAAACGTCATACATATGGACACCTTCAACCTATAGCCGTTGTAATTCTTCAATCAATGGTTGCATATAAATATCTATGGCCTTTTTCGGATTTTGCGGGCCAGGCACGATCAATGTCAGAAACATATATGGTGTCTTTATGCACATATCGGGTGGAAGATTAGGCGGAGTTAAGATAATTGGCCAACATGAATAGTTTTTTCCTGATTTCCCAAATGGGGCAAATCCATCAGCACACAAACCTAATATGATATTGCGAGGCTCTAGCGCAATCTCGGGGTATGTTCTATCAAAATGTTTCCATGCCTCTGCATCTGAAGGATGACACATTACATCCTTTTCTGTTTTACGATTTGCATGCCAAGTCATGTGTTTAGCAGTGGCTTGCGACGCATAAAGCCTTTACAACCTGGGGATTAAGGGCAAATAAAACATTTGCTTGCATGGTCTATACTTCTGATTACGACCTTACCTCATGTTAATTTTGTACCTAGGTTGGTTACAGAATTTGCAAGATTCTGCATATTCATCATTTCTCCAATATAACATACAACTCATAGCACATACATCAATCCGTACAACTGGAAGACCTAAGTTAGCCATCAACTTTTTCATATCGTAAAGGTCATTTGGTATGATGTTATCACGAGATATTGTTTCCCGCATTACTTTAACAAAAGAGTTGAAGCAATCCACAGATACATTATACTCTGCCTTGATATTTAACAGTCTTGCTATCACTGATAACTTTATGTGGTTGTCACAACTTGCCCATAAAGGTTCATTTGCCGTTTCCAACATTTCCCGGAAATTATTACATTGAGAAGTTCGGTTACACACATTCTCATCACAACTTGTAACTCCTATCTCTTCCATTTCTGCTGCATAACTAGTTCTCACTTGTTCAGGTGCATGAGTAAAACTAGTACTTGCATGATTCAATTCTGAATCCAAATTATGACCGGTTTTATCAAACACCATTCCCTGATATGGGTTCAATTGTTCGAAATAGCTACATTCTTCCCTAACTGAAAATTGATCGCTTCTTCGATATCCGTTATCATATATAAATGGTTTACCATGACTAGTCCAATTATAATAGTTCGGAGTAAACCCAAATCTACAAAGATGTTCTCTAACTGTATCAATGGTTAGAAATTTTCCATTACTGAACTTTTTATATGGACACCTTAACTTATTTCCATCCATGAATTCATACTTACTACTAGCAAAGTTCAAAAATAGTTCCAACCCGATACAAAACTCATCAGTCAATTCTCGCCGTCCAGGTAAGTTCTTATTATACATCTAATCCATGTATCTTTGCATTGTGTCATGCTTCAAAATAAAAAAATTATCATAAATTATTCAACATATCATATATATTGTTTAATATCCATTGTTAATTAAAATCATAAAATGCACAAAATTACAATTATGTTGTTTATGAAACAATTACTTTAAACTTGAAAATTTTGGGAAATTTACTATGTCACGAAGACTTATAAAGTATTTAGCCGAAATCTTTGTAGTAGAAATTGGACAATTTGATGAGAATTGCAATGTTCAATTGGATTGCGAGACCTTCGAATGAACATGTACCTAAAATAAAAATAATTACATCAGATTCGTCTATTAAATACATTTTATTTATTCATTTTTGTTTCTTTTTATTTTTTTTTCCTTTCTTCTTAGCCGGGCCGGCGACTGACGAGGTTGCCGGCCACGGCGAGCTCGGCCCTCGCTAGTCCCGGCGAGGGCCAGCCTCGTTGCCGGCGAGCTCACATAGAACTCTCATAGATATGGGGAAATTTCCAACGAATTTTGCAACGATTTTCTATTATGCCGAAGAATAACGTATTATTTAATTCGTTTCAAAATTCGTGGGAAATTTCCCACCAATTTTTGCTACGAAATGTGTACAAATCAAAATTAATGAATTGGTTTTTTGAATTCGATGCAAAATTCGTTCTAAATTTTCCAACGAATTTTGGAACGAATTTATATTAATCGGAACAAGAAGGTGTTTTTTGACTTATTTGCAAAAATGATGGGAAATTTTAAACGAATTTTCTAACGAAAGTAGTACATATACCGACTATTGAAATTCGTTGCAAAATTCGTTGAAAATTTCCAATGAATTTTGCAACGAATTTCAAATATGCCTAAAAATAATGTGTTCTTGAAATTTGTTGTTCAAATTCGTTAGAAATTTCCAATGAATTTTCCAACGAATTACACATATA
Organism: Syzygium aromaticum; assembly: GCA_024500025.1. Taxonomy (NCBI): domain Eukaryota; kingdom Viridiplantae; phylum Streptophyta; class Magnoliopsida; order Myrtales; family Myrtaceae; genus Syzygium; species Syzygium aromaticum. The sequence goes on along the minus strand of CM044889.1, from coordinate 4,442,411 downwards.
TGAAAAAATAAGGTATAATGGAAATTCGTTGCAAAATTCGTTATGCCTAAAAATAATGTGTTCTTCCAATTCGTTGGAAAATTTGTTGAAAATTTTCAACGAATTTTTCGACGAATTTAAAATATGTGGAAAAATAAGGTTTAATGGAAATTCGTTGCAAAATTCATTGAAAATTTCCAACGAATTTTGCGATGAATTTCGAATATGGCTAAAAATAATGTGTTGTTGAAATTTGCTATTTGCAACGAATTACACATATACGGAAAAATAGGGTTTAATGGAAATTTGTTGGAAATTTCCAACGAATTTTGCAACAAATTTCGAATACGCCTAAAAAAAATGTTTTCTTCAAATTCGTTGGAAATTTCCAATGAATTTAAAATATTCCGAAAAATAAGGTTAATGAAAATTCATAGCAAAATTCGTTGAAAATTTTCAACGAATTTTGCTACGAATTTCGAACATGCCTAAAAATGAAGTGTTCTTCAAATTCGTTGGATATTTCCAACGAATTTCAAATCTTTTGATAAATAAGGTTTGCTGGAAATTCGTTGGAAATATCCAACGAATTTTCCAACGAATTACGAATATTGTAAAAATAATATGTTCTTCAAATTCGTTGGATATTTCCAACGAATTATGTGGAAAAATAAGATTTAATTGAAATGCGTTGGAAAATTCGTTGGAAATTTTAAATGAATTTTCCAACGAATCAACAGGACTGTCGGCATGTTTGAAATTTGTTGCAATTCCAACGAATTTTAGACTACACGGAACAACAAAGAGTTTTATAATTCGTGGGAAATTTCCCACGAATTTTTCAACGAAATTAGAACACAACTAAATTAATGCACCAAAAATTGAACACAACTAAATTAAACTTAAAAAAATTTGCGCAAATTATCATGTCGAGAAGACTTGCCAAGTATTGATAATTTTATGAGAATCGAAACATTCAAATGTATTGGTAGACCTTCGAATGGACACGCACCTAGAGCCGCCACGGGCTCACCCTTGACACCCAGTTGGAGCTGTTGGACTCGGTCCTGGTGCTGTTCGCCGTTCGACAGCGAGGGTGGTGACGGCGAGAAGGACTGGGAGGTGGATGGCCAAGAGGATGATGAGAAAGAGAGTTTTTGTTCGGCAAAAAATACTCGGTACACACGAAATGTTTGTTGCCGAATATATAAATGAGTTTTTCTATTTTCGTTGCAAAATTCGTTGGAATTTTTCAACGAATTTTACAACAAATTTTAAATTTCCAACGACTTTGACGTTTCTGGCCAATAATTGCACGGACCTATTTTCATTGGAAAATAATTGCAACGAAAATCTATTTCGTTGGACATTCCAACGAATTTTCCAATGAACCTAGTACAAACAAAAATTATTGTTCAAAATATTGAAATTCGTTGCAAAATTCGTCGGTAATTTTGCAACAAATTTCAGTGAAACGGAACGATAATGTGCAATATTTCGTTGCAAAGTTCGTCGGGAATTACCAACAAATTTTGCAACGAACTTGGTACACAACTAATTTAATGTGACCAATATTTAAGTTTGTTGCTAAATTCGCTATAAATTTTCAACGAATTTTGCAATAAATTTTAAATTTCAAACGAATTTCACATTTCTGACCAATTATTGAGCTGAGTTAGTTTTGTTGGAAAATTCGTCGGTAGTTTTCAACGAATTTTCTAACGAAATTGAAAAAAAAGCACAGAAAACCTATTTTGTTGGGAAATTCGTTGGAATTTTCAACAAATTTTCCAACGAAGTTAATCCCAACAAAATTATAGTACCGAATATCAAAATTCATTGCAAATTTCGTCGTTAATTTCCAACGAATTTTGCAATTAATTTCACTGACTCGAACTATGATGTGGAATATTTCGTTGCAAAATTCGTTGAAAATTAACAATGAATTTTGCAACGAAATTGGTGCATAACTAATTTCATGTGACCAAAATTTAAGTTCGTTGCTAAATTTGTTGTAAATTTCCAATAAATTTTGCAACAAATTTTCAATTTCCAACGAATTTCACATTTCTTTCCGATAATTGCCCTTACTATTTTTGTTGGAAAATTCGTTGGAAATTTTCGACGAATTTTCCAACGAAATTGAAAATTTTGAATTGACAACCTATTTCGTTAGAAAATTCGTTGGAATTTTCCAACGAATTTTCCAACGAAGCTAGTCCAAAGCTCAAAATTTTTGTACCGAATATCTAATTTCGTTGGAAAATTTGTCGGTAATTTCCAATAAATTTGGCAACGAATTTCCGAATATTCCGAACAATTGTTCATCTTTTTTAATTCGTTGGAAAATTTGTTGGTAATTTCCAACGAATTCCGAATATTCCGAACAATTATTCATCTTTTTTAATTGGTTGGAAAATTTGTTGGTAATTGCCAACAAATTTTTCAACGAATTTCCATTATAGAGATCGATTTTGGAATTCGTTGGAAAATATTTTAGTTGGAAACTTCCGACGAATTTGGCGACGAAAAGTATTTCGTGGCAAAATTCCGACGAATTTTCTAAGGAAAGATTTTTTGTCGCTAATTTCCGACGAATTTTCCCACGAAAATGTTTTTGTCGCTAATTTCCGACGAAAATTTTTTTGTCGCTATTGTCCGACGAAAAAATTTTCGTCACTAATTTCCAACGAATTTTCCAACGAAAAATTTTTCGTCGCTAATTTCCGACGAGTTTCCCGACGAAAAATTATTCGTCGCTAATTTCCGACGAATTTTTAAGTTCGTTGGAAAAGTTGTCGCAAATTTCCAACGAAAATTTTTTCGTCGCAAATTTTCGTGGCAAAAAACTGGTTTTTTTGTAGTGTCTCCTTTCCTTTGAATAAGAAAAAACCCAAATCTCACAAATCTCGCCAATAGGAATGTTTCCGAGACCCCTCAAATGACTAGTGACCAGAATCCCGGTGAGTTGTGCGAACCTTCTCGAGTCCTCACCGGAATATCTCAACAGCCGCTGCCCGCGGAGCAAAATGGCTACCAACCTCACCATCTCTTCCTAGCGCCCCTCCTCGGGCCTTAGGTTAACCTCGATGCGTACCCCGGCAACTTGGCGGGCGCATTCCCGTTTGGAATCACAGGCTGCCGTGCATATCCTTAGGTATATCGATCAAAACCCGACCAGGCCTCCATGAATTTGCTACCTAACATGCCTTGCTGATGTGGCTCGCTGATGTGGCTTGACAAATGCCGTCGGATTAAAGTCAGTCTTGCCTGGTGATTGTATCAAGTGCAAATGAACTAAGTGATTCACGACCAAAAAAAGGGAAAAAAAACACTAAGTGATTATATCGCTTCATTGGGTCGAAAAATTGACACAGTGGAATGAAATGCAAAATTAGAAACCAACACGAGAAATTACGTAGTGTTTGCTGTGCCCCGCCACATATCATGAGTCTGCATTGCCACAACTAGATCTGTTAAAATGAGTTATAAACCTATATCTTTAGTAAATGGGTCATAAATGTGTTAATTATATGTAGTAAATGAGCCATAAATATGTATATGTATAATATTGGTGTTAAATGGGTCGTAAATGAGTCATAAATTAGTTTACAACTTATTTAAACTTAACTCATCTTTCTCGCCTTCACTTAATCTTTCGCTCACTTACTATGTATTCTCATATCAGTTTAGGTATTAGTTTTTCTAAATTTAGTTAAATATGGAAGTGTTTTAGTAATATGGGTCGGATTGGGTATAGATCGAATATGGGTCAGACGGGTATGGGTCAAGAAAATTGCAATGTACATAAGTGGGTTATATTGGGTCAATTTGGGTCGGACCATTTGTGACCTGACCTAAATCTGACTTGACCCACTCATTTGACAGGTCAAGCCACAACCATTGTAGCGGGAGTTTTATGAAACCAACATGTTTGACCGAGTTACGATCCATTGATACTTCAAAGTTTCTGTGTCCGCTACTAAGAGAAATGGTTTTAACATGATTATTCATGTAAACATATAATTGAAAGAGCAAGCGAACAAAGGCTATTTAGTGTCACTACAGAAAGTATACAATTGATACAAATATCATCATCGGGCCATTTTGCTGATTTTGATCCGGAGCTGTATGAGCAAAACTTATCTTGAAGATCACGAACATTTCATATATAATCATAGTCATAATGGTTTACATCGACCGAAGAGAGCTAATTGTTGCAATGAAAAACATGATGTTCAGCATTTCTCCAAGTAACGAGCTAGTACTGTGGCTAAAGTCTCAGAAACTAATAAGGCCAATTGGGTGCAATTTCTTCCGGATGTGACTCCAAGACGCTGTTCCTTGCATGAAGAGCTCGAGCGCGTTGCTTGACGACCGTACACAAGAGGTACTTGACCAACGGACTTATTTCCATGTTCTTCAACTGATCCGCCCATTCAGGGTCCACCATGGGTGCTGCCGTCGGAGAAAGCGGACCAGCGTTTGCGCCTCCAAAAGCCGAGGAAGCCGTGAGGCGGGTATCTTCTCGTATGTTCGCTGCTGTTGGAGGAAGCGCATTGGCATTTCTGTCGCTGTGAAAAGCCGGGGATTCAGTGGCGCAGCAGATGTCATTCTGTGGAATGACAACTTCGTCTTCGTAGAAAGCCGGGGAAGTGGATGGTTGAGCTTGAGTGGTGGCGGTAGTTGAGGGTGGCGATCCGGCGGAAGGAACGTCGACGGCAGTGTGATCATCACGGAGTGGTCGGGCCTTCTTTGCTTGTCGATTCTCTTCCTCAATTTGCACTCGGCCGTGCGGATTCCGGCACACGTATTTGTTGCTGATTACGCATAAGACACACTCCGTTTCCTGCATTATATTTAAACTGAGTAAATTGTCTAATTCCATTGATTAAAAAAGGGAAAAAAGAATTAAACAACAAAAATACGTAGATAAAAACTGAGAGAATATTTGTGCCCTAAGAATGTACATGCATCCTATAGCGAGGGCCACAATGGCGTTACGACAAAAGCACACTCTCCAGATCAATCACATCATAATGAAGATAGTTATTTGTGGCCTTTTGCAATTAACCGATTGATTTTTATACCCTAGTCATATTCGCGGTCCATTGTAGATGGACCATAAACACATTTATATCATCGATCAAACCCCGATTACTGGTTTTGAATTGGATAGAACTAGTTAGGATCCATAAAAAGAACCGGAATTAAGTAAATGAGCACCTTCAAACATACAAGATTGTGAAACGTTGACATGGAACGAATATCGTGTCTAGGGTATTCATATCGACAAAAGCATTAAGGAAGATATACCAACCAAACATGTATTCGGGATGATTAGTAATTGAACAGAATAGGGAAAGAAACACATACATTGTGCGGATGCTTCGAGTACTCGTACATGATCCAATGCCCATTCTCGGCCTTGTCGGCTTCCCCGCTCGAGCTGGCTTTTGGTATGAAGGTAAAGAGTTTCTTGTAGCCGACTAGCTCACCTTGCGAACCCCTGATCTTGTAACTCTGTTGGCCCTTCCAAGTACCCGAGCCAGCAGTCCTGTCCACTCTTGATTTGTTCTTCGTCTTCAACGTGGTGAAAACATAGAACTTCTCGTCTTGGTCCTTGCCAAAGATCTTCCATGGATCACCACCACCGTACACGTCGCAATCGCGGACGACGTCCGGATCAGGCAACGGTTCTCGATTCAGCCTCCGCATCAAGTAATTGAAAAAGAGCTCATCATCGGTGGGTAGAAAGCAAAGTCCGCGATACCAAATCTCCATCGTAATGAACTAGAAAGCGATGACAAAATCTCTTTCTTCTTCTCTGGCTTTTGTTGTTTTTGAACAAGAGATGTTCGCTGTTGGCTCTCATGTGCTTTTTTATAAACGTGGACCAAGTAAACTATGGGATTAATGTACACAGATTGGAGATCACCGTCCCATATTTGATGGAGTATTTATCTTGAGTCTTGACAATTCTTGGATAAACTGGACTGCTTGGCATGAGATTATTGGAGGACTTAACTAATTCAAAGCCATTATTATCCAAAGCCGACTTCAAACATTACTTCATGTCAAACTTTTTCCGGTCAATAGTTCAAATTTCATGTGGATAATCTTCGGTCCATCTTTCGTGACAATTCATGATATACTTCATAGATTCTTGGATAAATACTCAACTAAAACACCTGCGCTAAGGTAAAGTCAACCAAGTTTAGAAACTTTATCCTCAAACAAATGAGATTCTTGGATAAATTCTCGATAGGTTATAAAAAAACGTCTTCCTTTTTTAGCAAGAATGCTGGCATGGCCAACTATATCATTTGAATTTCTTTGGTTATTTGAAAATCAGTTCGATAACGATGAAGAAAAAATGGGAAAAAAAGAGCTAGTAAAGATGTAGATTAATGGGTTAACGGCTGGCCAACTAGATATAACTATCTTTTCAAATGATTTCTTCTTATGCACACAAAAATTAATAGGAGATTTGCCCGTGCAGAGCAGGAGTAATGTGACTTTAAAGTTTAAACATGTAAATCTCTATAACTTTGTTTAAATCATATTCATAAATCCCAATTGCCTTTGTATTTTGTCACTTTTCAATTTTATAACTTCTGGATAATACCTGATAACTCCATTTGTAGGAATAAATTGTAGGGCCTATTTGTTTTTTTGGCAAGGGTAGGGCCTATTTGTTCATGATTAGCAAAAGTGAAAATGTTCTTTCAATTTCCCTCCAAAATTTGAAGTTCATCCAAAATTTTTTAAAAAAAAATATGCAAAAGTATAAGGGAGTTTCCGTGCCAACATTTGTATGTTGTCAAAATGTATGGCAGTGAGATTTGATTTAAGGAAAAATTAAGAGTAAAATTCAATCCGTTAGACATGCCATACAGTGTTTAAATTACCTTGTGCTTATAGATTTTCCACATGCAATGATTCTAGTACTTTAGGATACGAGTTGGAAGATGTATAACACCTAAGATTTTCCAATGATTATGAACCTACTAAAATTTATGCTTAAACTTCAAACCCCTTCAAATGGAAAAATTCTAGAGATCCTTTACTCAAATCACATATCAAGTGACTAAAATTGGTAAAATTCAACAAATGATAGTAATTTCTCAAATAATAAATGTCAAGTAAGTTGGTTATGCATTACTAAAATGGATCAATCACCGCTCAAATGGTACTTGTTAAATAAGTAATTTTTTATTTTCAATATATTGATTGTACATATTACGACCGATGGTTAATGCATTGAAAATGACAATATTTTTCTTATTTGATTATTTAAAAAATGTCTTACGGACATTCTTTTAAACAAAATCCTAATAAGACATATGAGGGTCGATTTGAAGATACTATAAATCAATACATTTGAGAAAGTAATTTCTGCAGGGTTAGATTCAGGACTAACCTCTTATTCCATGTTGAGTTCACAAAATTGTCCATGTTGAGTTCACAAGTAAGTTCACAAAATCAATACATCAGACTGAGCAAGGCGTTGAGTTCACAAAATTGTTCTTGGTTAAACCTCTTATTCCATGTTGCATATATAAATTACTCTTATGTTTAAAAGGTGCGTATAACAATTAGTAAAAAATCTTTGATACACTAATAATTTTTAAATAGCAATGACCAATTTTACTTTCATATGACAAGACTTACCATATAACGTGTTTTTATAATGCATGGCAATCTATATAACATATTTATTCGGTACATAAAAATAAATTTTTAACTTTGTATCCAAAGATTGAAATACCCTTTGTTGAGAATACGTTTCTAGTTTGAGCGGGATTCTTAATTAGTTTGAGCAGGTTCTCTAAAAAATGTGTGTGTTTATATATATTGTACTCTGATATATGATACAATAGGACAAACAAGAGGAGTATCAGATTTTCTCCCTTTGAATCAATATATATTGATTATGCATATTACGAAAATGCTAAGAAGAGAGACTACTGACTACCTCAAATGAGGATCCTCTACACCAGCATGAATTTCTCACACCTCATCAGATCCACATCCCAAGACCACGCTATGGTCTGAAATCTTCACTTCATGACATGACTGCGGCAAAATTTCTGTAAAAACACTACACAAGAATAATCACACCATGACCAGGAGATACTATTACCACCGGTCCATCCCTCTCAAGTCCAATTCGACATTCGCTCCCATAGAAACGGGAGGCTGCTATTCTTTATCTCGACGGGCTCGGTATCGATGCAAACAATCTTAGCTCGGGAAGCAAGGGCTTCTGGCTCGACTGTCGCATTCGTCGAACCTCCCCCCCGAAGGCGAGCAACGGATCACATTTGCATGCACGGAACCGTGCATTCCAAGCATAAGAAGTGATAGATCACTCGAGCTTGAGTCGAAGACCCCCTCAAACTACTAGTGACGAGGATCCCGGCAATTTCTGCGAACCTTCTCAAATCCTCACTGGAATCTCAGCGGCCCCCTCCCACGGAGCAAAATGGCTATGAATCTCACCATCTCTTCCAAGTGCACCTCATAAGGCCTTAGGTGACCTCGACGTGTACCCCGACGACTTGACGGGCGCATTCCAGTTTGGAACCACAAGCTTCTGTCTATATCCTTAGGTATATCGACCAAAACCCTTCCAGGCCTCCCTGAATTTGCTACCTAACATGCCTTGCTGATGTGGTTCGGCAAATTCTGTCTGATTAAAGTCAGTCTAGACTGGTGATTGAATTATGCACCTATGAATACAAGTGATTATATCACTGCATTGGTTCAAAAAAAATTAACACAGTGGATGAAATGCAACATTAACTTGATCATTATTTCACTTTGAACCAATATGAGATATTAAATCGTGTCCCCTGTCCCTCTCGCATATCATGAGTCCGCATTGCCACAATCATATTGTACTGGCAGTTCGTCATCGATGTCGGAGTTTTACAAACCGACATGTATTTGAAAGAGCAAGTAAACAAAGGCTATTCAGTGCCATTGCAGAAAGTATACAATTGATATAAATATCAATATAATGGCATTTTGCTGATTTTGATATGGAGCTGTGTGAGTAAACTTATTTTATATATAACGAACATCCCGTCCATAATCAAAGTCATAATAGTTTACATCACCCGAAGGAGCAGAAAATAGTAATAATCGCAATTAAGAACGTTATATTCATCAATTCTCCTAATAGCTTGCTAGATACAGTTGCCAAAGTCCAGAAACTCAACAGGCCAATTGGCTGGAACTCCATCCGGGTGCGATTCAACGAGGTCGTTCTTTGCATTAAGAGGTTGAGCAGGTTGCTTGACGACTGTATGAAAGAGGTAATCGTCGAACAGATCTATTTCCATATTCATAAGCTGATGCACCCATTGACTGTCAATCCCTTGTGCCTCCATGCTCGTCGAAGGAAGCAGATCGGCACTTGGGCCACCAAAAGCCCAGCAAGCCTCGTTGCAGGTATCTCCTTGCATGTTTGCTGCTTCTGGAGGAAGCGAATTGGTGTTTCCGTTGCAGCGAAAAGCCTGGGAATCAGCGGCGTAGAAGATGTCGTTTTGCACAGCCATCGTCGTCTTTATAGGATTGAGGCATGTGGTGCCGCCAAAGGCCAGGGAACTGGCACCACGTGTATCTTGTTGCGCTGCCGTCATGGTCGTAAGAAGCGAATTGACATCATTTGCATCGCTGCAAGAGGCCTGGAAAGACGTGTGCCGAGTATCTTCTTGCAAAAGGTTCATCACGGTCGTAAGCTGGTAATCGTCGAACGGATCCATTTCCATATTCATAAGCTGATGCGCCCATTCACTGTCAACCCCTCGTGCTGCCGTGCTCGTCGTAGGAAGCGGGTCGGCACCTGGGCCGCCAAAAGCCCAGCAAGCCGCATTGCAGGTGTCGTTTTGCATTGCTGTCGACGTCGTCGTAGGATTGAGGCATGTGGTGCCGCCAAAGGCCAGGGAACTGGAACCACAGGTGTCTTGTTGCGCTGCCGTCATGGTCGTAGGAGGCGAATTGACATCATTTGCATCGCCGCAAAAACCCGGGAAAGTGATGTGGCGGGTATCTTCTTGCAAAACGTTCATTGCGGTCGTGGGAAGCCAATGGGTATCCATGTCTCCGCTGAAAGCCAGGGAATCATATGTGCAGAGGATGTCCTTTGGCACGGTCGTCGTCGTTGTAGGATGCGAATAGAGGTTGGCGTCGCCAGCAAAATCCACAATCGGAGTCACGACAGGAGGTGGATTGAAAACAGCATCTTCGTCGAAACCCGGGAAAGCGGCAGGTTGAGCTTGAGTGGCCACCGGAGCGGAGGGCAGCAATGCGGTGGAAGGATTGTCGACGGCATTTGGGTGATCATAGCAGAGTAGGCTTGCCTTCTTTGCTGGTCGATTCTCTTCTTCAAGTTGCACACGGCCGAGCAGCTTGCGGCAGTCCTTCTTGTTTGCTTTTCGGGCGTATTTGTTGCTGATTACGCATAAGACGCACTCTGTTTCCTGCATGACATTTAGACAAAATGAATTAGCGTTTCCCTATGATAAAAATAAAATAAAATAAGAAGAGATTATAACCAATATGAACAGTATGATAGCAAAAATATGTCCTCGCAATGTACATGCAACCTAGTGAGAGCCAACGTCGTGTTATGGCGAAATCACACTTTCTTGATCAACCAAGCCAAGATTTACAATAAACTGATAAATCAAAGAATTCCTTTTATACCCTAATCTTTCTGTGGACGGATCATAAACACAGTTATAATTGGATCAAAATAGTTAAGATCCACAAAAAGCACCCAGTTAAGGATATATTATCAAGACGCTTAACTCGTTAATATAATTGGTGTTTAGGAGTCGGGCGTGTTATGTCTATATAAAATTATATTATTAAGTAAATCGATCTGAATATGATCTATTCAACAATCGAGTCAGAAAATTCAATTCGAGCACAACCTATTTATTAAATAGGTATCATAACATCAACGATATAACTCATTAAATTAGTCAAATCGGATAAACTTAATCTAAATGTGGCAAAAAAAAAAACAGTAATGAGATCTTTGAAATAAAATTCAACTTTTATGACTCATTTCACGAAATTGATGTGCTTAATAAGTTAATAGTATTCTAAACACAATCAAATAATTTTTTAGAAAGGTTTAATAAAATTGCAAAATTTTTTTCTTACTTAATCCATAGAAAAATTTGATTTTCATCCTCAACAATCCAGAAGAAATTTATAAGTAATGTCTCTATTCATTTATATTACGGTCATCACTAGTAAGAAGTAGAAAAATATAGCTAATTTAATTTAAATTGGTCAATTTTTACTTATATTACAGAAAAATTATGTTAATGAGTGTATTGAGCACTCACTAATCATTATAACTATTTCATCATCACGAGGAAAATCTCAGTCCCTCCTGACTCCTGAGTTAGTCCTCATTATATTTAATCTGAATAAATTATCCTTTCCCTTTGATAAAAGAAAATAGAAAGAAATTAAACAACCAAAATACATATATGAAACGAATGATAGAATGCCGACCAAAAGAAAATCGTATTATAGAATAATTATGCCCTGGAATGTACATGCAACCCAGAATTGAGTTACGGTAAAAGAAGATATCCTATCTTGATCAATCAAGTTACAATGAGAACGGTCTATATTGCGTTTAAGACAAGAACGGTTTATATCAATAGACGTATGAAGAAAGATATACCGACCAAACGCGTATTTGGAATATTTCGCAACCGAGGAGGAAAGAGACACTTACAATGTGGGGATGTGTCGAGTACTCGTACATGATCCAGTGCCCATTCTCGGTCTTGTCGGCTTCCGCATTCGAGCCGGCTTTCGGTTTGAAAGTGAAGAGTTTCTTGTAGCCAACTAGCTTACCTTGCAAATCCCTGATTTCGTGGCTTTGTTCGCCCTTCCAAGTACCCGAGCCAGCAGTCCTATCCACTCTCGATTTGTTCTTCTTCTTCAACACGGTGAAAACATAGAACTTCTCGTCCCTATACTTGCCGAAGATATTCCAGGGATCGCCGCCGCCGTACACATCGCAATCGCGAATGACGTCCGGATCGGGTAGCGGTTCTTGATTTAGCCTTCGCAACAAGTAGTGGAAAAAGAGGTGTTCGTCGGTGGGCTGAAACGAAAATCCCGGATACCTAATCGCCATCGTAATGAACTCGAAGCGATGACGGAATCTCTCCTTTTTCTTCTCTGGCTTTTGTTGTTTTCGAATGAGAGATGTTCCCTCTCTTGTGCTTTTATAAATGTGGGTGGACTGATTACTTTGTAGTGAAGGTAATGGGATTAGTGAACACAGATAGATGATCTCACTCCCATATTTGATGTAGTATTTATCTTGAATCTTGACGATTCTTGGATAAACTGTATTGCTTGGCATGAGATTATTGGAGGACTTAACTAATTGAAAGCCAACTTCAAACATTACTTCATGTCAAACCTTTTCCGGTCAGTAGTTCAAATGTCATGTTGATAATCTTCGGTCCATCTTTCGTGACAATTCCAGATATACTTCATAGATTCTTGGATAAATACTCAACTAAAACAACTGCGCTAAGGTAAAGTCAACCGAGTTTAGGAACTTTCTCCTCGTACAAATGAGGTTCTTGGATAAATTCTTGATAGGTTCAAAAAAAAAACGTCTTTCCTTTTTTAGCAATATCCTGGCATGGCCAACTGTATCATTTGAATTTCTTTTTGATTATTTGATAACCAGGTCAATAACGATGACAAAAAAATGGAAAAAGAAAAGTTAGTAAAGATATCGATTAATGGGTTAATGGCTGGCCAACTAGATATAACTATATTTTCAAATATTTTCTTCTTATATACACAAAAATTAGTAGGAGATTAACTAACAAATTGCAAGTAAACGTGCTATATATATATAAATCTGTTTAAATCATATTCATAAATCCCAACTGCCTCTGTTTTTTCTCACTTTTCAATTTTTTAACTTATGGATAATACGTGATAATTGTAGGAATAAATTTTAGGACCTATTTGTTCTTGATTGACAAAAGTGAAAATATTCTTTCAATTTCGCCCCAAAATTTGAAGATTATACAAATTAAAAAAAATGCAAAAGTGTAAGCGAGTTTACGTGCCAACATTTGTGAGTTGTCAAAATGTATGGTAATGAGATTTCATTTAAAAGAAAAGTAAAGAGTAAAATTCAATCCGTCAGACATGTCATATAATGTTTTAAATTACCTTGTGCTAATTGATTTTCCACATGCAATGATTCTAGTACTTTAGGATACAAGTTGGAACATGTATAACACCTAAGATTTTTCAATGATTATGAACCTACTAAAATCTATGCTTAAAATTCAAACCCCTTTAAACGCTGTATGGAGTTTAAACTATCTCTTCCATAATTCTGCGATGATTTAATTGCAAGATCCGATTAGCTTCTGCGTTATATTACAACACCCTCCTTTTCAATTTTCTACACCACAAGGAGCAAAGAGCAAATTAGAATTTTTATTAAGGACAAAATTCGACATTATCTCATAAATCATCGACAATTAATTATGTTATTGCTATCATGTTTCTTCAACTCGTGTGGCGCTTCGGTTCGTTTGAGTGGAGGCCTCTGTCTCGTGGCTTTGAGCTGGTGATGCGTTCGTTTGTCATTTGGTAGATCGATTGACATTGCCGTAGCAACTGAGAAGTACTTGGATGAATCCACACTTCCGATCATGGTGAGATTACTTGTGCATGACATTTGGTTCTTCTTCTTCGGTTGAGTTCATGCGCGACAATTGGCGATCCTCTGTTATGTTTTCCGTTTGATAGTTTCCTAGGATATTAGTTGGATTAAGTCTTTTGGCTCACTGTTTGCTACATCTTCTCTGTTGCTGTTTATATTCATGCGCATTATCTTGGTTAAGGCTATCTTATAGATTTGTTTGAATGTGTAGGGAACATACAAGAGTAAACAAACGATGCGTATATTATTGTGCTATACCTTCCATTTAGTGTTGAACGATAAGGTTTCTGTCTAAGTTCAAAAGTTGGTCGAAGTTCTATTTAATATTTGCCTGCTGGGTATGCGTATGCTTCTAGAATGCTGACCGCTGAAAGCCGGAACCTAACTGATTTCCGAGCAGGAAATGGTAGTGGATTTTTGATGAGGTTACATGATATAGCAAAACTGGAAAACGGTGTCGGTGTATTGTAAGTAGGGGTGAGCGGTTCTAGATATTTTATAGATTTTACTTTGAGCCTGAAACTTATCTTCAGGTACAGATTTCTCATATTTTGAAACTTAGAACCTACTCGTCGAAATTTAAAACTCGGAATATACCTTGTCACAGGTTCCAGAGTAAGTTCTAGGGTTTAACATGTTCTTTTTTATTTTATTTGATTATGAAAATGAATGCAACAATACCGAACAGGTTATCATTCACCAAAAAGAATACCAAAGACTAATTTTCCTAGCATTACGGTTCAAATAAATACAATTAAAATAAGAAGTCATTGCATGAATCGATATTAGGGATGAGCGGTCCATGTTCCGTATAGGTTCCACCTAGAACCTACTCTTGATAATAGGTTTCTTATTTTTTAAAACTTGAAACCTACCATGTTACAGGTTTGAGGGTTGGTTTCAAGGTCTAGCTAAGTTCCACTTGTATCATTAATTAAATAATTACAGTGAATTATTACCTTTAATGACAACCACTTACTGTTGTGATCCATTAACCACAACTTATATTTAGACACACGAAAAATATGAAACATTAACAAATCATAAAATAAAAGTTCAGATTAGTGATTCCAGATTATACACTTATCATTAACACTATGAAACACTCTAAGATCACGCAAAGACATAGATCAAGAAAAAATATAAAAATATCTTTTCGGTTTCAGGTTCCAAGTTCTAGGTCCACCTGAACCTACCCGTTAAAACAGGTTCTCTAATTTTTGGAATCTGAAATGTACAAATTCCCACCAATTAGGTTCTTAGATTTCAGGTTCTATCTTGAAACCATGCTCACCCCTAATTGTAAGGCACGGATTATCTTCTATAAAATCTTGTAATTTGCACATTCCTTGTAAGGCATTGAGTATTTAGTTAAATTGCTCATCTCTTTCTTATACTTTCTCCTGAAAGTTCGTGTAAACTTTTGTGCAAGCAGATTCTTTCGCCATCACAAAATTCTTATTGTCTTGTCTTCTACATATTAATTGATCATAGGCATCATGAATTGATAAGCATTTATATAAATTGTCTTGCTGAAGCACTCAGCTAGATAGTCATTCGGAACATTTTTCTCGTGGAACATTGCACATATGACATGACAACATGAAATTCCATATGACATGACAACATGAAATTCCACTAAGTTCCCAAGCTTTACAAGAACGAATCTTCATTTTCAAGTCAACAATGTATTTGTTACCACCTATTATAATCTTATACCATTGATCTCCATTCCAAATCAAATGGCAACACCTACTAGCAGTTGTATTTAGATGTAAGTTATGCACAATCTTTGAACCATAATTTCTAGTCCACCTATCACATGCATCCCTCCGAGTGTGCATGTAGAAGCAATATGTGAATGAATTTCAATACAGCAATTAGAAGTAACAATGGGAGTGTTACCTGCTCAAGAAGGAGAGAGGCTTGAGGATAGTCACCGCCACCATCTACGTCGTCGACGCCGCCCGATTGGCCACCGAGACTCTCACGGGACGAGTCTTTGCACGAATTTGCGATCATCAAAGAAGAGGACTCGAACTCGCCATCGGCCTAGGCGTCGAACTCCAAATGAGGATGGGAGTCAAATTCCTATTTGCGAGGGAACCCAAATTGCAAGGGCACTGGAATTCGAAATTGGTTCAGGGCTGAGGGTTAAGAGGGAGACGAGTGTTAATTTTGTTCACAAGGATGGGAGAGGACGCTGAGTTTGGGGCTTAGGGTTCGGAGGAGGAAGATGGAGACGATCGAAGACGATAACGAAATTGGGGCTTAAGAGTTCAGATGACATTCTCAGCTTGGGGAAGGAGACGATGTTCACAGCCCGGGGAAGGAGACGATGTCTAGTTACGCAGAGGGAGAGACGTCGTTTTGCGGACGTGGACATATTTTCTCTCTCCTATTTGCCATGTAGGGGAGAGAAATGATTAAAATAAGCCACGTCAACGTTTTTCGTTAATCAAGTTTGACGGTATTAACTTTATAACTTGATTATATCAATTTGACAAGTTTTAGGACTTGATTGTACTTTTTTTGCAAGTTTTAGGACTTATATTTCACTTATCCATTTTATCTATTTTGTGAAAATGGAGTGTATTTAGTTATACAAGGAGTAGAAATAGTTTCCGCATGCTATGTCGTCGTCATGTATATACGTATTCATACTTTTCAAAAAACTTAAAAGCGCATGCACGATATACTGATTCACAGAAAGGTGTAAAGTTATAAATGTATTCCTATTCGTAAATCCTTTTATGTAATTATAACGACTTCGATCTTTATTAGATGATTAATTCTTTAACTTAATTTTTATGGATTTTTAAAAATAACAAAGATTAATATCACGAAAAATCTCAAACTGATGTACCCGTAATAAATTTATCAAAAACTAATTTTTTAATCACAAAAAATTCCAAACTAGTACACTTGCGATGAATTTATCCTCTGTTGATTTTTGTTAAATTTTATGGTTAAATTGATGAGTTTAATGAGTTATCTCTTCTATATGTCACATATTTACTAATTTATGATTTTTCGTGGTATTACTCCAATTTAACGAAGAATAAATTTATCATAAATATATCAATTTATGTTTTTTGTGATTAAAAAATTAATTCAAAATAAATTTATCATAAATATATTAATTTAGATTTTTGATGATAAAATAATTAATTCGAAGTAAATTTGTATAGATATATCAATTTGGATTTTTCATAGTATTAACCAAAAGAATAAGTAAGTATCGGCTTTCCAATCTTTATAGCACTCAGCTTCTGTGAAACTCCATACAAGCGGACGCCCACCACTAGGGTTTTAGCCTAGTCTCTCGTGCTCTCCTCTTCCCACACTCGCTCAGGTATGGAAGATGCGCCGCCGCCGCCGTCGCCGCTGGCGGCCCCGCCTCCAGCGGCCGCTCAGCCCCCCTGCTGGAGCAACATAGTGAAGGCCCAGCCTCAGGCGAAGGTCGAACCGCAGAGCAGCGCGGCCGCGACGGCGCAAAAGATCTTCGTCGGCAGCTGCAACTCCTCGAAGGGCGTGTCCGTGGCGGTCGTGGACGCGAACGCCATCATCGACGGCGGCGAGAAGCTTCGAGTCCTCGCCGACAGGTTCGTCTCCGTCCCCGAGGTCATGAGCGAGGTCCGCGACCCCGTCTCGCGACGCCGCCTCGAGTTCGTGCCGTTCTCTGTCGAGACCATGGAGCCGAGCCCCGACGCTCTGAATAAAGGTGCTTTGATGGTGGAATTGGAATTGGAATTGCTATTGCCCTGGTATATAGATTGTTCAGGGGGAACTATGCATGCTTTGAGGCGTTGTCAATTTACTGCGCTCGTCGCGCTAATTGAGCTGAAATCTCACTTGCCCTTTTGTTTTATGGACGTAAAAGGTGATTATGAGAGGTATTGGGGAAAAAAATTCGCTGGCATTGTCGTGTTGATTGAGCTGAATTGTCATCTTTTGGGGGTTTTATGGTGTAGAAGATGATTGTGAGAGGTTCAAGGGGAAAATTCTTGGTATTATGTTCTGTAAGAAGCTTTGGGAGATGTATAACTTGCTCATGAAAATGAGCCGTCTGTCATAATTTTCTCATTCTAACATAAGTGGTAATTCATAAGGAGTGATAGAACTGGTTTTGCCTGTCAAAGGAAATCAATATACTAGAAATTGGAACCGCAGAACTGATTCAAACGAAATGGACTTGAGAAGTTTCGTTGAGGTTTGGTTCCTGTATGTAAGTTTCCAGTGCTCTCAGACCATAAATGACAGAAGCCAAGTTTGCACCAAGACAAATTGTGTAATTTACATGGATATTCACTGTCCATATCCATGCATAGGAGGAGATGTACTTTCTGAGTGATGCCTCAATATGTATAAATGGCAACATGCGGCCAATCAAGCATGACCTTTTCTTTTTGTCATCATTGCTTTTATGTGTCCATTTAAATTTGTCATTTGTCTAAATCTATATTGATTTTTCTGCAGTAACATGATTTTATTTTTATTAATCGCATGTTAAATAGAATTTGTCCTATGATTTCAACTTTTATATATTCATTGTAAACTAAAACAAATTTGACGAAAAAAGTGGAAATACTAATTAAGGGAGCAAATGATGTAATAGAGCTCGGGATATCTGAAAATCAAAGCAGTCGCCGTAATTCCATTTTGGTCTTAGCTTTTTTCTTGCTTATCGTTCTTGTATAGCTTCTAAGAGTGGGACTTTGGATGATTTTTCTTGCATATTAAATAGCTATGCTTTAGACTTTATAGAATGTCAAGTGACTTATCTGTTTCATGTGACTCGACAGTTATAAAGTTCGCGCGAGCAACTGGTGACTTGCAAACTCTTTCCGATGTGGATCTGAAACTCATTGCGCTGACATACATGCTTGAGACTCAAATTCATGGCATTAACCATCTGAGAGATTGTCCACCGCCTGTACATACAGTTAATATTAAGAGGCTTCCTGAGAATGACATGCCTGGATGGGGAAAAAATGTTTCTAATCTGGAAGAGTGGGAAGCATTAGAACATGAAGCTGAGGAGAAAGCAAATACTTCTTCGAGAATTCTACCACTGAAAGACTTAAACCTGAACATTATTTCTAAAGATAGCCTTTCTAAAGATGATTCCGCTGGTGATAATCCCTCTGTGGATCATGAGAATGCGGAGGGAAGTTCAACAAAACATAGAAGATTTCCCTCCAAGAAAAAAGAAATTACAATTGAAGGCAAGAAAATGGTAGCGGATGGAATTGACGCTTCTCAGGGACAAGTTGACAATGATGCTGGTGATTGGCTGCCTGCCGTCAGTAGAAGTACTCATAGAAGGTATCTTAGAAGAAAAGCTAGACGTGAACATTTTGAGACGTTATCTGAGAAAGAGAGTCAACAAGACGCTGAGAAGGATATTGATGACCACTGTATTGACGATATCAAAGGCTCGGGAGGGCTATCACACCATTGTCCTGAAGAAGTGCTATCTGCCAATGGAACTTCTGAGGAGAGTGAGATCATCAAAGGGGTGGAGGGCAGTGAGGATCTTTCTTCTATCTTGAAACAAATGAGATTGGAGGAAGATTCAGCGTCAGCTCTTCGAGAAGAGATAGAGCATGACCTTTCTTCTTCAGTTATGGAATCCGACAAGGCGATGTTATCAGAATTAACATCTGCTGATGCAGCTGAAGCTGAAGTTGTTGGCCGAGATGATGTTGATAATGCTAGTGAAGAAACAGATCAATTGGAGAACTCAAGCCAGACTAATGAAAGCAATGATGCATCTTATTTAGATGATCAGAGTAGTGAACAGAGTTGGGTGCTGAGATCTTTGTCGGAGTCCAGCGTAGCTTGCATTACTGGTGATTTTGCAATGCAAAATGTTATTCTTCAGATGGGCCTACGCCTGCTTGTTCCTGGGGGAATGCAAATACGCCAACTGCACAGGTTTGTTTCTAAATATTATAGATGTAATGACATGGTGATTAACTTTCTGATTTTCTTTGACATCAACTCGAAGTTCTTATGGAGAATGCTAGCCTTTTGAATTTCTCATAGTTAATCCTGCAAATTTCAGCTGAGCTCCCCTTTCACTCGATCTTGTCCCCTTTTTTTTATCTGGTTATTTTGAAGTTGAGTTTGGCAATAGGATATCTTTACTAGTATTCAAAGTTGAGGTCGTCTCATTCTCCAGATGGAATCAAATGTAGGAAGTGATCAGCATGAGGTTAGAGTTCACTTGGTGTAAAAGTTTTTTTTTGCCTCTTGCGGTTCCATCAGGAGGGACAAGAACTTGCAGAAGTAAGAGGCGTTTTTTCTGGAAAAAAGTTATGGCTGGGGGAGGAGAGAGGGAAGGAAAGGAGAAAAAGAAAAAGGAGAAGGGGGGAAACAGAGAAGGAACAGAGAGGGGTAGGGGGTGGTTGAACCTGGTATTTCTATGAACTTGCGACTGTTTTGTGGGAAACAGTGGTGCTTCTTCAGCAGTTATGGCTGTTGAATCTTTTACTTTCAAGCATAATGCTTTCATTTTTTTTTTGGAGGGGTATGGTCACTCCCTTTGACCTGGACGTCACTGGTTTGAGTCACAGAAATAGCCTCTCTGCAAAAGCTGGTAGGGCTGTGTAATCTCACCCTCCTAGACCAGTGCACTGGGAATCTTGTTTAGCTTCTATTGTTCTTTACTTATCCAAAGAAAGTGCAGTCTTTAATGAACTTCAGTGTCAGTCTACTCACGTTTTGTTTCATGTCCCCAGGTGGATACTGAAATGCCATGCTTGCTATACTGTGACTGCTGAAATTGGGAGAGTTTTCTGTCCAAAGTGTGGAAATGGTGGAACCTTGCGTAAAGTTGCTGTCACGGTCAATGGAAATGGAGTTGTGTTGGCAGCCCGTCAACCACGTATCACTTTACGTGGCACCAGAGTAAGTATATTTGGTTGCCGGAAGCTGCAATTTTTATTCTTTAATTTTAACAGAAGGTGGATGTATTAATCATTAATGTCATTGCTATGTTGAATATGGTTTTTGGTTTGTCTGAGCATGTTGGCTCTTTTTGCTGATTTTAATTTAATTGTTGCATTTGCACTCTTTGTTGCTATAATCTGATTTTTTTTTTCAAATATTATTGTGCTTGGTAATCTCTGCTTTTAAAATGGGAACCATCCCTGTTTTGCTTCATAACCATGATAATTTTCCAGTCTCTGAAACATCCATTTTCTTTCTGCAGTTTTCGCTGCCATTACCCCAAGGCGGAAGAGATGCCATTTCGAAGAACCTCATTCTACGTGAAGATCAGTTGCCACAGAAGTACCTCTATCCTAAAACAAAGAAGAAGGCAAATAAGGAGGTGAATTATCTTTCATAGTGTCGATCGTTTCATGCCATAGCAATTAACTCAATTAAAACTTGGAAATGTTCAAGTTTCTTTCCTTTTGCTTGAACTAATACAGCATATATTTCCATTGTGCAGGGAGATGACTTCTTCACTTCAGATGATGTGTTCTCCTACCATAGTGATAAGAGGAGTTCTTTTCAGCCTCCCGTAAGGAAGGCCTTGGCGGTTTTCAGCGGAAAGAGAAATCCGAATGACAACCACTTTTCCCGCTCTAGACGTAGATAGATCTTTTGGCAATCTCTCTCTCCCTCGCCCGCTCACGCGCCCGGGGTGAAGGGGAAGGGGGTGGAATTTTTGTTGCATTAGTGTTTAAGAACGCACCCCCAGGGTGAAGGGGAAGGGTGGAATTTTTGTCGCTCAAGTGTTCAAGGTTTTGCTTCAATAGAGATACAATTGCACCTGTTTTTATTAATTGTGATGTGAAACATATCGGCATTACGTAGGTTTGAGTATAATTGTGTTTCGATATATGATGGCGATCTCGCTAAGCCGTGATCTTGGGCTTCAGGATGTTTTGTTCTCGTTTCCTTCATCCAGAGCGCAGTTAGAACCGAATGCATAAAAGAAAAAGGGTTAATATCACAAAAAAATTATAAATGGGTATTGCAATGATAAATTTACTCTAAATTAATTTTTTGATCATAAAAATTACCACATGCAATAAATTTATCATCCGTTAGTATCTGTTAATTTTTATTGTTCAATTGCTGAGTTAGATGATACTTGGCAATTGACGAGTATATCAGTTTGAGGTTTTACCGTAGTTCTATCAATTTGTGATTTTTTATGGTATTTAATCCAATTCAACGGAGGGTAAATCTGTCATAAATGTACTAATTTAAGGTTTTTTGTGATAAAAAAATCAGTTTGAAGTAAATTTGTTATAAGATAACCGGTTTTGGGTTTTCATGATAAAAAAAATTAGTTCGGGATAAATTTGTCATAAGTATATCAATTGAGATTTTTCGCCATATTAATCCAAAGAAAGATAAAAAGGTAATGTCACTTATACTGTGGATTGGGAATTGCAGGATAGGTAAAACCTAGTTTTTTGGATGGAGAAAGCAAATTGGAGACACAAGTGGAAGTTCCCTACACATGGCCATTCAGTTATTTCGGTACAATGAAAAGCTCTTACAACTTTGTATGAAGATGGTTTGTCCTGGAAGAACAGGTACCTAAATTGGAAAACCCTCGCCGCACGTGCCCACAGCATTTATTTGGCATGTACAAGCTTACTGACAGTCGTCCTTGCATCAAGACCCTGATTGGGGCAGAGCCAAATGCTTAGTCCTGTACACTATATCACTGGTGTGGTTCACCGGTGATGATCAGCTGCCGTTCTTGGCATTCTTGAGGTTTCGTAGAGCCATAACCAGCTGCTGTCGCTCGCCCTCCACCTCAGCGAACTTGAGGCTTATTTCGGAGTATCTTTCTTGCAGATCCTTGAGCTCAAGCTCCATTGCCTCGTTCCTCTCCCTCAGCAATGCCGATTCAGTTGGTAGCTCATCGGAGTTGCTGGCACTTGAACCAGAGATAAAAGCTTCATTATCCAAAACGATATCATAATGATCCCTGGCAGTAAAAGAATGTAGAATGGATCAAGTGGGGAGCATGTTTCTTGTGCCCCAAAGAATGAAAAGGTTTTTCCAAACTAAGCACCAATTGTTACCACCCCATAAATACAAAGAACATTTCATACAAAATGAACTTCAGCTGGCTAATTCATTGTACCCATTGGTTGCATTGCCATTTTCTCTGAGGTTGCGTGACATATTGCCCAAATTTTCTGCTAGAGTTTCCTTTTCTTCAGGTGTCACACTTGTTGGCATGACTTCATCGATATCTTCAGGTCTCTGCATCAAAGATGAAGCGTCATATGTGATTGGAAGCATCTAAGAAGCAGGGAGAAAACTCCGTGAACTCTGTGCAGAATGCAAGTCAATAACAAAGCAGCACATATTTAGTCCTCAACACCGAATTTCTCATATCCTTAAATGAATGTGCCTAGTAGCTTGACTAATCTCCCGTTGATTCTGCAAATGTTTAGGCACAACCTTACCGATTGATCTCCTGCCTGAACAACTCCAGCTGCTTGTCTCATGTAAATCTCTACTTTGCACCAAGTACAAAGCATCTCTATGCATCAGAAGACAAACTAGAATTACCTTTTCCTTCAACCTGCTCTCCAACTCCTCAATTATGTTTTGCAGATCACTTTCCCTGGTGAGGAATGAATCCTTCATGGAGTCAAATGCGGCTTGCTTTGATTGGATATGGTCCTGTCAGAAGCACAAGTAGTCAAAGCATGGCAGAGAGGCAATCATGAACTAAAGTTAATCCACCATAAGGCAACAATCGAACAGCATTCATGTTCTTATGTTGCAATAATAGAAATGTTGATGACAAAAGTGAAGAGGTTCTCAGTACCTCAAGCAATTTGATTTTCTCCTGGAGACTCGTTAGTTCTTTATTGCCACTAGAAACTTGAGCAGGCTTATTAGTTCTCGGAGTGCCCTTTTTTCCATCCGAAACTACTGCTCGCCTGTTCCTCTTTTTCTCGGTCAAGGTGAATGCATCTTCCTGCTTCTTGAGATCACCTTTTGGCTTGATTGCTTGTTTTCTTAGCCGTTCTTTCCCTGATTTATCTTCAAATATTGAGCTTTTCATGTCATTATGCTGAGCTTTAAGGTTTTCCAATTCTGACTTCAAGCTTTCAATAACGATGTCCTTTTGATCTTTTATTTGCCTCAAGGAATTTAACTCCATCATTGAATCCTCCATCTCTTTCTTCATCGAAGCAAGGGCACTGACCAGCTCATCTCTTTCTGCATTTCCTTTTTCCACCGCAATCTTGGTTTCGGCGAGTGATTTTTTCATCTGTTCCAACTGCGCAGTTAGATTTTCCTCTTGATCAGAGAGGACATTATTGTCCGTACTCAGCCTTGTTATCTCACTATTCAACATCGTGATCCCCTGCAACAAATTTCTCTTACAGCCTTCAGTCTCATCCTCCTTCTGATGTTCAAGCTGCCTAGAATTCTCGTTGATTTCCAACACCATCTGTTTGATTTGATCGGTTTTCGCTTTTATTTCCCTGAAGAGCTCTTCCATTTTTGCTTCGTAATTATCTTGAACAGAAACAAGCTCTTCATTAGCTTTCTGAAGTGTTTCCTCTAGTTGACTTTTCTGTGCACGCAGTTCTCGAGCTTCTGTCAATGCTTTCGCAGTCACTGCCTCATTCACCTCGAACGTCGACAACATTTGCATGGAGAGTTTCCTGAACTCCTCCTGTATCCTTCCAGCAACATTTGCGTATTTCCGTTTTGTCTTCTCAGCTACATTCGCATTTTTTTGTCTCGTCTTTCGTAGAGTCTCCTCTGCTAGGATAGCTCTTTGCTCTTGCTCTACTTTGGCACACGTTATGTCTTCAAGAGCCACTTCAAATTCTGTCGTCTGCTTCTCCAATTCTTGCTCCAAGCAATTTATACAGGTTTCAAGTTTGTTAATGGTTGCTAGAGCATCTGAGAGAGATTCTGATTTGCTCTTGAGGTCATTCTCCAATATTTGAATATGATTTTCCAGTTCGCTTATGTTGGTCAAACATGAAGTGCATTGATATTGCATATTCAGTTGTTCCTGGAGCTGGAATTGTTCCCATTTGGACGACATCTCGTGATTTTCCTGCCTCAATATTTCGTAGTCTAGTGCAAGCTGCTCCATCTGCATCTCCAACTCATCCTTTGCCCTCTTGCAGTTAGCTATTTCGGTACGAAGGTCATTGATATTTTGATTGAGCTGGGTCGGATCATTCACATCTGTTTGGCCCTTAATGAGCTCTATCAATGCCTTCTGGTCCTCATCTTCAACTGCTTCAATTTCAGGTCTTTCTCGATCCTTCTGCTTCAACATGTCATCTAGTTCTTTCACAGCAAGAACCAATTCAGCATTCGAATCTTGCATCTTTTGAAGTTGCAACCTCAGATGAGCATTGACCTCCTTCTCGTGACTCAGTTCTTTTCTCAATTCTACTATGACCACCTGCAGATCTCCGCCCTCAAAATTAGTTTTGAAGGCCTTGAGTTTCTCAGATTCTTCCTTGAATGAATCCCTCTCCTCCTTCAATCTAACATTTTCTTTTGATAGCCTTTGAGCCCTTTTGGTCTCTTTCACAATTTGCTTGCGAAGAGTTTGCAATTCCAATTCTGAAACATCTGCTTGTCTAGCTGAAGCAAATAACTCAACCTTGAGCCTTTCAACCTCATTGGGAGAAGCTTCTTGTCCTTCGCTCATTTGAAAATTCTGAAATCTAATCTTCGAGTCATCTGTACTCAAGTTGCCATCAAGATTTAACGACCACTCCCACTTTGACCTCTGATGTTCTTGTTGAGCTCTGGCTGATTCATCTGCTATCAGATTCTGAGGCACCGAGGCATAACCAAGAGATGAGTGGAAGCTAGTCGGGCTGTGTTGGATGAAGTTTCTCGCTTTAAGCTCTTGAGGCGAATTTAATCCAGAGCTGCTCTCAGAGCTAGATATTGTAAGATTTGATCCACTAGACATTCCACATAGGCCGTCTAGATTGGCACTTCGACTGGTCGTACTTAATTGTCCTTCTGGAAGACGGTGAAGGAGAATCTGATTATTTTCCTTCGGCAACTACAATGAAAACATATCAATAACATCAGAAAAACCTTGCAGAAAACCTTATCCCATGAAATTTCTGGTACTTCATCACATATAACTTAAAGACGAGACTGTTCCTGCCAAAGAAATGAATGTTTTAATTGAAAATGTTGCCAAAGTTCACTGAAAGCAATTGACTTAAAATGGAAGCATACATCAAGAGAGGTAGTCTCAGCGCTTTTGTCTCTTTTTATTTCACTTGCTTGGGTCCTGAAGCTCTCGTCTTTCATTTTAATTTTCAAATCTTCAGCTTCTTCCACCAATCTGCAGACGCTCGGGCAACAAAAAACCCTATTCAGACAAAATTATCAGAACTATAAAAACACGAAAAACTAAATAAAAATGAGAAGTAAAGCTTGTGTCTTACCTATGATCAGAAATCTTCTTGGATTCTCTGGACACAAAACCTCTGTAGAAACACAAAGAAAAATTGAGATCTAATTATTGTCATCTGCACGCATCTCAGAAATTGTGAATTCACCTAGTAACATTTTCAATTGACAGTTATAATGGTATATCATCTGCATACTATAATAGCTCATAGTATCAGGCAACTAGAGAACAATTCATTTCATACCATTGACATGCAATGAAGCGGGAGATTCTGTGATCTTCCCAGCAAGAGTCTTGAATCTCCAGCGCAGTTTTCTGATCTCAAAGTTGGCTCTTTCGCATCACCAGGAAAAACCAAAGACACATTCATTCATTGACACCAAAACTGTGACACCTGAATCAGTTTCCCACTTTCAACACAAATGCTTTTCAATCACTCAATCACATAGACCAACAGCAATTTATGCATTTATTTATCCATTCTAATTAGTTAGACTTTCTGGGTTGCCTGCTTAGAACAAAAAATTGAGACAAAAAGATTTGTAAAAGGAAAAAAAAATTGTAGCTTTCGGTCAAATTTGGGTGCATTGGCTTTACAAACGTGACAGTGCAGTCTCCCAAAACAAGACAGAGAGAAAAATTTAACAAATTTATGAGATGCGGGACCATTTCCAGTTATCACCTTCTTTTGCATTTCTGAACAAATTTATACAGACTAGTGCCATTGCATAGAGAGAGAGAGAGAGAGAGAGAGAGAGAGAGAGAGAGTAAGTTTTGGGTAACCTGGAGTTGCATGAAACTGCAATCTCGAAAACAGGCCTCTCACCTTGTTCTTCTCGCTTCCCCACCATTCTCTGTGCCCCGAACACCCTCCCCCTCGCCGGAGCTCATCGGCAGCATCTCCGGTCACGGGAAGCTCGAGCTCGCCGGAGAATCACCAATGCAGGCACACAGGGCGTCAATGCGGGCCAAATAAAAAAGACCCCTGATTCGCAATGCAGCTCCTTGAAGAGATATAGCACGAGTCAGCAGGGTTCACCATAAAAAGGAGCGACCTTTACGAAATGGGAACGCTGTAAGTCAGTGAGCCAAAAGACACGGATCTGAGGAGCAGCTTTCTCTGTCTTTGTGCTTGTTCTGTATGTGCATTCTGTTCTAAGCGTTCTCTCTGTCTCTCTCTCTCTCAGTAACAGTCTCATTCCAGTTTCAAACCCAGAGAGAGAGAGAGAGAGAGAGAGAGAGAGAGAGAGAGAGAGAGGCAGAGAGAGGGAGCAATTCCTTTTCTTTTTATGAATTTGCTGACTTTGGCTATGGTTATATTATAAGCTAAGAAAGATTGACCAAAGTTCTGTTTTTCTGGGGAAGGAAAGATCAGGTCTACAGAGGGAGAGAAGCTTCCATGTCATTATTAAATCAAGGTCATTGTTCAATTTCCTTCTTTATAGTATCAACAAGTGGCTTCTTATCAACCCACCAAAAAAAACAAATGAAAAGAACAAGTGGCTTCTTCATTCACTAGGCCCCGTTATCATGTTGCCATTAGACTCGCAATACGATTATTTTTTATTATATTATTCTTCTTATGACTTGAGGGATACCGTTAAAATATCCCGTATTCCCTGTTTTGAGGTTTATATGCTTTTTATATGTCATTATCGGCTATTAAGCTTTCGAATTCGACTTTCTAATACAATATCGAAATTAGCTTTCATTTTGGTTTATTTCACATGGCAAGCAAAGTTCTGAAATTTATAAACACCGTGCCGATATATTATGAAGGTTGATCAATTGAATGAAGGGCGTGAGAAAAGCTAATTGGTCCCCCCACCTCCTTTTGGCTCCTCTAAATGGATCAAGCCATCATACCATCCGCACTATGTTTGTCCCATAGTCATGAAAATGGATTCTTGACTCTTTAAAATTGCATTTACTTTGCATTCCTCTTTTTCTATATGTGTGGTTGATTCGACTTCATTTCGATGGACCCTTTTTGGCTGCAAGAGAACCCAACCAACAGACCTTGGCCTGTTTCATAAATTTCGTGCTTCTCATTAAGGAAAACGGACAATTTGTGGATCATATAAATTAATATCCTCTCGACCCAAAAATAGAAAAAAAATTGAGAATTGCAGAATTGGGACCCTGCCCCGCTAAAAAAACGTCACGAGCAACTAATACTTATACTTCATGGTACTACAGAAATATCCTCGATTCACATGTGGCAACCAAAAATATTTTCACCTCAAAAATTGAAAGTCAACTTGTTTAAATCCTATCAACTGCGGGTAAATTACTTTTGGATTGGACTTTCTGCAATAGAAACAGAGGCCGAACTTAATCTGTTCCGTAGGGATTGTGGGCTTGTTCCGTGGACCTCCACCACTGGAGCCTTTGCGCTCGCACTCCTATATTATAAAATGGACAAAGACATTGCCCTGTAACCTCGCTTTAGTAAAACTTAACAGATCAAATTTATTAAACATCCACACCCGCATTCGTTTGTGTCAATGAAAATGGATTTAAGTCATATATACCTTGTCTTTTTAATTATTAGATTGGTTCAATTCATCGCCTTCCAAACACATTCCGCTTTTTTTTTTCTAATTAACCATTTCTTAGTTAGTGTTATTATTTTTCGTCGATGATAACTTATTTTAGAATAGTCAATCTTTCTGCCTTGTAAAAAACACAGAGAACAACGTGGAATACTTATCGCTTAAAATTAATGACCATGCACGATTAGTCACTCAATACTCCACTAATCAATGTCGCTCTACTACAGAAAAAAAGGGCAAGATTGACTGAGTTTATCCCATGTTAGAATATGAGAGAGAGAGAGAGAGAGAGAGAGAGAGAGAGAGAGAGAGAGAGAGGCAAGCTTCCATTAGAGGGTAAGGGAGACGAGGGTTGCTTTGAATTCCAGCTTATAACTTGGCTTCAAAGTCGAAATTGCACGCGATTTGTGCGTGAGATCAAGGTGAGAAAAAGAGTGAAGACAAAGCCCGTCCGTGGTGCTCGCTGAGTCAAAGCCTGCGTGCGTGTGCAGACACCCGACTCCCCACCTGTTTACGCTGTCTTCGTTCGGCCGCTTGACCATCCATGCCCACCAACCTCCAAGTCCAAAAGAATTGGTTTTCTGTCGTCCGGATATGTTCGCTAGATACCAAACCTGACTAGGTCCTTAAGATGCTCTTTTTTGATCCTCATCCGGATCTCGGATTGCCGGGTGTAAATCATCTAAAGGTATTCCATCCTTTGGGGAAGACAAAGATACAAAGGGAATATGGGGTATGGGGCGTGCAGGCACAAATACATTAAAATAATAAAGGCATCTGTAGAGCTCGTTAAACGAGATCGGAAAAGGCCATAAAGGCCCCTATAGGAGTTTTGGCTCCCTTTCTAGGTATATGCAAATGGATCGGTCCGGAACGAGTTATTTTGTCATCTCGACTAGTGCAGGCACAATCCCTTTTCAGAATCACCTTCTTCAATGGATTGTTGCTAGAGAAGAAAAGCTTCTCTCTACATTTTTGTAGTGCTTGAATCGTAACTTATACTTCCAACGTTGCGTGTTTGGTGGCAAGTCATGCCAATTCGAGCCTCATTCTTTCACAAGGACAAATAGTCTTGTGTGAAACCATAACAAAACATGACTAATTCCCACCCAAGAAGCGAACATAATTAATTATGTCATACGAATGCTAATGCAATAGAGAATGAGAAACGGAGCGCTAATTCCAAACTTACGACGGGTGATCAAGAGGGTCATGGTCACTAGATGGTCCAGTTAAACCTTGTCCAGCTCATGGTGATGGATGAGAGGGACTGTTAATCTACTTGCTAATCAATGGCCTTTCTGATTTCATTAAATGTTCCCCACTAATCAAATGAAGCCATCATCATCTTGCCTCACGACTACGTTTGGCATGGAAAGTCGCCAAAGATTAGACCTTTTATCAAGATTAAATTTAAAGCTATGTGACATTACATTAATTCCAGATCTCGGGTTTTAATAAAGGGAAAGAAACTTCGATGATTTCCCTGGGATTGCAATTGATTCCCAGCCGAAAGGATCGAATTATGCTCATTGCCATGCCAAGCAAGAACTACGTATTGTCACAAAATAGAGATTGAAAAGCACAAAAAAAAAAAAAATCGAAAGCTTTATTTGGCGTAAATGAAAGCTTTCATAATTTTTTCTCAACGAGTTGCCTTTTGCTTCTTATGATGCCAAAAAAGTTAAGTCCACTTTGATTCTGATTGGGGCCCGACTAAACGTCGTTAGCATACTAAATAGGTTTAACACGCACCAATAAGGTTCTTGTCATGTGACATGCTATGTATAAATTGTCGACCAGTTTCCTAATGGTTTAAGTTTTTGAGGAAGATGACAAGCAACTGCCGCTCAAATTAGTTATTCGTGATGGGTTTCGCAACTTTGCTCATGTACAATCCGTGCCCGTTATCACGTAGGGTTGAATTTTGCGCTTACAAATGAATGGCTTACATTCAGTATATAAATTGTTGACCCGTTTTCTATCGGTTTAAGCTTTAGGAAGGGACACCATCGGCGTAATAGTTCCGGATCTATTGGACTCGAGCAAACCCTGAGGCTTGTTCAAGCAAGGTTTGGAGCTGATTCTGAAGCAATGATTAGATCCAATATCCGGTCATGAGTGGCGTTTGCTTTACAAGTATGATCTTCTAAACTTTTGACTGCGACTCAACTGATCTCCTCCAGTCCATCTGCATCGGATTACACTCCGATCCACAGGGTGATCGACTTGGCTTTCTATTTTGCTCCGAGCGAGAGAAGTTGTAATTTGAACATGAATCTGGCCGCCTCCGAATCGAATGCTTGACCGCTCAGTCAATCCCTTTTCGTAATACCCTGGACATGACATGAATAAGAACCAGAACCCGACGGGCGAGATGAAGCTCGTACAAACATGAGAGTCGGTAGCAGTCGTTCGAGTTGAATGTATGCGTGAAAATGACCTTTCTCTCTCATCTTATATTAAGGAAAATTACCCAAAGGTTATCTATAATACGATTCATTGGCAGTCAAACTTGTACCCGTTTCTCATTAGTCATACTAATAAACAAGTACGAACATGATCTGTAATTTGGCCGGCCTAATTAAAACAGATAGCTTGGCCGGCCATCACTCTCTTCATTTGCTCATCACATAAGTCATCCTCCGCAAATTTTCTCCTATATTATGGACTTGAGCTTGTTATTATCTCACCCCAAATTACACGAGTCATCTCGCATTAATGATCACGATGAAAGTGGTATCAAGCCGAGGCGAACTCTAAATACTAAACACGACGAAGAATCAGATATAAAGGGACATATGTAATGAGGCAAGCTGGAATATACTCGAGAATATCATCATCATCCAGTGGTAGGAGCGGGAGTCAGCAGCATTCATTGCCGATGGCCAGGATCAAGAAGATCATGAAGAAATCCGGCGACGGTGTGAAGATGATCTCAGGCGAGGCGCCGATCGTGTTCTCGAGGGCTATCGAGCTGTTCATCGAGGAATTGACCAGGAAGTCGTGGGTGTTGGCCGCAGCAGGTAAGAGGAGGACGCTCCAGAGGGACGATGTCGTGTCGGCGATCCACGGCACCGATGTGTTTGATTTCCTGGTGGACTTGGTTTGTGTTTCTGATCAACAGAACAAACGAAGGGAGAGTCCAGTCGAATCCGAGACCGAGACGGTGGGATCAAAGAGGCCCAAAGTTGGACCATGATTCAATTCAACTGTACATAGCAATGGACAGCTTTTACTAGTCAAAACATTTTTTTGTATGCTTGTTGGAGTTTATATCAATGTAGGCATCTTGTATATACTATTTGACTTCCTAAATTCGAAGAACTATTTCGTTGTTTTTCTCCAATTAACAGGATGGAATTTTTTTATAATGTCTTCATGCATTGGTTAATCCCTGATCTTTGAGAAATCAAAGAAAAAATGGTCGGATGATGCCATATATATCCACGTAAGAATGTATTTTATGAATTTAGTATATATACAAGACTCAATCTGAATTGTTGGATTTGATGAGAGTCGTCATCTTTAACGGTTTGAGTTCGATTTCATATATATACTGAACCCACATAATAATTTCTCAATGAAGAGACAAGGGTACAACTAGGGTAAACCATGGATTTTGATTCCTTCCTTTCATGGTCATCTTAGACTTGTCTGTGATTTTGGATACTGGACAGAAACTACAGAGCCTACAAACCATTGAAAGAGTCTCTCGTTGACTGCGACATAAGATCATGCGTTTGGTTCTAGCTAGTGTAGAGTGGCTGGATCTAGTTCGTTTAGTTTTGTGTGGTGTTGTATGATCAGATTATCGTTTGAAAATTGACAGCATATGCAATAGATGAGATCTAGGGTTGTTGAAAGGCTTTCCGCACCAAGTTGCGCGGTACTAAATTTCCCACCTTTGCTATATCAAATCAATAAATTTCCCAAAATTTCATCCTAAACAATTGTACCATGTTTATTAAGGAAATAAAATTTGTAGCCATGGAAGCATTGGGAGTGATAATTTTTTTCCTTTTTCTAAGAGATAGGTCGAACCCACAATGTCGTCGATCACCATGAACTTACATCATCCAAATGGGTCAATCATCGGCAAAGTCGCAACTGCATTATTATTTGACCAAGCAATAAAAAGACGAGTATCAAATGAAAGTTCTTGTATCTCCTCAATTAGGATCAGAGAAAATCTAACCAAAAAGTTAGGACTAACAAGAAAAACATATAAATCAACTGATCATGAAATTCGATGATCATATGTTGCACATGAGATAAACTGGGGCAAGACTTGGCTCTAATACTGTGTTAGAATGTCCAACTTAAAAACTTAAGTTAATAGGAAGGAGGCCATATGTATATAAAAAACATATAAAAAACATATAAATCTCGTAAACGAGCGTCATGGGATAATCTAACAAATCGAAAACAATTTTGGCTTAAACTCAAAAATATCGTCTCGACCTAAACATCCTTAACTATACATCGATGATTAGACCTACCACACCATAATAACATTGACAAAAAAATGGAAATAATTTGCGATGATTTTTTCATAGAGGTACTCCTCTATGATGCTCAATCTCTAGACATATGTCTAAACACATAGAACTTATGCTTTGAGCATTCTACTCTTAAATAAGAGACAGGGCCGTCCTCAATGCTGGGCCTGACGACCTATTTTCCTTAGCATGCATGACAAGCGTCATTATCTTGCTAAGTGTCCAACCCCACCTATTTTTGTCCTCTTTTCTTTCTTATTTAAATCGAAGTTCCTTGTTGGAAAAGCTTTACTACGAGATCATCACTAATTAATTGCATCATCTTTTGATTAGCGACTCCCGTTGCTTAAGGGCGTAAAACATATGCTTTACGAGGATTTTTACCGATGCTGAAAGCAATATACATCAAGCAAGGATAGCGTTCAAGCAATTTCCCTCTTTTCTCCTGACTTACAGGATAAATGTGCGTTGACTTTTACCTTAAGGAGACCTAACATTGAGATTTTTTAAAAGTGAAATCGAGATGACTAAGTTGATTCTCATTATTGGGAAAGATGGAAATAAAGGAGTGACATATGATTACTAGCCATCATTAAGTTAGCATTTCTGGCATTCAAAACCATATCCATCTTTTTTTGGCAAGAGATTAATTATTGAATATCCTAAAAATAGAAAAAAAATTAATTTTTTTAGCACCATACCATATTGATTCATGAATTTCTTTAAAAGCACCGAAGGGTAGTTTTACCTTTTCACCCAATTTGTGGTCCCTTTCCAAGGTTGCACCATTGTCAAAGGACAAGTGGCACATGCTGGGTATGTAACATCTTTCTGTTTCATAAAGTCTCAAGTATTAAAAATAGGAAAATACTAAAACAAAAAGGACCAATAATTTTTTCTTATGACGTTCACACCAAGGTAGTAATAGTGAGTAATCAACCATATAAATCTTGGTCTTTTGTCTTATTTTTACCATACTTGCAAACACCTAGGAGTTTCCAGCACTATCGAGAGCAGCCTCTATCCTTTTTTTTCTCCTCTCTCTTGACTCTGAGTTTTCGGTTCAGTGCTTCATTGCTGTGTCTGGAACTTTTTCGTCGACTTTTTTTTTTCCTTCTTTTGACAAGTTTCGGGGGCTAAATTGAAGGAGTAACTGATGGCAGAGGAGCAGAAGAAAGCTGAATCTGTGGCACCCCCACCACCCCCACCCCCACCACCAACACGACCACCACCCCCACCTCCTGTAGAAAGAACTTCTCGTGCTGAGCAAGAAGAAAAAGAAGCTTCTGAGAAGTATGTTTCATCAGCTGTTGCTGAGAAATATTCACCTGCAGTCCCTCAAAGTAATTAAAATCTCTCTCTCTCTCTCTCTCTCTCTCTCTCTCTCTCTCAGTAATCCACATGAGGATGTTACGCAAACTTTGAGGATTATGGTCTCGTTTACTTTTCCAAATGATTGTGGTTCTGAATAAACAATTTGGTTCATTGTGGGAAGCTGTAAGATCAGTAGTTCTAGTTTTGTTGATTGTTTTCAATGTTCAGGTAATGTCAAGAAGAACATATTAATGTTTGAATGGATGAGCAGATGATGGAAAGATCGTAAAATTGAGTAAAGTACCTTTCGTACTAGGTTAGAAACTGGTAGGTTGATCTTGATTAAGTTTGGACTGATTGTCTTATAATAACAGTACATATCATGAGATACAGCATTTGAACAAGGAAGAACCGAGAAAATTGTCTAGAGTTGGACATCCACTCAAACCCAAATTCATCCGTTGCAAAAAAATCTTGTTTTTAGTCTAGAATTTTGCCGTTTGCAGAGGTAGCAGATCCTGTGGAGAAATATTCAGGGGGATCATTTGATAGAGGTATATTTTGAGAAAATTTATTTTAACAAAATTGGACATCTTTTTTCTTTTTTCATCCATTCGCCTAGATTTCACTTT
This sequence comes from Syzygium aromaticum, assembly GCA_024500025.1. Taxonomy (NCBI): domain Eukaryota; kingdom Viridiplantae; phylum Streptophyta; class Magnoliopsida; order Myrtales; family Myrtaceae; genus Syzygium; species Syzygium aromaticum. The sequence continues at coordinate 4,407,279 of CM044889.1, read as the reverse complement.
GAACAGTGAATATTTTTACGCAATCTCTGCTTATACTGTCTGTGTTCTCAGATGCTGTTCTTGCAAGAGTTGAAACGGAGAAAAGACTGGCCTTGATCAAAGCTTGGGAGGAGAGTGAGAAAACCAAAGTAGAGAACAAGTGAGCGCCCACAATTCCTCACTATATATAAAGCATTTATGACATTAGAATCAGAGTTCTGAACTGCCTGTTCTGTGCTCGGTGTCTCAAATTATACTTGGATTGAATTTTGAAACAGGACATATAAGAAGCTCTCAGGCATTGGATCATGGGAAAACACTAAAAGAGCAGCTGTAGAGGCAGAACTAAAGAAAATCGAGGTAATTATGTCTTCTTCATTGCCTTAATAAAACACTAAACTGAAGCATAAGAAACACCGAAAGAGGGCCTCCTAAATCGGTCTTTTTGCTAATATTTTCGTGCAATGACCTACAGGAAAAACTGGTGAAGAAGAAGGCTGAGTATGCAGAGATGATGAAGAACAAAATAGTGGAGATTCACAAGGCAGCGGAAGAGAAGAGGGCGATGGTTGAAGCCAAGAAAGGCAAGAGTTTCCTCAAGATTGAAGAAACTGCAGCGAAGTTCCGCGCCACTGGCTATACTCCGAGAAAGCTTCTGGGTTGCTGCACTGGCTAAAAGTTCCCATGGACCGAAAATTCTTAGTCGAAGTTACAAAAGAAATTATCAAAATAAATGGCTTGTCCATGTGATTCTGCATTTTGCTTTGTTCTTTGCCGTGTTCATGATATTTCTTGTGTATAGGCATTATCATTTCAGTTCGTGTGGTTTTGGTGTGACAAAATGGATTTATAAGGTGATCTCACCTGTATTCACAGCGCAGGGGGTACTCAACTTCCATGACCAAGGAAGGAGGGAAGCAAGGTCTACTGGGTATTAGATTGGACATGGAGAGTGAGGCGAAAAAACCATGTGTAAATCCAACATAAATCATGTACATGAATGGCGACTTCTGCTTTATAAAGAAGAAAAAAATGGTTTTTGTTAACAAATGCTCTTCGGACACTTATTCAATACAAAGTAGTGATTATATAAACACATGAGAAAAAATTCGTTGAAAAATATGAACTTTTCTAATTTGTTTGCTTAACAAATACACCGAAAGCTATCCAAGCTCGAATGTCGAGTGTAAAAAAAAAATTGACTTTGACTTATTGGCTTGCATATCCACTTGTGATAACAAGTTGTTTGATCGGTATGGTCAGATCGCAAGATCTATGATTAGATTTAATTTTAAAATCGAGTGAACTACCTTAAAAATGAAGAATGGTGCGCCAAATGCGGAAAAATATTTCATGTGTCGATTGCACGACTAATGCGGTACATCATCTTCCATTGATGTGCGACGTCCCTTATTATTTCTTCCAAAAAATTTACCTTTAACGTAACCGTTAAAGGGATAGATGCCAAATTGACTCCTCTGTAGCATGTCGCGAGATGATCTCTCTTTGTGTCCGAGTCACGTTACAGGAGTCAACCTCGCTGATTGGTTGACGTGATAACCGGACGAAAGGTTATGTTGGTCGAATGTAAAAGCAGCTGGGGAGAGAGATAAAAAGAACATGAACATGGATTTTCCCCATGGAATCAGCAATAATGCTTCTTTTTTCCTCTGTTATCTCTGTGGGGGGAAGGGGACATGCTGCGACCGTGTGCCGGTAAACTTGGCTTTTGGACATGAATGCCCTTGTCTCCTCCATCCATCCCACAAATAACCCCACAAGCGCACAGCCTCTCTTCTCTTCCCTTGCACTGCAAGCGGCGTTTCTGCCGCCCGGGAACATCTTCCATTACACGTAGCCGGAGCAGCATACCCGTTTCTCTCTTTCTGTGTCTCTTGTTGTACGAGTTCAGAGAGAGAGAGAGCGAGAGAGATTATAGATGGGTGTCGGAACGAGCACGTTTGTGATCAGATGGATCAACTTCATCACTATGGTATAATTTTTGTTCGCTTCTGGCTTTGAAGTCAGGATTACCCTCAAAGTAACCTCCTTTATGTTATTTACTTGCAATGTCAGGGTACCCATTTGTTTGTTCTTCACTTTTCGACGGCTTATGCCCATGTTTTTGCCATTTTCCCACTGTTTCTGTGACTAGGTCATGGTGTCACTCGGAATGCTGCTCTCTTTGTCGTGCGCATTCTTTAATTTTCTGCAAATTCCTGTCTTTTTTTCGCTTGTAAGGCTTTCTAGCCATCGGTTATTTCGGATTGGGTTCTTGTAATTTAGTTGTCCGGTATGCTGAAGCTTCAGTGAGGGATTTTGCAATTGCAGCAACATTTGTTCTTTTAGGTGACTTCATTGACTGAGTGCTCCGGAGTAATTTCGTGAAAATATCAAAATTCCGTGCAGAAGTGGTAGAGGGATGGAAATGTGTGATCTTGATTCAGGCGTGAATTCTCTGTTTGCTTGTTGGTGCAGCTTTTGGCTATAGCTGTTATAGGGTTTGGCGTGTTGATGAGTACTCATGATGACAACTGCCGAAAGTCCCTCACTCTTCCTGTTCTGGGTCTTGGGGCTTTCATATTCATAATGTGAGTTTTCTTTGCTCTTGTTCTTAATATAATCTGCTATAATTGTTGGTTTAGTATTCCTCTCCATTGATTTTTATCACTGATATGTGATGGATTGCTCGTTGGTTTCGACTTTCAGATCAATAATTGGCTTTCTTGGTGCATTGAAGAACAACTCAATACTGTTGTGGGCTGTATCCTTATCACATTCAGTGGACATTTTCATCTCTAGGGACAACTGCTGTTTTTTCCCTGGAAAATTTTTTGCCCTTTTGCAATGATCTCAACTTGACACTATACAGTACTTGATATTGTTATGCGTGATATTGGTGGGAATCCTTGTGTTCACCGTGCTAGCGTAAGTATATCTTACAAGAGCCTTGGTTGTTCTGTATTTCATGCTTCATGAGCTGGGGCAGGCTTTTAGATTTTGGGAGAAAAACTTATTATAATTTAGCAGAATGATGCTCTGCCATTAGTTGAAAATGGGTTTGCTAACTGAGTTTACAAGCTACCGGTATTCTCTTTTTTCAAGTTTATTAAATTTTTACTTTCAAAAGATCTGTACATTTTATCAAAGCTTGAAAAATAACTATTTCACATACTAATACTTCAGATTCAATTTTGAGTTGAAATTCTAAATAAATAATTTCACAAGTTTCCTGTCCTAATCCTGCATTGACTTGGATGCTGAAATACTTTTGTGCATTTTTAGCTTCATTGTGACGAACAATGGTTCGGGGCACAGCGTAGCCGGTTTAAGGTAAAGCATTCATTTACTTTATCTGACAGCATCAGAGTTGAACAACCCTATTCACATAAATGTGTCTTCTCAGGTACAAAGAGTATCAACTTCAGGATTACAGTTCATGGTTTCTAAAACAAGTGAGTGTTGTATTTTAAACGTGCCTTTATTATGTTGCATGCCATTCTTCTGCTAATTGTTATAACTTAGACTCAATTTGGCTTTTTTATTCAGTTAAACGATGCCCATAACTGGGAGCGCTTGAAGAGTTGTCTTGTGAAGTCTGAGGACTGCAATGACTTATCGAAGAAATATAAGGTCTAATTTGTCACTTAGGGTTCTGATTGGTCTAAATGATTGTATTGACATCATTTGAGACTATCTGCTTTGTGATTCCAGACTCTCAGACAATATAAATCAGCAAAATTAACCCCAATTGAAGCTGGTTGTTGCCGACCTCCATCTGAGTATGTGCCTTTGTTATCTTTCAACTGTAAAAGATTCTTTTTCCTCATTCCCCTCCTTGCGATAGACCCCTACTATAGGGATTTGATATCCATCTCAAATTTACCTAATTATATTTGCAGAATTTGAAAAGATAGGTAACAAATCAAGAAATGGAAGTTCATGCTGTTATGTCAAAGAAAAAGTTCATGCTGTTTCTTCTTGGAATTCTTTGAATGACTGGGAGCAAAAGTTGTTAGTAACTGATGTAAATCTTTTTCTTGTGAATATACTTTTATCTTAGATGTGGTTACCCTAGCGTGAACGCGTCGTACTACGACTTGAGCTACCACCCCGTTAGTTCCAACAAGGACTGCAAGCTCTATAAGAACTCCCGAGCTGTGAAGTGCTACAATTGTGATTCGTGCAAGTAAATCTCTTTGCTTTAGTGCTTGCTTTTCTTATTTCTCCCTCTGTTAGGATATGTCTGACTGTCACTTGCTGTCTTAGGGCTGGAGTTGCTCAGTATATGAGGATTCAGTGGAGGGTGGTTGCAATTTTCAACGTTATCCTGTTCGTTCTCTTGGTAAGGCAAACTGAATCAGAAGATAAAGGGTTCTAAATTCTTATTTAGATCTTCTAATTGTTGTTTTTATCCTGATTTTCTTCTTTTCACCAATTGCACTTCTCCAGTCAGTGATTTATTTCATCGGATGCTGTGCGAGGCAAAATGCTGCCCGGAACCGCTCTAAAACTTGAAAAAATGGGCTTCTAATCTGGAAAAAGGACTCGCTGTTGCCAAAAGTCGAGTTCTCTTCAAACAAGATTATCTGAGAGCGAGCTGGTGTCATTCTTTTACACTAGATGATATGTCAGGTTTGTTTCTTTGTCAAGATTTCTTTTGCGAATGCAAACATGTTCCTTTTGAGCTTGTAGTCGAAGTATGAATTGAAAACATTTGAAGGTTTCAAATGATTCTGTAATTCATCTGTTGTTGTCTTGTGGAAGGAATATTCGTTCGTTAATGTAAGTAGACTTCATCTTCGTTTCTCTTCTTACTTTTTGAAGATGCGTGCAACGAGAGATTCATTTGTCAATTGCAATATTTTGGAGAATTTTGATATTTGATTTGTGAAAGCGGTAGCTCCACGAAGTCTTTTCACGTGTAATGAGAAATCAGTAGTTGAAGAGAACAAATTATATGTTAAAGGGGCCATTCGAAGAGTCGATCTCTTTGATATGTTGTTCGCACAGTTTGCCCATCTTTCACTCGGCAAAAAGTTAAATTTGCACAAAGAAGTGAGTAGCACCAATGTGTAATTCTAAATTCAAAGTGCCAAGCTACCACAGAATGGGTTAATAAACACATTATGAATGAAGTCATGCATTACATTGAGTCCTGTGTATCGATTTAACAAGTGGATTGATATAAGGTTAAACGCTAATGCAAGTGCAAGATAGCTCTTAAATCTAGTGGCTCCACACTCAAGAAGCTCTACCACAGTTTCCAGGAAATGCATATCGGCAGGACAAATAAAACCAGGAGCTCGAAGATGACGACCATGCTGGCAGAAAAGAAGCACGACATCAGAAACACCGCGACCCCAGATTGATTAACCCTGGTTGATCACTTTCTTCTTTATCAATGACGAGCACTGTTCTCTCATAAAAAAAAGTTAGATGAATAAGCACCGAATTGACATGAAGAAGCCATTTCATCTTTATCCAAGGCTCAATCGTTACTGAGACAAGGATCATTTGCGGATACGGATGCCGGAAATATTCTTTAAACCCATTTTCAGTGCCGTCTTTCGGAACAGCGCAGGAGGATTTCTCAAACCAATGGACTCGCAGAATTGGTTGGCTAGCTCCACAAGTGTTGTTTTGTCTCTGCCAATCTCCCTGATCGAGTTATAGTAGCCAAGCCAAGCATGGTATGCCGCTTCTTTGACACTTGTATCAACTTTTGCCATCGAGTCCTCCATCTGCAGCAGAGATAATCTAAAGCATGACAAGAAGGAAGGCGTGCCAAACTTTGTTATTCCAAAAAAAAATAGAGAGTCGAAAGCCAGAAGAGAAGCATTAGTGGAATTGATCTTTTGATTGTGAGTGAAATAATCATTATGCTTATCCCGAGAAAAAAAGAAGAAAGAAACTGTTAGTAATTTTACCTGCAAGGATGATACCCCACTAAGAAAAACTTATATTGTCCCTTTGATCACTTATTCTAAACTCGAGTAGAAATATATTATTAACATTACAGTGTGGGTTACGATATTTAAACATCAACTTATCAAGCATGACAGCAGAAGTAAAAGCTTACCCCAATCAGGTTCCATGAGCAACATTTACATATAAGAACCACACAAGTATCAAGGAAGAATGCAGTAGATGAAAACCTTGACTTTGACATCTGGATCCACAGATGGTACAGGGATTCTATCAATGGGCAGATCTTTCACGGCATCCAGGAAATATTTCTCCCACGGTGCAAGCAACAAAATACCTGCTCCTTCTTTCCCTTCCCGACCTGTTCTCCCGAGACGATGTATATACTGTTCTCTGTCAGAGGGTATACCCACCTGAATTGAACTCAATATTACTCCAAGAAGATGGAATCACAACGCGGACAAACTTAAAATGCCAGAAAAATTCATGATCATCCTTCCTTAAGATTTGCTCAGAAATTAAGTTCAATGATAGCACCAGCCATATATCAATTAAAATATTTGATTATTTAACCAGAAGAAGTATATTAGACTCTCAAACTTACTAGCATACCTGGAGGACCAATGTAACATCAGGGTAATTAATTCCACGGGATGAAACATCAGATGTGACAAGTATCAGTCGCTTTGATTCCCGAAACTCGTCATATATGCGAGTTCTGTAAAGTTGAGGCTTCCTAGAATGCATCTCTCTAACATTCATCTTCATTTCCCGAAGAAATAAATATAGGAGAGATGTTACCATCCCCGTCGTACAGAATACAATGACCTGAGCACAGTGATATTGTTAAACAGGTATAAAATGACATCATTAAAATAAATAACACTACCATTGATACCTTGTAATCAGGTGCCTCCAAAATATGCTCCTTGAGAAAATGATAAACAACTTGAAAATGCATGTCATGAGGAGCAACTACATAAGACTGCTTAACCTGCAACAACAGGTAAAAATGTGTCCAATTGATCAAACATAAAGTGGAACTATGGATACATGACACAGACAGTATGATCCTCATGCTCCTCATAATCAGATGAAAATAGTAAAAGAGTGAGAAATGAAAGAAATATAGCAGTATATTAATCCATCATTAACACACATGCTTGTGTTGTAACCACCACCCACACTTGGAATATAATACATGACTACAAATAAAGGGCAATCTCAGCTCACTCATAGTTCCATATTTACTGCGTACCAATATGCCTGCTCATGGTGACAGTCAGAAGGACCATGGCAACCTTAATAGCTTGAGACAAGACCCAAAGAGAAATTTAGATGTCTTAGACTACTTATGATGATCAACATTCAGCAGAATACCACAACCTACCTGGGCATGAGTCTCCACACAACCAACACCCACAGTGTCAATGAAAGAATGTTCTCTTTTTAAAACAAGCTGAGATATCCGGCGAACCTGCACAGTCATAATGAATCACAGAAATGTCATGATAAGCAGAGTATCTATTATTCCAAGATCCAAAGAAGAAATAAGGATCAATTTCACCTCTTTTGGCATGGTTGCAGAAAATAGAAGAGACTGTCTTCGACGAGGAAGACAGTCAACAATTTTCTCCATGTCTTTGCGGAATCCAAGGTCTAGCAAGTGGTCAGCTTCATCAATTATGAGCATTTTCAGCCCCATCAGACGTACGGATATACCGGATTTATTCTCTACATGATCCAATAACCTACCAGGAGTTGCAACAATGATCTGCAGAAGGTTGAGGAGAGATTATATTTTATGCATTAAGTTCAAGGAATGTCTACATACATGCATCCGTCTATTTTTACACTGCATAGACATCCAATTTCAAAAAATGATACTTTACTTAGAAAAAAATTCGGGACATGCATATGAAGGCTAACCTCACATGACTCAGATTCCAAACGTTTCTGGTCATCTTTGAAACGTGCACCTCCGACAAGTGTTTGCACACCAATACCATCATGGTACTTTAGCAAAGCTCTAGCTTCTGCAGCTATCTGACTGGCAAGTTCTCTTGTGGGGCAAAGAATAAGAACATATATTGGGGGCACCCGCTGAGTTTTATTGCTATGTGACTTTAAAACTGTTTCAATAGCAGGAAGCTGTTGAATGTAAACAAAAGCGTTGTGGAACTTGATGAAATGAATGATGATAAGAAAGGAGCAGCGATCCTACCAAGAAAGCTACACTTTTCCCGGTTCCAGTTTTAGCTTTGACCACAGCATCCTTGCCTGTCACAGGTCAGACACTAAAATCATCATCTACCGACATAGGATCTTAGCATTAACAGGGGAAGATAATGTATTGTAGGGGTAAAGCATAATAAAAAAAGTGTACAAATATAATATTCGGAAATGAGAAAATCTCTTTGTGCGTTAACGCATTATCATTTTCACACTTTCTTATATTTGCATAATTACAACACTTAAACTTTTGAAATTGAAAGAGACATTTGACTCAAGAAGGGAGAGATGGAGAAGAAGCCAACTACCAGCCGAAATTGAAAATGGTGATTAGGCCAAAACACGAAATTAAAAATGGTGAACCAAGCTGTAGATCTAATTACAGGGTACAAAATAGAGACAATCGGAATTATCAATAGATTGGCAACCACAGAATCATGAAGAACCTTTAAAATCTTGTCTCTTTGACAGCTACACTGCAGAACAGATCAAAGTATGTAAGCATTTCAACTACTTCTGAAGCATTTGACTATCTTTTGCCTTATCACATCTCCCAGTTTTCGGAAATTTAGCATCTTGCCAACTCACAAGGCAAATGGAACTCATCCGCCAAATATCATAATTGCTCTATGGCTAATACATGGAAATGGGATGATGAATTGTGTAAGCTACTCTTTGTGAAGTAATATGTTATTAGGAGATCTGAAACCCAGCAACTTATACTTGTGCTTTATCGAAGTGTTGATTTAGCCCTAAAAAAGGCAACATAGTGATTAATATACAAGATAAGGTAGCTACTACCATCAAGTGAGAGCGTAGCTTCCTGCACTTTGGTCATTCGAACATACCCAGCTGATGAAAGAGCCTTAATCGACGATGGTGATATGTCACATTCATCAAACCTGGAAAAAGGAAACACAAAAATGACCAGAGGGCACACAATAACACCCACAGTTGAACCATCATTTGATCCAACAGCTTTGAACTTTTTCATTTCAAGGAATTCAGTGAACTGATGAGCTGTCTTTTGGAAACAAAATCCCATTCATCAACCAATCCACTCATTTTTCATGTAATAATCTTCTGTACACTCAATTACACTGTTCTATGCCACTCAAACAATTATACGGGAACTAAAGAAATCGATTTTTGACTTGATATTCATATGGAGAAAGGCCTATTATACCTTTTCTGAGTCAAAATAGAATCTTCCTCCACGTCTTTACCCTGATTTTCTGCCAATTTCTTCTTGTTAAGCTCATGCTTAATCAACTCTACATGTTGTGAAAAATTAGTCTCTTCCTCGACAAACTTCAGTGGCACCCTCTTCTTAATCTTGATATCATACTTTCCGAGAGAAGCGCTACTTCTCCTCTTCCTCATGTTTGTGCCTCCATTCATTTCATCCACCTCATCCAGAGACCCATCTCCGCCCGCACTCAATCTTGGCCACCTCAAATTACTAGCTTTGGGCCTTCCCACATCATCTGCCATGTCAATCTCTGATTCGTCATCACCAGAAGAAGTATCACTATCATTCTTGAAATACACCCTTTTCCTTTGCCGTGAAAAGTTCCCACTTTTCATAAAACCACCAACACTCCTCGAATCCTCAGAGTCTGCCCGATTAGCCTTCAAACCATGAGACGATTTAAATCGATAGTCCCTTGAATTACCGGCTGAATCACTCTCGCTCGAGGAACTCTCATTTCTCCGGAACCTCCTATTACTCACCACCGAGTACTTCCTACTCGCCACATGATTGGCCCCACCAAAACCTCTCCAATCCACATCCTTGCCATTACCAAAAACAACACCACCATGCCCCTCCACCAACTTCCTCAAATCAATCGGCGACCTGATCGGTCCCGACTGCGCACTCGCCGGCCGCATTGGCGGAGGCGGGGGATCTTTCAGCGGACCGTCGTCCTCATTCCACAGGTCCTCCGCCCCTTCCTTCATGAACCGGTCGGCCAGGGCCTTGACATGGTCCTTTGGGGACATGGGGCCGTGGGTCGCCACCGGATCGCGATCCCCCAATGCGTCCGGCCCGCTGGCGAGGCTCGCCCTGATCTCGGACCGAACCCGAGCCTGGTAGAGCTGCTTCTCCTGCTCGAGGAGCCGCTTCTCCTTCTCCCTGGCCTTCTTCTCGTGCAGCCGCTTCCATTGCCACTTGTTCAAGCCGCCCGGGAACGTGCGCGGCCCCCCTCCCATGGACCTGGAGAAGATGATGCTCGAGAGGCTTCCGGAGTATTCCAGAAGGTTCGAGAGGCGGAAGCGATGCTCGCGAAGGAGAGACGAGAGCATGATTGCGAGTTTCGCTCGCTGAGGTTTAGAGAGAGAAAGAGAGAGAGAGAGGGAATTAGGGTTTTAGCGGGAAGAAGACGAAGAAGAAGATGAAGAATGGGCTTAAGGGCCATTTTGGTAATTTAAGAAGCTGGGAATTTTCAAGTTGGCCCTTGAATTTTGTTTTAATCATCATTTGGCCCCCACAAGGACAAGGTTCTACTTATTTAGGCCCCTGATAACTGTTTTTGGGGTATGATTGACCCAAAATTAAGAAAGGGGGTGGGTCTATTCAATAATTGGTATCAGACCTGATCAAACGTGTGGATCTGACGGATATCGAGCATCAAAACAGCAGAGTTACAGAAGCTGCAGAGTGGAGAGATTTGCGAGTTCTACTTCACCAATCTACTTCTTGTGGCTAAACAATTATGCATGGCTAATCAAGGTACCCTCGTACTTTTTAGCCTTGGTAAGTTCCAAGCACTTTCCCGCGGTGCAAACATCAGAGGAAGACAACCTCTAAAATTCTAAATCAATCCATCAGTTGATATTCACATCAGTGACTTTAGTTTTCCAGTTCTTAACCTATCGACAAGCATCAGCAGTGCACTTCTGGTGTTCCCTTTGGACCTCTCCTCGTCATTCTATGATGGTAACGATTGCATGTCCTGCATATGTCTGCTTCCTCCCGTCTTTTGTCAAATTGGTAAAAGAAGAGACAAACCTTGGCTTGACTTGGTGAATTGTTTATTGATTGGACTTTAGTGACTTCATTTTTCCCATTTTTAGCCCGTCAACAAGTATCATCAATGCACTTCTGGTGCTTCCTTTGGACCGCTTCTCGTCATTTAACGTCGGTAACGAATGCATATCTCAGCATTGTACCTACTTCCTCATGTCTCTTGTTGAGTTGATACAGAGACACTGACAGTAGCTAATTCTATTTGAAGTTGCTTTCTCCATAGCTTCTCTAACAGGTACATATACAGATAATTTGCGATTACCATAATGCAAGAACCCATAGTAGTGATTGCCCTTAATTATTTGTTTCAAATCTTCCAGGTTGGTTCTGCGCAAATGAAGTCGAAGATTGTATCGCTTCTTCTGTTTTCACTCCTTTGCCAACAAGCGAAGAGCTTGTCTCCTGAGGAAGATTTGGAAATAGGAGGAGCTAAGGCGTTTGAATAAACCTGCTGTCAAGACAATTTAGGTGCAAAATTTCCTTTCTCTTTTTCCATACTAGAGTGAATTCTTGCATTCTGTAATTGAGAGGGAAAAAAGTAAAGAAAAGATTACTGTAAGCGGCTTGTCTACATGTGTAGACCGAGTACGGTGACACCTATGGCTGCATGGACTTTTACAAACAACCCGCAATGGATCATCCTTTATTGAAGAACCATTCCTTCTATTTCGGGGTATGCTTCCCGTTGTTTCTACCAAAACAGTTTTCCTATGCATTTTTTCAATGAGCTAGTCTAATAGATGAGGCCTAGTTTCCGTCCTAAGAGAAGGATGGACCAAAAAACATTGTCGGCAAGCGGAATTAAAAGCGCAACTGTCAAGCCCTTGGACTGTCCTACCGGTACCGTCCCTATCAGAAGAACAAGGAAGAACTTATCGCGGCCAAATCGCAGGCGAAAGTTCATGCTTGACATCCTGATCCGAACATCGTTGAGGAGCAGGGCCTCCATGTAAGTAATCTAATATTCATGTAAGTGATCAATGTACCTACTTTTTACTATCAACTATGTTCTTTCGTCTCTTGCAAATCGCTATTGTTTGAACCAAATTCGGCTCCCTAAAGAAGTACAATGGAGGGGGAATTGATGCAGAATCTATTAGTAGTGCGTTTCTAGACCGGTTGGACAGGCAGAACTCCAAACGGAAGGTGAAACAATGATGCGACTAGAACCGACGGATCCGGTTGACAACATCGGATCGGGCTCAAATTCGGTCGTTTGAAGCGAAACGGCATTCTGAATAAAACTCACTGCCTTTGGCTGTGACTAACGATGGATTTTAGTGATTCGGGATCGTTTACATAGGTTTCTCTATTATTTTAATATTTTTTATGGGTTTTAATTTTAAGGGCAGTTTTGTAATTTTGATATTTTATGTTTTCTAAGATTTGGTTTAGAGATATATAAGCTTGTTTTAGGGTTCTTTTTGAAGAACAAAACATTACCATCAATATAGAATTTCGAGATTTTTCTCTCTAAGCAAGGTTTTGCTTGAATTATTCGCTGAACGTTGCGTCGGATGATATCAAAGCCTATGGCGACTAGCAGTGGTCTTCGTGACGATGCTCAAGAGACTAGACCCCCAACCCTTGGGGATGATATGCTGCAACGTTTGGAGCAGCGTTTAATGGAACGCTTGAATCAACGATTCGATCAAAGTCTTCGTCATTTCGAAGAACGATTTGACGAGTTAACAGATCGATTCGAAGGTCTCGACATTGATGTGAACCGGAATTGGCGAAATAGCAAAAGATCGAATGCAAATCTTGCTCATAGTGACCCTGTTGATAGGCTTGTTTTTGTCCGTAGGCAGAATAACCCTCTGTTTTCAAAGAGTTCGGAAGAAAAAGAAAACGATTATTTTGATGAGAAACGTGTTGATTATGGCAGTAGACATCGTTATGAAGGATTTCAAAGAGGATATAATAGGAGAGATGGAAGACGATGTTACGACGATCATGAAGGTAACGACTTTAAATTGAAAATCGGTATTCCTTATTTTAATGGAAGTCTGGGCATAGAAGAATTTTGAATTGGCTTACTGATATAGATAGATTTTTCGACTATATGGAGACCCATGGTGAAAAAAGGGTGCGGTTAGTAGCTTGTAGATTAAAGGGGGGTGCGTCTGCATGGTGGGAGAGATTACAGAATAAGAGGAAGTGAGAAGGGAAAGATAGAGTTCGAACTTGGACTAAAATGATGAAACTGTTGAAGCAGGAATTCTTTCCACCCGATTATCAACAGATTATGTTCCAGCAATACTAACATTGCTAGTAGGGCAACTGGACTATGCATTAGTATACGACTAAATTTATGAGATTGGCGGAACGGAATAATTTATCAGAGACGAAGGAATAGCATGTGGCCAGATATCTCAATGGTTTGAAACCCTTCATTCGAGATAAAATTAGGATATAGTTTTTGCGAAATTTAACTAAAGCGAAGACTATGGCGATGAAGGCAAAATTGATGTAGCAAGACAGGGAAAGAATAGGGTACGAAAATTATCGAGGTAGCAATTCGAGCAGTTCGGAGAGTAGAGCAGTTTTAATAATCGCTTTAACGCAAGACGAACTCAGGAAGATAAGGCGACAGAAAAGTGCCCAATAAACGAATCGAGAGATAAGAGAACGCAAGCACAGAAAACTACGAACCCTAACCCTTATGCTAAATCAACTGCAATAAAGTGTTATGAGTGTAATCAACTTGAGCACTAATCTAATGAATGGCCTCATAAAAAGACTGTAAATGTAGCAGCGAGAGAAGAGGAGGAAAATGGATATTGCTGTGCGCCGGATGGTGAGAACGATGATTTTGAAGATAAAGAAGAGGATCAAGTAAATTGTGTGGTGCGCAGGAAGATGTTGGCCCCAAAACAGAAAGATGATTTGCAGCGCCATCAATTATTCAGAACCAAGTGCACCATTCTGGGAAAGATCTTTGCTGTGGTTATTGATAGTGGAAGTATGGAGAATATCATTGGGAAGGAGGCAGTGAAGAAGCTAGGAATACCTGTGGAGAAGCATCCTAATGCATCCTAATCCTTATACGTTATAATGGATTAAAACTGAAGTGGAAAGAATTCAGATGACTGAATGATGCAAAATTCCATTCTCCATCGGTAAGTATCATGATGAACTATATTGTAATGTAGTAGACATGGATGCATGTCATGTGTTATTTGGGAGACCGTGGCAATTTGATGTAGATGCTCAGCATTTGGGAAGAAGCAATCAATATAACCTTGTGAAGGATGGAATGAAATATACGTTGCTGCCACTAAAGAACAAAAGAAAACAAATTGCTGAAAATAATTTCCTTACCCTTACGAGAAAATTTGAAGCTGAAGTTAAGGAGACCCAACAGATTCACGGGTTGGTCGTGAAACAAGCAATTGAGACTGAAGCCGAATTACAAGTGAAGGAGCAGCCTGAAGCAGTCAGGCGTTTATTGAAGGAATTTAGCGAACTAGTACCTGAAGAGATTCCATATGAGTTGTCGCCTATTCGCGATATTCAGCACCATATAGACTTAATTCCTGATGCTAGTCTGCCTAATTTACTGTACTACAGGATGAGTCACAAAGAGAGCGAAATTCTAAAAGAGAATGTGGAGGAGTTGCTGCTAAAGGGGCACATTCAGAATAGCATGAACCCATGTGCTGTTCCGACCTTGTTGACTCCTAAGAAAAATGAGAGTTAACGGATATGTGTAGATAGCAGGGTTATTAATAAAATAACCGTAGATTACAAGTTTCTAATTCCAATATTGAATGACATGCTGGATAGGTTGCACGATGCTAAACGATTTTCGAAGCTGAATTTGAAGAATGGATACCATCATATTCGGAGTCGGCCTGGAGATGAGTGGAAGACAGCTTTCAAAACGAAAGAAGGGTTGTACAATGGTTGGTGATGCTTTTCAGACTTTCCAATACTTCAAGCACTTTCATGAGGCTTATAAATCAGGTTCTGAAATCTTTTATTAACAAATTTATTATAATTTATTTTGATGATATCCTGATTTATAGTAAGACTGAGGAGGATTATCTAATGCACTTAACGGAGGTGTTGACAGCTTTACAGATTAATAAGATGTATATTAATCTTAAGAAGTGCAGTTTTTTAACTAATAAACTATTATTCTTGGGGTTTATTATTATTGCTGAAGGAATAAAAGTAGATAAAGCAAAGGTAAGAGCAATCAGAGAGTGGCCGACTTCTAAAACAGTTTCTGATGTTAGAAGTTTTCATGGGTTGGCTACTTTTTATCGGCGATTTATTAAAATTTTTAGTACTATTGAGCACCAATTACTGAATGTATGAAGAAAGGCAAATTTCTATGGGGAGAAGAAACT
Source organism: Syzygium aromaticum (assembly GCA_024500025.1). Classification (NCBI taxonomy): domain Eukaryota; kingdom Viridiplantae; phylum Streptophyta; class Magnoliopsida; order Myrtales; family Myrtaceae; genus Syzygium; species Syzygium aromaticum. The sequence continues at coordinate 4,391,751 of CM044889.1, read as the reverse complement.
GAAAATAGTTTTGCTATTTTGAAGGAGAAGTTATATACTGCACATGTTCTTGCTTTATTTGATTTTGATAAACTGTTTGAAATGAACTGTGATGCTAGTGGAGTGGTTATAGGAGCTGTTTTATCTCGAGAGCGCAGACTAGTTTGCTATTTCAGTGAGAAGCTTAGTGATGCAAGGCAAAAATGGAGCACTTATGATAAAGAATTCTATTATGTCGTACGGGCTTTGAAGACCTGAGAGTATTAGCTGATTGGGAAAGAATTCGTCCTTTATTCTGATAATGAAGCTTTGAAGTATCTAAATAGTCATAAGAGGATTATTAAAGATATGCAAGTGTGATGGTATCAATTTTTGCAAAAATTTCCTTTCAGATTACAGCACAAGTCAGGTGTACATAATATCGTAGCAGATGCATTAAATAGGAGAACTGGCTTGTTGATTACATTAAGCCAAGACATCTTGGGGTTCGGACAGCTGAAAAATTGTTATGTAGATGATAATGACTTTGGGCAAATTTGAAAGTCATGTGCTGCTGGTCAACCTGTGCAAAAATTTTATGTGCAGGAAGGCTATTTGATGCGTAGCAACCAGTTTTGCCTTCCTCGAACATTGTTACGAGATAAGGTAATTCGTGATTTACATGATGGAGGATTAACTGCACACATGAGTCGTGATAAAACTATTGTTGCAGTCTAAGAGCGATTTTACTGGCCTTAGTTGCGTAGAGATATCCGCAGATACGTACAAAAGTGTTATGTTTGCCAGATTGCTAAGGGTCAATCTAAGAATACAGGTTTGTTTATGCCTTTACTTGTTCTTGATAATATACGGGAAGATCTGTTAATGGATTTTGTGCTTTGTTTACCACGGACACAAAGAGACGTAGATTTTGTTTTCGTTGTGGTTGACAGATTTTCCAATATGGCACATTTCATTCCTTGTAGAAAGACTTTTGATGTAGTAAGTGTGGCCAGATTATTCTTTAAAGAAGTGGTTCGTTTGCATAGTGTACCCAAGTCTATTATCTCATATAGGGATAGTAAATTTTTAGGGCATTTTTGGCGGACTTTATGGAAACTATTTGATTTATCTTTGAATTTCAATAGCACTGCTCACCTGCAGACTGATGGGCAAACAGAGGTGGTTAATAGAACTTTGAGAAACTTGATTCGAAGCATTTGTGGAAATAAACCGAAGCAATGGGATGTTGCTTGATCACAAGCAGAGTTTGCTTATAATAATGCAATTCATAGTTCTATTGGCATATCGTCTTTTTTTGTTGTTTATATAAAGGCGTCTCAACATACTTTGGATTTGGTACAGTTGTCTAAGCAAGGATAAAAGTGTAGCAGCAGATCATATGGCTAAATAGATTGTGGAAGTGCATCATGAAGTCAAATAGAAGTTGGAGGAAGCTAATCAGAAGTATAAAACTGCTACAGATAAATACGGGCGGAAGTAGGTATTTGCGGTAAGTGATCAAATCAAGGTTTTTCTTCGTAAAGAGCGATTGGATCTTATAGTAAATTGCAACCAAAGAAGTATGGATTTTACGCTATCAGTAAGAAGATTAACGATAATGCTTATGTTATAGACCTTTCATATAGCATGGGCATATCCAACACTTTTAATATTGCCGATTTGTCACCGTTTCATGAGTCCACAGAGCCGTTATATCCAAATTTTGATTTTAACTCGAGGCCGGGTTCTTTTTAAGTGGAGGAGAATAATGCGGAATCTATTATTAGTGGCACGTTTCTGGACCGGTTGGACAAACAAAAGTCCAAACGGAAGGCGAAACGGTGATGCGACTAGAATCGGCGGATTCGATTGACGACATCGGATCAATCTCAAATTCGATCGTTTGAACAAAACTCACTGCCTTTGGCTGTGACTAACGATGAATTTTAGCGATTCGGGTCGTTTACATGGGTTTTTCTATTATTTTAATATTTTTTATGGATTTTAATTTTAAGGGCAGTTTTATAATTTTGATGTTTTATGTTTTCTAATCCTAGCAGGGTTTGGTTTAAGGATATATAAACTTATTTTATAATTCTTTTTAAAGAACAGAACATTACCATCAATATAGAATTTCGAGATTTTTCTCTCTAAGCAAGATTTTGCTTAAATTACTCACTGAACGCTTCGTCAAGACCGTTCAGCAGCTGAACGCTGCGTCAACACCGTTCAGCAGTGTGGAAGTACCAAAGGCCTACAGGGCACAATATAGCGCAGGCCAAATGAAAATCAAAAGTCTCCCTGATTTCATTCAAGCTGGATGGATGGTAAGAACTGGATTAAGTTATTTAACATCCGTTTCATCATAATTAGGTGCTTGGCATGGCCTTTGTTCTTATGTTTCACTTGATGATGCTGATATCCAAATGCCCATTGCTGCTTTAGTTTTCTCCAGATGAGCATGATGTTGCCATTCTCCTGCTTTTCGCTTCTGTTGGCTGACAAATCAATTTCCATTTGACATCTTTATTTTCTGCTCATAAACTCCCACAGGTGAATCCATCCTTATACTCGGATAATCTGACCCGCAGATTCATCTTCCATACGGCAAGTTTTCTGCTCGTTCTCAACATTCTCCTCTTTCGACATATTATCGAATGATCCGATCATTTAATACTTCTGCACGAGTGGCTAATCTAGTGCAGATGAGCCAATCATCTTGCTTCAATGTCCAGTGTCCGGGTTCGTTCTCGTGTGATCTGATCACCCGGTCGATGCAATCTTCGAGGCACATTCTCACAGGGGAGGACCAGTATGCACGTACAATTACTTCATTTACCAGGTAAACTTCTGAAATACACCAAGACCACATTTCCCTTTGCCGATCAGTCATTTCTTACAAGACCTGAATCAAGGATTGGAAATGGTTTTTTTCATTCTTTCGTTTACATGATCATGGTTGTTGTTAATATGCAGGATCCAACAAGTGGACTGTGGTGGCTAGAACTAGGTGAGGACTCCATAGTGGTAGGGTTTTGGCCTCAGAAGATATTCTCTAGCCCCGGCTTGCAAGACTTGGCCACTTACATAGAATGGGGAGGCCAAGTGTACAGCCGGCGGTAGTGAAAAGCCCGCCGATGGGACACGGCGAATTTCCCGATGGCGACGTCAAGATGTTGGCTTCTTGTCAGGACATCACCACCATCACGGAGGCCCACGACCAGGTGCCCGGCGCCGACACCCAAGCATACTCCGACCGGGACAAGTATCATTGGGCCATGGACAGGGGCTATGTGAAGGGTCTACGGCATGTTTTGTTTTGCGGTGGGCCCACCGGCTGGGCCAAGTGAAGTCCGAAAACTTGAGATTTCCTTTTTTCTCGGGCCAATAATTTGAAAAATCATTTTTTTCGAACACATGTTTAAAAAGAATATCAATTTTGGTATGGGATGTGATCTGGTCATTGAAAGCATCAAATCCGTTATCTATAGTGTGCAGTATGAAGTCGACCACTCTCGATTTTTTTATGAATCATATTAACGGCTACACTCGAGACACTCACTAGGTAGATTAAACGTAAAATTGTTCACAACACTAAAGTTTTCGAAACAAATTACTTATGACTTTGCCCCAAGCGGTTTCATATAGTAGGGATTGAATCCAAGATCTCACTTCTTTCAAACATAATGTCGTTTCGCCATTGAAGTGACACTCAATCAGCCTCTTGGGATCAATTGAATTTATTCACTAATCACTAAAGAACATAGTGGATGATGCTTAACCAAGTCAAAGTACCTAGTCCATGGATTTCACTATCTCCCAGTGGCTATAATTGTTGAATCATTAAATTGTTTTTCCCACTTTTAGTTTGCGAAGGACAGGTTTAGGCTTAAGTATATTACCAGTTGTGGGCCTCCCCACTCGCACCTGTTGAGGCTGCGGCGATGGGCTCATGCAATGGCCAGCTGCAGTTTTGTTGTCGGCTTACAACCGAAAATTCCAATAGCGCGAGATAGTTCCCAGGCCCTCCAAACTCCTTTTCAAAAAGTAAAACATAGATGTACTTTTCAAATTATCTTTCGTTAAAAAAGAAAAGAAAAGAAAATATAACGACACAGATAACGTGAAAGCACTAATGAAATGAAGTACTTACCAAAACACTAAAGATCATAGTGGATGCTTAAACAAATCAAGCCACCTAGTCAATGGATCACCTTATGTCCCCAAAAACATGGCTATAACTGTTGAATCATCAAATTATTTTTCCCATTTTTAGCCTACCTACAATCAACATTAATGCATTTTTGGCGTTTTCATCTTGACCTTTGAACCAGTGCCCTCTCCTTCTTATCCATTCATGATCACTTACTTATCTTGGAATTAGCAAGTGAAATAATGCTGGGAATTACAAACGAATATTCCACTAGTTCCCCAAGAACATTAGTTTTTTTATGGCCAATTTGGTCTCGTATCATCTAGGTCAGGATTGCACGAATGGAGTCGAAGGTCGTGCTGCGTCTTCTGTTTTCACTCCTCTGCCAACAACATGTGAAGAGCTCATCTTCAGAGGAAGATTTGCATATAGAGGAGGAGGTAAGGCGTTTGAATAAGCCTGCTGTAAAGCCAATTCAGGTAGAAAGACAATTCTTGCATTCTGTGGCCAGAGAAGAAAGATATAAAAATTTAACAAGAGAGCTTTGTCTATGTGTGAACATTGAGTATGGAGACACCTACGATTATGTGGATTTCTACAAGCAGCCCGCGTTCGATCATCCTTTGCTGAAAAACCACTCGTTCCATTTCAATATATACTCCATGTTGCTTTGACGAATGTACTTTCCCCGAGAGTCCTACACGTATTGGCTCAAAGTGTGATCAAGTCCTTAACATTTGAAAAATTGCAATCAAGTTCTAAATTTTTTGAATCCTTGCACTGAAGTCCCTTCCGGTAACCAGTTGGCGCTGGCACCACGATTGCGCCACCTATTCTCAAAGCTATTAAGGAGCACCACGTGGGCTTTTCGATGGACAGCGTTGGCAAAATTGGCCTACACGTTGCTAGAAGGACTTAATCATATCATATTCAAAACGTTGATGAATTGATTGCACTTTTTGCGAATGTCAATGATCTTAATGCACTGTGAGGAGAAATGTTAAGGACTTTTCGGTGCGACTTTCCTTTCTAATTGGATGGGTTTTCCTAATAGATGAGGCCTAGTTTCGGTCCCAGGAGAAGGACGAACCTCGAAAGGTCGTCGGCAAGTGGAGCCAAAAGTGCATCATCTATCAAGCGCTTGGACTGTCCAATTGGAACAGTTCCGATCAGAGGAACAAGTAAAGAAGAACTTATTGCCGTCAGAATGCAGGCTAAAGTTCATGATCTGAATGCCGATCCGAACACTGAAGAGGCACATGGCCTTCATGTAAGTCAGTGATCGTTCCTTACTGTATAATACATTATGTTTTGGGAAGAGGACTTCCTTGAAGGCATCGATCGAGTCGATAAGACAATCACGTCTTTACACCAGAAGAAGCAATCGGAGTTTGTGATTTGATTTCCATTTGGGTTAGCCGCTTGACGCCATGGTACAAGGAAGTAATTCCTCGGGAATCATTTGGTTTCGACGCGAATGCAATATCTTTGACCAAAACGGATACTAGACTTACCTATGCACAAAGCCATCTATCACCATACTAGAAATTACGTGGAAGGAATATTGGTTTTACTTGTTCTTCTTTTCACAAAGGAAAAATATTCTTGTTTGGTTTAGGACATTGAGGATCTCATGAATCTCTTCAGTTAGATAGGTGCAAATAACTGAGTAGCACTATTCAACCTTACCATGTAATTCGCTGGACGATTCGAAACTTGGTTTGCAAGTCAAAAGTCATGGTTGGTCTCAAGAGACCTTGATTAGTTTGCGAAGGAAGGGTTTGGGTTTAAGTATATTTCCGGTGGTGGGCTTCCCCACTCGCACTCATTGAGGCTGCAACGATGAACCGATCCAACAGATAGCCGTTATTTCGTTGTTATCATAAACAGAAAATTTCAATAGCGCGCGAGATAGATTCTAACCCCCTTTAAAACCTTTTTCAAAAAGCAAAACATAAACATACTTTCCAACTTATTTTTCGTTGAAAAAGAAAGGAAAAGATGACAATGACATAGATAATGTGAAAGCGCTGCTTATGTTTTTGTTACTGCTTGCCGTCGTTCGGACCAAATTTGATTCCAAGAACAAGTACAATTGAGGGGGAATGGTCAGCAGAGTGGAAATGCAGTGGTCCAAGGGATCCCAGTACAGTGTGGGCCAAATCAAGACCCAGAATGGCCCTGATTTCATTCAAGCTGGGTGGATGGTAAGCAACTGAATCAAGTCAAGTCAGCCGCACATTTCATTTCATCCTTTGATCAACTACTGTTCAGCATTAGCCTTTGTCCTATGTTCTTCTTGACCATAGTGATATCCGAATGAAATCTTGAGCTGTCGTGCTAATTTCCTATGTAAAACTGTAATGTGACGAGATGTTGCTGTGATTCAGCTCTAACTTTTGGCTCGTGAACAGTTGATTCCTCAGGTAAATCCATCCTTATACTTGCATTACCAGACCCATCTCTTCATTTTCACCAAGGCAAGTTTTTGTGCGTTCGCGATACTCTATTCTTCTTTTGACACTGTAGCAAACGAATCTAATCGCTTTAGTTTGTGTACAGACGGCCCAGTCGTCTTGTTTCAATGCGCAATGTCAGGGGTTCGTTCTCGTGCGCTCGGACCACCCGGTGGACTCGGTTCTGCAGAACATCTCTCGTGCCCAAGGACCGGTGTACACGTATAATTACTTCATTTATCAAGATAGATTTGGGTGTCTCGAAACCCGATTTCCTTTATGTTTTTCCATCTATTTCATATCAAAATTCCATATTATAATCCGTCTTTGTAGCCTGCCCCTGCAATCTTTCTTATACAGGCGTGCATGTATGTGTACAGGATCCGGCTAGTGGATCGTGATGGCTAGAGCTTGGCGAAGACTACACGGTGGCTGGGTTTTGGCCGCAAGAAATATTCTCCTGCGGTGGCGGCTTGCGAGACTTGGCCACTTACGTTGAATGGGGAGGTCAAGTGTATAGCCCGCCAGATGTCCCTGTTGGAGTTGGCGAATACTTTGGGGATCCTTATTTTTCATAGCGGGTACGCTCACGTGAGTTTAGAAAAACTGAAATGTTATCCGATGACCTATGACCCCTACGTGTGAAATGCGGGAGTTTAGAGGCAGCGCTCCTGACACGGGTGCCCCGCTGCCCGATCAACGGGTGGGAGTTCGAGGGTAGCGCCCCACGACGGGGGTTCCACTAACCAGTCAGCAGACGGCTGCCCTGCTCGCTAGTGAGCGGGCGGGGGCTCGGGAGCAGCGCCCCTGAAACTCCGACAGGTTTGAGCTTTTATTTAAGCTGATCCGTATGATGCGAGATTAAGAGATTTCATATAGGTTTAGGTTTTAAATCCGTTTGGCGCACATATATATTTTGTTCGTTTTTCTGATCATTGTAACGAGTTGAGTGGCTATAAACCAAAAATATAGTTAAATCTTTTTGCAGGACGTAGCTCTATTTCAAGATGAATCTGGGTAAATTCGTACATCGTCTATTTTCTCTATTTTCTAAATGATCGTTCTGTTTCGATTTTCGATACATCCCTTTAATCCCGAGCCTACCCATGGGACGTGCCGCCATGCCGCTGCCCAACATCCTGTACGACGCCTCTTGTCAGGACATGACTACCATTAACGAGAACCACGACACAGAGGCCGCCGAAGGAACCGAAACGTATGCCGGCCAGGACAAGTACTACCATGTCGGGGACATGGGCCATAAGAAGGCCCCGCTCCACTGCGCCATGACGTACGGCGGGGCCACCGGTTGGGCCTGACAATGCCTCCATTACTTGAGATTGTTCCTTGGCTTTTGGCCATCGATAGCTTGAAACTTCACATAAGTTCTCCATCGTGCAGTCTCATGTTGAATACTAAATCATCAGTCCTTATTTACACCATGGCCGTCCTTGCAAATTAATATTATAACTCCTATGGACTCCATAGTTGCAAGAACATGCGACGAAGCAAATGAGCAGCGTCGAGATCGCGCGCCACTTGTCACGGCCGCCTCGCGCCACGAGTCTTCCAACAAATCCTGGGTCTTCACCTCCCCTAATTTTCATTGCAGCAAACACAGACTAAGCATGCGTAGGAACGTGCAACTTGATCTTAATGTGAAGTCAACGATGATAACTCTTGAACAACCGGGTCTCGGCTTAAACAAAAACCTGTAGTGTAGCAGCGGAAGGACGATAATAGCCTTTGCCTTCTCCCAAAGCCATCGGGGGCGGGGGTGTTTCCGTCATTGCACGTGGAACATGCTGCTGGCTTTTTGGCTGCTTCCACACCACCAACTAACATTGGCTTGATCCGTTTTTAAAAGACTTGAACTTAAGAGCCTCTGCGCATTGTATCACTGGCCCAAAACTCCTCTTTCCGTTCATTCTCTGTCCACATCCTCTCTTCCATCTTCTTTCGTCGATCAATCACTTGAGAAAAGATCATGAGGACACATAGCAGGAAGCTGCCATTTCTCTTCTTGATGACCCTCTTGTTCGTTTCTCGTCATTCGAGTTGTCGAAGCATTGACAGGTTCGCAAGCGATCTTCATCGAGAAGAGCCTCTCAAGTATCACTCGAGGAGGCCGGATTTTCACTCCCGGTTCGAGTATGCGCTGCAGTTGCATCACCGGGGTAAAGCTACTGCTGGATTGAATGGAGACCGCGCCGCTGACCCGATGTTGGGCGCTTCCATGAGAACCACGCCCGGCGGGCCGAACCCTCTGCATAATTGATCGGCCAGCGCCTTGATCTTCCGACACCAAGAGCTGGTCTTTGTGATGCTAAGTTTTGCAGTTCATAGTGATCTTCTGTTATTTTTTGTAATTTGTGAAGGATGTATAGTAGACACTGTTCTATAGAAGACATATTGATTGAAATTGGAGAGAGATCATGACTTTGCATTTTGAGATGAATTTTGATATCTTTTCGAACTATTTGCAAAATTTCTCATTGGAATTCCTGCTAATTTTCGACTGTACAGGGTCGTTACCGAAGGAGTTTTGTTCACAAAAGGTTGAAGAATATATTGGTAGAAATTGTTCATTCCTGATCCATCCAATACACAAGAAATGGAAACACTGCTATGCCTGCCTCCGGTCCGGTCACCAGTCGGCTCTGTCTCCGGTCACCGGTCGGCACTTGTAATTGGAAAAATCAACATCTATAATGATAGAAAACAAACCCAAGATGAAAGGTTGGTTGGGAAGGACAAATCTTTTTCTTTGTTTTGGTCGAAAGGGAAGGACGAATCCAAGTCTTGGACTAATGAGAAAATTCTGCATCATACAAGAAGAAAGAACAAAGGGTTTGAAATGCGGATAGGGTGAGGTTCCTGACAAAAAATGCAAATAATTAAGTTACACTAAAAACCAAAAAATCAAACGTTAAATGATGTTTTGCCACCGACTAGCACTGTTTTGGCAGCCAGTACAGCAATTTGTTTAATGAAGTCAAAACAAAGAACCTCCATAGTCCCCCTATAATTTACTAATTGATTGCTGCGTCATTATTGTCTAGGCCAGAGGTAGAGGACATTGCATCACTTTGGCTCCTTTTGAACCTCAATGCATAATCTTCTAATCAGATGTGTCTTCTTGCTCTTTGATCTGATCTATCGAGCGGTCAAACGATGCCATTTGGAAGGACTTTATCAGCCCATACGTCCCATGACGAAAAGAAGGGAAAAAAATGTGAAAAGGGTTTTAAAGGAATGCTTGGTTGAGCAATTATATTACATTTTTTATATATAACTAGGTTTCAGAAATTTATTAAAGATGTTATATAGAATTGAGGAACTGTGGATAGGTCAGCCTGACGTGTGCTCGAGAGTCATTGATGGATTTTCTAGTATGAACAGGTCAGATTTTGACTCTTTGCATCATCCTACTCCTGGGAGAGAGAGAGCTAGCTTGCCATAGCGTGAGCAAATGAAGAGATTAGCGTGGACTTAAATGTGCCATAGAATAGCTTAAGGTGAATATGAAGCTGTTATGATCCGTAGAGGTATGAAAAAAAACAGGATCGACCCGATAACACGATCCAAAACAGCTGTCTCGAACCATATTTCACGGATTGGTTCGGGTCAGTTGCTTACATATTCTATAAATAGAGCAATTAGACAGCAAGATTGATAGTACATTTGCAGATTTTAGATCCATTTTGTGAGCTCGCACATCGCGGGTGTTTGGAGAGTCTCGACTGCTCGATCGCATGACGCCTCCTATTGCTTAATTAAATAAAGTTTCCTAGTTGAAATGGAGAAATGATACACAACCACAAGGATTCACTTGACTTGTTTGCTATAACATGAGAATATCGACCCCGTAATTTGTCGCTCTACTAAGCTGACCTGATCGACCACGGTCGGGTAGCTTTGCGAATCTCATGTTTCTGTCCACAACGATTCTACTGATAGCGCCTTCTATTGCTAATAGGCCATAATCATTCTAAACAAGTCCATGATAGCGTCTTTATCTTTCCTTGTGGGTGGTCCACATGATAAAGATCAGATTTTCAGTCTGTCTACAATCTCTCAAATTGGATTTGCACGATCCAGGTCAAGTTCAACGTCGAAATCAATCATCACCATGAAGTTTGCAACTGTTACCAGATTAAACTCGTGATATCCAAGTTAATACCATTCTTTATCTCCAGACATCATCTATCCCGGTACATATTATTTTCTGCCTCTGTTCACATCCTTTTTGTTCAGGTATTGCATACTACTGGAAGTACTCTTCACAGGCCCTGTGGCTGTATTGTTTAACGATACCACAACTCATTAATTTGCACTTCTATTGTTTATCGCAGTTTATCCATTTCAAGACTCATTATGCAAAATGATCCTAATTTGTTGCAATATTAGTGAATCGCAAACACAATATGAGAACAAGCTTTTTGTTAAAGGTTACTAGCTTCTTCAAAATTAAGTGTGGAAGTCCTACCATTTCAATTACTGTTCAGTCACTAGTCTTTCTCATTATTTCTCTCCCTCGAACCTCATCACCATAAATAAGACATAAGATACTCAAACACGGGTGCGCAAGCACAATGTGGAAAATGAACGGTGAACCAGAAACAAAGATTCTAAAAACGCAAGCACACTAGTTCAAGGCGTTTCATCAGATATCACACAACAAAAGATCCCAATCTTAGCATCGAAATTCAAAATACATCCGCTCAACCTCCGTTTTTATCCACAAAAGGGAAAGAGTATAGATGAGAACTACACTGTTCTTTGCCTTTCAGGATGCATCAAATGGAAGTAACTTCAAAGCAACTGCAAGACTGGGTCTTTGCTCAGTCAAATGAAGACTCCTTCCATCCGCCATAGCTTTCCTCTGGCTGAAATTCTCGCTCATTGCATTCCTGTGATGAAGGGCCAAGAGTCAATAAATGTAAAATCAGCCAATCAAATTCAATCTTCTTTCCCATCGAATCAAGAGGTTAGCACCATCTCAATCGTCAAGTATGACCAAGACAGGACTATGATCAGCATCAAAGTCAACATAAGTTTTGATAGGCACTCCTTGTCGCTATGGCAATCTCTTGAACCATTCTTGCATTTCCTTCAAAATAATAATGGAAAGAGAGGTCGAATGCAGAGAATTACCTCGGGAGTAAAGGTAAGACCGATTCTAATCTCTCCACAGTATTCTTCATCCTTGACCACATTGTATGCCGCAGGGGGCACACTACCTTCCATGAAGACTGGCTCCAAAGAAATCCTGCAAGAACCCAAAAAACCAAATATGAAAGTCATTTGATCATTCTTGCATTGCGAAAAAAAAGATTGTTGCATCACTTTGAATCAGTTGAGGTATTGAGTTCTATTCTCAAACTTGCTATTTCTTCTCCTAAGATCTTGATTCTTTGCGTCTCTAGAATGATTAGTCATCCGCCGATTCTGATCTATTGAATTATGGTAAAAGCCAATTGACATCTAAATGAGTGTGATGCTTGTATTAGTGTTGACACCTATTTGGGCGGTCGCAACAATAAGTATAATTGGAAATTCCATTAGAAACTTGCAGAAGCATCAGTAACAGTTCCCCATAACTGCATTTTGCGGTCAATTGACAATGTCTTATTTCTTTGGTTAGTTATAGGCAGAACTTCTGGACCTTCAGCCGAAGTAAAGAGCTGTAGCAGATGAAAATCAACGTCGTGCAGACTGATTAGGGAAATAAACAAGAAATCGGGATAAATACTTGCTGGATGAATACTCACGTTGCTTCACCTACAAAATCATCTGACGAAAAGTTGTCGCTGTCCATTATTTTCAATTTAAACTCTGAAACTCCCTCAGATACTGTGAACAGGAAAGTCTCGTTCCACTCTGGTTCGGCCCCTTGTCCTGCAGTATTTATTTCGGAGAAGTTTTAACATATATATTTCAGGACGCATATTTATCATACATCAACCAGGACGATGCCCACTGAAATTTCCAGTGCAATTGCATATTAAGCCCTAAAGCTCGACAAGATATAAGTTGCCAATGCATTTACAGATAGCATGCCACTTAGTTTTTCTACTATCAGTAATCAAACTCAAGCAAACAAAATGATGAATCTAAAAGGTGCCAACCTGATGCAACGCTGCTTTTCTTCTCCTGAGTGCGGCATGTAATGATGATATAGGGGTCCATTTTACCTGCACATTAAGAATCAAAAGAAATAAAAGTCCAAAATGTCTTTTGTTAGAACAGCAAAGTCTATGCAGGATGAGGATATAAACTGAGTTTACAATAATTTTTTTAAAAGGAACCACATTGACTAAACGAAGCACCCCTTGAACAGGCATAGCTAATATTCAATGTTGAAAACGGGTGCGGAAAAACAAATACAGAACACAAGATTTACGTGGTTCGATCACAAGGTGATCTACGTCCACGGGCAAGGCAAATCAAGATTCAACTATGATCAAAAGAGAGTACAATTTTCAGAAGTCGAAACAACGACTTAACAAAACCTCACGGCTCACCAAAATCACAGAAAAGAAAATTCTCTCTCTCTATCTAATGAGAAAACCTAACCGCAGTATAAATAGGGCTTTCCAAAAAAAATTTTCTCAGGGGCGTAGCCCCCGAACCCCCCGAAACATTCTTTCGTTTACTCCGGCTCAGGTGGTCCGCTATTGAGATTTGTTCACTTGCTACGGATTGAGCCTATCAACCCAACCCTTCACGTTACAAACTAAATCTCATTTTTCGAATCGCACAAAAAATATGTCGGGTCGGGTCATAAACCGAACCGAATAAAATTCAAGACATATTTGACATTCAATAACCAATGATCAAAACTCAAGAAAAAAGAGAGAAAACGGAGTTAATTTTCTCAGTCTGGGAATTAATGTACTACACCTCCTCAGTTTCTCATACTTCCTAAGTTTTTGATTTACGCATTTTATCAGTGTGTAAATAGAGATCTTGCAGGAAATTGCATTTTCGCAATTCAAGCTGTATACGATGTAGCATGTATATCCATGCCAAATCTAATTGATATAGAGGAAATGAGGGCTCATAATATGATGATAACGATGACAATCAGTCATCGATCGTTGGATCAGAGAAGATAAACAATAGCCAAGACAACTGTTCCATGGATCTACCGAAAGAAACAGGATGATCATAGCAGCCCAATCCAGCTACAAAATGATCAGAACCATCTGAAAAATCACCATATTCTACAATGACCTCATCAAATACTCCTCATCAGTGGTCCTCAGGATCAATTTCGCGGCCATCATTTCCATTCCATCGTGGGTGAAAAATACTACACGCACACATCGTTTGTTCCAAGATCCAAACCCATGCCAACCCAAGATCCAGAAGAACCGAGATTCAGATTTCGCAACACCAAAAACCCGACGACCACGACAAACCCATTTGAGAAAAACAACGCAAAAGAAAGTATGTACTCCAAAATATTCATCTAACAATCATAAAGAAAGACGAGAACGCCAGGAGCATACTGAGAAACTCCGTGTTCTCGAGGCCCTTGGCACCAACGAGGAGGACTTCGAGCTGTCCCTGAGGCATTTTCGTTTCCGGACCGGACGGACGGGCAGTGACGATTCGACCACCTTTGTTGGGTTTCTGGGATCTCTCGAACGACGAGGACGACGATGAATCAAACGTGGGACGAAGGAATTGACTTGCGGGGATATTTATAACCAGATTGTCACGGGAAGAACCGGTCCGGATACGAACCGGATGGGCGGGACAGGAGGCCGGCCGTCCAGCCGAGAAAGAAGGAGGAGACCCCCGGTTGACTTCAAACAGTCCCCGTGCGGCGCCAATGAAGGTGTTCCACGTGGGAGGCAGCGGGCCCGTGCTTCTGCCACGCTGGCAAGCACGTTCGTCCTTCAGGTAGTGCCCGGATCTGTTAGGCGCACGTGCAGCATATAAACCGCACGAGATCCAACGGTGTAAATGCATTGGTCTGATTTGTGCAGGGTGAATCCAACATGCATTGGATTTTTATAACAAGCGTAGGACAGTTTTTATACAGTACTGAATATGATTTATTTCTTTAAAAATCCTATTATTAATTGATCTGCCTTGTTTTTTCGTACACTGATTTATTGGATTGATCTTGATATATCTGGCGTTACTTATCTTCTTTTATTCGCCGAGCACATAGGCTTTGACCTCCCGTTGTAAGTTAACAAACACCGGAGAATATAAAATGAAATATTTTTTATTTAACAAACTCATTGTACTAAGAACATTTTAATAACCTGAAATGATTTAATTGAAACTCGTGCTGTGATTGATGGCCTAACTTTTGATTTATCACATACTTGGACATTGCTTGGTATACTTTTTCGTAACAGCATCAGTCGTGACAAGACTATAGCTTTTATAAGGTGTTTTTACAAACACCTCGCAATTGCAATAGCTTACTTTACCTTTTAAGAAGCCGAAACCATCCAATTTTTATATAATGTAGTCTGAAAACATGTATTGCCACAAATGCAAATGATAACACTTCACAACACAATCATAAGCTAGCCCAAATATAGTACTACCACGGTTATACCAAACGGGATATAAGAATCAAGCTTTCGCATCCTCGTTCAATATGCGATGACATGGTGTTTGGAATATCTAGAGAGATTATCCTATTGGGAGGTTATCTTATCTTGACTAGATTACCAGAAAATACTGGGCATTTTATATCTCTCGAGATATATATATATGCCAAGTCATCCGAAATTGTGTTCACCATATACTTGGCAATTCACGTTCCTTTTGTAGCCTCGGTCTGACCAGCATTTATATCCTTAATCATCTTCAAGGTAGAATTGTTCATTAGATGGGCACAACATAAATTGGAGGGCTGAATTGGTTTTCCAAGAAATCACTAAGTAATTTGGTGGAACCAGGCCCACTAAAATATTGCTTCTATGCGCGAAGTGAACTAGTAATGTATTGTAAACAGCGGAAATGTCTTCACTTTGAGTACTTACAAGGAGTCATCACGTAACTTTTGTCTCTCATCCAAACAAATGTCTTCAGTTCAAGCACAATAATTTCTCCCGTGTATGGGTCGTCACTTTTTATCATCTGAAAAGAGGAAAAAAAACGGAGTGGACAAGGTTACAAAAGAGACGGACTCAAAAACCTCTCAACATTGCTCAAAATCTCTTGCTTTGGCCCTTCTCATTTATATCACTTCTGGCTGAATTTTCTTCAATTTGTAAAGCTCCAAATTCGAACGACCCACTTGTATCATGTAGCCATTATGTCCATCTAATTCTTTATAAAAAGAGTCTTGAAAAAAATCATTAAAAAACATGTGCAAAACCTTCCATGAATCCGAGCTGTCAGTTAGGTTTCTATTGAGAAATGTCATCTTCTTTTAATGATGGCAGGTTTTGACAACATCGCCTCACCAATCTATTAAGCGAATATGTATGTGATTCCTGGCATAAATAACATTGGAATATCATACTTTAATGTCATGAGTGGGCCTTCAATTTAGAAATTCCAATAGTCATCAAACCCATAAATGAAAGATACGTGACGATCAAGTTTCGCTGTTTTGCAAAACTTAGCTATTAGACACCCTTTATTCTGCAGAATTTCTAGACTTTAGTGTAATTTGACTCAAATGCTGGCAGAATTTTTTTTTTATCAAAAGAACCATATTCATACAATTCTCACGACTTAGCTTGCGAGTACAACGGCAAAGCATCGACACAAAGTAGACTCCAAAGATCGGGAGGGGGGTAGAGTTTCTAATTCTGTGGTAGAACAATTTTTCTTTGAGCCTTCGCTATCTAATATGTCACTTTGTTGGACTCTCTATTACAAAAAGCCAACTTAATATCAGTAAAATTTTCCAACAGATCTTTGGCTTTCAAAATAAGCACATGTATATCCCATTTGAAATAATCTACACATGTGACAGCTTTAACCAAGTCTAAATTATCCAACTCTAGTAGAAGGCAATCCTTTGCCCGTTCAAAGAAGAAGACTAGCGTTTCTAGAAGAGCACTGACCTTGGCTCGAGCTACAGAGTCGACCCTCACTATTTTTGCAAAACCATCTACCATTCTTCCATAGCTATCTTGTTTCACAGTAGCTACTGCCCCCGACATTGAACCTTCAATAAAGGAAGCATCAATATTGATCTTCAGAACTCCCTGTTGCGGATTTCGCCAAATTTGAGGTAAGTGTTGGCCTTCAACAGCTTTTCCTTTTCCTAAATTGCGTCCTCATGCTTCATTTTGCTTCAACTGAACTGAATTCACCAGCTAATTTGGGTTTGGTTTCAGTCTTCAGAATATGAAATCGTTCCTTGATTTCCAAATAAGCCAAAGGACAGTCGCAAGTAGCTCAAAAGGTATAGTTGTGACGCTAAAATTCCAAAGCCATTCTTCAATTCTTGGGAGACCTTGATTGGGAAACTTGATTTGCAGTGAAGGATTGGACCAGACTTGTTCCGTCCATAGACAGAGGAAAAAAAGATTCTCAATAGTTTCGAGATGTTGGTGACATAGCTCACACATCGGTTCTGGTACAATACTTCTTCTAAATAGATTTTCCTTTGTTGGTAATGCATTTTGACATATCGCCCATAGGAAAAATCTGATCTTCGGTTTTATGTTTGCCTTCCAAATTTTTGTCCACAATGCTTCGGGGGTTTGATATGAGGAAGAAGCCATACTTGGGTTTGCTTTCATTGCAAGGTCTCTGTTTCTATTATAGCCACTCTTGACTGTATAGGATCCTGAATTGGTATTTAACCAAACCAGTTTGTCTTCAGTGTCATGTGTCCTCAGTGGGATTGCAAGAATTTCATCGACAATCTGCTCATCAAAAAGCTGTTGTAACTTCGATTCATTCCACTTCGACTCCTCCTGCAAAATTAACTCAGCTACCCTCTTAGGCTCCTCACAATTAGGTGGACCCCCAATAACTCCCCTATGAAGCCATTTATCTTCTCTAATGTTAATCTATTCCCCATTGCCCACAGACCACATAATGGAAGGATGTATAGATGCTCTCCCCATCAGAACACTAAGCCACCCCCATGATGGACGAGTCCCTTTCCCTGCATGCCATAAATCACAATTAGGGAAATACAGCCCTTTCAATACTTGAGTCCATAATGAGGAAGGGTTTTGGGTAATTCGCCATGCTTGTTTTCCCAACATAGCCCCATTAAAAGTCATTAGATCCCTGAATCCAAGTCCTCCACTATCCTTTCTTCATTTCAAAACATCCCATTTCTTCCAATGTAATCTAGCTTGTGTTTCACCATATTTCCACCAAAAAGACACAATTTTCTTTTCAATTGCCTTGCAAATGGAGATAGGGATTTTAAAGATAGACATAGCATATTAGGGTAGTGCTTGCACCACTGCTTTGATGAATATTTCTTTTCCAGCTTTTGACAATAGATTTTCCTTCCAACCTGCTAGTTTTGTGTTTACTCTTGCTAGTATTCAGGCAAACATATGTTTTTTGATACCCCCCAGTCTGAAGGGATTTCTAGGTACTTCTCCGTCTTCTCTAATTCTGGAACTCTAAGCTCATATGACATATTCTGTCTCAAACTCAATGGACAATCCTTGCTGAAATATACCCCCTAACTTGTTTAAGTTTATTGATTGCCCAGACGTAAAACAGTATTGATTCAAAACAGCAGCAACATTCTGGCATTCCATAATCATTCCATCGAGGAAAAAGATTGAGTCGTTTGCAAATAAGAGGTAAGATAGCGTGGGGCTGAATCTATTTAGCTTGATCCCCTTTATACTTTTGTTCTCCATTGCCTTTTTCATCAAAAAAGATAAGACATTACCCACCAAGATGAACAAATAGGGGGAGATGGGATTACCTTGTCTAATTCCTCTTGTTAGTTGAAAATAAGGTAGAGGCTCTCCATTTAGCTTGACACTAAAGGACACAATAGAGACACATTGCATAATCCACTTCACCGATTGATCACTAAAGCCCATCTTCCCCATGCAAGCTTCTAAAAAATCCCATTCAACTTTGTCATAAGCTTTTTGCATATCAAGTTTAAGCACTGCTTGAAACTTTGTTTTTCTCTTTTTGATTCTCAACTGATGTAGCACCTCTTGGACAATTAAGACGTTATCTTGAATTTGTCTTCCATTCACGAAGGCACTTTGCTCAATAGAAATTAAGTTTGGCAAGCATATTTTCAATCGGTTTGCCAAGACTTTTGATATAATATTGTACGCAAAGTTACACAAGCTTATGGGGCGAAATTATTCCAGTTTTTCGGGTTTGGGATCTTTGGAACGAGGGATATATATGTTATGTTCAGCTCTGAGTTGAGATACCCTAAGCGAAAAAAGTTTTGTACCTCCCTGAAAACTACTTGTTATAGCTCTTTCCAGTTATGCTGAAAAAACTGGCCATTTAAACCATCGGGTCCTGGGGCTTTTGTCGTTCCCAACTAGTAGATTGCTTCATTTACTTCTTCTAGTGTCATTGGCTTTGTCAACATTTGGTTCATGTCCTCCCCTACTAGACAAGGATAGCCCTCCAGTGTTGGCTGGAAATTCCGAGGGCCGACTATTTGAAAAAAGTTGCTGAAGAATTGAGATGTGTGCTACTTTAGTTGAGTTATATCATGAACCCATTCCCCTTCTTCATTTTTTAACATGGAGATTTTGTTCCTCTGTCTCCTTTGAATTATTGTGGCGTGAAAAAATTTAGTGTTTTTGTCTCCCCATTTGAGCCAGTTTACTCTCGATCTCATACCCCAATACATCTCCTCTTGTCTCTACATCTTATCGAATTCATTTTTCAAAAACTGCACCCTCTCTCTTTCCCAATGCAAGTGTCGGTTGTTGGAGATGTCCTGAAGCTCTCTCTTTAAAAGGTCTATTTTCTTCTTTCCATTTGAGAACTTTGTGTTGCTCCATTTAGAAAGAGCCAAAGATACTACTTTCAACCTCTTCAGCAGATCTTCATTCATCAATTCTTCCGAGTGCTAGACTTTTAATGATGTTTCCACATTCCTCATCTTCCAGCCAAAAACCTCAAATTTAAAGTCTTTTTTCCTTTTCACTAACTCAGGAAAGAGAGATAACAAAATAGGGCTATGGTCTGACCCTATTGCCGGCAATGCATATGCTTCAGCATGTGGAAAGCAAATTCGCCAGTCCATAGTGCACAATACCCTGTCCAATCTTTCCTTGGCATGATGTTCTCCATCCCTATTATTTGTTCATGTGAAAGCACATCCCTTACTTTCCAAGTCCATTAAAGAACAAGCATTGATGAAGTCTCGGAAAGCATTGAGTCGATAATGTTTCACCATGTGCTTCCCTGCTTTTTCTCAGTGATAAAGGATTTTATTGAAGTCTCCTATGCAGACCCATGGTAGATCATTCACGTGGCTAATGTTGTACCTACCTTCCCAAAGGACTAGCCTTCTCTGAAACTCATTTGGTGCATGTATAAAGGTCAGTCGCATTCGTTGTTTTGTTTCCTCTAATACGCACACCAAATCTATAAAGAATTCAGAGTTTGATTCCACTATTAAAGATACTCTGTCATCCCAAAAAATAGCCAAACCCCTAGCAATACTCGTCGGATTTACCAAAAAATTGTTCTAGAGTCATAGCTGCCTCCTGAGCCGAAGAACTACTTGTTCTTTATTTTGGTCTCCATCAAAAATAGTATATTGGGCTTGTCTTGAGCCACAAGGGCTCTAATTGCTTGAATTGTCAAGGGATTACCCAACCCCTGACAATTCCAGCTTATAATATTCATATGTAACCCGTTGGCTTATTAGGGCTAGCCATCAAAGCCCATTCCATGTTCCTGACACCACTTGAATAGGTGTATTCAGCAATTGAGTTTCATCTAGCCGCTGCGAGTTTGCCATTTGTGCTTCATAGGGGTTGTACCTGCGTTTCTTCTTAGCAGCAGCTTTCTTCATCTCTTTAAGCTTCTTGTTCTGAGCAACTTCTGGGAGCGTTTGTACATCAGGGGCGGTACACTTGAATAGGTGTATTCAGCAATTGAGTTTCATCTAGCCGCTGCGAGTTTGCCATTTGTGCTTCATAGGGGTTGTACCTGCGTTTCTTCTTAGCAGCAGCTTTCTTCATCTCTTTAAGCTTCTTGTTCTGAGCAACTTCTGGGAGCGTTTGTACATCAGGGGCGGTAGAGCCACTGTTTTGACCTGGAAACGGCAGATTGGTTGGAATAAAGTCCTCACCCCTCTTGGCTTGTTGCTGCGACTGCATACTTGTATCCCCAAACACTATGTTCTTTCCCTTTTCTACTGGAATATGGTTGGGCCGTGAGACAGGTTGCAGGGCTTCACCTTGAAAAGGCACAATCTGGAGGGAAAGTATTGGGGTCTCAGAGATAATTTCCTCCTCTATATCCTCCTCCTTTAACTTCCCATAAAAGAGCTTCATAAAAGGACTGTGACACTGTACTTCGGCTTTAAGCCACTGGCCATAGAGACACTCATCCTCAGCTTCAGATTTCCCTTCTTTGAATTCGACTTCTTCACAGTAATTTGCGTTATGCCCTAATCTACCGCAAGAGTAGCAGAAATTAGGGAGCCTCTCAAACTTATAATCCAACCAGAGCTTTTTCCCTCCCTTACTAGCAATAAATCCGGATTTTAAAGGGGTGTTCACATCTAAGAGGACTTTCGCCTTCCCAATTTTGTTAGCTGCAACACCCTTCGCATCTACCTTCACATCCATAACCAGACCCAGACTTTTAACAGCTCTTAGAACGACTTCTTCTGTAAGCCATTCAAAAGGAAGTCCATGGATTGCACCCAAAAAGGACACGTATCAAATTCATATCGGTGTGGGGGCATATCTGGTTCCCATTTTTTGTGAATCAATAGATGGCTCGAGAAGGACCAAGGACCAGTTTCAAACACTCTCAGAAGTTTTTTCTCAGTCATGAAGGTAATGGCAGAAATTCCAGATTCTAAAGGGGAGAAGGTTATATTCTCAAGTCTCCATGCTCTCCTTATTGTGCTTTGGAATGCAAGAAAGTATATTTTTGGGTTTTGAAACAGCTTGCCAACAAGGGTAAGTCTACCTTCTCTGATTTTGCTTGTAGGAACCGCCTCATCCATTGCAGCAACTTCTGTTCTTGACCAAAGCCTGCCTAATTGTTTGCTAAGTACTGCCATTCGACTTTCTAAATCCTCCTCCCTCTCCATGATCACTTTCCAAAGCAAAAACAGGGCATACAGAAAGACTTACCCGAGACTAGATGTAATCAATTCAAGTATGAAAGACCCAACGCAGAGCGATCAGGAGAACTGCATAGCATTCAAATATGGACTTCAACCAAGAATTTTGTTGGATGAGACGCCGACCATAAAACACCTTCACCTTACCCTCACTAGTAGTGCTCCAGAGGTTAGGAGCAGGAAGAGTGGTTCAAGCATCATTACCGGGTTTTGGGCTTTAGGAAACAATTAGGGTTTATGGGTTGTAGGGATACAACAGATTTCCACTCTCTATGTTGTGTAGGAGCCACTAATGTGGAGAGGAGCGACCGTATCAGGGGATTCAAAAGGGGCTCATTTACGTTGCGGGATACAGGGATTAGGGTTTAGGAGACCTACCACCAAAGGGCAGAGGAGAGCTCTTCATGATGAGAGAGTATAGGCACTTTTCCTTTGGATCATTCTAGTCCCAAGTTCAACAAATAAAAGGTTAATGCTGGCAGAATTAGGACATAGACTTTTCAAGGTTTAAATATGAAGGGAAAATGACACAAACAGTCTCTAAACTTTGACTTAATGTGCAATTTAGTCCTTGAACTTTTAATTTATTCAATATAAGCCCTGAACTTTAATCCAATGTTCAATGTGATCCCTAAACTTTCAATTTGTTCAATGTAGTCTATGAACTTTTAGTACATGTCCAATATAGTCCCTAAACTTTTAAAAAAATTCAATGTAGTCATTTCATTAATTTAAGTTCATGGACTATATTATACATTTTCATATAATTCAATGACTAAATTGAACGTGTACTAAAGGTTCATAGACCACATTGAATAAATTAAAAGTTCAGGGATCATATTAAACATTAGGCTAAAATTTAGGGATTAAATTGCACATTGAGTCAAAGTTATGAGACTATTTGTGTCATTATCCCAAATATAAACCTCCGCACACTTGAATAATTTCAGCAGATATTCGGATTAAGTTTTGTTATCATCAAAACCATTTAGAGACATACTCCAACATGGGCTTGGATCATGCTAGTCGAAAAAAATACCGAAAAAGTCCGAGTCCTCAGGCACAGACAAGTCTGAACCTGGCGTCCAGCCTAAAAATCCTTGTATTGGTCTTCATGATTGAATGCTGCTGGGCTATTTCGTGAGATGATCGAACTTTGGGTGCGACCCGAGAACGGAATAGGTTGCTCGATCTTCCTCATCCTTATTCGATGAACCCAAAACTAGGGCCGTAAAAAGAACACAGAATCGAAGCAATCAAATGGGCTCGGCTCTTGAGATCACATTGAACAAATTAAAGTTCAAGGAACCATATTACACATTGAGCCAAAATTGAATGACTATTTATGTCATTTTTCCCAATTATTCATATCAAAAGTTGATATGGGCAAAAATTTTTGGGGATGAGACAAGTCCTCTAAAGAAACTCAATCGGTTCCGACACACCTCTAATTCGTCGTGCAGGTTAAGAAGTAGACATGCTGGGCTTGTCCTGGATTCTTCAACCATAGGCTAGCCTCACACCTCTTTAGCTACGTTTCACGACACTCGCTGATACGAAACCCAGCATCTCTCTGATAGAGACAGAATAGATAGAACGAACTTCAATAAAACCTGGTATGCTCATTGCTCATTGAATTTCTACTTTAGAAACTAACTCTAGTTGGCCTCGACTTACTCCCCAAAGTTGCAAAACCCTAACACATGTTCAGGCTTATGATGATGATAGTGTCTATAGTCATGATCCTCTTATTATTTTTCCACATGACAGTTCACGTGCCTAGACATTCAAATGACTTGGGAAAGTTGCTACATTTGTACGAAGATCCTAAACACCGGAAATTTTCTTTATTTAGATTGAGCTTGGAATCGACTTTGGATGGGCGGCCCATGATTTGTACTGTTAAGAAAAAGACGTGCACTCCCCATTAGTTTAGAAGTCCGAAGGGCCTCGTTCAGTGGCCCAGATAAGAGGTTGAACAGGAAAAACATTGCTCGATTTGGCATTTGAAAAAAACTTGTCCAAAAAGTTATAAATTTATTGCACTTTTATTAATTCAATCATAAACCTTTCAATGTTATCAATTAAATTTTAAAACTTTTCACATTTTGTCAATTTAGTTTATCCCGCCAATTTTAGTCGGAAATCGCTAATGTGGACGGTGATCATCCTACGTAGCACAACTAGCACTTACCTAGCTAATTTTTAATAATATTTTTTTCGATTTTTTTATTTTTTTTTTTTTTTATCTTTCTTTCTTTTTATTCTTTTTTTCTTTCAAGCTTGATGAGGGCCACTAGCCATCCCTTGCAGGTACAGGCGAGGGTCGGCTGACCCTCGCCCAATGGCCGACAACTCGCCAACCCTCGCTTGTGACTACCGAGGGTCGGCTGGCATCCCTCACTGGACTTGGTAGAAAAGAAAAAAGAAAAGAAAGAAAAGAAAAAATAAAAGAGGAGGAAAAAATTGACCAAACAGAAAATAGAACTACTTTTTAACATTGCCATGAGAAATTACATGCATTTATTTATTTTTACATTCTCCCCTGCACATTTAGGGGTGTCAACGAATTGGTTCGGTTTGGTTATTTTGAAAAATCGAACCGAACCAATCCGTTGAAGTGTATGCTCAAACCAAACTGAACCTCAACTCAATTTGATTTTCGGTTTTCCGGTTTTTTCTTTCTTTCCTTTTTTTTTGCTTTTTTACTCCGAAGCTCACAGATTGGGAAAAACCAGATCCCCCATCATCCACGATCCCCCATATCCCGCCCGCCACTACAAACCACCGTCCAAGGTCAACTGCCCCTGCACCCAGCCTCAGCCATTGCCAGCATCGACCGCCCCACCCCTCTCGCCGTCACAACCACTGCCGACCTCGCTCCCCCTCTGCTCACCATTCTTCTCTCTTCCTTTCTCCATTGTAATTCTCTCTCTCTCTCTCTCTCTCTCTCTCTCTCTAGCTTGCTTTTTGGGTACAAAGTGAGGTTCGTGGCTTAGATCTGAGATGGTGAGCCTTGCCGCCTCCATCGGCGACCTCGATCGGCCTCACTGTGGCTCATGACATCGATTGGTAGTCGCGAGCCGCCACGGGGGACCTCGATCTGAGGTCGCCCATGGCTCGAGGGAGGCCGGCACAGCCATGGCGATAACGGTTCAAACGATGCTGGTTGATAGAGAGAGAGAGAGAGAGAGAGAGAGAGAGAGAGTGGGGGGGCGGTGCGGTGCGGGGGCTCACAGCGAGTGATGGCGGCGGACGACGACTCCAAAAGGCATTCGATGGGCGATGGCGAGCTAGGAGGCGTCGGCTTCAACAGCGGAAGCGGCTAACTGTGAAGGTGGTCGACGGAGAGGGACTCGTGAAATCATAGCCCCTGTGCCTTTGGGACTAAAAATTGCACGGAATTCCGGTTTGGTTCGGTTCGGTTCGGATTCGACACCCCTACACATTATATACAGTGCTCAATTGGAGAAGACTTATGCATCTGTTACAAGGAATATAACGGGCTTTCATTGGTCTTGGAACTTGGCTCATCATGTAAGGATGAAGCCGCTTATTAGTCATGCCTTCAAGGACAGAAGACAACCTTGTAATTTGTCCCTCCGGGGCAAGTGAAAGTACTGCTAGCATCATCCCTGGGGTAACTATAAGCATCCGGACACCTTTGTTTGAAGTACCTGGAGAAATCGGTGGGTCCGCAACTGCCGGAATTGCAACAGTACTGATTTGTCTTGAAAACCTGGCACGGCCCGTTGCACCCGCCCAGGACCTTCAGCTCTGTCGGGCCCTGCCCTATGATGTCGGCCGTGCACTTGATCGACATGTTGCACCTGCCGGAGATCGAGCTGATCTCCATCGGGACGTTGAACCCGTCGACGAGCGACATGTCGATGAAGTCCGTTTGATCGAACTGGTTTAGGGCGAACTCGAACAGCGTGTTCGGGGACTCACCAAAGGCCTGGCACTGGAGGAGCCCGCCGCAGTCGCCAGTCTCGCAGCTTCCCCTGCCAGCCAAGTCAAAGCGGCAGTTGGTGCGAGCCCAGATCCGCCCTGTCATCCTGCCAACATTGATGTCGAGGGGCCACGTCTGGCTGCGATTGAGCTGCCTCCCGCCGCCCGGGATGACGGCGGCCCACACGGTGTAGGGGCAGTTATTGGTGATGACAAACCTAGGTAATTGAGCGACAGCCGTGCAGCTAATTAGAGTCGAGCAGCTAATTAGAGGCGAGCAGCTAATTAGTAGGAAGAAGAAAGAGGGAATGGAGAGAAATGTGAAGAACCTCATATTTTGTAAGAGTGGGGTTTCAAGCTTGGTGCTTTAGCTCGTTACCAAAGACTCCATATAAATAGAGGGATTGAATAGTTAAATGTCGACCAAAGAATTGTGCAAGTCTTCGACGACCTTGACTTGTAATAATCTACGGGCTTGACTGAGTCATGTTCAATGTTACCTTTTTCTCGTATGGTATTGTTGGCCTCTTCATTTTTTTTTGTTTCTAATTTTTATTTTTCATTCTGGAATTCTGCTCTTGGAAAATGTTTGTTCTTTTGATCATTGTCTACATCTCTGTCGTCAATCCTGCCTCGTGAAAGTTGAGCTTATACAGACGATGAGCTTAGTCGAACTACATTTCCTCCTTTTGTGATTTGATTCATGCAAATATGTCGGACCTACATAAGTTGTACAGACAAAGGCACGAAGATAAATAAGCGCAATCTTACATTTGAGTTACTTCAACATTATCGAGTGCGACATAACAATAGAATTTGTCTATATGATGATATTCAATGATTATGATTTATTCGTGTTGAAATTAGCATGATTTGAACTTTAAGCATGTCATTGAGATATATAGTTTCCTTCATCGGCGGAGGAGTTAGTGACTGTTTGAGAGGTCACGGTGGTCCAATTACATTGACCTAAAGTCTAAAGAGTGGACTGGGTCAAAAAAGCCGTGCCCATAAAAGCCAGGGACCCAAAGACGAGCTTGCTTCATTAATTTACAGCTGGAATCCGTGGCAATCGAGTAGACTTGGTTTTTCCAGGTTGCTGTCCCAAGAAATAAATGTCAAAGACTTCTAAGGGTATCGATTAATCAAGACTCATCGCATGTACTTTGAAAATGATATAGGTTCTATTAGATATAACCAATACTTGAAATAGCTATTGGTATCACCTTGGACATATAAACTTTGAGGACATCAAACATTCTATAAGTTTCACAAATTAAGTCGATCGAATAAACACGATGCTATTCAGAGAGGCTATTTGAGACAACTTTTATTTTAGTTACCTTAGCTGAGAAAGTGAATGCAACTTATAAGATATTTGGAAAAAGAACATTAGAAATGTCTTAATTTTTATGCAATGCTCCATTTAATATCAAAATTTTTCGAGCGATCACTTAAGTGTCACATCAGAAAAAAAAATTACTAAAGTGTCTCTGGCTATTTTGTCCTATGTAGCTTTTTTTAATAGAATTGTAACTCCTATGTGGTTTTTTTCATAAAAAAGGATGTCCAATGTGGATTATGACCTGGCCAATCTTGACAGAATGATCACATTTCATATTAAAATTCTCTCTCTCTCTCTCTCTCTCTCTTCGAAGGGAGATCTCACTCCTTCTTGGGTTCATCTCATCTTTTCTCATGCTTGTGTAAAGTTTTTTTTTTTTTTTTAATCCTCTTTTTGTACCTATTCTCTTTGTTTGGACTTTGCAAAGAAAAATGTTGTTAGTTTTCATTTGAGTTGGGTTTGCAGATGTCCTCTTCCACCAAGAAATTTCAAATTCCGGCAAAACAAAATCACACAAATAAAATAGCAAACCTCCATTGCAAATTTCAGTTACTAATTTTTCCGCAAATCCTCAATTGAGAGGTTAGGTTTTGAAGAAGAGGGTGAAGAAACTGACCATTGCAAGATTCAGTTCTTAATTTGCCCCAAAATGCTTTAGTCTGAATTAGTCTTTGAAGAAGATGAGAAATTTGAGCCGATTTGTCCCCGATTTTGTTAAATTTAGGGCAAGCATGTGTAGCGACATCATTTTAGAGCACTTATGCTAAATTATTACGACATTGGATTTTCAGCAAGTCACACCTTTTGGAAAAATAGTTAAAATATTGTCACGCTGGATTTTCGGCATCACAAATCAAAGTTGACACCTAAGTAATCTTTTTTTTCACCAAAATGGCACTAAAGAGATTTTTAAGAAAATTTTTGGCACTAAAGTTCGCATTATACGTATGTTATGGCAATTTTCTCTAAAATACATAGTCTACACATATTGCATGTAGTTGCAGCAGTTGTAAATCCTTTTTTTTATTTATAAAATACTGTTATTCGAGCTTTTCTGATCAACAAATACTCATGAATACACGAAACTTGTCATATGTCTATGAACATTCCATTGACGGGACGACCTACGTAAGCCCTAGGATTACTCTAAGTGGGAGACTCTCGGAAGGGTGTCTACAGTAAACAGCCCGCCAATCATGGTGGTCCAAGAAAATCTCCTCCTAGCTACTTTGATGAGAGGAACATATAACAGTCCTTCAATGGGATAGTAGGTTGGATATTTGGATTCTACACCCGTATTTCATAAAGGAGAACAGAAATTCCATGACTTGAACGATTGATGGTGGCCAGATGTGTGAACAATTCTACGTCCCTTTCTTTTTGATATTGTCTAGGCTAGCACTAGTTGTGTCACGTAGGATGATCGGTGTCCACATCAACAATTTCTGGCTAAAATTGACCGGATAGACTAAATTGACAAAACGTGAAAAGATTTAGAACTCAGTGGATAATATTGAAAGGTTTATGATTGAATTAACAAAAGTGCAATAAATTTCGGACTTTTTGGATAATTTTTTCCCAAATGCCAAATCGAGCAATGTTTTCCCTACTCAACCTATTATGTGGGATGGCCAGAGTCTACATCAGCAATTTCCAGTTAAAATTCAGCGAACGGATTGAATTGGCAAAATGCAAAAAGATTTAGGATTTAATTGGTAAATTAAAAGATTTAGGGCTGATTGACAAAAATTTAATAGGTTTATGACTTTTTAGACAATTCTCCCCATGTACTAAATAGAATAATACCTTTCCTGTTCAACGTCTTATCTGGGCCGCCGAACGAAGCCCTTCGGACTTCTAAACTAATGGGGAGTGCACGTCTTTTTCTTAACAGTACAAATCATGGCCTGCCCATCCAAAGTCGATTCCAAGCTCAATCTAAATAAAGAAAATTTCTCGTGTTTAGGATCTTCGTACAAATGTAGCAACTTTCCCAAGTCATTTGAATGTCTAGGCACGTGAACTGTCATGTGGAAAAATAATAAGAGGACCATGACTATAGACACTATCATTATCATAAGCCGGAACATGTGTTAGGGTTTTGTAATTTTGGGGAGTAAGTCGAGGCCAACTAGAGTTAGTTTCCATGAAGTCTTGTAATTGTTGCTAAACTAGAAATTCAATGAGCAATGAGCATACCGAGTTTATTGAAGTTCGTTCTCTCTATTCTGTTTCCATCAGAGAGATTATGGGTTTCGTATCAACGAGTATCACGAAACGCAGCTAAAGAGGTACGAGGCTAGCCTATGGTTGAAGAATCTAGGACGAGCCCGGCATGTCTAGTTCTTAACCCGCACAACCAATCAGAGGCATGTCGGTGGGTCGGAACTGATTGAGTTTCTTCAAAGGACTTGTCTTGTCCCAAAATTTTTTTGCTCATATCAACTTTTGATATGAATAATTGGAGAAAATGGTACAAACGGTTAATGAATTTTGGCTCAATGTGTAATATGATTCTCTAAATTTTTAATTTGTTCAATGTGATATCAAGAGCCGAGCCCATCTGATCACTTCGATTCCGTGTTCTTTTTACAGCCCCAGTTTTAGGTTCGTCGAATAAGGATGAGGAAGATCGAGCAACCTGTTCCATTCTTGGGTCGCACCCAAAGTTCAATTGTCTCGCGAAATAGCCCAGTGGTTTTCAGTCATGGAAGACCTAGACAAGGATTTTTAGGCTGGACACCAGGTTCAGACTTGTCTATGCCCGACAACTTGGACTTTTTCTGTTCCTTTTTCGACTAGCATGATCCAAGCCCATGTTGGAATATGTCTCTAAATGGTTTTGATGATAACAAAACTTAATCCGAATATCTACTGAAATTATTTAAGTGTGCAGGGCTCATATTTGGGATAATGATACATACAGTTTTTGAACTTTGACTCAATATGCAATTTAATTCATGAACTTTTAATTTATTTAATGTAGTCCATAAACTTTAGCCTAATATTCAATGTGGTCATTGAATTTTTAATATATGTTCAATTTAGTCATTAAACTATATGAAAATGTATAATATAGTCCCTGAACTTGAATTAATAGAATGACTACATTGAACATTTTTATAAAGTTCAGAGATTATGTTGAATAAATTAACAGTTCAGGGACCAAATTGCACATTGAGCCAAAGTTCAGGGACTGTTTGTGTCATTTTTCCTTCATATTTAAACCTTCAAAAGTCTATGTCCTAATTCTGCCAGCATTTGAGTCAAATTACACTAAAGTCTAGAAATTCTGCATAATAAAAGGTGTCTAACCGCTAAGTTTTGCAAAACAGTGAAACTTGATTGTCGCGTATCTTCCATATATGGGTTTGATGACTATTGGAATTTCTAAATTGAAGGCCCGCTCATGACATTAAAGTATGATATTCCAGTATTATTTTTGCCAGAAATCACAGACATGTCGCTTATGCTGCGTTTGATCGACCGGATAAAATTAAGTTATAATAGAATATGTTTTATTCTATGCTGTGTTTGGTGGTGATCCAGAATAGGATAAGGTCGGATATAAATCAGATAAAAAAATCCGAGGGAGGGGAAGGATAGACTCAGATAGGATTTCTAATGCCTATTTTTCCAGAAACCCTATGCTTTACTCGCCGTTATTTTCATCCCCATACCTTGTGCGCTTTCACCAAAAATATTTCTCGGCTTTTTTTCCTTCACCAACTCCTCCAGACCGGTGAATAGCAATAAAAAAAATAATAAAAATTATATTATCCGACTTTAAATTTGTAATCCACAAAACAGTGGATATGATATGAAAAAATCTCATGATTTCTTATCCTATCATATCTAGTCCTATCCTATTTAGAAATCCGGACAACTAAACGCAGCCTTAATAGATTGGTGAGACGATGTTGTCAAAACCTAGCATCATTAAAAGAAGATAACATGTCTCAATAGAAAACCTAACTGACAGCTCGGATTCATGGAATGTTCTGCACTATTTTTTAACGATTTTTTTCAAGACTCTTTTTATAAAGAATTAGATGGACATAATGGCTACATGATACAAGTGCGTCATTCGAATTTGGAACTTTACAAATTGGAGAAAATTCAGCCAGAAGTGATATAAATGAGAAGGGCAAAAGCAAGAGGTTTTGAGCAATGTTGACAGGTTTTTGAGTCCGTCTCTTTTGTAACCTTGTCCACTCCGTTTGTTTCCTCTTTTTCAGATGATAAAAAGTGACAACCCATACACGGGAGAAATTATTGTGCTTAAAGTGAAGACATTTGTTTGGATGAGAGACAAAAGTTATGTGATGACTCCTCGTGAGTACTTAAAGTGAAGACATTTCCGCTGTTTACAATACATTACTAGTTCACTTCGCGCACAGAAGCAATATTTTAGTGGGCTTGGTTCCACCAAATTACGTAGTGATTTCTTGGAAAACCAATTCAGCCCCTCCAACTTATGTTATGCCCATCTAATGAACAATTCTACCTTGAAAATGATTAAGGATATAAATGCTGGTCAGACCGAGGCTACAAAAGGAACGTGAATTGCCAAGTATATGGTGAACACAATTTCGGATGATTTTGATATACATATATATATCGAGAGACATAAAATGCCCGGTATTTTCTAGTAATCTAGTCAAAATAAGATAACCTCCCAATAGGAGAATCTCTCTAGATATTCCAAACACTATGTCATCGCATATTGAACGTGGATGCAAAAGCTTGATTCTTATATCCTGTTTGGTATAACCATGGTAGTACTATAGTTGGGCTAGCTTATGATTGTGTTGTGAAGTGTTATCATTTGAATTTTGTGGTAATACATGTTTTCATACTACATTACATAAAAATTGGATGGGTTTGGTGTGACATCCTGAAAATTAGTCCATTTAAGATTTGTAAAATACTGAGTTTTATGAAATGTATTCGTAGTAAATTCTCGTCCGGAACTGATCATTCCTGAGATGTTAACTATTAGGGAAAGGCTAATAGGAGAATTAAATTCGCACAACTAAAGACAATTCGATTGTGAATTGATTTTCGACCATGAAATCGCTGAAGTGATATTTTGAGCCACTGTTGGTCGATCTAAGGATAGTCAGAAGTCAGTTCGCCATTGCCATATTAGTGGATCGCGGGTGATTCCGCTGGATCACGAAATGATTTGACGAATGATCTTGAACCTATACCAAATGATCGTACCCCTCGGATCTAGTGATTGATCTTCATGATTTTATTGATAACCAAACTCGTTACGGTCTGAATAAATTGTAGGTGACTCGATTCAGTATCAGTCACAAGTCGATTCTGCAAATTTCCCCAACAAGCCGCCCGTTAGTTTGATAAACGCTCGAGTTGCGTTTAATAAAATTTAATTATTTAATCTAGCCCAAATTGGACATCAGAAAATTAGGAAGTCACGACGGAATGTTAGGACAATGTTGCTAAGATCACGTACGATTTTTGGGTGTACCCGAATCTTTCAGAAAAATTCAATTTGGGCAAGAAAATGAAAAAGAGACCATTTTACCCTTGGAAATTAATAAAGGGTATGTTTTATGGGCAAATGGCATTTTGGTAATTTTGCCATAACTTTTGGTTGGACATTTTTATCCTTGGATTTTTATGAAATTCCTAAAATACCCTTGGATATTTTTTAGTAAGATTCGAACTCGGCCGTCGGTTTAAAGATAAGATCGAATTTGAGCCGTTGATTGAAATTGTGAGTAAAGGACAAGATGGTCATTTGCCACTTTTGGTCTAAATGGCACTATTTAAGTCAAGATCTCAATCTCTCTCTCTCCATTCTCTCCCCCTCACCACCGAAAATCCCCCCCCCCCACCGTGAGCTCCCCTTCGGCCGCCTCTCCCCACGCCGGACCGCGGCCCGTTTGCCCCCTAAGCCGCCACTGTACTGTACCACCACCATAACCCCACGCTGCCGCCGCACACCGTTCCCGATTGAGTGCCGCCGCTTTCCGTTATAACCGCGTGAGTCTAGAACTTGGTAAGTTTCGCCTAAATCCGATTTAGGACATTGGGTATCAATGGATGATTTTCTTTTGGGTGAAATCGTGTTTATTTGAGTGCGGAAATTGTACGGTTTAGGAATGGGATTGATTAACGGGCCTAAGATTGAATTTAGAAAATTTTTATGGAAATTTTGAGGATAACAGTGGGCTGTGGATGACTGTTTATGGGGCTGTGATGGGCCGATCAGGACGCAAGTTAGATTTTTTGAACCGACAATTAATGGTGAGAAAGTGTCGTGAAGGACCGGAATTGATCCAACGCCATTTGGTTGGAGAAAAATGGCAATATGTGTGTTTAAGGCGTGTTTGAATTATTATTGAATTGTGGTGATTGAATTGAGTGCATGATTGTGTAATTCTATGGTGGAAATATGCCTGCCGGGTGCACGCGTGGACCAGACTGATTTAATTATTGAAATTTGCCATGTCAATTGCTGAGTGAGCACTGTTTTATATGTGACTTGATGCGTGCACAGGCTGCGTGTAATGGGCCAGTGGACTGTAGAAAATGCTAGTGAGCTGTTGCTTGCACAAGCCGCGTGTGGCTGGCAAATCGAGTTGCATGCGTTGTTGATCATGCGAGTGGACGAGAAATTATGCGTGGCATGACGTGTGAAAACCGTGGGAATTATGCCGTCCTGAGGCGTGAACGTTTACACGGGACGATGCCTAGTATTACCGGAAGACTGTCAGCCTGAGGCGTGTACTTCAACGCGAGTTGCGCAGTAGGTAGTAGATGTTGAGTCTGAGGCGTGTACGTTTACGCGGGCAAGATACATGGCCTAAGGCATGTACGTTTATGCGGGCCTGAAGTATAGTGATAAGTGATCGCAGTGTACCTGAGGCGTGTACGTTTACGCGGGTCACTAACGAGTGGTGTG
Organism: Syzygium aromaticum; assembly: GCA_024500025.1. Classification (NCBI taxonomy): domain Eukaryota; kingdom Viridiplantae; phylum Streptophyta; class Magnoliopsida; order Myrtales; family Myrtaceae; genus Syzygium; species Syzygium aromaticum. The sequence goes on along the minus strand of CM044889.1, from coordinate 4,357,683 downwards.
GAAAAGAGATAATATGAGAATTGAACGAATGCGTGAAATAAGAATTGTACATGCGTGTAATTGTATATGACGTGATTGTGACTAACGTGTAGGTTATGCGCATGATAGACTCTGGCAAGAATAATTGATGTGCTTGCTATGTGATGATTTGGTGTGTGTGATTGTGTTTTGTGATTGTCTGGAGGTACGTGATAGCCTAGGTGGGGTTTAGGGGTGTATTTACTGAGATGTCGTCTCATGGTTGTTTCAACCAACATTTTTCAGAACCCCAACTTGAGTCATGAATCCTCCACCACCGTCACCAAAGCGTTTTGGAGTACCAGTGCACACTGAGTATGAAGTTGTAGAGTTTCCGATGGGAGATAATATGACCTGGATTAAGCACATTACGACGGTTTATGTAGAAATAGAACTACCCTTATGGGAGACCCATGTCTGTAACAGCCCGAATTTCAATGTAATTCTGGAATCAATAGAATTGACATTATTTCGCATTTCATTTTGCTAAGTCTCGCCTAGAGCTAATCACTCTCGGGATACTAACGAAAGGGGTATGGCTAACTAGAAAACGGTATGTGAACCGGGGACCCTATCGTGAAACGGACACCGTTCACGAGAGATACTGAGGGAATATTTTGGGCCGACATAGGCCGATCTAAGGAACAAGTAATGGATTGGGTTTGGTCAAGGCCAACGATGTATAATAGGGATGCAGGTGATTCTGCAAGACCGAAAGTGCACATGACCGACTAGTCCTGAACTTGAACTGAATGATCGTGACCTCTGGAACTAGTGATAATTTCTCATTTTCTCAATGATCGAAACCATCATGATACGAATAACCCTAGGTCGATACGCGTAACCTCTAAACAGCCGCCCGTTAGTAAGAGACTTTGAAATTGAAAGTTTAGCGAATTTTGTTCACGAAATTGGGCCCGGATTTCGTCATCGACTTTTGAGGGCTTAAGAGACTATTTATGGGAATCTGACGTCATATTATGCTAGCCACGCATATTTGGAGTTAGTATAGTTAAAAATTGGAATTTCGGTCCGGGGGTGAAAAATTACAATTTTGCCCCTCTAAACACCAGCTTTGCTTTTCAAGGCCAAATAAGATTATTTTTCGAGGCCGATGCCATTTTAGGGTGGCCACGCATATCTGGAGTTGTCGTGGCCAAAAATTTGAATTTTGACAGAAATTGGAAAAATTGACGATTTTGCCCTTTGGACTTCAACTTGGATTTTTGAAGGCTTGCACGACTATTTTTGCGATTTCGACACTATATTATGTTGGCCACACATATTTGGAGTTGGTACGGGCGAAAAATGGAACTTCCACTCGGAACCGGAAAAATGACATTTTTTCCCCTATGTCATTTTTAATTCCAAATTCTGGGGGGATAATTAAGGAGATTAATTAAATTTGGACTTATCCTATTTATGGGTGTAAATGACCATTCTACCCCTCAATTATTATGTAAGATTGAATGTGAGCCCTTGGATGAGGGGCATTTTGGTCAAGTGGCTAGATTTTGGACAAGTGGTCCTCACTAGCCATTCTTTTTGACCAAGGGTGGACCCATTCTCTCTCCTCACTTCCCCCATTCGGGCAACCTCCCTTGAAGACTCTCTCTCTCTCTCTCCCGAATTTCCTCTCTCGGCCGTGAAGGACGCCGGAGCAGCCGCCGACGCCGGAGCAGCCGCCGCCGCCAGAGCTGCTGGTCGTCGGCGCTGCCTAGCCTCACCACCAACCCATCTCGCCTTTTTTCCCTCTCTCCCAACCGTTGTCGGCGTGAGGATCACCGCCGATCAACCAGCCGTGAGGAACACCGCCGGAGCCGCCGTCCGCTTGGAGGACCGTCGTCGCCGTGCCGCCGTTTGCCACCCTCGCCGACCCACTCTCCCTCTTGCCACCTCAGCCGCCGTACAGAGCCACCGCCACGCCGAGAAGCCGAGCCATCGCCGTAGGCCGAACCGCTGCCGTCGCCGCCGTTGGGAACGCCGCCGCCAGTTCCATCGTTCACCAGTGATCGGCCACCGTTCCTCGTTGTTGTGAAGTTGGATTAAGTGAGTAAAATTCCTAAACCCGGATTACGACTGATAGTGCATTTTCTGGACTGGTTTAAGAATGTTAGTATATACTGGGAGAAATTGGTGAACCAATTAGTAGAAATTATTATCGGGACAAATTTGGTGGTTCAATGAGGATTAATTGGGGACAAAATGGGCCTTGGAATAATGGAAATAATGGCTGTCCATGGGGAGAATTATTGGACTAAAATGGCTAATTTAGGAGTCCATTGGTGAAATTGCCGGGTATGCTCGGGTTGATTGATTATGAGGTTAATTGTGCTTAATTGTGATCGATTGTGTATTGTAATGTCGCCTGGTTGTATGATCGACTAATGTGGTGTGCGATTAGTCAGTGATTGGCTTGAAATTAATCATTGATTTATGAATCGCACGTTAGGCCACACGGTATTAGTTAGACCAATTGAGCACGTGTGGTGATATTGAGTACTTGAATTATAATGATGCTCGTGGTACATTGTACTGCATAGCATGGACACGCATTGTGTATGCCGAGAGTGAGGTATGTGATGAAATTATGCGAGAATGCGTGCCCGCCATGAGCATGTGATCACCCAAAATACCCTAATGCGTTTTACGCGGGGTTCAGACAATAATTGGCAATGTGTGTACGTGTGATTACATTTTCGCCCTAATGCGTATTACGCGGGATGTGCCGTCCTCATGCACTTTGAAGCAGGACGATGCCCGGTTCGTGCGGAAGACAACCATCCTGATGCGTTTTACGTGGGCTCTAGTTTGTGAGGAAATTAGTGTTGCGCCTCATGCACTTTAAAGCAGGTTAGAGACACTAAGCCAGATCGGTGCTGTGCCTCGTGCACTTTGAAGCAGGCTAGACGCACCGGGCCATGAAATTGGTTAACTCGAGTCGTAATAAATATTAATAAATTGAGCAGTTGCCAGTGTGCTAGTGTGGGCCAGTGGGCCGATAAGCCATGTACCACTGACATTTGCATGCATAGTTATGCATGAGCCAGTGTGCGAGTGTGCGATATGATTGTGTTGTGAAGTGTTATCATTTGTGTTTGTGGCGATACATGTTTTAAAACTACATAAGCTATTACAATTGCGATATGTTTGCAAAAGCACCTTATAAAAACTGTAGCCTTTTCACGACTGATGTTGCTACATAAATGTTATACCAAGCACTGTCCAAGTATGTGATAGATCAAAGTCAGGCCATCAATTTTTGAAGCTTAGCTTGTGTATCACCATGCAATTTTTGTCAAATGACTGAAACACCTCTTACACGGGGCTGAGTTGTCTTCATAATCATCGTGTTAGTGTATACATCTGTTTTCGGCATGTTTGCTGATGTCGAGAGAATTTTTGTATGGTTTACGTTTATAAAACTGATCTTCTTTTTAATGCATCGGGGACGTAAAACTGACTCCGAAAATTTTAAGGTTCATGCATATTTTTTTGTCCGACCTTCAGTCTGATCAAGAGCATCCATGGCCAACAGATCACAGCATGGTGGTCTACCCATTCCATAAAGACTCAACCCTCTTTTCACTTCTCAGCAAATAATGTCTTTCCGTTTGCTTCAAGTGGCCTTCTTCTTTTCTCTCGTTACAACTTCGTTTTTTGCCTCTTCAGAGCATGTTCTTTGTATAATTACTTTTGCTGTTTGAATTTTCTTGACTTTCTAGTCCTGCCATTATTTGCTTTTTCTTCGAATATGTGCTTCGTGTAATCTTGTGCTGTTTGAATATTCTCGACTTCCTAGTCTCGCCACTGCTTGTTTTTGCTTCGAAGGGATATGCGGTTTCAGCTACATGCAGGTGGCGCGTCCTTTGTACTTTCAATGGTTCCATCAAATTCTTGTTGTTTTTTTCTCTTTTGGGGGTTGTTGGGGGGTTGGATGGAAAGAGTTTGGTGATTAAGACTCGAGTAGTCATATGTTAGCCAAGCTTTAGCATTGAAGAAATATCGAAAACACTTTTGAATCTCTATGGCTGGATTGTGTTCTTTTTATGATGCATGAGGACTGAAAGAACTCATGGGGGCAGGAGGGTCGACATTTTCAAATTCAGCTTATGTGCAAACCAGAGATTTGAACATTATCCAGAGAGTCAGTAGTCGATTTAACAGGAAATATATTATAACCAATGTCCTAACAATTTGTGTTGACAAAATCTGTTTTGGTTAGTAACTAACAAGAGCTGGTTTCTACTAGTTGCCGAATCAATTGCAAGGCATCCCTTTAATTGAACATGTTACCAAAATGTCGAGCAGATGTGGTAGTTTAAATTGCAAAATCAACAGAGCACTGAAATGTGACGTACAGAGTCATGGGTTTTGCGTGAGTGGTTTTTACTGCGAACATGCGCGTTTGTTGGCCAACTTATTGTTTTAGAATTTTTCCCTGGAGACGATATTTTAACTGTTGGCATTAGGCAAAGCAATCTTCTTAGCCTATATACCTCATGATTGGCTAATCCTTTAATGAGATATCGGGGCATTTGCTCATGAGGTTTTTCTGTTGGCATGTTATCTTTCAAAAGCCTCTTGTACTAGCATACTTCATGCTTTCAGATATCTGTTTGTAATTTTTGGCAACCGGCTCACTGAATTTGCAGATTGAGGGACTTCAGAGGCATACGAGATATGAGGCTCGAGTTGAGCCATGTACTTGCCGGAACATGTTTGATGCTCTATACAGAATCCCGCGGTTGGAGGGTTGGTCAGGTCTTTAAAAGGGCATAGTGCCTTCCACTATCAAGGCCTTACGAGCTGGCGCTGTAACATTTTTCGTTTTTGAATTAACATCGCATTGGTTTGAGTCAACTTTTAGCTGATTATCTTCTTTACTTTTTCCCTTTTTTATTCATTTTAAAGATATAGATGTTCATATTTTTCCCCTGTTCTTTTCCCTTTAAAAAGATATGTCAATGTCCCCCACTCAAGGGAAGGAGCTAAAATATTTTTCAAAATAGTCAATAGCGTTCAATGATGAGGTTCCAATTATGATGTTAGGCAACTATAAATGTATTTCGAGTTGAGAGTAGTAGGAAAAGTTTTTTCTTAGACATCTTAGATACTCTTGACTTTGGAATGTCGCAAATTTTTCAGATAATGTTGTAAAGTTGCTTAAGATTGATCGAGGTAAAGAAATGATCTGCTTATCATCTCCTTATGGCTTTGTGCAATACCTGGCCCCATTGCCAACCCTCCTGGAGTGATTGACAAGTTTGGTCCTGAAAATCTTAGCCTTATCTAGCAATGCACAATGCACGCAGGCGAAAATTATAATTAATGTGCTTAGACTGTTGGCCATGGATGCTCTTGATCAGACTGAAGGTCGGACAAAAAAATATGCATGAACCTTAAAATTTTCGGAGTCAGTTTTACGTCCCCGATGCATAAAAAAGAAGATCAGTTTTATAAACGTAAACCATACAAAAATTCTCTCGACATCAGCAAACATGCCGAAAACAGATGTATACACTAACACGATGATTATGAAGACAACTCAGCCCCGTGTAAGAGGTGTTACAGTCATTTGACAAAAATTGCATGGTGATACACAAGCTAAGCTTCAAAGTCCGTGGGGATTGTCAATTGTCCTTATCGGCACTCCCTTAACTGCTGTCTTCTGGAGGCAGTGACACAAACAGCACGATCTTCTGAACATGTGCGACATCCACCCGAAACTTTTCGGCAATATGCTGGATGTCCATGGGGCCACTATGATCACCGGCTTTACCTTGATGCAACGGGATAATTTGGCGTACCTGTGCTACATTGAGAGTTCCCTCAGGGACCGGCCGCTCCTCATATCTACAGAATTTGGTTTCGTGTTTCGTAGTTTTGGCATCAGCCTATTGTACTTTTCCACCACAAAGGCCTGTATGCATGTTTAAAGGCAGATTATGGTGAAGTTGCAACATCAATGCAGGGGAAGAACAAACTTAAGATACATATATTATGTGATGGTAGAATGTCCAACAAGATAAGGTAGGCTGTATGTCAATTCAAAAGAAGAAAACTTAAGCAATTTGTTTCGCATTCAGAGAAAGCAGGAATGCTATAATGCAAGAAAATGGTCAAAGAGGTTCATTTCTGTTTTCTTTTTACTGAGCAGAAAAGCACGACTCCAGAGATTTATGAGACCAACGAGTGAATATTCTATGGTCAATCTCTCAAAGGAACTTGCAGCATCATCAGCCTCATTTTTTGGCAAATTCATGAGTCAGATATACCTAATCTCTGGCAGATTATTTCCAAATGACATATTTATTATCCTAAGTACATGTCCGTAACCGAAGTGTAGAAATGAATAGTGAACTAGGCGAGCACACATGAAGAGCAATAAGAAAAAGAGTAACTCCATTAACATCCTTAAGCAATGCTGCACCACATAATTAATAAGGAAGACAAAATGACTTAATCATGCCTGCCAACAGGTAAAAGAGGTCAAACATATACCCATTTCGATTTCCATAGCAACCTAAAAACTCAGTTGATTTTCTCCTAAAAGACCATAGAGTCCCACGAAGACACTTCAAGCGGCACCATAGTCAGTGTCAAACCATGGCACGGCACCTTGTGTTGAAAGAGCGAATTACTCGAGTATGATATCAACTTACAGTTAACTCAAGAATTGTATCAAAGCTGTGTCGTACCCCAATATTATAGTTCACAAGAAGAAGGTAGGGTATATACCGCTTCTACACTTAGTGAGAAATGCAAATAATATACTTCACAATCATCAACAGCTACAGAAAGAAAATCGGCTTACGAGCCTCACGCATCTCAAGTTTCCCTCCAGGTTTTGATTGAATCGGACCCACAATCTGGCTAAGCATCATCATACTGGGGACCGTGTTCTTCAAGGACATTGTCTTCATCAGCTTCGCCACTGCATCTACAAGATTTTGATGCATTTGTATCGTCAGTCTTATAGCATAAAATTGGATGATCACAATTTCGAGCGAAGGCAAATGCAAAGAGGGCTCGTCAGCCGATTTCTTGAGACATTCGAGACATTATCTGTCACACCCTAAAAACTACCAAGATGGGGGATGACACGGCCATCCTTCCACTTAAAAGATGCAGCCTCAAACCACCCGAGAGTCCCCAAAGACAACGCTCTCGTTCTATTGGCTGCTAAACAAAGAACCTGAAAGGTTGGGAAAAGAGGGGAGGTGAGCAACGACAGCTCAGTAAGTAGTGCATATCTCTTCTAAGCAGATCGAGCAACCACTATGCACACAGTTATAAAGACCAAACGAAAGCTCAATTAACCCAATTTCAACATATCATAAACTCCATGTTCAAAATAAGTTATATGCTACTTTAAACGTCACATTTTCACAATAGAAAAGCTCATTCAAATTAATAATATCAAAGAAGAAACCAATGGTCAAATCCATTGGCCAATCTCGTCGAAGAGCACACGCCAATGGTCTATTCCATTGGCCAATCTCGTGCACACGCCAATGGTCTATCAGAATCTCGTGCTCAGAAATCTAAGTATAATCACGGATAACGCCCCGTGAAAGGCGACCAAGATTCCTCCCTTGACAAGGTCTCCACCTACTATAAGCCGGTGGCTCGGCCCACAAAGATATCCTAGACTAGTATGCGCATACCCATAACCCCTCATTTGGGTTCACAAAGACACTGAACATCAAAATCCACCATAATATCATCCACCAATCTACAAAACCCATTTCAGAAATCATTTCATAAACCGATATAAAACCCTTCATAAGCCACATTCAAATGCGAGAACTCCTCATGAGTTTTTTTTTTTCTAAAGGTTTTACAAACCTATTTGCATTCAGTAAATTTAAACCGAAATCAAAAGATAATCTTTCATTTCAAATATACAAAATGTCAGTAAACGCTCGATCCAATTTTATGCAATCAAAATGCAATTTCTTGAATCATTTTCGAGCTCATTTCATAAATCAGTTCACAAAGTTACACATATATATCATTTCACAATATCTCTCATAAAACCATTCTTAAACCATCCTCAAATATTAAAAGGTAGTAATTGCCCGATCCAGACTTTTATGCAACAAACATGCTTTAATAACTCATACGATACTCAAATCATTATTACTTTCAAAATATGAGTTTATAAACTCAAAGAAGATATAGCACCACTTACCTGGAATCCCCAAAAATCCAACAACCAAGCTCACTCGAATCGACGATCTCGAAATCCTAACAATTAAACGAGAATCGATGTTAAAACCAACTAAAATGCTACGAAACGGCTAAACGACGCTTAAACGCTAACAAGACAACTCAAATGTGTCTACAAATCGCTTCTCCAAAGCGATTATTCAAACCGTTTGCAACACGGAGTTTGAACGCGAAACTTAATCACACCATAAATTCCTCTACCGAATCCCGTTTCAAGCGAGTTTATAATCGATAGAAAGCCCACTCTGAGCACTACAAGAACCGCAACTTAGCCATCCCAAAATCGAGCAAAAACCGACGAAAATCGGCCTAAAAACCACTGTTCGCGCACTGTTCACTGCGCGCACTTAACTTCAAAAATTCATATCCGCCAATCCGTAAGTCCAAATTGAGTTTCGTAAAATCCCACGGCTCCATGACACCATAAACTACCAATTTTATAAAAATATGCAGCTCAACAACTTAAAAATTAGGTTTCGCCGCTCGAACAATACACAATTCCGAAATTGAGCCCTAACTCGGAAAAATATTTCGATTGAACGAACGAGGGGCGCAAATACTTACCGATGTTGCTAATCAAAGTCGAATCAGCTTGACGAAACTCCCTCGATGCGAAACCCTCTTCTCATTTCTCTTTTTCTTCTTCTTCTTTCCTTTCCTCTCTTTTCTTCTCTTTTCCTCTCCTTTCTCTTCCGTTTCTGTTTTCTCCTCCCCGAAAGCTCTCGGTCCTCTTTTATTTTAGCCAAGTCCACTGTAGCTTCTGTTGACCTGTTGACTTTTTTTTTTTTTTTTTTTCGGAACCTATATTTTACATTATCTATCCACAACGATGAAGATATGCGAAAAAGCACATCATTGTGGAGTTGGAGAATGAGAACATAATTCAGAACACCAACTGAATAGAATTAGAACATGCTAACATCATGTTAAACCTAAGATCCACACAATAAACGGAATTAGAACATGCTACCATCACGTTAAGCCTAATATCCATACATTACGCAACTTAATAATTCCATCGAAAAAGAGGAAATAGAATCAATCCACTATCTCCCCTATAACCTTTTCTTGAAGAAACGAATAGCTAAATGCCATCAAGCGCACGATATAAACAATCAGCATCGCCAACTCTTTAGTCTCACGAAACAAACATAAAGATTAATTTATGCTCTTCTTTTTGTCAGAAGATTGACCGAAGAACGCGCATACCCTCCACTGACATTTCCCAGGTAAATAATCTCAAGCAAACAAATGATGCCCAGAAGCAACATTGCAAGCAGAAAGCCACCAGCTCGCAAAAAAGAGAAGAAATCTTTCCCCAAGAAAAGTACCAAAAATTCAGAGAAACCAAGGGTATCGGGCGGAGGACGTAACCTGAGACGTTTGGCGAGCCACTTGAGGCGATGGGCGGCCGCGCATCCACGACGCGCTTCGGTTTGGAAGGCGGGGCCACATCCGAACCCGGCCTCGCCTTGATCCTTCCAGTTGCTCGACAGAAGACGATGGAGTCTTTCCGACGCACCAGTGGAGCTTCTACTCGATCACTTAAACCAAAAAGATTAGAACTTTGGCGACTCTCTGCACACAAAGAGAGGAGAAAATATTGGGTAGAGCTATGCCAGCGAGGTTCGTCGGACGGCGGAGACGGCGAGAACCCTTCAAAATAGATCCCAAAATGCAAAAAATTACGCAGATTTTGGAGTAAATCTAAGAAAATATTTACCTGTCGAGGCGGAGGCGGCGGCGTGGTACAAAGCCAAGGCGTGGCTCGTCAAACGGCGGAGACGGCGAAAACAAAGCGAGACGAGAGACAGACGGAGAGAACAGAGCGAGTCGAGAGAGAGAGACAGCGTGGTTCGTCGGACGGCCGAGGCGGCGGCGGCGGCGTGGTTTGTCGGAGGAGAGCTCGGTCGTGAGTTGGAAGGGTGGCTTGAGTTGGGAGGGAGAGAGAGCAAAGCGTGAAAGGAAGAGCGAAGAGAGAGAGTGTCCCGCTTCAACCCTTGAAATTGAATTTACGCATGTGGGGCCCGTTAGACACGTGTCGCACGCTGAGTGAGTCGGATTTTGCCAGCGTGGAATCACTGTTCCACCCAATATTTTCTCGCTGGTAGTGCCCAGATCCATTAGGTGCATGTGGATCATATGAACCCCACGAGCTCCAACGGTGTAGATGCATTGGACTGATTGTACCGGTTGAATCCAATCCATTGGATTTTTATAATAAGTGATAGGACGTTTTATAGAGTATTGAATTTGATTTATTTCGCTAGAAGTAGTCATGGCCGGTTCAATTCGGAACCGGCGGTTCCGATTCGTGGCTAAATATGAACCGGAACCAGAACTGTCCCTGGCAGTTTCGATTCCGGTTTGGAATCGGCAGGTTTCGGGCTAGTTCCAGTTCCGACTCCGGTTCTGAGCCGGTTCATAATTTAAAATTAAAAAATAAATTATGAAATAAAAAAATAATGATTTATGAAATAATGAATTATTCAATATAAATTGTAATTAAAATGTAAATTGTAATCAAATTTGGAGACAAAAAAGAAAAGAGAGAAAGAGAGGGCTTGAACTTAACAAATTATCATTAAGCATATTACAATTCGTTACAACGATTTATAAAAAAAGAAGTACAATATATATGCCCTAAAATGACCCCAAAACCTAAGCATTCCGTGCGTAGGGGACCAGAGGTCACATGTCGTTGGATTATACTTCGGTTTCCCTAAACTCACGTAAGCGTGCCCGGTATGAAAAACAAGGGTTCCCAAAATATTTACCAACTCCAATAGTTCTTTTACCCTCAATCGTCACTACCCGTTCCACTACCGATACCAGTACTGGTAGCGATGGTATCTCCGTCGTTAAAGAATTTGGATTTATTATTCCGATCTATCTCTTGTTGTCAGTATTATGCCTTCGTCCAATCAGTGACACACAGCTTGAACCTCATTGATTTTGGAGCTAATATTGAATGATGTTCGTCCAAAATATTACTTCCGACACTGAATGTTTATTCGACCGCAACTGTTGAACAAGGAGTTGAAAAAATTTGTTTTGCAATAAGAGAAAAGATTGGATATTGGCTTGCGTGCCTCTTCCATCAATTCAAAATTAAAAAACCTGTACTACCTTCGAATTCAGTAAACTCAAAAGAAACGGTTAGATAAATTTCTAATTCAAAAATGTTTCATATTACTCCATTTTATTTTATTTTTTGTCTATGTAATAAAAGTTGGTACTCTCTACTAATTTTACTTGTATTCTCATTTTGTGTCTCGGTAGATTGAGAAGATTCAATATTACCTAAATTATATTTAGTATAAAATTCATTATATAATTCTATTACTACGTTTTTAACCTTACTTAGTATGATTCCAACATTTATCTTATCATAATGTAAACATTAATAATACATATGCAAATAATCACTTAAGCCATCCAATTTGCAACGCGGATAAAAAAACACAAGCAACTAAATAAATAATGGGAATTTCGCTATAATAATGTAGTGACTTCATTTTCATTGCAACTATAGTATGTTGTAATTCAATATCATTTTCTTATTCATCAAAAACTCCGACAATATTAATACACTCTACTAAAAATAAATGCGTAGTAGGATAATAAACACCGGACAAAGTATAAGTTGCATCATTAAAAACCTTTAAAACATCTAAAATATCTCACTTTTGTAGGTATAAATTAATCTGAAGTATATTATTAAAAATGAATGCACATAATAAATCTTTATATGCTAAAGATTCACTAAGCAAGTGAAAAGTAGAATTCCAACGAGTTGGAATATCTTTTGGAAATCTTTTTGGCTTTTTGCTATTTTTTCTACAAAATTTACTCAATTCTTTCATTTTTTGGAAATGTTTCTATAAAAATTGAATCGTCGTTTTTATTGGTTCAAAAAAAATATCAAGAGTTTTCAAACCATCTTGTACATATAAATTTAAAACATAACAAGCATATTTAACGTGAAAAAATTTTCCGCCAAAAGCGGGTTTACAAATATTTTCTAAATCGTCAATTGAAGTGGTATTTGTCGCGGTATTATCAAAATCAATTGAAAAAATTTTGTTGAGCAAATAATATTCTTCTTAAATTTGCCTGATTATTTTATAAATATTATTTGCCGTATACTTACCATCGAAAACTCTAAATGCATTAACTCTTTTTTGAATACTCCAATCGTTATCTATCCAATAACATATTATGCCAATGTAAGAATGATTTTGCCAATGACCACTCCAAATATTACTACCTATATGCACGCATCCATTAAATTGTATAAAATTTTTTTGTAAATCTTTTTTCCCATTTTTGTAAAGATCTTTAATTACTCGTTTAATTGAATTTCTAAGAACACATTTTGCTTGTGGAGCACATGCTTTTTGTACAAATTCATCAAAATCAAATATTTCTCCAAAATTAAATGATAAATGCTCAACAAAAATAAATTTACCTAATTTTTCCTTATAAGTTTTTTCATTAAAACGAAATAAAGGGGAAGTGTTAGGATTGATGTACCCGAAAATTTATTATTGCCCGATATCGATTCCCGTTTCGATTGGATGTTTGCTCCTAAGATGTCGTTTGAATGTTCCATATCCTTATCCACCTGTATATTTATATATTTTCCCACAATATTTACAAATTATATCATATCTTTTTTAACCAATATCAAACATTTCCATTTTCGTGAAATGATTTCAAATGTTAGATGTAAATTCCCGTTTCGCCTCTTTTGTTGTAGATATTTCGGTAGGATGATAAAAACTTTCTTGGATTGAGACGCGCTCCACATCAGGAAAAATGTTGCTTTCATTATCTTGAAAATCTACATAATCACGAGAATTAAAAGAATGATGGGATTCCACCATGATATTCTTACCTTGCTAGTTGGCACTCAACTTCCACTTGCCATTTTTCGAGTGGATTGAGAGAATTGAGCGGATTGATTAGGAGAATTAAGAGAGAATTGCGCAGATTGAGAAAATTGAGAGAATTTAAGAGAATTTGAGAAAATTGAGAGTATTGAGATAATTTGAGAGAATTTATAAGAAAAAAATAAGAAGAAAATTTAAGATTAAAAAAAAAACTAAACAACCATTGCAATTGCAACGGTTATCTTTTTTTTTTTTTTTTTAAATTTTTGCCCGTTGCCAAGGCAGCCTTTTAGGTTGCCCTAGCAACGGGCTGCACGGCCCACACCACAGTAGAGCCTACAGACATGCAGGCCCTGCTGCAAGTTTTTTTTTTTAATTTTTTTCGGAACTAGGCTCGAAACTGCCGATTTCGGGCCAATTCCAAAATTTCTGGAATAGGGACCGAGCCCGTAGGGCATAGGTCGGTTTCGGTTCCAAACCACGGGCCCGAGTTTGATCAGGTCGAAACCGGCCCGTGGCCATGACTAGTTAGAAGTCCTATTATTAATTGATCTGCCTCGTTTTTCCTTTGATCTATCTTAGTATATCTAGTAGTACTCTTTTTATTTTATTTTCCTGAGCACATAGGTTTTGACTTATGGACATTATAAAAGGAAATATTTTTGACTTAACAAACTCATTTTACTAAGAAAAATTTTAATAACCTGAGACAAGTTAAATGAAGCTCGTGCTGTGATTGATGGCCTAACTTTGATCTATCACATACTTGGACATTGCTTGGTATAACATTTACATAGCAACATCAGTCGTGAAAAGGCTACAGTTTTTGTAAGGTGTTTTTGCAAAAATATCGCAATTGAAATAGCTTACTTTACCTTTTAAGAAGCCAAACCCACCCAATTTTTATATAATGTAGTTTTAAAACACGTATCGCCACAAACACAAATGATAACACTTCACAACACAATCATATCCCAGCCCAACTACAATACTACCATCATTATGCCAAATGGGCTATAAGAATCAAGCTTTTACATCCTCATTTCATATGCGGTGACAGGATATTAGAATATCTTGAAAGATTATCCGATTGAGAGGTTATTTTGATTAGATTACCCGAAAATAACGATGGCATTTTATGAATCTCGAATTATATATATCAAATTGTCTGATGTTGTGTTCACCATAAATTTGGCAATTCCCGTTTCTTTTGTAGCTAGGTCTAACTAGCATTTATATCGTCTTTAAGGTAGAATTGGTATTAGATGGGCATAACATTAATAGGAGGGGGTGATTGGTTTTTCAAGAAATCAAAAAGTAATTTTGTAGAACCTACCCCGAAAAAAATATTGCTTCTATGCGTGAACTAAACTTGTAATGTAAATAGCGGCAATTAAAGAGTTCAGGGAAAAAGAAATTGGAAGGGTATTTCCAACTTTAACGTCCCAAACAGATCAAAATCCACTAGTTATGCTGAGAATATAAATACAGTCTTATCACACATATAGAACTTGCCATTCTGACTTTCTTAGCAATCCCGACATATATTAAGTAACTATTAGACCCTTCCAAGAGTCGTTCCCATACCTTGTACCAAAAAAAAAAAATAGACTCTCTCCCCAAACTGTAGAGCACATCTCTAAATAATTTCAGTAGTTATTTGGATTAAGTTTTGTTATCATCAAAACCATTTAGAGACATATTCCAACACGGGCTTGGATCATGCTAGTCGAAAAACAGAACAGAAAAAGTCGGAGTCTTCGGGCATGGACAAGTCTGAACCTCGTGTCCAGCCCAAAAATCCTTGTCCAGGTCTTCCATGATTGAAAACCGCTGGGCTATTTCGTGAGACGATTGAACTTTGGGTGCGCACCCAAGAACGGGACATGTTGCTCGATCTTCCTCATCCTTATTCAACGAACCTAAAACTAGGGCTGTAAAAAGAATTCAGAACCAAAGTGATCAGATGAGCTCTGTTTTTACGACAACATTAAACAAATTAAAAATTTAAGAGGTCACATTGCACATTAAGCCAAAGTTCAATGACCGTTTGTGTCATTTTCCCTAATTATTCAAATCAAAAGATGATATGAACGAAATTGTTTTGGGACGAAATAGATCTTCCGAAGAAACTCGATCAGTTCCGACCTGCCGACCCACCTCTGATTCGTTGTGCGGGTTAAGAACTAGACATGCCGGGCTTGTCCTGAATTCTTCAACCATAGACTTAGTCTCGCACCTCTCTAACGGAGATTCACAACACTCGCTGGTATGAAACCCGGAATCTTTCTAATAGAGACAGAACAGAGAACAAGCTTCAACAAACCGGTATCCTCATTGCTCGCTGAATTTCTGCTTTAGTAACAATTACAAGACTTCCTGGAAACGAGCTCTAATTGGCCTCAACTTACTCCTCAAAATCAAACCCTAACACATGTGCAGGCTTATGGTAATGATAGTGTCTATACTCATGGTCCTCTTATTATTTTTCCACATGACAGTTCACGTGCCTAGACATTCAAATGACTTGGGAAAGTTGCTACATTTGTATGAATATCCTGAACACCAGAAATTTTCTTTATTTAGACGAAGCTTAGAACCGACTTTGGATGGGTGGGCCACGATTTGTACAGTTAAGAAAAAGACATGCGCTCCCAAATTAGTTTAGAAGTCCGAAAGGTGCAGTTCGGTTGCTCGGATAAAAGGTTGAACAGGAAAGACATTATTCGGGGAGAATTGTTCAAAAAGTTATAAACCTATTGTATTTTTGCTAATCAGCCTTAAATCTTTTAATTTTGCCAATTAAATCCTAAATATTTTCGCGTTTTGTCAAATCAATCTGTTTGCTTAATTTTAGCAAAAAATCGCTGACATGCATGGTACGGCCAGCACTGATATAGATAATTTTAATTATATTTTAATATTTATTTGAATTTTTAAATATTTTTTCTTCTTTTTTCTTTCCTTTTTTTTTTTCTTTTTTTCTTCCAAACCCGACAAGGGCTGCTGGCCAACCCTCGCGAGTACAGGCGAGGGCTAGCTAACCCTCGTCAGCTGCGGGCAAGGATCGCAGCCGTCGCCCAAACCTAGCGAGGGCTTCATGGCCCTCATTTATGGTCGACAAAGGTCGGCCAACCCTCACCTATGACCGTCGAGGGTTGGCCGATGACCCTTGCTAGACTTGGTAGGAAAGAAAAAGAATGAAAAAGAAAAACATTAAATAAATTGTCCACATAAGCGCCAACCATTCTAAGTGGCACTACTGGCATCCATACCAGCAATTTCGCTTAAAATTTGCCAAATAGATTCAATTAGCAAAACGTGAAAATATTTAAGGGTTAATACCACAAGAAACCCCAAACTTGTATACCTATGATGATTTTACCCTGAACAACAAAAAATCCCAAACTGATACACCTGTATTGGACCACAAAAAACCATAAATTGGTACACTTGTGATAATTTTACTTCGAACTAACTTTTTTATTTGTCACAAGTATAACATTTGTGATAAATTTACCTTCCGGGGATTTTTTGTGGTCAAAAAGCTCAAGGTAAAATTATCACAAGTATACCAGTTTAAGATTTTTCGTGGTATTAACCCTAAGTTTAAGCCTTTTTCGACAATTTTCTTAGCATATGGTTATACACTTTGGATCGGATAAATTCATATATGTCTAGATAAAAGAAAGAAATGAAACAGAGGGTTTCGATCTTATGATGGTGCATCGTGCCCGCACAATATATTGTCATCTTTTGGATCCGAGACCATGCGACCATAGTGGTGGTCTCCATCTTACCAAAATTCCTACATGTAGGATTCACAATTTCTCCTTCCTTTCCTAATTGCCTATTCGATTCGATAGGAGCTTGCATTCTCTGCACCTAGGCAATTTATTGTAATTTTTTATTTTCTTGTCCAATCCTAACCTAGGTTTTACCGAACATTTCACGTTATAATTATGATGATATCTCGGGCGTTATACTGGTTTTTTTTCCAAACTAATAATAAGTATAAAGAGGTTCGATGAAATTTATCACTGAAATTTATCACATTATAGTTTATCTTATCCTAATACTTGTCGGGGCGGTCAGACATCTCCTGAGTTGTTGAAGGCTCAGTATCTCGAGTTCAAATCCCGATGCCTTCTACTCAAAATAACAATTGTAGTCACACTGTCCGCTGTATTAGCCTAGAATGAACAAACAAAAAATAGAAGCACTTTTTAACATTGTAATGAGAAATTACATGAATTTTTTCATTTCTATATTCTCCCCTGCACAGTATATACAGTGCTTATTGACAGAAGACTTCCTTATGCATCTGTTACAAGGTTTTATTTTTCTTGGAACTTCGCTCATCGTGTAAGGATGAAGCTGCTCATCAGTCATGTCTTCGAGGACAGAAGACAACCTTATAATCTGTCCCTCCTGGGCAGGTGAAAACACTGGTAGCATCATCCTTGGGGTAACTATGAGCATTCGGACACCTTTGTTTGAAGTACCTGGAGTAATCGGTGGGCCCGCAACTGCCGGAATTGCAACAGTACTGATTTGTCTTGAAAACCTGGCACGGCCCATTGCACCCGCCCGGGACCTTCAGCGTGGCCAGGCACTGCCCTATGATGTCAGCCGTGCACTTAATCACTCAGTTGCACCCGCCAGAGGTCGAGCTGAACTCCATCAGGACGTTGAAAACGCCGATGAGCAACATGTCAACGAAGCCCATGTTCATGTACTGGTTCAGGGCGAACTCGGCCAGCGTGTTCGGGGTCTTCCCGTAGGCCTGGCACTGGAGCACACCGCTATAGTTGCCGGTCTGGCAGCTTCCTCTCCCGGCCCTGTCGAAGTTGCAGTTGGTGCGGGCCCAGACCCGCCCACCCTTCGTGCTGGCCTTGACTTCGAGGGGCCATGTCTGGCCACGGTCGAGCTGCCTCCTGCCACCTGGGACAGCGGCAGCCCACACGGTGTAGGGCCAGTTGTTGTTGATGTCAAACCTAGCTGCTTCAGCGAGAGTCGAGCAGCAAATTAGTACGAAGAAGATAGAGGGGATGGACAGATTTGTGAAGAACCTCATATTTTGTAATAGTGGGGTTTCAAGCTTGATGCTTTAGCTCGTTTCCGATGGCTCCATATAAAATAGAGGGATTGAACAGTTAAATGTCGACTAAAGAATTGTGCAAGTCTTCGACGTCCTAGACATGTAATAATCTGGGGGCTTGCCTGAGTCTTAAGTTTTATGTTACCCTTTTATTCTCATGGTATTGTTTGCCGCTTTATTTTATTTTTTTAATTCTGTCTTTTACTTTTCGTTCTGTAATTCTACCCTTGGAAAATGTTTATTATTTTTTACCATTGTCTACGTCTTTCTCATCAATCCTGCCTCGTAAAAGTTGAGCTTATACGGATGGTGAGAGGAAAAGTGTCAAAAAAGTCATAAACTTTTAATATTGATATCAATTTAGTCCTAAATCTTTTTTGGTGCCAATTCAGTTCTAAACCTTTTGCATTTGTGCCAATTTATTCCTAAATCTTTTTTTGTGCCAATTCAGTCCTAAACCTTTTGCATTAATGCTAATTTAGTCATAAATCTTTTTTTGTGCTAATTCAGTCTTAAATATTTTGCATTGGTACCAATTCAGTCCTAAATATTTTGTTTTTGTACCAATTTAGTTCTTCCGACCAATTTTGGCCAAATTTTGCTAACGTAGACGCCAACCGGCCGGTATTCGGTCATCGGTGCTGACGTAAATAACTTTTAATAATATTTTAAATATTTTTTGAATTTTTATTTCTTTTTTTTCCCTTATCTCCCTCTTTCCTCCAACGAGTCACCGGACTGACGACCGGCCAGAGACCAGAGGCTGGCGAGGTTGACCTCGCTGGCCACTAGCAAGGCTCGCCCTCTCCAGCGACGGCAAAAGCGAGTCTCACCATGGCTGGGTGAGGCTAGACCTCACCAGATCTACTGAGGTCGTGCCTCGCTCAGCCGCCGGCGAGGCTCGACTACTAGGTGAAGCCCAACTTCGCTAGAGGCCACAAGGTCGAAGGCCTCTAGCAAGGGCTCGAGCCTTGCCTGCCCAACGCGAGGTCACCCTCGTGGCCATCCGACAAGGGCGAGCCTCGCTGGTCCGGCGACCTGTTGAAAGAAGGAGGGAAGGGAGGAAAAAGAAAAGAATAAATAAATAAAAATTCAAAAAATATTAAAATATTATTAGAAGTTGTTCACGTCAGCATCGATGACCGGTCGACGTCCACTTCAGCAAAATTTGGCCAAAATTGGCCCGAATGATTGAATTGGCACAAAGACAAAAGGTTTAAAATTGAATTGGCACAAATGCAAAATGTTTATGACTGAATTGGCACCAAAAAATTTTTTAGAACTAAATTGGCCTTAATGCAAAATGTTTAGGACTGAATTGACACCAAAAAAAGGTTTAGGACTAAATTGACACAAATACAAAAGGTTTAGGATTTTTTTGACACTATTCCCTAGATGATGAGCTTAGTCTAACTGTAGTTCTCCTTTTGTAATTTCATTCATGCGAATATGTCGGACCAACGTAAGATGTGCAAGCATAGGCACAAGGATAAATCGCACGATTTACACTCGAATTACTCCAACACTACTGAGTGTGACATAACAATATAATTTGTCTTATATGACGATATTCAATGGTTATGGTTTATTCGTGTAGAAATTGGCATGATTTGAACTTTAAGCATGTCATTGAGACATATAGTTTCCTGCATCGGTGGAGGAGTTAGTGACTGTCTGAGAGGTCACGGTGGTCCAATTACATTTTACCTAAAGTCTAAAGAGTGAACTGGGTCAAAAAACAGTCGTGCTCATAAAAGCCTGGGACCTAAAGGCGAGCTTGCTTCATTAAATCAAAGCTAGAATTTGTGGCATTCGAGGAGACTTGCTTTCATTCGAGTAGACTTGGTTTTTCAAGGTTGCAGTACCAAGATATAAATGTCAAGGACTTCTTAGGGTATCGCTTAATGAAGACTCATCGCATGTACCTTGAAAATGATATAGGTTCTATTCGATATAACCAATACTTGAAATAGCTATTGGTATCACCTTAGACATATAAACTGTGAGGACATCAAATATTCAAAGAGGCTATTTGGAACAACTTTTTCTTTAGTTACCTTAGCTGGGAAATTGGATGCAACTTCTAAGATATTTGGCAAAAGAACATTAGAAATATCATAATTTTTGGATGTCCTCATCCACTGAGATATTTCAATTCTGGCAAAACAAAATCACACGAATAAAGTAGCAAACCTCCATTGCAAGTTTCAGCTACTAATTTTGCCCCAAATCCTCGATTGAGGTTAGGGTTTAAACAAGATGGTGAGAAATAGACCATTGCAAGATTCAGTTCTTAATTTTGCCCCAAAGTGCTTCGATCTGAATTAGGGTTTGAAGCAAAGAATTTGAGCCAATTTGTCCCTAGTACTGTTAAATTTGGGGCAAACATGTACAGAAACATCGTTCTAGAGCACTTATGCTGAATTATTGCCACAGTATTTTTTCAGCGAGTCACGCCATCTGGAAAAAAAAGTTAAAATATTATCATGCTGGATTTTCAGCATCACAAATCAAAGTTTGCACCCATGTGATCTTTTTTATTTCACCAAAATGGCACTAAAATGATCCGTTGAAAATTTTCGGCACTTAAATAAGCAACATATGAATGTTATGGCATTTTTAGTATCCTTTCTCTAAAATATACAGTTAACACATATTGGATGTAGTTGCAACAGTTGTAAATCTTTTTTTTTTTTTTTTATAAATAATATTGTTAGTCAAGCTTTTCTGATCAACTAATACTCATGAATGCATGAAATTTGTCGTGTGTCTATGAACATTCCATTGACAAGGCAGCCTGCCTAAACCCTAGGATTACTCTGAGTGGGAGACACTTTGAAGGGTGCCCACGATACACAGCCTGCCAATCGGAATGGTGGTCCTAGAAAATGTCCTCCTACTATGATGAGAGGAAGATATGGTCCTTCAATGGGGTTTTAGGTTGGAAATTCAGATTCTAGACTCAGTATTTCACCGGGAGAGCAAAAATTCCATGACTTGAACGATTGATGGCGGCTAGATGTGTGAACTATTCCACGTCCCTTTCTTTTTGATATTGGTCCACTGAGAAATCCCAAACGAACACTAACCGATAAAATAAGGATAAATGACTTTATGTCGACGTTCTCCATCCTCGTCATGTCAAGACGTGGAATCGAGAAGAAGGCTTTCCTTAGGTCAACTTCGGATATAAGGCAACTCTACCAAAACCCCTCTTAATATCGATATTGTTTCGCTAAAGATCTATTTTAGTATGATTGAATTAGAATAGAGTTCAACTCGCTAGTCAATAGGACATATATTCCGTTTAATACGGTGTGATGTAGTAAAGTAAGTTAATGTTTTTAGCAATATGAACCGAAGGGATAAGGATGGGTTCGGTTTTGTTTCGCCAAAATGTGTTGACGAAATATGGATCAATGAGTAAATTGACAAAGGTTGTGAAGAGTTCTATATTGATTCTTGGACATAATACATAAATGTCGAGGAACTAAAAGTGTTATGACTGGAGACAATCGCATCCAGCCATGTAAAAGGTTACTACATATAAATTGGAAATAAAATTGAATAACTGGTGTTCACTAATCAATCAGTTGTCCTTTGCACTAATTATAATTATAGTATTTATAGCTACTACCGGTATTTCACAACGGCCACAAAAAAAAATCAAATACATCTTATGCGACTCAAGAAATTCAACAACTCGTATTTACAAACGGTTATCTACACCTGGATACAACATCACTACCCTACGGTTGCTTGTCCACTCTTCACGTCCAGCCTCACTGGTTACTTTTGAACTCCCTTCTTCCACTATTCGACGGTTGCAATCACCCATTTTTCCCGATCGCTGCCATTAGTGGTTTTCGAGATTCATGGCTTCCACTACATGATGATTGCATCAGTTTCTCTTCCTCATGACTACATCGATATGCCATGGTGAATCGTATCCGAAACTGTCAATTGCATCACTTAAATAACCATTTTGCATCCAATTCATCGTAAATTTCGTTAGTTTTGGCTTTTGTTAACTAAACCGAGTTTCATCCTTCGCCCATGCTCCAGGACTTGGTCATTGTCTGTTATATCTTCCGTCGGCTAAAGCCACTAACTCCGGCGATTAACTATACTTGCCGACTAAGAGCCTTCAAATTTTACCTTTACTGTATTTCACTGTCTTTTTCAGCCCGAGTTGATGGTCGAAGACTTGGGCATTTCTTTTGAGCCAATGGGTGCATAATGATTCAGATCAAAAGACGATCTGAAAGAAATTGTTTTGGGTCAAAGACGGGTCTTTTGAAGAAACTTGACCGGTTTTGACAAGTTGGCGCACCTATTGACGACACCTATAATTAGTTAGGTTATCGACAACTAAAGTAAATAAAATAATAGACGTCAAAGGATGACGTAGCCCTGTTGACACCTAAATTTTGATTAATTCACCTAGTCATTTGAAAAATTAGGGATCAAATTCGACTAAAAAAAAAATCACTTGCAATTGCATTTTTACTTAAGTTATCGCATGTAAGATCACTCCTTATCGTACGATGCCTCCGGGGACAAGCATACATCATATCATCTCTCCACAAGGTCGGAATTGAGGTGATGTAGACTCAAGATTTGGCGGATAAGAAAGTAACAAACTTACCCATCTGAGTAAGAGTTTCCAAGATAATCCGAATCTGATTATGGAAAAGATGCAGGTCAAACCGTGAGGATGGAAAAAGAAATAAGGAAGGCCAAGTAAGTGATGAGAATCAAAAGGGAAGGATTGCGAAGATTGATGAGGGCCACCAATCAGAGTTGAAGAGGAAAGAATAAGAAGCTGGGAGTCAATGGAATATCCGCAAGAGATTGATGGAATGGGCTGGCCGATGGCGAGTGAATGTGGACACATTCAAGACATTATGAGTAGAAGCACGAGAGGAAATCAAAAGATTGCGAGCGCTAATTGGGAAGTGGATTAGAGAGATTCACAGTCAATTCTCGCTGACAAGTCAAAGCCAAAATTCAGCAATTCTCCGAGAATTATCAATCGGCTCCACGAATCGAGACTTTCCAATGATACATGGCAGATGTTTTGCTGTAAAAGGAGATGGACGCACACCTAGAAGAGGGGGGAGGTCTTCATCACCATCGTCGTGGCTTTTCCTATGTGCGTCCACATTGTGGGAGAAAAGCGATCGTAAAAAAAAAAGGTGAGGAGACAATCGTGAATACAAAAAATTTGAGAGAGATAAAAAATTCGTTCTTCTTGCTGAAGGTTACGTCCACCACTAGAGAGGCCCGTCAACCCCATTTCCTTTTTCTCCGTCACCCATAGAGCTCAATTGTCGAGCGTGCGGGACATTCACTCCAAGCCACACTTGCTTTGACCTTCCACACATTTTTTCCTCGTGACGCTGAACTCTCAGCCCCAGCTCATCCCTATCACAATCCAGTTGTAGCAAGTTTCCACAGCCGCCTAGGGAGTTGCTCGCTAGCAATTTTGCTATGTCCGGGTGATCTTCCCCAGCATCCAATAGTTCCTGCGGCCATTCCAGAAATTCCAGTGGTGTAGACGAATTCCCACACCGTCTCTGACAGTCCCAGTGGTCTTCAGCGAACCCCGACGAACACCGGCCCCGACGTCGTACCCAACGAAAACCCAGTATTCCTACCGCGTCTCAATAGCAAGCCCTTCTGCCGCATTCCGCGTTCGCCAAGAAAGTCCAATGTGCTCGTGTACGCTCCAGCAATTTCTTTTGTTGCAGGTCTCTTGGACAAAATCTTCATCGCGTTAACAGGCCAACGAGCCCACCAATCTGTCGTGGTCTCGGTCCATTCATTCTTCAATCATCGCCTAGTACTCTTCCAGTTTCGCAAGTTCCAGTATCCTCAAGGAAGCTTCACCATTGGCCTGCATCGAACCGCTACTGTAGTGTTCCTCACGTTGCTTGTGGTTCCTCTTTATCGGTCTCGATTGGTTTTGTGCAAGTGGAGTTGGGTTCAACTTTTTATGATAATTCTTAATTGCATGTTGTTGGTTGATAGACCCTTAGGTTATCATGATTTGATTATTTCCCTGAGTTAACTAAGGCGTGTTTGGCATCCGAACCTTTAGACACTAAGGTCGGATCCTAATATCGTATTGCATGACTTGTTATGATTGATTTTGATATGATGTGTGTTCTATTGCATCACAATATTGTCATTTGTCATTGCACACTTCAGGATTTTCATATTTAGGGCATCCATAATTAGTCTTAGAATACATAAAGATTTTGAATAAAAAATAAAATGTCATTAGAATCATTTATATTGCTTGTAGACCTAGATTTAATTAGGCTTACATCATAAAACGCATATCATTTAGAACTAAGTTTTATAACCGTATCATGTAAATACTTTTAGTGATTACATTACATGCATCGTCCACATTGCTTATAGTTCAATAATAGTTGATAATTCACTGTAACTATGTCAAGCACCTAGGATTTTAATTATATAGATGCAGGGCTAGCATTTATTTAATTTGTAGACTTTTAGGGTCATTTGTCTTTTGATAGTTAATAAAGAAAAATACAAAAAAAATAGAAGTAGAGATCTCACAAAGATTGCATATTAGTTAGTCATTATTTCATGCACGATCATGCATAATAATCATACATTATGTTTGCATAATTTTCTAAAGTAATAGTTTGCAGAGATCTCGTGGTGATGGATAGTGATACGCTTTGCTTGTTTAGTGTGTCAAGGTTCTTAAAATCTTTTGTAATCTATTTACTGTTTGGTTATTGGGTGTTATTTTCTTGAGTGCCCACATGCATGATTACCCCTCATTTGTTAGTGGCAGAGGTAAAAATGGATAAAGACTGCATATAAAACATTTTTGTAATAATTAGAAAATGTATTAAAGGGTGTTAGATTAATCTAGCGTAATCAAGTCCCCAAATTCATGACTCTTTGGTTCACAGAAGTAAAATGTACTCCCACACTTTACTTGGGTGTCTAATCGATCTATAACCGATTGGCGGCGGCTTCAAAAAGTAAGTTTAATCATATGACGAATTGAGTACCAAGTTGCGCTTAGATGAGCTTGGGAGAGTCCGCATCACACCTGAACGATTGCCTTGTGAAAGGAACCTTCGTTCCCATTTACTAAATTCGTTAGCCTCCTCTGGTGGTTCACCTTCGGAAAGATTGCGACAAGCCCGTACAAGATGACTCACGCAAGTGAAACAGCTGGCAAGCAATAGCAAACACCAGCAGGAAATTTAAAATTTAGAGAGAACTGGCAAGCGAGCACCAAAGTTATCAAGGGAAATTGTCATCGAGGCCATTGACAAGGAGAAGGACAAGTGTCAAGCCGGGAAGAGCTCAACAAAGGTCCCTACTTCGGAAAGACAAGTTCAGGAAGAGTTCGATGACGATTCCTGCTTCGAAAAGATAAGTGTCAAGCTGGGAAGAGATCAATGACCGCTATTTCTCTGGAAAGGACAGGTCTCAAAATGAGAAGAGCTCGATAACGGTTATCATCCCAGAAAAACAGGTGTCAAGCTAGGAAGAGCTCGACGATAGTTCCTGCTTCTAAAAGATAGATGTTAAGCCGGGAAGAGCTCGATGATGGTTATTTCCCCGAAAAAGACAGGTATCGAAATAAGAGAAGCTCAATGACGGTTATCATCCCAAGAAGGACAGATGTCAGAATGAGAAAAGTTCGATGATAGTTATCATCCCGGAAAGGACAAATGTCAAAATGATGTGAGTTCGATGATGGTTATCACCTCAAACAAAAGATAAAATCGATAGCAGTTGGCAGACATATGTCATTAAATGAACGGTGAAGATAAGATCAACGGTGATTATCGAACATGATGTCAAAGACGGTACATTATAAATAGCATCCTACTAACAGAAGAAGCACTCCACCCCGCCGCAAACACAAACCAAATGCTGGCTTTTTATCTTTACTTTTCCGTATCGCATGTTTAGTTGCCGTAGCTATAGTTGTTTATTTTCCAAGTCAGTAACTTTGTAATGTCGTACTAGTATTTGGACGGGTTCATCTGAATCCTCTATAAATCCAAGTCAAATTTCATCATTATTCGAAACTTGTGTTATCAATTGAGACAATCAAGACTCTTTGTTCACGCCTGGATCACTCTTGTCCAAAATTAGACCTAGAACCAGTCTCATCTAATTAAAAATCGAAAAAACAACTTTCGGTAAATTACATCTCATCGCGGAAACCATTTCTGGCGAAACAACACCCCAATTACTTCTTCAGAATTGACAGTACAAAGTTGACAATTACTTTTAGCAACAAAGTGCAGGAATTCATGGAAACTAAATATAATTGGCCTTAACTTATTCCCCAAAGTCCAACCCACCCATGTGCAGGCTCATGATCATGTTAGTGTCTACGGCTATGGTGCTCTTATTATTTTCCCACATTACAGCTCACGTGTCTAGACATTCAAATGACTAGGGCAAGTTGCTATATTTGTATTAAAATCCTAAACACGAGAAATTTCCTTTATTTAGATTAAGCTTGGAACCGACTTTGGATGGGCAGGCCATGATTTGTACAGTTAAGAAAGACATGTGCTGTCCAATTTATAATAGAAGACGGAATGGCGCGTTCGGTGGCCTTAATAAGAAACGTTATCCTATTTAGCATTTGGCGACAAATCTCGGACACGATCAGATATGACTGTCCCGCTGCTTTAAGGTTGCACTTCCTTGTCAACCACCATAATGGTAGCGGTTGCCGTGAAGAGGGGAGCACCCCGGTGGTAACATGGCAATGGCGGTGACCAAAATTCCTAGGCGTGGGATTTCTAGGCAATTTATTTGAGCTTATGATTTCTTTGTCCAATCCTAACCTAGATCTACGGAACATATCAGGTGATAAGATGTGACCATTTCTCCGCCATTGTATTCGATTACTTTTCAAAACAATGATAGGCATAAGAAAGTCCGAGGGATTTTGTCTCGCTTTACCCTATCCTATCTTCATACATTTGTTTTGACAGCCACACGTAGCCTGAGTGATTACGCGCTTAGTATGAATATGGTCCATCCTGTGTTTAAATCACAATGCCTTCTGCTCAAAATAACATTGGTGGTCATGCTCGCTGCTTGTCAGCGTAGAATTATCTAACATAAAACAGAACTACTGACATAAAATCGGCAGGAGAAGTCACATGCATTTATTTACGTATATATCCTCCCCTGCACATTACACTGTGCTCATCGAGAGAAGGGCTTCATTTTGCATCTGTTACAAGCTATATGACGGGTTTTATTTGTCTTGGAACTTCGCTCATCGTGGAAGGATGAACTTCTTATTAGTCATATATCTTCAAGGACAGAAGACAACCTTATAATTTGTCCCTCCAGGGCAGGTGAAAACACTGGTAGCATCATCCTTGGGGTAACTATAAGCATCCGGACATCTATCTTTGAAGTACCTGGAATAATCAGTCGGCCCACAACTGCCGGAATTGCAACAATACTGGTCCGTCTTGAAAATCGGGCACGGCCCGTTGCACCCGCCCGTGACCTTCAGTGCGGCTGGGCACTGCCCTATGATGTCGGCTGTGCACTTGATCACCCGGTTGCACCCACCGGAGGTCGAGCTGAACTCCATTGGGACGTTGAACCCCTCAATGAGGGACATGTCGATGAAGTCCATGTTCATGTACTGGTTCAGGGCGAACTCGGCCAGCGTGTTCGGGGACACGCCATAGGCCTGGCACTGGAGGAGCCCGCCACAGTCGCCGGTCTCGCAGCTTCCCCTCCCGGACCCGTCAAAGCGGCAGTTGGTGCGGGCCCAGATCCTCGCTTCCTTCGTGCCGGCGGCGACGTCGAGGGGCCATGTCTGCCCATGGTCAAGCTGCCTCCCGCCACCTGGAACAGCGGCAGCCCACACGGTGTAGGGGCAGTTGTTGGTGATGTCAAACCTAGCTGCCTGAGCGAGAGTCGAGCAGCCAATTAGCAGGAAGAAGAAGAAAGAGGCGACGGACAGATTCGTGAGGAACCTCATATTTTGTAATGCTTGGGAAATGATGTAGCAACGCCTACTAATGCCAGAATTCAAGTTTGGTGCTTCAGCTCATTACCGAAGGCTCCTTATAAATAGAGGAATTGAAATGGTAGAACGATGACTAACGTGTTGTGCCGGTCTTTCGAGGACCTTGACTTGTAACAGCGTAGGGGGTGACATGAGACTCTTGCGCCAGACATTTCCATGGAGAACTGTGGAACTAACATGGCCCATTTTAACGTGGTAATGGACCAGTCGAGCAAAACAGTAAGGACACGAGGATAAACTGCGTCGTAAATGTTGTTGCCTGCATCTCACTCATGAATCCCGCCACGTAAAAAGTCCAGCTTCTACAGACGATGATCTCGATGTCGTGTCCGTGACCATCGACCGCTGCTCGTGCAACTTTAAGCAACGTGGGTGTAAAACTCCTAACATCGATCGTGACATCCTGCGTCGACTACGCACGTGACCGGTCCAATCCAATACGATGTCAAGTTTGACATTACACTTAGAATCATTCTGTCCGGTGGCACTCGTTGATTAGGGCTACTCATGTTGAAATTGTCGTGATTTGAATGTAAGCATGTGATTGAGCATGTATAAACTTCCTTCATCAGCGGCGAAGTTATCCAACTGTTTGAGATGTCACGGCACTCCAATGATAATTTCCCTAAAGTTTAAAGATTGAATTGGGTCAAAGAAGCTGTGCTCATATAAAAGCGAAGGACCTTAGGACGAGCTTTGCTTTCATTAATTTAAAGCTGGAATTCGTGGCATTCGAGTAGACTTGGTATTCCCAAGGTTGCGGTCCGCGAAATTTTTTCCTTTTTCTTATCGTGGAGAACGTTAAAACACTTCTCTTAGGGCACTGGTCAATCATGACTCGCATGAATTTTGCAAATGGAATAGTTTACATTCGATATATGTCGGGTGTTAGGATCAAATTACGAATGCACAAAATCCGTCGTGTGTCTACGGTCATTCCACCGACAGGGCGGCATGACTAAGCCCTTAGGGTTACTCTGAGTGGGAGGCACTCGGAAGGGTGCCTGGCGATTTACAGCCCCACCGATAAGGAGGGCGGCTGAAGAAAATCTCCTCTTGCTACGGTGAGAGGGAGGAAGACATTGTCCTTCCATGGGATATCGGGTCGGATATTCGGATTCTAGACCCGTAATTCGCGGGTTGGACAGAAATTCCAACACTTTGAACAAGTGGTGGTGCTTAGATGTGGGAGTTGTTCCGGGTCCCTTCCTCTTTGATGTTGATCCTACGCTAACTAACTAATAAGATAGGACGAATGACTTTCTGTCGACGTTGTCCATCCTTGTCATATCAAGACATGGGAAAAATGTTAACTGGATCGATAAGAAGGTTTCATTTAGGTCAAACTTGGAGAGAATTTCCAGATGTCGATATTGTTTCGGCTAAGATCCATTCTGATTTGATTGAATTAAAATGTGGTTGAACTCGCTCGTCTAATCTTTCATCGAGCTTTATGTCAAGACATATATGAAGTTCGTTACGGTGCAAATTAATGAATTGCGTGAATGTTTTATAGGAGTCTTCACACGATATTGAGAACGAGTTAAAGATAGGTTAATGATAAATCGAGTATCAATAGAAGAATTACACTTGCCTTTTTTTTGTCACATAGAGAAAGAGTGTCTGATCATCCATAAAGCAGACTCATGAATACTTTCCATGTTTTATTTCATGAACAAAGAGTGACGGTGCTCAAATTGCTCCGAACACTTATATAATTGCTACATCGATGACTATAACTCTATCATTATCGTGTCGGTACACATTATTCCATTTGTAATATGGTTTTAAAAGGAGCTCTCTAAGGGCAAGACATGACTTCCATAATTTGTCGCATCCGGGCATATAAATGTGCCGGTCAGATCTTCCTTGGGGTAACTGCATGCATACTGAGAAACTCCGTGTTCTCGAGGCTTCTGGCACCAACGAGGACTTCGAGCTTTCCCTGAGGCATTTTGGTTTCCGGACCGGACGGACGGACGGAGCAGATTCGACCACCTTTGTTGGTTTCTGGGATCTTTCGAACGACGTGGACGATGAAGAATCAAACGGGGGACGAAGTAATTGACTTGCCGAAATATTTATACGCAGGTTGCCACGGGAAGAACCGGTCTGGATACGAACCGGATCGGGGGGGACAGGAGGCCGGCCGTCCAGCCGAGAAAGGAGGAGGAGACCGCCGTTGACTTCGTACAGTCCCCGTGCGGGGCCAATGAAGGTTTTCCACGTGGGAGGCAGTGGGCCCGTACTTTTGCCACGCTGGCAAGCACGTTCGTTCTTCAGGTCGTGCCGGATCTGTTAGGCGCACGTGGATCATATGAACCCAACGAGATCCAACGGTGTGGATGCGTTGGACTAATTTGTGCAGGGTGAATCTAACATGCATTGGATTTTTATAAGGATTAATTACGCGAAAAATCTTAAATTGGTACGCATATAATAAATTTATTTCAAATCAATTTTTTGATTATAAAAAAATCTCAAACTGGTATACTTATGACAAATTTACCCTAAAATAATTTTTTGACCACCAAAAACTTAAACTGGTACATTTGTGACAAATTTATTCTCCATTAAATTGGATTAATATTACGAAAAATCACAAAATGATACATCTATGATAAACAAAGGGTAAGACTCCAAATTAGTACACTCATCAACTGTCGCATGTCATCTAACTTAAAAATTTAACAGTAAAATTTAACAGAAACTAACAGAAGGTAAAATCATCACAGATGTACCACTTTGGGATTTTTCGTAATAAAAAAATTAGTTATGGTAAACTTGTCACAAATATATCGGTTTAGGATTTCTCATAGTATTAGCCCTTCTTATAATAAGTGTAGGACATTTTTATAGAGTATCGAATATGATTTATTTCTTTAAAAGTCATATTATTAAATGATCTGCCTCGTTTTTTCATGTACTGATTTATTGGATTGACTTAGTATATCGGGCATTACTCGTCTTATGTTATTTTCCTGAGCAGATAGGTTTTGACCTCCCTTTGTAAGTTAACGTAAACCGGAGAAAAAGCTATGGTCACATGCTTGGACATTGTTTTATAGCATTTATTTTCTGAGCACATGGGTTTTGAAACAATTTAAATGAAGCTCGTGCTGTGATTGATGGCCCAACTTTGATTTATCACATACATGGACATTCTTTGTTTAACTTTTATGTAGCACCATCAGCCGTGAAAAAGCTACAGTCACAGCTGCAATAACTTACTTTACCTTTTAAAAAGCCTACCCACCCAATTTTTTAGGTATTGTAGTCGCCACAAACACAAATGATAACACTTCACAACACAATCATATCCCAGCCCAACTACAGGACTGCCATGGTTATACCAAACGGGCTGCAAGAATCAAGCTTTTACATCCTCAGTCCATATGTGGTGACAGGGTAATTGGAATATCTCGAGAGATTATCCGATTGAGAGGTTATCTTGATTAGATTACTAGAAAATAACGACGACATTTTACGAATCTTGATTTATATATATCAACCTGTCCGAAATTGTGTTCACCATACACTTGGCAATTCCCATTTCTTTTGTAGCTAGGTCTGACTAGCATTTGTATCATCTTTAAGGTAGAATTGGCCAGTAGATGGGCATAACATGAATAGTAGGGGGTGAATTGATTTTTCAAGAAATCACAAAGTAAATTTGTTGAATCAACCCCAAAAAAAAATATTGCTCCCATGCGCGAACTAAACTTGTATTGTAAACAACGGAAATTAACGAGTTCAAGGAAAAAGAAATTGGAATGGTATTTCCAACTTTAACTTCCCAAATAGGTCAAATCCACTGACTCTCTTCCCAAACTGTAGAACACATCTCTAAGTACTCACAAAGAGTCGTTGCACACTTTTTGTCTCTCATCCAGACAAATGTCTCCACTTAAAGTACGGTAACTTCTCTCATGTGTTTACAAATGAGATCATCACTCTGTATTATCCAAAAAGAAGAAAAAAACGGAGTCGACAAGCTTACCAAAGAGACGGCTCAAGGTCCTCTCAACAATGCATAAATTCTCTCGTTTTTGCCCTTCTCAATTATATCACTTCTGGCTGAACTTCAATTCGTAGAGCTCCAGATTCGAACTACACACTTGCATCATGTGGCCATTATGTCCATCTAATTCTCTATAGAAAGAGTCTTGAAAAAATTTTATTGAAAAACACATGCAGAATCTTCCATCAATCTGAGCTGTCGGTTAGGTTTTCTATTGAGACATATTTATCTTCTTTTGATGATGGCAGGTTTTGACAACACCGTCTCACCTATCTCTTTAGCAAATATGTCTGTGATTTCTAGTATAAATAACACTGGAATATCATACTTTAATGTCATGAGCGGATCTTCAATTTAGAAATTCCAACAATCGTCAAATCCATATGGAAAATACTCTGACAATCAAGTTTCACTGTTTTGCAAAACCAAGTGCTTAGACACCCTTTATCATGCAGAATTTCTAGACGTTAGTGTAATTGAACGCAAATGCTGGTAGAATTAGGACATAGACTTTTCACGGTTTAAATATGAACCCCGCACACTTAAATAATTTCAGGAGATAATTAGATTAAGTTTTGTCATCATCAAAACCATTTAGAGACATATTCCAACACGGGCTTGGATTTTGCTAGTTGAAAAAAGAAATTGTTAATATCACGAAAAACCCCAAACTAGTCACACATAATAAATTTACCTCAAACTAATTTTTTAACTATCAAAAACTCCAAACTGGTACACCTATAATAGATTTACCTTAAACAAATTTTTTTACAATCAAAAACCCTAAACTTGTACATTTGTAACAAATTTACCTTTCGTTAAATTAGATTAATATTACGAAAAACCATAAAATGGTACATCTGTGATAAACAGAGAGTAAAACCCAAACTGGTACACCCGTCAACTACTACGTGTCATACAATTCAGAAATTTGACTGTAAAATCTAACGAAAATTAATGTAAGATAAAATTATCACAGGTGTATCGGTTTGAGATTTTTCATAGTAAAAAAATTAATTTAGAATAAATTTGTCATAAATATATCTATTTAGAATTTTTCGTGATATTAACTCAAAAAAAAAAAAAAAAGGAAAGTCCAAGTCGTGGGGCATAGACAAGTCTGAACCTAGTGTCTAGCCTAAAAATCCTTTTCTAGTTCTTCCATGATTGAAAACCGCTGGGCTATTTCGTGAGACGATTGAACTTTGGGTGCGACCCAAGAATGGAATAGGTTGCTCGATCTTCCTCATCCTTATCCGACAATCCTAAATCTAGGGCTGTAAAAAGATTCCAGAACAGAAGCAATCATATGGGCTTGATTTTTGAAACCACATTGAATAAATTAAAAATTCAGGAAATTACATTACACATTGAGTCAAAACTTAATAATTATTTGTGTCATTTTTCCTAATTATTTATATCAAAAGATGATATGAGCGAAATTGTTTTGGGAAGAGACAAGTCTTCTAAAGAAACTCGATCGGTTCCGACCTGCCAACACGCCTCTACTTTGTCGCACGGTTTAAGAACTAGGCATGCTGGGCTTGTCCTGGATTCTTCAACCATAGGCTTAGTCTTGCACCTCTCTGATTGAGTTTCACTATACTCGCTGATATGAAACTCATAATCTCTCCAATAGGGACAGGATAGAGAGAACGAACTTCAATAAACCTGGTATGCTCATTCCTCGGTGAATCTCTAATTTAGCAACAATTACAGGACTTTGCGGAACTAACTCTAATTGGCCTCAAATTACTCCCCAAAATCAAACCCTAACACATGCAGGCTTATGATAATGATAGTGTCAATGGTCATGGTCCTCTCATTATTTTTCCACATAACACTTCACGTGTCTAGACATTCAAATGACTTGGGAAAATTGCTGCATTTGTGTGAAGATCCTAAACGCCCGAAATTTTCCTTGTTTAGATTGAGCTTGGAACCGACTTTGGATGGACAGGCCATGATTTGTACAGTCAAGAAAAAGACGTGCACTCCCCAAGCTAGTTTAGAAGTCCGAAGGGCGTCGTTCGGTGGCCCAGATAAGAGGCTGAACAGGAAAAACATTATACTATTTGGCATATGGGAAAAAATTATACAAAAAATCATAAATCTATTACATTTTTATCAATTCAATCTTAAATCTAAATCTTTTTACATTTTATCAATTTAGTCTATCCAACCAATTTTAGCCGAAAATCCCTGATGTGGACGCTAACCGTCCTACGTGGCACGGCCAGTGGCGCTAATGTGGATAATTTTTAATAATATTTTATTTTTTTTGAAGTTTTTCTAATTATATTCTTTTCTTTTCTTTTTTTTTATTCCAAGCCCGGCAAGGGCTGTTAACGAACCCTCGTCGGCCCTCCCCTGTGGTCATTGAGGATCAACCAACAACCCTCGCCGAACTTGATAGAAAAAAAAGGAAAAGAAAGAAAGAAAATATAAAAAATTATGAAAAATTGTCAACGTTAGCGCCAGCCATCATATATGGCACTACCGGTATCTACATCCGCGATTTCCAATTAAAATTGGCCAAATGGACTTTATTGGCTAACATGAAAAGGTTTATAACTCAATTGACAAAATTAAAAGGTTTATAACTGAATTAGTAAAAGTGCAATAGATTTGAGTCATTTGGCGATACACTTTGGATCGGACAAATTATGTGTTTATTTTCCAAACTATAAAGAGGTTCGATGAAATTTATCGCATTTTACATTATCTTATCTTATCCTAATACTTGTCAGGGCGGTCAGACATCGCCTAAGTGGTTGAAAGCTTAGTATGAGCATGATAGATCGCATGTTCAAATCACGATGCTTTCTACTCAAAAAAACATTTGTAGTCGTGCCGTCCATTCTATTAGCGTACAATGAGCAAACAGAAAATGGAACTACTTTTTAACATTCCCATGAGAACTTACATGCATTTATTTATTTTTATATTCTCCCCTGCACATTATATACAGTGCTCATCAAGAGAAGACTTCATTTATGCATCTACTTCAAGGAGCATAACTGGTTTTATTTGTCCTGGAACTTCACTCATCATGTAAGGATGAAGTTGCTTATTAGTCATGTCTTCAAGGACAGAAGACAACCTTATAATTTGTCCCTCCAGGGCAAGTGAAAACACTGGTAGAATCATCCTTGGGGTAATTGAAAGACATAATGGGTAGACAGCCTAAGATGGGCTAAACCCGGCCCATGAGCCACAAGGGCTCACAAGGTAGTTATTTGCCTGTCATTATAAATAGTAGGCACCACTTGGAAAAACTAACGTGTTTTTTTCATATGCAAAAGAACACACTCTTTCAACCATAACGTTTTCTCTGTTTTTCCTTCAGAATGCAAATGAGTACGAAAGACGATCGAAGAACTCTTTAGCGCGAAGTGGCACTTAATTTGTGACAATACTGGGTATGTTCGTTGTGTAATATGCATATACGATCGGTGATACAAGTTGATGGTCATCGGACACGTTTTCCGCATTGATCGAATTCGTTTCGAATATGTCGATTAGGAATTGAGTTTTTCCCAATATTGGTATCAAAGTACACTTACTTGTTTCCCAATCATGCATGTGTATTGTCTCTAACATTGAAGTGCATACTGCTTGTTTTTGTTCCGGCCTCGTTTTTTGTTCGTTTTCTTCGCGTCGCCGAACTGTTCATGCATGTTTCAATTTTTGTTTTTCATCAAAACTTAAATTTTATTGCATAAATAGAAAGTGCTCGTCGAGACGAGCAAAATGAGGGACGACGAGTCACCGGAAGAGGTCGCACGCGCCCTCACGTGCAGACAAGGGCCATGGGCGCGACGGTGCGTGAGATCCATGGCCAGCCGTGGCGAAATGGCGCGTTGATTGTCACCAACCGCTGATGATGATGTCAGCGTGACATCATCAGAGTGCGGATCCTTGACCCGACCCAGTTGACCATTGACTCGACCCATTTGACCATTGACTGGTCAACGATTGGACCAGTCAAACCAGACCGGTTCAAATTGGGCAAAATGACCCATAGTGTTCTTTCGGCCCATTCGAGCTCATTTGAACTCCGATTTGGGCATTCTTGGTATCGACATGCTCATATCAAAATGCTCTACGTTATGATATATTCATATAACATGTTTGCTACACTTATGATTGTGAAAATGCATTGTAAACCCTATATACATGTACTATTCTTTGGCATTTTCTCTAGTATTTCTCTATAATTTTTTGAAATACAAGTGTTAGATCATATGTATATGAATAAGCATTCATTATCTTGATGTATCATGGATTATAAGTAATTCATTTATTCTGCATTCGTTGCAGGAACAATGGTACATTGAATACGTACTCCGATAATCTCGAGAACGGCAGCTCAAAAGGAAAGACTTGAGAAACTAAAAATCAAACTAACTCTTTATCGATGGGACACTAGAGAAGATATAATGACACACATCATCAAGGTTAACAAAATGATACAGGATATAATTTGGAATGGTTTTGTAATGCCGGAATATGTAATAGTTGGAGCCCTAAAATGCACTATACCGAGGAGTTGGGAAGAATACTTAATAAGGTTAAAGAAACCTTAAAGGGTCAAAGTTATAAGATGCTTGTGGAGAATTTCTAGAAGAATACATAAGGGCCGAGGGAAGAAGAACATCAACCCTTGCATTGAATGGATCTCAGCGCAAACCATGGCCTGGATCTAAGGGCTTTCCGGGAGCTTTCGTTTTTGTTCCAAAGAAAATAGAATTTTCAAAAGAATTTTATGAGTCATTTCTTGTTTATGTGTTAGATTGGTACACTTGATATTGTTCTTTTAGAATATAGAATCAATTCTGTGCATGTTTCAAGTTAATATTACATGTTCTTAAATATTTGTGAATATGTTATGAAATATATATGGCTATGAATTTTTGTGGTTTCTCATTTTATATTGCTATATTATATATTATGTTATATGTGGGAAGTTTTTAAAAGTTTGTATAACTTTTTGAAGAACCAATTTCTTTACATAAATGATTATGTTAATGATAATTTCAAATTAGGATTTTTAGACGATAATTGGGAGCACAGTGAACTTTCGACTCTTAGACCTTTTGTGAAGCTATTCATTAATATGATTCGTTTATGTAATCATGATGCTGATGAAGCATTTAGATAGACTTTAATAATTCGTACGTATGTGTCTGAAATGTTTAGATACGATGGTTTCAGCAACTAAGAACATAGTGGTTGAACTTAATAAGAGAGAAAAATTGAATGACGACAATTATGAGATTTGGAGTCTTAAGATTCAATATGTGCTAAAAGATCAAGAGGCACTCGAAGCTCTTAACCAGATTATGGAAGAACGTGAGGATGGGACAACTGCCCAACACAAAAGGGACAAATATGCCTTTGCTGTTTGGAAAAGAAAGAACTCTTTTACTCGCACTATGTTGCTAAACAGCATGGACAATGACATCATGCGAGAGTTCGGACATTTCAAGAACACCAAAGACATGTGGGTTGCACTGGCATCAAAATTTAGTCGAACTTCTGTGACCAAAGTGAGATAACTTACTATCCGTTTCGACTCATACAAGATGTCTCATGGAAAGTCCATGAAACAACATTTGAGGCAGATATCGAGTATGATTAGTGAGCTGAAGGATGCCGGCCACATACTCACTGATGAACAGCAGGTGCAGGCAGTAATCCGCTCCTTACCTCAAAGCTAGGAGCACATGAAGATCCATTTGACCCACAATAAGGGTATCAAGACCTTTGAAGATGCTATGCGGCATCTTGAGTTGGAAGAGGAACGCCTCATGGCAGCTAAGCCAAAAACTGATATTGACTTTGCTAGTTCTAGCTCGCATGGAGTTTCGGGCTCCAAGAGAAAACACCATGCTGGGTCAAGGAAGTGGAAAGGCAAGGGAGCAAGTCCTTCGAGGAAGAAACCGAGACACAACCAACGAGAGAAAGGAAAGCGTCCTTTCAAGAAGAACATTTCAAGAGTGAAATGTTACAACTATGACAAAAAGGGTCATTTTGCTCGTGATTGTGACGAACCAAAGAAGATAGAAACCCTTAGCATTTATGAAAATGCTATTTATGAGTCCAACTCAGTGTTTCTAACTGAATCTAATCCTTTGTGGACTATAGACTCGGGAGCCACAGACCATGTAGTGAAGGACAAAAAAGCTTTCGTGGAGTTCCGACGAGTTCTACAAGGAACGAAGTGAATATACGTGGGGAACAATTCAAAAGTAGAGATCAGAGGTATTAGCACCTGTCAACTACTTATGCGTGGAGGACGCACATTGTTCTTACATGATATGCTATTTGCTCTAGAGATTCGTTGAAACTTAGTTTCGGTGTTGGTTTTAGTTAGACTTGGTTTTAATGTAAACTTCCATAACAATGGTGTAGACTTGTCTTTAGGTACAAGTTATTATGATTTCGGATATTTTTTAGATGGTTTCATTATATTAGATGTTAACTATTGTGAAGTTAATGTTAGTTATTCCTTATTTACATTATCTGATTCTTATGAGAATGATGTAAATGCGTGGCATGCTAAACTTGGTCATATTGGCCAACAAAGAATGAATCGATTGGCTAAAGATGGCTTATTGAGCAATATTAAAAAGGTTGATTTGCCCATATGTAAGCATTGCTTAGAAGGAAAAACAACGCGAAAACCATTTAGAAAAAGAACTAGAGCTAAATTTCATTTGCAATTAATCCATACTGACATCTGTGGTCCAATGAATGTAAAAGCAAAGCACGGGTCTGTTTATTTCATCACATTCATTGATGATCATATTCGATACGAACATGTCAATTTGATTTCTCGTAAGTTTGAGGTTTTAAATTGCTTTAAAAGATTTATGAGCTTAGTGGAAAATCAATTAGACAAAAAAATAAAAGTATTAAGATCCGATCAAGGTCTAGAATATCTGTCTGATCAGTTCAGAAATTTATGTGATAAAAAAGGAATAGAAAGACAACTGACTATTTCACATACTCCTCAACAAAATAATGTTGCAGAAAGAAGAAACAAAACCTTAATGGAAATGGTTAAGTCAATGATAGCACAAGCTAACTTGTCTATCACTTTTTGAGGCGATGCTTTGTTGACTGCTGCCTATATACTTAACTGTGTGCTTTCTAGATCGGTTGCTTTTACTCCATATGAGTTATAAACAGGTAGAAAACTTGATTTTAGCTTTCTAAAACTTTGGGGTTGTTCTACCTATACTCGTGAGTCTTCTCACAAATATAAAAAATTAGGCCCAAGAGGCAAAAAGAATATTTTTATAAGATACTCAGAGTACTCAAAAGGATATGTATTCATAGGTGAGCAAGAAAACTGAAATATAATTAAATTTAAATCACGAGATGTCACATTCTTAAAAAATGAATTTCCTAAAAAGGGTGAAGTAGGTGGAGATTACTCACTATACGAATTTATGGATCGTGATAGTGAAGTTAGTGGGAGCATTGTGACAAATGGAGAATTGAATGCAACCCAGTCTCAATTGCAACCACTGAAAGAGACAACATCACCATCATCTAATTCAAGTGAGACCGCAAATGGAACGTGGTAAATCATCAGGAGTACAGCATTCCATACGACAGTCAAGTCGTAATAGGATTCCCCGTTGACGTTTTGACATTAAAAGAGAATCTTTCATGATCGCCCTACAAGATGAAGATGAGCCGAAGAATGTGAACGATGCTCTAATGTGCCCTGATAAGGAAAAATGGATACATGCAATGGAAGAAAAAATGGAGTTATTAAGATCAAATCAAGTTTGAAAATTGGTTGATCTTCCAAAATGACGCAAAGCCCTTAGGAATAAGTGGGTTCTCAAAATAAAGCGTAAGGCTGATGACTCAATAGAGAGGTGTAAGGCTCGTCTTGTGGCGAAAGGATATAATCAACAAAAAGAAATTGACTTCGAAGAAACTTTTTCTCTTGTGGTTAGATTTACCTCTATTCGCCTTATTCTGGCAATTGTAGCTAGTATGGATCTTAAATTACATCAAATGAATGTAAAGACTGCATTCCTCAATAGAGAATTAGAGGAAGAAATTTATATGGAACAACCTGTTGGTTTCATTACAAAAGGCCAAGAGCACAAAGTGTATCGATTATTGAGGTCAATATATGGCCTTAAACAGTTTTCGAGGCAATGGTATATACGTTTTCACAATGCCATAATGGCATATGATTTTGTAATGATTAGTGAAGACAATTGTGTATATATCAAAAGATCCAAAGATCAATTTGTGATCTTATCATTATATGTTGATGATATATTAATTGCCAGAAGCAGTATGGAGTTTGTTAATACAGTCAAGAATTGGTTATCTTCCAATTTTGAGATGAAAGATATGGGTGAAGTTGCATACATTCTTGAAATTAAGATTTCAAGAGGTCGCTCAAAGAAATCCCTATCCCTTTCACAAGAGACGTATATGAATAAAATCCTTGAGCAATTTCGTACGCAAAGCTATAAACCAATTCCTATTGCAAAGGGCGAACTATTAAGCGACAGAATGTATCATAAGACTTCATAAGAAAAGGAGCAAATGGAATAAGTTCTATATGCTAGTGATATCGGAAGCTTGATGTACATTATGATGTATACAAGACCTGATATTTGTTATGCAGTTGGAATGGTAAGTAGATACCAATCTAATCCAGGTCAAGCACAATGGATCGCCATCAAAAGAATCTTAAGATATCTAAAGAGAAGAGCCGACTATGCGCTGACTTATCAAGGAAGTGATCTGTACCTTGAAAGCTATACTGATGCTGACTAAGGAGGAAATTTAAAAGAAAGGAAATCTACTTCTGGATACGTGTTCTTACTGAATAATTGCGCTATATCTTGGAGCAGTAAGAAACAACAGTATGTAACCTTATCTGCAATGGAAGCCGAGTACGTGTATCGATCAGCATCGGCACGATAAGCCGTTTGGCTTGGAAGATTTTTGGATCACTTAGGTGTTACTGAGAATGCTACAAACACAATATTGGACTATTGTGACAGCCAAGCAGCAATAGCGTACACTAAGGATCCCAAGTACTATGGAAAGACCAAACATATAGATATCAAATATAACTATATCAAGGACATGGTTGCACGAAAGGAAATGAACATAAAGTACATATCTACACAAAGGATGATAATATATCCTATGATGAAGCCGATTCCTAGAGAAATTTTCCATGGTCATGTGAAATCTCTAGAACTGTGTAGAATATGATGTATTGAATATTATAATTTTCCCTGAATGTTCACTATTAATGAAATTTTTTATTATCTATGCATATAAGTTTGTATGACGTTTATGAATGTCAATGTTGAGTGCATTATATTGAAAAGGTATGTCGGACAGATGAGAGATTAGTCCACTCACACGAGTAATCACCTATACTCACTGTGTGATAAATATAGATGAGACGGTTTTAAGTTTGTTATCTAGGTGATAATTGAGAACTCAAGCTTAAAGCATGGACATCGCCTTAACAGAATGTTAAGATGATGACATATAAATTATTATATCTGAAAGTGAAATAACCCACATTTTT
The DNA here is from genome assembly GCA_024500025.1 of Syzygium aromaticum. NCBI lineage: Eukaryota > Viridiplantae > Streptophyta > Magnoliopsida > Myrtales > Myrtaceae > Syzygium > Syzygium aromaticum. The sequence goes on along the minus strand of CM044889.1, from coordinate 4,315,743 downwards.
CACTTTACCTGTCTTTAATGCCAGATGTAAGTTCTGATAGATGTTTATGAATAGAGTAGAATTATGAACTCAAGTTAGGCATTGAATATGTCTAAACTATCATTTATACGGTATTGAGAGTAAAAACATATGCTCTACGGGAAAATGAGAGAATACTATAATACGTATTTCATATTACGTATGCATGGGACGACCAATAAGAGTTTGCAAAAATTATGATCTCAACTTTTAAGTCGTGTAAAACTCTTGAGAAAAATAGTTTTTCTCAATTAAAGCGCCCTCACGACTCTTACTTATTCTCAAAATTTCTATTCAGTGTTTCCTATCTTAGGATGCTGCCGATGATCATGATAATTCGGTTTAACGGGGCATTTCTAGAAAAGCGAGTTGGGCTGAAATGGAGAGGTTTAAGGAAAGAGGAAGATCAATTTAATTTATGATGTCACATTCTATATTTGTATTCATAAGTCGACCAATTATGATTTTGAGTAAATCATAATTGTAAATACAATATACAAGATACTAAAAAAGATCAAGAGAGATAAAAAAAAAAGTGATTGATTGATCTAGGAAACTATATACTAATTCTACTCTGGATAATACCCAATTTGAGCTGTTATATATTCCTAACAAATGTATAACAATAAGCTCTCGTATTATGCTGGTCACACGGATTATTTGTTAATATGAACTTTGCAAAGAAGAGAGTTGTGTTTAGTCCATCATAGGCGAGTGGGAGATGAAAGACATAATGGGTGAACCGCACAAGATAGGCCAAACCCGGCCCGTGAACCACAAGAGCCCACAAGGTAGTTATTTGCCTATCACTATAAATAGTAGGCACCTCTTGGAAAAACTAATGTGTTTTTTCCATATGCAAAAGAACGCACTCTTTCGAACATAACGTTTTCTCTGTTTTTCCTTCGAAACGCAAACGAATACGAAAGATGATCGAAGAACTCTCAAATGCAAAGTGGCACTTAATCCGTGATAATATCGAGTATATTTGGTGATATGCCTATATGATCGGTAATACAAGTTAATGGTTATCGAGCACATTTTCTGCATTGATTAAATTCGTTTCGAATATGTCAATTGAGGATTGAGTTTTTCCCAACAGTAACTATAAGCATTCAGGCACCTTTGTTTGAAGTACCTAGAGTAATCGGTGGGCCCGCAACTGCCGAAGTTGCAGTTGTGACATTCCGAATTTCGACCCATTTTTGGAATTTATATAACATGTAATTCGTCAGTGTGCTTATAGTAAAATCTCGTCCGGAAACTGATCACTCCCGGTTATTGCTTTAAAATAGAGATTTCGCTAGAATCGCATTCGATCGAATTTGACTATTATTTAGAACCCGAACTTTGGAGTCAAATTTTTCGGAATTCCGTGACTAATTTAATTGGACGGTATTGACATTATTGTGGCCAACCTCGATATTGCCCAGGATATGTAAAAAGTGAATTTTTGACCGGGTGTGAATTTGGACTAGTAAACCACCCTCGTAGTGTGTTTTTCTAGTGTCCGTGGGCCAAATCCTAAAATTATTAATTAAGATTTTTCATGACCGTCGGATCGTTTTTGGATTTAAATTATGACTGTTAAATCGCGATTATTACGATTTAACCACTCTCTCTGTTGAATCGCAATTATTACGATTTGACCTCTCTCTCTCTCTCTCTCTCTCTCTCTCTCTCTCTCTCTCTCTCTCTCTCCTTCCTCTTTTCCCGCCGGTACCCCTTACGCGTTGACCTCTAACCTACCAACCCCACCTACTCCTCTCTCTCTTCATTTTCCCCATTTTTTCTTTTCTTTTTTTTTCTCTTCTCCTCTTCTTCTTCTCCTTCATTGGTTGGCTTCTGCCCGCGCGTCTTCTGGCTTCTTTCTCCTGCTTCTATTCACGCCAACTGCCCCTCGTCGGAATCGGCTACTCGTTGCACCACCCCAGCTCCGTCCTATTTGAGCCGCGCTGCCGCTGTCACCCCAAAACCGCCCGTCGTCGGACCGCCGAGCTGCACGCGAGTCATGTTCTCGCCAATCTGCCCACTTTTTGTCCGCCACCACCGAGCGCCGCTCCTCCCTACCATGAACCACTGCCATCCCAGCTCTCCTCCTAGCCATGCGACGCCGCTCCCAGCCACCCGGAACCTCCCGTTGCCAGTTCGCCCAAGCCGCGCGCGAGTTGCATCACTTGCCGGACGTCCGCCGCCGCTATCCCGGCTGCTGGGACACCGTCACCAGCCGCCAGCTCCGCCCGGAACAGCCCCCAACCAGCCCCCACAGTGGCCGTTTCTTCGCCGCGCCTGTTCACTGCTCCCGTTCGCTGCTCGCCGGAGCATTTTGAGGACACCGCGGACCTCCCTCGCCGCCGCCGTTCTCGCACCTTCGCCAGTGTTAGTTGTGTAAGTTAACCCCTAATCTCGTGTTTATGGTGTTAAACTTGCTTAGAGTAGTTTAATTTATATTTAGATTAGGTTAATTATGGATTGGTGATTAGTTAAGTGTGATTAGGGAATAAATTATCAATTATTTTATTAGTTAATAAATTAATTCCGAATTAAATATTATTATTTTGTTATTAAATAATTAATTTTCAAAAATTAAATATTATTATTTTCGGAAAATTTCTAACGTCAAATTGTGATACCAATGTTGGATTTCACCGTATGAGTTGGTGTTTTAGAAAATGATTTGAATGATTTTGATTCGAGAAAATATTTTGAATTCTTTGAAAAGAAATTATTTTCGGATATTATTAAATAATTAAATTCGTAATTTATTTATTATTATTTCGAAAAATTTATAATTTCAAATTATGATTTCTAACTTGAATGTTGGCGATTATACCGTGAATTGTTGTATTAAATTGATTTTATGACAAATTATTTTGATCGGAAGTTTTCAAGAAAGTTTATGAGATTTTTGGCATTAAATTATTTTTATTGTTATGCCAAGTGATGATAGTGATGTTTTGTGGTTGATATTCGGGTTTGATATCGAAGCTTGCGAGAATTGATTGACTGTTTGCATGTGTGGCCACTTGGTATTATTGTATGTCATCGATGAGAGCACGATTCTTATATGCATGGGCTAATTGAAAAGATAATAATTGGTCGGAATACTTGTGTACTAGTGTGGTCACACGTTGGAGCCATCTTACTATATATCGCTTAACGATACCCTATTTATCGGATGCCTAGGGACTATCTGGAATGCCGATACCCCGGATGCCTTGTCGCGATCCGAGGCCGGACTCGATGCTCCTTATGGGATACCATCTTATTGTGTATCGTTTGATGTTGCCGTATTGAAATACCGTCATTCTTTATATCGTTTGACATAGTCGTGCCCGAAGTGGCGGGACAGAGCCTGATTTTTACCATAAGACTACCATCTTGCTGCGTATCGCTTGATGTGTAGTGGCCCCGAGGGGGCGTAATAACTGGATTACGTGTGATGCATAGTGTCTGATTATATGATAGAGATTATTAGGTATGGTATGGGACGTGCCCAAGTGGATTCTATCTTATAATCGGGACACGTGCGCCTGTGATGCACTGATGCATGGGTAATTTACTTAAATGTTTCGAGTATGTAACATATGCATTTCATCAACAAGTGTACCAAGGCGAGGTAAGGATGCCTATGGTTGTTGTTGTTGTTGCTGTCTTACCTGTTTAGGGACCCCCGTGCGAGTTGACCTCCTAAGTGGAGCTTAGAACGTTAACTTATTGAGACTTTTGTCTTATTTGTTGTTGTTAACCCCTTTTTCAAGCCCTTGGCGTGTTGACGCACCCAGCTTGGTTCAAGGTGTTTGGAAACTGGCTTTTTGGGATCAGCCTATTAATGGAATAGATTGACCTTCAGCTTGTTATTTTTTTGCTGGTTTTTTTGTGGTAGCGTCTGAAGCAGGCTTGTAAGAATGTTCCCAAGAGTTAATCAAGTGAAAATCAAAATAGTGTTGTTTGACTGTTGTGTTTTGTTTTCCTAACTATCCATGTTTATTTGTTGTTGTCCGAGAATTGTTGTGATCGCTTCTGCATGCGTATTAAAAGATAAAATGAAGGGTCAGTGACGAGTCCTAAGACGTCGCATCTCAACGACCGTAGCGGGGTGTCGCGCATCCGTGGGGTTCGAGGTGTGACAACAGCAATACTAATCCATCTTGAAAACCGGGCACGGCCCGTTGCACCCGCCCAGGACCTTCAGCGCGGCGGGGCACTGCCCCATGATGTCGGCGGTGCACTTGATCACCCAGTTGCACCTGCCGAAGGTTGAGTTGAACTACATTGAGACGTTGAACCCATCAATGAGTGACATGTCGATGAAGTCAATGTTCATGTACTGGTTCAGTGCGAACTCAGCTAGTGTGTTCGGGGTCTTCCCGTAGGCCTGATAGTGGAGGAGCTTGCCACAGTCGCCTGTCTCGCAGCTTCCCCTGCCGGCCCCATTGAAGCGGTAGTTGGTGCCGGCCCAGATCCACACGGCCGTCATGCCGGCCTTGACGTCGAGGGGCCAAGTTTGGCCATGGTTGAGTTGCCTCCCGCCGCCCGAGATGGCAGCAGCCCACAAGGTATAGGGGCAGTTGTTGGTGATGTCAAACCTAGCTGCTTGGGAGAGAGTCGAGCAGCTAATTAGTAGGAAGAAGAAAGAGGAGATGGAGAGATTTGTGAAGAACCTCATATTTTGTAATAGTGGGGTTTCAAGCTTGGTGCTTTAGCTCGTTACCTAAGGCCTCATATAAATAGAGGGATTGAACAATTAAATGTCGACTAAAGTATTAAGCGGGTCTTCGAAGACCTTGACTTGTAAAAGTTTTTCCGAGGGGCTCAAAGCGATTGGGAAAGCTGAACCAAATGGGGCCCTATAGTTTAGGGGCTTGCCTGAGTCATATGTTTTCTATTACTCTTTTCACGTAAGGTATTGTTTGCCTTTTTAATTTTTTTCATTTCATTCTAGAATTATGCCCTTGGAAAATTTTTGTTCTTTTGATCATTGTCTACATCTCTCTCATCAGCTGCCTCGTAAAAGTTGAGCTTATACAGACGATGAGCTTAGCTCTAACCGCATTTCTCCTTCTGTAATTTGATCCGTGCGAATATGTCGATTGAATAAACATGATGCTATTCTTTTTTTTTTTTGGTCATAAAACACGATGCTATTCAAAGAGGCTATTTGGGGCAATTTTTTCTTTTAGTAACTTTAGCTGGAAAAGTGGGTGCAACTTATTAAGATATTTGAAAAAATGATATCATAAATGCCATAACTTTCACGTGGCGCTCATTTTACTATCAAAACTTTTCAAACGATCACTTAAGTTTCACATCAGTGGAAAAACGATAACTAAAGTGTCTTCGACGACAGATTCTGGCTATTCATCCTTTGTGGCTTCTTTTAATAGAATTGTGACTTGTATGTGGTTTTCCATTAAAAAAAGAAAAAGTCCAACGTGGACTTTGACGTAGCCATTCTTGACAAAGGATCACATTTCATAGTAAAACTCTCTCTCTCTCTCTCTTCTCTCTCTCTCTCTCTCTCTCTCTCTCTCTCTCTGTGGCAGATAAGCTGGCGGGCTTCTAGCAAACACCCACAGGCAAAATAACTTAGGCAATTCGAAGGGAGATCTGACTCCTTCTTGGGTACATCTCATCTTTTCTCATATTTGTGTAAAGTTTTTTTAATCCTCTCTTTGTTTAGACTTTGCAAAGAAAAATGTTGTAAGTTTTCATTTGGGTTGGATTTGCGGATGTCCTCTTCCACTGGAAAATTTCAATTCCGACAAAACAAAATCACACAAATAAAGTAGCAAACCTCCATTGCAAGTTTCAACTACTAATTTTGCCCCGAATCCTCAGTTGAGAGGTTAGGGTTTGAAGAAGATGGTGAGGAAATCAGTCATTGCAAGATTCAGTTCTTAATTTTGCCCCAAAATGCTTTGGTCTGAATTCGGGTTTGAAGAAGAGGAGATATTCGACCGATTTGTCCTCAATTTTGTTAAATTTGGGGCAAACACGTGTAGCAACATCGTTTTAGTACATTGATGATTATTGTGAGCAAGTCACGCCATTTGGAAAAAAAAGTTAGATTTCATGCCGGATTTTTGGCATCACAAATCAAAGTTAGCACCTAAGTGAATTTTTTTTTTTTTGCCAAAATGGCACTAAAATGATCCGTCGAAAATTTTTTGCACTAAAATAAGTGTCATAGAAATGTTATGACGTTTTTAGCGTCTTTTCTCTAAAATATATAATTGACACATATTGCATGAAATTGCAGCAATTGTAAATCCTGTTTTTTTTATAAATAATACTGTTATTCGAGCTATTCTGATCAACTAATACTCGTGAATGCACGAAATCTATCATGTGTCTATGAACATTCCACTGACAGGGCGGTTTGGCTAAGCCCTAAGATTACTCTGAGTGGGAGACACTCGAAAGAGTGTCCACGATACACAGCCCGCCAAACAGAATGGTGGTCGTAGAAAATCTCCTCCTGCGATGATGAGAGGAAGATATAGTCCTTCAATGGGATTTTAGGTTGGATATTCGGATTCTAGGGGAGAACAGAAAATCCATGACTTGAACGATTGATAGTGGCTAGATGTGTGAACACTTTTTATCCCTTTCTTTTGATATTGGTCCACTGAGAAATCCCAAAAGAACGCTAACTGATAAAATAAGGACAAATGACTTTTTGTCGAACACCTTGTCATATCAAGACATGGAAAAAAAATGTTCAATGAATCGAGACGAAGACTTGCTCTAGGTCAGCCTCGGATATGAGGCAACTCTACAAAAACTCCCACTTAATGCGGATATTGTTTCGCTAAAGATCCATTTTAGTTTGATTGCAACTCAATAGTCTAATAGGACATGTATTCAGTTTAATACGATGCAAATTAGTAAAGTAAGAGAAATTTTTTGGCAGTTTCCACACTTTGTCCGGGGGAGAATTATCTAAATAATCCTAAATCTATTGCACTTTCGTCAATTCAATCGTAAACCTATTAATTGTGCCAATTGAATCATAAACATTTTTCACATTTTGTCAATTAAGTTCATACAGTCAATTTTGATAGGAAATTGCTAACGTGGATGCCGGCCGGCCATCTTACGTTACACAACCGATGCTAACATGAATAATTTTAATAATATTGGTGTATGTTTCAAATGTTTTATTCACTTTTTCTTTTCTTTTTTTTTTCTTTTCTTTCCTTTTTACAACTCTACCCAATTGGGTTGCCGGCTACAAGCGAAGGCGAGCGACCCTCGCCTAGTCGGATCCATCACTTAATTAAATAACCATTTTTCATCCAGTGCATTACAGATTTTGTTAGTTTTGCCTTTTGTCGATTAAACCGAGTTTCATTCCACGCACATGCTCCAGGACTTGGTCAGTGTGTCTTATATCTTTCGTCAGCTAAAGCCACTGACTCTGTCGACTAACTATACATGCCGACTAAGAGGCTTCAAAGTTTTACCTTTATCGTATTTCACTTGGTCTTTTTAAGCCCGAGTCGATGGTCGAAGACTTGGGCATTTCTTTTGTGTCGATGGGTTTATAATGATTCAGATCAGAAGACGAGATGAAGGAAACTGTCTTGGGTCAAAGACGGGTCTTTTGAAGAAACTCGTCAACCGGTTTTGACAAGTCGGCACACCCGTACTTAAAATTCGATGTCCTAATCCTTCCATTTACAACGAGGCTTACACGAAGAACTTTTGGTCCATTGCATGTGCAGGCTTATGATCATGATAGTGTCTATGGCTATGGTCCTCTTATTATTTTTCCACGTAACACGTGTCTAGACATTCAAATGACTTGGGAAAATTGCTGCATTTGACTGAAGATCCTAAGTACCAGAAATTTTCTTTATTTAGATTGCTTAGAACCGACTTTGGAAGCGCAGGCCATGATGTACAGTTAAGAAAGACGTGCACTCCCCAAATTATTTTAGAAGACTGAACGGCACGTTCGGTGGCCTAAGTAAGAGGGGTTATCCTATCTAGTATTTGGTGACAGATCTCGGATGAAAAAATTCTGATATGACCGCCCTGCTACTTTAAGGTTTCACTCCGTTGTCAACCACCATGATGGCAGTCGCCGTGGAGAGGGGAGCACCCCGGTGGTAGCATGGCAATGGCGGTGACCAAAATCGCTAGGCATAGGGTTTCTAGGCAATTTACTTGAGTTTTTGATTTTTTGTCGATTCCTAACCTAGATCTACCGAACATATCAAGTCATAAGACGTGACCATATCTCCGCCATTGTATTCAATTACTTTCCAAACAAATGATAGGTATTAGAAAGTCCGAAGGATTTAATCTCGCTTTACCCTATCCTATCCTAAGACTTTTGTTCTGGCAGCCATACGTAACGTGAGTGATTAAGTGCTTCGTACGAATGCGGTCGATTCCGTGTTCAAATCACGACGCCTTTTGCTCAAAATAACATTAGTGGTCATGCTCGCCGCTCTATCGGCGTAGAATGATCTAACACAAAACCGAAGTACTGACTTAAAATCGGCACGAGAAATTACATGCATTTATTTACGTATATATCCTCCCCTGCACATCACACCGTGCTCATCGAGAGAAGGGCTTCGTTATGCATCTGTTACAAGCTATATATATCGGGTTTTATTTGCCTTGGAACTTCGCTCATCATGGAAGGATGAACTTCTTATTAGTCATATGTCTTCAAGGACAGAAGACAACCTTGTAATTTGTCCCTCCAGGGCAGGCGAAAAGACTGGTAGGATCATCCTTGGGGTAACTATAAGCATCCCGACACCTATCTTTGAAGTACCTGGAATAATCAGTCGGCCCACAACTACCGGAATTGCAACAATACTGGTCCGTCTTGAAAATCGGGCACGGCCCGTTGCACCCGCCCTGGACCTTCAGAGCGGCCGGGCACTGCTTTATGATGTCGGCCGTGCACTTGATCACCCGGTTGCAACTACCGGAGGTCGAGCTGAACTCCATCGGGACGTTGAACCCCTCGATGAGGGACATGTCGATGAAGTCCATGTTCATGTACTGGTTCAGGGCGAACTCAGCCAGCGTGTTCGGGGACACGCCATAGGCCTGGCACCGGAGGAGCCCGCCGCAGTCGCCGGTCTCGCAGCTTCCCCTCCCGGCCCCGTCAAAGCGGCAGTTGGTGCGGGCCCAGATCCTCGCTTCCTTCGTGCCGGCGGCGACGTCGAGGGGCCACGTCTGCCCACGGTCGAGCTGCCTCCCACCACCCGGAACGGCGGCAGCCCACACGGTGTTGAGGCAGTTGTTGGTGATATCAAACCTAGCTGCCTGAGCGAGAGTCGAGCAGCCAATTAGCAGGAAGAAGAAGAAAGAGGGGACGGACAGATTCGTGAGGAACCTCATATTTTGTAATGCTGGGGAAATGAACATGTAGCAAGGCCTACTAATGTCAGAAACTCAAGTTTGGTGCTCCAGTTCACTACCGAAGGCTCCATATAAATAGAGGAATTGAAATGGTAAAACGATGACTAACGTGTTGTGCCGGTCTTTCGAGGACCGTAACTCGTAACAACGTAGGGGGTTTTGCCTGAGCCTCTTGCGCCAGACTTTTCCAGGGAGAATTGTGGAACCATATGGCCCATTTTAACGTGGAAACAGACCAGTCAAGCAAAACAGTAAGGACGCGAGGATAAATTGCGTCGTTAATGTTGCTGTCTGCATCTCGCTCATGAATCCCGCCACGTAAAAAGTTCAGCTTCCACAGACGATGATCTCAATGTCGTGTCCGTGACCATCGACCGATGCTCGTGCAACTTTAAGCAAAAGCTGGTGTAAACCTCCTACCATCGATCGTGACATCCTGCGTCGTCTACGCACTTGACTCGGTCCTGTACCATGTCGAGTCCAACATGACACTTAGAATCATTCTGTGTGGTGACACCCGTCGCTTAGGGCTATTCGTGTTGAGATTGTTGTGATTTGAATGTAAGCATGTGATTGAGTATGTATAAACTTCATCAGCGGCAAAGTTATCCAACTGTTTGAGTGGGTCACGGCACTCCAATGATAATTTCCCTAAAGTTTAAAGATTGAATTGGGTCAAAGAAGCCGCGCTCATATAAAAAGCCAGAGACCTCAAGACGAGCTTTTGCTTCGTTAATTTAAAGCTGGAATTCGTGGCATACTAGTAGACTTGGTTTTACCAAGGTTGCGGTCCACGATGTTTTTCCTTTTTTCTTATTGAGGAGAAAGTTAAAACACTTCTCTTAGGGCACTAGTCAATCGAGACTCCTCACACGAATTTTGAAAATGAAATAGTTTGCATTCGATATTTGTCGGGTGTTAGGATCAAATTACGAATGCACGAAATCTGTCTGTGTGTCTGCGGACATTCCACCGACAGGGCGGTGTGCCCAAGCCCTTAGGGTTACTCCGAGTGGGAGACACTCGGAAGGGTGGCCGACGATTTGCAGCCCCGCCGATGAGGAGGCCGGCCGAAGAGAATCTCCTCCTGCTATGGTGAGAGGGGGGAGGGAAGGCATTGTCCTTCCACGGGATATTAGGTCGGATATTGGATTCTAGACCCGTAATTCTCGGTTAGGAGAGAAATTCCAACACTATCTATGAACGAGTGGTGGTGCTTAGATGTGTGAGTTGTTCTAGGTCCCTTCCTCTTTGATGTTGATCCTACGCCAAGTAACTAATAAGATGGGACGAATGACTTTCTGTCGACATTGTCCATCCTTGTCGTATTACAGACATGGGGAAAAATGTTAACTGGATCGAGACGAAGGCTTCGTTTAGGTCAACCCTGCAGAGAATTTTCAAATGTGGATATTGTTTCGCTTGAGATCCGTTCTAATTTGATCGAATCAGAACACGGTTCATGCTCGCTCGTCTAATCTTTATCGAGCTTTATGTCAGGACATATGTTAAGTTCGAGACGGCGGGAGTTAGTGAATTGCGTGAATGTTTTTTGGTAGTCTTCGCACGATGTTGAAAACGAATTAAAAGAGAGGTTGAAGATAAATCGAGTATCATTCGAAGAATTATGCTAGCATTTTTTTGTCAAATAGAGAAAGAGTGTCTAATCATACATAACGCAAACACATGAATACTTCCCATGTTTTATTTCATGAATAAAGAGTGATGATGCTCAAATTGCTCTTAACACTTATAGAATTACATCAATGACTATAACTCCATCGTCATCGTGTCGATATACATTATTCCATCTGTATGGACTTAAAAGGGAGCTTTCTAAGGGCAAGACACGACCCCCCATAATTAGTCCGATCCGGGTATATAAATGTGCCGATGCCCCCGCATGCCTTGCATCCCCAATCCCCTCGTATCTCTGTTTTCCTTAGAAAGAGAGAATACATTCTGATAATTTTACATATCGGTGATTTTGAGATCTAGACGAGAACCAAGATGAAATATTTTAAGGTCTTACTTAGAACCGAAACAGAGATTGCAGCACCTTCTCGACAATTTCCCCCTGCCGGAGCTTCATTCCTAGACGCGTGTGAATGAACTAGCACGTGAAAAGAGTGCAGAGAAAAGGGATCACGTCGCGATCGAAACCTTCGACTTTAGACAAAGTGGGCACCTTCGTGCGACGGGAGAAGACCATAAACTTTCCACAAAGACTGCTTTACTTCGTAGGCGCAAGCAATGATGTTGCTCCACACCACGTGCACAGATTAATAGAGGAAGTCTATGAGGAGACTCTATCCAATAATAAACAAGTTAGGGCGTGCCTAGTCGTGGCGTCTCATTTTGGACACCGGTGAATTCTTCCTACGAAAAGTCTCCCACCATTGTCGGTTTGTCCAATTGAATGGAAAAATCATCAAAAAAAAATCTTAAATTTATTATAATTATGACAATTCAGTCCTTAACCATTTCCATTTATGTCAATTCAACCCATCTGATCAATTTTGACCGGAAATTACTGGCAGCCGGCATAAACATTGATATTTTTAAAAAATATTTTAATAATTTTTCGTATTATTTTTTCCTTTTTTTCTCTTTTCTCTCTTTTTTTTCTTCTTCTTTTCTTTTCTTCCCTTCTTCCTCGGGTTGGCTAATGAACCTTGGCGACCAGTCAAAGGCGAGGGCCGGCGAAGTAGCAAGGGCGAGCCTCGCCTGCCCCTAGCAAGGCTATATATTTGGTTTGATATCCTTATAGCAATTTAATGAATCATGTTATAAATCAGCTGTGATTTATTGAAACTATGTTTTTTTTCTAAGTGAGTGTATATATCTACATAGTGTAGTTTTTCTATCGAGTCAAATTACTCAAAAAAAAATCAATTATGATTTGTTAGCTGTAATATATTTAGTAATAGAAAACATATAGAGAGAGTGTGTGTGTGTGAGATTTGGATGTTGTACGTTTTTTATTTGAACCTTTTTTTTTGGTATCGATATCCATAGAAAATAAATCTCGATCGATACATTATCGAACTGCCCACGCCAACTATGGAAGATGAATAATGACTTTATCTTATTGGAAGACTCAACAATCTAGTTTGACGGCTGGGATAGCTTGCACAATAAACAAAGTTAAATGGAGACCCAATTTTTGACTACCCTACCGACTTACTCACTTGCATGGCATCTCCGACTCTTGACATTGCCGATCTATCTTCAACCCGCCATGAGTGGTCAAGAATCAGGAAAAAAGTATGTTATGTGTTGGCCACAAGGTGACTGACGTGGTGTAACCGACCAATCATTTCGCCTGTGTGGTATGTTTTGTCATCCCAATTGATGCTTAAGCTTAGGAATCGCATACTTTCAATTAGGGTGGTACACCGCACGTCGCATAACGTCACGTGAAATACTTTCTCCAAATTGGAATTTAATCACTTTTGACTTATATTTGCCTAACTCCTGCCAAGAATATGTGGATCGCACACTCGCCTTGCCATTAAAGAAGCCCAAACGGGCCAGTTAAGACTATCACCAAAGAATCGAGTTGAGCCCATTAAGAACTTAAAAGTACACACACTACGCAAATTGCGAAGGAGTCGAGTTTAATTTTCCCTTTGCCCTTTTATCTCGTTTGGGTTTTAAGTATACATTTAGTCCTCCAACTTGTGTCATTATCAAATGTCGTCCTCCAACTTTTGTTCCTTCCATTGGACCGCCAGCTTCTAGAATCTATCCATCTTGGTCACTTCAACACGAGTTTATAGCCAAATCAACACCATTTGCCCGTGAAATTCAACCACTTGAAAAGGATTACCGATCAAGTCTGGACAACTTCATGGATCCCATGAAAGTTTTCTCACTGCCTAGTCCATGAGCCAAAGTGTGTTGTGGAGGTGGCCATGGCCACCGCTTTCTCTCGTCGCTGCATCTTGATTAGTTTGGTTTTGTTCTTGATTTGTGATATATCAATAGTTAGTGTTGAAATCTCACGTACCAAGGTGTTATAATGAGATCATCAACAACTTATCGAAGTTTAAGCTATGAAAGGAAATATAATTTGCTATTTTAAATTCTACAATAAGTACACAATGCATTGGAAAATAAATGTTAGGGGGGCCAATCTTGCTAGTGCGGACCATATATGTACTGCTTATATAGGCCATAGCCAAGATTTTTCCATTCAATGGCCCTGATGTTTGGTGGAGATCTCTTTTTTTTCTTTTTTTCTTTTTTTCATTTTGCTAATCTATTTAGGGGAACATTTATTTTACCAACAAGAGGAAAAACCCACAGAAATCATCACGGAAATGTGATGATTTTTATGAAAATATTGGCAAGAAGATAACAGTAAGGGCTAATACTACCAAAAATCCAGAACCGGTACACTCATGCCACATTCACCCCAAACTAATTTTTATGTCACAAATACCTCCAAAATGGTACGTTCGCGCTACATTTATCCTAAACCAATTTTTGTGTAATGAAAATCTCCAAACATGTACATCCGTACCACATTTATCTGGGTAAATGTGACACGAGTGTACTGGTTTGGGATAAATATAGCACGGATATACCCATTTAGAGATTTTCATTACACAAAAATTAGTTTGGAGTAAATGTGACGCGAATGTACCATTTTTGGGGTAAATATGGCACTAATGTATCAATTTGAGAGTTTCTATGACACGGAAATTAGTTTGGGGGTAATATGACTAGGGCGTATCAGTTTGTAATTTTTTGTAATATTAACCTAATTCTCTCCTTCTTTTTTCTCCATCAAGGAAAATTACAAATTTGCCCTTAAAAAATTACATGCCGAGCAAATGCAAATAGAGAAATAAAGGAAAGGTTGATAGCTGTATTAAAATGAAAGTTCGGGGGGAGCTTTGCGTAGATGTCGAAAGTTTAGCGGTAAACATGTATAACCATCGAAATTCAATGGGGCTTTTTATGAATTTTCCGAAATATTATATATATACATACACCCGCCTACTTGAAAAGAGGATGTTAGAGTTCATCCTTAATAATAAAAATTCCATTAAAAAGCACGTGACCTCATGCTCTTCTTTCAAAACTAACAAAAAGAATACTTTTTAGAAAAGTACCCGTAATAATAAAGGCCATCATCATTCACGAAGTAGTCAAATTTTTTGAGATTTGGCAAGGAATGGCTGGATTGTTTCCTACGTTAGGTTAAAATCTGCATTTATTGAGATTGTCATCACGGAATTCAGCAAGGAAGGCAAAAAAAAAGCACAAGCTGTTGTATAAAAGACAAACAAGAAAAGGGAAAATTCCAATTAAGGAGCTCAAGTGGGGTCAAATTCTCAAAAAGGGGCACAAAGTGAACATTGTGTCAAATAAGGGCTTGAAGTGCTCAATCAATCTTCAATAAGGACCCGAAGTGCTCAAAAAGTCTCAAATAAGGACTTGGGTCCCTGGCCGGCCAAAATACCCGGCGAGAAAGTTACTATTCTGTCATCAGAACAGTAACTTTTTAATTTTTTTATTTTATTTTTTATTTTTTTTCTTTTCCTTTTCCTTTTCTTTTTTTTTTTTTTTTCTTTCTCTGCTGGCCATAGCCGGAGCCAGCGGAGGTCACCAGCGTCGGGCGAGAGCCGGCCTCGCCAGATCTGGCGAGGCTCGACCTCGCCCGACGCCGGCGAGGCTTGACCTCGCCTGCAACTGGCGAGGCCGGCCTCACTCGACGCCAGCAACCTCCGCCGGCCCCGGCTATAGCCGACAAAGGAAGAAAAGAAAAAAAAAAGAAAAGGAAAAGGAAAAGAAAAAAAACAGAAAGAAAATAATAAAAAAAAATTAAAAAGTTACTATTCCAATGACGGAACAATAACTTTCCCGCCGGCCAGCAAGTATTTTGCTTGGCCAGGGATCCAGGTCCTTATTTGAGACTTTTTAAGCACTTCGGGTCCTTAGTTGAGACTGATTGAGCACTTCAGGCCCTTATTTGACACAATGTTCACTTTGGGCCCCTTTTTGAGAATTTAACCTCACTTGGGGTCCTTAATTGGAATTTTCCCATAAGAAAATGACCTATGAGCATCTGTTGTGTTTTTCATTTTCAACTTCTAAAAACCTATTGTGAAGCGTGAAAATTTGATTTTACCTCACGTTACATTTAAAATCACATCAACCTTTTTTCCACAATTCTCCGTAATTACGACGGCTCTTTACATGAGAGGCTCGCTTGAATATAATCTATTCAGCTTCAAGATTGGGCCGTCAAGAGACTTCAAACTCAAGAAAGCGGCGGTCACATGTTCGAACGACACCAATCGCGTGCAAAATCCCCTTTCTGTCTGGCCAACGGCTAGGGTTCTCTGCACATATCAAAAGATTGAACTTAACCGGTCCATCGAGTTCTTAGAGCGTTTCTAGAGTCTCCACGTAATTAATCCGGTTACCGTAAGAAAAACATGATGTTGTTCGATCAATCTTTCGGAAAACCCTAAAAGCGAGCCCAACATGTCCGATCCTAAAGTTACGAAAGAGACTTAGAGATGTGCGATCTTACCTTAAAAAGGCGTGATTTCTCTCCCTCCTCATTCGAGGCAATCTATTCAGCTTCGGGGTTTAGGAAAGCGGAGGTTGCGTGTCCAGGCGTCACCAACCTCGTGCGAAATCAGGCCAACCACCGGAACCGCTTGCGCATATCGAAAGGTGAGACTTAATCAAGCCATCAAGTTCTCCAAAGCGTGTTTCCCCGAGTCTCCAGATAATTAATCGGGTGAATGTGCTCATGTCTTCGAAGCGTAAGAAAAAGGGATAACGACACAAATAATAAATCAACTTTAGCTTAATATATAACGTAATCTCTAAACTTTGGCCAAATATACAATATGGCTCCTACACTTTTAATTTGTTCGATATGATCCCTGAACTTTTAGTACATATTCAGTTTAATATATGAACTATAAACTGAACTGAACATGTGTCAAAATTTCAGAAATTATATTGGATATTCGACTAAAGTTTAAGGATCATGTTAAATAAATTAAAAATTCAAGAATCTCGTTATATATTGAACCAGAATACTACATAAACCATTTGTATCATTTTCTCCGGGCCTTTCGAGAAACCACGAAAGCGAGCCAAACATGTCCGGCCACCCCCTCCAAAAGTTACAAAAGAGAGACTTAAGAGGGAGGCGAGCGACCCTCCACCTTAAAAAAGAAAAATGCGTGATGATCTCTCCCTCCCTCCTCATCCGGGGGCGATGCAAAAAGGGGGAGGCCTTTCGCGAACTCGCGATCCCACTCACAAATCCTTATCCGTTCGGGAGGCGGATTTGTCTGCCTTGCCTTTCCATTACTATCCCGACACGTATCGCTCGTGCTCTGCAAAACCCCCCCGGCACCCCAACTCCAACCCCCAAAAATAAAATATTAGAAAAAAAGAAGACAAAAGGAGGAAAAGAAAATCCATTAGCAGCGCTGCACAGTGCATGGGACATTATTATTATTATTATTAATTATCATTATCATGGTACCGAGACATTTGAAGGGCATCGCAATTTCCGATATAAATGTTTCGTTAAAAATTGAGATCCAATTTTTTTTTTGTCCCCGCCCCCCACGAAGAAAAGCTTCGGAAAAGTGAAGAAAAATCGAAGTAATTAATTAATTAAATTACAGATGGAGAGAGAGAGAGAGAGAGAGAGAGAGAAACTTCTGGAAAGGAGAGAACGGAAGGAGAAGCTAACACACGCACGGCCCCGCTCTCCTCTCTCCCCTCTCGCGCCTTCCCTTCTCTTCTATCTCGCGGGCCCCGCTTCCTTTTTGGTCCCCCTTTCCACCCGAAATCCGAAATTTCCTTCTGTTTTTTTCCCGATTATACCCCCACTTCCGTTCTTTTCCTTCTCGAACCCTCCTCCTCTCTCCTCTACCTATCATCATTTTCTCTCTCCCCCCCCCCCCGCCCCCCCACTTCCCCCACGAAACTTCTAGAAACAAAAATAAAAAAACAAAAAAAACCTAACTCCTCCCCCTCCACCCCCACCCCCACCCTTCTCTCCTCTCCTCTCTCTCTCTGCGCGCGTGTTCGCTCCGGCGAGATTCCAATCCGATCGCCGCCGCGGCCGCGGTGTGGGGCGGGTGGACGGGTGCTTGTTTGATGGTGGCTTCCCGTGCCGTCGACTTCCTCCGGCGTGTTGGCGAGGAAATTCATCGGAGCTCCGAGGCGCGCTGCTTTCCCAGGTACACTTTCTCTTCTCTTCTCTTCTTCCCTGTTCATCGCGACCTTTTTGTTCTTCCCCCTTTCGGTGCATCGTTTCTCGTCGCCTGCTTTGCTGAGAATCAGAATCCGCGAAAATTCCTTCTGTTTTTTTTTCTTCTTCTCTTTTTTGCTTTTGTTTCGTTTGATCCAATTAGTGGTGGGGGAGGGAAGCTTCGGTTCTGCGATGGAGGAAGCTTCTGCGGTGCGTTGTTGATTCTGTGGTTCGGCGTGCGATACGATACGCTACAGCGTCGTCCGCGAGCTGACTCGAGTATGGGAACCTGTCTGGTTCGGAGTCTCTCCAGGTGTCGTCTCTAGGCTTCGGATCTGAGGGAGGGGAGGGGTGCGCGCCCGCGCGATGCCCGGGGAGCAGGCCGGGGACTCGCCGGCGGCGGCGGCCGGCGACTCGCAGAGGTCGCTCCCGACGCCGTTCCTCACCAAGACTTACCAGCTCGTGGACGATCCGGTGGTGGACGAATTGATCTCGTGGAACGACGACGGGACGACGTTCATCGTGTGGCGGCCGGCGGAATTCGCCAGGGATTTGCTCCCCAAGTATTTCAAGCACAACAACTTCTCCAGCTTCGTCCGTCAGCTGAACACTTACGTGAGTCCGCGACGCGATTTTTACTTGGTTTAGGATTCGATTTCGGCGATATCTTCTTCGTGTTGATGATCCCAATCGATTGGCTTCTAGGGATTCAGAAAGGTGGTGCCGGATCGGTGGGAGTTCGCCAATGATTGCTTCCGGAAAGGCGAGAAGGCCCTCCTCCGCGACATCCAACGCAGGAAGATCTCCCCGACGGCTGCGGCCGCCGTGACGGTCGCCGCCGTGCCGGGGGTGGGGCGGGCCGTGTCTCCGGCGAACTCCGGCGACGAGCAGGTGATCTCGTCGAGCTCCCCGCCGGTGGCCCTCGCGGCAGCCGCGGTCGCCGTCGCCTCGCCGTCCGTGGTGCACCGCTCGCCGAGCTGCACGACCGCGCCGGAGCTCCTGGAGGAGAACGAGAGGCTGAAGAAGGAGAACACGCAGATGAGCCAGGAGCTGTCCCAGCTGAGAGGGTTGTGCAACAACATACTGTCGCTGATGGCGAACTACGTCTCCCGCCACTCCGACTCTGCCTCCGCCGCCCCGGAGGGGCAGGCTTTGGAGCTCATGCCGACGAGGCTGGCCGAGACGGGGGAGGACGGTGCAGGCCCGGCGGCGGCGGCGGCAGAGGAGGAGGGCGCGACGGTCGCACCGCGGCTGTTCGGGGTCTCGATCGGGGGCAAACGGCAGAGAGTCGAAGAGAACAACTACAGCAACATCAACGGCAACAACAGCGGAGAAGAAGAGATGCGAGAGGCGGATGATCATCAGGCGGTGCAATCACCTGGGGCGGAGGTGAAATCAGAGCCGTCCGATGGGAGCAAAGATCATCACGGGGAAGACCCGTCGTGGCTCGAGCTCGGAAAATGACAAGCTCTCTCGCCGGGCGACGTCCGTCGGACAAAAAGTGATGGACATCAGAGGAAGGCTTCACCGCTTGGGGAGCGAGTCACGCGCGGGGCACGTGGGGAGCGTGGCGTGGCACGCGCGTCGCTCGTGAGAGTCGGGGGCTCCTCCGCTGTACTTGTGCACGGGAGCAAAACCTCGAAACGGAACTCGCTCGGCAAAACGCAAAAGTCAAAACCAAATCCGCGGGCGAAGAGAATGTGAAAAAGGCAAAATAATAATTGCTTCGCGGAGGACGAAAGCTGAGGCCTGCGCACGTGCGAGGCGTGCGATTTTGTCCCTAAATTAGAGTGGAATTTGGGGTATAATTGTTGACGCTGGTCGGGAGAACAAGGATGTATGAAAGCTTTTAAGTGAATAGGGTTCCTTCTTTTGGGCACGAAACGGTGTCCTTGATGTACCTATCGATATCGATTCCTGGCTCAAATGTATCTATCGATATCGATTCTTGACTCAATTTAAGTCCACACAAGCACCTAATTAGCTAAAAATGGCTGAATCGTAAGTGGATTTTACTGTCGGTAGTAGTACGACAGAATCCGGCAATTGGATAAGAATCTAGGGATTCAATCCAATGGTCGACGTGCTATACTTTATTTTCAGTTTTTACTTACGGATGATGTGTTTTTAGTATCCGGTCTGGATTGCAATGGCAAGCTTATGTCTTTTACTCTTTAGCTGTGATGATGTCTATTGAGGGAAATAGTGGGTATGCTCTCATATTCGAAGTTGAAAATATCCATGTTCTGGTCATTATGGGATGTGCGTCATTGAAGAGAAACCAATTTCAGGCAGTTAGTGGAAAGAACCTTATGATCCTATACCCCGACCACCCCAGCCAGGGATTTTGTCCCGTCGCCACCCCAAGGCATCATGTGGGCGGGGGCGGGGGTGGGGCAAGGGCCGGGACGGGATGGGGCATCTTGCGTGGGGCACTGGTGCCTCATGGGCCGCCTCACTTTTTGGTGGAACGTTGCGGCAATATCTTGAAAATGTATATTTGTTTCGTCGTATATTTTAGCAACAAATGACGATGAAAAGACTTGCAAATGTCTAAATTTAATATCAGCCCCTTACAACATAAAAGTTAACAAATGATCATGTTATTCGTTCTTCCAATTTAGTAGTAGTACAGAAACGTTCCATTCCTTATCTAGAGGGCAATGGATTCCTCAAGCACTGTTCTAGCTAGTCCACAATTATCTTCTTTGCGACAATACATATGGTCCACTGTCATTCTATGTGAGCTGTTCGCAGCTTGATAAGTAACGGTTTGTAAAGAACGACTAAACAATCAATTAATCCTCCTGATGACTCATTCCACTTCTACGATGGGTATCACCAACATCAAATGGCTTACGGTATCTAAGTCATCGAGCACGTCGTAGCCCTCGCCAGGAAGAGGGTACACGAACGCAGCGCGCGCACAAGAGCACGGCAAATGCACAGCCTATACAAGAGCGGACTAAAGCCGGAGGCCCATTGCCGAGGCGGGCTGGTGGGCCAGCAGCGGTTCGCCCGGCAAATTTCCCCGGCCAACCGTTTTCTTGTGAGGGAAAAACCATCTCGTCCGGTAGGGGGCCCGTGCCGAGTTGAATTGAACCTGTCTCGTGCACATAAACCCGTCTTTGATCTTGAATCAGACCGTGGTGGGTTCGGGCTATGGAAAGAGGAAAAGAAGACAGTGGAGTTGCTGCTGGACTTAAAAACTTAGAGTTTAGGGCTTGGTTGGAGCTGAGGTTTTGAACTATTTCTGGCTGGCGCTGGCCCAGAACCGTGAGCTGCCGAGTTGAATTGAGCCCGCATCTTTTCTCGGGAGGAGGAGGAGAGAAAGAGCGAAAGGTAGATACACCTAAATTCATGCAGAGACTAATGTTCTAATGTCGGCAATACTTTATTAAACATGGCGTGTGATTTTCGCTTTTTTTCTTCTTTCCAAAGTAACTTTTCCTTCGTGTTCAAACAAATGGCAAAGTTCATTGCACGAGTCCAATCCACCCCGCATTCACTTTGGTTGAAAAGAATCTCACCCGCCACTTTTTCTACACGAAAGGTGCAGTAGTTTCCCGCTATTTTATCTAAATTCCCATAGAAAACGCGAAACGTCACATGGGCGCGCGCGCTCGCTTTAAGCTTCCGGCAACTTCTGCGCGTCCAACTTAGCGGAATAGATTCGACTGAATAGACACGTTCTGCTGGATCGAGTCGGTGACGTGCCCGGTACAAGGAGCACATGCAGGCCATGTGCTTCGTTGCCATTAAACGAACATATCAGTCTCTCCGTCGCAAAGACCGTTCGAGCCCGAGCGAAAATCTTCGGTTGGACTCCAGCCCCGCCATTTTCCGCGCGGAACTCGCAGCAAATTCCTGCCACGACTATTGCTTATCTGATTAAATTTCACATGGAAACGCAGACATCAGATGTGACCCACCCTCTTGAAGCTTTTTCTAGTAAACTTCCACATTTGCGATTCAGTCGAGTAAGTTAGGGTTTTGGACTTTCGGTGCTGTATCCAGTCGGCGGGGTATCCAGCAAAAGGGATGATACACGCCGTAGTTCTCGTCATTGCCAATTAACTTCGTCCATGACAGAATGATTATGAAATAGGTCTCTGTCATAATGTATCAAGTGCAATGGTTCCAGGACCTCCTCCTCGATATTGCCGACTCACCTCTTTCACGGCAATTTCACCATCTCAATCTTGTCCACATTTGCTGCGCCGCTCCTTGACTTGACCCGAGCTCGACGCACCATCCGTTTCCTGTGAAGACTACAAAACTCTAACGAGACGAAAATGTGGATCTAGATCATCAACACATGAGAATTGCGAAAAAAGTACCTATAAAAAGTCCTAAATCAATTACATTTATAACGATTTAATTCAAAACTTTTTCAATTATGCTAATTTAGTTATAAATCATTTCCAGTCAATTTAGACTAGAAATTGCTGATGTAGACGCTAGCCATTTTACATGACACGACCAGCTCCAACGTAAATTTTTTTAATTTTTTTTTTGGTTTTTTCTTTTATTTACCTTTTTTTTTTTGGACTTGTCGACCCTCGCTAGCACTGGGCGAGCGTCACCCTCCCTCGCCAAATTTGGGCATTGCAACCTCCCCCGTATTGGGCAAGGATCGGTGTAAAAAGAAAAAAGCACTTCAAATGATTTTCCCTTGGTGTAAGATCCCGAAGGATATTGGTCAAGTTGTGGAAAGATCCCTTCAGAATAAGCAGTGAAGAATTGCTGATGTTCCGCCCTTGCTGGGCCCAAATTCGACGAGTGCATTGCAACCCTCACCACCCTCGCCAAATTTGGACGAGAGACCGCACCCCCTCACTTTGGCTAGTGAGGGCACTGTCGCAGACCCTTAGTCGAGTGTCAGCGAGGGCTGCGGCATCCTCGCCCAGTCCTAGCAAGGATCGCCGGCCCTCAATCCAAACAAAAAAAAGAGTATACAAAAAATAAAAAAATGTCTACATCAATGCCGGTCGTGCCACTAGGAAGGCCGGCGGGTGTTCACGTCAGTAATTTTCGGCCTAAATAGGTCATACTGACTTAATTAGCAAAACATGAAAATATTTAGGATTAAATTAATAAAATTGAAAAGTTTATGACTGAATAAGATTTTTTTGGTACTTTTTCCTTAAACTTTCTGGAGTAAGACTCGAGAAAGCGAAGGTCTCGTGGAAATTCATCGTGCATTTCTCTTGACAGCTCAAGGATACCTTTTTTGAGTAAAAAACGATTATCAGGGGCGATGAACTTCGATAGGCCTCTCAGCATTTGCTATAAGAATCCCATTGTTCTCGTTATGATATATATAGATTCATAGCCTTTTCTATTCTCTTGGTTGTTATTATTCCATGCAATTATTGAAAGCCTAAAGGTACTATAATATTCTTGTATTTTTTTTTATAGCAAATGACAATATAAGATGGGAAATGTTTATGTGATTGTCCTAAACTGTGAGAATAACAGTCTATTTTTGGACCATAAATAAATAAATAATAAATAATTAAAAATATTATGAGATTCGCTCTTTTAAGAATTTGTGGCTCACAACATGCTGTTAGAATAACAGTAACGCAAAAAATGTTATGCTACCAAAGCCCTTATAAGATATCTGACTTGACTTCTACTTTTTGGTTGAAATCTTTCGAGTGCACAATTTACTTTTTCTTTTTAAATTCGAAACGCTTAAAATTTTCATAACGTAGAGTTGTTGACATGTAATTTCACATGTAATATTAAGTACGGATAACACTTTAGACCGTTTAAAAATATAACTCTAAAATTTAAAAGCTAATAAGTGAAGTCAAGCGATGTGGGTATTTCAATTATCTCGTGTACAAGTTGAATAAAAAATGACAAGTGGAATTCGACGAACCTCGTGGATGCCCACGTGAAATAAACAGGGGCAAAAACTGATTCCGACATCATGCTAAAAAGCACGATCAAAAAGCTAGAACCAATAAGTGGAGCTTAGAGGGAGACCGCATTTAGATAAAAATCCTGCATACGTCATGATCAAGCGACACGTGACACTTGCCAAATCCCAGTGCATCGGATCCTCTTTCGAAAGAAACCCTAGTAATATTCACCATGCAATACGATATTTCCCTTTTCTTTAATCATTTAATAGAAAAGAGGAAAACGAAATATAATATAGCGTAACTTCAAACCCACAAAAGCAAAAAGAAAAACAAAAAATTGCGTTTTATTCAATCGAGAGTGCAAGTTGGTGATTGCACCGTCCAGGGCAACTTCCCGCGGACCAAAAAAGTCGTCGCACCACAAAACTTCAAGGTCACTTCCTCGTCGGCATCCACCCAAAAAAAAAAATTCCATATATGATTTCTTTTTTGTAAAAAGCATATATGATTTTTTTTTTTGGGGGTCGACCTCATATATGATTTCATTTGCAATTATTTGTACATTTTCAAATATTTTAAGCGCTTCGTGTTACATAAAAATCAAATTGCGAGAACAGCAAAATTTATAGGCAAAAATAAAAAAAAAATTTAAATGCAAAAGTTTACTTCGACGAACCTCGTGGACCGTTTACCTTATTATTGGATGATCATTTGCATTCCTCTCTAGTTCGAAAAAGGATGTGACAAGAATCACTGCTTTTCAGTCCCATCTTCCGTGCTACTACAAAACAAAAGGCACCAAGTTGAGACATTATAATCTAAAGTTGAAGTTAGGATGACTATACGACCCCGTAACATCTGCCCGTGAATTTTATGACCGTTGGATCGCCAAAACCAGATCTTGTCTGTCGAAATCCAAGATTCAACTTTGGTGGTCCCGCAATTATAAATTACAAGAGCATCCTATGGCCCCGATGCAAAATAGGCTCGCCTTTTGCTCCGTTTGTTTCGCAGAAGATGGCCGATTTGAAAAAACATTTCCTAAAATAATCGTTTGTATCGCTTACAGAAATGAATGAACAAAAATGATCTTCATCATCCACGAAATTATTTAGACATAAATTATTATCGGTATTGACAATGTTTTTCATTTTCCTTAGTTATTTCAATCGATACGAATGATCATATCATTCATTTTTCGCAAACAAATTTAGCCTTTAAAATTTATAATCGGATCTTTTGGCTGCTTGAATGACTCCTATTATTTATGAGGATAATACCACAAAAAAACCCTAAACTAGTATATCAGTGACAAATCTATTCAAAACAATTTTTTTAGCCTCCAAAAACCCCACACCTGTGATAACTTTACTCTCCATTAGTTTTTGTTAAAATTTAATCGTCAAATTGCTAAGTCAGATGACACGTGACAATCAACATGTGTACCAGTTTGGAATTTTACCCACCGTTTGTCACTTGTATATCAGTTTGTGATTTTTTGTAGTATTAATCTAATTTAATAAAAACTAACAAAGGGTAAATTTGTCATAAATGTACTTATTTAGATTTTTTATGATTAAAAAATTAATTTAAGGTAAATTTACTACGTGTGTATCAATTTAGGGTTTTCGTGATATTAATTCCCATTTATTTGGGAACCTTTATGCCTTTCAAAGTACATCCTTGTTGGTTAAAAAAATTAAAAGGAACATCCATGGACCACCACAAAAAGGAAGTTGCTTTGTCCTGTGACCAACCCTCCCCTAGAATCATCTCTCTTTCCTTGATTCTCACAATTCTTCGTTAAATAGTCCCTCAACTCACTCCAGGACTCATCGACACTCGACACTCGACACTCGACACTGCAAGAGTGAAAAAAGCAATCAGAAAGATTGCAAGAACTCACGTCCTTCCTTATTATGTCAATCAACAATATCGAGCCTTCAGACATGGATATCACTGTCATATCAGCTGAGGGACTGAAGAAACAACCCTCCTCCTGTTCCATCTTCTCAAAACCTCTGAGACCCTTCATTACTCTCACGGCGATAACTTCTTCAAATCCGCATGTCGCGCGAAGCAATGGCGACGAGGAAGATCGAGTTGGGCTCAACTGGGGTGACAAGTTTCATGTGCTTGTCAGCTCGAGTTTCTTCACTGACCTGAATGCTTCCATTCATCTTCAGCTCTACAGAAAAAGCTTCACTCAGGGTTGGGCCCAGCTGGGCTGGTGCAGGGTTCCGGCGACCGATATCGGGTGGCCACCAGTGGACTCGGTGAAGTACCTGAGCTACCGGCTACTGGATCGAGATGGGACCAGGAGCGATGGCATTATTAATCTTGCGGTGAAAGTGGGAGGGTCTTTGGATACACATGACCAATGGCCGAGCGACAATGGTAGAGCCGTTCTGTCTCAAATTGATGCACATGAGAAATGGTTGAGAGATAACGGTAGAGCCGTGACCTCTCAAATTGGAGGGTCTTCGGATACACGTGAGAAATGGTTGAGTGATAACGGTAGAGCCGAGACGTCTCAAACCGTGATCGGCATACCGGTTAATTATTGCCAGTTTCCTATGAGGTGAAATGATAGCGGCAAGAAGTGTCTGGATGGTGATTGAAAAGAGTGAGAATTTACAACTTTTTAAGATTCTGTATTATAGCAGCTTACACAATCAAAGAGCAGAACTGTTTTCGGGTAAATCCCATACACCTTCATTGTGCCCCAGTGGTTAATTTTTGTACGACCCAAATCATGATTGTCATGCAGCATATCTTATCTCTTATCGGCATATACTCAAACCAACATCTTAATCTGTGATCGAGTATCCTAGCCAATTCAAATTGCAGGCAGCCCCTGTACTGTGAGGGTTCCAAGGTTTCCTTTGAGGGGGAATTCCAGGAATCACTCCAGATGACCAGGGCTGAATCATTCATATTAGTGCAGTGTCGCTTTCGGCTTTTATTTTAATTTCTGGTCTTTAACGTGGAAAAATACTGGTCCGACGAAAGTGCCTTCGCGAGTCATCTAGCCAAATTTCGAAAAGTAACTTTCACACGGCGCCGCAAATAGTTTTGTCAGATATAGGATAGTCCAAAGCGCAAGAAGTCATAGGTGATGCATTGCATTTGGCCTAGTCAGGACCTTGGTCTGGTGTAAGGTTTACGATCGGATAGGTGAGAGTAAAGTCCATCCTGAGTTTTAAAGTCAAGCGGCGTGCAAATTCTGCGGCTTCACACCAAGGAAATGCACCAAAGCAGTAAAAAGCATGGCCACCCACGGACGGCAGAATTAACATAATGATAATAAACACTAAACAAGTGATGCCCCGACGGTGGATAATTGGGAAAATTATCAAAAAAAATCCTAAATTTATTACGCCTGTGTTAATTCAATCCTAAATATTTCAATTGTATAAATTGAATCAAACTTTGTGATATTTTGCTAATATCGCCCATCTAGACAATTTTAGTTGAAAATTAATGACATGGACGACGGTCAAGAAAATTCTTTGAAATTTTCAAGATTTTTTTCTTTTTTATTCCTTTCTCTTCTTTTTATTGTTAAGGGAGGGTCGCCAGGCCCCGCTAGCCACCTGGCAAGGGTGACAACCCTCTTGCTAGCCATCAATGAGGGTCACGACCCTCACTCATAGTTGGGTGAGGGCTCGCTGTTCTCATCAGCCACTGGGCGAGTGTCGTGACCCTCGCCCAGCTATGTGCGAGGGCCACAACTCTCGCCTAGATCTAAGCGAGAGCCGTGATCCCTTGCCAGTCATGGCGAGAGTCATACCGATATGGGGGAGGACTCACGGCCTTCGCCCGCAACTGATAAGGGCCTGCAGGCCTTCGCCCAAGTGATCGACAGCAGTTGTTAGGCCTCAACCAATGACCGGCAATCCCTTGCCAACCCTTAACAATAAAACAAAGAAAAGATAAAAAAATCCACATCAATGCCAGTCTTTGCCACATAAAACAACCAGAATTCACATCATTAATTTCCGACTAAAATTGCCGGATAGACTATATTGACAAATTATTTAAATGTTAAAAACTAAATTGGTCAAATTGAAAAGTTTATAACTGAACTAAATACAATGGATTTATGACTTTTTAGGTAATTTCCTATAAATATGTCCAAATCTAAACGAGCAATGATCAAAGTTTTGTCTCAAGATTTGCCGCAATGATACCGCATTTTGATTTTACAGCTGACCGAATGAGCACGCTCTTTTCGCGAAATCACTCATTGCTAAAATCTTAAACCGCCTCCATGAATTTCAGACGTCTGTGACCTGTCTGGAGTCGATGAAAGAAATACAGAAAATTTTTGGACCGGAAGAAATACGAATATCTCTCGTGTATGCACGTTTGAACCTTCCCCGGCGCATTTGAACCAAAATTCCCCCGACTATAGCGTGCCAGCTGCCAAATAAAGCCTTGACAGAAGAGGCCGTGACTACGAAATTCGTAGAGTTGCCGTTAACATAGTCATCTTAAATCAATCAAGCAAAGTTCTGCTACTAAGTACTTCCTATTGGTTTAACATCAATGTGCCGACACCGCAACAACTCGATCTCACATTGCTGCTGTAGATGTTGCCCTTGTAAGTGTGTACCGATCACGAAAATTCAAAAACAAAACATGGTTGCCTTCTGCAATCTCTGCAATAAAAGAACTTACGCCCAACTCCACCCACCAGGCCGTTGCAACCTCACAACAGAAAAGGATGATGGACAAGGAACCTTGTCCTGGTCTGAAGATCATAGAGTTACACATTCCACGGTTCCAATGTGTATAGACCAGAATAATTGGGTAACTCTATTAAATGCATAAGAGCAGGTCAGAGGAATTGCAAACAAAATCAAACTATACATTCTATTCAAACTACACTACTGTCATCGATGAACTGAAAAGTCTATCTTCGTGCACGAATATTGCACTGTGAACAATGTCATGCAACATTATGCAAAGAATAGCTCTACTACAGGGAATTCGCTCATGAACATGAGACAAACGAGAGTATAACTCACCGGAAACTTCAACCAAGCAATGGATCATGTGCATCATAATGAGACGCAAAGAGGTTCTGCCGAAATCCACACCAACGAACCAGCCAAAGACAATAGCTAACAGCAACATCCCCATGCAGCATGTTTTAAGTTTGGATGTTGCTTACTTGATTTTCTTCATTAAATTAATGTAAGCTTCTTTGGCCATTCTTAGTCCAATGGAAGGCAATGCTACACCTCCCACTATCGCTTACCAGGAAATCCATGGAAGAAATTGACTAAGCGCCTCATAAATCCATCTCAAAAAGGTCTTTCAGAATCCACACCAATGTGCCAGCCAAACTGAGATGTCAACTAAGAGCAAATGTCACCACGCAGAATGTCTAAATTCTGATGTCGCTTCTTGAATTTTCTTCTTGAATGAAGTAAAACTTTTTTGGCCCTTCTCGGTCCAATGGAAAGAGCTGCTTCGCTCAAGGATATCTGACATAAATGTCGATCCCACAGCAGAATCCTTTGATGGAGTGTCATCATATTCTGTAAGTACATAAAACCCAAAGCCAATTCACCGGTTAGAGTTGCTGGCAAGTGACAACAGCACTTAAGAGTGAGGCAAAGGTCTAGAAATTTTGAGGATTTTCTCAATATATGCTATATAAAACGAGCAAAGATCCCATTACTCGATGTCGAGAACTAATCCGAGCAAAGAATTCAAATGGCAATGGCACCTAAATTACACCATAATAAAGGGTTTCCAGCATAGGAAAAAAAGTTTCTGGATCAATCTCAAGAGAACCAGCCAAGAACAAAACTCAGATTGACACCCATGAACGCATCCCTCTCTAATGATTTTCATTAATATGAAACAAATACTGCTGTTCTGCTGTCATCACTTTCTTCTCGAATTTTGCATGTTCATGAGAATTAATATTTGGTACCAATTCTTTGTTTTTATCAAAATATGATCCTTGTAGTAGAATGTATCATTTAATTTTAAACAACTCAGAGAATCAGCACTCCTGACAAAAATACTCACTGAAACATGAGATACAGCGGGAGAAAAGGTAACAAGAAATCTAAATGAGAGAATCACACCTGAAGACATTGGGAGCTGGTACTGCCGTTTCAAGAACTTGGAGGCCTCTCTGTCCTTTTTATGACACAAGACTCGTATCAAAATGTATGCATCATCAGGGATGCTGCCATGTCTACGTGCATGTAATCCTGATGAGATCCGTTGACTTGCATTTAGCAGCATTTGGATAACTGTGTCAGTCTGTCGAGACAAAATTGGTCAAGCAGCTACTTATATAAATTCATATGACTGCACAATTTTTAGTTATCTACCACCATGCGAACCTTAAGCGAGAATAATTGTAGTATCTGTGCAGCAAATTTAGCTTCTTTCTCCACCAGAGAACGGGGAAGCCCCTCTCCATCAGCAATAAAAAATTCCTATAAATCAAAATATAGCACAACTAAAAAGCATGTAACAACTGCATAGTATGAGAGAAAGCAATGGCACATTCTTGGTCAGTCTTTAGCATAAGCAAACATCAGAAGGAAGATTTGGTACTTCAATCCTCTGTTGCAACTTGAAAGCCACTCTCATGTTCATCACAGATCAATGAATTACATAAGAGATCCAGAACCCTGGGAGGCAATTCTAATTGGTCAATAAAAAAAACAGTCCTACAGCACATTTCATAGGATGCGCTACATATCGAAATCACAGCCAATATGTACCTATTTCAAAATGGATTTAGAAAGCATTAATAAGCCAACAAATCCTGCATGCATGATCTCTCAGGCATCACTGAACTTACCACCACTCACTGATTTTGATGCTACAGCATCAAATCAATGGCACCAGACCAGCTAGTCGGCTTCTTCAACACTGAATCATTATATCCGGTTCTTTTGGCCCCCAAGAAAAAGGCCAGTTAATTCCCTCAAAATAAAGAGCAAGAAACAAGAATCAACCGAATTTGACCTGGCTGAACTGATCTAACCAGGTCAAGATCCAGGCCAACCATGTAAGTGAGTTAAAATAAGGATAAATGAAAGAGGATCTTATCCTAGAAAAAGTAGACAACCCCTTTACAATTGCTTTAACAGCATTGAATAGAAGGCCTAAAGTGAGGTTAGAGCAGCGTGAACTCAGGACTCCACAGATGTCCTGGGTGCTTTACACTCCGGCACAACCGAGCCACAATATGCTTTATGTCTTCCGTCTAGTTTCCCCTATAAGGTGAACTGACAGCTGGTTGCGCCAATGCAGCTGACAAGCAGTCACTTGACCAGTTCATGCTCCGGTTTAGTGTGAAAAAACCATCGACTTAAATGCACCAAAACATTGGCAAATAAGGCACCAAAACAAAAGTGTCATCAGGTCACAACCAACACATCCAGAGCAACTCCAACTCTCAAGTTATGCTTAGAAAGAAGCAATACCACAATATACAAATATAAAGACCTTGAATCAATCCCTATCAAACCAGTACCAAAACTTGAAAATGAATGTTAATATGACCTAGATGAGGCTTATATATAGGGTATCAGAAACAACTCTATTTTATCTCAACACCTTTCAAGTCTTCGAGTTTCAAGGTGAGTTCGCATTCATGATTATTCTCAAAACAGAGACATGTTACTTTATCTCGAGGACAAGCATGCAAAACAATACCGATCTCTTACTAAGCTTCAATCTCTTAACTGAATCAAGAAATTGCTGTGTGACCAAGCTCGATTGAACTCCTAAAAGGAAAAGTTTTATCCCTCAATTCTGAAGAATAAACAGGACATTAATTGAAAAGGAAAAAGACATGCTAGTGGACAAAAAATTTTGTCCTTGAGAAGACAGCATCCTACGTAAGAGAGTCAAAACTCAGCATCATCACCTTTTATACAAGAGTTTAGTGCACTACCGTATCTTTCTACTTAGACACAAAAAGAAGCTAAGGAATTCAGAGAGGAAACAAACAATAAAAAGGAAAGGGATATATTCACAAACCTTCAACATAGTAAAATCATCCTCCAACAAAGAAAAATCTGTCTCAGAAAATGCACGAGATGGGCCGCCATCAAGCAACACCCAGACAAAGGCATCCTGGAAGATTAAGACGAAGAATTCAGGTTGCACCATCACAAAAAATATGCCTCGGCATCATTAGAATCTAAGAACAGTAACATACCATGGATGCTCGATAGACACTTAAAACCACAAGGTCTCTAAGAGATTCATCAAGTAAGCCACATATATGTTTAAGGACCTGCATTGATACCAATGTTTGAAACTCAGAACACTGATTCTATATATGAGCATACTAAAAGACATGTAAACGGCCATGCACTTCCAAATCAGTGTGTGCAGAGAGAGAGAGAGAGAGAGAGAGAGAGAGAGAGAGAGAATCTTACGGTATCAAAATGAGAGAGAAACTTGTCCAGTCGAGCGCTGTCAACATTACCATAGTATAAAAATGAAAGCACTTTGTCTCTTAAATCCCAAAACACCATTCTCAATCCTAGAAAAAAATCCAAGAGACAAATTCAGCAAGTAAGGTATTATTTTGTATCCGAATGCCAAAAGATATTTAACAGCATATATGAGAGCTTTAGAGACACATTGCACATGATGCTTGAGAGAAAACTTTCTCATTTTATGTGTAGAGTCAAATTCTGGAGATGAAGAGCGCATATAATCCAATTATAAATGAAAGCTGTATCAAGAATAGCATGTGCATTGCTTGCTGACAAAAACACTGTTGTACGACTAGCAAATATGCTCAAAACTTTGTGGGTTGTATTGCTTACAATCCCCACCCCCCCAAACCCCTTTCTTTTTTTCTTCTCTCTCAAAAAAAAGAAACCAAAAAGGAAAGGAACAGCATCTCTAGACAACTGTGTGAGTACCAACTCCTTTTTCAGTCAACTCTGCATAGTTCTCCATATTCCAATAACATGCACACTTCCTCGTGTGACTACAATTATCTTTAGAGAAACACGCTCGTGTGAATTGCCAATTGGCATTTATCTAGAAGATCAATATACTATTGTCTGTTCATATATGTTTTTTAACATACTATTAGATGATCCCTTTTGTTGAGGTAAGTAAAAGTATAGGAGATTTAATGGCTAACCACATATAAAGCAACGCTTACAACAAAAAACATCAAAATATTTTCCATCCCTTCATTTACTGAGTATCAATTGGCTACGTTATATGTGTATTATGTGTATTAGAAGCACCGGCTGTGCTGGTTTCTTTCAAAAAGTGATCTGTGCATGAAGAACTACAGGCACAGTACTCAAATGTCAACTCACCAATTAAGTCGCAAATCGTGCCTATTGCATTTGTTGAAGTATCCCTGATGCTGTTGAATGCGGTACTAAAGAGTTCATCAACCGCTTCATCATATGTTAAGGAGTCAGTAACTGTATTTTGCAAAGGTTCCTCCACCGCTGCATAAGCATTCAGCAAAGAATTAGTCCACGTAACCACCCAAGCAACTAAATTTCAGGACTATCTTAAAACAAGCAACAATCAGCATGGTCACATAACTAAAAAAAAAAAGATCAGCAATCAAAAGCACACTAACATTGGAAAAATGCCTGACTTGATCTCGAAAAAATAAACCCAATACATAGCCACTTCTTTATTCCCGTAATTTATCATGGATGAGCCTTCATAAAAAAATGGAAACTCCTCCTGTGTGTTCACAGGTTCAATCCTAGAAAAAGTGTATTTTTTACCCTCCCAAGACCCTAGCAATGCAGGAGGATCATGCACCATGACAACTTTATGGTAGAAACTCATATTTCAGGTAAAGAGAAATGGTTCAATTGGTAATTACTAGAATTAAATTTTGTGAAAGCACTAGCAACTAGACCTATCAAATAGGTGGGTCAAGTCGAAAATGGTCCGACCCAAATAGACCCATCTAACCTGTTTTGACCTATTTCCATGTAACACAAATTTAATGACCCATCAACCCATACCAACCCATACCCGTCCCAACCCATATTGCTAAAACACTTCCATATTTAACTCAATTTAGAAAAACACATACTCAAACTGAGGTGAGAGTGCGAAGCGAGTAAGCGCAAGATTGAGTGAGGGTGAGAGAGATGAGTTAAGTTTAAATAAGTTGTAAACCCATTTATGATCCATTTATGACCCATTTAACACCCATATTATATTTATACCAATCTATGACCCATTTGGTGAATATAACTAACTATTTATGACCCATTTACTGATATATGGTTTAAGAAATGGATTTATGACCCATTTTGACAAGTCTAGTAGCAACACATCTAAGAACTCAAGTTTGTTGATCAAGGAACTATTCCTTTCACCCTCCCCTTAGATTACATCTAAGCAACACAACTACCCAACCACAGAAAATCCATCACAAGTTTTGGAGAAAAATGTCCTCCTTGCAACACTTGAGGAGGGCTCCACATACGTAAAACAAGACCTGCCATTCCAACACCAAACCTATTTTGAAATTTGACAAAAAAGTACCGAAATATCCACAAGATAGGCATTGTAGAAGAAGCGTGATCATATGTTTGCAAGATCATTCGTACTTCCATAGACAGATGCATGACAGTAATCGGACGTACTGGAATATTTCTACAGCAATCTATTATATTGGCATACAAGATCTTTAGAAGAACTGAACCCATGTCAAAACAATCCTTTGTTAGGACAATGAAAGACCATTTAGCAGGCACACTTCCAAGAAACATTCTGCTAAAACTTTGCCATGTACGCTCTCCGAGATATCAGTTATGAGGAATGACAAGAATGCCCTTAATCATACTAGATCACCAACCAAATAAACTGATTGAAACAACAGGAGAATTCTTGCATTAAATCTCAGTATGCATGAAAGGCTTTAGAATTCCTTTACCATGCCCGAGAGCCCACAAAGCCATGGGAACTCAGAAAAACAGCAAGTCACAAAAATATTTATGCACATGATTAATTACGATAAAAAGAAAAAAAGGTGTCAATATGCTCAAACACGCAACAGATAAACCAATTTAAGAAGTTTTTGCTCCCAGTCAGGAAGTCACCTGATCTTTGATATTTAGATGATCTGACAAGAGCCCAAGACTTTCTAAGGGAATCTTCTAGTATGCCACCCTTTTTCTTGATATACTGCACAGTGAACAAAAAAATGTCAAAAGAGTGTAGGACAATCCTTCATGATTGATCATATGAATTTGAAAATTGAAATTTTTGGGGTTTAGATCCACTCAGATTGCTGCTTCTTGTTGCATCTAATTCCACTCCTTTTATTGTTTTGTAGAAAAAGAATTTTAGTATCATATCAACATGTATATGGCATCAACTGAAATCAATCAAAAAACAAAGAAAACCTCTCTCCTATAAACACAAGAAGCAATCTTTTCTACCATCTTCATATACCTAATGAGTCAATGGAAAATACACAGACCTGAAGAGTATTTAATCTTATACAGAGCTTTGATATGGTCGATGCAGTCAACTTATCATTCATGCCATTGTCGGTCAGAGTGTTTTCCACCATCTTCCTCCTGATTATAGGAATAACGGTCTCTGTATAGCGAGTCAGAGGAGGAGCTGAGGGTAATAGATCCTTCTTCTCGACTGTCAAAACAGTAAGCATCATCATCAGAGTTTTTAAGGAAAGATGCACTCCTGGAGTGTAAACTGGTGTGTAAGTTGAATATAACCGGAAAATAACTGGAAAATCAGCACAATTAACTCAGGCCTCAGCCCTCAATCCATTGCACATGTAAAGAATATAAAAGATTAGTCAAATGAGAAGCGCATAGTCCATCAATCCCCCTAAATCCCAGTCCATGCTGCCAGACAGAAAGAAATTCGTAATCTCCTAAAATTCAAGTAAACCTATTAGCACAACTTTTCACTCAAATTTGCCGCACATACCTAAACCGTTAGATACCTTCAACAAATAGGCATCCAAGCTGTGAAATATCACAGAAAGTAGAGCTTGAAGATGCGTTATGTTCATTGGGAGATTCCACCCAAAAAATTGATCTACTGTCTGCAAGTCAAAAGGCATGAAAAGAATTAAACCATGCAAAAATCTGTGCAAATTCTAACTATCTACATGCTTCACAAGGCTAGCATTATACTTTGACTTTTTTTTAAGCAGTAAAACTCCAATTAATGGTAGGATGAAACACGTTTAACTAATATTACCAAACAAATACGTCTTCTTCAACTATTCTGAATCTTCTCAATTTCCACATTTAAATGCTAATTCATTTTTGCAGTGGAATGTTATACCAGCTTCAGACAAAACCAAACAATTGCCCTACATCCCTCTTATGGTGACTGCCATGTATATCAGTTTTGAACTTACTATATAAAAGAATATATTCAGCAGATCCACCATCATGAATTCATCCATATAAAGTAACCAGTACTTGAGTCATTAAGAACTTCATACCTCTTCGATTATCCTGAAAACTTCAACTACGGATGGTGCCTGCTTTTGTTGGAATGATATTGCCTCCCACTTCTGCACAAAGTCAAAACAAGAATAAATGCATTCGGCAATTCCAGCCACTAAAATTAATTATATAACATTATCTAATAAATAACTATTCAAGCAGGAGGGTACGCCTCATTTAGCCAATGAAATCTTGAGTGTCTTATTTATGCCTTGTTCAATAGTCCCACCTTGCACAGAGAAAAGTAACCCAAGAAAAAGGCCCAGACCAGGCATAGATCTTAATCGGATGTTTTCCAACTCACTACACTTGGAACGTATTGAAAGTTCAGGACAATTAGATTGCAAACTTTTTTCCGCTATCAAGTATCACCTAGCATCAAAATGAATACCTGTACCTTTTGTCCTGTTCACTGCATTTTGCTAGCACAACATTTTGCAAATCTTTTAAAAGGGAAATATCAAAGAGTACCCCTAACACACTTGTTAAGTCTCAGTAATATCTTTCAAACCATAATTTCTTATTTGAATGTAGTAGATTTCTCTATATGTGTAGTTTTTCATTTTTTTATAGTCTCTCCAAAAGTGTTTCTACTAATTTAATCGCTTCTGGTGTTAACAAAACCCCTTTTATAAATCATAAGAAATGTCAATCCAGTATCCACACCATGGATCCATGCTCTCCAAGTCTACCCTATAAATAATTATAACTGATGATTTCCTAAGGTTATGCTAAGCCATACGGTCCGAAAAAATTGTGATGGTTCTGAATTATCCACTCCACCTCAAGATCTACTGCTCGTTCAGTCCATTGCAAGACACGAGAATGTTGAGCAATAATCCAATCAAGAATAACTGGCCCAGCAACTTCTTCGATCTGCATAATAAATGTTCATTATGACTTTGAAGCACAAAATTGTAGATGCACAAATGTAAAGTAGCCATGATTACTTGTCTAAGCTTAGATACTTAATGTCACAATTTCCATCATATGCACCAAGGAGAGAGAAATAAAGTTATCTGAAGACTCATTTTATAAAACCAAGCAGCTTAATTGGCCAGAATAAGCTATCATAATGCAGATTAATGAAATTTGCATCGAAAGAATATATTAGTCATTCCGTACAGAGGATATTGAATAGAAGAACTAATGTGGTAATAAAAAGCTGTATCACTGTCAATAACTTTGAAGTAATTGAATCTCTAATTTATGCCGAATGAACTTCAACTCGCCAAGTGTAGATCCAAAGAAGATGCACATCAGCCACGCTTAAAAGAATCACAATCTCCCCCCTCTCTCTCCTTAATAAACAAGATGGAGGGTTAAAATAGGAATCATACACGAACATCAAGGCATCTTGTTCCTAGCATCACAATGAGCCATACTATGGGACAATTACCATTTGGAATACGTATGCAGTATGACTTTACACGGGAGTTCACATCAGACAAATTTTACAAACTGAATGAATCTGATGATCTCCATAACCTAACAGCAGAGAGTTCGATTCTCAAATATTAACTGACTGCTAAAATTCAAAACCAGATATTATTACATCTAGAAGTGCAAATACACAAGTATAATGACAGAAGACAAGTTACCATCTGATAGACAAAAAAAATTAGACAGCACCAAGTAAAAAACATTTCCTATAATCTGTAACCAGTCAATTTCTGTCAGCAAAAGAAGTTTCACATGTGGCACAATCTAAAGAGAGGAAAAACCCATGTAAACAGATGATACTTGATTTCAGAAGATCATACTTGATATCTATCCAGATCTCGGTCGGACAGATGATTCAACTTGTTTTCCTCACAAGTAGATGCATATAACTCACTAAGATCATAATCCAATGTATGGGCAGCAGAAAGTACGGATCTAACATCCCCGGTTAGATATGACACCTCCACAAGGTACGGTTGCTGTATATTTGGGAAGAAAGGTAGAACAGAGTGAAAACTTAATATATATGTACAGTGCAAATACGAAGAAAGACGAAACATTGCACAAATTTAATGTGATACAAACCAGTCTTTCTCCATAATATTTCTTCAGCTTTGTCGCTGAAACTGCCCCAGCTTCTGGATACCAATTACGCATCACTGGATAAAAAATGCCAAACTCTCTCTTGGCTAGCAAATTTAATTCATTTGCTAGTAGAGCCAGACTATGTGTTTTTGCCAGTTTGGATTCCAAATCAATTGTACTTGCTACCTAAAAAATCCAATATCAAACCAATCATTAGAAACAAAGATATGCAAGAGAAACTTCGGATACCATACAATTGTCTCACCCGATTATATGCAGTTTCAATGGACCTTTCCACATAAGTGCTGAGTTTTCTGGTAACATTCCCATTGGAAGCATTTAACTTCAGGAGCTACATACATGCAATACCCTCATGTCACAACTAAGCTTTTTGGAAAATATATGAGTATGTCAGAAGGCCTGCCAAAGACCGTAATATTAAAAGAAAGGCACTCGAGGTAGAACATGAGTTCATCAGGCAATTTTAGGATGGTTCTTTAGTTGCCACAGGATATCTTTGCTATTGCATTTTTTACTGAAAATTGTTAAAAAACCTTTTTCCACTTCCAATTTTTTCAATATTCTGGAAAAATTATTGGTCAATTATTTTTATTAGTACAGTGTGCTTTCTCTTGTAGCATAATTTTTATTTAAAATAAATAAAATTAAAATATTTTGTCAAAAAAACTTTCAATTTCCTTTTTATTTCATTTTAAATATGAAAATTAAATTTTATTATTATATAGGTTTCCAAAAGATCATTTTCAGTTTCTAGAAAATTTGAAAATGGAGGAGGGTTGCAACCACAAACTTAGATGAGTTTTCTATCTTTCACTCTTAAGTTTCATCACTTTTCTCAACCACATTTTCTGGGTATAATAGCCTTTTTGTGGGGCCTTTTGCCTCTTATACTCAAATGATTACCAGCAACGCCTAAACGAGAAGACTTTGGATCATGTTTGCAAGAGATATAAAACAGCTGGGACCAGAATCTACAATGACAATTAAAGGAAATGTTTTTATATTATGAGGAGAACATCTCAAATGACAATTTAGTAATAATGCACGTATAATATTAGACCATGAATGAATCATAATGTCAAATTACCAAACACGCTAGACAGTTAATCTCAAATGACAATTAATGGTGATGCTTTATATTATTTGGAGAACATCTCAAATGACAATTTAGTAATAATGCATTTATAATATTAGATCATGAACAAATCATAATGTCAAATTACCAAGCATGCTAAACATTTAGCTTGTGCGGAACAACTTGCCTTAATTTCCCCAGAGTTGATGATAGGAACTCCAGTCAGTGACACCAACATCATCACCCTTCCGAAGATACCAGGTTCCTGAAAATGAGCTTCATAATAAGATGATTACTCAAAGGAATGCAGGTCATAGTAAAAAGCAAGCTGCAAGCATTGACATGCAACTGGTAGCATATGACATCTATGAGCTCAAGCACCAACCTAGTACATGCCCGGGAAGAAGATATTATGTTTGATGAGGAAAGCACAAGTAAAAGCACAAACGATCAACTAAATTTAACAAAAACTTAAAGATAAACAGAACTTGACCTTACTAAAATGCAGATGATAGTCCTCCAGGCGACTATCGCACCAAATGCTTATCGAACAAAGAACAGCCTCGTCCAGACTTAACTTTGTTTTGACACCATTGTATCGTTGAGAACACGCAAGTCTGTTGACATATTGCTCTTCCTTCCTATCATGGCATTCAGCAGAGACAAATCTCTGCAACTTGAGGATACAATGCTCTAAGAGCGAAGGCTCCTGTGTCCCCACAAACTTCAATGGAAAAAT
Source organism: Syzygium aromaticum (assembly GCA_024500025.1). NCBI lineage: Eukaryota > Viridiplantae > Streptophyta > Magnoliopsida > Myrtales > Myrtaceae > Syzygium > Syzygium aromaticum. The sequence goes on along the minus strand of CM044889.1, from coordinate 4,275,866 downwards.
TCCAATGGTTAGGAAGTTTGACATCTCAAAGCACGATACTATCATTAATTAAAATAATGAGTATCACCAACTAAAAATGGTCGAACCAAGAAAAGTGATCATTTAAATACATGTAAATAGATCTTGAAAGAACATGCCTGGAAACCAGAGTATTCTTTAAACCAGAACATTATGGGTAAATAGGTGCTTGCTTCGCTACAATCTAAAGAATCAAACAATTTCTCAAGATTTAATAACTAAATTCCTATTTATATTCTTTAAACACTCGTTTGATGATATATCCTCCAAGTTTACCCTGCAAAACCAAACGGGCATAAAACTTATTCACAACATGAAGAAGTTGCCAAATTCCTTCTAAACTCGTAGGAAAGCCCACAAAAATATTTACCAAGTCCTGCACAGACATGTACATGTCAAAACAGAATGGACAGAGAAAAGAATATTAATTGTGTTACCTAGTTGTGAGTCTCTTCCTGCAAATTGTCGATTTTATTTTACTTAAACAAGGACAACCCAAGCAAACTATAAGCTAGACCCATAGACAATTATGAAAACAAATAATATCTACATGGGAAACATAATTTTGCTTACAATACAACTTTAAGGTCATCTACAATTACAAAGTATTCTTGGCAAACAATAAATTACACAGCTCTATAGTCTGTACATTACAAGATGTTTCAGTGTGGATCCAGCTTTTTTTTAAGAACCATGCAGTGAAATATTATCACCAGGATTGATGTATAAAGAGTGATTTAGCACAGAGAGAGAGAGAGAGAGAGAGCTATTCCAAATTCCAAGCCACTTAACCATAAATTTATTTATTACTTTTCCAACAAAAGGACACCACAAGTAAGGATCATATAGTCAATAACCTGTGCCCCTCCAGCATAAATTCTCCCAAATTTGCATTGCCACACACAAAACTCAAGACATAGGTAGAATGAGACAACAATTGCCATACAATCTAGCTATTATCCATCTTTGCAAAAAAACAATATAAAAAGAGCCTTATTTGCTCATTCTTCATTCTATACATCTGTCGTATTACACACTGTATAAAAAATGCAAATCAAATGCAGAGGAATGCTACATAGCTTCACATTGATAAATGCCTCGCAATTGTTAAGATCCAGTTGAGGTACAACAAAATACCTGCCTAAAAAGGACCCATGCATGCATTGCATCATGGATTTTCTGAGTGATGCCTAAGGTAGGCCATGTCATCTTGATTAAATTTAGAATTTCCTCAGCTTCCTGAACAAGTGCATGAAGAAAATTATGCATGTGCAAAACTACAAAACCAAAGCAACACTACAGGTAATGCTACTTGCCAATGGACACACCTCAATGAGCTGGCTTTCATCAAGAATATCGAACATGCCAAAAAGTAGTTTCTCATAAATTCGAATGTTCAGTTGATAACCCACTGTCCAGTAGTAAGTTCCAGTTTCAAGACCAACCTCTCCTGGCAGAGATGACAACCCTAAAACCACCTGCCTAATAGCATACAGAACGTCGGCACGATCGCTTGGAGACATTTTGACATCCCATTCCTGGAATACAGAGAAGGTGATTCATTCTAATATATGAGAAATGAAAATGTTGAAAAAGAATAGAACTATTTCGGTTGATGTGATTGAAGTGGACATGAATATGTGCAGATTAACAAATGCCACACCTTTGGATCTCTTATCTTCGGAAGAGAGCTTCTCACCATACAATGTTCATTTGTCCCAAGATTAGTAAAGGAACTTATAAATTCTTCCAAAAGACTCACCTACAAATAAAGACCAGACAAATTATAGATTTACCACTAGCTGATGATCACCTCATCTCTATCATCCACAAGAGCAGAGTCAAAGGCATAAGAACACGAAAATCATACATCCAGTTCTTTTCATCAAAGTCATTCACTTTGATGCTATCTTTAATGGCCTTGATATCAGATTGCATAAATATAAACTGAAGCTAGACTGCCCTCATCGATTGATGAAGAATCTTTTACAATGGTCAGAGTTTGCATCCTACGGAATGCTTCTAATTTTAGTAAATTTAACACAAAACAAGAGTATAATGGTCTCTGCCTCCACCCAATCCCCACCCCAAAAGAAAATTAAGAAAACGTTACTTGCTTCCCTGCCACTAGGTGAAAAATCATGTTCATCTAACAAAAGTCTAGATGATGCCAGCATTTATATGGAAATTAAAGATTTACGGTGCTCAATATATATAGCCACATTCAAAATGATAAAAGCAAAAGCTAAAAGCCATAGCCCCCAGAACACCTCCAAAGTCTCTTTTTGGTTGGATTTAAGTTTTTCAATCCTGCATCTGTATGTATGTGAATGTCTGCATCTATTTGCTGAGTGGATCCTATCTGCACAACTCATGGATCCTAAACATATTCCCAACATTTACTGCACCTTCAGGATCAGACCAGTATAAGACCACTTAGTTAATGACAGCTTGCTTAGTGCAGTCATTTATGTGTCTCTCTGTCAACAAAACAATCAGCAGAGACATAATTCTATTCATTGCAGGAGCCTTCTATACGAAAAACACAGCCATCTCTTGGTAATAGATGTGAGTCACTAAAAGTAAATCTAACCCCTTTACATAAACTGAAGCATTCATACTCTCTCTATCCAATAAGAAGTGCTTTCTTTCATATTGATGCCTTAATATCCATAAAATTTGGAATTGTGCAGAACAAACATCAAGCTCAATCCTTACCAAAAAAAAAAAAAAACATCAAGCTCAATCTGTCCCATACCACAGAGAACTACAAAGAAAGGCATTTAGAATCACTACCTGTCTCCTTCTCCATTGCAAATAGTGTTTCTCGTTGAGAAAATCAGACTCATGAATCCCATCTAAAAGACCCAAGGAAATTTGAGGAACATTAATCTGTCTGCATGTTTTACTTGCCACCAACTCTATCAATTTCTTTCTGATGCATGCATCTTTAGCTTCCGAAATCTGATCAAGGAAAATTTTTCCATGCAAGATAACAAAAAACTAAGTGAGAAATGACTGGAGTAAGTACATCATGCCACCATTTATATATCACATAACATTGGAAACTCTGTATGAAGACCAAAAACATGAAGACCTACATGTTACTATCTATTTTCACCAAAGAACATTCTCCAGCTGCTGATTTACAAAGAATATGGGATGGAATATTAAACCACAGGATTGAACTAGACAAATTTCTGCCTAAGTGTGCATCAAACGGAAATAATTTGATCAACCAAACTTCAAATAAATGGCCAGCACCAGGTGAATGACATTAATGCATTGAAAGCATGCGTATAGTTTGCATACTTTTGAAATCATACTTAAAGTGATCCACTCAAGCTTTCATCATCACCATCCAAACATGGAACTTATATCTTCAGAGACAATAATATTAGGAAATGCTTGCCTGCATCTGAGAGCGTATAATATCAATTAGCTCAAAGTGTCTTTCAAGAGGCTGAGACTGTAAATGAATCTTATTCTTTTTGCCCTTTATTCCCGAGAAAAATTTGGAATTCTTTTCCTTCTTTCTATCATAAACCGCCTGTAGCTCAATCCTGATGAAAGAAACGATAGTATCAATCTGAGCAAAGAATTTCCAATTTAAAACAGGAAATAAAAAACATAAGTAGATCATATCATGAAATTAACAAACAAAAATGAAGAGAGTGGAAAGAAATAATAAAACTGGAAGCAAGTGTATTAGAAGGAGAGAGAAAGAAAAAGAAAGAAGCAAAGAAATTTACCCAGAGAAAATCATAGATGCAAGCAGTACTTCATAGGCTGATTCTTGCAAGTCATCATCAGACAGTCCTTTAAAATTCTGAAGCCATGTATCAGTTTACTAAAAAACTTGCCAATGTTTAGAGGAAGAAAATTGTCGAGTCTTCTAGACATCATCATTCATAAGCTTTTATCCTAAATATTTCAGTTCAAGAAGAAACGGAAGTAAGCAATCACATACCTGCAATCAGGACAGGTAATCCCAATGGAGGAACTTCTGAATCAACAGGCTTCATAGGTGTACGATGTGTCTCCTTATATTGAAGAACATCGTCTTCCGTATCCCCAACAATTGGAGTATCTAATTTACCCACTGACATTGAAGCATGGTCAGAGCTGTGGGCCACAACAGCTTGAGGAGGCGTGCGCTGGGGTGGAGATCCAGCAAGTTCGGGGTCGGAGACAAGAAAATAAGAATTCTGGGATGGCGACTGAATCTGCTTGCACAGATATTTGCGTAAACTTTCAGGAGAAAGTATAAGAAAGAGATGAGCAAGAGATTTAACTAAATGCTCAATGCCTTACTAGGAATGTGTAAATTACAAAATTTTATTTCAGAAAATAATCAGTGCCTTACAATACACCAATACCCTTTTTGAGTTTCACTATATCATGTAACTTCATCAAAACCCACTACCATTTCCTGCTTGAAAATCAGTTAGGTTTTAGCTTTCAGCGGCTGGCATTCTAGAAGCATTCACATACCCAGCAGGCAATATTAAATAGACCTTCAAGCAACTTTTGAACTTACACAGAAACCTTATCTTTCAATACTAATTGGAAGGTAATATACACATCGTTTGTTTACTCTTCTAAGTTCCCTAGACATTCAAACAAAACCATGAGGTAGCCTCAACAAAGATAATGCACAAGAATATAAACAGCAACAAAGAAGATGTAGCAAACAGTGAGCCAAAAGACTTAATCCAACTGATAATCTAGGAAACTTTCAAACGGAAAACATAACACAGAATCACCGATTGTCGTGCATGAACTGAACCGAAGAAGAAGAACCAAATGTAATGCACAAGTAATCTCACCATGATCGGATACGTGGATTCTTCCAAGTACGTCTCAGTTGCTGCGGCCATATCAATCGATCCACCTAATGACAAACAAACATATCACCAGCTCAAAGCCACGAGACCGAGGCCGAAGCGCCACGCGAGTCGAAGAAACACGAAAGCAACAACATAACTCACAAACCCCGAGCTCAATTCACTTCCAGTTTTCACCGTCGAAATCCAGAAAACAACTCAAACAACACAAAAACTAGCACCCGGACCAAAGCAACACCGTGCGGACACCGACACCGAGCTCGTTCTCGGGACCTCCTTCGCCGAAACTCAAAGAGAACTCTGGACAGCTACTCACCGGATTGAAGGCGGTGGATGACGTAATCGGCGCTGAGGGTGTCGAAATCGGCGCCGGAGAGAGAGGAGCAGTCGAGTCCGGCCGAAGCGAGCAGGAACTCCAGGAGCTTGCGGCGATCGCGGCGGTAACGATGCAGCAGGGGCGGCGGCGGCGGCGGCGGCTCCATGGGGGCGGGCGGCGGCGGCGGCGGCCGTTCCGATGGAACTTTTCAAAGAGGAAAATTCGATGGGAGAGAGAGAGGATCAACAGTTCGGTCGCGTCGAGTGGGGAGCAATCATTCCGAGGGTGCCGCAGAAAGCGCAGGCGAGCGCGTCTTTTGATTCCGCCAATCAGCGAGCTGGAAAAAAAGGACAAGCCCCGCGGTGCAATTGCGTGCGGGGAGAACGAATTTGCTGACCCCTTGCTGGAAAATTAACGGACTAATTATTCCGTTTTCCTGTTTTTCTATTTTTTTTTTATTTTCGATGTAACGAAAATCCATTTAATAAAATAATTTTAATTTTTTTATTTTTAAGATAAATTTTGATCCCGAAATAGATTTGAAACAGAAATGAAAAGAAAAACATTTTTTATTTTTGGAACAAAAATGGAAACAGCAATTCTTTTTTATTGTTCACCCTTGCCGCCATTCACCTACCGCCGGCTGGTCATTCGCTCGCCATCCACCGCTACCGCTCGCACCCGCCTTCCGCCGCTCATCGACCGGCGGAAATAGAAATTTTATGTTTTATCAAATGAATTTTTATTCCAAGAAAAAAGAAATTTTCTGTCGTTATCAAATATTATTTTTTGCTCGGAAACTCGTCCGAAGAAGAGAAATATTGTCATTCGTGTCCTCATCATCATTTGACTTGATTACATATGGATGTCCATGATTTTTGGTAAGAAAGTTAAGATAAAAGTAAGAGATTTATGAGATGATGTCCGAATTTATTCATTAATAAATTCTAATTTGCTCTTTGCTCGTTGTCATTTAGAAAATTGAAAAGGAGGGTGTTCATAATATAAGGTAGAAGCTAACCAGATCTTGCAATTAAATCGACCTGAAATCACAAGAAAGATAAATGAGGAAAACTAAAGAATACCAAAGATTTTATGTGGGTCATTTCGAGTGTCGGCATCTACTTAACTCGATTACTCACAAAGTGTTTCTCACACCTAAATTAAACTCAAAGCAAACCCATTGCTCTGAAAACTCACAGAAAGAAAATCTTATATTCCTATTGTTTACCCTACTGTATTTGATATCATAGTAGAATATATATAACTATATATCTGTCTTGTTTCCTACTATATCTGATACCTGAGTATAATATTAATACATATATGTGTGTATACATACTTCTTTTAGAATTTGAAACAGAAATGAAAAGAAAAACCTTTTTATTTTCAGAACAAAAATAGAAACAACAACTCTCTTTTATTGTTCACCCTTGTCGCCGCCCACCTACCGCCGGTTGGTCGTTTGCCCGCCATCCACCGCTACCGTTCGCACCTACCTTCCGCCGCTCATCGACTGGCGGAAACAGAAATTTTATGTTTTATCAAATGAATTTTTATTCCAAGAAAAAAGAAATTTTTTGTCGTTATTAAATGTTATTTTTTGCTCGGAAACTCGTCCGAATAAGAGAAATATTATCATTCGTGCCCTAATCATCGTTTGACTTGATTACATATGGATGTCCATGATTTTTGGTAAGAAAGTTAGGATAAAAGTAAGAGATTTATGAGATGATGTACGAATTTATTCATTAATAAATTCTAATTTGCTCTTTGCTCGTTGTCATTTAGAAAATTGAAAAGGAGGGTGTTTGTAATATAAGGCAGAAGCTAACCAAATCTTGCAATTAAATCGACCTGAAATCACAAGAGAGATAAATGAGGAAAACTAAAGAATACCAAAGATTTTACGTGGGTCATTTTGAGCGTCGACATCTACTTAACTCGATTACTCACAAAGTGTTTCTCACACCTAAATTAAACTCAAAGCAAACCCATTGCTCCGAAAACTCACAAAAAGAAAATCTTATGCTCCTATTGTTTACCCTACTGTATTTGATATTATAGTAGAATATATATATAACTATATATCCGTCTTGTTTCCTACTATATCTGAAACTTGAGTATAATATTTATACATATATGTGTGTATACATACTTCTTTTAGAGAACCTACTCAAATTAAGAAACCCGCTCAAAGTAAAGACATATTCTCAACAAAGGGTATTTCAGTCTTTGGACACAAAGCTGAAAAATGATTTTTATGTACCGAATAAGATATGTTATATTGATTACTATGCATCATAAAACACGTTATATGGTAAGTCTTGTCATGAAAGTAAAATTGGTCATTACTATGTAGAAATTATGAGGGTATCAAAGATTTTTTCCTAATTGTAAAACGCACCTATTAAACATAGGAGTAATTTATATCTACAACATGGAATAAGAGGTTTAACCAAGAACAAGTTTGTGAACTCAACGCCTTGCTCGGTCCAATGTATATTAGTCCTGAATCTAACCCTGCAGAAATTACTTTATCAGAGTATAATATTTATACATAAATGCATCTTCTAATTGACCCTCATATTTCTTTTTAGGATTTTATTTAAAAGGTTGTCCTTAAGATATTTGTTAAGTAATCAAATAAGAAAAATATTGTCATTTTCAATGTATTGTATGTTATCATAATGTACACAATCAATATATTGGAAATCGAAAATAGGACATTTAACAAGTACCATTTGAGCAGTGATTTACAAGATCCATTTCAGTAAATACGTAACCAACTTACTTGACATTATTATTTGAGAAATTAATATCATTCGTTGAATTTTACCAATCTTAATTTTACCAATCTTAGACACTTAATCTGCAATTTGAGTAACGGATCTCTAGAATTTTTCCATTTGAAGGGGTTTGAATTTTAAGCATAGATTTTAATAGGTTTGTAATCATCGAAAAATCTTAGGTGTTATACATCTTCCAACTTGTATCTTAAAGTACTAGAATCATTGCATGTGGAAAATCCATTAGCACATGATAATTTAAAACAGCATATGGCTTGCCTGACGAATTGAATTTTACTATTTACTTTTCATTTAATTGAAATCTTACTACCACACGTTTTGACTTATCTTTAATCCAAAGCACATTAAACTTTCACAACCTACAAATGTTGGCCAGTGCATTCCCTTATACTTTTGCACATATTTTTGAAATTTGGATGACACTTTAAATTTTGGGGGGAAATCGAAAGAATATTTTTACTTTTGCTTAATCAAGAAAAAATAGGCCCTACAATATATTCCTATAAAATGAGGTCACACATAATATCCAGAAGTTAAAAGATTGAAAAGTGAGAAAATACAAAGGCAATTGGGATACATGAATATGATTTAAACAGATATATAAAGATTTACGTGCTTACTTGCAATTTGCTAGTTAAGAGATATATAAGACTAGTCATATTACTACTACTTTGCCCGGGCAAATCTCCTAGTAATTTTTGTGTGCATTAGAAGAAAACATTTGAAAAGATAGTTATATCTAGTTGGGCAGCCATTAGCCCATTAATCAATATCTTTACTCGCTTTTTTTTCTGCATTTTTTGTTCATTTTTATTGACCTAGCTGATTTTCTAGAATTCATATAACATATTTGGCCATGCCAGGATTCTTGCTAAAAAAGGAAAGACGTTTTGTTTTTATAACCTATCGAGTATTTATCCAAGAATCTCATTTATTTGAGGGCAAAGTTCCTAAACTCGGTTGACTTTACCTTAGCCCAGTTGTTTTAGTTGAGTATTTATCCAAGAATCTATGAAGTATATCATGAATTGTCATGAAAGATGGACCGAAGATAATCAACATGAAATTGAGCTATTGAACGGAAAAAGTTTGACATGAAGTAATGTTTGGAGTTGTGTATGTGAGATGTTTTATTGTCATCTTATCACTTTAAATTACATAAAGTGTAGTTTAATGTATAAATATTCTAACCATTGCTATCTAGTTTTGGAATTAAGAGTAGCAACGTCTGTTTCCGCATGAAGATCGCCTAAAGGGTTGCGAGGATCAAAGAGCTCAAAGTTTCATCACTTGAAATTAAAGAAAAAATCATTATGTATACGAGATTACTAGAGGAAATTAAGAGATGGGAATGACGGTGGCTTTGAATTGGCTTTTGGATAACAATGGCTTTGAATTGGTTAAGTCCTCCAATAATCTCACGCCAAGCAATACAGTTTATCCAAGAATTGTCAAGATTCAAGATAAATACTTCATCAAATATGGGAGTGTGACCTCCTATATGCGTTCATTAATCCGTCGCCTTCACTACAAAGTAATCAGTCCACCCACGTTCATAAAAGCACACGAGAGCAAACATCTCACATCCGAAAGAAAACAAAAGCCAGAGAAGAAGAAAGAGATTTTGTCATCACTTTCGAGTTCATTACGATGGCGATTTGGTTTCGTGGACTTTGCTTTCTACTCACCGATGATGAGCTCTTCTTCAATTACTGGATGTGGAGGCTGAATCAAGAATTGTTGCCCAATCTAGACGTCGTTTGCGATTGCGACGTGTACAGCGGCGATCCTGGAAAATCTTTGGCAAGGACCGGAATGAGAAGTTCTATGTTTTCACCATGTTGAAGAAGAACAAATCGAGAGTGGACAGGACTGCTGGCTCGGGTACTTGGAAGGGCGAACAGAATTACAAGGTCAGGGGTTTGCAAGGCGAGGTAGTCGGCTTCAAGAAACTCTTTACTTTCGAACCGAAAGCAAGCTCGAGCGCAGAAGCCAACAAGGCCAAGAGTGGGCACTGGATCATGTACGAGTACACGAAGTTAGGGATGAGCAAGATAGACCACTCAAACCAGGATCAAACCGATCGGTTTGGTCCGGTTCTCAAGAATATCGGTCAAGTTCCCGATTCCTAAAAATGAAATCGGTTTTCGGGCGGTCCGGTTCCCGATTTTAGGGTGAGAATCGGACCGAATTGAACCGATAAATATATATTTTTCTAATTTTTTTCATATATATAATATTTAATATTGATCCCATTAGAATCAATTGTTCAATTTTTTCATATATTATATATATTTTTTCAATTTTTTTCATGGCCTTAGGGGATTAAATCAGAACTACAAAGGAAAAATGGAACAATCAATTCCCAATTCATAAATAATATTTAATATTTGTCTCATTAGAATCGGTCCACGGTCCTGAGACTAGCCGATCCAGTCCCCAATCTTAGAAATTGGAAACCGATCCTCCCAATTCAGTTCCCGATTCTTGGGTTGGACCAGACTAGATCAGACCGGAAACTGCTCACCCTTAATATCAGTAAGAGGCGGGCATTAGTTGATAAGTACAAGTTTGTCCTTATCCAAGCCTACACAAACGAGTTTTATCATAAAGGGTTAATGCGTCATATCATCACAAGTGATGGGTCTCCTGCCGATTCCACATGCATAATTTTTGAAAAGAAAGATCTGTCCCACTGAAGTTTAACCCATGAATTATACAATGGGTCTCATGTTTGCTAGGGGAAGCAAGATGGATCACCCAAATCAAGACCAGACTGGACCAGACCGATTAGTTTGGTCCGATTTTCAGAAATATCGGTTCGGTTCCCGGTTCTTAAAAGTCAAACTGGTTTTTGAGCAGTCCGGTTCCCAATTTTAGGGTAGGAATCAGACCGGACCAGACCAACCAGATCGAATCAATAAATATATATTTTTCTAATTTTTTTCATATATATAATATTTAATAAATATATGAAAAATATTTAATATTAGTCCCATTAGAACCGATTGTTCAATTTTTTCATATATTATATATATTTTTTCAAATTTTTCCATGACCTTATGGGATCAAATCAAAACTATAAAGAAAAGAACGAAACAATCGATTTCTAATTCGCAAATAATATTTAATATTAGTTCCATTAGAATCAGACCGGACCGGACCAGGAATCGCTCATCCCTACTCGAAGCATCCCCACAATGTATGTGTTTCTTTCCCTATTCTGTTCGGTTACTAATCATCCCAAATACATGTTCGGTTGGTATTTCTTCCTTAATGCTTTTGTCGATATGAATACCTTAGATGCAATATTCTTTCCATGTCAACGTTTCACAATTTTGTTTGTTTGAAGGTTGCTCATTTACTTAATTCCGGAGCTTTTTATGGATCCCGATATAAATGTGTTTACGATCCATTCATAACAGACCGCGAATATGATTAGGGTATAAAAATCAATCGGTTAATTGCAAAAGGCCACAAATAACTATCTTCATTATGATGTGGTTGATCTCGGGAGTGTGCTTTTGTCGTATTTTTGCTGTTTGATTCTTTTTTTTTTTCCCTTCTTTACTCAAAGGAAGGGGACATCTTATTTTGTTCGAATGTAATGCAGGAAACGGAGTGTGTTTTTTGCGTGATTAGCAACTAATACGCGGAAAGAGTAAGCAAAAAGGTGTGCTGGAATCCGCACGGCCTTGTGCAACTTGAGGAAGAGAATCGACGAGGGAAGAAGGCACGACCACTCCGTGATGATCACACAAACGCCGCCGTCGTCGACGTTCCTTCCACCGCATCGCCATCCTCAACTACCGCCACCAATCAAGCTCAACCATTCACTTCCCTGGCTTTCAACGAAGACGAAGTAGTCATTCCACGGAATGACATCTGCCGCCACTGAATTCCCGGCTTTTTACAGCGACAGAAATGCCAATTCCCTTCCTCCAACAGCAGCGAACGTACAAGAAGACACCCGTTTCATAGCTTCCTCAGCTTTTGGCGGCGCAGACGCGGGTGCACTTTCCACAACGAGCACGTCGGCGCCAGTGGTCAACTGGGAATGGATGGATGGGTTGATGATGGACATGGAAATGGATCCGTTAGCCCGCTCCGATTTCCTCTTCAATTCAAATCCTTTTGCTGATCCATCGGAAGGTGATACAAATGCAATGCTCGCATTCTCGCTTGGCGTACCATACAAGCAGACGTGGATCCTACTTCTCTTCATCGAGAAAGGAATGTTGCTAAATCACAAGTGCAAGATGTTCCAAACATATCAGTGCCCACGGTCCACTGGGAATGGATGGACGGGTTGATGAATGACATGGAAACGGATCCGGTAGTCCGCTATATTTACCTCTTCAATTCAAATCCCTTTGTTGATCCATCAGAAGGCGATACAAATGCAATGCTTGCATCCTCGCTCGGCGCACCATATGACCAAACGAGGGATCCAACTTCTCTTTGTCCAGAAAGGAACGTTGCTGAATCACAAGTGCAAGATGTTGCGGACATGGGTTGATAACTTTTTGCTAGTTTAGCAATTCTAGTTATTAAACGAATTGATCCATCAACATGTTCTTTTTTATGTAAATACAGTTTCTGCATTATGCACATGCATGCATACATATATGTATGAGGTACAATAATCATAAAATAGAAACTTCGCTCAATTAGTTAATGGGATGTATTTAAATTCCAAAATCAAAATTTTTGTTCGCGCATCACCACTCATATATGAACTTATTACACTTAGTATTTTTGCTTGATCCATTAATGGAACTGATCCATTTATTAAAATTAATGAAAGCCGGCTACAACTACCATTGAAAAAGGGAAAAATAAACGAGATTTTGCATGCATTTCATGCATAGTGTAACGTGGGCAATCTTGACGAGTTGTCAATTAGTGTCATAATAGAACGAGTTTTCCTTATTTGGTTTCTTTCTATTCTTATCTCCTGACTTGTAGGAAAATTAGAGTTGTCCTCCTCTGTATATAAATACATGTTATATTATAATATTGTAAGAAGAATATACAGATCAATAAGAGAATTCTGCATAATTTCCTCACTCTTCTTCATGGTATCAGAGTGGGTTCGATTAGGAACCTGTTGACCCAACCAATTGAACCAAACCCGAAAACTAGGGTTTGGTCTTCTCTTCTACTTCACGATCCAGCGCTGCTGCCTACTGTGTCGATCGCTTGACTCGCCACCGACCACAGCGGAGGTACTATGACCCACCGCAACTTTGCTTGTCATCACGCCAATCCTCTCTCACCGCAATCTCTTTGCCACTCCGACCTTCTAAACCAGAAATTGCAACCACGATTGGTTGCCGCACCGTTTCTTCTCTTCTCGAGACATGGTCGATGACAAGATCCCATCCGATGTGGCCCCTCCACCTTCAGTAGGAATTGTTGCGCATCCTTCGAGTGACGGTGTCCCTTTCCAAGCTCCAGGAGGGGCTTCCACCACTGACCTCCTTGAGAATTTAACATCAAAGTTGACCCAAATTTTGACCACTCATCAGGTCTCACCGTCCCACGTTGAGGCTTCTGCACCATCCATTGCCGTGAAGTTAGATGGCCACAATTATGGCCTTTGGACCCAAGTTGTCGAGATGTACATCTCCGGAAAAGACAAATTGGGGCATATTAATGGAGATCTTTTCCCATCGCTTCCGACCGATCCTAGTTTTCGGAAGTGAAAAATTGACGACTCTACAGTTAAAGGCTGACTTATCAATTCTATGGTCTCGGAATTGATTGGCAATTTTCTTCGGTACCCCACCACTAAGGCGGTTTGGGAGGCCATAGCTACAACATTCTTTGACGGCTCCGGTGTTTCCCAGGTATATGATCTAAAGCAACGCCTGAGTCGATTGAAACAGGCAGGTGGATTTATTGAGAAATATTACAATACTCTTCAAGGGCTTTGGCGAGAGGTTGACTTTTGCCGTCCGAACCCCATGACATGCTCACGCGATATTGAGCACTATAATGCCTTAGTACAAGAAGATCGTGTCTACTTATTTTTGGATGGTCTCGATGATCGCCTTGACAATGTTAGGACTGATGTGCTGCAAATGCAACATTTTCCTACCGTAGAGCAAGCCTATGCACGAGTTCGACGTAAGGATATGCGACAAAATGTTATGCTCACATGTCCAGACACTATATCCACTGCTGCCATGGTGTCATGTGGAGGAAAACTTGGCCAGAAAATTCCTGAGAGGAGCACCGCACACACTACTTTGCAGATGGTGCTTGGTGGTTCTGGGAGAGGACGCTCCGGTGATGGTTTGAGGGCTAGATCATCTCCACAGAACGTAGGGGGCTGTAGCCATTGTGGGAATTCTAAGCACACAAAGGAAACCTGTTTTAAATTGCATGGCTACCTTGATTGGTGGAAGGAATTACGGGCTAAGAAGAAAGGAGATACTGCGGTAGGGAAGGGACAAGCGTCCTTAGCTACTGGTGACTTGGATAAGGCCTCAGTTGCCTCGGCTTTATCTTTAATACCAACGGTAGACACTACCTCTACCCCATCTGCAGCCTCTGAAGATAACGATGGGTTTATGCTTGTCAGTGTTTCTACAGGTAACGGCCGTGATGGATGGATTATAGATTCGGGTGCCACGGATCATATGACATCCAATGCTGAGGACCTCCTTCATTGTACCACTCCGAGGCGACAGCATATTTTTAATGCTAATGGCAGTTGCTTTCCTGTTACAAGAGCTAGCAGTGTTAATCTTTTTCGGTCTCCGTCATTGACAAATACTCTGCTAGTTCCATCTTTATCTAATCAATTACTGTCTGTTGGACAAATCACTGATGAACTGAATTGCAGCATACTTATGTATCCTTCTTTTTGTCTATTTCAGGATATCCTCACGAAGGAGATTATTGGACGTGGTACTAAGAGAGAGGGGTTGTACTTTGTGGAGGACTTCAATACGAGCAGAGTTTACCACATCCGCGGTTCCTCCACTGATAAAGTGCAAGACATTTGGTTATGGCATCGTCGACTTGGCCACCCTTCAGTTGGCTATTTAAAATTTTTATTCCCAGATTTATTCAGTAATTCTTCAGCTTCTGCATTTAAATGTGAGACCTGTATTTTGGCGAAAAGCCATCGAGCTTCCTTTCCGTTGAGTTTCAATAAAAGCATGATACCGTTTTCATTAATCCATTCTGATGTGTGGGGTGCTTCGCCGATTTCTACTATGTCTGGGGTTCGTTGGTTTATCACGTTTGTGGATGACTGTACCAGAATGACCTAGTTATATTTATTGAAACACAAGGATGAGGTCAGCTCTGTCTTTCGTATGTTTCATTGCATGATAGCCACTCAATTCGGAGCTCAACTTCGCATTCTCCAAAGTGACAATGGTGGTGAATATATCAACCAGCAGCTAACAGGTTATTTCCGGGAGCATGGCATCATTCATGAGACCTCATGTACTAACACACTACAGCAAAATGGTGTGGCCGAGCGAAAAAACCGTCATATTCTTGAGACAGCGCGAGCCTTATTAGAGGGTGGGCAGGTTCCTCGTCGTTTTTGGGATGCAGCCGTTGTTACAGCCGTGTATCTCATGAACAGAATGCCCTCTCGGGTTTTGGCATTTCAGACTCCACTCCAGGAGCTTTCGAAACATGTTCCTCTTCTGTCAATCTTGACTTTGCCTCCGAAGGTGTTCGGGTGTATGGCTTTTGTCCACATTCATAAGCATCGCCGTACAAAGCTCGATCCATGTACTGTTAAATGTGTTTTCTTGGGCTATGGTACTCACTAAAAAGGTTACCGCTGCTACAATCCTAGTACGAAGAAAACATTTATTACCATGGATGTAACGTTTATTAAGACAGAACTCTTTTTCCCTGGCACCATTTCTACCTTTCAGGGGGAGAAACAGGATGAAAGGAAAAATTAGTGGGATGTTGGTTTAATGACAGCAATTAGGGCGAACTCAGTATCAAAGAATGGCGAATTGGGAGGACAGGCAGTAAACCAACCTACGACAGCAACTCAAGATATGGGTTAGGATAGTAAACAGGACCCTAGGCCGCAACTCCTTAGTACAGAAGATCAGCAGGATGCTTCACTCCAAGAGTCACAAGTACAACCCTCTCTTCCCTCTCAAGTACCCGACCACTCTCCTGAGGATATTCCTGAGGTAAGATCTCCAACTATACATGATTTCTCTGATGATACTAATAGGGATATTAGTTATAAATTGCCCTACAGACATAATGGAGGGAAGGCACCTAATAGATACTCACCTGATGCGGAGGAAAGAAAATTGAAGTACCCAATCACGAACTATATATCGACAGAGAGATTGTCGGCACCCGTGAAGGCATTTATGTCTAACGTCTCCGGAGTTAAAATTTCTGGTGGAGTACAAGAAGCATTAAATGATCCTAAGTGGGTACAGGCAATGAAAGAAGAGATGAAAGGGTTGCAGAAGAATGAGACTTGGAGACTGGTAGAGTTACCGACAGGAAAGAAAGCAGTAGGGTGTAAGTGGGTCTTCACCGTCAAATACAAGGCCAATGGTTTAATTGAGAGATGCAAGGCTCGGCTAGTAACGAAAGGGTATACCCAAACCTATGATGTGGACTACCAAGAAACCTTTTCCCCGATTGCTAAGTTGAACACTATCCGGGTTTTAATGTCAATTGCAGCAAACAGAGAGTGGCCTTTGCATCAATTTGATGTGAAAAATGCATTTCTTCATGGGGACTTAGAGGAAGAGATTTACATGGAGATTCCACCAGGTTATACATGCGTTGATCAGCCTAATGTGGTTTGCAAGCTTGAGCGCTCCCTGTATGGACTAAAACAGTCATCTCGGGCATGGTTTGGTCGCTTTAGGTCAGCAATGAAAAGGTATGGATATATTCAAAGTAATTCTGATCATACACTATTCCTAAAAAAGAGACAGGGCAAAGTAACTGCACTAATAATATACGTGGATGATATGATCATCACTGGAGATGATGTTGAAGAAATTGCTGAACTTCAAAGAAGACTTGCGAAGGAGTTTGAGATGAAAAACTTGGGAGGTCTGAAATATTTTTTGGGGATCGAGGTAGTCCGGTCAAAGAAAGGTATTTTCTTGTCTCAACGAAAATATGTGTTAGATTTATTGGCTGAGGTTGGAATGTTGGATTGTAAGTTTGCATACACACCTATCGTCCAAAATCACAAACTTGGAGAAGTTCCTGATCAGGTACCTACTAATAAAGACCGATACCAGAGGTTAGTAGGGAGGTTAATTTATTTGTCGCACACCCGTCCAGATATTGCATATGCAGTAGGAGTTGTAAATCAATTTATGCATGCTCCGAGCGAAGAACATATGAACGCCGTGATTTGAATTTTACGCTACTTGAAGTCAGCTCCGGGCAAAGGGTTGTTCTTTGGGAGAAATGGACATTTGGAAATAAAGGCTTACACGGATGCAGATTGGGCAGGCAACGTTTCAAACAGAAGATCTAATTCGGGCTACTTTACATTTGTGGGAGGTAACTTGGTGACATAGAGAAGCAAAAAACAGAAGGTTGTAGCCCTGTCCAGTGCCGAAGCTGAGTTCCAAGGAGTAGCTAAGGGGTTGTGTGAGTTACTGTGGCTCAAGAAGTTGCTGACAGAGCTTGGTTTTCCACCAAAGTTTGATGCGCTTGTTCTGTGATAACAAGGCGGCAATTGAAATTTCCCATAATCCAGTTCAACATGACCGAAACAAGCATGTCGAGGTGGATAGACATTTCGTCAAACAAAACTTGGATGCGAAGGTGGTAGAGTTTCCTTTCGTTGAGTCTAAAGATCAATTGGCAGATGTACTTACTAAAGCCGTGTCAAGCTAAGCATTTCACAACGCTCTTATCAAGCTGGGTATCAAAGATATCTTCTCACTAGCTTGAGGGGGAGTCTTAACGAGTTGTCAATTAGTATCATAATAGGAGGAGTTTTCCTTATTTGGTTTCTTCCTATTCTTATCTCCTGACTTGTAGGAAAATTAGGGTTGTCCTCCTATATATATATATATATACATGTTATATTGTAACCTTGTAAAAAAAATATACAGATCAATGAGAGAATTCTGCTTATTTTCCTCACTCTTCTTCAGGCAACTGTTGAAAACAAGAACAAAGCATCATCAACGTACATGGTTAGTACTTAGTTTTGAATCATGGACTGATTTTCCACGTCATCCATAAATCACTCCATTCCTTGGGCAACGCATGGCAATGCGGGTCCCACTATTAACCTTTACTCTGCTATCTCTCCTCTGTCACTCTTTCCTCTCCGTCATCGTATCACCTACAATTTTCTTCTACCCACGACCATTACTCTCTCTCCCACCACCCCACCTTTCAGCATCTTCTTCTTCAGCACGCATCCATACCCACAACACCACGATGCACAAGAGGAGCTTCATGTTTTTTTTTCTTTTTCTTTTTCTTTGTCCTTTTGTGTGGCCATAACCTCTGCAATCTGCTTGATCTCCAAGCCTTTGGTGACCTGATTTTTGTGCACAAGAAGAACAAATGTTGCTAAATCCACAGAGACCCCAACAACAACAATTCTCGATACTGCAATACTTAGAATCTAGCTTTGATTGATATGACTTATTCTCATTTGCTCTCTAATTACAGGCTCACAAGGAAATAAAAAAAAAAAAGAGCAATCTTTTTCATCAACCTCACCAACACGAAGACAGAAAAAAATTGGAAAACAAGAAAAGAATAAACTTCTGAAACAATCTCGATAACAGCTAGAAAAAGAAGAAGAAAGACTGGGAACTCCGTCCATTAGGGTCTAGATCTAGGGATCTTTTATTCCATCCATTCTGGATCGAGAACATATTAGGTGAGTTGGATACTCCACGTAGGCTATACAACACACCATTCAGCTGATGACACGTGGCGGATAGGGCCCACCGGTCAGATTTTGCAGTCCCCGTTACTCCACTTTCCGATCTTCTCTCTCCTCTGTTACTCTCTTTCTTCTTTCACTATTTTCTTCCGTTTCTTTTTGCGTTTCGAGACCATGGACGACGCTCACACTTGAATTGCAGTGTCACCAGCCAACCATTGACGACCGCTCACGAGCACGCCGACGCTCATCCATGGCTATTGTCGACGTCGTTCGGGCATGCTATTGACCCCCTTGGGTATCCATCTTTCCCATCCACCATGGACGACGCTCGCGGCCAGACATGGACGACGCTCATACATGTCCATGGTCGTCGTTGGCATCGAGCAACGCCGAACGAGACGGCTCGATCTGGAAGTTTGGCCAGATCTGGAGCCATGGCCGCTCGTCGCTCGCGACCACATTGCAGAGATTATGGCCCCAAAAATAAAAGAAGAAACAAAAATGAAGCTCTGCTTCTACATTGTGAGTCCATAATGGCGGTGGTGTGCTTCTGGTATGTGTACCAGAAGAAGAAGAAGGTGAAAAGTGGGTGAGACGGAGAGGTTAATGGCGGGGAGACAATGTGCAGGGAGAGAAGTAACGGAGAAAAGAGAGAGACTCATGGGAGAGAGTAAGGGTTTATAGCGGGACCCACTTTGCCACGTGGTATTTATCGAATGGAGTGTTATTGTGGCATCCCGAATTTTCGTGGTCAAAGATTAGGGGACCCTAATGGATTAGAGCGCTCGTCGACGAAATTAGGAAAAATGAAATTGGAAGTTAGTGTCGCCATTATCATTTTTGGAATCGCGAATTTGAATTCTAAAGATCGTTATCGTTGGGCCAACCAAACTGACGTCGTGTCGTTCGCACGACCCAACTCCGTGCAAACTCGTCGCCGTTATTTTCCCTTACTCACCGCCGCCCCCCTCTCTCTTTCGTTTTTTCTTTTCTTCCATTTCTTTCCCTTTCCCTCTTTTCTTTCTCGCCAAGCAGCCTCTCCAGAAGCTGCCCCTTCCACTTCCTTTCCTTGTCTTCTTTCTCCCCCTGCACTTGACAGGAGAGAGATGCCACTTGGCACCCTTGCCTGCCCATGCACGCAAGGGAGCTAAACCATCTTCAAAAAAAAAAAAAAAAAAGATCTTCTTCCCCTCATCTCACTCTCTCTCTCTCTCTCTCTCTCTCTCAACTCTCCCTCTCGCTCAACTCGCTCTCACTCTCTGGTCTCCCTCTCTCTGTCCGCCCGGGAGTCCATCGGTTCGCCGACCAGCAGCCCAGCCGTCCCGTCTCCATGTCGAACCAGCAGCAGCAACCATCACCAGATCAGTCCTTGAACCAACGCCTCTCTTGCTCTTCCCCGGATCCAGCAGCCTCGCCTCAGCCATCTCAGCCATTTCCTCTCACCGGCAAGTACTCTCTATCACCTTATACTAACCACGTTAATGGTTGCATGTCGGTTTGGGTCTTGGATGAGGCATTAAGGTGGCTGGAAGGGCGAAAGGAGGGAGCGATCTGTGGTATAGTTCTGTTTTTGTGTATCTAACCCCCTGGAACGGTTTGTGGCGGATCTAGATAGCTAGGTTAAGTTGGGAAATGTGTTGCATGTTATTTTAGACTCTTGGACTGATGTTTTCTTGGCTGGGAAGTGCCGGATCTAAACCTGAAAAAAAAAAAAACCGTTTCTTGAAGTTGTGCCTCGGAATCCAGATCTGACTTTTCTGAACGTTCCCTGTTTTCTATTTTTTAGCGCCTTCTGTGGTCAAAATCTTGCAAAGTGATCTTCACGAAAGTTGTTCAGAAGATCTTGATTTATAACATAATTAAATTTCAGATTTTTCTGAGTTCAAATGGATCATACGAAGGTCCGAATTCATACCGAATCGGAACTGTTCTTACCGCTAAATCTGGGACCTTCGTGCTTTCCCCGATTTTTATAAAATTTTCCACTTCGAATTTGGTCACACTTCCTTCTTAAGATTTTTTAAGCGAACCCTTTTCTACTACATATAAAAATTTCAGAGTATTTTAAAATATTTTGTTTGGCGAAACCAACATTCTTCGTGACTCAGTTTTCCTGTTTCAACGGACTAATTTTGGGCCATCTTCGAGCTATTAAAAGTGGTCTTTACCTAAGGATTTTGGTGTTGTGTTCTTCATGAAAAATAGTTATTAAGCTCTTTTATACGACATACTCAAATTTCATAATTTTTTGAGGTCATTTACTATAGTATTGGTTTCGATTTCTCAAAGTGCTCAAAACTGCCCGATTTCACCCATTGTTAGGAATCTCAAATTTTCTATTGGAAAACGATGGATATTTGATTTCTGGTCTACTGGAGACAGTAACCACGTTTAATTATCTTTTCAACGATGCTTATTTGGCCTTAATCCGATGTCGAATGCTTACGAAAATTGAGTGATCTTTGAGAGCACAGAATCTGAAATTTTGGTTGCGAACAGTTTGTAGGCAATAATGAAGTGCCTCATTTGTTGATTGAGACATTGTATCGTTCTATGAGAAAGATATAACGAATAAAATAAAAGGATCGTTTGTGCGTGTTTGTGCGTGTGAATACGTGACGAGAGATGATTGATTCCGTCTGTCTACGGACGACGATTGCCCCGAGGAGCCTGTCAGGAAAGCGGGATGCCATGGACCGGTGGTCCACGATGCCTAGGAAGAGCCATTCCCTAGATGCCCCGGGAGTACGAACGGGATGCCGTGGCCAGTGGGACCACGAAGCCTACGCGGGCCGTTGAGTAATCCGGCGTATACCACAGCAGTCTGGTCTGGGCGCACCGGACCTTGCTAGTCGGGATGTTTCCTCCTTGCGTGGCCGGGGAGCGCACCGGTCATGTGTCTTGGAGTGGTGAATGAAGTCATCATTGTCACATAACGTATGCTATGTGTGCTCGTGTGAGTGGCTGTTCTTAGATCAACGTTCTTTTGCTTGATATTGGCGGTTATGTGAAAATGAAAAAGGGAATTATGTATGCTATGGCTGGATGTGAATCGGCTTATTTGCCTATCTATTTGACTCGATTGAAATGTCTGTCATTATCCGTTTAGTATGGCGTAATAGAGTTTACTTGGCTGAGTTTTCGCTCACTGTTTGTTGATGACATTTTTCCAGATTAATAGTTATGCCGATCCTCCCTGCCTCCCCCTCGATAAGCTATGGGATGCCGGTCGATTTTGAGAGGCATCTATCTGCCTTCGTGGTCTCGGAATTCCCTGGAATTGTTTTTATAAAATGCATTTCTATTCTGACTGTGGATGTTGGGTCCCCAAGGGGACTTATTCTTTTGGGCTTCGTCAGGGTTTATGCCCTTGATGGGGGACAACTGGTAGGGCCCCTCCCATACTATGGGTCGGATGGGAATGATGGTGATGCGAGCGGCGGAGTCCTTTGAAGATAGCACCGGGAGGAGGAGTAGGGAGCCGTTTTTTTTTTAAGAGGGCATGACTATTTGTTTTTGGATGGAGTCGTGAAAGCATGGTGATAGCCGCTAGTTTTTTTTTGTTAAAAGTTTGGTGGGTCAAGATAGATTAGCAGGATTGGAATAGATGTGTTGTTTCTCACATTTCTTGAACTCACTTTGTATCACCCGCAGTATTATATGTTATGGTCGATATTTTCTGAATCTACGTGTCCTAACAATTATACAATTCTATGCTACTATGCCGCATTCATGTTATAAATGCTGACCTCTTTAAAAAGAAGCATCTTCCGCTTGCAAATAATCCAATGACTAATGAGGATTAGAGGATAAATCTTGAAAGGGGTGAGCCTGGGATGCTACAGTTATATCATCCCACGTGGTATATTCAACTCACTTAATATTTTCTCATTCTGGATCTCCCTTTCTTTTCCTCGGTCTCTTTTATTTTTTTTTTTTCGATTTCCTTTACTTAGCTCTCTCACTACGGCATTATATCAATCAATCGATAAGCTTTGACGAACGACGACGATCTCCTGCCGTGATCGAAGTTCTGGGCATAGCTCATTGAATCACACTGATAGGTCTATGGGAGGTAGACAAAGAAGAGGAAGAGAAAGTGTAGAGTGGAAGAGAGAGAGTCGGTCAGTAACGTTGACAATAACGGGGAAGAGAGAGTGACGGAGAGGAGAAAAAGTGGGACCCACATTGCCACTCGTAGCCCAAGGAATGGAGTGACTTATGGATGACATGGAAAATCAGTCCTACCAGTATTTTCTCGCAGAGTGTCACGCCATGTGATACATATAAGTAAAACGTAACTTGCTCTTTGGTCACATTTGTGTTAAAAAATCAAAAATGAGGGTATTTTAGTCTTTTACAGAGTGAATAGCAAAGTTTAAGATTAATTTTAGAATTAACATTACCAAGAACCCAAAATTGGTATACTCGTGTCAAACTTACCCTACTGGTAAATTCATGTTACATTTATTTTACACTAATATATATGTGCCACATTTACCCCGAAATAATTTTTATGTTACAAAAAATCACAAGCTGGGTATACCTGAACCACATTTACTTTCAAGCCGGTGCACCTATATGAATGATTGATTAAGCCCCCGATCCATGGTTTGGCTTGAGATTGAAGCGCATTGCATATATTTATCTGAGGTAAGTCGCCTGGATTAGCAATTCAATCATCATATTTCAAGGTTCATCTTGATTTCTGTCCTCAAAGAAATCTAAAGTTGAATCCCTGTTTGTTTGGACTAATCAAAAATAAAAAATTGTGCTTGCTTATTAAGATTTAAAATGTTATATTAAGTTCGAGAATTAATGAATATAAAATATGTTAATCTACATGATAGCGTGAAATTTTCAGTTATTTCGAATTGAAAAAAGTCAAAGTAAAAAATAAAAGTTAATCTAGACAGGCCATCAGCAATAACATAACTCTTGAAAAATAAAATTTTTATGTATTCCATTTTGTGTAATACATTCACAATGTCAATCGGTACACATGGTTAACAAAGATGTCGCTGATCACGAATTCTTTTGAAAAAGACATCAAATCGGAGGTTGTTTCAAAATTATGGCTAAAATATAGGATGTGATCAGGAAGTCTAAAAGAAGAAACACGAACTGGAAGGTGAAGTAATGCCAGCGTCTATTGATTCTCCATCTCCAAAGGGGCTCCGCTTTGAATCTGAAGCTGAATCTGTAAATGAGGTAACGAATTTTGTTGCACAAAGTTTCGCTTTTTGAGGGTGGAACTAGCAGTAGTCGTAAGGAGATTCCACCTCTCTCTCTCATTGTTTCTGACAAAAAGTTAAATTTTTTCTTGTGTTTGTTTGTTGAATTCTCTTGCTTCCTATTTTCCATCAACCTTTTTGTCAGAATTTTCTAACCTTATTTGTTTTTCTTCTGGTGAAACTCAAATCGGCAATTTTCGTCAACTTAATGCTTTTTTTTTTTTTTCCTTCTATCACTACAAGATCAACAATTCCATGAGCTTGGGCTTATGTTGCTAACATGGAAACATCCCTTTCCATATCTTCGGATACAACCATAAGGGTTTGCTAGTTCTTTGTACATAAACTTTTGTGATGGTTTCGCGCTTCTCCAACTAGATTTTGGGTCGGCATCTTAGAAGGATTCGATGGCTGATTGTGACCTTGGTCGCTTGCCATATCTATTAGGGCAGGCAACACTGCTGATGTAGGGTGTTCCCGACGAGCTTCGTGTCTAAGTAATTTTGGCTTCAGCCTTTCTAGCTCTTGGCACGTTTGCTTTAGGTATCTCGAAGAGCTCACCTTGAATCGAGTGACTAGGGAGGGAGAACTCATTGAGCAACTACTCGCCAATTGTCCGATTCTAGAGCGATTTACTTTAGAATATGCTCATACTTTAAGAGTTTTTGGCCGATCACTGTAGCTGAAATACTTGCTCATAGCATGTTGTGTCAATCTTGAACGCGTTGAAATGGTTGAGATGGGATGAAACGAAATATGGGGTCGCTAAAGTTTTGGCTTCTCTCTCAAGACTCAGAAAGCATGAAAAGTCATTTCCCCTCCCTGTGTCCAGTCTGGCTTCACCTTCATTCTCCCATCTCTCTTGCAAGTCGCATGTTGTGTTGGTCATGCGGCAATGGCCCTTCATGCAAGGAACCTCAAGTCTAAGATAGTGATACTCTTCAACCATTTCTCATACACACTTCGACCACTTCATCATGGTTGAACCAAACGAGAACCAGTTGGAGCAAGAGGAGGAGGCGGAACTGGCAACTCCAGTTCCGCCAAAGGATCTTGCTCGGAGGCTTCATGAAGCGCATGAAGTTTTTCGTATGGTCAACATGCAAAGCGCGCACATTAGAAATAGAAGGACGACTACGTAAGTATTACTTCATTTAATTTAATAAACTTGTATTTGTACTCTCGCTCACTGATATTATTCTTTCCTCAGGGCGCTGGAATGTTGAAATGCGAACGCGAGATTGGCTGAGGTACATGACAATCCCAATTAGATTGTCCAGATGATTAGGCAGCATGAAGTCCTCGTGTTGAATACTGTTGACGAAACCAGGGTCTTTACCCTTTTATTGCCAGACCATTTTGCCAATCGCGGCAAACTAGAGCGTGTGAAGAACCTGGAGTGTTTTTTTCTGTTTGATTTGATTTACAATGGGATATGATAGGGTCTGTCTTAGAGTCATTGGTCAATAAGGATTAGGAAGTCCTAAGGGTAGATGATGGACATGGAAACGGATCCCGTAATCTGCTCCGATTACCTCTTTAATTCAAATCCTTTTGCCGATCCATCAAAAGGACCGTTGCTGAATCGCAAGTGCAAGATGTTGCAGACATATTGGCATGGGCTGACAACTTTTTTCTAGTTTAGCAATTCTAGTTATTAAACGAATTGATCCATAGGCATGTTCTTTTTTCAGGGCTCATACAGATGGTGTAAATACAGTTTCTGCTTTATATACATGCATGCATGTGTGACGGGTCGGATGTTTGGGAATGACCTGTGCGGTGACTTAGGCTTTTCTCGATCACTCGCTCATGATCATAGAGAGAGAAACTAGAGAGAAGCTCTGGAAGAGAATGAAAATGCTTCTATTGATTTGGATGATCAAAATGAGAAGGAGGACACCCATTTATATAGTAGAGAGCCTCGGATTACATCCGTTAATCAATTCTTGAACGAGTGGCCGAGATTGCACCTTCCTGTCCACCAACCACCAACATTTATGTCGAGAACTCTCTAGAACACAACACAATTACCGTATCGCCCGTCTATGGGAATATTCTAGAAGCTCCATTAGGATTTGGATAAGCCTTTGTTAATAATGCACAGTCCTCGGCGCATGAAAACCTTGCGACCATGACACATGCATACATACATAGATACATGTATGGGATGTACACCGTCAAAATAAACTATTTTTTATGTAAATAATCATGAATAGAAACTTCGCTCACGCAACGTGACTTCCCTCTTCCTGCCTTGAACGATCTTTGTCGTGATATTATCTCAACTACTGGGCAGCTTCCGTTGGCTCTTGAGGTTATTGGGTCACTCTTATGCGACAAACCTGAAAATGCGTGGAGAGAGGTATTAAAGAAGTTGAGAAAAGTGCCTCATAAGAAGGTTGAGGAGAAGCTGAAGATAAGTTACAATATGCTAACCAATGATGTGAAGCAAATATTTCTCAACATTGCATGTTTTTTCAATGGAACAAATCCAAGACTTCCATTTTATATGTGGGATGATTGTGGCTTTTCTCCGAACTTGGAACTAGAAGTGTTGAGTCTCATGTCCCTGGTTAAAATTGACCACTTTCCAAAATTAAAATTTGTTCACGCATCACCACTTATATATGAACCTATCACACTTCGGTATTTTTGCTTGATTAATTAATAGAACTGATCCATCTATTAAAATTAATAAAAGTCGGCTACAACTACCATTGAAAAAGGGAAAAATAAACGAGAATTTGCATGCATTCCACGCATAGTGTAACGTGGACAACAATTGAAAACAAGAACAAAGCATCATTGACGTACACTATTAGTATTGGTCATGCAGAGTGTCGTGCCCCGTGATACATATAAGTAAAATCTAATTTACTCTTTAATCACTATCATGTTAAAAAAATAAAAAATGAGGGTAATTTAGTCTTTTAGAGAGTGAATAGAAAAGTTTAAGATTAATTTTAAAATTAATACCAAGAACTCCAAACCGGTACACTCGTACCACATTTACCCCAAACTAATTTTTGTATCGCAAAAACTCTCAAACCAATAAACTTGTGTCACATTTATCTTAAACTAATGTATCCGTGCCACATTTACCCCAAACTAATTTTTATGTTACAAAAAATTACAAACTGACACGCCCGAACCCCATTTACTTTCAAGCCGATGCACACGTGCCACATTTACCCCCAAAATATCCCAAATTTACCATATTTATGTATATGTATACCTCTTTTAGAAAACCAACTCAAACTAAAAAAACCCTACTCAAATTAGAGACATATTCCCAATAGAGGATATTTCGGTCTTTGGACATAGAGTAAAAATAGATTTTTATGCACCGGTTAAATATGTTATATTGATTGCTATGCATCATTAAACATGTTTATATGGTAAATCTTGTCATATGAAAGCAAAATTGGTCATTACTATGTAGAAGAAATTAGTGTATCAAAGATTATTTACTAATTTACTAATTCTTATATGCACCTATTAAACATATTAGTAATTTATATCTACAACATGGAATAAGAGGTATAACCAATAACAAGTTTGTGAACTCAACGCCTTGCTCGGTCCAATGTAGTGGTCTTGAATCTAACCCTATAGAAAGAACTCTCACACGTATCCGTTAATAGTATCTTCAAATCGACCCTCATTATTATTAGGATTTTGTTCAAAAAAATGTCCTCAAGACATTGGTTAAGCAATCAAACAAGAAAAATATTGTCATTTCAATGCATTAACTATCCTCATAATGCATAATCAATATATTGAAAATCCAAAATTTCTCATTTAACAAGTACCATTTGAGCGGTGATTAACAATATCCACTTTAGTAATACATAACCAACTTATTGACATTTACTATTTGAGAAATTACTATCATTTGTTGAATTCTACCAATCTTAGACACTTAATACGTGATTTGAGTAAAGGATCTCTAGAATTTTTCCGTTTGAAGGGGTTTGAATTTTAAGCATAGATTTTACTAGGTTTGTGATCATTAAAAAAACTTAGGTGTGATACATCTTCCAACTTGTATCCTAAAGTACTAGAATCATTGCATATGGAAAATCTATTAGCACGTGGTAATTTAAAACACCGTATGGCGTAGTTGATGGATTGAGTTTTACTCTTTACTTTTCATTTAGTTGAAATCTCATTACCATACGCTTTGACTTATTTTTACTCCAAAACACATTAAACTTTCACAACATACTAATATTGGCACGTAAACTCCCTTATACTTTTGCATATTTTTTTAAAAATTTGGATGATCTTCAAATTTTGGAGGGAAATCGAAAGAACATTTTCGCTTTTGTTAATCAAGAACAAATAGGACCTAAAATTTATTCCTACAAAATGAGGTTATCACGTATTATCCAGAAGGTAAAAAATTGAAAAGTGAGAAAATACAAAGGCAATTGGGATTTATGAATATGATTTTAACAGAGATATAAAGAATTACGTGTTTACTTGCAATTTGTTAGTTTAGAGATATATAGGACTAATCATATTACCACTACTTTGCCTGGGCAAATCTCCCATTAATTTTTGTGTATATAAGAAGAAAACATTTGAAAAGATAGTCATATCTAGTTGGCCAGCCATTAACACATTAATCAATATCTTTACTCGCTCTTTTTTTTCCATTTTTTGTTCATCGTTCTTGACCTGATTTTCAAATAATCAAAGAAATTCATATGATGTATTTGGCCATGCCAGGATTCTTCCTAAAGAAGGAAAGACGTTTTTTTTTTTTTAACCTGTCGAGTATTTATCCAAGAATCTCATTTATTTGAGGATAAAGTTCCTAAATTTGGTTGACTTTACCTTAACCCAGTTATTTTAATTAGAGTATTTATCCAAGAATCTATGAAGTATATCATGAATTGTCACGAAAGATGGACTGAAGATAATCAACATGAAATTGAACTATTGACCGGAAAAAGTTTGAAATGAAGTAATGTTTGAAGTGGGCTTTGATATGGCTTTGGATAACAATGGCTTTGAATTAGTTAAGTCCTCCAATAATAGGGGAAAAGTGTCGAATAAGTCCTAAACCTTTTGGGATGGTGCCAATTGAGTCCTAAACCTATTTTTGATGGCTGGGCAAGGCCCGACCTCGGCGGATCTGGCGAGGTTTGGCCTCGCCCAGCCATGGCAAGCCTCGCCAGCCCAATGCGAGGCTTGCCCTCATCGGAGACAATGAAGGCGAGCCTCGCCATGGCTGGGCGAGGCTTGACCTCGCCGGATCTGGCGAGGTCCAGCCTTGCCCAACTACTGGCGAGGCTCGACCTCGCCAAATCCGGCGAGGTCGAGCCTTGCCCAGCCATGGCGAGACTTGCCTTCGCCGTCACCGGCGAGGGGCAGCCTCGCCGGCCTCTGGCCTTCGGCCGGTTGCCAATCGCCGCTTCGGCGGCCGGTTGCCAATCGCCGCTTCAGCAGCCGGTTGCCAATTGCCGCTTCGGCAACCGGTTAAATGAAGAGGGAGATGGAAAAAAAATCAAAAAATATTTAAAAAATATTATTAAATTTTGTCCACATCAACACCGGTTGGACAACGTCCACATCAGCAAAATCCGGCCAAAAGGACTGAATTCGCACTATATCAAAAGGTTTATGACTCAATTGACACTAAAAATAGGTTTATGACTAAATTGGCACCACCCTAAAAGGTTTAGGACTTATTCGGCACTTTTCCCTCCAATAATTTCATGCCAAGCATCACAGTTTGTCCAAGAATCGTCAAGATTCAAGATAAGTACTCCATATGGGAGAGAGATCTCATATTTGTGTTCATTAATCCCATCGCCTTCACTACAAAGTAATCGGTCCACCCACGTTTATAAAAGCACATGAGAGCGAACAGCTCTCGTTCAAAAACAACAAACGCCAAAGAAGAAGGAGAGATTCTGTCATCGCTTTCGAGTTCATTATGATGGTGATTAGGCATCCCAAATTTTTGTTTCAACCCACTGACAAACACCTCTTTTTCCATTACTTGTTGCTTAGGCTGAATCAAGAACCACTGCCCAATCTGAATGTCGTTCGCGATTGCGACGTGTACAGCAGCGACAATCCTTGGAATATCTTCGACAAGGATAGGGACGAGAAGCTCTATGTCTTCACCATGTTGAAGAAGAACAAATCGAGAGTGGATAGAACTGCTGGCTCGGGTACTTGGAAGGACGAACAGAGCCACGAAATCAGGGATTCGCAAGATTAGCTAGTTGGCTATAAAAACTCTTCACTTTCAAACCGAAAGCCAGCTCGAGTGCAAAAGCCGACAAGGCCAAGAATGGGCACTGGATCATGTATGAGTGCTCGACACATCCCCACATTGTAAGTGTCTCTTTCCTCTTCGATTGTGAAATATTCCAAATACGCATTTAGTCGGTATATCTTTCTTCATACTTCAATTGATATGGTCAGTCCTTGTCTTAAACACGATATAGACCATTCTCATTGTGTCTTAATTATTCTATCATACGTTTGATATATGTATTTCAGTTGTTTAATTTCTTTCTATTTCTTTTATCAAACGGAAGCTTAGAGTAAATACATAGACTTTTCTCATGTAATTAAGCTTATGGAAAATCAAATTTCTTCTCATAAATAATGAATTATAAGTGTTCAATACACTCATCGACATAATTTTTCTGTAATATAAGGGGAAATTGACCAATTTAAATTAAATTAGCCATATTTTTCTAATTCTTACTAGCGATGACCGTAATATAAGTGAATAGAGACATCACTTATAAATTTCTTCTGGATTGTTTAGGATGAAAATTAAATTTTTCTGTGGATTAAGTAAGAAAAAAATTCGCAATTCATTGAATTGAATTTGTCTAAAAAATTATTTGATTGTGTTTAGAATACTATCAATGTATTAAGCACATCAATTTTGTGAAATGAGTCGTAAAAGTTAAATTTTATTTCAAAGAACTCATTAGGGTTTTTTTTTTTTGCCACATGTAGATTAGGTTTATCCGATTTGACTAATTTAACAAGTTATAAAGCTATTGTTCTTATGCCTATTTAATTAAAAGGTCGTGCTCGAATTGAATTTTCTGACGCGATTATTAAATGGAATATATTCAGATCGATTTACTTAAAAATATAATTTTAAATTGACATGACACGCTCGACTCATAAACACCTAACAATATATCTTTAACTTGGTGCTTTTATGGATTCTAACTATTTTGATCCAACTTTGAAGCATTAGTTAGGGTTTGATGGATAATATAACTGTATTTATGATCCGTCCACAAAAAGATTAGGGAATAAAAGGAATTTCTTTGATTAATCAGTTAATTGTAAATCTTGACTTGGTTGATCAAGAAAGTGTGATTTTGCCATGACACAACTTTGGCTCCCACTAGGTTGCATGTACATTGCTAGGACACATTTTTGCTATCATACCGTTCATATTGGTTATAATCTCTTTTTATTTTATATTTTATCATAGGAAAATGCTCATTCATTTTGTGTAAATATCATGCAGGAAACAGAGTGTCTTATACGTGATCAGCAACAAATACACCGAAAAAGCAAACAGAAAGGCGTGCCGTAAGCTGCACGGGCGTGTGCAACTTGAAGAAGAGAATCGACGAACAAAGAAGGCACGCCCCACTCTGCTATGATCACCCAAATGCCGTCGACGATCGTTCCACTGTGTCGCCGCCACTCAAGATCAACCAGCCGCTGTCCTGGGTTTCGACGAAGACGCTGTTTTCAATCCACCTCCTGCCGTGACTCCGATTGTGGATTTTGCTGGCGACGCCAACCTCTATTTGCATCTGACGACGATGATGACCGTGCCGAAGGACATCCTCTGCACATATGATTCCCAGGCTTTCAGCGGAGACATGGATACCCATTGGCTTCCCACAACCGCGAGGAACGTTTTGCAAGAAGATACCCGCCACATCACTTTCCCGGCTTTTTGCGGCGATGCAAATGATGTCAGTTCGCTTCCTACGACTATGATGGCAGCGCAACAAGATACCTGTGGTGCCAGTTCCCTGGCCTTTGGCGGCCCCGCCTGCCTCCATCCGACGACGACAATGGCTGCGCAAAATGACATCTTCGACGCCACTGGTTCCCAGGCTTTTCGCTGCAACGGAAACACTAATTCGCTTCCTCCAGTAGCAGCAAACATGCTAGGAGATACCTGCGACGAGGCTTGCTGGGCTTTTGGCGGCCCAAGTGCCGATCCGCGTCCTACAACGAGCATGGCAGCACGAGGGATTGACAGTCAATGGGCGCATCAGCTTATGAATACGGAAATAGATCCGTTCGACGATTACATCTTTCATATAGTCGTCAAGCAACCGCTCGAGCTCTTAATGCAAGGAACGACCTCATTGAATCGCAACCGGAAGGAGTTCCAGCCAATTGGCCTGTTGAGTTTCTGGACTTTGGCAACTGTATCTAGCTAGTTATTAGGAGAATTGACGAACATAACGTTCTTAATTGTAATTATTACTATTTTCTGCTCATTCGGATGATGCAAACTATTATGACTTCGATTATAGACGGGATGTTCGTTATGTAAAATATAAGTTTTCTCATAGAGTTCCGTGTCAAAATCAGCAAAATGCCCTAATGATGATATTTATATCAATTGTATACTTTCTGCAGTGGCACTGAATAGCCTTTGTTTACTTGCTCTTTCAAATATACGTTCATATGAATAATCATGTTAAAACCTTTTCAGTTAGTAGCGGACACAGAAACTTTAAACTATCAATGGATCGTAACTCAGTCAAGCATGTCGGTTTGTAAAACTCCTACATCGATGACGAACTGCCAGTACAATATGGTTGTGGCAATGCGGATATGCGAGAGGGACAAGGAAGACGATATAATATCTCATATTGGTCCAAATTGAAAAAATGATCAAGTTAATGTTGCATTTCATCCACTGTGTTAATTTTTTCCGAACCAATGAAGTGATATAATCACTTATATTCGTCGGTGCTTAATACAATCACCAGACTAGACTGGCTTCAATCAGACGGAATTTGCCAAACCGCATCAGCAAGGCACGTTAGGTAGCAATTTCACGGAGGCCTGGTCGGGTTTTGATCGATATACCTAAGGATATAGACAGAAGCTTGGGGTTCCAAACTGGAATGCGCCCGTCAAGTCGACGGGGTACACGTCTAGGTTACCTTAAGACCTTATGAGGTGCACTTGGAAGAGATGGTGAGGTTCATAGCCATTTTGCTCCGTGGGTGGGGACTGTTGAGATTCCGGTGAGGATTTGAGAAGGTTCGCAGAACTTGCCAGGTTGCCCATCACAAGTAGTTTGAGGGGGTCTTCGACTCATGCTTGGGTGATCTATCACTTCGTATGTGCGGAATGCACTGTTCCATGTATGCAAATGTGATCTGTTGCTCGCCTTCGGGGGTGGAGGTTCGACGATTGCGACAGTAAAGCCAGAAGCTCTTGCTTCCCGAGCTAAGATTGTTCACATCGACATCGAGCCCATCGAGATAAACAAGAATAGCAGCCTCCCGTTTCCATGGGAGCGAATGTCGAATTGGACTTGACAGGGATGGACCGGTGGTAATAGCATCTCCTGGTTATGGTGTGATTATTCTTGTGTTAGTGTTCTTACCGAAATTTTGCCGCAGTCATGTCATGAAGTGAAGATTTCGGACCATAGCATGGGCTTGGGATGTGGATCTGATGAGTTGTGAGAAATTCATGCTGGTGTAGAGGATCCTCATTTGAGATATAATCATAATGTATAAACACACACACATGTATTAGAGAACCTACTCAAACTGGAAATCCTGTTCAAAGTAGACAATTTCTCAATAGAGAGTATTTCAGTCTTTGGACACAAAGTTGAAAATTGATTTTTATGTATCAAATAAATATGTTATATTGATTGCTATGCATCATAAAACACACTATATGGTAAGTCTTGTCATAAGAAAGCAAAATTGGTCATTACTATGTAGAAATTATTGGTGTATCAAAGATTATTTACTAATTGTTATACGAACCTTTTAAACATATTAGCAATTTTTATCCGCAACATGGAATAAGAGGTTTAACCAAGAACAAGTTTGTGAATTCGACGCCTTGCTCAGTCCAATGTTATTAGTCCTGAATCTAACCCTGCAGAAATTACTTTCTCAAATGTATTGATTAATAGTATCTTCAAATCGACCCTCGTATGTCTTATTAGGATTTTGTTTAAAAGAATGTCCTTAAGACATTTGTTAAATAATCAGACAAAAAAATATTGACAGTTTCAATCCATTAACTATCGTCGTAATATGCACAATCAACATATTGAAAATCAAAAATTGCTTATTTAACAAGTACCATTTGAGCGGTGGTTAACAAGATCCATTTTAGTAATGCATAACCAACTTACTTAAAATTTATTATTTGAGAAATTAGTATCATTCGTTGAATTTTACCAATCTTAGTCACTTGATCTGTGATTTGAGCAAAGGATCTCTAGAATTTTTCCATGTGAAGGGGTTTGAATTTTAAGAATAAATTTTAGTAGGTTCATAATCATTGAAACCAACTTGTATCCTAAAGTACTAGAATCATTGCATGTGGAAAATCTATTAGAACATGGTAATTTAAAACACCATACGGCATGTTTGACAGATTAAATTTTGCTCTTTACTTTTTCTTTAATTGAAATTTCACTACCATACATTTTGACAACATACAAATGTTGGCACGTAAACTCTCTTATACATTTGCATATTTTTTTAATTTGTATGATCTTCAAATTTTTGGGGGAAATTGAAAGAATATTTTCACTTTTGTTAATCAAGAACAAATAGGCGCTACAATTTATTCCTACAGTTATCGCGTATTATCCGGAAGTTAAAAGATGAAAAGTGAGAAAATAGAAAGGCAATTGGGACTTATGAATATGATTTAAATAGATGTATAAAGATTTGCATGTTTAGGGTACGCATGACAATGTTTCTATGCCTGGGAACAATTTCTGAACAGAAATGATTTTTTTTTATTCTGTACCCGGAAATAATTTCTGAGTATTTTAAGACGTTTGGTAATTGTCCAAAATTTCTATTCCTAGACTAGAAAAGAATATAAATGCG
Organism: Syzygium aromaticum; assembly: GCA_024500025.1. Lineage (NCBI taxonomy): Eukaryota > Viridiplantae > Streptophyta > Magnoliopsida > Myrtales > Myrtaceae > Syzygium > Syzygium aromaticum. The sequence goes on along the minus strand of CM044889.1, from coordinate 4,240,624 downwards.
TTTGGTAACTACACAAAATTTTTGTTCCTAAATAATATTTTAATAATATTTTGAATTTTTGTTTTTAGCCATTTTTTAATTTGGCCATGGCCGGTCGCCGGCGACCGGCCGGCCACAGCCCAGGGCCGGCGAGGGCGTCACGGCCCTCGCCGGCCGCCGGCGGAGGCGAGGGTCGCCCTCGCCGGCAAGGGCGAGGGCTGGACCCTCGCCGCCTGGGCGAGGCGGCCTCGCCCAGAGACGGCGAGGCTCGGCCTCACCCAGATCGAGCGAGGCCGAGCCTTGCCGTCGGTCGTGACGGCGAGGTCGGCCTCGCCCAGATCGAGCGAGGCCGAGCCTCGCCGTCGATCGCGACGGCGAGGTCAGCCTTGCCCAGAGACGACGAGGGTCCAGCCCTCACCCTCGTCGGCGAGAGCAACGGCCCTCGCCGGCCCTGGGCTGTGGCCGGTGGCCGGCCCAGCCCTGAAGAAGAACACAAACATAAGAAAAGAAAAAAAAACTGATTCTCAAAATTGTGCCGAGAAACAAGAAGCAACTTTTTTTTACTTCTTGTTTCTCTTCCAAAACTGTTTCTCGGCACAAATTTTTGCAAAAATGTGCCCGGAAACAAATGCGTTTACCAAACGCATTTCTGTTCCCAAACTATTTTTGGGAACAAAAGAACAGAAATTTTTACTATTTGGCACGTTGCCAAACGCACCCTTATAGTCATATTACTCCTACTTTGCCCGGGCGAATCTCCTATTAATTTTTGTGTGTGTAAGAAGAAAACATTCGAAAAGATAGTTATATCTAGTTGGCCAGCCATTAACCCATTAATCAATATCTTTACTAGCTCTTTTTTTTTAGCATTTTTGTTCATCGTTCTTGACCTGATTTTCAAATAGTCAAAGAAATTCATATAATATACTTGGCCATGCCAGGATTCTTGCTAAAAAAGGAAAGGCGTTTTTTTTTATAACCAATCAAGAATCTCATTTGTTTGAGGATAAAGTTCCTAAACTCGGTTGACTTTACCTTAACCCAGTTGTTTTAGTTGAATATTTATCCGAGAATCTATGGAGTATATCATGAATTGTCACGAAAGATGGAATGAAGATAATCAACGTGAAATTGAACTATTGACCGGAAAAACTTTGACATGAAGTAATGTTTGGAGTTGTGTGTGTGAGATGTTTCATTGTTATTTTATCACTTTAAATTACATAAAGTGTAGTTTAATGTTTAAATATTTTAACAATTGCTATCGAGTTTTGGAATTACAAGTAGCAACGTCTGTCTCCTCATGACGATTGCCTAAAGGGTTACGCAAAGAGCTCAAAGTTTCATTACATGAAATTAAAGAAAAAATCATTATGTATATGAGATTACTCGAGGATTAGCAATGTCCGTTTCCTTGGCCGGTCGCCGTGGCTGAGGAAGACGAAAAAAGAAAAAAAAGAAAATAAAAAATAAAAAATAATTAAAATTCGATTTTTTTAAAAATATTTGTATAAGAACAAATGCTTCATTAATCAAGGACCCGAGCCCGAGTACTGAGGACTCGTGCATGGCCTTTGTGGACCCAGGCCTAAGTGCTGGGGACTAGAGCTCGAGTGTTGGGAACCTGAGCTCGGCATTTATGGATGTGGGTTCAAGTGCCAAGCATAGGGCACGGGCACTAGGGGTTCTGACCCGGCCTCAACAATACCCGGGCATGGGCATCCCGAGCCCGGGCACCGGAATCCCGAGCCCGGCCTCAATGAACCCACGTTCGGTCTCGATGGACTCGTGCCCGAGCGTCAGAGACCTAGTTTCGGCCTCGATGTACCCGAGCTCGACCTTAAAGCACCCGGCCCGGGCGTTGGAGACTTGAGAACTAGCATTGGGTTCTCGTATTTAAACGTAAAGTTTCAGGTCCAAGCGTCAATACTTAATTATATTTTGAAAAATATTTTCCAAATTTTTCAAAGAAGAAATAATTTTCCTAAATTTAAGCATATATTTTCCGTTGATCAGAAAAATATTTTCTATTGACCTATTTTCATAAACGAACCGAAAGTCGGAAAATGAGAAAAATAATTTTTCCCTTAGCGTAAATAATTCTCCAAGTTAGCGATGAAGTGGTAGAATTTTACGCAGTCGACAGTGCAAACGTGTAGTCCACGTGGCGTCCAATCCGGCGTGGGACGACAACTGGTGGTGGTGGATAAGGCGCTCTGAAGTCAATGGAGTTGGAGACCGCAATAATAATTAAAAGTTGCTATCACGGTCGAACGCTTGGAGAAACGGTGACTTGGGACCTGCTATTCCGGTGACGAGTCACCGTCCAGACCGTAACTCCTGTGGACCGGAGCCGAGGTGTCCACACTTTGCCAGATGGCGCCGTGCATCGATCACGGCCGCGTGCGCGAGACACATGCACGGACGCTATCAGATCGTGTGAAATTTTTATGTGGGCCTCTCGCCTCATCTAACGGTACATGTAAATTGGGCTCGCAAAATTGACGTCGGGCTTCTTTCGCGCGTGGATTTGCGAGGGACAAAAGACGATTGAATGGATTGACTTCCAAGCGACAGCTGCAACCAACCATGCCGGACAAAGCAAATCTGCCACCTCCTCACGACGTTGACTCCTGATGATGAGAGGAAAAGGTGAATTGGCATAATCCAGCCATACCGCACAGCGACGGACGCAAGACACAAAAATTTATAGGAGACGATATAAGCTCGACGAGGACGGGACAAAAATAAATAAATAATGCATATGCACGTTATATTAATAAACGCCCTTACCCATTTAACACGGTAGAGGAGCGACGGCCATCGGTAGCCCCTCTCGAGCTCACCTGCCCAGTCACGCGCTGATTACTCGTGATAAGGTTACATCGACGAGAATTATCGCGCTTGTTATGCGATTGACTCGACACATTACGTGATCAATGAACTCCAAGATCCGTCAAATGGGTTGGTCGGATTATGCATGGTCCGTCCCAAATTGACTTGTTAATCCATTCATGATCCATTTATCCGTGATGCAAATTCCTCGACCCACGCCCGACCCGATCCCTTGTTGGAAATTGGATCGTGTGCATAATCTCTCCTGGGGCGGGTTGAATAATCACAGTGTACCGTGTGGCGCGATCGAGGGACGGTGGGAACGACACTCGGACACGCAAGTTGGAAATGGAGACGCAAAAGTGGTTGGTTCGCGTTCGTTGTCGTGGAATGGCGCACACGAAAGCTCAGCACCTCCCGCTTCCTTCCTTCTTCCGCAACTAACCCCCACCCACGTCCCCACCCACCTGCCGCCTACCGTCACCCGCCGGTGACCGTTCCCCTCCCTCACCCTTCACCCCACTTCCTCAGGCACTTTCTGGTCCTGATCTTCACCAATTCTTTCCCGTACCATGTCGTGCTTATGGAATGATTAATTGAATCTCGGTTAAGTCCGCACGAGTCCTAAGCTCCGAAAAAAATGCTGGGTTTGGTTTTGGAAGTATCCGACGCATCTAAATTTTAAGGCGAAGAACAAACAATTAACTGTTGCAAAGTGGGTCGACGAAAGAGACAGCTGGTTGAGTGGAGAGAGACGGCATGCATTGGTAACGCCGAGAAAAATGCCGAAGAAATCATCAAGAGAATCTTGTTCGCGCATGTGTTTGGACGGAGCAAGAAGAGACGACGATAACGGACGACTCATCATCGAGCTTGTTTCCCAATGACTTTAACGAAAAGCCAAGGCAATCAAAAGTTGACTGGGTTCCTGATTAAGGCGCGATTAAGAAAGAGATGTTTGACTTGGTTTAGCGTGAGAACCATTTGTGTCCAAGGGACCATGTCTTTGCTAATGCTTAGCTGTCCCACGCCTTTCCAACGGGAGAACAAGGACGTTCGACTCAATTGGTTGAGGAGATATTCTTATTCTCAGCTTCGAAAGTACATTGGAACAAGCAAAAAAGGTGCTAACTAATCCTTCCTTTAAAAAGAAAAAATTTAAGGTCGATAGGCTTGTAAGGTATCATTACGCGTATTGCGTACGACCCATATTCTTGTAGATCTTATCTCGGTAAATTCGGCGCGATTTGATTTCGAAAAAAGTACGTAAATCAGGGCCTCATAATGATTCTAGGAAATGCTAAAATGTATTAGAAATCTTTGCTAGATAATTAATTTACCAGTGGCAATGACAGGTGTTTACAGAAATGGCAATATTATTTCCGCACAAAAACAGCACAATGTTTTTTTTTTTTTGGAAACATCGGATTAACTCTAGATATGTTTATTTGATGAGCAATGTCTTTGGTAAAAGTCATGGAACTTCTCTTGATGCAAATTGAGACGATTGATCTTCAGCATTCCATGCGCCATCCCTAATGTTCTAATGACATACTTTTCGTATGAAATCATGACCAGCATTACGTGCTGTAATTATGTGTCTTAAAGTCTGTAAAACCTTAATAAAGCAGTGTATTCATAAGGTGGTCCGTATGGGCACGCTGGTCCAAGTTGCTGGTACATGATGGCAACATTAAAGGAGCAAAAGTGAGAAGGCAGAGAAAAGAAGAAGAAAATAATAATAATAATAAGTAAAGAATGGAGAGAACCGTTAGGTAGTAAAAAAAATATTGATTTTAACTTGTTGAATTTTAGCTTTTTTCACCTCATTGCTTATGGGAGATTTGAATGAAGTGCCCCAGGAGAGATTATGCATATTTGATGAAATGACGTGTACAGATGTGATTTGTTTAATTGAGACTTGCTAAAACCATGTTGATGGATCCAATTTATACTTGTCTTGAATCACGGCATTCCCTAATTTATAAGATTCAGGCCACAAAACACCATAAATTATGTTCACCGTAATATCAATACCTCAAACTTTCATTTTGTGCCGTCTTCCTAAATTGTGCGTACCGTGACATCAAAAGTTCGAACTTTTTCCATGTCACTAAACCTCTTAAACTATATCTACTATAATATCGATACTCCAAAATTTCACTGTACCGGTGTAAGTTTGGGGTATTGGTAACATGAAAAAAAAAATGGCTATTGAGCATGGGCACTGTTCTCCTTTTTTTTTTTTTTGTTAGACAGTGGGTAAGTTTATAATGCTTTTTGTGGTAGATAACTGCAGTTAGCGGTGGTGGAGGAACAAGATTTGAAAAAGAGAGAGATTCTCTAATGGTAAGATATCTAATTAAATCGTGACTGAAGTTGATATCTTGTTCAAAGATAAAGATATCATATACCAAAATACGTTACACGGGATGATCGATTTGTAAGGACCATGATGTGGATTTCAAGGAGTATTTGCATGACACCGGTACAAGTTTTGTGGTTTTGGTAATGCATCAAAAAGTTTGGAATATTGGTACCATGGCGGGCATAATTTACCGTTTTTGGCGATACTTTCCCTAATTTATATGTGAAATCTTGCTCTTACCTCTATTACTGGGGGGGGGCGATTATACAAACTAAATTTCGGTGGGGGAATATACCCCCACTAAATCCCCCTCCCTCCAAATGTAACGCAACCCCACCAACGAAAAATCGACCAAAAAAAAAAAAAAAGGACGAGAATCCGCGTGTTCTTGTCATTTCACTGCTAAATCCGCGGAGGGCGTTATGGTAAAATCCCGTCCAGCTCCCCCACCACCCCGCGTCCCCGTCCGTCACCGTACGGCAGCCCAAAGCCTATAAAATCTCCACGCGTCACCCATCGGTGACCATAGCAAAACCGCCCCCCCCGCTCACCGCCTCGCCCTCATCTTCGTCGTCGTAGTTTAACGGCTAAACCACCATAAGTACAAAACAAAAGCGGTGCGGATCCTCCTCCCTCCCTCCGCCGAAGCTCCTCCTCCCTCCCTCCGCCGTATCTTCCTCCGTCCCCCCCGCCGCACTCTCGCCGCCAAGTCGATCGTTCCTCCGCTTTCCTTCCCCTTCGAAGCCACTCCTCGCCGCTCGATTCCTCCTCCTCCTCCTCCTTCTCCTGCTTCGCGTGGCGAGATCGCTGAGCGTATATAGTCGCGGGGAGCTCTCCGTATCCGAGGCACAGCAACCGGTGGTTTGGTATTTGGATCGGATTCGGCTGCGATTCGAGCCATGTCCGGCCGAGATCTCGAGCGAGGCCCCGGGAAGGGCACCGCCGCGGGCGGCGGCGGTTATCCTCCCAGCGCGGGCTACAACCAGACGGCGTACTACCCGAATCGCCGCGGCGACTCCGACAGCCAGTGGACGTCGTGGCTGGTCCCGGTGATCGTCGTCGCCAACGTGGCGGTGTTCATCGTGGCGATGTACGTGAACGATTGCCCGCGGAACAACCCCGGGTTCGAGGGCGGCTGCGTCGCCAGGTTCCTCGGGAGGCTCTCGTTCCAGCCGCTCAAGGAGAATCCCCTCTTCGGCCCTTCTTCCAATACGTGAGTTCGATTTTTGCGCTTCTTCGTGTGACTTTGTGTTTCTGGCTGCTGTGCGACTACTTCTGGCGGTTGGGGAGCTCGTGTTCAGCTCGGAATTGAGAAAACCCCGAGCATTGGACTTGTTGCTTGATAAACAGCCTGCCCCGGTGCGGAAATGTGTGCTCCAGTGTGTGTTCCACTTGATCTGTGAAATTCGACAGGCTGGTCTAACGGAACTAAGAACAAGGAATTCTATTGACAATTATGCCTTTTTTTTTTTTTTCTGTTTATTGGTTTTGGTTTGTTTCAGCGAATTTGATTAGCTATTGTGGGATCATAAGTATGGCTAAGTCTTCTTGTGCTGAACTAGATGGTTCTCGAAACTATGTCTTGTTGAATTTGAGTTCCAGCTGGGGAAATTTTTTGGTTTTTGAGTTTGTCTTGAAGCTGCTCATATGGAAAATTTGCTGGCTTCCCCCCTTTGAAGGAGTTGACATATGTTAATCATGGAGAATTTGTGGTTCCATCTCGTGAACATGGTAAATTATACTATTGGATATCGCTGTCGTCTGTATATGTTAATAAATAAATAGATGAATGCAGATATTGGCCAAAGAAAAAGAGATGAATGCAGCTGCATGTTGATCTGCATTGGCGTTTTGATTCCTCCTGCTTTTTTTGTTTGCATAGTCTATAATTTTAGCTTTGAGTTCTGCAAAGTTTCTCATGTTGCGTTTAGTCAAGGCAAATCTTGAAGCATTCCTTATGCAAGGTATTGTCTTTATGTTTGTCCTATTTTTTGTGTTTGAGCTGGGAGGTTTTGTAATGTTGTGAAGCGTCATTTTCTAACAGCTAATTTGTAGTTTTCAAGCAACTTAAATTGTCAGGAATAAAGCAAATCGATTGGCGGGACAATCTTGTTTCTTTTTATATGACATGGTTCTTGTTTGATCGTAAATTCTATTTGCATAAAATAATGTTTATGTTCTCTGTTCTTTTTATGTGCTGATGTTTCACAAAGTTGGCCCCTTGACTTTTTCTGAAGGTCTTTTCCTTCGGCCTTTTCAATGAACAAAATGTTCATACGAAGTTTTGTCTGGATTTAAGATGTACTGGTTTCTTTTCTTTTTAGGACTATCGTTGGGCTGAAAAATTTTCCAGGTTAACATCCAATTTTCTGTCTGACCCTGTTTTATGTCAAAAAACTTTGACTCAGTGCACGATTAAATATGAGAAATTTCATTCACAACATCTCAGATGATGGAGTACCACTGTTGCTTCTTGAAACCTTTTCATACGTTCAATTAGGCTTTACTGAGCTGATGAAGGACGACGAGTCCCACAGTATTTTACGACTTTAGTTTAACTGGCTAGAAGAAATTGAGTGACATCCTTAACAGAAACTTAGCAACATTACTTTCCATCACTAACTAGGCTAACGGATGTAGACATCTTTATAATTTACTGGAGAATCTTTATGGCGATACGGGATCGCTGATGAACTTCATCTTGGTTTATTATAGATTGCAGAAGATGGGAGGTTTGGTGTGGTACAATGTTGTACATGGAAACCAAGGTTGGAGACTTGCCACATGTATGTGGTTGCATGCCGGTGTCATTCATCTGCTTGCAAACATGTTGAGTTTGGTCTTCATTGGAATTCGCCTTGAACAGCAATTTGGCTTTGGTATGTCAACTGCCCATACCACATAATAAGGTCTTAAAGCTGCTCTATAGCAATATTCTGTATGGTGTTTCGTTCCATTGCCTGTTGATTAAGGAAGTCTTCTACTAGATGAGTTTCACCACTGTGGACTCTAATTGACATTGCTCTTCTGTGGTTACCCCTGCAGTGAGAGTTGGAGCAATCTATCTAATATCGGGATTTGGTGGTAGCATTCTGTCCTCCCTTTTTATTCAGAACAATATCTCTGTCGGTGCTTCTGGCGCTGTCTTTGGGCTTTTGGGAGCGATGTTGTCAGAGCTTCTTACTAACTGGACCATCTATACCAATAAGGTCTGATGCTCTCTCCATGTCACTGTTTATTCCCCCAACCCAAATACCTCGACCTAACAAGAAATAAAGAAGAACAAAATGGATGTTCATTTCTTCATGCATCATGATTTATGCCTACTAATGTAGGTTAAAGCGCCATATTAATTACTAATGAGACACACCCGTAGATCTCGATTTTGAGTCTTTAAATTTGTTCCTTAGCCGTTCCAATAACATGACTAGAGAATGGCAAAATCCTAACTCCAAATAATTTTTTTGAGGTTGGAATTGAAGATTTTTGGGGCAGCACTCATTAGCCAATGACTGCTCTAGCTTTTTAAGTTTCACCGAATTTAAGGAAAGTAAATGCTTTGACCATGGTGTTTATAGTGTGTTCAACATGTATTGAACACTGTCAATTGGCAAATTTTTTTCATAAGCAACCTTCTTTATCTCATGCAGGCTGCAGCTCTTTTCACATTGATATTCATCGTAGCCATTAATCTAGCAGTTGGGATTCTCCCTCACGTGGACAACTTTGCACATATTGGAGGATTCTTGACAGGATTCCTCCTTGGTTTTGTTTTGCTCGTCCGGCCCCAGTTTGGCTGGGTGGAGCGTCGCTATCGTCCTGCCGATGCTCGTGTCAAATCGAAGCACATGGGCTACCAATATGCCCTCTGGTTGATTGCCTTGGTCTTGTTGATAGTTGGGTAAGCTCTTTATCCTGGACAAGATTAAAGCACGCATCGATGGACCAGGATCTTTTCTCTTTGCATCATTTGCATGAATAGGACATTTAACCTTATCTTACTAGTGTCATCAATTTCTCTCTTAGACCCTTGACATTGCCTGGAACGGTGTGTCTCGAATGCTTTGCTTGCTAATGGATTTATGAGTGTACCTATGGACTCTCAGTGAGTTGCATGCCGTGAAAGATTGACCTGAGCTTCTTCTCTTAACCGCTGCAGATTTGTGGTGGGGTTGATCATGCTTTTCAGAGGCGAGAATGCAAATGACCACTGCAGCTGGTGCCACTACCTCAGCTGCGTCCCGACTTCAAGATGGAAGTGTAATAACTGAGAAAAGTCCGAGAGTTATGTATCTCATATGCTCGTGTTCATTGGTACATTTGATTTTCTTTTCATGTCATAACTAGTTCTTTCATTTGTTTATTGTGTGACATCCCCTACCGCTTGTGTAAATCTGTAGCTTCAGACACCTCTTCGCTATTTTGCCCGTCAATTTATAGAAAAACAGTATACCCAGGTCTCTCTCTCTCTCTCATGAATTGCCTCCACTTGGATTTGCAATAAGGCAATGTGTGAAACATGCAGAAAACAGCATTTCCACGACGGTTTGTTTTGTTTGTTCGCGCCTGTTGTCATGCCACAAGCAAATGAAGAGGGCACTGTTTAAGGAATGCACTCGGGTGCAGTAAAAGAAAGTTGCGTAATTCCCTATTAAAAGCGATATCTTCCTTGACAATTGTGGATTCCTAATACTTGGTAGAACAAATGTAGCGGAGTCGCGGAAGTTAGATTAAAAAAGCGTGCAAACTAAACTAGAAGCTCTCTAGAGCAATGATGACCCTGTCGGATAACCGATATAACACAGGCTTCGGTTAGATATGAAGACCTACCCTAATGGTGACTACTTCAATTCTAAGATAGTTGATACATGCAAGCGACGAAAAGACCGTGCCCGTCACCTCTAATATCTATACCCGTACCCGTCGCCTCTAACTGGCATCCCAAGCCTGTCCAAGCGACCAGACCCTGGATATGCTTTGTTCGCGAAACTCGAGTGCAAGGACAAGACCTTCTGTGAGATGGACCTCGATTCGCCGAAACCGTGTATAGAATGCCTCTTCGCAGAACTAGATTTCTCGAAGTGAGGCCGCTGTTTAGGGGCACTCATTGACCTGACCTTGGCCTTTGAAGATTCGGTGTAAGACATGTAGTTGGGGTGGTCTGAGTAGCCGCTTAAGTAGCTTCTCGAGCCATCGCTCTTGGTGGGAGTGAACGGGCTTCTCCTAGAACTACCGCCCCTAGAAGATGCCGAATAGAATTGGGGGCTGTTATCAGCAGTGCAGAATGCGCCTTCCTCCACCTCATGAGAGAAATCCACCGGGCTTAGAGATTGCACCTCACACGAAGAGGGGCTAGGAACCGTTTGGCGCGCCGTCGAGTCTTTTGAAGTGGTGTAGCTATGACTTGCTTGGTCTGAAGGCAACACGTGCCGAGACGACTGTACAAGACTTCGGCGCTTGGGTGTGAAGGAGGGTTTCCCTGGATCAATTTCTAGGATCTTATCACTTTTCTCATCATCCACATGCCCACTGTTCGCTGAAAGTCCCCGTTGATCCCCCAGTCTCTCATCGACCCGACGCTCCGACCAATTGCGGCCCAAGGGTGCTCTTTCTTGAAATCCAACAATCCTGCCACTTGTTCTGGAACCATTTCTCTGCATTTATTGGGATCAAATTAGTAAAGGCGTCAAAGATAAACAAGCACTAAGAGTGTTTCAAAGCAATAGGGGGTTCAAGCAATTAAAGGTTCGTTCCTTCAGGACAAACTAGTCCTCGAGCTTTCCTGGGATTTTAAGCGATACATTTACTTTTATAAAGAACACAATAAACGTATAGCACGCGACACTTAGTTAAGGGCCGAGGCATACCCTGAGAACCGGTGACTGATCCTGTCTTGAACTCTTGCTTCGAACCACATACTCTGATTTTTCAGGAGTAGCAGGACCCTGTAATGAGGTTGTTGTCATGAATAGTTTAAAATGTAGCTCTCGAAGGTCCACTTGTTCTCGTACATAAAGAACTTGTCAAAAGCTATGCCTAAGATCATCAATACAAGCGATGCAAACAAATAAAAAATCGCTGGTCCAGAGGAAGACGCAACAAATGTATAAGAAAAAGGGATAAGCGGAGGTATTACAGGGTGGTGAAAGTGAGAGGACTTGCTGCTTGATTGTGAAGATTCAGAAACCTGGGCCCTCTCGGCACGTGCCCGAGCCTGGGCTCGCAACACGGCTTGCATTTTGCGCACCAATTGAGCAGTTCGCTTCCTCTCGATGTGCCCTCTCACCAGTGCTTGAATCTTGACCAGTCCCTTCAATGCTCGCAGCGCTCGCCTTGCCTGCCCAACCCAAAGAAGCAGGTGAAGAAAGATTCAATGTACAATAATCTTTTATAAATTACAGAGAGACCCATCTTGATTAAGAAAGAGAATTGTGAGTTTTCACAGCTACAGGTAAAGGTAGCAAAATGGGAATAAAAAGGCAATTCCTCCAGCTCGCTTGAATTTAAAAAACACATCGCCATAACAAGAAAAGGCACCGTCACAGGTTGTTCGAAACTGCACTCATGTGCAGTAAGTAGATAAGATGCAGTCTGTACGGCAAGGTTCCCTTAGTGAGATAGTACTTGCCATGTTTGGGACTAACATAGTGACTTAATTAAATGAGCTGAGCACCTCGTTAGACGATAACATGTACGAAAGCTTTTGATGAGAGAACCAAGTGGGTTTCAATGAGGGACCAGGCCGAAGCAACGCTACCACTGAGCAAAAATCAGTCTTGAGCACGTGAGCACTGTCCAGCCCAGGCTATCGTTTTAACTTCCTTAAGTACAATTATCTGAGAGCACAAATCGGTGTCCAAAGTACAGATAAGGACAAAAGGCTAAAAGTGGGTCATACAGAATAGCGTAAGAAGCGTACCATGGGTCATGCTATGCCAAGTAATATCATTCGCAAGTGGTAAATTCATATTGATTTTACGATTATTGAAAACTCATAAATGGATTTTGTTGACTCGTGAAGTAAAAATACAATTTCCAATACGCTACTTTCTCTCGTGTAATCATGTTGCGTGTATTCAATATTTGAAAAAACGGTACATGACATGATACCGAGAAAATGCAAACATTCAGCAGTCTTAACATAAACATGTAAATACGTCACACGATAGCTACTTTTCCATCCTGCGCGAGAACTGCATTTACCATTCCTTGACTTTAAATCGAGATGGGCTTTTTCCAAAATGGCGCCAAGGGGAAGCAATTGCACACATTAACATGCGAAAATGAAAGGGAACAGGCGCCATAAAGAGACGAGTTTTCACCCACTCCGCACCCCACTACCTACTTGAAGTTGAAAAAGAAAAACAAGGGTGAGAAGAAGAAGAAAAAGCCTGACATTGCATCGAGAAGACAAAGACGTTTCGCTAGCCGCCCTACAAAAGGCGAAAGAGACGTGGTTCACGAGTCCGTGACCATGATTTCCACAACAAAAACTCGTAAAAGTAACCATCTAATCCAACTTTCATCGCCAAAAAGCACGTAAACCCACTTAAGGAAATCAGCACCGAGGCCCATCTCCAGAACTTGTGGGGTCAAGGACCACCCACTCAATATAATCCCGAAAAAAAAAAGGATCAAAGAAACCAGACCAAGAGTTGACCTACCTTCCCAAGTCTATCCGACCAGCCATCTACTTCGATTTGAATTAGGAGTCCACACTTACTCGTTTGTCAATGATACGAAAAGAAGTAGATGTGCATGCAATAGCAAGTCTGTTTCAGAATTGCCAAAGTCATTCACCGTCAAGATTCAATCACCTTAACAAGTAATTTTAGCACAGAGATTCCGACGATTCCATTAGCTGGTCGAAATTTGGAAACAGAGACCTCCATAAAGCAAAAGACCAATCACCCATCGACCACGTACGGTTGGCAACTGCACGGAACAGAGTGAAGCCATATATCTCGCCAAATGAACGGGAAAGGCCAGGCAACGAGCCTCTACCCACCAGAAGTAGACAAGTGCAGGCGACGCAACCGCAAACAAACAAGGAGTAGAGTAGAGTGGGGGAACCCCAAGCACCTAATCCTCTTTCTCTCCCGATTAAACAGCGAAAACGCCATCTGGTGTCGCACGTGACAGGAATTTCTTTTTGTACAGGCCCACACGGCTTCTTCTTCTTCTTCTTCATCACCATCGTCTTCATAGGATATGGCACATCATATTCTATTTCGGTGAATCTCGGAATCGAAGAAACGGAAACAGTAGCGAAGAGTTTCGGCATTGCTGTTGCATAGCGAGCTTTTCTCGGTAAAACGACAGGAAAGAACAACTCGGACGAAACCGATGGGCGAGAGAGAGAGAGAGAGAGAGAGAGAGAGACAAAACGACAGCGTCCTGATAACGGATAGTTCTCTCGCAGGAAAGAGAGATGAAAAAGGAAGATCACAAGTCGCCTAAACTGTATGTAGACGAAGGATCGCGCTTCCTTCGTCGGAGATTCTGTTTTTCTTATGCTGAAAATCCGAATGCATTCGCCTCCATGAACTTCCGCTGAAATTCGATTTTTTTTTTTTTTATCTTGTGATTGATTGTGCAAACGAGGGACCACGGAGGGACCACGGAGGGCCGGATTTAGCTTAGCATCTGCAGAAGAAGAGCAGCAGCAGCAGCAGCGAGGGAATCAAACCAGAAAAAAGCGGGAGGAATCTTCAATTTGACAGATGGAAGAAGATGCTCCTGCCGAGAAACAATCATGGAGTGCGAAGCCACCGAGGCCGGAGCAGCCATTAGAATCAATCTCCAGGAGCTCGAGGAGAAATCTAATCGCAAGTAGCTTCACGACGACGGGGCGAGGAAGAAGAAGACAAATGCGGACACGTGGCGTCGCCCGGCCGCTCGCTCGCTCCGTCTCGAAGCTAATCCCCGTAACGCCTCACCGGAATCGATACTGAAAACTTCGTGCAGGATGGGAAATAAACGGGGTCAATACGATCGGAGGACTCACCAGATAGCCTCGGAATGCCGACTGGATCTTGAGCGCCGCGACCTCCTCCCTGACCGCCGCACAGCCCCCGCCGCCGCCGCCGCAGCCGTACACCGCCGCGGCGCCGCCGTCGGCGCACCTCCCGCTGCTCGTCAGCCGCACCACCTCCGCCGCGGCGTGCGCGGCCATGACCGCCGCCTCCGCGGCAGCCGCGCTGGCCGCCGCGACGGCGATGGCGCGCTTGCTCGGATCCGCGGCGAGCTCCTCCGCGCGCGCGGCCGCCGCCGCCGCCGCCGCGGCGGAGGAAGCGGAGGAGGAGCACGAGCCGTAGCGCCGGTGGCGGTGGCCGCCGTCCCTGTCCCGGTGCGACTTGACGAAGCTCCAACGCCGCTTCTCCCGGCCGGGGGCAGCAGGAGGCGGCGGCGGAGGAGGATGGGGCGAGTCGGTCTTCCTGAGGCCCAGGAGGCTGCGGAACCACTTGGAGGCCTTGCCCATGGCGGCTGCTCAGCCGAGCGAGCTCGGGGCGGTGTGTCGGTGGCGGCGCGAGCGGCAGCGATGGAAACTCGAGCTTTGGCTGTGGCTGTGGCTGTGGCTGTGGCTGTGGCGATGGAGTTGCATCTGCTCAGAGAGAGAGAGAGAGAGAGAGCGAGTGAGAGAGTGGGAGTGTGACTTTTATACGGTGGAGATAGTTGACGAGGGGAGGAAAATGGTGGACCCCGTGCGGGGGTGTGTGTGTGTGATCGCGCGTGGAAGCGACTCGCCCGCCATCGCCCAAATCTCGCAGGAAAACAAAAAGAAATTTTCACATGAACGGTCTCTAAACTTAACTTTGGCCGGACGCTCAATGCGATCCCCGAATTTTTTATCTGTTCAATGATATACGTAAACTAAAGCTCAATGTATAATGCGGTCCCTAAATTTTTAATTTACTCAATATGATTTCTGAACTTTTGGTACGTGTTCAATTTAGTCCATAGACTAATAACAATAATCCCTAAAATTTTTATTTATTCAATATAATCTATAAATTTTGGTACATGTTTAATTCAATCCACGAACTATACAAAAAATTTTATAGTTCAGAGATTAAATTGAACAAATACCAAAAATCAAAAGACTATATTGTACCTTGGGATTAAGATCATGGACCAAGTTAAATAAATTAAAAGTCCCGAGGGTCAATAATAGACATCTCACCAAAGTCCATCGATCATTTGTATCATTGTCCCTAATTCGTACATAAAAACATAATCAAACCACAGCATGATAATTATTAAGCAGGATGAATGAAAAGACGTGTTTTCAATACTGAATAACGCCCCCCCCCACCCCCCCCAAGAGCTTCCGAAGCAGATTCGAGCATAAAAATAAAATTCAAGACTCGAGATCAAAGCGGCAAAAGTGTTCCAGATGCTCCGTCGCGCTCGGCACATCTAATCCTTCCGAAAACCGTCGCTAAACGCGGCGATCCTCTGTATCGCCGTCCGCGGTTCGCCCGTCGAGTATTTTACCCAACGAGACCTTTCCGTGGCCGTGTACCGAGTATCGACGCACGATCCTCGTGTAATGTGTACGGGCGTTATTGATTAAGGGGGGGTCAATCAAATCAATTGCGTGTGAAACGGGCAGGCTGGCTCTCCTGGGGGGCGCGCCCGAAAGGGATTGGAGACGGATGGCCCCGGATGACCCGGTTTGTACCCCGGTTAGTTTGGTGGGGATCGGCGACCAACGGAATTGACGCATTTAATTAGTCAATTTACAAAGTCGCGAATTCCAATTTAAGCCGGGCCTATATACATACCCTCCACCTGCACCTGCACCTGCACCGCCATTGACAAATTTGACTTTTTCTTTGTGACAGCCCTTCTGCATTTTTATTTAGAGAAAAAATCACTAAAAAATTCAAACTGTGTCACATGTGACACATTTATCCTGAACTTTTTTTTATAATACAAAAAATCTCAACAAGGGTGGCCCTTGTCGGAAAGGAAAAAAAAAATATATATAAAAAAGACGAAAATGCCCATTGACTAAAATACAATGGGATAGATATGTCATAAATAGCACAGTTTGGGGTTTTTTGCGTCACAAAAAAAAGTTCAGGGTAAATGTGTCACAGATGGCATAGTTTTGGATTTTTTGTGGTTTTTTCCCTTTTATTTATCCTTCTTCTTCTTCTCTTTTCTACATTTTCTGCTCTTTCATTTCTTTTTGTCCAAAATTGCGATGCAATGCCGGCTGCAATTGAATCGTCGTCGCCGAATTGTTTTTTTTTTTTGAAGGACGATGCTAGGGGAACGGTACCGTTATTCGCGGGGAATAACGGTGCCTTGTGGACCGAAAATTGCCATTCAATGGGACCGAGCAACCAGAATCATGACACGGAACAAATTTTGGAAAGTAAATGTTGATAGAAAATTCTCAAATGTTGGACGATGATTCCTTTTTTCAATGAAGAAAATGATTTCATCGAGAAAGAAATATACTCGAGGGTTGTGATTTTTTTTTTTAAATACTTTGAATAACTACTTAGATGTAAAACTCGGTTCTTTTGCAGTGTGCTCGCGAAAATATTTTCGCCAATTCTAGGTACAATAAAAGTCGAATTACCAACCCAGGCATGTATTTCAACATAACTCGTGAGATTTCAAAGATTACCAAACAAGTGAAAAAATTTGGAAGTTGGCTAGCACGATAAAAAAGCGGGCATTATGCGAAAAGAAAAAAGCAGTGACGTGAAAAACTCTAATCAAACAAACCCAATATACTTTAAATTTTTCAGATAAATTTAATTTTTAGATAGACACGAGATGATCATAATTTTCATTTTGGAGTTAACTCGGATTACAATGACTCGAGTCAAATTTATTCATGCCTTTGAGTTGCGTAAATTAGGTATTCGTGTTTTAATTTAGACAACTGTACACATTTTGTTAAATGGGATATTTTCTTCCACGACTACAAATGTGGAAGTGTTTTACAATAGAGATGTGATGTTAATAAACATGCTACAATTCATTTTTCCTTATAATAAATATGTTTAACCGTTGTGTTTTATATTGAATGCAGAGGTATTTTTGTGATGATGTTTTCACCGATGTGTGTTTTTTTTTTCCTTCTTTTTACTTTTTGGTTTGATTTATTGGCTTTTTTAAATCTAAAGAACGCCCCACTTGGCGGTACCCACCAAATGAGATTCACGGTTTTCACAAAGGAGATCGAACGAACGATTTGTCCGGTTTCTTCGAGGGAACTTGGGACGGGGACCGTGCTATCGCCCTCTCATTTTCCATATATTTTTTTTAATGTCGCGAGGCAAACGAGCAATTTCGAGAAGTTCATCGTCGTCGATAACAATGGTATCCAATAATGCGTACTGGAAAAATACAATAATGCTTAAAAGGACGATCAAATCAACTCAGATCAAATCAGATCTCTTGATAAAACATGTATTGCTTCGATTTACTTATTTTCATTTTCGTCTTTTGTCTTTAACCACGTGAATTTACTTTGATGATTGCCGATTTCGAGATCTCGAACGAATTTACCGATCCAAATCGGCATTTACGAACCCTCTTGATTACCAAACGAGTCTTGCGTGTACCTCGGAACGAAATCAATAGTCGAAAATTGGATATAACATCTCTGCATCATAACTAGACTTGTCAAAACAGGTCATATATCAATTTCTTAACTTATATTTGATGGGTTTGGTTGCTATATGAGTTCATTATATTCAACATACATGTCACGCGTATTTAGAATGGTAAAACTCAAAATAATACGAGTGATAAACGAGTTCATAATTTACTTAAACCAATCCGTTTTTATGACTCTCTCTCCATTCTCACTCGATCTCACGCGCTCGCTGATTCCGTGCTCTCACCTAAGTTGGGATATGAATTTTCTCGATTTAAGTTAAATACGAAAGTGTTTTAGTAATATGAGTCGGGACATTGATTAGGTATGGATTGAGTTCGATATAAATCACTAAATTTATATTGTATAGAAATTAATCAAAACGAATTAAAAAGATCAATCCGGATAGGGCCGCTTTCGATCCGATCCTACCCATCTATTTGTCGGATCGACTGGTCGATCGAGTGACAGCAGCCCCGAAAATGAAAATGCCTTGCGAGTCCCAAATTATGCAATTAAAAAGGAGGGGCGGGTCACCACATCGGTGCAGAGCGCGGGACGATCTGATGGACAGCGATGGCTCACCATCCGACCAATGCGTTGCGGTGACCGTTCGATGCTCGCGACTTCCGCTCCGCGACATTCGGTCCATTGAATGCACGCTGGGCAGCTCAATGGATCGGGCCCCACCAAGCGGGGATGCCAAGGAGGAGGACCAGCTTTCAATTTATTATTTTGGATTTTGTACAGTAATTTTTAAGAAATAAGTGTTGGAAATTTTAAATATTGGTTTTTTTGTTTTTTTCTGTTTATGCCAGGAAGGGAATTCCTCGTTGCGCACGAAAAAGAGGCACGTAACTTCGAGGTAAATATGCAAATTCCACAAAAAATAAGTAAATCTGAAAAATAAATTAACTCGGTACAAGCTCGAGCATTAAAATTAAAATCAAGAGTTTATTGTTGATAAT
The DNA here is from genome assembly GCA_024500025.1 of Syzygium aromaticum. Taxonomy (NCBI): domain Eukaryota; kingdom Viridiplantae; phylum Streptophyta; class Magnoliopsida; order Myrtales; family Myrtaceae; genus Syzygium; species Syzygium aromaticum. Next base: position 4,221,849 of record CM044889.1, on the reverse strand, counting down.
TGAAATCAATAGCTGAATATTATTAAATCATGCCGAAGATGGGGCGATGATCTTTAACGGTGGGTTTTGGCGATATATTTAGCAATATTCGAATTGCCATCGATTTTTTTATTATTACGAAATTGGGTAATCCATCTCTTACTTATCATGTCAAGTGGAATTTCAACTAAGTCAATATAAATTAAGGCTGTCGAACAAATCTACTCATTGGGTGCGGAATTTTTAGTCTTTAGCACTTAGGTTGGTCATTTAACAAACCTAACTTGGTGCACTATGGATAACCAGAAACAACTCAAATCAAGTATCTAGTTCAAGAAAAGTTGCACGGGGGAACCTAAAACATTTCGTCCAATGCACAATCCAATCATCCCAGTGAGCTGGTCCCGCGTGGCATTTTTCAATATTTTTTTAGCTGACGTGGTATCGCGTAGGAAAAAAGTGAAACAAATGCAACAAAATAGCAAATTGATTCAAAAAAGAAATGAGGGAGAGAGAGAGAGAGTGGTGTTTGTTTGAAAATTGGGGTGGTATTTCCTTTTTTTTTATACGATGTACCACGTTAATAAAATTAATTAAACGGTTATCGAGAGGCTGTTAATATCAAAAACTTAGGTTTAGATTGCATATTTTCCAAAATTTAAAATTCAATTACACGTTGAAGGGATCGTTTAATACCGTTCGCTGCAATTTTTTTGTGTATTGGATTTGATGACATTACCGGATGACATGTGCTTCTCGATCCCAACCAACTCTATGTTTGAACTTTAAAAATCATTATGTGTGATTGGCTTGTTACTTCACATGCGTCTACGACGTGATGCAACATGCGACACGTCTAATGGACAATATGTCTTCTTCTTGAATTGTGGTGTTGCGGAAGATGACGAACACACTTTTGGTCATAAAGTGGAGGGTGTGACTCAACAGCACGTGATGCCGAAGAATAAGAATTTCGTCAAACTTCTATCGTGATTCCTCTGATTTATCATCTAAATGCATGTATTAGTAAGGAAGATTTTATGTGATATGAAACCAAAGAATATACTAGTGTCATATTCCGAGATTGTTGCAAACTATTTTAAAAGTTCAAACCATCGAATGAATGTGTGGTTTAATAATAAAATACTGTAGCACTCTCTCTCAAACGTAAGCTGAGATTTGGCTTAAGACTAAACCATAAAAAATATATAATCTAGAAAGTAGATAAGGAGCCTGAAAAAGATTTAAACTGAGAATTTTTTTGAAGTCATAAAAAATTCCGCAAGACTGTTGTCAATTATATAAAAGACAGTTAATCCTACGAAAAGTCCCGAACTTACGCCCGTGATAAATTTGGCCCAAATTAATTTTTTGATCATGAAAACTCAAAACCGATATATCTGTGATAAATTTACAAAAAAATAATTTTATGACTATCAAAAACCCCAAATTGGTACATTCGTTATAAATTTACTCTCCGTAAAATTTGATTAATACAACGAAAAACCCAAAATTTATCAAAGTTATATTATATTATGATTTTTTTGTGCTATTAACCCTATTTAAAATTCACGTTATCATACGAACCCGCAATTTAACAATTGGATGTTGCAACACAGGCATTCTTCATCTATAGATGACCGGGCCGAAATTGGCAACCGACTTTCAAGTTTCAACAAAACTTGAGCGGAAATAAAGGCGAGAACAGCTTCTTGGGAATCGAAATACATGTCATCCAATGATCATTCCATGAGAATGTCATATACACGGAAGAGAAGCGATGGCACCTACCTCATGTCCCGCGGCCACATAAGAAGATATGTCCCTACATTCTCCAACGTGGTTATGACTATACGAGGGCGGAGGCAATAATATTTATGACATCATCACCGAACAAATATTCACATGAAAAATATAAAAGAGCGCTCTCGAGGTACTTGTTAATTCTAATTAATCATGCTTTGAAAGTACATAGATTTCTTTCGAAATGTGCTACTGCGAAATTCTCAAAGCGCGTCGATACACATCGTTTTCTGTTTTCAATGGTCCTGAATTAATCCCTTCGAGGCACTTATTCACCAAACATTTTAAAGAAATGCACAAAATCCGAACCGAGCCGAACTGTAAGTGCGCGAAATTTCGGTTCAATTCGGTTCGATTCGATATGGCTTTTATGTCCCTTGTGTCTGCCCGTGATGTCGAATTAAATTTAAAAAAAAACAAAAAAGAAAAAAAGGGAGGGGGCGAAAGAGGCGAGCAAAGTAAATTTCACCATGTGGAAGAAGCGAGTAAACAATGCTCAGTCACGAGAACGTTGAGAACCTCGTCCGTGATTTTTCCTTTCACCCCACGGTTAAAACGGATCCCCCCGGGCCCCCCGCAGCGACCAAGGCTATACTCTAGGGGAGACGCTTAGGGTAGGCATCGGAACCGGGGCAAACGGATGGCGACCGTCGGATCGTGGGGCCCACGTCCCTAGAGAGAGAGAACCGGGGAGGATCGGACGGACTACGCTTCCCACGCCACGCCCTACTGCCTGCGCCGTAGGCTTCCAATCATAAGAGGCGAGCCCCACCACGTGACGGTGCGCCCAGCGGGAATCACACGGTCGGTCGGTCGGTCGATCCTTCTGATCGGACGGCTCGCGAGACGACGAGACGTCCCGCGTCGTCGCCCTTTTTTTTCCTATTCCTTTTCCTTTGGAAAACGGAGAGATTAATAAGTGGACCGGAACGAGAATATCTTTGCGAAGATATCGTTTGCCATCGCGTCCTTGCCGACACGTAATGCGGATTTGGCATGTCGGTTCCCGATGCCACCGGGGCTCGTATTTACCATTGTATCCTCGCGGAGATACATCTACGTAGATTTTTGGCCAAATTGATAAAACATCTGTGCTCATGAATAGCAGACACGTGATGTAAACCCACCTGCCGACCAAGTAGGGAGGGTTACGAGATGCTGTGCAAAATAATCTTACGGCAAAAGCGCGGGAAAGAAACAAACAAGAGGAAGAGGAAGAGATAAATGTGGTGACCCTCCGACGTGTAATTAGAGATTCCATCTAGGGTTAAACCCTCCGGAATCGAATTTGCTTGTGACGTGCGGCTCTGACGTTATGTTAGAAAGCTGAAACCCAAAAATCCCAGGACTTGTAGATAGAAGAAAGGCCGCGCGTATGTAAAGAGCAAGTAAACCCCGTCGATGAGCGACGCGGGATACTTCAACTGCGAATATGTCTGTCCTCGAACGTGATTGGGATGGAAGCAAGTGCCGAGCCACTCTATGATTGGAAGGTTAGGAGATGTGGCGCGCCAGTTAAAACTATGGGCCACCACTTTGTGAACAAGGGACTCTAGTCTCCTCTACATATATTTATTCAGTAAATTAATTTTACGAATTAGTCCCGATATATTTCTAGCAATATTTTTAAATAGAGCAAAAATAACGAAAAACCTCAAGTTATGCTAATAGTAAAATATTTATCCCAAACTTTATTTTGCGACGCCAAAAATTTCAAACTCGTGCGCGCACGACACATTTACCCTCCATCAAAATTATGTCAATGAAGACCATTAAAAATCTACCTATATGGACGCCCGAAGATAAACAATGTTGATGTGATGCCCACGTAACTTAACGACGTTTTGGCCAAAAATCATCTAATGAAATTTAGATAGAGGGTGAATATGTCACGTTAGGTACAAAGTCTGGAGGTTTAATAATGTTGAGGATAAATGTGTCATAATAAATATAAGTTCGATTTTTTATCCAAAAAAAAATTTCAATGTGCCGTGCTCATCGTCCAAAAATGGATCGTCAAGTCTCAGCCCTCGGGAAGCAACGGACCCAAACGAAGGAAAAAAGGATTAGGTGGGGTTTTGACCCGAGAGGAGGCCCCCCCCACATATTCCGGGTCAAAAAAAAAACAGAGAAATGCAACGTCACCGCGAGCTCCTGGCCTCCCAAATTAGGCCCCCCCATGCGAAGAGAAAGGATTCCGATCTCTGGTGTGAAAACTGTGAGCCACGTTGCAAGGTCAAAATTCGCTGCCAACGATCGACAGTGCAGGGCAGGGGAGCAGTCAATGCTCGCTGCGGTGGCCTGTCAAACACTTAAATTCCAATTTCCCCCCATCCCAAGAAGGATGCCCATGCCGATTTTGCTTCTCTCCCCGTACTTTGCTCGTACTTTGGCGGATCCACACGCAAAAATTTTTCTTGGGTCGTTTAACCTGTCAAATGCGTGGGCAATAATAACTGTGGACTACAAGTCCCGGTCAAAGTTTAACTCGCCCAAAAACGAGTTATCGAACTGCGACCGAAAGTTGATGAGATCTATCCTTTTTATCGAGCCACAAGAGCCACAAGTAATTTGAATATTTTGGCTTAGATTAATCTCATTGAATCACCAAGGTTACATCAGAAGGTAATAGCCGTGCTTCATGATTTCTATCGCTCTGATTATAAGAAGATATAAGAAATCGTTTACCTCTCTAAATTTATGTATATCGTTCTTCATGCTTCCTCTGGAATTCCATGGGAGGAGTAACGAACGACCACTTCTGTAGCCAACGTCACTAGAAAGTTGCTTAATTCTCGCAATCATAGTCCCAGAACACACCCTCTCTCTCTCTCTCTCTTTTACACGCGCATAAAACAATGGAAATCTCAACTTACAGAGAACTTCTATTCTTTCTGAAAAGATAAAGCCCCTCTTTATAACCTATCGAAGAAAATATATCGGGAGGAACGAGGTTGTCAACCGCCAACAGCGTCAAAGTTCTTAGAATCAGTCTACTCAAAGTCCGTAGCAACAAATGCATTGTGAATTCCCAGCCAAGATTGTGATTTCTATAGCATTCAACAATCAAGTGCAGTTCTCGATTATCACAAGATGGGGAAAGTCTCATCTCATCTTGGCATAGTTTTTGGCTGAGAGTTCCCCTCTCAGATCTTATGCACATGGATACTTCTACTCCGCATTCGTTTTTGGATGAAAGTAAAGAAGATAATGTGATTGATTGGATCTATTCATCTACAGTTTGGATGACTATATGCACAAACAAAACTTTGGTTTCGAGTTGAATTACAACCTTAGCTACCTGGGTTCTTTCGGATGGAAGCAGCTGCACAGCTGTGGACTAGGCTTCTCATTCTCTGGAGGATCAATTCGAAAGAAGGTCGCTTATCCGGGGCACTGCTCATAATTTACGAAATGCCAAAGTCAAAATGAGCATTAACTGTGTGACGAGGAAATAATGACAGATACGACGACAAGGAAGCTAAAGGGTGTTTGTTACCTCTGCCAACAGTCGTGGATTAAGGAGGCTATCCCGGGATCAATCCCTTCTGGCACGTCCAATCTTCTATCCATGAAGCCAACCACTCCGACAATCTTCGGTTTTGAGGAGAGCAACTTAAGCAAAATCTAGTAGGCAATGAGTGTGAGAGAGAGAGAGTGGGGTACCTGAAGGGAATTTAAGTTGTTCCATGGAATAGATTCTGTCATCAGTTCCCATAGTATTACGCCGAAACTGTACACATCAGACCTGCGTGATATAGAAGATATATCCATGCGTGAGTTTCTCTTAAATCAGAAAATATGGCTACATGTTGAGTAGAGAGTAGATACCACGCACGATTTGGCCGCTACTTTCATTAATTAGAACAAATCGATCATATTTTTATCAAGAACTTTTTGCGGACTAAGTTTATCGAAACTCGCATTTTGATTATCCTATGTAGAGAAAAGAGAGGTGGCAGTAAATCAAACACTCCTTAGGGAATTATATGGGGTGACTCCAGAAATTACTTTTCATCTGATGGTTCATTACGAAGGACTTCAGGAGCCATCCACTGAGGCTGCATCAGAAACATTGGAGTCAACAGACCCGCTGACAATATAGCTTGCAAAGAAAATGAGAGACGGAGAGAGAAGTAATCAAGTAGCGAATGCCTCTGTTTATGCTAAGAATTGACACATGAAACAAATGACTCAACAAGAGAATGTCATTACAGTTCCTCTTCCAGATTTTGCTGTTAACAGCGTGGCATTCTTCAACCTTGAGAGACCAAAGTCTCCAACCTGACGAGTTGTTCAAATAACATCAAACAATTGGTAAATGCTCGGCTCGATAGAAGTGCACGTTGTCATGTTAAGGGGAAAAAAAAGAACAGAGGTCCTCATGGCACTATATTGAGAATACATTACCTTGACAGTCCAATTTTTATCAACGAGCAGGTTAGAAGATTTGAGGTCTCGATGCACTATTGGTGGATTCCTGTGATGCAAATAATTCATTCCTCTGGCCTGCAATGAGGAATTAATTCAAGTTAACTTATCCGCTAATGAAGAGTGTCTACAATGTCGTTATCATAGTCATGCTTACATGCTTCTTGTAAGTGTGTGCATTGTGCGTCTGCTGTGTGCATTTGCATACTAGAGAGAGAGAGAGAGAGAGAGAGAGAGAGAGAGAGACTCACAACATCAAGGGCCATTCTCAAACGGTGCCTTGTGTCTAAGACTTGATTGTTTTTGTGTAGTGTCTTGAAGAGACTTCCCCTGATCAATCAAGACAGCAAGAAATTGATACATCTAAGAAATAACAAGGAAAGGAAAAAGGCACCACCCCAACACACTTGCACAGTTATACTCTCAATATCTAACAAACAGCAACTCTTACTTCTGGCATCATTGCTAGACCAGGCATCAGAAACCGCCATAATTTCCTTACCTTGGCATGGATTCTGTTACAATGGCTAGTCGTTCCTTAGAGTAGACTGCTCCCATGAACAATAGAACATTCGGATGTCTCAGTCTCTTCATTATTTCGATCTAAATTGCAGCAAGGGAGAGCCAAAAATGATCATTGACAAGCATGTGTTGAATGTAGTTAAAAGTAACAAGTTCAAGTTTACCTCTTTCTTGTAGTCCTGCAAAGTATTTTCACTATATTCGTTCCCAACATAGACCTTAATAGCAACATCCTGATGGGACAGAATCAATTTGCAAAGATCAAGATATTGATCGTCCTACTTATTATGACATTTAAGCATCGGTTAAGGTAACTACCGATCCCTCCCACATGCCGCGATAAACTACCGCACATGAGCCTGCAGCACAGGTCAGACAAGCAGAATTAATTTGTAATTTGTGGAAATCTGCGTTAGGCTTTACTTCCCAATATCCTTTTCCCTTGACTATTTTACTGACATTGTAGGTTACAAAAAATGATGCCCTCTAAGACAAGCTTAAAAAAATTCACTTTCATTGGAAAGCATGATTAAGCCAATCTTCCTCAAGCTGACACTTTTTATATTTTCAATTGAAACATGTGACTCATAAACCTAGATATATGAAGTACAGTGTCAGTCAAAATAATATAGAGAGACCAAACCGTACCTTGCCCAATCTCTTCACCTAGCTGTAGATCTTCCCAACGAATCTCGCAATCAACCATATATCTCAACTCACTATCACTTTTGCTTGATGAAGTGTCGTGGCTGCCAATGCTTTCGCCAGAACTGTGGAATTGTTTGCCATCAGGCGGTTTTTGTACTTCCTCCTTTACCAGGAAGGCCTTCAAGTCTCCTGGCTCAGAAGCTTCCTCACTCACTTGGCTGAGCACTTTCGGCAACAAATTTCCTGGTCTAGGCAAATGAAAACACTTAATGTATTTTCTTGAGGATGCTAACTCAGAAGTCCCACTGAAAGTGGGAGGATGTGCACCTCTGGGCAAATCAATGGATTCTCTTTCAGCTAAAACAGGAGTTTTCCTGCTAGGACATTTCCCCATGATATTGGGATGAAGAGTTCCCTGGCAGGTACTTGATGCCTTCAAATCTGTTGCAACATTAGGCTCACATGTCACTTCATTTCTCACTGGACCATTACTTGCATGTTTGATCTGTTGGTAACTTTCATCTTCATTTACCACGTTCCGATTACCTTTAATATGCAGCTTCTCCAATGGTTTTGCTGCCTGCGGTCAGTTCAATCATGAAAAAGTTACCAAAACAAGATAGAATGGCAACATCATCACAGCACAGGCCCATTTTGTAAATGAATAATGTTCTATATTTGCACAGTTGTGGATAGTCCTGTAGCTCATGTTCTTATATTCAAAATGGCAGAGCGTTTAGGACTGAAAAAAATGCCAAAGAGGAATCCAAAAATCTTAGTCTACTAACTTATCTTGCTAACCCATATTTCACTGCCTGGAAAGTTTAAGTCAATATGTTAAAGATTAAATAAGTATATTAACTATTCTGTAGAACTTTAACTATTCAATGTTGAACTTTCCCCTGCAACAGAAGTGTGCACCTTAGAAACCTCCCCCTCATGTGTGAACCTGCCATCTAGCAAGCTACAACTGGATCTAAAGTTAGATATTTTCATACACCAACAAATCTTGACAGCCTTCACCTCTAAGTCAACTCTGATCTCCTTTACCAGACCAACCTGTGATGGCACACACAACCCAACAACCAACTATTTGCAATAATCGTCCTTTGGAAACTCATGCAGATAAACTATTGGCTTTCTAGTTCAAGAATGCGAAATCACAAGAAAGAGCCCATAGTTACAGCCATTGGCAGACTTAACCGGACAAAATTTCAATTAAGCCGATCAGTTTGGCCAAACTCAGTCGCTTAACTATTCTCTTTACCTTCAATTATCCACTGTGGGACTTCCTACTCACACCTTGTACATGCATCCCAAGATAGAGTATCCATGCAAACATCATCCCAAAGCAAACATTCATAGAAACTCACTAAAGAGTCAAATAGGCATCGCCCATCTAAAAACTTGACACCGTCAAAATTTTAATAAGGTAAAATAAACTCTTGGAAAGACTATTGAAACATGCTGATAGGCTTTCGTAGATTTGGGCAAGTGAGCATGCCAATTCACCATCCAAGGAATCTCTTCGATCAACCATATTTTCCCAGTGTTTTTTTTTTTTTTGGTAAGGTATATTTTCCCAGTGTTCATACTGGGAATACAAGACAATGATTTTCCATCACTTCTTTAGAGATATGAGAAATTCATCTTGCGGCTATAGGATCAGAGGACGGAGACTTACTAATTTACCGGGTTTCTCTAATATAGCATCATCAGTTTCTATTGCATCGTGCTGTCCACCAACACATAGATTCTGTGTATTGTCTCCACAACTGCGTGGTAGAACTTTGGACGCCTGTGAACAAAAAGAATGTAGTCTCTGTCAACTATCTCCAAGCTTCAGGAATTTCCAAAAATAGTAATAGAGGGGAAGATGATAAAGGGGGAAAGAAAACTGGAAGAAAGTGAGAAAATACGACATGGAATGTGTAAGCACCAGGCTTGAAACAGAGTCAGCAATTTGTGGTATAGGTGCAATCTGTGGCCATGGCTGCCACTGAATCTTTTTCAAGTTCAAACCCCGTGATTTAGGCAAGCCATTAGCATGCTCCTCATTTGCTCTTGATCTGTCCAGGCTTATAACATTAAAAAGGGCCGCATCACTTGAAACAGTGATAACACCAGCAAGCTCTCCACCCTCGTATAATGGGCTTTTCGTCACCATAGCCATAAATATTTCACCAGACCTTTTCTTGAGAGGAAACTGACCTGACCATGACTGGCCAAACCTCAGCTTTTCCATGATGTTCTGCAGAGAAGGAAAATGCTCTTCAGCAACTAGAATTTCATCAACTCTTTGTCCAATGACTTCATAGTCTTTCCATCCATAGAGATTCTCAGCAGAGTGGTTCCTGGAATTTGAAAAGCACAAATAGACTTCAGATACAGATGCGGCTTCACTGAGATATTGCAAACATGAAATTTCTCTATCTCAGCCTCTAATAAAAAATTTCCCTGCTTTAAGAAGTGCAAAACTAAGGGTGAAATGTGGCGGAACGATCAAAGCTACACTTTCTTGGAGAATAAGGGCTGAATACTTTCCAAAAATTGCTGCATTGGTATATGACCAATTTGACTAGCATTCGCTAGAACGTTTTTGAAAATTTCAGAATTGCTCAAAGCCTAATACATTTTTTTACAATTTCTATTCTTTCGGCATATTCGTGAGAGCTTGAAAGTTGAAATAGTAAATATAGCTCAGTATATCATGTAATAAAAGATTTACTTTTAAAGAGACTTTTTAACCTATTTGAAAAATATTTGATGCAAATACTGACATCTAGCATTCTTTGCTTGACCTTTTGGTTACACAATTCAGAAGCCACAAGTGACAATAGTAACTTGAAAGGGCAAGGGACCTTTTAGTTATTATTTCGATGGACATTGGTAAATGCATAATAATCTGAGCTTCTGTCTACGGATCTGGCATTCAAGTTCATTGAGAGAAGAGATTTTTCTTGGATAATGTTAAATGGTTCACATTCTTCCGGATATTACTAGTCTTTAGTCAGACAAATTTCAAACCTCTAAATTTGTTGTTATATTAGTGCTATACTTTCTTATCTAACTTTTGGGAAATTTTGTCAATAAATACATGAAGTTAAAACTTCGCTTAGAGTATGTTCAGCCCTTCAGCAATAAAACTTTGGCTCTACCATTGTCCGGCCTTCCAACACCAAGAAAAACAAAAAAATATAACTGTGGTTTTCGTTTATAAGGCTGGAAGTTCAACGCAAACTTTTGTCAAACACCTTCACTATCTTGGCTCCTATCGTCATGCATCATGAATAGGAACACCGTCTTGAAATCATCAAAAATGGAGAACAGCCCATTGAGAAATATTCCTATAATTAATTCGACAGTTTAGACATAGGATTCACTGAATCGTGGTTAAACATCCCAACATGATCTTCCATCAGCTGTGATGAACAGCATAAAGAGACAATTACTTTTAGAGTCAATTAAGCACCAAGTGTCAAAACTTTTTAAGGGAAGTAAACAGCACCTTAGCTTAGCACTTCAGCATTGCACCGCAAAAGGTCGAACATCTCTATCCCTATGAACTAGTACGAGTTTCGAGATTTCACCGCCACTAATTCCTTCAAATTATCAGTGTTACTTCAACAGACTCTGCACACAAGTGCAACATGATTTTCAGTTTCCCGTGTTATTCTGATTTCTAGAGTAAAATTTCTACATCCACAACAATTACAGAAGTTCCTCCGCACTTTCAAACCGGATTTAAAAATCATAAAACGCGCTCTTCAACTTCCAATACACACTCGAAGAGCGAATAGGCAATCGGAATCAAAGTTCGCGCCCAAGTAACTGAACATCCATCGTTCTCCACCACGCACAGACATTCACACACGCAAAACAAGCAGCACGAACAATCGCAAGCCAAACTTCCAACGACTTCGCACAAACAAGCGCGTAAGAAGCACTAGCTGCACCACACACTTCCAACTTCGGCACCAAAACAATCCTCGACTTCTAATACGAGACATCAAGAGCCAATCAGCCACCGCGATCGCGAGCCGAGATTCCGCAGAAACTCAAATGAAAGCAGAAACGCACCAGTACGTGATCTTTCGAGAAGAAGCTCCGCACACGTGAACGGCGTGTCCGATCGACTCCAGAATCCTCCGGCACGGGCCTCCCCCACGGAAAGCTCCCGGGAACCGTGCGAACGGATCGGACCCCGAGTCCGGCGGCGGCGGCGGCGACGCCGCGCCGGGCTCGGGGCTCTCGCCGGACTCGACGAGCTCGGCGAGTCGCTCCGTGAGCTCGGCTTGGCTCGCCTCGAGCCTCAGGCACCGATCGGCGACGGCCCGGTATCGGCTCGGCCCCGGCGCGGGCTCCGGCTCGGCTTCTCCGGCCATTCTCCGCTGCGCATGGAGGGAGGGAGCAAGCAACGCAATCGCTTAGTTTATCATTATTACAAAGGTGGTCACCAAGAAGAAGTCACTACAACGACAACAGCCACAAGAACAGACGGGTTAAAAAAAAAAAAACGCAAATAAAAAAACGCAATTGAAAAATAGACACGTTGCATTTTTTTAATTTTACGTGTGAGCGGGCCCGAGGGTGGGAGCAATCAGGTGTTGACAGGAGTACGAGTTGGTGAAGCGAAGGGGGCCAATGGGGGAAGAGGGATTTTCTCGTGGTGGGGCGGGCGCGTGATGTCAGCAGTGCTGGAGTTCGCTATTGGTTGAAGGGACGGCCACGCCAGCTTCTTGTTGCGTTTTGGGTTTTGGTGCCTCGAAGGCTGCCCTTGCCTTTTGGGGTTATTTACACGTCCTGCCCTTGCCGCCATTCGTTCGAAACTCAAGAGGAAGCGGGTGGGGGAACAAAAAATCTGTACTTTTTAAAATTTTTTAATCTAACTTTTCATTTTGACCGCATCTCTACCGAACAGGGATAAGCATGATTTCGGGATAGAACGTGAAACCTGAGAACCTGATTAATAAAAGCATCTATAGGTTTTAGGTTTCAAAGTATGTATGATAGGTTTCAGGTTATAAAAATTTGACAATTTGTTTCAACGGATAGGTTCCAGATTTTAAGTAAGTGAAACCTAGAACGTGAAACCTAAAACCTAAACAAGTTTTTGTGTTTTTTTGTGTATATGTCTTAGCATGATGCTGTGGCGTTTCATGACGTTAGATAATGAATATATAATCTGAAGCTACTGGTCTGAGTTATCATTTTATGACTTGTTAATATTTCATATTTTTCGTATGTCTAAATATAAGTTGTGGTTAATATATCATAACAGCAAATGGTAATCATTAAAGTTGATGATTTGTCGCAATTGTTCAATTAATAATACAGATAGAATCTGGGTAGACCCTGTAAACGACCTTCAAACCTGTAATAGAGTAAGTTTTAAGTTCTAAAAAATAAGGAACCTATTATCATGGATGAAACCTACATGGAACATGGAACTGTTCACCTGTAATATCGATTTACGTAACGACTTCTCATTTTAATTATATTTACTTGAACTATAATGTAAAAAAAATGGTCTTTTTATAGTCTTTTTGGTGAGTGACAACCCGATAGACCCTACAATTTACATTGAAACCTATAACAAAGTAGATTCCAAGTTTTGATGGGTAGGTTCTAGATTCCAAAAACCGAGAAACCTGTATCCAATAGTAGGTTCCAGTTTTCATATAGTACCTGTAAGGAACTTAAAACTGCTCACCCTTAGTACCGAATACACAAAAAACTAAATCGATCTACTTTAATTTATTTTACACCTATAAAATAATAAATCAGTAGATTGCTAAATTAGCAACTTATATAATTAATCCCTTTTGAAGACCTTGATAAAATATTTTGTGGGGGCAAAATAAAAATTTTGGCATATAAAAATGAGAAAATGACATAGATGGTCCATGAAATTTAGCGCACCGTACAATGTTGTCCCCTGAAACTTTAAATTGTTTAACGTGTTTTTTGGACTTTTGATACATTTTTAATTTAGTCCCTAGATTATATGAAAATGTTAATTATTATCTAAGAACATGAATTGATGAAGAATAACATTGAACATTTTTCACATGCACAGAAGGATCGAAAAATTAAAAGCCTATGGATCATATTGTACACTGAGATAAAATTTAATAGACCGTATTGAACAAATTTAAAATTTTTAGATCACATTGCGCATTAAATCAAGATTTAAGAATTATTCGTGTTATTTTCTCTATGAAAATTCAAGAGGGATTAAATCATGGCGCGCTTTGGACCAATGAATAACCGTTCGAAGCGTTTGGCAGTCAAAAAGTCAAACTCATCATCAAACCAGAGATACCGCACTTTCCCAAGAGGCACCCGACCTTCGAATCCCTCAGATTCTGAAGTAGAAGCGGAGCTCGAATCGCTATTCCCTGATCGCGCGCGATTCCCCTCGCTCTGCTCTTTCGGGCGCGGCGTTGAGCGCTTCTTCTTCTTCCTCCTCCTCGTTGTAGCTCTAACGCTCTCTGAATCGAAGCAACGCCGTGCGCGGTTCTGTAAGAATCTTTTCCGCTTTCTTTGCACCGCTGTTGTCGCCGTCGCCCATCGTCGCTTGTTTTCGGACGTGGAAAACGGTGGCGGGATGTTGGCTCGTACAGAAGCGAGCCAGGCGGTAGCGGAGCTGAAGCGTGCGCATCAATCAAATGATGATTGCGGACGGCCCGGAGTAGTGGAGCGGCACTCAACTGATCCGACGGTATTTTTTAGGATGCTGATAGTGTTTTATGTTCTAACATCAAAACAACAGCTTGTCGAGGTGGATTGTGGACGATGACTCTGTCGTTTCGATGCTATGAATTGATTGCGATTCATGGAGATTCGGTGCGTCTTGCTGGGAAGTCTCCAACGCGAAGGAGATATATATATGCCTGAGACGGCATCGATTCTTCAAGCAATTTCAGATATCGTCCGTCACGCCGGTAGAAGTTAAATATCTCTTCATAAGCAGCAAAAGAGATTACCGGACTGGCAGTCTCGGCGTTAACAATGGTTTTTGCACCAAAGCATGATTCATTTGACCTTTTCTTTCCAGAAGCGAGATTCTAAGCTGATTCATAAAGATGGTCAGAAAGTTGTTGGTGAAATTGAAAATGCTTATCTGCTCACTCTTGGAAGTGCTGTCACCGGTGCTGTGGGGAAAATGGTTGTCGCGGAATTGATAAGAAAAGATGCAGAGTCATAGCACCCATGACCATAGATGTTGGTGAAGGAGCCTCAGTAGGCGTTAGACTTTAGGCTTGAGAAATTATTGTATAGCCCAAGAATGCACTTCCCTCTCTTGCATGAGCGTGAATCCTACATGGGCGGGATCTGCATCGCATTAGCGAGGGAGGACAAATATTACGAGAGCACTGTAATTATCTTCTCATCTCTTGTTTGAGTTTATAGGCGATGTGTCTCCTGTTAATTTGACTAGATGTTCGGTTTCGTCATTTCTTTTCTCAACTCTTCTTTCGGGCAGGGCGAGAATGCGGAAGAAAGGCTGACGAGCTGCGAACGCTCTATTTAGAGATGGAGATATGTCGTCTCGACCACAAAGATTGACAGAGGTAATGTGTTTTGCAAGAAAAATTTTCGTTTGCTCAGAGATTGAAGTTACATGTTTCTCCCACTTGCTCTTTAATTCTCTTGAACAAGATGAAAGTAAAAAGATACAGTGTCTGAACTATCAATTGATCTTTGTTGAAAAGACTCTGATAGCTTCTTGCTTCTGTGTATTTTGCAATCTTCTTGCTACGCTTTCCTTTTCAGCGGCTCTTCAAGCAATCTGATTGGAGGGTGCCAGTACGATTCCCTCAGTTTACACCCGCTCAATGCTCAGACATGACAATGCCATGCATTTGAAGTGTTTATTTTGCTATTCTGGAGCTTTATGCATCTTTCTTCCTGAGCTGAATGTGAAAGCCATCTGGAAATTGTAGACCAGGGGTTCGAACAATGTTGCCTCCCTTGATTATTTGCCACCTGAAAGTTCGAAGAAAAGGTCAGCTCTCTCTCTCTCTCTCTGCTCTGTGCATGAAAACTCACTCGCCGTGCATAGTCAGGAAAGCTAATCCACAATAAACTTTCATAGCCTGTTTACCTGTACTTAGTAACCAAGCAATGAAGAAAGACCGCCATCTGGACTTTTGTGAAGTCTGTTCCAACACAAAATCTCATACCACCGCCAAAAGCCATGAAATGTTTAGATGCACCATTCACTTCAATTCCCTGTATTTGAACACCAATTTTTATCAGCACATTAAGTGGCTTAGTAAGTTATTTATACAAATTCTTTCGCACCAAATTGCTAGCTGGTGCACCAAATGTGGAAATCCACAAATGCAGGACCCACCTCCCATCTTTCTGGATTGAATGAAAGAGGATCTTCATATTTCGTGGGGTTTAAGTGTACAGCTGGTGGACATGCCACAACTGCCCATCCTGCTGGTATGGTGTATCCTGCATTAACATTGGGCTTTATGCTTCGTCAAGGTGGGCATGAATTTATTAGCATAGTTACGATAGAAGGCCTAGCGATACTGTTGCACATACCTTTGAACTGGATGTCTCTTAGTGCTCTTCGGAAGACTCCTGGAACTATATTTGCTAGTCTTACAGTCTCATTTATGAACTGAAAGATGAATTTTATTAGAGCCATACAGATGCACGTATAACCTCTACCTGATAATTTAAACGGTTATAACCCACCTGAAATGTATATGTCATTAATTTGTACTCCTTCCATGAAAGTCCGGAACTAGCATCATCCCTCTTCCTGAGAATGGCCTCATGCTCTTCCTGCCATAAGCATAAGGATTTAGGGAAAGTTTGCCAGCATTTAAGAGGTATTGGTAAACTTATACAGTGGAACCAAAAAGGCAGAATTTTACTGACCGTGAGTTGCTTCAGCACCCTAGGATGATCTGAAAGAAACTTGATGGCTAGCGTAAGAGCCAAGGATGTGGTCTCAAAGCTGGCAAAAAGTAGCACAAACATTAAATCTAGAGCGATTGCCTCCGTGAGTATTGTTCCCTCTTTCTTAAGTTCTTCCAGGACATAATCAAAAAAATCACTTAGGTCCTCCCTGGGCGTTGCTCGTCTTTCTTGCATTAGGTTCTTCAGCATTCTCATTGCCTTTTTCCTGCCCTGATTCAAGATCACAAAGGGACGAGGTTGATACCATAATAGGGTACTTCAGCTTGTCAAGAAATGAGTCATTCCCATCTCTTTTTTCCCCTTTTTTTAGGAAAGTGGAACCAAAGAGTAGGAAAATCACGTTATTTAATGTTCTGGACTTAACTCAGTTTACCTGGAGACATTTGTGATAGGCTGTTCCAGGCATATCTAGTGGAAAGGAAATTAAACCCTTTATAAAGGCATCAAAATTTGCTCTCAGATTCTCTGACGAGCTCTCCGAGTCATGACTTATCAGCTTCTTTGCTGTCAAATGGAATATCATCTGCAGAGACCATAAGTTCATGCATATGCTTGAGTTAGGATCCCTCTTGGAGGAATATGTGAATCAGAGAGCAGAGCTTAGGCTGCATTACACTTGCAGTTGCGTCTTTTACTTCGACCTTGTCCTGATTCGACCAGTGCCTCAACCTTCGAATTGCAACTTCCTCAACTTCAGGGAGCATCTTCTTGAGGCTTTCTGGGCCAAAGAGATAGAGCACCATGTTCTTGAGGTACCTGTACATAAAACCATGCAAAGAACCCACATTCTGTCGCCCAAAGATCTCTGTGAAGGTGTCTGGATACCAGCTCTCGAACAAATGCCCTTCTTGTTGGAAGATGAAGTAATTGAAATCTGGGTCGGCTGATACTACAGCCGGTCGACCGACCAAACTGGTACGAAATATTGGCCCGTATCTGAAAAATTTACTGGAATCAGACATTATCGGAAAAGGCAAAAGTGGCAGCGTCCTAACTTTTAGATTTTAGTTACCTCTTCATTCTCTCTTTAATGAATGGAGCGATGTCATGAGTAGTGTTTGGAGCGAAGAACCGAAGGGTCTCGCCTAGAAGTGGCCACCCCATTGAACCTGGCGGGAGCTTTCCGTCGCATCTGGGATTTCTCCATCTGTAGACCCAGTGTGTGATGCTCATAATGATCAAAGCTCCAATGCACAATGCCCACATTCTCAGTTCTGCTAATATCTTCAATGTGAGAAGTTCTCTATTAACAGATGCTAGCTTCAGTGAAAATCTTATGTAGGCAGCTTTCAAGTTTAACAAAATGTCAAAACAGGAGGAGAAAGTTTGGGAAGGAAGGGATGAATGAGGGCATAGATGCTGCCCTGTCTCGGAACCCACTAGAGGAATCTTATATAGGGTTATGGTGATTCACATCTAGCCGGGAAATGACTATGAAATTGGCGCCCTTTGTTATAGGGAAGTTGTGTTTGCTTCAGAAAGAAATTTATACGAGTAGTTGGAGATAAACTAAAATAATCAGGAATCATTCTGCCCGAGAGACCACTAAAATAGTGACTATGAAATTATCCTTCGTCAACGGCCTCTGTGAAATTGTGCAACAGACTTGCATTACATGATAAAGAAGCTCTCTCTCTCTCTCTCTCTCTCTCTCTAGATTAGATGTTCACTGAACTTGGAAAAGAAACATGAGGTTGGAAGGATTTGTCTGATGGAAAATTTGTATCAGAAAGCGATGCCAATCTTCAGTGCATCATTTAATAGAACACATGACTAGAATAAGGTCTCCCCAGCTCATTGAAATCTTAAAAGCAACTGTTCTGTAGACAACAGTATCTAAGTGACGCTGATGCCTCAATATGCTCTACTTGGTTGCCTCTGTTTTTCCCCCTTAAACATTTCGTTTATTGTCCAAGTTACAGTTGTGACAGATATGTTCCTAGATATTCTCTAGCTGGAATCTTGTTCTTATATTCGTATCTATCGCTCTAAATCTCTGCGCCTGCGTCATCAGAGATTGCAAAATGGATACGGAAGAAATAAGGAGAGAGAGAGAGAGAGTGGGGGGGGGGGGGGGGAGTAAAGAGTTCTCTCTTATTTCTTTGACTAATGTTTGCGAAGAGTCAGTGGCTAAGCTAATTAGGCTAATGAATGAGGCTGTACTCATTTCGAAGCATAGAGCAGCGCCCCTCCGTCCCATTGAGCCACGGACTTTTACGTCACGCAGTGAGCTCCGCTAGATAGGTAGGTCACTGTTTTTGTGACCCATCATTATTTGAATCTTTGAGGTTCCATTTTATTTGTTTATGGGTTTATCTCTGATTTACTAGAGAAAAAGATTTCTGCACGGACAATGCATGATACAGAATAAATTGTTTAAATGTATCACGCGACGGATGGTATTCGTGTCAAAAACTTCTTGACCCACCGCGGATTCAGATGTCTCCACAGTATTCCTATCAACTTGGTAAAATCCTTTGCATTCCTAGGCTTGTTTGTGCACTTTTTATAGGAGCCACGTCGCCCAACGAATTTTATCTGCATCTTTGCGATTTGCTGTCAACAACTCTAGGCACCGCACTGGTGGTGATATCTGGGTATGCAGACTACAGACTATCTTTATTGCTTACGGTATGTTTTGAGAACATATATATATAAGCCACGCCCCACACATTTATAGCACAAAAGTGCTTTTGTTGTCTTGTTTCTTTATATATGAAGAAGTTAAGAAATAGAATATTTCCGTGACAGAATCAGGTGACGAAGGGGGTGTTTAGTTCAGTTTTGAGAAGGGGCTTTGAGCCTCGAAAGCCCATTCCTAAAATGCTGGGGTGTTTGGTTCAGCATTTGGCCAATGCTAGCATTCCAAATATTAAAAGCCCAAAACTGGTCTGGATCAGTTTTGGGCTTTCAGCTTTTGTCAAATGCTACTGTTCATGCGTCACTGTTCATCTTCTTTGGCGAGGGAGGACTGACCGGTGCCTAGATTGCTCCGGCGAGGTCGCACAGCTTAGGCGACAGCCGCCGGAGGTCGCGCGACTGCCCAGCCGCTGCCGACCTGGGTCGCGCCACCTGGGTCATGTGACCCGTGCGACGGCCACTTGAGGTCGCACGACCCAGGCGGCTGCCGACTTGGGTCGCGCGACCTCAGGTGACGCAACCCAGGCGGCCGTCGCTTGGGTCGTGCGACCCCCGTCGAGGGTCGTTTGGCCTTGGGCGACCGCCGGCGGCAGTAGATCTGGCTCGCCGGGGGTCGCCCAACCTTGGGCGATGGCCGCCGGCGCTAGATCTATTTCGCCGACAATCGTAGGCCATCGTCGACGGCAGATTCCGGCGATGGGTAGGTTAGTTTTTGTTTTTTAATAAATAAGATAATTCTCAAAATCCATTTGCAAAAATAATTTACCTAATACTATATTTTGGCCAAAGTAGTTTTACAAAATATTTTTACCAAATACAATTTGCATTTCTCTTTCACTCAAAGATATTTGTATTTTCCCAAATAGCATTTTTAAAGTTGAATCAAACAGGTCCGAAGATAACTGAACTCCCTTGTGGAAAGGTCGTGGGTTCACAACAATGACAGCTTGAGAAAGCCCTTTTCTTTTATTGGGCCAGCAAGGAGTTAAATCCTTCTTTTCCCCTCAAATTATAAAAGGGTATCCTCCAGACTCCTAATGGTTGCCGTATCATGTATGAAAGCCTAATCGAAGTAGAGTCATGAGGACCCACATGCTCGGCTTGTCCTTCGCACAGAATCTCTTTAGTGGCCGCCCACACGCAGTGGATCCTCGTAAGTATGATCTCCCTGATGTTTAGTTTAATCAAAATACTGCTATGGTTCATGGCCCGCTTGCTCATTTCTTACTTCCCATAAGCCCCTTAAAGAATTGCATCTACTACGTATTTCACGTACCTTCGTTCTACAATTTTATACTCAAGTTGCAAGAGCATCGTTCCTGTGGGTTTTATTGCCGTTTCGTGTGGGCGCCCCATGTAAAAGTTCTCTAAAACCTGCACCAGTAATATCCGTCAAAGTTGTTCGATATACCGAATTTAGATCTTCAATGACTTCGCATGAGGATGAAATTATTGGTATAGTCTGCAGTAAGGAGTTACTCTGATGGCTTTTTTCTATGGTTTCATGACTAACGCTGTTGACACCTAAATTTTGGCGACCTAATTAGTCGTTCATTGCATATAAAATTATGGATTGAATTTTAACCCCTAAACAAAAATATTAAAATTGCATAGCATATAGTTTAAGTTTATATAGATTAACTGCATTCCACATCAAACCGACGGTGGCAAATGAACTGAAAATCCATCACGCAAATCAAGCTCAAGCACTGAATGAAACTCGGCTCGCTCGGAAGACGGGGGCCGAAAATCACGAGTCTAAAAGGCTTTGGTTGTCTTAATTTGAGCTTAAATCAGCCTATTGAGTTTAATTAAAAAAAAGCCCAAATTAATTCAGTCAATTTGAAATTAAATAAAAAGCCTGAGCCAAAGCCCATTAGGACTAGGAAGCCCAGTTAGTTAACCTAGGGTTGCAATATAAATGCATGTTTATGCTTCAAAATTAAGGGGCTCACAAAAAATTTTCAGAACACACAACATTCACGGACACCATTGAGAGAGAAATCGAGAGAAGGAAGAGAAGGCTCCGCTGAGTCCTTCGGGACCGAACTCCACTCCCTCATGGCCAGACCTGTGACTAAGCCTCTAAGACTCGCTACTGCCCCTGTCTGCTGAGCTTGCTGTCTCAACGAGCTCCTTCATCAGCTGCGGCATCAGCCGCTGTTCCGCATCAAGACTAGCAAACCAAGTGTCCAGTGGCTGTCCAACAGGTTCTAGCGAATCTTCAAGCAATTTCAGCGAGCATCTCCACCTCAACGACCATCCACCGAGCTGTTGCAATCAGTTGTTGTCGGTCCAGCATTGAAATTTGTCTTCTATTGCATGGTGAAGTGCTCGTGAATTCTTGAGAAGGAAACAAAAGTTCTGACTGTTGGTGGCGATTATTTGGTCAAACTAAAAGACCAAAGAAAAATACTTCACTACGATCTCCTTTTGCGAGCCACCACAATCACTGTCGGATCACCAAGATCACGTCACGAGTGAGCTGCCGTTGTCCGCGAACCCACCGAGAACCCCCCACCGAACTGAAAGTCTACACGATCCAGCAAGTTCGTGAACTGTACCGCCGTGCCGGACGCCACCGTGAGCCACCGCGCCGACGCCGTGTCGCCCGTCGCCCGAGTCCGATCCCGATCCGCAAACTCGATCCCGAGTCGGTTCAAATTTGGAGATTATCTGCAAATTAGGTAATTGAACATTATCTTATATTTTTTCAAAATATTTAATTTCCTAATTTGCATGTTTTGAATATTTCATGAATATCATGTGGATATTTAGATATCTTAGGATAATGTTCGATATATCCGCAATATTTGAAAATATTCAAAATTAGGAAAATTTCCTAATTTAGCAACGTATCTGGACGACTATCCGACCTTATCTCTAAGGTACGATACGCGGCGATACGGAAAATTATTATCCTATCTATAATCACTTGGATACGATAATAATCTTTATCTACTTTCCAAATTTAAATGATCAACTTTCCGTCAATATCTATAACCCTATAGATATGACCGATAGTTCGATTTTTGTACCTAATCCGAGTTTGAAACAAATTTGGTGGATCGCGTGGACGATTTGAATGTGGTTGCTATCATTGTCTTTTTTTTATTATTTGCTTTCCTTTAAACAGAAAATTCAAAAAATATCAGTTAGGATTTAAATTTGAGTTTTGTATGTTTATGAAACCCTAAATGTATCTAGAAGATAGAGTAATTATTTAATTTAAATTAGGACTTGAGATAATCTATTTCCTAGTTTAAATTAAGTAACATTCTAATTTTAATAGATTATTTAGGTTATTTTCTAATTCCGAATTTTCATGAAAACCCCCCAAAAAAAAAGAATGAATTGCTTTATGGTAGATTATGATAGATTGCATTCTTAATTTAAGTAATTTATTATTTCGAATTTTAATAAAAATCTCAAAAATAAGTCATGTTAAGATGTGTTAAGTCATCATAGGTTGCATGTTAATTTAGGCATATTTTTATTCCGAATTTTATTAGAAAATACCAAAAATAAATCATTTGCCCGTCATCAGAATTAGGTCACGTTGTCGCATGACATATAGTTTGCATGCTAGGTTGCATTACTTGCATGTCATTTTTGCACGGCATTGCATATAGGTTAGTTTGCATTTTAATAAAGCGCAAACCCTAATGAACACACTGAGTGCCTTGCTTTGTTAATTAGAAATCATGTTAGGATTGTCTGTGTGATTTTCTACTAATAAATGCAGATGCTTGCGTGGCTTTAAGGTATGTTATTCTGCTATTTATTTACCGCTTTCTTGGGTGTTAAATTAGTGGTTTGCGCACCCGCATGAACACCTCACATGTTAGTAATTAGGTAATAAAATGGATCCAGACTGCATGCATAAATATTCTTTTTGAAAAGAAAATGTATCGAAAGGGCATTAGACTAGATCTAGCGTAATCAAGTTCCCGAGCTTAGAATCTCTGGTTTGTAGGAATAAAACATATCTTCCTATGTTTTATTTAGGTTTCTAATCGACCTACCACAAATAGATTAGTGGCGACTCCAAGCATGAAAACTTTTGCATGTTAAGAACTTAAATCCTAAGTTGCGAATTCGTAGGGCTTGGGAGTGCCCGAGTTAAGTTTAATCTTAATAATCCATTAGCCTAAAGAAAATTTTAGGTCGCGACAAACGCCTTCTGTTGATGGTAATTTCTCTTGATCATTCTTCTAATGCGAATAAGTGTGTAATTCTCTTAAGGAAAATTCTGATGACTTTGTTTACATGTTTGTGTGGAAACACATATACACGTCGTCGATAATTGCTCACAATTCTTTTAATAAAGAGTAGAGATAAAATTAAGATACATTGTGAGCAACCCTGCTTATATTAACCAGCGGTATCGTGACAGCAAAGCACAAAAATGTTCTGAATAAAACTTAGTCTATAGCTCAAGTTGCATTGCGTTGCCCATTGTCAATCCATCAATAATGGTCTCAAATTGCATATTTATATGAACAAGCTTGGATGATTGGAAGTGAAGATGCTTTGAACTGTGCAATCAGAGAACTGGAAGGAGTAGTGAACCAGTAAACCACATTGCTTCAGATTGTAAAAACCTGAACATGTAACGGTCAAGCAAGTGCTGCCACTTGCATTTAATTCCCATTTGACCGGAGCAAGGGCAAGACTAAAAACATCTAGGAAAGCAAAACCTCTTTTGACCATATTAATGATGTTTGATTCTGGACACAAATTTTTAGGGTTTGACACTAACATAGCTTGGTAATCTTGGGGTGCCAAGAGGCTTGCCATATGCTTTCTTGTCGGTAAAATGTCTCTGCATTCCTTGCTGGGGTGGTTTCAGGCAATATCATTATCACTTTAAGAGCATTATATGCCGTAGATTGTCGGTTGCTGTGCCCCATATGAGGTAGGGCTTTGTAGCTTCTTGAAATTTGGAATAGGATTACTATATGATGGAGAATCATTAGGAACTAAGGGTTTCACACAAGAAAACAAGACTCTCACACCTTTATGTTTTTGAATTTGAAAGTCGAAATTTCATCAACTTATTCTATATGCAATTTGGGCTAGCAGAAAAACTTGCATGGGCCAAGTACCAATTTTTCTTTATTGTGCCCGATTATCAAAACTGGCTAGAAAAATGAGCGACTTCTAATGTACTTTGCTGTTGTATTACTAACTTTAGAGTGGAGACAAAATGGAGGGTCATGTGATTCATGTGCTTCTCTCGTTCCTAGAAATGATGAATTCTTTGGACGTTTGTCATCTAATTGATTTTTGCTAATTTAAGGCATTCTTATTTGTTTAATGGCGGCACTCCTAGTAGGTTCATTGAACCCGTCGAGAATCGTCAGATGAAGCTAATCTTAACAAAGTGCCTAAAGATCAATAGTGGAGATCATCCATAGAATGATATCATTTTTTAGAAATGAAAAACAATGCAAAAGTTAAATATGTCAGAAAATGTTTTGAAGGTCCTCTCGACTCTTAATGCAAGAGCATCAATGTAATAGTCAATTACTCATAATTAGGGAAAAAAGTAAAATCGTGTCGAGACCACTAAATTATGACAAAATATTGGAGAAAGAAAAAGAATTATATGCCTTTTTTCATTGTCAAGTCTTAATAAGGGGTGTGCAAAATGGACCGTCCAAACTGGAAATCACCCGGACTACCCAATTTGGTCATATTCCCGAAAGTATGGTTCTATTTCTTGTTCTTAAAAGTAGAACTGGTGTTCGGGCGGTTTGGTTTCCAATTCCAAAGGGAATTGGACCAGATCAGACCGATTGGATTGGACCGACTACATATATATTTTTTATTTCTTAAAAAAAATTAATGAATGTTAACTAAACCCTAAGTGAGGTACGTTTTTTGATTCGTTTTTTCAATTTGAGGAATATTGTATACATATCACTTAATTCAATACAAAAAGATGACATCAAGTGGTGGAAAAAAAAAATGATCAATTTCATTGGACCGGACTGGAACCAGATTAGGAACCGATTAGTGGGGAAAAGAAGTTAATAAATGATTAAAAAAAAAAGCTCATCTTTCAAAAGACAGGTAAACGGAGGCCAACGTAGCAAATAATGGTGTGCTTCCAATTAGGTATGACAATTGTTTATATCATATATTTATCAAATTACGGCAGAAATCATTTTTAAATAATTGTACGGAGCTATAAAGGAAGAAGCGTTTTTTCCGAAAGGAGTCTATTATTTATAGATTGAAAGTTACAGTTGCGAAATAGGCATAAAAAGCTAGTTACTATTTGTCCAAGTATAAGAGTAAACAAAATGAAATACCCACGTTCCTGCCACCTAAGCAAATGGGAGAATAGTGCACCATCTCTCTATCTTCTCATAAGCTGATGTGAAAGCAAGCATTGGAGACAATCCTTATGACTACTCTGCAATAATATCTTTAATAATTGATGATGTGTATATTTGACTTATATTTTGATTATATTCGGTGGTATTTTGGGAAAATATTCAAATAAATAGAGTGGAATTTATTTATTTTTATGCATTGTGATTAGATGATGGTGAATGACGCAATCGCAAAGATTTTGGACGTTTTTGAGCTATTAGTTAAAATTCTACATGTAAAAGATCTATTTTCCAGATATCCGTGCTCACGGCTTAAGATTACGCGGATGTAAATCTAGCGTAGAATTTGAGGACGTGATTTGGCTATTAATTTCCATATTTTCCAGATTTGATTATGGAGGATTTTTTGTACTTAAATAGGACTCTTAATTAGGGACATTAGGGAGAAGATTTTGCTTTTTTTTTTCTTCTTTCCATGTTGGATAGAATTTCTTTTTCTAGACTTCCTTTTTTTATTTAAGAGGTTGAACGCAAGAAGAGAGGGGACTCTAGAAAATTCATAAACATATTATTTTCTCTTTTGCGCATTTTATAGCCATGTGTGGCTAACTCCTTTTTAATCTAGCAAAGGATTATCAAAGTTCAAATTCATTCAAGTTGTGAGATCTAAACTTAATTCTCCTTCTTAATTTCTGCAGTATTTATATATTCTCTGTTTTATTGTTTACCATTGCTTTGTTAGTTGTTACAATAAGAGCTCGTTGTGCAATTGACAGGGTGATAGTTTACCAATTGAAATACCCAAACCCGTAATTGTTTAGGTGTTTTAATAATAATGGCAAATAATATGACTTGATTAAAACTAGATTTTCAAGTTGTATTATGAGAATATATAATCTAATTTGAATAAGTTACGCGTGTGATTTATTGGCTAGGGTTGGATTTTTCTTATTTTTTGTGCCATTAGCGAATTGAATCCTTGGCGCATGTCGGGATTATTCGTTAATAATGGATTAATCACAGGAGTGTGTCCGGTTAATCTAATATTAAGGAAAGATTAGGTTGTTAGAAGTGTTTCAACAACCATAACCAGTCTATTGCAGTGTTTGAGATTAATCATTTAATTCAATTATCAACTTTCGAACTTGAATGAGATAACCTTTGCTAGATGTTGCATAATCTGATTTTCTTTAATTTATGTTTGCTTATTTTATTTAAGTCTATTCTGCATAAACCCCCCTGTTTAGTTTCGCTTTTATTGTTTACTTGGTTTTCAAAGAATTAACAATTTGTCAGTCTCTGTAAATTCGACTCTGCTCACCCTAAGTACAATTTATTTGTGATTTAGGGAGTAGAAATTGTTTTTGGTGAATTCGACTACCACCAATAATGAAAAATTTGGACCAAAGATTTGGCGATTGATCAAAATGGAAACTCAAAAAATTAATTAAAAAAACGTTCTAAACCAAATGAGGAGATAATTACACAATCAATCCTAAACATGTTGTGCGGATGCCAATTCAGGTTTAAACATTTTAATTTTATCAATGTAGTTCTAAACCTTTCCGCAGAATTTCAATGTAGTCATTTCGCCCGATTACCGCCGGAAATTACTAAAGCAATGTCCAGTCATCGCCGGTCATCCTATGCGGTACGCCGATGTGGATAATTAGCCCAAAAAAGATCGCCCAAAGATTCAGGTTTACATCGATAAAATTTGTAAATTTACGATTAAATTGGTATTCGTATAATAAGTTCATGACCGAATTGGTAATTTTTTCCTGCCAAGTGAGGTTTAGGATGCAGTGTGACCGACTTGACAGCCAAGTAAATATGTCAGATTGATTAAATGAATTGGTCAGTCTTGCGGATGGAATAAAACACAATTTATAATACAAACATCGTCGCTAGATTAGAATAATATTTGTCTTCCACAAGTAAACAATGGCAACTAAGCTTAAAGAGGTGGCAATCAATGGACCTCGGAAGACACGAAATCTCTAGGTGGCGTTGCTTTTGTATAGACGTGGGAGCTGTTGCTCTTCTGAACAAATTAACGAGAAACCTCTCGGAATCGTTCATGAAATTCAATTTTGGCGATGAAGTTGGGCTGAAGCTTTGGGCACGTGACAATGCGTACCATAGTATCACCATCGTCGTCAAAAAGATTATTAATTCAAAGGACAACGTAACATAGAAACAGAAGCACGTTCTTGAGGGCATCGCATGGGCAATAATTGAATCAAAGAACAAAACTAGAGAGGCTCCAATACGCATCTCAATCCTGCATTTGACGAGGATCGAGAGTGTTGCCCAAGGTTAAGGATTCCCAGTTGTGCGTATTGAAATATTTAAATATTAAATCACGTATTTACCTAACAATTTAAATTTTTTATAACAATTGATAGTGATTATGCCAAATCCAACATGGTATCACATCAAAAGATCTCAAGTTTGATTCTTTTCAGGCTCCTATTTGCCTACCCCAATAAAATATTTTTATGCTCTCCGTTTGTTTCAGGAAAAATATTTTTCCGGAAAACATTTTCCGTGTTTTCCGGTGTTCAGGGGCAGAAAATATTTTCCCCTTCCCCATCCCCAAATCTTTCATTGTTTTGAGGAAAATGATTTCCGCTTCTGAAAAGCGAAAATCACTTTCCGCCAAACTTCTCATTCTCTTCTCCGGTCGCTGGCCGCCGCCGCCGCCTTCGGTCGCCAGCTGCCGCTCGTCGATCGCCGGCCACCGCCGGTTGCTGGCCATTGCCGGTCGCTGCCCGCCGCTCGTCGATCGCCGCCCGCCACTCGTCCACTGCTGCGGCCGGTCGCCGCTGCCATCGCCGGTAAAAAATATTTTCCGAAACTTTTTCATATTGATTGCCAAACACCGGAAAATTATGTTCCGGGAAAATATTTTCTAGGAAAATAACTTCCAGAAAAACATTTTCCAAAAACACAATATTTTCCATGAAACGAATAAAGCCTTAGTACTAGGCAACCTTTCATTCATTCAACGTGAGTATTTACTTATCATATCTCGTTCATTGACTGGGAATATTTTTGAGTGAGTTACAAATATCACATCGACAGACCACTACAATATTTATTCGAGATTGCATAGTCCTTTTTATTTCATGGGTCAACCTCACGAATCCAGTTGTTGAGTGAGCATTGTAAGAATTGGCGTCAGCAGTGACGACCAGACTTGCCATGGTGACTGAGCATGATCAAAAGAAAATGAAAAAGTTGGAACACGAGGTGATATAAGCCCTCAGTTTCATCACTGCATATCCTATGACGATATGAAGAACTTTCATTAACTTTTTTTCTAGACGAACTCGGCATTTTCGAGTCAACAAGCAGACCGTGTCTGCTATAGATGATGATGTCCTGGTGCTAGACATAAAAAGATAATACAAAAAGGGCGCAATGTCATAATTAACTCGAGCATTCACTCAATAGCCTATTGAATTTTACGTTAAAATCCACGCAAAACTCGTTATCAAACAGTGAGCTATAGTTTGTCGAAGAAGACCGAAGACTAAAGCCCTAAACATCTAGCCAGAGAGAGAGAGAGAAGGTGCCTGAACATCAAGATTGATCTGGGTAGAAACCTTTGCACCTTTTCTGCTCCTGAGAATTGTTAAGCGTTGACAGATGTTCAAGGTGGAAAAACAACTACCACCAGTCGCAACAAGGGCCTAAGATTTGCCGTCATCTAGCTGCGCTGTAGTTATTTTTCTTAACTTTCTGTCATGGTTGAGCATTGCACTGACACTCTCCACCACCAAAATAATCTGCAAAATCGGCCATATAAAGGGACAAACAGAATGCGGAGACATCAGTTGGTTACCAATCCTTTCTTTTTCTGTTCTCTTTTCTATCAATTATGACTTATGAGAGAAAGAGCTTCGATGAGATATATATTCTATAGAAGTTTCATGCCAAAGTCTAAAATTCATAATTTCAAGAGAACCCAAAATGAATGATGGACTGGTTGAACAATGGTAGCAACAACTACAGGTAATGACTAAGTATTCAAGACATATTCCTCTAGAACTTTCATGTTACAGACTAATGCGCATAAAGAAACAATATTTGTCTGCAAATGATGTTTCATTTCAGCTATCTACTGCTCATTGTCATGCCTGCTGAAAGTGGGCTACAAACTTAAATCATACCTGCAGGCAAGCATAGGCCATAGCAGTGGCAAAATAGAAGTTTGCATTGCCAGTGCCCTACAAATTACCCCACAGAAATTATGATCTGAAGGAAAAACAAGAAAGCTCAGCCAGACATCTAAGAAACTTCCAAGAGTACCACACCCTCCAAATCCATAAGTTGTGCATGACAGGGCTAAGGAGAGACACTCCAACATATCCACAGAAGAGGAAGAAAGAGAACTTCATGTCTGCAAAACATTATATCAAAAAGGTCTTAAGTCTTTAAAGATACAAAACACAATCAGAACAAAGGTTTTTCTTTGCTTGCCTGCCAATTCATTCACGAACAAAGCCAACACAGCCAAGTAAAGAGCTGAATCACCAACCTAACCAAAGTTAAGCAAAAGAATGTGATGGACGGAGAAAATGGAACACAAAAGAATGTAAAGACCAGCCAAAGAAAATATATGTAATTTTAAGAGAAGCTGCAAATGCCTTTATGGCATTGCACATATCATATGGCCATGTTGTTCATATTCTTTGGCTAGACAATCACACTTTTAAGGAAAACTATACCAGAGATCGCATACCTAAATCCCAAGCCAGGTAGGTGAAAAATGCAATACTATTGGGGGGCACCAAGCAGGTATCAGTGATTTGATTACACGTGATTAAATCAATTTTCTCCACTCCAATACATGAGGTATATAACTGTTAGTGGTGGTGTGTGGTGATGAAACATCTTCTTACCACTAATTACGGCATCTCGCATCGCTTATCTATGGGGTTACAATGGGCTTTACATTCATATAGACACCCTTCATCTATTAGCTTAGGCCTTTTTGTTGGACTTTCTAATACAGTATTAAAGCCACATTCGTCATCCCAGAATTATTTCGCGTTTGAGGCTCCCTATTAATCAATTTCATATATCGCTCTCAATCTAATTTGCACATGAGAGAGAATGTTAAAATATCTCACATCACTTCCGATGGGCCTTATATTCATACAATATCCCTTCACCTATCAATTTAAACTTTCGGATAAAACTTCCTAACTGGAACAAGAACAATATGGGAAATGATAGATCAGCTCCAGCATCCAAAACAGATCAGCTCTCGATATATATGCTAGGCAACGATGTGTGACTTGTTGACCTCAAACTTCTTGAATTGGCTGGAGGCATCAAACTTCTCAAACTTCAGCATGCAGAATTAAACTCTCACCATAT
Source organism: Syzygium aromaticum (assembly GCA_024500025.1). Taxonomy (NCBI): domain Eukaryota; kingdom Viridiplantae; phylum Streptophyta; class Magnoliopsida; order Myrtales; family Myrtaceae; genus Syzygium; species Syzygium aromaticum. The sequence continues at coordinate 4,191,145 of CM044889.1, read as the reverse complement.
AAAGTCCTCGGTGATAGGATTAGAGTCTTCAAATGCCTACTTTTACTTGAGAATGAAACTTATAAAGGAGAAGCAATGGTGAATTATTGGTGAAGATATGAGATTTCACTATGAAAGTACTTACTGAAGGATAGGATTTGAACATTGAAGAGATTGCAAGATACACGAAAGCCAGAAAGCCAGGCCGGTGTTTCAGCCGTATGGCAAGTGGTAGTATCATAAACAAGATATTCACATGGAAAACTATAAGAAAAAAATCTCTGAAGAAGTCAAAGACTTCAGCAAAGAAGTACCTGCATACATCAAACAAATTGTGTCAAAAAAATAAAACCTGCCATTAAGTTGACTTGCTCCGTTTTAGGAATGCCTATAACAGTTGTCAGTCATACGCACCATAAGACACCTGTATTTGGAGACAAGTCCTTCACGGTCAGAATGAAACCGTAAGTACTGCAAAAACCAGCAAAAATATCAGAGAATCTCAACAAAATATACTAGAAGCCAAACATTCAGAGCAGCAACTATTGAAGAAGATGATTGATTTTTACAAAGAAAACCAATTCATCATCACAAATCACTGAAGGCAACCGAGGGCTACTCAACCACAGTATAACTAGCAAAAAATAAGAAAGTGTGAGCACTTCGATTCCCTCAATACAGAGGGAAAGCAAAAAAGATGGTAATTCAACTAATTTTCACCATGTAAGATTCAACAACCACCACCTGAATCTCAATAGTAAGTAGGTATACGGATTATCAGAATGGCATGCTTTCATCAAGAACACACTTGGCAAGTTAAGCTCTAAACCAATCTTCAGACTCGGTCAGGATATTTTGAGCATCAAGCTCTTTATAAGCTGCTGCTGTCAGATTGTGGGCTAGCCAGCAAAAGAAGGATTGATTCTAAACCTAAACCTTTTCTAGCATTAGAGAGGAAATGACAGTGAAGTCCCTTAACAGAACATTCTAATGCAAATGCTTCTGTCTCATGCAGATCCAAAGCACATAAAAACTTAAATTGACAATTCATATAGCACAGCAAGTACAACAATCATATAACAAATCTTTCAGATCTTTAAATTTTCGCCTTCGATATCAAATGAGTATACCATCAGAAAAACAACAAAAATCCTTAGGTTCTTGTCCTGATTATCCCCCTTTCCTGTCAGTAAGAAGTATCAGAAACTAATCTACTCATATAATAGTGAAAAAGGTGAAAGGTAATGAAACAGATCAGGCAACGAATATAATGGTTGCTCTGGTAGTCTCACAAAGTCATGATGTGATGAGAAGCTAGGATTCCATAGCATGCAGTTGTCACCTTTTAAACATCTCCGAAAGACCACCATACTGCTTGACGGCAATATCACAAAGAAGCAAAAAATAGATTCCCCAGAAAAAAGTACAGAGTAGGAATTGCATGACTCGTCTCCATGAGAAGGTAGTTCGGAGTTCCAATAGGTCTGCCACATCCTCTGTTTTACGAGACTGATCACTGGAAGGACTAGTTCCACATTTCCTGTAGCTCCTTTGCAGAAACAATTTCCTAGGAGGAGCATCTGGACCATACCCCAAGAGGAGAATAACCTAAAATCAAAAGCAAGTATAATTATTGATCAACACGTCGAAAATACAAATAAATAGACCTGAGGAGCCAAACAATACTGGAAAAAGAGGGGAAATGCATACTGGAATTATAAGTATTGTGGGATAAAGAGACATGTGCGTAGCCAAGACCCATCCAAAAGCTGCCAAGGGAACCAGTCCTGCAGTCCAATTCCAACATAATAGCATTTTGGATCAACAAGCACAGTCCAAGAACATCAAACAGAAATACAAGACGAGCTTAGGACCTATTCTGCAATCACATTTCAAATCCTCTATTTACTCTCAGTTCCACTCGATTTAAGACAATCTTATAACGTTATTCTAAATGCACAACTTCCAAGAAAACTCTGTTCTTGACTGATCGATTTTAGCCAAATACTCCTCTTTGCAATGTGTTTATTATGCATCTGGTCAACAGAAATTGAATAGCCCAAACCATGAAGACGGATAAATTATGTTCAATAAGTATCAACTCATCTAGCTTTTCCTATGGTGAACACAAGATAAATTAAAAGGAGTCTGTTTGTGCCGTAAGAATAACTAAAACGCTGCTTAAAATTTAAATTTGATGTCTCACACCATGAGCATCAGCCTCGAGTCATTAACCACGATATGCTTTAATTCCAACATTAAGAGGAATTGCAAATATTTGATTAAGCAAAATATTGGAGTAATAAATTCAGTAAATACATATTCAACACAGTCCCCATATCTCAGTAAAGGCAGAAATATACCTTTACAAGCACCATAAAGGGCTAAAAGGATTGCCATATTTTCAATAGGGGATGTCGATAGACCAACACATGCAACTATTGTTAAAGGGTTCCACAGATAGACGAGGGCTGCAATGTCTCCTGATGGTAATATCCCTGAAACAAAATAAGACCTAAACTTAAGCAGCATAGTATTGTAGCTTTACTAGTTCTTTTCTCAAAGCAGCGTATCATCTACGTAGCTTCATACCATGGAAATTAGAAAAATAAGAATTAGTGAATACACGAAGTCCCCAGAAAGAAATGGCCAAAAAATAAGTTCCCAGAAGAAGAGATTGTAAGTACACCCAAACCAAACTGGTATATAACACATCAAGAGGTTAGACTATATGTATCTTCAGAATCCCTTATCTCACTACCATGGACCTCGCCAAACCAGCATGTCATGTTTAGGATAATAAATCATGAAATAGTCTTCAGTGACTCCAATATGCACGAGATACTCAATTTAGACCAATTTTAGACAAATGCAACCTCAATGCATCCAACTCACCATATTTCTAAGCCTAGGAGATATTAGCTTGTGTAACTTACTGCACTACAATAATAGTCTTACAAAAGGGAGAGAAACAGAAGGATATAGAACTAGTTGTTAGATTCTAGAGAAACAAAATTACCTGATTCTTCTGTCAACTTGAAAAGATCCAGAGCTTCCAGATGCTGGGCATATGCCTTTTGCAGACTCTGACCAGTCGCACGAATAAGCATTGCATTGAGAATATCTGCAATCACAAGAAGTAGACTACAACCAAAAGAACTGTTCTCATCGACTGAGCAACTTATCAACATAGATGATAATTACATGAACAATGCAGGGAATAATATTAGATTGCTCTGGGGAAGATCTGACAGATTATCCCAACTTATGAAAGACAAAATTCACGAGGTAAGATACAGCATTTGTGACAATTGCAACAATCCTATAGAATGCTCATTGTAATCCATCGAAGCAAAACAAGAAACAACGGCAAATTTCCAAGTTCAGAGGTCTTCTCCAGTCATGTTCGATTCAGAGAATCAGAGTTAGGACCAGAAGCATTGTAATCTGTACTTAGGTTAGACCCTTCCAGGTATTTCCAATGGATGACTGTCGGTCTATCAGTTGACGAGACACTGAATTACTCATGCTTTGAAAACAAAAACCACTACAATAAAGACATACCATATGCCACACTGCATGAAAATAGCAAAACACAAACAACCTACGCAAGCGAGAAACGCGAGAGAAGTAGAGATACCTGCACAGAAGATGCTCCGGTTGCCCTTCAATCCTGCACAGCGAGAAAGCTACAGAACATAATTAAGTTCGCAATACATAAGAAATCATCAAAACTCCCGTAAAAATGTTCAATTTCCAGAGTAAGAAAACGGCTTTTTCGCATAAACCACCGCCTCCACTTCGATATCTTCGAATGAATCTAGTTCAGCTCTAGCCGAGAACCAGCAAAGCTCATACGTATCAGCAATTTCACTCCCATAGGTACCTTTTGACAGCAAGAGGTCCGAGAAGCAGCAATAGCAAAGGAGAACCGTGATACATGGAACCTGTGGTAGGGAACCGAAACTAGACCATCAAGCATCAAACAGCAACACCAGTAGCGACAAGTAGCTTCCTTCCTAAAGATCGAACACACGGAGTCGAACCTGCGTACGGAGACATCGACGACTGCTTCAACCAGTAGCCTTCGGCAACTGCAAGGCGACCAAAAACAAGTAACCAAAAAAAAAAAACGGAATCAGAATGAACGTCTCTCTAAAATTTCAAGCGAGGGACGGCCAATCGAGTCGATCGACGACGTGAAGAAGAGAGGCGTTACGGCGGCGAATGCTGGTGAGAGGAGTGGCGACCTCGGGGCGGGAGGACAGGTGGAGGTTCCTGGGGAGGTAAACGAGGACCAGCCGGAACGCGACCGACGCGACGAACCACGTCCAGAACTCCGAGCGCGCGTGCTTCTGTTTCGTCTTCTTCGTCGCCGAACTCATCGTTTCTCTCTCCTCCATTGTCGCCGGAAGCTCGAGCTCTGCTCCTCAGAGATTCCGACGAATCGACGATCTGCTCCGACCTTCGACCACTTTGCCTCGGGGGTTGCGGAAGAACGGCCGAACGACGTCGTGGCTGGCGGGCCGTTGAAGCGCACCGTTTTGAGATTTTGTAACGAGCCTTGATCGTGGAAGCTATTAATAAAAAGGTTAATACTATAAAAAACCTCAAACTGATATATTTATAATAAATTTAATATAAATTAATTTTTTAATTATTAAAATTCTAAACTAGTACATTTGTGATAAATTTACTCTCTATTAAATTGTATTTATACTTCGAAAAACTACAAACTAATAAATCTGTGATAAATAAAATTTTAAACTGGCATACCCGTCAATTGCCACGTATCATCTAACTTAGTAATTTGATAGAAAAATTTAATGAAAATTAACGGGCCGTAAATTTGTCACGGGTATATTAGTTGGAGTTTTTGGTGGTCAAAAAATTAGTTTTTTATAAATTTGTTACTGACGTTCCAATTTAGAGTCTTTTGTGGTATTAACCCTTAATAAAAATCATACATTTTCTTTTCTTTTCAATGAATTATTTTTCCCCCGTGTCATACATGATCATCGCTTCAAAAATGAAGTATTTCTAATTGAACGTGTTTGACGATGATTTATCTTCGACACGCTTGCTAACAAATTCTCTTTTTAACAAATAATTATTAGGAAAAAACGAATTGATATTGGCAACTCGTAAACGCAATGGTCAATATAACACGAGTGGGACTCGTCTTTACGCAAAATTTCTAGCCACTTCAAAAATCGACCTTGTGCGTGTGTGTATGTACATCATAAGAATTTTTGGGATAATTATGCTTGGCGGGTGCAAAAGGAATTAGGCCAAGTTCCTCAAAGAATAATCTCTTTATACTTGGACAAATTTAATGCAACATTTCAAAGGTTTTGACCGGGACAAATTTAGCACGATGTCTCGAATTTCTAGAAAAAAAATAATCTTAGACACTTTTAACACGGCCCTTAGAACGTCTTAATGAGAAGCACATCATTTTATCCCGAGATAATTTATCCCTTAGATTTTTTGTGTAAAAATCCTCATTAAAAATCTTACGTGGTGACTATTGTGTATGGCAATTTTTTTTTTTTGGGGTTCGAGTGTATGGCAATTTGATAAGGGCTGTTGTTATGTTCTTACTTAACATTTAATACATGGAAAAGGTTGTAGAGTGTTTAGTGTTTTGATTAGTGACTAGTAACTATTTAAGTGATTAGTAAGTCTCGATGAGCAAAACTAACTTCCTTCCTATCTGAAATTAGTGAACTTTGCGTGTGGTTTTAGTCACTTTCGCAATAAAGGATGAATTTCACAATAAGTGCAATATGCCGACGGTTTTATTGCGGCTGGTGATTTTGTATACTATAAAAGTTTGTGCCCATATGTGTTTAGGGATGAGTTCGGCCAAGGTGGTAAAACCTATTGTAAAAATATAATCAAATTCTGAAACTTTTAATATGTAAAATTTGTGCAATCGAATGCCTTCTTTAGATTCGTTTAATTTGAGTGAGATAAAATGCTCACGTGATTTTTTTAGGGTTAATACCATTAAAAATGTCAAATCGGCATCTTAGTGACCTATCAACCCTAAACGTCTTAAAATCCATAGTTGGTACTCTCGTGACATATTTACTTCGAAATAATTTTCATTTCACGAAAAATCCTCAAACTGGATACGCTGCAAGTCAAATCCCAGCATTGTTAACAAAGGATAGCTCAAAGGTATCAATTTGGGGCTAATGTGTAATAAGTATTAGTTTGAGATTTTTTATGAAACAAAATTAGTTCTAAACAAAAGTATGATGAAGATACCGGTTTTGTTATTTTTTGCCTACGCCGCCACTCAACACCATTGCGTGAGGGCCTATAGCCTATACCTATGGACAGTGACCCTTGACGGTGTCGCCGCTCTATTAAGCTACGCCTCCTGCTGTAAGCCTCCGTAATCAATTTCTCTTCCATGTATCGTCTTGACGAAGCTAACGAAGGTATTAGATTATATGAATTTGAGAAATTTTATGATTTGGTTGCACAAATTGAAAGTTTTAGGATTTAATTGTATTTTATTACAAAAAGAAATAGTAATAGGTTTTTCTCAATTTCTTTGTATATTCCATTTTATTATTGCCAAAATCACACGGTTCCTTGCATTCTTGATTTGTTCGCGGCATTAATTGCACTTGCACCGGGCATATTGATGACCCCCGCTTTACTCCAATAAACATGTCAAGGGTGATGAACTTGCTCACAATAAGCAATTATTAATACTTAAATTGAATACTCAGATCTAATGTAAGATATCATACTGAAAGTGGTGTCTGCACATTAAATGCATTAAATTTTAATGAAGGGAGTATTTTTCCTTTCCAAATGAAGATTTAAGACTTAAGAAAATGTGAAAGTTTAGAGGAAAATCTCGGCAATAACTAGTAAAATTGAATTACGAGAACGAGAAAATATTTTAAAAAAATTAAAAGATTTTTTTTAGATATTCACACAATTATAAATATCAAATTGATTTAGTAATGTCTAGAGTATCAAGTAATAAAATTAATTCTACAAGAACAAGAAACTAATTATATTTATAATTTTATTTAAATTAATATTAATATTCATGCTATACAATCAATATATCTGCAGAAAAATCTATCCATGTATCTTTATTATAACAATGAGAGAAAAGAATTACTTCAATTTAACATGTAGTGAAATACAATATCAGAGCTAACATTGCTTAAAAGATAATAATTATTCAAAAAGAAATGATTAGACGATCAATTCGAATCAAACAGACACAATTCATACAAATTCAATATTTTGTAAAAAAATATGACGTCGGGAGGTGTTTGATATGTCTAAATTGAATTTATATACGGGGCAAATGAACCCATAAAATTCAATTACTCTCCAAATAATATATAACATTTTCAAGTGATATCTCTTTTATAATTTCAAGATTAAACTATTGCCATCATTCTAAAAGTACAATTTTCATCCATAAAGGTGAATGTAGAGATAAAAATTAGGGCTAATTTCTTAAAAAATCCTAACTTTCGGTTGAAGCTCAATCCTGGTCCAATTTTTTTGTCAAAAAAGTCGCAAACTTTCTTTCTAGTTACAAATCTGACACCATTAACCTTCCATAAAAAATTCACATTTTTTAAAATTATCAACGGCAAAGCCATTTAAAGATTCATTATCATGATTGAGGGCATGCAAAGGAATCGGGAATTGAGAATTGGATCGGACCGGCTCAGAATTGCACTGGACTGGCCCCAGACTGGAGATTCCTATGGAAACTAGTCCGGTTCCCGGTTCTAGGCATGGAGCTGCCTACCCACTCACCTTGACTAGATCGGTAATATATATAATTTTTAAGAAATTTCTAACAAAAAAAAGAAAAAAATTTAAGAAAAATAAAAATCCTAAAATCCTTAATTTGAAGTTTAATGCCCATCAATTGAGTGCTCATCTCGTCTTACCCTCATCTTATCTAAACTGTATCTCTATCTTTCACTCGTTATCTCAACTCTCAAGCTCAACATGCATCGACTCATGACCACACCTTTTGCCATTCATCGCCTCCCTCTTACTCTTAATCACCTCGATTTGCGTGAAGTTTGGTGGGCCCATTGAATGAATGGGTGGTTCCCGGTTCCAATTTTTCGAAACCGATCCTTAGTGGGTGGTTCCTGGTTTCATGGTGAGAATTGCCTACTCGAATCATGCTCACTCCTAATTATAACTAGAATCTTCAACAGAACACTCACCTTCGTAAGAAACAACAGTAACCTCCCGATGTTGATAATTTTGAAGAAACCCATAACGATTCTTGGACGTAGGACTAACGGGAGCAAACTTGGGATTAGAGTAGAAATTGATGATTTATTTTGAAATAAAAAGAAACCCGGGATATAATTGAAATTTGACCTAAACTCGAGGGTTTTTTCAGGGGAGGCGAAAATATAATTATGTATTTTTTTCTATTTTTTGGATGTATTCGCTGCTACCACCGTCGTCTGCCTCTCTCTCAAGAGAGTGAGAGACACGAAGAGAAGAAGAAGAAGAAGCTGAGAAGACTTGAGAAGCTGCGGTGCAGTTTCCCCAAATTGACCCCGATGAATTCCCCGGTTCCCTCTTCCGGTCCTCCCCCACCCACATATATATAGCACACGAAGCTCTTCTCCTCCTCCTTCGTCTTCGTCAGTTCCCCACCAGATATCTCTGCCTTCGGCCAAAAGAAAAGAGCTTCCCCCAATCCCGATTCCCTCCCCCATGGCGAGGCCTGATCAGGAAGCGATCGAGACCTTCGCCAGCATCACCGGCGTGGCCGAGGCCGTCGCCATCCAAATACTCGAGGTGAAATTTCGTCCGGAACCCGCCGATCGGGCCTTCTCGCCGGGGCGGGGGGGGGGGGGGTGAAATTCCGTGTTCTTGATTTCTCGACGCGCGGTTGTGGTAGGGGGAAATTTTATCGGCAATCGACTGGTTGGCGGATGCGTTCGTGGAAAGCATAGGGCTTTTTTTTCTCTTCCTTCACTTGAGTTGGGTGATTGGTGTGGGTTGCTGAATTGGGTGCGGTTGCTTGTAGTTAGGCGGCGCCTCGTCTGATCGTTTGATTCAGCTGGTTCTTTTTTTCTGGCTCATTGATTGTGTTGGGAGTGCTTCTGGGTTGTAGCTTGTTGGGTGAATGCTTGCTGATTGGGTTTTCTGCTTAATGTTAGTCGTGTTCGAGCTATAGAGGTTGCTTGGGGGCTTTTTTTATTTTTTCGGTAAAATTCGTGCTTAGTCAGAATCAGAGACATTGGAAGTACGAACATGAAAGCTGGAAAATGCTTACATGAGAGATAAATAAAGTGGGGAACTTTGTAATGCACGGGGCAAATTAGAACTTGTTTGTCGGTACAAGACATTGGAAGTATGAATATGAAAGATGGAAAATGCTTACAAGAGAGATAAATAAAGTGGGGAACTTTGTAATTCATAGGGCAAATTAGAACTTGCTTGTCGGTACAAGACATTGGAAGTATGAATATGAAAGCTGGAAAATGCTTACATGAGAGATAAATAAAGTGGGGAACTTTGTAATTCATAGGGAAAATTAGAACTTGCTTGTCGGTACAAGACTGTGAGGTGCATATGTCGTAACTTCACTGTGAATAATACCAAAAATATGTTACTTTGAATCGGTAAACAAGGTAGTTCTCGTCAAATGTAAGGCCATATTTAGGCAAGAATTTCGGTCTTCTGAATATAAGAGAAGGCTAATGCTTTTGCAATTTGCTTAGCATAGGCAAAGGAAATCATGGTACGATTTATAGTGATTGGGGTTTTCTGTTAAATGTCATTTTCAAGCAAGAACTTGGGCTTCGTGTGTTGTCTTATTCCTGTTTGGGGCCGCTTTTCAGCTACTTCTTACTTTTAACTTACAAATGTCCCTTCAATATATGAAAATAGAAATATTATTTATGTTTTGAAACTATGGAAAAACTACATATGATTTTACATGTCAATAGTTAAATGTTTTGATTTCAAGTGTTTTCTTTTAAGTAAAAGTCAAAATGTGAGTATCGCACGATTTAAAAAAAGAGAGTCAAAAGTTAAAAGTAGAGCTCACCCAAACTGGCAGAACCTGGAAATAGATATCGGGTTGTTAAAAGTTGGAGACTTTCAAAGTTCAAAGGTGGGTGCCTATGAGTTACTTAAAGCGTGGAACTTTGTAATTTATAGGGGAATCCAGCATTAGAATGTTTACGTATTCTGCATGGGCTTGTCACTACTCCCGAGTGAATAGAGCTTAGCATGTTTGTGTTGGCACTTTTGGCAGATTAGACAGAGCAGTGTTTCTTTCATATATTTATTTGTGCGTTAATAGTCAATACCCCCCCTTCTGTTGAACTTATTTACATTATTCTTTTTGGCTTTGGACTTTTGTTTCTATTTGCTGAATTGTTAGTCGAAGTGTTCGGTCGATGTTTTTAATTAGTTCTTTTTATTTACTTTAACCAGGAGCATGGTGGCAACCTCAATGAAGCTGTCAATGCACACTTCAGTGAAGGAGATAGAAACACGTCAGTGAATTGTCATATATTTCCATATAGTACCAATATATGTACATGAAGAATTTTCTGTGTTACTGTGTTTTCATGTTCTGTTTTCTCTTGTTTCTTTCTCACTCCTGTTTTGTTGGTTTTCTCTTAACCAGTGTGAACACAACATCTGTTGCACGTCAAGATGATTTCATGGATATTGACGAGCCCTTTCAAGTTGAACGTCAAGAACAACCCCTCTCGCTCCTCTCTGCTGCTAGAGGCAGATTCAATGCTTACTCTCTTCCTGATGAAAGTTTGACAGGGAGATTTCTTGATGCCATTTCTGATTTTGGGCAACAAGCACCAATTGTCACACATCCGAGGAATGTCAGGGAAATTCCCATAGAGGTTAAGGACGGCAATGGGTCATCTGATCATTCTGGCAGGGGTCCCACCATGGAGGATGTAACTGGTACTGAACATTATCATGGTCCAGAAGTTCGCGGACCTGTTATAGTTGATGAAGGAGATGATGATCCAGCTGAATCAACTGCACATGCGACACAAGAAAACGAGGATACCGAGGATTCTACAGGTGTCAGTTCCCAGAACAGAAATGTGGGGCCAAGTCCATCCGGGTTTGACAACTACAATGAAGACATAGAAGAAGAAATGATTCAAGCTGCCATCGAGGCATCGAAACGGGATATCGAGAGAAGAGACCTTTTCCAAAATGTATGTTGTCCTAACCATTCTAGTTTTCCGCTACTGCAGATATGTTATATCAGGTTTCCAGTCTCACATGATGAGAAAATTGTAAACAGGCTGCCGAGCAAGAAAAGGCATTACATGAACGAAGGGATGACCTTGGAGACTCAAAAGCAGTGGATCACAATAGTTCAGAGGTAGAACTGAGCAAGTTGGCTTCATCGAATGGGAGGTAAGTGATTTGGAGCCGCATCAAAATTTTGACATTTGTCATATTTCATCGTTATTTGCTGCTTCTTTTAATCGCCCCTATAGGCTGGATGCAGGAGGACCATCGAACCAAGATGAAGTTGAAGAAGTGGAGCAACCTCTCATTAGGCAAAGGCCCAGGCGACGCTCTGCCCGTGCTGTTGTAGCTGTCCAGGAAATTGAGGATGATCCACCGCCTTCTGAACAGAGTATTCATAATCAACATCAGCTCAATGGAAGCACATTCCCTTCTGAGGTGCCATGATATTACTCTTTTGGTTCTCTATTTATTGCAATTACCTTCTCTTTTCCAGCTCATGTGTTGTTTTTTTCCTCCTTTTCTCCCCCTTTTGTCATATTTAAGTGGGGTGGTATCTCCTCCGAGGAGCATGATGAAGCAGTTATGCTTGAAGCTGCAATGTTCGGTGGAATTCCTGAAGGGACTGCATATAATTATGCTTATGGACCTCATCAATTCATGCGAGGTGATAGTCTTTATCCCCGGGTATCACCTCGACCTCCATCACCCTCTCTTGAAGCCCAGCGCTTAATAAGGGAACAACAGGTGTGATTTTGGGCTTCTAGTGTAGATTGTTCTCTTTAGCAGGTCCATTGTTCGTTTTAAAAATATTAGGTGTGCAGGATGATGAGTATCTTGCGTCACTACAAGCTGACCAAGAGAAGGAAATGAGGGCCAAGGAAGAAGCTGAAGCTCGTCGTTTGGAAGAGGAAGCAGCCAGAGAAGCAGCTCTTGAGGAAGAAAGGCGAAAAGAGGAAGAATCTCGCAGGAAATTGGAGGAGGAGCAGGTAGACTTGTCAGATTTCTTTTTCTGTCTTGTTGTGCTTTTAAGTTATTTACAGCTGATCATAATTGACAATCTCATAGAATGGACAATTGTATGAAGTCCTGTATGAGACATGATGCATGGTGTAGTCATCTTAGGTCCTGTTTGGTTGGAGGTGAATGGCAGAAATGGATTGCCATTTGGATTCCAATAGCCTTTCCCTTGTTTATTGGGGAACTTGGAAGCTAGAATGCCCTCTTCAGCAGACTGAGTACTACAAAAAAAAATTGTCAATCACGGGCTAATGCCTGCTTTATTGGAATGAGCAGTCTGCTTACCAAGGGCATTATCGTTCCTCTAGAGCCATGAAATGGCAATTTCATTCAATCTTCCATTAATAGTAAGAACAGTCCTGAAGATACTAAGATTGGTTTACAAAATGCTGTGGGAAAGTCCTAATGGATTTTGAATACGATTCACTTGTTCAAATATCCAGTTGCAGTTTTCACATCACTCAGTAAGTCAATTTTGTGAACCAATCGCAGTATCGCTAGCATTGGTCTTACTTCAAATGTAGCACAAACTTTCGAGTTGTCTAATTAAATAAATTAGAGAGGAATATTTGTTTCACTAATTTGTGGGACCATCAGTTATTAAAATCAAGGTGTTTATTCCGCTCCATTTCTCGGTGAATCTCTTTTGATGACTAATTTGATTCCAACTTAGTTCGAGTCATGGTACGTGACATAAAATCAATCATCTTATGTGGTTTTTACCTGTGCGGTGCTTTTATTTTGCACTCTTGCCTGAGTGTTTCGCTGAAGAGGCAGTGTATTGCTTTTCTTACCATTACTTTAGCTTTGTGGTTGCATCTTTAGCATTTATGGTTTCTATGACAGGAATTTGAGAGACAACTAGCCACAAAGGAGGCTTCTCTTCCTCAGGAACCCATGCCAGATGATGAAAATGCGATAACCCTCCTAGTGAGAATGCCAGATGGCAGCCGGCGAGGCCGACGGTTCCTCAAATCTGATAAGTTGCAGGTGAATCGAGTTGAATAGGAGTTCTATTCTTTCGTTTTTTTTTTTTTTTATCTCAAAGAATTTGCTCATTGTACTTACCTTATCCACGCTTATTCTGGCTTTTGTTTTTCTCTGCAGTGTCTTTTTGACTTCATAGACATTGGTAGGGTAGTCAAACCTGGTGCATATAGGCTGGTAATACTTCTGATTCTTGCTGGATTTTGCTGTTTACTACGTACACTTCACTTGAGAGTGTTGGTTTATTGTTCAAACTTCAAAAGGCATGAATCGTGAACTGATGAAAAGAAATATGTGATATGGCACCTGGGAAGATACCTTTGGTTTTACCTGCAAGTGCTTATGTGGGTTTTTGAACAGGTGAGGCCTTACCCACGGCGTGCTTTCACCGACGGTGAGAGCACATTGACTCTAAACGAGCTTGGGCTTACAAGCAAACAAGAGGCGCTGTTCCTCGAGGTGATTTAGCGTGACGTCCATGGTATTTTAGTTTCGTGCATTGCGAAATGCTGGTTTTTATCTGGGGTTTGTGCTGTTGGATCGATCAAAAGGAACTTTGAAGTGGCAATATTTGTCGACCGAAACGCTGATGGTTACAAAATTTGTTTATGTACTTATGGCATTTCATTGTCGGGCAGAATATCCTCTTTTACTTTGGGAGGGTTCGTGCTTGAGGTTAGGTGTGCTGTTATTGACCGCATGCTTGAGCCAATTAGAAACCGAAGCTTGTAAAACTCTCTCTCTCTCTCTCTCTCTGTGAATGTGCGATTCATTCTATTGCAAAGCCCGAGCGCGAGCGACGCAGAGAGGTAGAGGTCTGCTTGTGGCCAAGATACTGCAGCGTTTCAATGTTTGGAGTGAAATTGGGCTGAGCTAAGGAAAGGTATCGTGCGTGATGAAGTGTTGCCGTTTCCTATCTTCGATCATGTCCTAATGCCATATCTCTTTAGTGTTTATCATATGATGCCGTCTTGTAAGATGATGATGATGAAACGTGAGTATGTGTTAGGACTAGGAATCGGACGGACCAAGTGAAGTAGCGACCGTATGATCTGTGGCTGTGATCGTTTTGGTCCATGTGCGGGGGATTTGGCCCTCCATTTGCCCCTGTTCTCATCGGACTGTCACCCAGCATGTGTTCTTCTGATCAAGTGGAGGCTTCACCCGAACCAGCCCGCGATCGGCCAGTGAATTTATCCGCCCCGGACATTAAGCTGGGGTACGAGGATTAGACATATGAGGCGACGTTAGCATTGGCATCCAACAGCCGCTTAGTCTCCTTTGAGTGGATCAGCAAATGGACACAGCATCAATCCGCATGATTGTCTCAAGGTCGTCTCAACATATTTCAACTGTCGGTGCTTATATCATTTCTATGCATCAAAGGTAAACAAGCGATCGAGTTTGAGATGATAAACGAAGTACCGTGCGGGGTAGGGGGATCTTTATAAACTCGACATAGGCGGTTATCGACACAAAGAAAGGTGACGAGGAGGAATTGATAAATAAGGAATAAAGAACTATTTGAGCCGGCATATTGTAAGAAAAAAGACGCCAAATTGTCTGTACCGAATATCGAATTTATGAATTTTTCCCCACGAAAAAAAGCAAGATAAAATCGAGGTGTTTTGCCAAATTTTTACTTGATAACTGATGGAAAGTGACTACATAGAATGATAGTCTGGTACCTAATGATCTCTCCCTAATTATATGGACACCGATTAGCCGGGGAAAACGTGGAATGTTGCCTAACACATTAACCCTCATACGCTACTTGACCCTTTGTCCTTCCTAAAACCAAAAGAAGAAGAGAAGATGGAAAATTACCAATCAGTTTTAAATTCATTATTTAGCAAAGTTTAAAGTTTTTAAATTGAATTGATATTGATATAATAAATTTTTAATTAATTAGATAATTCTTTTTTGAAGAAAAAACTATGAAGGTGTGAGTTTTTTTATTGTTCCCCCGAAACATGAAGGGCTGAGTGAAAGGCTAATCGATTACGAACAACTTTAAAGTCTGAGGGGAAATCAATGGCATCAAGGAAAAGATTATCAAAGCATTTTGGAAGTGATGGATTTTGTTTTTTTGGTCGAAGGAAGTGATAGATGACACGGACCGTTCGCGCAACAAATATTTATAGGTGAATTGAACGGCCCAGAAAGTCGCAAAGTACAACTCCAGCTAGCAAGTTGCAGCAGCATCTGATATGCTGTGGATGTCCATCTCAAGTTCAATTGCTTATCTTATCATTTCTTACCTGTTTTCCTTATCTTCTATTCTCATTTTTGTCCCGGCCACGTCGCGGCCACATCGACGCAATTATCATTTTGCCGTCATTCAAGAACATGAGTATTGTTAAAGTATTGTCTCGCGTCGTTTGACAACAAATTCTAAACACTCCTGAACTCCCTCAAATTATTAAGTTAGACTTTCCAACAAATATAAAAGTCGATAACTTAAAATTTATCTGCAGAGAGTTAAAACGTATTCGAATTCTAGTAACCCTTTTAATCGATTGCAGATATTTCTTCATATATTCTCTCTTTATCTCTATCTCTCTCGGGAATCAAGCGTCATGTCACAAGCGAAAGACATCATCGTCAATCACCATGGCGCTTCAATGCTTATTTCGATTATAACGTTGGGGATTGTGTTGTGTTGTGTTGGCTAAATGGCTGTTGCTCTGCATCCGCTAAAATGGAATTCCATCGGTGTCACGTTCCCTCATCAGTCAGCATCGCATGCCAGCCTTGCTGAAATTCTTGAAAATGACCTCTCTTGGCCACTAATGCGATCGCAAAGTTGTGGGGCGGAAGGCTCTTTAAGGGAAGTGGGTGCTTGTCGCCTGTCACGATCTCTCTCGATCACTGCTCAGCCGAGGTCCATTGGCAGTCGCGCATCCGAAAAATTGGCAATGATATCTCGAATGCAGCAGTAATTTCCTTCACACGAGTTGGTAATTAAGAAATTACCTGTTGCCGTGGTTGCACGGCCCGGAGTATGTCGTGCACCGTCGATTGATCGGGACTCTTTGAGTGACATAAGATAATAACTTTGACATCTTTTCTCAGTTGTAAGTTTGTAACTCGGGTTAAGAACGACTTGTAGGCTTAGAGAATTGCGAAACTGAATCGTGTTAAATAAGAAATCACTCGCTTCATGAAAATAACTCGTGAGACGTAAAGAAACTGAAATTCACTAGCAAAATTTGTTTTTCGCACGGGGTTTAATGTAGACCACGTGAATACTGTCACGCATCGAAAACATCAGCTATTTAAATGAATTAAAGAGGTGTGAGAGAAGGAACCTGGCAAAATTAGTAGACTCGGATACTAAGTGGAAAGAGAAGAGCATTGTAAAACTCGAAATAACCCAAAATATAATAATATTGCAGAGATATCATATGTAAATTGAAAGAGATCATACGTAGCAAAATGACTTGATTGGATAATTTAAAACTGAATCGATATCTGTATATTAATTTTTAAATTGATTGGACAATTTCCTTGACTGATTGGACAAGTTGCCACTCAATCCAACATTCCTATGTCTAAAAAATATAAAAAATTGAAACCTCAAACTCCTATGAAGAATCAATGAAATACATGACAATGAAAATCACCCTTTGCGGGGCCTATTCTAATTAAAAAGTGAAATAATAATGCGTGTGTAAGATGATTTTTATTTTGGATCAATACCACAAGAAATTCTAAATTGATAATTTATTCAAAACTAATTTTTTGACAATTAAAAACCCCAAACTTGGTACACTTATAACAAATTTATTCTTCATTGATTTTCCGTTTTAATTGTATTTTTTTTACAAAAATAGGAAATTCACTTCTCATTTCTTTCTGACAATTAAATTTTACCGTCAAATTGCTGAGTTTAATGATGCGTGGCAATTAATGGGTGTACCGGTTTATGATTTTCCCTCTCTAGTTGTTACATGTTTACAAGTTTGTGACTTTCTTGGTATCAATCTAATTTAACGGATGATAAATTTATCGCAAGTATATCAGTTTAGGATTTTTAGTGGTTTAAAAATTAGTTTTGAGTAAATTTGTCACAGGTTTACAGAGATTTATCATGGTATTAACTATTTTTTTTTCTTTTTATTAGAGGAGTGATTTTAAAATGAAAGAGGGAAGAAACGTATGAGGAGCTTTTTGTAGAAGTGGTTTCTCATTGTCAATCAAAATCGGTCCCCAGCTAGCACGACAAAGAAACTTAAACATCCGGAAACTAAAATAACTTATCTCAATCCGATGTTTAATCAAATCGGTCATGCCACCATCCCTATATAATGTTTTTTAATTGCTACCATTATATCATGACAAAGTACTAAGATCGCGATTAAAAAACGTGTATGTCTAGTACTGAATACACTCGGTGCATGTGAGCCCGATCCATATCCGTCGTCGGATCAGGCAGGTCCCACATCGGATCTGCTTTGTTCGAGGGTGCATGCAAATCGGTCTTTATGGGCATCGGTGTGCAGCTAAGTTTTTTCTCTCGTTCCCGATCAATCCATGTGGTTGATATGATCTACTGATTCGGATATACATATCGAGCGCTTATTCCCTTCTTGATTGTATGTATAGATAACAGTTCAAATTTAATGATTGCGACTCGTTCTGTTTTTCTTTCACGTGGAACATCGGTTTGTCAATCTCGATGTCAATTTAAAATGATGGGGTCATGTATTATAACGTGGTACATACTACAGTACCAGCTCTTGTTATGTCACTTTCGGTATGGGTTGGTGGTCCTATTGAATTAGGTAACATCGGTGAGGATCGTACCAGTGCTACATTGGAATTAGATCTGATCGACGTGGGGATGGATTTGCCAACATTGGAAGATTCAATTCGGACATGGTGGCGCAGAAACAAAAATTGTCCCTATCATCCAAGGTCGTCTAAAGCCATCCAAAGTTTGAATTAGGGTAATATAGTTATAAATAGAGGTATAGATTTTTTTTTTACCCTAGATTGTTTGAGGGAACAAGCACTAGTCGATTAATTTATGGCGGCCTAGGATTAAAGTCAACAATTTCGGGTCGTTGTCATGTTCCTGCCGATTGTCTAATATCGCTCGCCGCACTCCTGATCTTAAAGTCAACAACTTCTTCGGCCTAGAATTCCTCGTCATCTGCTAAGACCAGCTCAGTGTGCGGGCGCGCCATCCCAACCGAATGGTCTTTCCGAGGAACGAATGGTGACCACGCGATTTCCCTTCCCGGAAGGAGGAAGTCTGAAACCATCCCCCGCCGCCCACGGCAAAATTTCAGAAAAGCGTGACTCGATTTCCGACAAGATCATCCCCTGATTTCCACCCCCACCTCCTCCACCACAAAAACAAGATCGACGGTTCAGATGAATTTGACGATTCGTGGTCACCGTCGTCCTCATCGTCTTCTCCCCTCCGCCTATATCAAGAATGTCCTCACCGTCCTCCCTCCACTTTTCCTCTCTCTCTCTCTCTCTCTCTCTCTCTCTCAACAAACGAACGAACGACCGAGCAGAGCAGAGCAGAACAGAACAGAACAGAGCAGACAAAACGACCCAAGAGATTAGATTAGCATTAAGTAAGCAAAATCGAAGCCAATCCGATAGGGCTACGCGTCGGTTTACAAAACCCACCTCCCCGTTTCCTCCTCTCTCCCGCTCCACGTTCCACCCCGGCTACTAATAAGAAATCTTCAAGAAAGTTCGGATTTTTCCTCCTCGTTCGTTGTTCGTTCGTTCTCGGGGAGAGACCCTTTTGGCGAAATGGGTTTGATCTTCTCGAGCGAGTCCCTGGGTTGCGCGCCCTCCGCCGGGCCGGCGGCGGCGGCGGCGGCGACGGGGCTGGGGGACCTGCCGGAGGGCTGCGCGGCGTTGATCTTGGCCTACTTGGAGCCGACGGATATCTGCCGGCTGGGGGGACTGAATCGGGCGTTCCGAGGGGCGTCGTGGGCGGATTTCGTCTGGGAATCGAAGCTGCCCGAGAACTACGGCGCTCTTGTCGAGAAGGTGCTCGGTGGTGCCTGTGTCGTTGGAAATGGGTTGAGCAAGAGGGAGATATACACGCGGCTTTGTCGAGCTAACGTTTTCGATGGAGGCACAAAGGTAGAGGTTTTTTAGCGGAATTATTGTTGAGAGTCGATGAATGTTTTGATAGAGCAATGAATTTCTGATGATCGTTAAGTGAGGAAATGTTGTGTGTTTGAATTTATCTACTATTTGGATGTTTATGAGGTTTTCATTTGTAAGGATTGTTGATCTCTTCTTTTGGCTCGTAGCTGATAATCTGATAAAAGTCGTGGTAAAAAGCTGGGATTATGTTTTCAGATGATGAAAAATTTGTTGATTGGGATCTGAGAAATAGGATTATATCAACAGTAGTTGAAATTGAGCTTTTTCTGTTTTTACTCTCATCAAAATCTGCTGGATATATGGGGAGCTTTCGTGGTGAGAGTACTGGCATGAGGAAGTGTTATTTTCTCTTCTGGTGGTTTATTTCAGCTAATAATCTGACCTGCCTCGATTTTTTTGGATATTTTTTACTTGTTTCGAGAACTGGGTTCTTTCTCTTTGATGCATGGGTTGCGTGTGATGTTCTGTGCCGAATTATATCAGCATAGGGTTTAATTCGCGAGTCTCTACAAGTTAGTCGAGTTCGGATTTATGATTCAACTGCCCAAGTTTTCAGTTAAGCAAGGTTTACGTGGCATAGCTGATGCAGGATTGTTGTTTATCTGTTTTGCCAGAAAGTTTGGCTGGATAAATGTACCAGCCGTGTTTGTATATCTATTGCTTCAAAAGGCTTAGCTGTTACTGGGATCGATGATAGAAGATATTGGAGTCACATCCCAACAGAGGAATCTAGGTGAGTTTCATGTTAATTCCTTGTCAGATTCATTGACGAAATTATATGCGTTTTTGGGAACTTGTTGTTTAGGTAAATTTCCCGATAGGGCCCCAAGTGTTCGGGTTTGGGGATTCCTCATTGTAATCATCCTGAAGAGGTCCTTTAATTATCTTAGTATTCAATTTCTTTTTGCAAATTCCATGGATTTTACGACTTGATGTTTGGCCTGGTTGCCTATTAGTTTCTGCACGGGATTTTTAGCATTATTTGTGCAAAGCACTTCATCATGGAAGTTGCGTTTTCTTTTTTGGATATAATCATGTTATCTTTTTGGATGCTTTTGCTAGATGGCCTTAAGAACCGGAGCTTGGCTTTCTTAACCTCATGCTGAAGGACCTATCAGTTTAGTTTCGTTGGTGGACTATTTATCTGATTCTTCTATATTTGTAAAGTTAGCAGCTGTCTTCAAGAAGTTATAACCATAATGCTTTCGGAAGAAGAATGGACTCAGTTCTGAGCTTTGATTCCGACATCTAGTTGTTATATGACTCAGTTCTGAGCTTTGATTCCTGCATCTAGTTGTTATATCTCTTGGGCTATTTATACAGGCAATATCAGAAAATTAAGGACTATTCAGTTAGAGCCTTATCTATTTTTTTTTTTAAAATATCAAACTCTTTTGAGGCACCAATCAGAATTTGATGCAATTATATGGTTCCAGTTTTTCTTTGAAATATTATACTTTTAGATCATGACATGCTTTGTAGCCTTCGCAGCCGAACTTTCCTGCTGTTATTGACAGTTGACATGGCGTCCATCAAGAAGTCAGGGCAACTGTCTCAAAAACTTTATTACCTCGTAAATTTCGTCATCCTTATTTTCTCTCGTTGTTGGAAAGCAAATAAAAAAAAGCATGGAGACTTGTATAAAGTGTAGAATTTGGGTTACACAATGTCATTTGTTACTGAATCTGAAGTGCTACTCTTGTTTCGTTGAGTACCATAGTCTTAGGCCTATCATCTACATGTGCAGTTGGTGCTTGACATCTATTCTGCTATTTTTCAATCTATGGGAAATGGCCAAGTATGGTTGGAAGGAGATAAGGGTTTTTTGGGTTTGTGTCTTTGAAAAACATCAGTGCTCCTTTGTACTTTTCTTAGCCTTTTTTATTTCTTTAGCCTTGTTGACTTATAAATGCTGATGCTTGTTCTGGGAATTGGGTGTGCCAATTGAAAACCTGATAGAGGCATTGTTGGTGAATTCTGTTATACCGCATGAGTTATTACAGTCAAATAAAGCTACCAATTGGATTGCTGTCTTCGAGGAAGCACTTGTGTGTTTGGTTAAGTATCATCACCATACCACGCCTCAGGTTGTGTGGTCATGGGTTAGTCCTACTGAAAAAAACTTCCTTTGGGCCACTCTCGGGTTTCCCCTGCCTTGGTAACTACTTGGTTGAAATGCAATGGGAGACTACCTCGACAGATTAGTAAGGTGCTTTAAGATGCATCGATGCTCAATGTTAGAAAAAAGAACGAAAATTGCTCTCTTTGGGATTTTTCCTTTTTGCTCAATTCAAATAGGATTATTAAAGAGCTTAAGCATGTTTTGTAATTTATTCTTCTGCTGATTCATCTGGCGTTTCCATATCTATCTACATGGTGGGAGATTGAGCTTCGGAGCTGATTGATAAATACCACTCAAATGCAGGTTCGGAACTGTTGCATATCTCCAGCAGACATGGTGGTTCCAAGTTGAGGGCGAGATGGAATTCCTGTTCCCTGCGGGTTCCTACAGCATCTTCTTCAGAATCCAGTTGGGCCGGGCCCAGAGGAGGTTCGGTCGTAGGATTTGCAACTCCGAGCACGTACATGGTTGGGACAAAAAGCCCGTGCGCTTCCAGCTGTGGACTTCAGACGGTCAGTCTGCTTCATCCCAGTGTTTCCTTGGTGAGCCCGGGAAATGGATCAACTACCATGTTGGGGACTTCGCCGTCCGCGGTGAGCATGCGTCCACGAAGGTGAAGTTCTCCATGACGCAAATCGACTGTACACATACTAAGGGAGGTCTATGTCTAGACTCTGTAATTATATACCCTAGCGAGTCCAAGGAGAGGTTGATGCGGTTTTGAGGTGTATCGACCCTTCTTAGGTAGGAAGTAGTAACAAAGTTAGTCCGTAAATACCAACGTGGTTCTCTGAGGAGTACGAGCGTTTGTGTGTAAGATAGCGAGGAAACTGTGTATAGTCTAGCATCCTGCTTGAGTAGACACATCTCTCTGAATTTGCCGAGGGTCGCTGTATTGCCGGAAACATTTAAATAACATCCGAGACCTATGATTTCTTGCATAAAGATTGTTGATGTTAACTTGTGAACATGGTTGGTTTGTGGTTTGTCTGAAGGGTGTACTTGCATGTGCTTTTATTCCGTGAGTAGCCCACCAAATCTTTCGGCTGAAACCTCTCGGTCCCCAAAAACTCTGCATTTTTCATACTGTACGACTTCGATTCCAAGAGAAAATTCGAGTTTGCATACAACTTCTTCAGAGTCTTGGTCTGATTCCAAATAAGATAGGCTCTCCTTTCTGAATGTCATTTGCTCCTGATCTTGAACGTGAGCATACGTTATTTCTTTGCTGTACTGCGGCACTTCGTACGTTCTTATCGGTAATGTGTATGAATCATACCTCAATAATTATTCCGTACCTTAAATACCTCAGACGACGATTACATGATCCATGAAACACTAAATCACTTTGAGATTTGATTATTCTATGATATCAAAGTCCCTAAGTTTCTACGAGGGTTAGGCCAAAAAGACGACCAAACTTGGTTTGACGGTTGGGGATTCTGATTGTTTTTGGATCGCCAAACCAAGACAGCGCCGTCGTAGCCTCCATGAAGTCCCTCGATAATTCCGAGGTGAAAAAGCGAATGCGACCCGCATCCTCTTGTGGAAATGTCTCTTTTGGACATCAAGAGGAGCCGGCGATCGAACGATGCGCATTTGCGCGTTTTGCTCCCTCCTCGAGATCCTCCCTGGGCTGACCTCAACCGATTATCGTGCTACGCAGTTGAAGCGGGCGTGGCGTGATCGCGCGTGCCCGAAACTTCGTGAGCTTTTTTCGCGATGGAAATATCAGTTGGCCCCCTTAAAAGAGCGTGATGGTCCGTAATGCCCGATGAACCCCTTTTGAATGAGGTGGGTGCCAAGTGAGATCGAGTGCACTCGAACGGGGCTAGTGCGCTTCGAAAGCACTTCAATAGTCTTTCCGACACGCTCTCGACCCTCGATTAGATTTATAACCATCCTCGCCGGCCCTCTCTATCCAAGCGTTGATGTCTAGATTACGATATTGTCATCGCCACCCCGCTTTCCTCCTGCCCTCCCTCTCTCTCTCGAGTTTGTAAATATTACTTTCCTTTTATCGAACGCGATTGATTAATTGAGTTAACAATGGCAACAAAGTCGGCAATGCTGTACAAATGTCAAACGAGAGGGTATTTAACTAATGTAATTTGATAATCGATAAGGCTTATGATGGAGGAGGACCATAGGATCCGGATGTCTTGTTAACGAGTTCCTCGAAACACTTCTCGATGATATTTTTATCAAAAATTTGACGCACCGATGCATCGATTTACACATGACCCCGGGACGAGAACGCCGGCGCGTCGTCAGAGTTTTTTGGCGTTTGCGAAATCCTCAAAGCGATCCCACGCATGCACGACAACACCGGAGACTTTCCACGTAGCCGAAGAAGTCATAAGGGCACTCCGGTAATTTTCCCATCCCTCCCCCTTTCTCCACCTGCGCTTACAAAACTCCTAAATCCAATCGCCGCCCGTGCCTTCACTTCTCGCGACCCACCACCGCACAACCACCACTCGGAGGAGGAGGAGGAGGAGCATAAGAACCACCGCCGAGCGGGTCGAGCCGCCGCCGCCGCCGCCATGGAGCTCGACATGGGATCCATGGCCTCCGCCATCGGCGTCTCCGTCCCCGTGTTCCGGTTCCTCGTCTGCTTCCTCGCCACCATCCCCGTCTCCTTCCTCTGGCGGTTCGTCCCCGGCCGGCGCGCGCGGCACGCCTACGCCGCCTGCTCCGGCGCCCTCCTCTCCTGCCTCTCCTTCGGCTTCTCCTCGAACCTCCACTTCCTGGTGCCGATGCTGCTGGGTTACTTGTCGATGGTGGCCTACCGGTCCAAGTGCGGGATCATCACTTTCTTCCTCGGCTTCGGCTACCTGATTGGCTGGTATGATTTGCTCTCGGCGCGGACCGTTTCGAGCGTTTTCGCTAGTTTTCGTGGCTGTAATGGCTTTCCTGCTTGTTCGGATGTTGCGTGCGTGGTTTGATTGTTGAATGTTGTTTGTCGTGTGTTTGTTGCGTTGCATTCGATTGTTATTGGATTCGAGTACGTCTTTTCGGGTTGGGATTCGTTTCGCCTGCTTGTTTTAAATTTGAAGCTGATTGGCTCATCTATGTAGCTATTGCCGTTAAAGAAAGTGAAAATAGATAGCACATAGTTCAATTTCCTCCAATGTGGTGTTATGGGTGTGATGAAGTGATCATGCTTTGTAAAATTTTTCCAATGGTGCATGCTGTGAAGTGGGTTTGCTTCATCTGGTGTCGCATGTTTGTTTGATTGATAAGCCTTGTGTGTTCTGTTGAATTTGGCTGTTATCAATGTCGAGTGTCTTCTTTTTTTTTTCTCGGTTCGGTGGATTTATTTGACTCTTTGAGTTGGCCGGGAAACTGATTTGCTTGTGCAACTAAGCCAGTGATGTTATAAAGAATGAAAATGGCATCAAATTTTAATTTCCTCTGTCGTACTTCAACTATAGACAACATATTAGGCACAGAAGGCTCTGATCCTTTTGTCTCCCTGGAATCAAATTGTCTAGGAGAAATGTAAAAATTGTCTACTGTTGCTAAAAGTATGGGTGCTTGAGTTTTTCTGGAGATGACTTGACCTTTATGCTACTGATCGGGATATCTCTCAAGTAATTGGTTGAGACTGTAAATTAGTAACCTTTGACATGGATGATCATTGATGCAATTATTACATAGATTTAAGAGTTAGGCTTTTTATCTTTCTCTCATTTCTTTTGAGCTCTTTGCTTATGTTTGGCTCTTTCCAACCTTTAGAGCGATAGACAAAGCCATCTCTTTCATTTATATACGTTTGGGATAAGCAATGGGTTTATGATGTAAGCAATGGCCCTTTCTACCTTTACGGTGGTGTTCCAGGATTTATTTACTCTAAGGCGATTCCTGTAATTTTTTAATTTTCTTTAATTAGGTGTAGATCCCAATTGTCAGCACTAATGGGGAATCTGCTTGGGCTTTCAAGAGTCCTTTAGACTTCAGTAAGCAGTTAAAAAGTTAATAAGGAGAAGCAAGTAAGCTGTATATGCTTGAAAGCTTGGAGAAGCGTGGGCCTGCTGCTGATTTCTCTTTTTATAGATAAGTGTATTGGAAGTCCTAAAACTTGTCATTAAAGTGCAATTGAGTCCTAAAACTTTCAAAAAGTGCAATCATGTCCTAAAACTTATCACGAAAATACAGTTGAGTCCTAAAACTTTCAAAAAGTGTAATCAAGTCCTAAAACTTGTTAGCGTTTCCGCTTGTCAAGTTGGACGGAGTTAATGGAAGGACTTGATTACGCCAACTTGACAAGTTTTGGGATTTGATTATATTTTTTGAAAGTTTTAGGGCTCAATTGCACTTTTGTGACAAGTTTTAGGACTAAATTGCATTTTCGTAATAAGTTTTAGGACTTCCGGTGCACTTAAGCCCTCTTTTTATTGGAAGAAATTGTCTACGGCAGTCACTCAAATTTTAGGGCCACATTGGCTTAAGGCAATCTGATCCTTTGTTTAGCTGTCTAATTTCTGCTTTATTTTATGGTAATATCATGCATAAAGTATGCTTAAAGGTCATCTAATCTTTTTTGCTGTCTATTTTCAGTGTTCGCTTACTTTTTATGTTGCACATACTGTGCTCATTCACCAAGTGTACATACTATGTTGTGCTCCACTTTTTCTGATGAATTTTAAGATCTTGAACATTTTTAAACAAACAAACAATGAGCTGAGTATTTCAAAACTTGTCAGGAAGAATTTGCATTCTGATTTTTGTCATTTTGCTTATGGTGAAATGTTTTAAAATCTTGACTGTATATGACTTTGTAGCCATGTCTACTACATGAGTGGGGATGCATGGAAAGAAGGAGGCATTGATGCTACTGGTAAGAGAAAATTTCAGTTTTTACATGCCTTCTATATTCTGGTGTTCCTAATTTGTAAGTTTCCAACTCTATTTTCTTCTGGAGTTGGATGATTTGAGTTGCTCTCCAAGTTCAAGATCTTTGATATGATGTTGAGTTGCCTCTTGTATTTTGCAGTGGTGGCTCTGGGCTTTAAGGAATTAACTTTCCTCCAGCCAGTGCGAAACACCTTTTTTTATTCTTTATCTTAGCTAAAACTATTCATTTCAGTTGAATGTTGCATGTAGAGTTTGGATCAGTAGATTGTGTCTAAGGGCGAAAGTATTTCTTTTAATAAGATTGAGTATACCATCCATCTGATGATCAACTGCTTGTTACTTTGTATACAGGAGCTTTGATGGTTTTGACGTTGAAAGTCATCTCATGTGCAATCAATTATAATGATGGGTTGCTGAAGGAGAAGGATCTTTGCGAGTCTCAGAAGAAGAATCGTTTAATTAAGTTGCCCTCATTGATAGAGTACTTTGGCTTCTGCCTCTGCTGTGGCAGTCACTTTGCTGGTCCTGTTTATGAGATGAAGGATTATCTGGAATGGACTGAAGGGAAGGGGGTAGGATTTGTGCAAGTTTACTCTGTGCTTTTATCTTCCACTTTCTAATGGAAACTGATCTCTTGGCCTTTGACAAAATTTTTATAGATTTGGAGCCACTCAGATAAAGGACCTAAACCATCACCTTTTGGTGCGACCATGCGAGCTATTCTCCAAGCAGCCTTTTGCATGGCTTTGTACCTGTACCTGGTGCCCCAATATCCTTTGTCTCAGTTTACAGATCCAGTATACCATGAATGGGGATTTTGGAAGCGGTTGAGTTATCAATATATGGCTGGCTTCACAGCACGTTGGAAATATTATTTCATCTGGTCAATTTCTGAGGCCTCTATAATTATATCTGGCCTTGGGTTCAGTGGCTGGACAGATTCTTCTCCACCAAAGCCACTGTGGGATAGGGCAAAGAATGTTGACATCCTGGGAGTTGAGTTTGCGAAGAGTGCAGTTGTGTTGCCACTTGTATGGAATATCCAAGTCAGCACTTGGCTCCGTCATTGTGAGTAGCTATTCTTAAAAGATCTCATATTTTGAATGCTGTGTGGCAGAAGGTGAACTATTCGAGTAGCGTGCAAAGAATTTGACTGATAAGTTTGTATATGCACAGGGTGTCAATTTCTCTTTTTCCTCTGTCAAACTGAAGGGTCTCAATTGAAAGTAGCATTATCAGATTGTTATTTGATTTTTTAACTGAAACGGGTATAGCTAACAAGGTTCTATCATCTAAGACAAATGTAGTGGACAGAGTTCATTTGTTAATTCTTTGGTCTGTTTTTACTTCTGGGTCCAAATAGTAATTGCTGCTTGGTTGCAGTCTGTGATTACAATGAGGAGACTTTCTGGGTATATATATCATTCCATCTCTAGTATATGCCTTAAAGCACAAATATACTAATTTGGAGTTATGTTGGATGTTTTTGCATCTTATGATACTTATATGCATGCTAAAGCTATGGTTACTCCTTGCTTTAATTGGCTTAAACATTTGTAATCTGTAAATAGGTTAGGAACTGCGACTGATAGATAAATCGTCTTTCAAGTGTAAAATTACTTGAAAAATTCTATTATTTATAAGTAAAACTATCTAAAATTCTGTTGCTGCAGATGTTTATGATAGGCTTGTTCAGAAGGGGAAAAAACCTGGCTTCTTCCAGCTGCTGGCAACTCAGACAGTCAGCGCAGTTTGGCATGTGAGTAAATGTTGCTTTCTGCCACTAAAAAGAAAAAAAAAACTAAAGAAGAGGCTCTCATTAGTCTTTGTTTCATTTTTCATGCCCTCTGGGAGTGTGGGTTGTGGAGATTCTAAAAGGCAGTTGACATTAGTATGTTTCATTTATGTGAGAAGGCAACTTGAATCACTCTGTGTGCTTGTAAGAAGCATAGCATATTGAGAGAACCTCCCAGCCTAAAATGGGTACTTTTTATTTGAATACAAGCCAATTCATGTCACTCCTTCTATCACTGCCTTTTGAAGTAGCTATATCCGTATGTTGGGATTAGGTTCCTTTTCTCTTTATGTTGAGTCAGTTTTTTTCTTTTTCATATTGTGATTTAGGTACTTTTCAATCATCTTAACCGCTCCTACTATCTCGCTGCTCCCATTGTAGGGATTGTATCCTGGATATATCATTTTCTTTGTACAGTCCGCCCTGATGATAGCTGGATCTAGAGGTAACCACGGATCTGTGCATTTTGCTTTGCACTGATAATTGATGCTTTCTTTGATTGACTATGGTTTGTTGCTTTGCAAGCAGTGATATACAGATGGCAACAGGCTGTTCCTCCAAAGATGGCTCTGATGAGGAATATAGTAGTGTTTTTGAACTTTGCGTACACGTTATTAGTTCTGAATTATTCATGTGTTGGTTTCATGGTGAGCCCCTCTCCTTCTCTGTCTCTCCATGTCGGCTCGTCCATATCAAGTACATTTCATAAAATGAAGATACAGACAGATACCTTTGTGTGCAAAGATATGAAATTCTTTTGGAGTTGGAATCGGCATTCTTTTGTTTATAAGCTTCTCTTTTTGTACAGAATTCGGTTTATTTGGAGTTGGAATCGTCATTCTGTTGTTTCTAAGTTTTCTCTTTTTGTGTCATGCAGGTGTTGAGTTTACACGAGACAATTGCCTCATACGGAAGTGTATATTACATCGGAACCATTATTCCCATAGCTTTGATCCTCCTTGGGTATGCAATCAAACCGGCGAAACCAGCCAGATCTAAAGGTCGCAAGGAACAGTGAGAATTGGGAAGGCAGTTCGTCTGAGACACACTAGGCCTTTTGTAATGGGTTCATTTGGACATGTCGCTCGTTCAAGTAATTACTCTGCTGCTTTGTGTTTCCTGTGAACAATGGCACTCTTCTGA
The DNA here is from genome assembly GCA_024500025.1 of Syzygium aromaticum. Lineage (NCBI taxonomy): Eukaryota > Viridiplantae > Streptophyta > Magnoliopsida > Myrtales > Myrtaceae > Syzygium > Syzygium aromaticum. Next base: position 4,161,824 of record CM044889.1, on the reverse strand, counting down.
TGTAATGAAATGACTGAGCTTTTCTCCAATCAGAAGCTATCTCAAGGTTTCCTGTATCTATTACTCCTTGGGATTTGGTAAATCATGCCTTCAAAGGCCAGAAACGGACATAAAAAGAGAGTCCAATTGTAATGCAGAAAACATGGGCGTGATAGAGGACCATAGGTACATAGATTCAAGTTTAATGTTGTTGAATGCAGTTTCAAGTGAGTTATGAATTGCGAACATTATAGTTCGAACTGTTCTGAAAGTCTGAACAATGTATACGTCAGATTTACCAATACTAGTTGTGTTGCTCTTAATCCCTGGTGTGTCAGAAATTTTTCTAACTTGCCCCATATTATGCTGCATCAACGTGTCAGAGATTGTATCTTTTTCTAAGCAAAACCAGAATGATTCAACATAAGCCCAAAGAAGAAAATCAAAACCTAGAAAAAGGGTCATTAAAAGCGCTAATAAACAGAAGCCATATTGTTTACTAACAAAGACTTTCTCAAGTTCTACCCATGTCGAGGTAGAAATTGATGGAACACTTCGCCTTGAGTGATCCTTTCATAACAAGCAACACTATTCCTCAGACGGAGGCTTATCACCGTCACCTCCACTGTCGCCGATGACATTACCGTTGCCGCCGCCATTGCCATTGTCATTGTCATATCCCTTGACGAACTTGCTCCAATAGGGGTGCGTCTCCCACACGCGGTGCATCTCTTCGATGGGGACGCCCTTGGTCTCCGGCAGGAACTTGTAGATGAAGATGCTCATGATCACGACCCAGAAAGCAAAGAAGATGAAGAGCCCGAACTTCAACCGGCACAGCATGAGGGTGAAGATCTGCGCGATGAAGAACGTGAAGATCATGTTCACCGAGACGTTGATGCTCTGCGCGGCCGACCGGACCTCTAGTGGGAATATCTCGCTAGGGATCAACCATCCCAGTGGGCCCCACGACCACGCGAAGCCCGCGACGTACACGCAGATCGCTACCACGACGGTCAAGGCGTACGAGTGGGATAGCGTGCCCGGGTTGCCGGTCGTCCCAAACTTGAAAGCGATGGCCACGGTGATCACCGCCTGCGGTTAAGGTTGCAACGGGATTATAGATAATGTCGATGAGATTTGAATGAAACTAACTTTAATTATAGAGTTCATCATAGTCATTAAATCACATAACTCAGGTAAAAACAAATGGGGATGCTTTAATCAATGTTCAGGACACTGGATGTGTACAGTGCATTTAATTTTTTTCTTTTTTCATAATCGAAAATCATGAGTACCACGTCATTTTTTGTTATACTATCTCAATTAATTTAACACGCTAATCTTGCAAATTTGACTGTTTCATTGAAACGAAGAGGATGATTCGAAACATATACCTGACAAATGAGCATTTGGAGCCCACCCTCGAAGAAGAAAAACCTCCTCCCGAATTTATCGACGGCGAAAATCGAGACAAACGTCGCGAGCGCGTTCACCCCTCCAGTGATCAAAGCCGACATGAGCGCGGCAGTGCTCCCGAACCCGATCGTCTTGAACAGGACCGGCGCATAGAACATGAAAACGTTCATCCCGGTCAGTTGCTGGAAGAAAGGGATGCATATTGCCATCGTCAGTTGCGGCCTATACTTCCTCTTCAACAAGTTCGCCCACGGATGCTTCACTTGCTTGGACCGCTCGCTGGCCGCCACCAGGTCGTCGAACTCCTCGTCCACGTTCTTGATCCCCCGTATGCATACGAGCTGAGCTCGGGCTTCGTCGAACTTTCCACGCTCTATCAGCGAATTGGGCGTCTCTGGGAGGAAGAACGACCCGAGGATTATGATTAGGGCGGGGACGACCGCGCCCCCTAGGCTGAGACGCCACCCCCAGCCGCCTTCTATCTTGGCAAACATGTAGTTGAGGAGGTTGGCTATGAGGATCCCGATCGTGATCGCTAGTTGGAACATCATGTTCAGCGCGCCGCGGTACTTGTAAGGAGCAGTTTCGGATACATAGATCGGTACAGACTATAAATCATAAGCCAAACAATACCTTAGCGAGAATTTGGTCACGTATCAGTACATAACATAGTCACGTATCAAAATAAATATATGTATAACCTGATTAGCACATCCAATGCCAAACCCTAGTAAGAGGCGACCGACAATGAGCATCCAGACGTACTTGGCGAAGCCATTGACGATCGCACCAACGCAGAAGAGGATGCCACCGGAGAGCATCGTGAACCGCCTCCCAAAGGAGCGGGTCACGGTGGACGCCACCATCGATGACACGAGAGCCGCCAGGTAGAGCGATGAGGTGAACAGGGTCAGGATCTGGCTGTTGAACTTGCAGTACTGATCGTCCGATGGCTTCACGGACGACTCCTTCTGGTAGACCGACGGGAAGAACTCGTTCAAGAAGGAGTCCATCGACGTAACTCCACCTGCAATGCATCGTATCAAAAGCTAGTAGCACTCGACATACATTAGAACATTTACTTAAACACACTCATGCTGTTGTTGTAATAATCTGAAAAAATATAGACTTCACCTCCAATATTAATAACAAAACAAGTTTGCTAAGGGCGCAAGGTCGAGAGACATGACTAAAGAAGCTGGCGAAGAAATTTCAGATTTTTCAACTTATCTCAATCTATAATGAGCAAATCGTTCGCTGCTTACCAATCTAACCGGTGATAATCTTTTGGCACAGAGGTTGAGCTACGTTCATTCACCATCGACACTAAAAAAACTTCACTGCGCAAAATAATCTAATACGCAAGAACTTCCACACTTCATCAGGAGTCAAAGAGAGAAAGAAGAGAGACCTGATATGCCGAGATCATAGCCGAAGATCAAACCACCGGTCGCGGCGACGATGCAGGTGATGAAAACCCTGCACGTGAGATTGCCCGGATAGTTCTTTCCGGGACCGGTAACGAGACCCCCGCCCGCCATATTGCTTAAGCTACAGTCTGTATCTAATGTTCATCAAACATGTAAGTGCAGAGGCAAATGCAAGAGTGGGAAACAGACGAAGAAAGATTAAATCAAGGATATGAAGAAGAAGAAGAAGTCACTTGTTGGGTCTCTATAGAGAAGCAGGCATTCACTTCCTATTTAAAGCTGGTCTCTTTACTTTATCCAATCTGCATTTTGACTGTGGATATATCTCTATCCCTCAAGATTTTTAGGGGATTCTTAGGGTTTATAACCAACTTCGAATATTTGTTTGCGGAGAAGATATCAAGAGAAAATATCTTAACGGAAAAACTAAATAGGTTTTCCGCTTTTGAGGGGATAAGATCGTGCTCTCAAAAACATCCGCTTCATTTTTCAATCCGAGCAGCCTCGACAGGTCGCTTAACTCATAAAATTATACGATTATGAGACCTTAATCGAAACTATCCCGAACTAGTCTTGTTTAGCTAGCATAGTCGCTTGGCATATTCACATAATAACACCATTTGGGATCTCTCTTCGACGACCACGAAACGGGTTCTTCTTTTCTCTATAGTTCTGGAGATATCATGCTTTCTTTTTTTCAGTTACTAGAGAAGAGCTGCCCAGCCACTTTTTGCAAATTCGTCTGATAATTTTAAGTGTAGCTCGGCGGCAAAAATGGTTTACACGGTCATTGCGGGTCCTTGAAATTGATTGCGCAGTTTTTCTACATGTCCATTTATCATTGAGTATGCACTATATGCATGAATTACAAAGAACAAAGGTTTGAGAAATAGAGGCAAAACCAGTTTTAAGCAGAAGAAATCAAGTAAATGCAGAAAGAAATCACTAGTGGGTTTTCGTAGAGGAGGGCATTTTCGATATATGAGAGCATAAAGTCTCTCCCTACTAATTTTGTATTTCAAAAATTATTCAAACAAGCTCTCTAGTCTCTCTCTAATCTGCAATCTTGACTTATATCTCTCCCTCGAGATTTTTTAAGTTGCAAAATCTCAGTATAACTGCTTTTCCATCATCTTCTACAAACATTTTCAAATTGGCATGATAGCCAGATCACTAGAAAACGCGCCTTGTGTCATCACGCTGTCATCCGACGGTCTTATGGTGAAACACTAATCAAATCATGTGAAATCACTAGAAATCTTGCCTACCATGACATCGATAATCCAATTTTTTGTTTTTAAAAAAGTCAGATATTGACGTCACATGTGTATAGTTTGGATGCTTGGGTAACACAAACAAATTGGGTTATTAATGTCGCGATGGGAATAATTTAAAATTGGGAAAATGATACAAATGGTACATGAACTTTGAACTAGTGTGCAATGTGATCCATAAACTTTAAATTTGTACAATTTAGCCCCTGAACTTTACTCCAATGTGCAACATTTAGTTCTTGAATTTTTAAATTATTTAATGTGATTCATGAACTTTTGGTATATGATAAATTAAGTCATTGGACTTACTTGAATTAATATAATGACAATACTGAACATTTTCATATAATCTAAGGACTTAATTGAGTACCAAAAGTCTAGGGATCATGTTAAACAATCTAAAAATTTATGAACCATATTGCATATTAGGATAAAATTCAAGGACCACATTGAACACTCTAAAAATTCAGGAACGACATTACATATTTGATCAAAATTTAAGAACAGTTTGCGTCTTTATCCCTTTAAAACATTTGTCGGTGCAAAAGAAAAAAAATTCGTGACATCGATCTCGCAGTGTTCAAGTTTGTTCACAGGACTTTGGTTAAACGATTCCGACCACTCCTTCCTGTGGCCCGGGTTGTCCGTCCAGGCTAACACATCTCGTGGCGACATGTGGTGCAGTTTCAGCGATCGGGGCCAATCATCATCCCCACCATCCGATGCTCTGTCAGCCACGAATTCTTGACTACCGTCGGCGAAACCGGATCTGCGTTGTGGCAGTCTCCCTCGGCGTTGGCCACCCCCGCCCCTGCCCAACCGTCTCCGTCGCGTCGCGGTCGCCGGTCCTCTCCGAAAATCCTTAGCTCAGGGCTGACGTGGGCAGTCAGTGGTGACTTCATCCTCTGCTGTTCCCACCATCGTTTGCTCCGTCACATGCTTGGCTTTTTCTCTGGCGGAGGGGGGTTCCTTCCTTCTTCGCTTTGGCCGAGGACGCCTTTGGAGTTTAAACTGCAAATCGAGTTCCACGTTCCGTTCTGGAATCCATTTTGCAGAGGATACATTTTGTAGAGGATACTTCGAAATCGATGTATACGTGTACATATACGGGATCTGACGCTTCACTCGGCATACATCATAAAACGAGAGGTTTTCGAATGCATTTTCATGTTATTTGGATAATTTTCCCATGTGAAATCTATCCACGTCGATGTAGAATTTAAGTAAAATGGAGCATATATCTCTTTGCGCTGATAACATAGAGGATACGAAGCCACAATTGGTGTAAAATGAGGGGTGTTTTTTTTCTTCAATTATGCCTATGATTGATGAGTTATAAGTTATGGACATCGCCCACATGCAAACTTAACTAAATTTAAAAAGCGATTTATGTCCATATGTAATTCGCGAACTAGAAGATTGATTTGAGAAAGTTACTTTCAACCAGAGATAGAGAAAAACATGGTCATGTACGGCGAGTATTGCGGAAGTTAAGTGATCGAACAATCAAAATTGACAGAATAAGAAAATAAATCGGATACCGAATTTATGTGATTCGGTCGTAGTGATCTACGTCTATGGGAAAAGCAGCACAGAATTCCACTATAAATCAAGCGATACATTAAGGATTACAATCACACTCGAGTCACTTAAACACTCTCAGTGTTTCCCAAACCCCAATTACATCCAATAACTCACGTAGTGTTTAGTCCACAATTCTTCACGAAATAATCTCTTAATCTCGCAAAAGAATTATACATAAATCTTATCACAAGATTTACGCTTGAATACTAATTCTTCTTGGATGTAATTCACGAACGAGAATCCACGGAAACACCCACCGCCAAGTACTCACGAACGCTGCGCTTTCTTCTTCGTGCACAATAATGGTGCTTCTTGTTCACTTGCACGGCATACCAAGCACTCACGTTAGGGTGCTTCAAGACTGCATCTGCCAGGACGTTCCTTGCAATATACATTCCGCAGCAAAAGAACACACAGTGGCCGACTCAATGTGGAGAAGATTGTAAATCAAACAATTCTATGCAAATATGCAAATCAAACCCTAATATTTGCACAAAACATAATTGTCCATAATCTTAGAACAAGATGATTTTCACAACATCATAAGAGACGAGAGACATACATTGATCTATGATGATTCCTTATGAAGAAATCAATTGTAAATGAGAAATCTTTGAAGAAATAGGTTTCTCTTTTTAACCATTTTTTCACTTTTTAACGTTCTTGATGGAAAAGAAACCATTGTTCTGTTCTAGAGTTGAGAGATGACCGGTTTTTAATTTGGCATTTTATAGTCACACCATCCATCAGGGTGTATAGTAACTAAAATATATCTCTCTATTGATCAATAAGAATTTAGCACTTAATAAATATTATTAAATTTAAATTATTAATCACGTGGGCCACAATAAAATTCAGCAAAGATATTCCACGATTCGGTCAACAAGTCTTAAGTTTGGACTTTCCTATTTCGTCTTTCTTTGGCGGATTTCAAGTGGGATTTTAGTTCCTTTCTCTGACAGATGTCCATGATTTGCTTTCTTTCATAGTCAAAGTCCAACATCCTTTGGACTACAAATTAGAAATAAAACCACCTACAACTAGTAAACGAAAATTGCCATACACTGCATGCATGACTCCGAACTTGCATAGGAAATCTAAACTTCGGAACTTGGAGACCTCCCTAAATAATAATTAATTTCGAGTTAGATTTCATTTATCAGACTCAAACTTGAGATATATTTTAACATTAAATTTGTACTTGCACAAAACAATGAGCCTGTCTTGGTCCAAAGTGCAAATGGTTGAGTTTGAAAAAGGGTTTTTACGCCAAGTGCCCGATCCAACACGCCCATCGAATAGGTCTCCTACCACGTGTCCACGGATCACAAAAACCTTTCGCGTAATGCACGTGTCATCTCGTGACGGGAGATGCAGGCACAAGAAGTCGAGCCCTACGATCTCATGGCGCTAAGACCCTATAATCGATGCAACGATACTATTTTGTGAGGCCAAGCCAATGGCAACTTAGATCGAATTTACATGGTAACGATCACAAAATGCAACATAATGCAAGCAAGTGCACACACATATATATTCATATCGATAAGGATTAAAGAACATGTGGAGTTCGAGCCAAAGTGAGTAATACATTTCGAAAGAACAGGTGAGAAAAGGAAAAGGAATTATCTACATATTGATGGAGAGGGACAGAACATGAATGCGAATCGATCGACATCGAAATGCGCACACACGTACGATACACGGAAAAGAACGTCAACTTGGCAATGTGTACGACTCCACGTAACTCGTCTTTTGTCTTCTTTCCACGCGGGAAGGAAATTCAGAACTTGGCTACAAAGGGGAAACGAAGAGCGAATCCGAGAAAAGGTCCAACATCGGGCCCCAAAGAAAAAGAGCACCCGCTGACCAAGAGATGAGATGAGTCTCCGTCCACCCATTTTTTTCTTTTTTTTTTAAATTTTTTTTTCTTGTTGCTTCTTCCCTTAGCACGAGGATAGAACCGATAGCCTAGTAACAAAAGAGTCGCGCACGTCATAACTTCGAATCATGTCAAGGACGAACCTCTAATTTGCAGATAGATCGTAAATCAATTTCTTAACCTATATATGTTGAGTTAAATTATTATATAGGTTAGTTATATTTAGTAAATGAATTATTAATGAGTTTAAAATGGTAAAAGCACAAATAATATAAGTGTTAAATGAGTCATAATTGAATTTACAATTCACTTAGACGCAACCTACTTCTAAAACTCTCTTCATTCTCTCTCACTCACACTCACTTTTCACTCCGAGCAGCTTCGACAAGTCGCTTAACTCGTAAAATTATACGATTATGAGACCTTGTTCGAAACTATCCTGAACTAGTCTTGTTTTGCAAGCATAGTCGCTTGGCATATTCACATAATAACACCATTTGGATCTCTCTTCGATGACCGCGAAACGGGTTCTTTTCTCTATAGTTCTAGAGATATCATGCTTCCTTTTTTCAGTTACTAGAGAAGAGCTGCCCAGCCATTTTTGGCAAATTCGTTTGATAATTTCAAGTAGCTCGGCAGCTAAAATGGTTTACACGGTCATTGCGGGTCCTTGAAATTGGTTGCGCAGTTTTTCTACATGTCCATTTATCATTGAATATGCAATATATGCTTGAATTACAAAGAACAAAGGTTAGAGAAAGAGAGGCAAAACCAGTTTTAAGCAGAAGAAATCAAGCAAATGCAGAAAGAAGTCACTAATGGGTTTTCATAGAAGAGGGCATTTTCGATATATGAGAGCATAAAGTCTCTCCCTACTAATTTTGTATTTCAAAAATTATTGAAGCAAGCTCTCTGGTCTCTCTCTAATCTGCAATCTTGACTTCTATTATATCTCTCCCTCAAGATTTTTTAAGTTGCAAAATCTCAAGATATCTGCTTTTCCATCATCTTCTACAAACATTTTCAAATTGGGATGATAGCCAGATCACCAGAAAACGTGCCTCGTGTCATCACGCTGTCATCCGATGGTCTTTTGGTGAAACACTAATCAAATCATGTGAAATCACTAGAAATCTTGCCTACCATGACAGTGATAATCCAATTTTGTTTTTAAAAAGTCGGATATTAAGGTCACATGTGTATAGTTTGGATGTTTGGGTAACACAAAAAAATTGGGTTATTAATGTCGCGATGGGAATAATTTAAAATTGGAAAAATGATACAAATGATACATGAACTTTGAACTAATGTTCAATGTGATCCCTGAACTTTTAATTTGTATAATTTGACCCCTAAGTTTTACTCTAATATGCAATGTTTGGTTTTTGAACTTTTAAATTGTTCAATGTGATCCATGAACTTGTGGTTTATGATCAATTAAGTCATTGGACTTACTTGAATTAATGGAATTACAATACTGAATATTTTCATATAGTCTAAGGACTTAATTGAGTACCAAAAATCTAGGGATCACGTTGAATAATTTAAAAATTCATGGACCATATTGCACATTAGGGTAAAATTCAAGGACCACATTGAATACTCTAAAAATTTAGGAACCACATTATATATTTGATCAAAATTTAAGAACAATTTGCGTCTTTATCCCTTTAAAACATTTGTCGGTGCAAAAGAAAAAAAATTCGTGACATCGATCTCGCAGTGTTCAAGTTTGTTCATGGGACTTTGGTTAAACGATGTCCGACCACTCCTTCCTGTGGCCCGGGTTGTCTGTCCAGCCTGACACATCTCGACCACTCCTTCTTGTGGCCCGGGTTGTCTGTCTAGCCTGACACATCTCGTGGCGATAGGTGGCGCAGTTTCAGCTGCCGAGGGCCAATCATCATCCCCACCACCCGATGCTCCGTTGGCCACAAATTCCTGGCTACCATCGGCGAAACCGGGTCTGCGTTGTGGCCGTCTCCCCCGGCGTTGACCGCCCCTGCCCCTGCCCAACCGTCTCCGTCGCATCGCTGTCGCGGGTCCTCTCCGAAAATCGTTAGCTCAGCGCTGACGTGGGCAGTCAGTGGTGACATCATCCTCTGCTGTTCCCACCATCGTTTGCACCGTCACATGCTGGTTCCTACTCCTGTGGGGGAGGTCCCTTCTTCGCTTTGGCCGAGGACGCCTTCGGAGTTCAAACCGCAAATCGAGTTCCACGTTCCGTTCTGGAATCCATTATGCAGAGGATACATTTTGTAGAGGACACTTCGAAACCGATGTATACGTATACATGGGTTTTTGTAGTCGAGGGAGCTAAGATATACATATACATGTACGCGATTTGACACTTCACTCAGCATACATCATCAAACGAGAGGTTTCCGAATGCATTTACATGTTGTTCGAATAATTTTCCCATGTGAAATCTATCCACGTCGATGTAGAATTTAAGTAAAATGGAGAATGTATCTCGTTACGCTGATAACACAGAGGATATGAAGCCAGAATTGGTGTAAAATAAGGGCTGCATTTTTTCTTTAATTATGCCTCTGATTGATGAGTTACAAGTTATTCACTTCGCCCATGTGTAAACTTAACTAAATTTAAAAAGCAATTTATGTCCATATGTAATTCGTGAACTAGAAGATTGATTTGAGAAAGTTACTTTCAACTAGAGATAGAGAAAAACATGATCATGTATGGCGAGTGTTGCGGAAATCAAGCAATCGAATAATAAAATTGACAGAACAAGAAAATAAAACGGATATCGAATTTACGTGGTTCGGTTGTAGTGATCTACGTCTACGAGGAGAGCAGCACGAAATTTCACTATAGATCAAGCGATACAACGGAGATTATAACTACACTCGAGTCACTCAAACACTCTCAATGTTTTTCAAGCCCTAATTATATCCAATAACTTAGGTGGTATTTAGCCCACAATTTTTCACGAAATAATCTCTTAATCTCACAAAAAGAATTATACATAAATCTTATCACAAGATTTATGCTTGAACTCTAATTCTTCTTGGATGTAATTCATGAACGAGAATCCACGGAAACACCCACTGCCAAGCACTCATGAACGCGGTACTTCCTTCTTCGTGCACAATAACAGTGCTTCTTGTTTACTTGCATGGCACACCAAGCACTTGCATTAGAGTGCTTCAAGATTGTATTTGCCACAACATTCCTTGCAATATATATTCCGCAGCAAGAGAACACACAGTGGCTGATTCAATGTGAAGTAGGGGTGAGTAAGATGGACCGCTCAAACTGGGACCGAACCAACTGGTTTGGTCCAACTCTTGGGAATATCGGTCCGGTTCCCTATTCCTAAAAGTGGAACCAGTTTCCGGGTTGTCCAGTCTGGTTCTGGTTCCCGGTTCTAGGGTGAAAACCGAACCGGACCGATAAATATATATTTTTCTAATTTTTTCATATATATATTTATTTACTTTTTAAAATTTTTGCAAAAAAACCTAATCTAATTTGCCAAATTTCCTTTTGCCTTTACTAATAAGTAATTGGTCCCATTGGAATCAGATCGGACCAGACCGGACTGATCCGGTTTGGTTCACGGTCCCAAAACTAGCCGGTTCGATCCCTAATCCTAGAAATTAGGAACAGATTCTCCCGATCTAGTTCCCAATTTTTGAATTGAATTGAATCGATTCGGGAACCGCAAACCCCTAATGTGGAGAAGATATTCCAAGATTCGGACAACAAGTCCAAGTTTTAACTTTCCTATTTCGTCTTTCTTTGGCGAACTTCAAGTGGGATTTTATTTCCTTTCTCTAACACATGTTCATGATTTGCTTTCTTTCGGTCAAAGTCCAACATCCTTTGGACTACAAATTGGAAATAAAATCGCCTACAACTAGTAAACGAAAATTGCCATACAATGCATGCAGGATTCCGAACTAGCATAGGAAATCTAAATTTCGAAATATAGAGACCTCCCTAAATAATAATTAAGCTCGAGTTGAATTTCATCTATCAAACTCAAACTCGAGATATATTTTAATATTAAGTTTGCACTCGCACAAAACAGTGAGCCCGTCTTGGTTCAAAGTGCAAATGGTTGTGTTTGAAAAAGGTGGTTTTTACGCCAAGTACCCGATCCAACACGCCCATCGAATAGGTCTACTACCACATGCCCACGGATCACAAAAACCTTTCGCTCAATGCACGTGTCATCTCATGACCGGAGATGCAGGCACAAGAAGTCAAGCCCTACGATCTCATGGCGCTAAGACCCTATAATCGATGCAACGATACTATCTTGCGAGGCCAAGCCAATGGCAACTTAGATCGAATTTACATGGTAACGATCACAAAATGCAACATAATCCAAGCACGTGCACACATATATATATTCATATTGATAAGGATTAAAGAATATGTGGAGTTCGAGCCAAATTGAGTAATACATTTCAAAAGAACAGATGAGAAAAGGAAAAGGGATTATCTACGTATTGATGGAGACCACGGTACATGAATGCGAATCGACCGACATCGAAATGCGCACACACATACGTTATGCCGCAAAGAACGTCAACTTGGCAATGTGTTCGATTCCACGTCAATCATCTTTTATCTTGTTTCTATGCGGGAAGGAAATTCAGAACTTTGGCTACAAAAGGGCGAACGAAGAGCGAATCCGAGAAAAGGTCCAACATCGGGCCCCAAAGAAAAAGAGCACCCGCTGACCAAGAGATAAGATGAGTCTCCGTCCACCCATTTTTTTCTTTTTTTAATTTTTTTTTCTTGTTGCTTCTTCCCTTAGTACGAGGATAGAACCGATAGCCTAGTGTCACGGCCCAAAGAAATGGATCGTTCATGAGGTTTCCTGGACGATGGACCATGACCGACCCTTGAACGAGAAAGCGGATCCCGAGTATTCTGAGTACTAGGGTTTCTTGATGTGTTCTAGAATACTCTTGGGGGCGGGCGATACGGTAATTGTAAACCTCTGTAATTAATGAGGTAGTTGGGTAGATGGGGAGGTACGATCTCCACCGTAAGATCGGGGAGAAATCTACGGATACGGTCAGTCTGGTACTTGTATAAAAAGGGGTCTCCTCCCCCTCATTGTATCATCTCATTCTTTCAAGAAGCAATAGAAATCCAGAGCTTCTCTCTCTAGAGTCTCTCTCTCTCTAAAAAGTTCTTGTGAGTTGAGGTGGGGAAGGCTGACTTGGGAAGAAATTCCTAAGGCCGCACGGGTTTGGGAACGCGAGATCGATCGACCCGTGACAAGTGGTATCAGAGCTAAGATGGCCAAAGGCGCTGCTAAGCCACGATCCGATCTAACGTCACAAACCGAGAAGGGTGTGGGCGAGGATCGTGGGAAGGCCACCGGGACACAAAGTGTCGAGGCAAGGGAAGACCGTGATAGCTCAAATGCAAAGGATATGGCTGGTGACTTGGAGACCCGTTTGGCGAAAATGGAGATCGTCGTGGGAGATGTCCAAGGAATAGTCGAGGATCTTGCTGTACGCATCGAAGGAGGCGAGTCCGGAACGGGGGAGCTCGAGGCCGAAGTGCAAGAGCTAAGTTCTGGCATGGGAGAACTCCGGAAGGCGATGCTGGGCGACTTGACTGATGCCGTCAAAGAACTTGAGCAACGGGACGATGCCTTGGAGGCCTTGGTGGAGGCCATGCGCGTAGAGATGGCCGAACTAAAGGCGAAGGTCGCCGAGATGGAAGGAGCACGTGTGAACGGGATAGTCACCGTGCAAACTGCTCCACGAGTGGATGCCCCGAAGCCGAAGGAGTTTAAAGGCTCGCGGGTGCCCAAAGACGTGGACAACTTCCTATGGTACATGGAGCAATACTTCCTAGCGATGGGAATCATCGATGGTGCAATCCGGGTAAGTACCGCAGCCATGTACTTAACTGATAATGCACTCTTATGGTGGCGTCGTAGGAGTGATGATCGGAGTGGTGTACCGATCACTACATGGGAATTGTTCGTCGAGGAGTTTCGACGACAATACTATCCCGCTTATGCGGAAGAAGAAGCTCGAGATGAACTCCGTCGCCTTGAACAAAAAGGTGGAGCTCGGGAGTATGTTCGGAAGTTCTCGGAGTTACTACTCCAAATTCCGTCCATGAATGACACGGAGGCCTACTTCCAATTCATGGGTGGTCTAAAACCATGGGTAAAGCAAGAGCTAAAGCGGTGCAACGCAAGGGATCTTTCGACGGCCATGTCCGTGGCCGAGGCCATGGTGGAGTATAAAACAACTTCCGTAAGCAAACCGGATACCCGACCGAGGGACAAGGGCGTTGGTGGGGGAGATCGTAACAAATTCCACCGTCCAAGTGGAAGCAAACCATCAATGGCCCCTCCAAGGGCGAAGGCGGAGTCGAGCGGAGGAGAACACAAAAAGGGACGTACCTTCAAGTGCTTCTTGTGCGACGGTGCGCACATGGCTCGTGACTGTCCAACTCGAGGCAAACTAGCTGCAATTGCCAAGGCACACGAGGAGGAACGAGAGGAGGCAAGACTCGGTACGTTGCGAATCCTAAGTTCCATAAAGTCCAAAAAGGCGAACAAGCCCAAGGGATTGATGTTCGCGGACGTGACGATCGGGAAAACTAAGATGAATGCGCTCATCGACACGGGAGCATCCGATCTATTTATCTCGGAAGAAGCTGCGAAGAAACTCAATCTTCGGGTTGAGAAAGGAGCCGGTTGGCTCAAGACGGTAAACTCCAAAGAAGTCCCTACCAATGGGTTAGCTAAGGACGTGGATTTCCAACTCGGGCAATGGAAGAGCAAGGAAATGATCGAGGTAATTCCACTTGATGACTATGACTTTGTCATTGGTTTGGGATTCCTTGATAGGATAGATGCTCTTATCATCCCATTTGCCGATTGTATTTGTATACTGGATACACGTTGTCAATGTGTGATCCCGGTCAAACGAGAGTTGGGCAACCAAAAGATAATATCGGCAATGCAAGTTACTAAGGGAGCGAGGAAAGGGGAGGCTACTTTCCTAGCAACCTTGAAAGTCGAGGATCCAAAGGGTGAAGGGAGTGATGTCCCGACGGAGGTAACCCGAGTCCTCGATTCCTTCAAGGATGTAATGCCCCCCGAACTCCCGAAGAAGCTTCCGCCTCAAAGGGAGGTGGACCATAAAATCGAGCTTGTGTCTGATGCTCGACCACCCGCCATGGCCCCATATCGCATGGCGCCTCCCGAATTGGAAGAATTAAGAAGACAACTCAAGGAGTTGCTCGATGCGGGTTATATTCGACCATCGAAGGCTCCGTTTGGCGCCCCGGTCCTATTTCAAAAGAAGCATGATGGATCACTCCGGATGTGCATCGACTATCGGGCGTTGAACAAGCTGACGATCAAGAACAAGTACCCGATCCCTCTCATTGCCGACTTGTTCGATCAACTTGGAGAAGCACAATGGTTCACCAAGCTTGACCTTCGATCGGGATACTATCAAGTACGGATTGCAAAAGGGGATGAACCAAAGACCACTTGTGTGACGCGGTATGGGTCATATGAGTTCCTCGTCATGCCGTTTGGCTTGACAAATGCTCCGGCCACATTTTGCACACTCATGAACAAGGTACTCCACCCGTTCCTAGATCAATTTGTCGTGGTTTATCTTGATGACATTGTGGTGTATAGCCGAACGCTCGAGGAACACATCGAGCATTTGAAGAAAGTCTTCCAAGTTCTACGGGAGAACGACTTATATGTCAAGCGGGAGAAATGTGCCTTTGCACAACGGGAAGTTCCATTCCTGGGACACATCGTCGGGGGTGGACGTGTGCGGATGGACTCAGCCAAGATTACGGCCATTGTGGATTGGAAACCGCCGACCAAGGTGACGGATCTAAGGTCATTCCTTGGCCTCACCAACTACTATCGACGGTTCGTCCGAGGATATTCGAGCATCACCGCGCCACTCACGGATATGTTAAAGAAGGAGAAGCCGTGGGAGTGGACGGCCCGATGCCAAAAGGCGTTCGATCGGTTGAAGCAAGCTATGACCGAAGAGCCGGTGCTCGTGCTACCTGATCACGCCAAACCCTACGAGGTAGAGACCGACGCTTCCGATTTCGCTATTGGTGGTGTTCTTATGCAGGATGGTCACCCGGTAGCGTTTGAGTCGAGAAAACTGAATGATACCGAACGACGGTATACGGTCCAAGAGAAGGAAATGACCGCGGTGGTCCATTGTCTTCGTACGTGGAGGCATTACCTCTTGGGCCCCCGATTCGTCATAAGGACGGATAACGTGGCCACGAGTTACTTCCAAACCCAGAAGAAGTTGAGCCCGAAGCAAGCTCGTTGGCAAGATTTCCTGGCGGAGTTCGATTATGGGCTCGAGTACAAGCCAGGAAAGGCAAATTCTGTGGCTGATGCGCTTAGCCGAAAGAGTGAGCTAGCATCATCGATCGTAAGTCGTCCCAAGAATCCATGGGATGAGCGGATCAAGGAGGGACTCCAACATGATCCAACGGCCAAAGCACTCATCGACCACGCACGGGAGGGCAAAACCCGGCAATTTTGGTGTGAAGACGACTTGCTTTACACCAAGGGACGGCGATTGTACGTGCCACTATATGGGAAGCTACGAAAAGAAATCCTACGGGAGTGCCATGATTCCAAGTGGGCGGGTCATCCGGGAATCCATCGCACTATGGCGCTCTTGGAGAATCGTTACTATTGGCCTCACTTACGCGATGACGTGGAGGCATATGTACGAACATGTCTTGTGTGCCAACAAGACAAGCTCGAACAACGGTCATCGGCGGGGCTTTTGGAGCCACTTCCCATCCCGGAGCGTCCATGGGAGAGTGTCTCCATGGACTTCATTGTCAACCTACCAAAATCCGAAGGGTGTCGGACTCTCATGGTCGTGGTAGATCGGTTTTCCAAGTATGCGACGTTCGTGCCCGCGTCAAAAGATTGTCCGGCCGAGGAGGCGGCCAAGCTATTCTTGAAGCACGTCGTCAAATATTGGGGAGTGCCACAAACGATCGTGAGCGACCGCGACCCTCGATTCACGGGTAGATTCTGGACCGAGCTCTTTAAATTATTAGGGTCGGATCTTAATTTCTCCACCAGTTTGCATCCCCAAACCGATGGACAAACGGAGCGGGTCAATGCACTCTTGGAGTTATACCTCCGACACTACGTGAGTACGACACAAGTGAATTGGGCGAAGTTGATCGACGTCGCCCAGTTCTCCTACAATCTTCAGAAGAGCGAGTCCACGAATCAAAGTCCCTTTGAGATCGTGACGGGACAACAACCACTCACCCCGAGTACGGTTGCAACGGGCTACAAGGGGAGTAGCCCATCCGCTTTCAAGTTTGCCAAGGAGTGGCATGAACAAGCGGACTTGGCACGAACGTGTCTACACAAGGCCTCGAAGCGCATGAAGAAGTGGGCCGATAAGAAGCGACGGCACGTGGAGTTCCAAGCCGGGGACTTAGTGTTGGCCAAGCTACACCTGGTTCTCCGATACAAGGACGTGCATAAAGGGCTTATACGTCGCTACGAGGGGCCATTCCGAGTGTTGCATCGAGTCGGAAAAGTCGCATATAAGCTGGAATTGCCATCAAAACTCAAGGTACATCCGGTATTCCATGTGAGTATGCTTAAACCTTTCCGTGTAGACGAGGAGGACCCAGATCGAAGGGAGTCACAACGGGCGCCGCTTGGAGCAAAAACCTCCTATGATCGAGACGTCGACTTCATCATGGCGGATCGAGTCATACGGAAGAGATATCGTGCACCGAAGCGGGAATACTTAATCCGATGGAAGGGTCTTCCAGAGAGTGAAGCAAGTTGGGAGCCTGAAGAAGCTCTTTGGCAGTTCAAAAAGCATATCGATACTTTCCACGCCAAAGACGCGACGAGGGCGTCGCCCGAATAGGTGGGGGAGAATGTCACGGCCCAAAGAAATGGATCGTTCATGAGGTTTCCTGGACGATGGACCATGACCGACCCTTGAACGAGAAAGCGGATCCCGAGTATTCTGAGTACTAGGGTTTCTTGATGTGTTCTAGAATACTCTTGGGGGCGGGCGATACGGTAATTGTAAACCTCTGTAATTAATGAGGTAGTTGGGTAGATGGGGAGGTACGATCTCCACCGTAAGATCGGGGAGAAATCTACGGATACGGTCAGTCTGGTACTTGTATAAAAAGGGGTCTCCTCCCCCTCATTGTATCATCTCATTCTTTCAAGAAGCAATAGAAATCCAGAGCTTCTCTCTCTAGAGTCTCTCTCTCTCTAAAAAGTTCTTGTGAGTTGAGGTGGGGAAGGCTGACTTGGGAAGAAATTCCTAAGGCCGCACGGGTTTGGGAACGCGAGATCGATCGACCCGTGACACTAGTAACAAAAGAGTCGTGCAGGTCACAACTTCGAATCATATCAAGGACGAACCTCTAATTTGCAAATAGATTGTAGATCAATTTCTTAACCCATATATATATATATATATATATATATATATATATGTTGAGTTAAATTATTATATAGGTTAGTTATATTTAGTAAATGAATCATTAATGAGTTTAAAATGATAAAAACACAAAATAATATGAGTGTTAAATGAGTTATAATTAGATTTACAATTCACTTAGACACAACCTACTTCTAAAACTCTCTTCATTCTCTCTCACTCACACTCACTCCGTGTTCTCACCTCAGTTTTGATATTAATTTTTCTAAATTGGATTAAATACAGAAGTGCTTTAGTAATATGAATCGGGTGGTGACAGGTATTACTCACAATACTTGCATTGTATAGAAAATGAGTCAAAATGGATTAAATATGTCTATTTTGGTTGGACCATTATCGACCCGATACAAACTTAATCTGATCTACCCATTCGATAGGTTTACTTATCACGCACCGACGGGACTTGTATTGGCGGGTTCATATATTTATGGGTACACTGAGTAGTTACAGTGATGACGCTCAATGGGGATTTTTGTGCTGATTGACCCCCATCCTTTTACCTATCAAAACAAAATGTACGACAAAAGTCGCATTCAGTGTGCCCTTCTTGACAATACTTGTCCCACCCTCACTTAGCAGCTGACACACATTTTAGCATGATAAGTCTAGAATAATATCAAATAAATTCAGACCGTTACAGTAAATTGATCGATTAAGCAATGTGATAGGGTTGATTGAATGTCGTGAGAGCAATATCGGGCCACTGTCCATTTCCACGTCCAAAACACGACACTAGACAAAAACGCCAATCCCGGAGAAAAGAGCTCGAAGAATACGACACGGCACGATGCGTTTCACTTCAAACGCGAATCGATATGAATTAACACATCTTGGTATCGTAATCCAATTATCGAACACACTGGAAATCAGAATTACGGTCTTTTTTACCGACTTAAATTATAAGCACGATTGCGACACGTCCTCAAATACGTAAGTTGCGAATTTTTCTCTTTTATTTTTTTAGGACTACGGAAATGCACGTGTTACTTCCTTTCAGCCGCAAACCGTTTCCGGCACGTTGAAAATGTCGGTGCTTGCACCGACAGCGATACCTTTCAAGGTCAAATCCAAAAGTACGCAAAGAAAAAGACCCAATTTTCAACTAACTCGTGGGGCCCAATCAGCTTCCTCATTTCACACGTACTCCTTCCCGTCCCGTGTGGAAACCGCCCCGAGTGGGACCCATTCGTTCGATCTCCCGTATATATCCATGTGTCCGTGTCTCGGGCTTTTGCGGCTTTTGACAGCAAAAAAAAGTCGAAAGAAAAACATCTCAACCATCACCCGCGAGTTCAACTCCCCAGGTGTGGCCATATTCTTGATGAACATTCCCGTGCAACTGCAACCGGACGTGCTGGTGCCGGAGCAGTCGTCGCCGTCGCCGTCGCCGTCGCCATCGGACTCCTCCTTGAGCCACCCCGCATACTCCGACGAGGAGCAGGTCGTGGTGCTGGCGTCGAGCCGGCCGAAGAAGCCGGCCGGGCGGAGGGTCTTCAAGGAGACGCGGCACCCGGTGTACCGGGGAGTGCGGACGCGGAACAGGGGCAAGTGGGTGTGTGAGCTCCGGGAGCCCAACAAGACGACCCGGATATGGCTCGGGACGTACCCGACGGCAGAGATGGCTGCGCGCGCCCACGACGTGGCCGCGCTGGCCCTGCGCGGGAGGCAGGGCGCGTGCCTCAACTTCGCCGACTCCGCCTGGCGGCTGCCCGCGCCGGCGTCCCACGAGCGGGCCGAGATACAGAGGGCGGCGGCGACGGCGGCCGAGGCATTCCGCCCTGCCAAGGCAGAGGAGGTGGTCTCTTCGTGCGGCGAAGCCAGCGGAGGGAGCGTTTGCACCGGCCAGGAGGCAAGCGTGCGTGTTCCAGACGACGAAGACGGTGATCATAAGAAGGTCAAGCAAGAGACGGTGCGTGATTGCATGGAGATTGAAGAGACGACGTCCTTCGACCTGAAGAAGTGGCTCGAGTGTCCTCTTCTGTCTCCGACACCATCTGATGCCGGCGTCCATTTTAGCTGGGACTTCGATGCGGAAGGCGATGATGCAGATGTTTCGCTTTGGAGTTACTCCTTGTGACGAAGACATAAATTATGCAGCTTTTTTTTTTATAAAAAGAATTCTTTTACATTGTTTTAGTTCCTCCTCTTGGCGGGGCTTTCATCTTATTTCGATTTCATTGTATTTTCCCTATTATCAGCTAGTTGCAGCGTCTCCGTGTGCTTTAGAATAGGCAGAATTCTGCGTCAACTGTCAATATGCTCATCACATGTATAACTGGAGTCATTACCGACCAGACAGAGAACAAGCGATAGGATAGAATCATAGAAAGAGTTTGACTTAGCCGCGGCAGCTTAGGTGATGCATGAAAATCATGGTTCTGTCCAGAACTGATTTTTTTGTTCTCAGAATTAATTTTGAACCAGAAACCTGTTTGATAACGTAATTTCATTTTTCTATTTTCTGAATAAGTTTACTTCCAAAACTAATTCTGAAACCAGAAATGAGAACAAAAAAAAAGTTGATTTTTCATTTTTGGAACAAAAGTGAGAACCATTTTTGAGGAAATTCATTTTCTTCAACACACATATTCATATGAAAGTCACGATCTTTGAGGTAAAAAAAAAAATAAAACATAAAAAATTTCAAAACTTAACATAATGGTTTAGAATATGTGGCTACCCACTTTCAGTGAAATTTAAATTTTTTTAGGTGTCGAAAAAAATAAAAATAAAAAATTTCAAAATTTCACAAAATGGCTTAGAAAACCTATGGTCACCCACTTTGAGCAAAATTTAATTATTTTAGATGCCAAAAAATAAAAATAATCAAAAAATTTAAAATTTAAAAACTTCACAGAATGTCTTAAAATACCCGTGGCTACTCAATTTGAGCTAAATTTTATTTTTTTAGGTGCCGAAAAAAATATAAAAAGCAAAAAATCAAAAATTTCAAAACTTCACAGAATGTCTTAGAATACTTGTGGCCATCCACTTTGAGTGAAATTTAAATTTTTTTAGGTGCCGAAAAAAATAAAAAAATAAAAAATTTCAAAACTTCACAGAATAGCTTAAAATACCTATGGCCACCCACTTTGAGTGAAATTTAATTTTTTTTATATGCCAAAAAAATAAAAATAAGCAAAAAAGTAAAAATTTCAAAACTTTACAAAATGACTTAAAATACTTGTGGCCACTCACTTTGAGCAAAGTTTTTTTTTTTAGGTGCCGAAAAAAATAAAAAAAAATAAACGATTTCAAAACTTCACAAAATGGCTTAGAATACCTGTAGTCATCCACTTTGAGCGAAATTTAAATTTTTTTAAGTGCCCAAAAAAATAAAAAATTTCACATAATTGCTTAGAATACCTGTGGCCACCCACTTGGAGTGAAATTTAATTTTTCTTAAGTGTCGAAAAAAAATTAAAATAAGCAAAAAAGAAAAATTTTCAAAACTTCACATAATGGTTTAAATACTTGTGATCACCCACTTTAAGCGAAATTTTATTTTTTTTAGGTGCCAAAAAAAAAAAGCAAAAAATCAAAAATTTCAAAACTTCACAGAGTGGCTTAAAATACATGTGGCCATCCACTTTGAGTGAAATTTAATTTTCTTTAGGAACCAAAAAAAATAAAAAATACCATTTGGGCATCTAAAAAAAATTAAATTTTACTCAAAATGGGTGGCTAGAGGTATTTTAAGTAATTATGTGAAGTTTTGAAATTTTTGATTTTTTATGTTTTTTTTCACCTAAAAAAATTTAAATTTCACTCAAAGTGAATGGCCACATGTATTCTAAGTCATTCTGTAAAGTTTTGAAAATTTTGATTTTCTATGTTTTTTTTTTCACCTAAAAAAATTTAAATTTCGCTCGAAGTGGATGGCCACATGTATTCTAAGTCATTTTGTGAAGTTTTGAAACTCAAAGTAGATGGCCACATGTATTCTAAGTTATTCTGTAAAGTTTTGAAATTTTTGATTTTTTATGTTTTTTTTTCACCTAAAAAAATTCAAATTTCGTTCGAAGTGGATGGCCACATGTATTCTAAGTCATTTTGTGAAGTTTTGAAATTTTTGATTTTTTATGTTTTTTTCACCTAAGAAAAATTAAATTTCGCTCAAAGTGGATAGCCATATGTATTATAAGTCATTCTGTAAAGTTTTGAAATTTTTGATTTTTTGCTTTTTTTTCACCTCCAAAAATTAAAATTTTACTTAAAGTGGGTGGCCATAGGTATTCTAAGCCATTATGTGAAGTTTTGAAATTTTTGAGTTTTTCAATTTTTTTGGGCACCTTAAAAAATTTAAATTTCACTCAAAGTGGGTGGCTATATGTATTCTAAACTATTCTGTGAAGTTTTGAAACTTTTGATTTTTTTTGGGTACCTAAAAAAATTTAAATTTCACTAAAAGTGGGTGGCCACAGGTATTTTAAGCAATTCTGTGAAGTTTTGAAATTTTTGATTTCTTGATTTTTTTTGAAAAAATTCAACAAATTTCCTATTTTCCATAAATCTGAATTTTTTTTATTTTTTGGTCATTTTGATGATTTTTTCTGAAATTTTTCAATTTTTTGGGATTTTCTGAATTTTTTTAAAGATTTTTATGAATTTTTCAAATTTTTTGTTATTTTTAATCCATTTCTAAAAAATGGATTTTTGTTCCTGGAAATAGAATTTTTTGTTGTTTATCAAACGGGTTTTTGTTTCAGGAAATTGAATTTTTGTGCTGTTATCAAATGGGTTTCTGTTCTAAAAATAGAAATTTTTTGTCGTTATCAAACGGGTTTTTTTTCTCAGAAACTCATGCAGGAACCAGAAATAGAAAAATCTATTTCTGATTCAGGAGCTCATTCCGGAACAGAATGGTTATCATTCGCTACCTTAGTCTGGGACAGGCGAGGCATCTGTGTTTCATTTTCATTTTGGTGGAATCATTGTCTCATCCTTTGGGACTTCTGTTGTCTGATCAGAGCGATTCATCCTTTACTTTCTGAAGTAAAATCTTTGAATATTTTTTGTCTGTACTTGCCTGTGGGGTTTATAAGGAGTTCGAGTGGTAATACGAGCGAGAAAGTTGGTCAAGCAGTAAAGGAATGCGCTAGGTCGAGATAACCTCGCGATCGATCTTAAGGGCGCTCACGCTTTTCAAGTAAAAGAGCAATGGAAGGAAATTTAGTGGGCGAATAATCGAGGAGGCAAAACTATAGTCAATTGTTAATACGTGAGCAGGAATAGTACATGTTTATGTTGGGGAGACATAGGCAACCTTGTTGTTTTGTCGTGGTAAGGTAAGATAGGCCACGAGCTGTAGGACTGCACCGAGATGTCAAGAGAGATAGTTAACAACTAACAACTTCTTGGGGTTAGCATGAAAAGAGCATTTAAAAAAGAGAAACCGGCGCCCCCTTACTTCATAGGAGACTCGAAAACTATCATTGTAAATTGACCCGGTAGAATAACTGAGAAGGACGCTTGCTAGGAATAAATAAAATAGAAAACGGTGACTGTTATGATGTTAAGGAATAAATAGAAAATGATAGCGCTAATATTTTATTGCAGTTTAGGCTTGACTAAGAACATAGATAGGGCTTTTATCATCTTGTTTGGGACCACAGTAGGCTTTCTTCCATCAACAAAGAAGAGATGGATTAGAAGTCTGCTAGGGCTCTCAGAGATAGGGACTCCAGCGGACCAACAACTAACCTAATTCATGATCAATTTCTATCCCAAAACTGAACCGACTAAAATTGACTTATCACAGCAACGACCAACATTATATTCCAGTCATACGATCTCAAAACAAGTATATATAATGCTGGAACAATAAAGGGACCAAAGCAACAACAACAGCAAGAATCTAAGTGGAAAAAACCGAGCAGCTCGTAGGTCTTGGTGTCACGATCAACATATTAGAAATTTGAGCCAATTCCAACAACGAGTGGCTGCCAAGGCTGCCAACATCTTCGTCAAAGCCGCTGCGTTTTTTCTTCTCCTCATGTGCGTGCTCTACTCGGTGAGAGGGCACTTTCTCGCCTCTCCCTTCTCAAGCGTGTGCAAGAGGAGTCCCGTCTCTTCAGATTTCTTTGCCTTTTGACCTTTTGACTTCCTTTTCGTTTTATTTATATTTATCTATGTTAGCTGGGGGGGACCGAGTCTCCCATCAGTGTCTGTTTGGACACTTTACAGCATTCGACATATCCCGGTTTGTGGTGCGGAAAACCAAACAAAAACACGGGACCCGGGAAACCTGTTATTACCGGAGATTTTCGGTACGGTTCCAAGGGTCAAACTGCCCACTCGGACCGGTTTTTTTTTTTTTTATTTCTTAAAAATCTCAAAAGAAACCGCAAGCCGGCTGATTTTCTTCCCCTGTTCCCTCTCTGCTGTTGCGCCACTTTCCCTTTCCCACAAAACCATTACACACCCAGCGGCCAGCTCGCATGGATCTACTCTTGCTTTGCCATCTCTTCTTTCGTGGGAAAATCTTCTTTATTTCCCACTGGAACAAGAAAAAGCTCTTAGATTTTCATGTTTCTGCCTCTCCTTCTTCTTGGTGTGTGTTATATCCTTTCAATAGGATATACTCTGTTTGGCCCTTGAGAAAAAACAGTGGGATTCAGCGAGCAATTTTGCAACTTTGACTCGCGTACCAGTTGAAACTCTTTGAACGACGTTTTTTGCCGGTGCATGCTTGATCATCTCGCGTTCTGTTCAAATTTGTGATTTTTGCTTGTGTTTTGTCTATGGATTTAGGGTTTGGAGGGAGGTGTAATAAGGTACTTCATTGTGATCAGATCCATTGGACCATCCGAGATTCAGACCGGACCGACCGATCCGGTTCCATGAACAGATGGTCCAATTCCCTATTCCTAGGTGAGATTGGATCAGACCAAAAATCGATCACCCTTAATTCATATGTCAGCAAGAACCACTTTCTGTCAAACCCTATTAAATGTTAAGATGCACGTGTGAGTTGTGTTAAAAAAATTCCACTTCGGATTGATATGGTGTAAAGCAGTTATTATGTTCTAGTTGTGTCATAACTTATTGCTTAAGTTTTTGATTGAATGTGGCTCTAACTAAATATGTTAGTAGACTCGGAATTGGGCTCCCTTTTGGTGATCTTCTTAAGCGAAAGGTATTGGATTTCTTTTACGCGCTCCTTACAAATGGTATCAAAGATGATGGTCGATTGGTGGGGGCTCCTAATTTGTTTTGGTATTTGGTGGATGAAACTAGATGTGATTTCAAGGCTGTGGGCGTTGTAGTGTAGTAATGCAAGCCCGGTGGCAGATTTCATATTCTAATGAAGAAGGATACATGGATTAAAGGGGAGCAATCTAACACTAAGCTCACATACAAGGGGAGGAAGAGAAATTGAGACATAAAGTTTTATCATGGTTCATCCTTAAACTATGATTATGTCCAGCAGGAAATTTAACTATATTTAGTACTTTTTCACCTATCTCTTACATCCTTTAATTACAACAGAAAGAGACTATATATACTTAGTAACTATTTACGGGCCTAAACCCAAAATACTATTAAAATATAAGCCTAAATTATAAAAGCCATTTGGAGTCAGGTGGGCGGCGCTGAATACCTCCAAAGATTCTTCAATACTTGCTCCTATCTAAAAAAGAATTCAAGTAAATTTGATTAAGATGAGCACGGCAACATATTCAGATCTGCTTTTCAAAGAGAGCTCAACAGCAGATGTGGAGTTTGAAAGGTCAAACCTTTCGAGGTTTAGAGCGAGAAGTTAAAAGTTCTAATCTCTTTAAATGAGATCAAGACGGCTCGTACAGAAATAAGAGAAATTATCGAGCTAAAGGAAGAATGGGCAGCTTCTCCACCTCTAATTTTTCCAAGGAAACCGGCCAACTTGTTTAACCGAAACAAGATCTAATCAAGCATGCCAAAGGCCAAAAATATCTGGGCTAATCTCGAATCTCCCTTCACAAATTTTGTGGCTCTAAACGTAGAGAAACAGAGAAAACACAGAGAAAAGCAGAGTAAACAAACAAATCTCTCTCTCTCTCTCTCTCTCACACACACACACACACTGTCATATCGTACAGTGTGCACGTGAGGGGGGGAGGCCCGTGGCAGCGACAAATCGGCACCGATCTGCAGGTGCCAACGTGCGCATTCAAAAGCCGCAGGTGTTTTCACTTTCTGCTTCGAAAATCTTCTCCTTTATGTAATCGCGAGGCCATCAGAAAAATGGACAAGCACACGTGCTCAAGTGCGCGAAGTGTGGTCAGAGCGAGCATGGGAGATGGCGAATTGGCCGAATCCCCATCAGATTCCGCATGGTCAACTCCCGGTCTCACTCCCGTCCAAAACCCCACGCGCCCCATTCAATTCGGATTCAAAAGCCTCATTTTTTAACTGTTTCTTTGGCAAATCTCTGTCCAAACTTTCAAATCCGAAACAATAGAATGACCATACTTGAGATTCAAAAAACCCACATCGCCTCAGGCAGAAGAAGCTCGGATGAAGCTTCTCCTCCTCCTTCTCCTCCTTCTTCTACCACTTCTTGTTCTGCTTCCTCTCTGTCAAATTCTGCAACAAAATAATGCAAGCCTGTCAGTTCAGATTTCTCCCACTTCACCTTGAGATCTTCATTGAGCTATAGCGAGGAACTTACCTCTCTGTTTCTCTCTCCCCCCCACCCTCCTTCGCCCACTATAAATTCTTTTCTCTCTCTCTCTCTCTCTCTCCACCATTTTTCTCAGCTTTAGCTTCAGCTTCTGCTTCGTTTCTTAGTGTGTGTTCCTCTTTCTCTGTGTTTATGTACTTCTGACAATACAGTGATAAAGAAGTTCACTTTTCTGACGGTGAATTTATGGGAAAATCTTCCTTTGTGATCTCCTTTTCCGTGCGCATTCAGCATTTTGCCATAAATGCTTCTTCTGTTTGATAAGAACCCTTCACGAGAAGCGCTCAATCTCTGTCTCTCCAACAATTCCTGCCTTTTCTCAAAAACCCCACTCGAAATCAAACCAAAGGACAGGGTTACTTCTCTTTAAGAAAGTCCCATATCCTCTCTCTCTCTCTCTCTCTCTCTCTCTCTCTCTCTACCCACTTGAAAAAGTTTCAAACTTCCTGCTGAAGAAGCTACCCATCCCGCCATGGAAATAACCACCGTCAATTTCCACCATCAAAAGTCCTTCAAGATGGACCCGCGCCCTCTGATGCTCAAGGACTACTTGCGGGATGACATGAGCTCCTGCTCGTCCAACGGCTTCCAGACCATTCCCCGCCGACAGTACTGCTCCACCGTCAGGTTCCTCCTCGAGATCGACCTCAAAGCGGCACCCTCGACCCCGTCAAAACGACGCCCGCGGAGAAGCAGCCGGCGCTCTCCGGCGACGGCCTCCGTCCTGCAGAGAGCCTCCGTCAAGGTCCTCGACGCCATGAAGCTCCTCCAGTTCCACTCCGCCGCCAAGTCCCCGTCGCGCGACGTGGCGAAGAAGAACAAACCTCGCAGCCGCAAGGGGCTCCTGCCTCGGGGCCTCTCGCGGAAGCTGTGGAAGCGGAGCTTCTGGAGGAAACCGCACAGACGAGACGGCGGCTGCGGCGAGGAGGTCGGGCGGCGGAGGTCCATCGAGAAGCGGCCGCCAACGCCCGGCCGCAATGCCACGTCGGCGATCGCGCCTCACCAGTTATCCACGAGCTCCAGCAGCGGCAACAACCGCCGGAACAGCAGCAGCTGGGACAGCAGCGAGTTCACGGCGGAGTTGGCCCGTTCTCCGAGCGGCGACTCGGAGAGCTCCGGGCGACCAAACGAGGTCGTTTCGGAGGACAAGGGGTCGGCGCGGGGGGGACCGCACGATGAGAAGGTCAGCGATAAAGTAGGCGCAACGCGCGGCCAGGATTCCATCACAGCAACCCCCAACTGCTCTAAGGTAAACACCAAAAGAGTTCGATTAAAATTTGGCTTAATTGTCTGTTACTAGCGACCAAGTGACGTAATTGAAACGACACCGGAGAAAATATTTAAAAGGTACAGTATAAATAAATTTCTATTTTACTTTGGCATAAATATCAATTCTTATATTTACTATATTTTTCTTTTATAAATCTCACAATTTCTATTTCCACTTAAAATTCTTAAGCAGGAAATGGTATTAGGGCATTGAATGTAATTCATGCAAATTAATGTTAATTTGTCTTTGATTAAGCTAAGCTTTTTTACTTATTTTAAAAGAAAAAAAACGAGGGGCCTACGTGGAAATTCCCCGAGAAGGACAGCTGGAGGCTGCCATTTGCACGGCTCGCAGGTGCGGGTGTTCTATCTGTCTCGGGAAATAACATGGTATTTCTCGGGACCACGCAAATAGAATCCCATCGAGCTTTTCAAGGCCCTAGATCCCGCTACGTGTAGACCGCTACGCGGCATCGACGGCGTCGATTAGTGCAAGACCATTAATATCCCTACCGCGCGAAATACTAGATCCCTCCGCCGTATAAGGTTCTGTCAGCCCGCCACGTGTGCGGTGATTAGTGGAATTTCTTTTTTTAGTACGGCACTTGATTTGCGTTCGGTAGTTGTAAAAATTTTGTTGTCGGTCGAGAAATGGAGGTTTCGATTTATATATAATATAATAAATTAGTTCAATTTATTTTATGTGCCATGGTTAGGTGCTGGTCTCTTGTACGTTGTAGCGAGGGGAGAATTTAATAATGCCAACAATAGCATAAATTAATCGGACCAAATTAGGTTTCAATGTAAATCGACCAAGTGAACAGATGTCGATTCTTGTCCGCTAGTAGCCTTGTCCCGCTCGCATAAATCTAAAAGTTCGTAAGCAGTTGTGGCGTGCATGTTGGGTCGTTGCCATTGGTTTTGAATTTTTTTTCTTCATTTTTATTATCTCTAAAGTTCATATAATTGTACGACCCTCGTATTATTATTCTCGCTCCAAATCATTAGCCATGTATAAGCATGATAAGATCAAGTGTGACGAATAATTGGGACGTGATTGCTCGAATGATTGAGTCCTTGTCCTTTTGACTTCTCTTGCTTTATTCATTGTATATGTCCATCTATGTAAAGGTGTGGCAATAATTGCATGGAATTAACGCTATATATTTCTTCAAGAAGGATGTCACCGGATTAAAATAGAGTTGGACTCCTCTAGAGTGAAGGACATGCGCCCATTATTTCATCTGGGGACGTGGAACGCGCCCTAGCATGCTCAGCATCGAATGAGCATGCATGTGCACTTTCTTGCTATTTCTTTTCGATCGCCCATAACATCATTGTGGTCGTCGTCGCTGTCATCGTTCTTCACTATTTTATCTAAGTGCATAGGTTTGTGGCTTGAACCATCCCGGTTGTGCAACGTACCATCCGGCTTTTCTTATCCTTGGTAATCAAATTAAAAGTGATAGAACCCAAATGAGGAGAAAAAACGAAGTGTTGAGGAGCTCAGAGATTGTTTTGCATGAAAATTGAAGGTCCTATGTGCACTTGGGGATCTGATCTATGGAAACTGGACAAATAAAGGGCCAGAAAGATCATTGAAATGAGAAGTATATGCGCTCTCTTCCATTGTGATGGCATTTCCCTATGATTTGTGTCAGTAAATGCTCTTTCACTCGATCATCTTTAGCTAAAGCCTTTCCTTTTTGTTTGTGCAGCAAGAATGGCCTAACGAGGAGAAGGAGCAGTTCAGTCCGGTGTCTGTCCTGGACTGTCCATTCAAGGATGACGAGGACATTGCTTCAACTTTTGAGTGGAGCCCCTCACGTATTGGAGGTCGGTCTGTCTCTCTCTCTGTCTCTCTGTCTCTCTGTCTCTCTCTCTCTCTCCATAATTAAGTGAACGAGCTTAGTTAATGAGTACACGAGTCCTTGTGTGGATTAAGTAACTAAAGTATGATGTTTGTGATCAACAGGTGCTAAACAAAAGCTTGAGCACAAGGCGCCCCGGTGCAGGACGCTTTCTCGGTTGAGGCCAGTCCAATTGGAGAAAAGGATCACTTTGTTGGAGCTCGAAGATGAAGCTCCAGTGCAGTACTCGAGCTCGACCCCCAGTCCAAGTGTTTTTACTGAGGACCAAGGCAAAGAAAGCGAGATCGAAGAGAAGATTCGAGAGTTGCTCGATGTTGCTGCGGGAATTAACCCATCTTTCACCTCGAAAGTGGACATTCTCCTGTTGGACTTCTTCAGAGAGAGGGTGGAGGAGGAGGCGGGTGCGAACAAGATGGCGATCAGAGGATCGAATGAATTCGAGAGCAAGCTACTGAAGGTAGCTGAGGGTTGGATCAATGGACAACCGCAAGAAGTTGTTTTAGGATGGGAGGTTGAAGATGGGAGGCATGCTTACATTAAGGATATGGAGAGGAGAGAGAGATGGAGAAATGTGGATGAAGAAAAGATGGAAGTTGCTTTGGACATGGAGGTTGAGGTTTGGAGTTCATTGATGGATGAAGTCTTGCTTGATATCTTTAGCTGAATAAATTAGGTTGATTTTCCCCTTTTCTTTTTGGATGGGAAGCAATCATGCTTCATGAAGTAGACAATTGATGAGAGCATTCACTAGTTCAATTTTGAAGTCTTGATTGAAAAGAGCTGAGAGCTCTCTCTTCTTTGTCCTTTTTCATAGGTATGAATCAATTCCTGAATGGTATCATTGCGCCATAAAATCATTCGCTCCATCGCGGAGGGCCATGCCTTGAGGAGCAATATTGATTGCAAATGCTGGCAAAAGGCCCAGATGGGGTCAAAATGCATATAAAATGGCTAAATTAGTGGGTAAGAGGAGTAGGATATGAAAATGATGTTCAACCATCTTTTGAAGCCCTAATTTGAATTGATGTTCTACCATCTTTTGAGACTTAATGATTAGGGCCCTTCTTTTCGCACCCAAAGTTTTTGATGAGTCCATGCACGGTGCAACTTGTAAGGTCATATATCTCCTCTAAGACGAACCACCGCATAGGAGGTTTTAGGAAACTGCCACGGCGGGCGGTCAGTCAAGTGTTGTAGGGGTTGCTCTCACACAGTTTAGAGCTCCCCGAGCACGAGTTTGAATCGTCCAATCGCTCTCCAGTCTTGAAAAACCTTAATTTGTCCGGAATGTAAACGAGATTGGTGTGCTCCTTTCCACAACTTTTAATTCACGAAGACAATTGCATTTTGGAAAAGAGTAGATGTAACTCAAAGTGAAACTGGTTCGGCTTATAAAAACTAAGTCTTATGTGTGACATCGATTTAATGCGTTATGTATGCATCATGGACGTGAAGTTTCAGATCAAATGAAACCCACATAAGGTAATATGTTATTCGAGTGCTCACACACACTTGAGTGCACATGACCAAGATGGATATGAACTTTGAAGTTTCATTTCCTTTTTTTTAATTATGGGAACAGGAGTGGAAATTGTTGTTTTTGGACATTAATTGTCCTATGGCCAACCTAGATATGCATTGGCTATATAGTGGATAATAGTTGTAGGATATGGAAATGATGTTCAACCATCTCTATTGAAGCCCTAATATGAAATGATGTTTCACCATCTTTTGAAGCCCCAATATGAAATGACGTTCTACCATCTTTTGAGCCTTAATGATTAGGGCCCTTCTATTTCATCCCAAAAAGTGCATGAACGGTGCAACATGTAAGGCAATATATTTCTTCTAAGACGACGATCCACCGCATTGGAAGTTTTAGGAAACCACCACGGCGGTCTATCAAGTATTATAGGGCTTGCTCTCGTATAGTTTAGAACTCCTCGACCACAAGTTTGAACCACCTAATCATTATTCAGTCTTGAAAAACCTTAATTTGTCTGGAGTGTAATCGAGATTGGTTTGCTCCTTCCCACACTTTTAATTCACGAAGACAAAGAGGTTTTGGAAAAGAGTAGATGTAACTCAAAGCGAAACCAGTTCGGTTAACAAAACTAAGTCCTATGTGATGTATTGATTGAATGCGTCATGTACGCAACTCGCATCTAAAGTTTCAAATCAGGTGAGATTCATGTAAGTTTCAAATCACTCGAGTGCTCAAGTGCACATAAACAAGTTGGATATGTACTTTGATTTAGCGAAAAAAAAAGTTGGATATGTTCTTTGAAGTTTCATTTCTCTTTTTTTTTTTTTTCAATAATGAGAATAGGAGTGGAAATTGTTGTTTTTGGACATTAATTGTCCCATAGCCAAGCCAGAAGATGCATTCTTCGACAAAACAATAATCAATATGGGCTGGAGAGATTCTCCTTTCTTCTTGCCATTAAAGATTAGGCTCCTTGACAACAGCCCATAAATTAAAGGATGCAAAAGGCCCAATGTCGATCTTCATGATCCGACCCGCTAGACCTTGGCCAGTTCATCAGTCCACTAGCAAATTCTTCAAACGCCGCATGACACTGCACAAGCATGAATACCCCAAAAAGGATTGGGAAGAAAAGTGATGCATCAAAAAGAGAAACAATAAATAGGCCAGAGGAAGAAATAGAGAAAAACCCAAGTGATCAAAAGGAATATGAACAGACACAAGTAGCTAAGCAATTCATATCGGAGTCAAGCTTGAGCTCGATAACATACTTTACTTAGAGTGATTAAAAATTGAATCGAGTCGAGTATATGTGTCACAACAATTTATACATGCCGAGTGTCTAGGTTACCAGCTGCCCTTCGAACCGAGATATCGTCATTAAGATCAAAAGTAAAGGCACGTGATGCAAAATCACAGGTAGCTACACATATGCCATTGGCATCATCTTTTTACTTCCTAGAACGAGCAAGTTCGTCATGCATTGATAGTGCAATCAAACGCTATCCTAAGAGTCATTCTTGATCACAAAGTGCACATGATATTCTTCATTAAAGAGTATGCAATCGTTTCATATTGTCTTTAATGTACAAAAATTCTTGTAGGTATTGTAGACATGGATAAAAATGCTTATGCTTCACTGACCTTGAAATTTTCATTTAAATCCACTCTTGTAACAACTTAATCAGGTTGTTCTAGATCTTGCGTTCGAGGATGGAAATATTTTGCACTCAGTTGAGGTCGAGCTTCGAAAATGCTATCTATCAAGCTAAAGCAAACAAAACCGGTTATACTGACTCGATTCAAGCACGTTTCGCTTCATAAGTTCAGTTTCATTTGCCTAGTTGATAAAAAGCTCTAACTTCATCTCTAGATCAGAAAAGTCGAGTAACGCGAGTAATCCACGAGTCCAGTAAACTTTCCTTTTTCTTTTGAATAAGGAATTCATCTATCGGATTGCATAATTTCGGATTGCTTGTTACATCAGATGCATGAAATCTGCTCGTGCATGATCCTCTGCAATCGTGAGAGGACAGTAGCACTAAAAACATTTTTTTGACTTTAAGAGTGAATATGCTAATACATATGCCTAGATAAGAGATGTTTTTTTTCCCTCTTTCTTCCCCACATAACATCATCGTTGTATCATTTCTACATCATTACAAAGTGCAATCCTAGTACACTATCTTGGTACTCCAAGAATCACTTCAACAGGAAACTCGACCTACTTTTCTGTCTCCGAGCACGACCCCTTTTTTGTTTCTGTTTTCCTGCTGGAAGGAAAGCATGGCCTTTAGACCTACCTTCACAAAAAGTCCAGCAGGAACAGTCACACCAACCTTCAAATAAGCTGAACTGCCTTTCACTTTCCAGATCGACATGATGATCTACAAAAATAAGACAGAGATCGAACTCTCTAGAGCCATATCCCTCAAAAAGTAGTAGCAAAATGGGATGTTGAGCAGGGCAACAAAAGAGTGCAATAAATTACTAAACAAGATAAAAAGTGGTGAATGACACTTCCATGATAAGCATCAGGTCCCATCTATCATGTTAGTATAATTTTGTGAGATTACTACCGATAATTTAAAAAGCTTAAAGTATTAAATGAATGCGTGATTTGATGTTTTAGATATTCTAACGCCCTCCCCCTCACTCATAAATTAGAATTTGACCTAAGATTAAGCGTGAAAATATATCGTAAGGGATTCTGACAAGACTTAAGCTGTTAAATGAATGCGTGGTTTAATATTTTATAATTCTAACACGTGTTGCATAAATCAAGAGGCGTGATCTCTATACATAATTAGACGGGCCCATGTCGGATTTTTTCTTATTTTTCTTTTAAGAAAAGGTATACTACTAGTCAAACTTAGGCGAGATTGTTCTCCGATAAATAGTTCAAGACCCAATTTTTTTAGATACTAAGGGCGTGAGGACAAACGCCCATGATGAGCAAAAGCACTAGATCTTTGGATCTGATGTTGGGGCTAGTGATGGCGATAATAATTGCAATCGTGAATTGAAGGTGCACTGTGGAGTGGTGGGCTCGCTATCGAATTTCCCTCGATTTTTAATTGATTTCGTACTATTTAAAATTCGCAAAACGACACAACCCATGAATCACATTGTGATTCATACTTTGTAACCCCACTCGACATCCAAATACAAAGATTTGTCCGATTTGATTTCGAGATAATATTTATTAAATAACAATACCACGTGATTACATGTAACGTGAGGTCATGCTGAAATTATACTCGTAACCAAATGAGTACACAAGCTGACGAATTAGTATCAACGCTAGCTAAGAAGAAAAGGACAACGGCATGTGTTATAAATGTTGTTGTCACGTACGGTTTAGTCTTATCCCTTCAACAAGGTCGTCATCACCATCATGTCATTGTTGAAGTAGCATAGTTATGTTTCTCAACAACTTCATCATGGTATTTTGCTCCTAATTGTGCGAACGATTTTCACGAATTATTTCTTTGTTTCTTTAGTCTGATTATGTCCAGAAAGTGTCGTAATTGTATATTTCAACAAGTTCATCGTGATGTTTGTGTCTAATTGAGCAACTTGTCAATGATTTTCACAAGTCATTCCCGCATTTCTTTAGTTCGATTATGTCTGGAAGGTGCCATAATTGTCGTCTTTTACGAGTTCACTGTGATGTTTGTGCCTAATTGGGCAACCAATGAACGATTCTCATGAGTCGTTTCTTCATTTTCTTTAATCCGATTATGTTTGGAAAGGTACTGTAACTATTCTTTTCAACAGGTTCATTGTGCATGTTTATGCTTAATTGAGCAAGCCATCAACGATTTTCCCAAGTCATTTCTTCAATCTAATTGTGTCCCGAGGTACCATAATTATGATTTTAACAAGTTCATCATAAATTATACAATATTTATTGAGAAATAGCGTGTGAAGAGCTAGTCGAAAGTAAAAAAAAAAAAATTACACATCCGACCTTCCATCGAAGAACATCATTGAACAGAGTTGATTACATACCAAAAATTGTTTGGGCACTCGCGTTGTGGGAGGAGAATCAGCGGATCTCATTATTTCTTAACATGTGATTAGTATAATCCCATTGAATTAATAAGCCTGTCGAATAACTTCTCCGATGAGCCCACAATGGTCGGATTTTGAGGACAATCTTGACCGTCCATTTTGTCGGGGACATGGCAAAATCCCATGTGAACCCGACACACGGGTCGTCGGATCGACCATCTGTGCAGGTAAATTCCTGCTCCAAGATGCGAGGGGACCACGGGGGGCAGTGCCACGTGTAAGCACGTCACCCGCGTAAGGTGGTCTAGTTGTCAGCTTCGCCCCCTTATCTTCTTCTGCTTTTTTGTTTTTGCTGCCCTGTCTCGATGGACATGGTCCCCGCTTTTTACAGCATGAAATCCGAAAAAATTAAAGCGCGAATAACAATATTTCTCTTTTCAGATCTTATTTCTGAATAGAAATAGAAAATTTTATTTTTTTTCCGAACAAGCTTTTAAGCAAAAAATAAAAATTATAAAAGCCTCCCCAATTAAAAGCATGAATTTTCTAGCAGTGAAGTTCTTTCAACGTGTCAGTAACTTCATCTTTTGCTAGTTACTTCTTAAGTGCGTTCATGAATCATCTCCATCTCCAGCTCAAGAGGCTCCATTTATTTTACGAAAAATATTTTTTTCATTTTCAGGCATTTGATTTGTTTATAAAAAATAAGTCAACACAAAATATTTTTCTAGTCAATGAAAAATTTGTACTTAAATTCAGGAAAATAATTTCTTTTTTAAGAATTCAAAATTCATTTTTCAAAATATGACTAGATATCGACTTTTGGACCTGAAACTCTATGCCTAGGCACGGAAACCCCAAAGCTGGTTCCTGGAATCTTGGCATTTAGGATCATATCTTCAAAGCCTAAGCTTGGGTCCATTGAGGTCAAACCCCATGACCAAGGTGCTCATGCCTTGGACCATAGTTTCTATGCCTGAATCTTAGGCGTTGGCACCCGAGTCCACTGAGATTGAGCCTGGGATTCCAATGACCATGCCCAAGCCCCCGATGCCTGTGCCCGGGTCCATCGAGGCCAGGGCCGAAGCTCAATGCCTCGGCACCCGAGCCTGGGTCCATAAAGTTCGAGTGCTAGATCTTGGATCCCCAACACCTGGGCCGAGGTCCATAAAGGCTGGCTCGGGTCGTTGACACTTGGTCTCTAGTCTTGGTGCCCTAGCCACGTCTATCGAGGCTAAAGCTTGAGACCTTGGTGCCCTTGCCCAGATTTTCGATGCTCGTGCTCAGGTCCATTGAGGCTAGGCTCAATACCCTAGTGCTCGCGCCCCGGTCCATCAAGGATGGGCCTGGGATCCAAGTGCCTATGCCCCGATTCCTAGCACCCAGGCGGAGTCCATCTAGGCCGAAAACGGGACTTTGGAGCCTGTGGCCAGTTCCCCAGCTTCCTATTAGTGTATGTCTATTTAGAAAAATCAAATCAGATTTTTAATACCAAATTACTGAAAATATTTTTCATTTCATTTTCAAGTTTCAGCCAAATACCGGAAAATATTTTATTATCCTAGAAAATTACTTTTTGGAAAATATTTTCTAGAAATATTACATTTTCTACAAAACAAATGGAGCTTCAATTTCGAAGCTTAATTTCTTCCTTCTCTCGTTCTCAAACAGTGCTATCCAATCGCATCATTTGTAATTGTTTTTCATAGATACATTTCACTCTAACACATGCAAGACGAGGCAAGAATGAACACCTAGCTTGGTGCGAGACTTCTGATTAATTTTAGAAATATAGAATATAATATACAACATTTAGGGCTGGAGATCTGTGCCATGTCGAAGCAAGGACATAACACAAATATAAATAATCCGACCACCAACGCGTTTATGAAACGAGTCAAATCGTTTAGACACGTAATGATTGTCAAGTGTATCACCCTGTCAGGTGTCAACAAGATACAATACATTCAATTGTTACAAATATACGTTAACCTGTGTTAAATACTAAAACACGTTTAGGAGCAGCAACTTGTGTTAAAATGTTTCCAAACACTATGAGTAATTTTACTTGGCATTATATCTAAAAGGTATTATTGAATTAGCTTTTCTTTAAACGGATTTTCTTAATGTTTAATGACCTTCGTGTTCCTAAATATGTTTTTTTTATTCTTTTCGACATGGATGTTATCTTCTATAACTTTTAAGGATAAAAAGTCTTTAAATACGAGCAATAAACATGTCAGAATGTATCTAATTTTGCGTGTCAAATCAAATGATGTGCTGGCACATTAACTTAAATGTATCAATTCGTGTCCTAACAAGTTAAGCAGGTTAACTAGCATAAGGCACAATTATTCACCATGTCACCTATAATGACAAAAACTCATTTATATCAAATCCGATTCTAGCTAAATGTGATCATGTCGTACGAACAGATAATCTCAAAGATGCCGGCCCTAATAAAATTTTCCACAATCGATATAATGACTTAGGAGATTCGATACAATACCTATGCACAAACACAATATCAAAAACCAAATGACAAGAGGGCGGGTGCTCATGGTATTTAAAGGCATCGTTTGCAACTCAATGGAATGAATACTATTCATGCTGTGTTTGGGCAAGTGACTAGAATTAAACATATTACAATCCACGCCGCTTTAGGTGGACAAAAATTAAACTATTCTCGAATCTGTATTTTTTGGTATGCTCATCATATAAAAATCAACATGTGATAAGTCTGTGAAAATCGTGATGATACTTGCATTGCAAGCAACGATGGCTTGATTGTGACTAAAAATCACATGTACATAATAGGCGATAGCGATATGTAACAATTGACTCTTGATCCGTCTAGATCTATAGAGAA
Source organism: Syzygium aromaticum (assembly GCA_024500025.1). NCBI lineage: Eukaryota > Viridiplantae > Streptophyta > Magnoliopsida > Myrtales > Myrtaceae > Syzygium > Syzygium aromaticum. Next base: position 4,123,565 of record CM044889.1, on the reverse strand, counting down.
AGGATAAGCTCAATTAGTCTTATCTTGCTTGATTGGTGATGTTCAAACCTTGCTGCGTTGGAGACAGCAACCTTAAACGGTCGCAATTTCAGTAATTCTTTATTTGTAGGTCAAAGGATGTCAGCGGGCGTTGTCACTTCGCAGCGTCCCATGGTGCCTTCCTTTGAGAACCGCAATCTAGGAGGAGTTATTGCGCGGGACGGGACCTGTTCTCTTTCCTTCCACGGGGCAACTTTTAAGCAGGACGTAGAATATTTCTTCTTTATTGACAAGAAGATATTATAAATTTTTAATGCATGGGTTTCTGGTCAGCTTCTGTGAAATTATTTCTCCGTAAAATATAATTATTGAGTGCCTCCTGACGCTCTCAAACATAATTTATTGATAGGATATAAAATTTCATCCGGACTATCAAACGCAAATTAAGAGCCCGGCGATGTGAACAATCCACCGGTCCAATTGAACTTCCTTCATTTGTTTCAAATAATGAATTTATTGGGGAGATTTCATGCATAATATGCATGAAATCTCCCTCTGCAGTTGTGAGAGGACAGGAGTACTGAAAAACACTTTCAGTCTAGGAATGGACGTGCTCACTCTTTATGCTTAGATTGGAGATGTCCCTTTTACCCCTCCCCTCCCCTCCCCTTTCCCCTCTTTACATCATCTCCGTATCATTACAAATTACATTCCTAGTACAATATCTTGATCTCATGAACCACTTCAACAGGAAAGGTTAGAGAAAGCGGTTTCAAGGTTGGGCCGGTTTAGCCCTGGAACTTGGAACGTTCCCACATGGATTGGTTTTCATATTTTGGAACTTGGAACCGACACTGGAAACCTTGAAACCAATTCTACTGGTTTGGTTTGTTTCTTGAGTCTGTCCAGGGAACCAACTGATTCCTTTTATTTTTATTTTTATTTTTTGTATTCCTTGAACAAACAAATTTACTCTTTCCAAGTACATATCCATCAACACATAATATTCAGAATTGCCATTCTTAGCAACAAAATGGCGAGATGAAAAACACTAGTAAAAGTATATAGAAATTTTAAGCAATAGAGAATTCTCCAATTCATCCCTTAATCAAGCAAAATGCAAAGCTGAAGCAAGAGCAGAATTCTCCACCGGCCAAAAACAACAATTCATAAAAAATGAACACGTACAATAAAATAAACAATAAAAAGTTCAAAACATGTAACATAAAACATGAATTATAGAACTTCATTCCTCATTCGTCCATAAAAGATTGCTCCAAATTCTAACTACCTAAAAACAAAACAAACAACAAAGATATTTAAAATGGGTTTGGTTCAAGGTTGGTTCAAGATTGATCTAGGGTCGGTTCGTCGGTTTGGTACTATACCCTGACCTTGGATTCGACTGCAAAGTGCTAATTCTCAATTTTTAGAACAGAGGACCAAACCGTTTCCTATGGGAACTAGACTATAAGGTGTCGATCGAGCTTGGTTCCAAAATCTACCATGAATAGGTGCTCACCCCTAGAAAATGCAACCTATTTTTGTCTCTATTCCTCAAAAAGCACAACCCTTTTTCTTGCTAGAAGAAAAGCATGATTTGCACCTACATTAATACACACTACAAAAAAACTGGATTTTTGCTACGAAAATTTACGACGAAAAAATTTTTGTTGCAAATTTGCGACAAATTTTCCAACGAAAATTAAAATTCGTTAGAAATTTCCAACGAAAACGTTTTCGTCGCAAAATTTGTTGGAAATTTCCAACGAAACAATTTTCGTCGCAAAATTCGTTGGAAATTTCCAACGAAAACAAATTCGTTGGAAATTTTCAACAAATTTTGCGACGAATTCAAAAAAACCCGGTATTGTTCAGCATTTTTTATATTCGTTGGAAAATTCGTTGAAAATTTCCAACGAATTTTCTAACGAATTTCAATTTTCCGGGCCATTATTTCAGTTTGTACAATTTTCGTTGGAAAATTCGTTGGAAATTTCCAACGAATTTTCCAACGAATTACAAAAAAACCCATTATTATTCGGCAATTTTGATATTCGTTGGAAAATTTGTTGGAAATTTCCAACGAATTTCAATTTTTCGGACAATTATTTCAGTGTGTACAATTTTCGTTGGAAAATTCGTTGGAAATTTCCAACGAAAAAAAATTCGTTGGACAATTCGTTGGAAATTTCCAACGAAAAAAAATTCGTTGTAAATTTTCAACGAATTTTCCAACGAATTACAAAAAAACCCATTACTATTCGGCATTTTTGATATTCGTTGGAAAATTCGTTGGAAATTTCCAACGAATTTTCCAACGAATTACAAAAAAACCCGTTATTGTTCGGCATTTTTTATATTCGTTGGAAAATTCGTTGGAAATTTCTAACGAATTTTCTAACGAATTTCAATTTTCCGGACAATTATTTCAGTGTGTACAATTTTCGTTGAAAAAGTCGTTGGAAATTTCTAACGAATTTTTTCTCGTTGGAAATTTCTAACGACTTTTCCAACGAATTCCAAAAAAAACCCATTCCTGTTCGGCATTTTTTATATTTGTTGAAAATTTCTAACGAATTTTTCAACGAATTTTAATTTTCCGGACAATTATTTTAGTGTGTACAATTTTCGTTGCAAAATTCGTGGAAAATTTTCCACAAATTTTACAACGAAAACCCTACTTTTTCCTTATTCAATATTTTCGCGCTCGTTATTCCCACAACTTTCAATTTCCACATTCACACACACACACACTCTCTCTCTCTCTCTCTCTCTCTCTCTCTCTCTCTCTCTCTCTCTCCGCCTCCCCCTCCGACTCCTCCCCCGCCGCCCCCCCTCCTCCTCCGGCTCCAGCTCCGACTCCGGCACCATGGACACCAAGCCTCCGACGCCCCCGACGCCATCAAGCCTCGTCGCCGGCAAGGCTAGGAGACGACGACGGACTTGACGAGCGGTGGCCCCGAAGCCTGCTCCCGCCCCTGCTGCTTCTTCTTCTTCATCTTCGACCATGGCGAGGGCCGAGCTCGCCATGGCCGGCGAGCTCGAGCTCGCCCAGATCCGGGCAAGCTCGGCCCTCGCCGGCGGCGAGGGCTATTTTTCGATAAAAAAAAAAATTTCAACCAAAATGAAAAATTTTTTCAATGGAAAAAAAATTTCCACGATTTTTAGCTCGACCAAAAAAAAATTTGTAATTTCCAACGAAAAAAATTCGTTTCCAATGAATTTAGCCACGAGTTTTCCAACGAAATTTTCCAACGAAAAAAATTTATCGCAAATTTCCAACGAAAATTGAAATTTTTCGTTGGAAAAATTTCCGACGACTTATTACCCGCGAATTTTTTTTCGTTGGAAAATTCGTTGGAAATTCGTTTTCCAACGAATTTCTCCAAATTTTTCGTTGAAAATTTCGTCGGAAAAAACATGTTTTTTTGTAGTGACAAGTCTGGCGGAAATTTTTTTAAGTGACCCTACGAAATTCTACTTAAATTTTTAAACCAATTAATAGTGGTTATACAAAATTTTACATGGTATTAGGACGGGAGATTATAAGTTTGTTTTTTTCTAGGCTCCTTATTTGTCTCCCATGGTGTATATTTTATTTCTTTATTCTTAGGGTAAAATTCAAAAATTCAATTTATAAGTGACGAGGATCGCTTGAATGGCTTAAAATTTTTAAAAAAAGTCAATTGTGATCTCACCAAATTTGCATATAGTCCTCAAATTTAGGCGTTAAGCGGGGATGATGATGAACAGAGCAACAAAAGCGTGCAAGATAAAAGTAATGAATGGAACTTCCATTAGAAGCCTTGAAGTCAATCTAATCTACCGTGATGCATTAGAATGGAGACGCATAATTACATGAACCCCACAAAAAAAGGTACGTTTCCTAGTCTAACTTAGCATAGATTGTTCTCCAATAATTAAATTCAAGGGCATGAAGACAAACGCCCATAATGAACAAAAGGACTAGATCCTTCGGATCTGAAGTGGGGCTAGCGATGGCGACAATAATTGCAATTATGAATTGAACTTGCACTTTGGAGTGGTGGATCTATGTTTGGACACTTTATTCCGGCTGTCTCGATTTGACAATTAGACTCGGCCGGCTCGTGTCGCTATCGAATATCCTTCAATTTTGCAATTGATTTCATACCATTTAAAACTCTTAAAACAATACTAACCCTTCGATCGCATTTAATCCTATTTTATAGCTAGCATGGGATCGTGTCGCCTTCTCGGGACACCCGTGCACCCCCACGAGACCACCTAAATCCAAATCAAAAGTTTGTTTGATTTGATTTTGAGAGAGTACTTATTGAATAACAATACCACGTGATTGCATGTGATATGAGGTCATGTTGAAATATGTTCATAATCAAACGAGTACACAAACTGGCGAATTGGTATCACCGCTAGCTAAGTAGAATCGGGCAATCGCTTGGCACACTCGTGTCGTGTTCTTGGAGGGTGATAAATCTCTAATAGACTATAGATAAGTGTGTAGATGTTGTTGTCATGTACAGTTTAGTCTTATCACTTTGACAAGGTCGTCGTCATCATCATGTCATTGTTGGAGTAGCATAAATTGTATTTTTCAACAAGTTCATCACGAAGTTCGTGCCTGATTGAGCAAGCCATCTACGATTTTCACAAGTCATATCTTCATTTTTTTAGTTCGATTATGTCCATAAGGTACCTTAATTATAATTTTATTTTCGGCAAGTCCATTAGTAGCATTTGTGCCTAATTGGGAAGCCATCGACTATTTTCACGAGTCATTTCTTTAGTCCGATTATGTCTGGAAGGTACCGTAATTATATTTTTCAAGAAGCCCATCATGATGTTTGTGCCTTATTGGTCAAGCCATTAACGATTCTCACGAGTCTTACTACATTTTTGTAGTCCGATCATGTTCGAAAGGTGTCATGATTATATTTTTCAACGAGTCCACTATGATGTTTGTGCATAATTGGGCAAGCCATAAATGATTTTCACAAGTGATTCTTCATTTCTTTAGTCCGATTATGTCGGGAAAGTACCGTAATTATATTTTTTCAACGAGCCCATCATAAGCCATCAACGATTTTCGCGAATCATGTCTTCATTTCTTTAGTCTGATTTTGTCCTGGGGAAACTATAATTACATTTTTCAACAAGTCCATCGTGAATTTTTTTTGTTTGCGCCTAATGATGCGAGTCATCAGTCATTTTCACGGGTCATTTCTTCATTTCTTCAGTGCAATTATATCCCGAAGGAAATCAAAGTCTTATAGTCGGGACTCCACCCAGGAATCGTGCCATGTGCATTTGACATGTGAATTAATCTTCTAAGTTTGGGGAGAGAACGAGTGACAAGACAATCAAGAAAACGATGTTTGGGAAATCACATCATCCACTTCGTTAAATAAACCAATTACTAGTCAACTATAAAATCCGGTTGGACCCCCTAAACCCAACTAGGTCAAAAATCACTTGAAAGCACATGTATCATAAACTAGTTTAATAGCTAGAAAAATTACCAAAAAAAATCATATTATTATTGCAATTGTAATAATTCAGTCATAATTTTTTTCTGCCAATTGTGCAAAACGGACCGACTGAACTGGGAACTATCTGGACTAGACCGATTGAACTGGAAATCGCCAGGACCGGACTAAACAGACCAATTTGGTCCAATTTCTGATTCCCAAAAGTGGAACTGGAGTCCGAGTGGTTCAATTTTTGGCGGATCGAACCGGATATATAATTTTGTTTTAATTTCTTCAAAAAATTAAGTAAAGTAAAGTGAAACCCCAAGTGAATTTTAGTCCTCCTCCCCCGAAAGTTACACCATCTTCAATAATAACACAAATAATTTTAACTTTTCTGAGAGCTATTCTCTATTGGAACAGTTATTACAAAATTGCAAAACTTTCAAACTGATTTCAAAGAAGGAAAACATACGAACCTAACCGTTGTAAGCAAACTTGATGTGAAAATAAATTGCAATAATCTGCAACAAATAACCGGTTTCGTCACACTGAATTAGATCGGAACCGATCACCTTAACTCCGGTCGCGATGTTATTCCAGCAAAACCCTGAATGTCCTGTGTCCTGTTCCCGAGATGCGATGGGGATAAGGCTCTGCAGATCTGGCTTTGGCCAGGGCTGCGCCGGCGCCACGTGTAAGCATGTCCCCCGCGTAAGGTGGCAAACTGCCTCCTTCTTGCTTTTTGTCTTCTTCTGTTCGACGCGACATTAGATACCGCCTAACCTCGGCCGGCATTGATGGCCCCTTCGCACGACATCAGCTATTGTACTTTGGACCGAAAACAAAAGTAAGTACCAGAACAATGAATGGCCCCTCCAAGTTTCCAGAAATTCCAAAAGCCTCCCCCAACTAAATATCGCGAGTTCTACCTGTGGTAAAAATCTTGTACGAATGATTTTGCAATTTTTTTTTAATAACCGCTTGAAATGGTTAATTGATTAAAATGATTTTTATTATTAAAAATAATATATGTCTACATATTTTTGTGGAGATAGAATATATTTTTCGTTCATTCATTTATTCATGTAAGTGATACAAATGACTGTGGTATGGTAATAAACACCTCCCATGATCGTATGAACACCATGGTGATCGTATGAACACTATGGATAAGATTTTACATCTAGCTTGATATGGGACTTCCGGTTAATTTTAGGGACATAGAGTGCAACTATGCAAACATTTAGAACTAACAATCTGAGTCCTGTCAAAATGATGCGGTATAACATGAATGTGGCTCATCCGAGCGTGACCCATTTATGAGACTCGTTGAACTGTCTTGACACGAACATATCACCACCTAATAAAAATGGGATGCACGGCATGGCACGATTAACATGATTATTGAACGTGTCACCATATAAGGCATCAACATGACACGATGCATTAAACCATTTACAAATATGCGTTTACTTGCGTACACGTTAAACACGTGTATACCCAAAACTTGTATTAACATGTTTCTAATGCAATATGAGTAATTTCAATGCATTATACATCTAAACTGTATTATTAAGTTAGTTTTTACTATATTTAATGACTTTTGTGTTCTAAATATATTGTTTATTTGCTTGTTGTTTTCGATATGGGTGTTATTCTCATAAACTTTTATTGGTGACAAAAACCTTTACATGAAACGTGCTAAAAACGTATCTAATTGTGTTGTCACCAATCAAATGACGTATTAACTCAAACATATCAATTCATAATGGATCAAGCGGGTTAATTCAGGTTTAACAATATTTTGTTATGCGCCTTTCATGATATGGAATCAATTATGCCAAATCCAAACTTGCTTAAGTGCGATCAAGTCGTACAAATGGGTTATGTCGGGAATTTCTGACCCCAACAAAAATTCCCCTCGAGCCGATATACCGGCTTGGCCATACCTAGGAAATGCACAAATCGCAATTTCAAGAAGATCTGCCTAGATGTATATAGAAAAAAGATAAACGGATCGATCTTATGCCCAATTTTGGCAATAAATATTTTATTCCTTCTGATTAAAAATTTCGTTCAATTAAATAATTCTGACCTCTTAAAGTTGCAGCGGTCTTTTCCATTTTCTGATCATTGCAAGCGGGAAAAAGAACGTCAGTGGGCGTTGTCGTTTCGCAGCGTCACATCATGCTTTCTTTGAAAACCGAACCCGAAATCTAGAAGCCTCTTGTGTGTGGGACCCCTTTTCATTCCTAGTACGAGGTTAAATTATTTTTTGCCCTGGACATTGCTTTCGGAACACCATGAATTAACTTTTTCATGTCCGTTTGATGCCAAACCATGGTGTTAAATTTTAAATTATTATCTACGTGTACAAAATGGATGTGCAAACAATTTCGACCTAAAATATTTTGCCTAAAATTCCACAAAAGCCCATGCTCGCTATGACGAATAATAATCATGTATTACTAAATAATAGACCAAAAAGTAATAATCACATCACACTCTAAATATCCCATAGATTGTAATTTGGAATAGCTTTCCTCATTCTGTAATAATCTAGAGTTATTTTCTAAAGCAGATCAAATTATAGTTTTTCATTATTATTTTTTATATTGCACTCGTACGATAGGTGCGTGCATTTTTTGCCTTAAACTTATAAATAGAACCCCGGGGCTTCATTTAATGAAGCACATACTGAACTAAATTATATACACAATTTTTGGTGGTAATTGATCGAAAAGACTACATTGCATGTTTAGCCTTTTTTTTAACCAATTTCAGATATCGAATGGCCAATTTCACATGTTATCTCGATCCATTCGCGAGTCCTAAGTAGGAGCATGGAAATGTATAACAATACTCATTGATACTTGATGTGGATTAATCGGTTGCGTAAAAATCGACGCACCTATCGATGAAATAAAATTCGGTCAACGCCACTACAAACTCAATCGATCTGACTAGGGAAAATGACATAAATGACTCTTGAACTTTGGCCTAATGTGCAATATGATTTTTGGACTTTAACTCAATGTGCAATGTTACCCTCGAATTTCTAATTTGTTCAATGTAGTTTCTAAATATTTAATACATATTCAATTTAGTCCCTAAATTATATGAAAATGTTCAATATTATCTTTGAATTTGAACTAATTGAAGGATAATATTGAATATTTTCATATTATTCAGGGATTAACTTGAACAAGTACCAAAAATTTAGGGATCACGTTGAATAAATTAAAAGTTTAGGGATCACATTATATATTTAATTAAAAATTAAAAATTATATTGAATAAATTAAGAGTTTAAGAGTTATATTGTATATTATCTGCCTATAGTTAGCAAGTTGCGAATGATCGTCCCATGAAATGTGGACGACACGTCCCATCAGTATAGACGGGGTTAATGTAAAAGGGCAGGGACCATGGCTACTGGGTGTGGCCCTCGTCCCTTTTTGTCATCTTCCTCATAATTGACTGAACGAGAGAGGCAACCGCAATGGTGCCACCCAAGATGTTGACATTTCGATTTTAGTCGCAAAGCCTATCTCATTTCTGTCGAACCCGAGATTCGATGCAGCGTGTCCAATGTGATGACATTCTAGGAGCAAAAATTACCTCATTTTCCCCGGCTTGGCACGTGCTGGGCTAGCGTCTCGCGTGCGGCCAATTAATCACGTTGCGTTTAGTGGGAAAAATTCCAAATTCGGTCCTAAATTTATTATGTGAATAACAATTTAATCATAATCCTTTCAGATTTGAAAATGTAATCATTCTAAAATCTTTGAACGAAATTCCAATATAGTTATTCCGGTCAATTGCCCATAAAAAATTGTCGACGTGGCGATCCATAAGATGTCTAACTTGGCATGCCGCATAAGACGGCTGGTGATGATTGGACATCACGTCGGCGAATCCCCTGCTGCAGTTGGCTTGGAGTACCACGTTAGAATTTCATGTAAAGGTTTAGAATTAGGTTGTGGAAATTGCAAAATTCAGGATCAAATTGATAGTCATTCAAAAGATTTAGGACTAAACGAGGAAATTAGCCCCGATTTTTTGGTTGTTGCCTTGCAGTGGCTGTTTAGTAAATTGGAGAAGCTCTTTTTTTTTTTTTTTGGGGGGGGGGAACAATTGCCCGTGTTATCTAATAGTGGTCAGAATTGAAGGGGGCGTGCGGACCACGAAGCTTTTGGGAGGATTCATTGATGTAAAAACAGAATATTCATTCGCTTGTGGTTGTGTTCTATTGCGTACCACTCTATTCTCTTCATTTTCAAAAGGAGCCGTGTCATGTGATTTTCTGATCACGACCTATTCACGATTTTTTTGGCTTCTTTTTTGCCCTTTTCGGTTGACGTCGTAAGCCATGGATCATATTATTTTATAGCGAATTTCATTAAGGGATTAACATTTTTCGCGGGCGACTTGACACGTCAGCAGTGTGTGTGCACGATCACATAAACCGGGTATTCAATACGTGGGTATGACCAATAAATCAAGCGCCTATCCATGTTCCCTTATAAACTTCACAAGTACACGGGACCGTTGTAACCGCAAAACACCAGAAGTAGAAGGCGCCTAAAACGGGCGCGCGCGAAGTGGGGCAGTTAGCTTCGTGAGATATTCAGGATTAATGTCTATGCGCATTTCATTAAAAGTTTCTATATAACCTAAGGTATGATTTTAGGAAACACTAATCTTGATGATTTTAATAAAGGAAAAAGCCACCAAAAATCCTAAATTTTATTTATTGTGACACATTTACCCCGAACTTTTTTTTTGACATCAAAAACTCTAAACTTTATTATTTGTGACACATTTACCCCAATACACATTGTCCATAAGTATTTTCGTCTTTTCTATTTTTTTTTTTTTTTTTCACTTTTTTTTTCCTTTCCGGCGAGGAGAGCTCTCGTCAGCGTTCGGCGAGGCTTGCCTAGGCGAGGGCGAGCCACGCCCACGGCGAGGGCGAGGGCGAGGTCAGGCGAGCCTTGCCAGCGTCGGGCGTGGCTCACCCTCGCCGGATGTCGGCGAGGGCCCCCCTCGCTGAAAAGGAAAAAAAAAGTAAAAAAAAAAAGAAAAAGCAGAAAAGGCGAAAATGCCTATGGACAATGTGTATTGAGGTAAATGTGTCACAAATAATAAAGTTTGAGATTTTTGGTGCAACAAAAAAAAATTTGGAGTAAATATGTCACAAAAGATAATGTTTGGGGTTTTTAGTGACTTTTTTCCTTTTAATAAATTTGATATTTGCCCCCATCCTTTCCTTTTCTTCCAAAGTTGCCAACTTTGAGATGACGAAATTACAATTTTAAGCCTGTCCCCCGTGGGGACGTTACATACGAGCACTTGTCAAGTACAAAAGATCCGCTTTTCTCTCCTGAACCGCAGAATTCCAGCTCTCTCTCTCTATCTCTGCCCTGCGGTCGCTCACTCTCTCTCTCCTCTTCGATCCGGCGAAGAAGCTCGGAAGAGAACCCTCCATTGCTTTGCTCCTCCGGCTCCACCTTCCCGGTTCCCCGGAAGGCGCCGCCGCCGCTTCCCGGCGCTCCGTTCCGTCGTCATCCGGTCGCGCGCGCTCGTCCGTCGTCGTCGGAGGCCTGGGAGGAGTGATCCGGGGGATCGCAAGAGCTTCGTCGAATCCGCTCCGGTAAGTTCGTTCGTTCTAGTGACGTCGAGAGCCGTTTTGGATCGGCGTTTTTCGGTGGGGGGGCGGGGGTGTGCGTGCAGGCCTGCTTCTGTCGGGTCGTACTGCGAGGAAGCTGGAAAGTGAGAGGGGGAGTGCGGATGTGAAGGCCTAGCCCACCCCTAGCGTGGCGTCTTTTTCAGTGTTGTTGATGATTCCTGGAAGCTGTAGTGAGTGAAGAAGTCGCTCGAGTTTTCTCGGTGATCAAACAGAGCTCTGCTAGGAGACCCGAGCCTAGAGTTTTGGCGTTTCGATGTCGTCGCTTGTTGAATCGAAGGATTTGTGTTTGAGAACTCCAACTTGTTGATATTGGTCAATCTGATGATTCTTTTCTGCATATTTCTTTTACTGACTCGAAAGCGGTCTTTTTTTTTATTATTATAAATTTTTCTTGCGTTTGTTTCGCTTTCAAGATCCTTGCAAGTGTAAGTTTGCGGAGGTTCGACTTTATTGATGCATTGGCTTGCAGTCGAGGCATCAGTTTATTTATTGATTCACGTCGGATTGGACGTGTTGTGTGGCTTTTGAACTTGAGCTTATGAATTCCTCCTTAAGTTGGTGAACAATCGAAACCGAAAGCATGACCTGATAGATGCGACGCCACGTATGTCGAAACTAAAGGAATGAGAATTATGCACATTTTTAGTATTGGAAGAGGGGAATTCTCTCTGTTTTTCTGCTTTGTCTTATGTTGTGTTGAAACTATGAAAGAATCTATTTAGCCAATTGTATTCAATAGACAATTTTTTAGTTACTGTTCTTCGGAAGCTTTGAGTCATAGGGTAGAAATCTTGTATGTCTGGCTTGAGAATGTTCCCTTCTACAATAAGATGAAATCAGTAACTCTCTCTGGAATCTGGCAAATTCTTTCGCGGATGCGGTCCGGGGTGGACTGGGGGGAATCTCAGCTGTTATGTGGGTCCCCACCTACAACATCCAATGGCTGTGATTCTCCCTGTCCATACTAGTATTTCCCCTGCAATTCAGATACTATTGTTTTCTTTGACATGGGAGATTGTCGTGTTTATGTTGTTCTTTCAACTAAATAGAAAAAAAAAAAAATTTCCCTTTTGATGTGAAATTTCTATGCTTTATTTCAGAAGGACATCTTCTCTCTAACTTTTCCCCCTCCCTAATGAACTTTTGTGACGTATTGCAGAGCCATGGTCGCCTTTGGTAAAAAGCTGAAGGAAAGGCAAATTCAAGAATGGCAAGGGTATGATCGGCTGCAATGTACAGGCTCATGTTGTCAAATTGTTAGTTTGAAATCTAGGTCCTGGAAAATGTTACGAGTGTATAACTTGTCACCAGAGGTTGGAAAAGCCACACCGGGTGTCAACCAATCTGTCTCATGCGGAGTTTTCTGCCATTCTATTTGAAATGTGTTATTTCATGTGCCTCATATTTTTTTTGATAATACTTACTACTGTGTCTAAGTCGAGGTAGCTATCTTCTTAAATAATGGAGTGAACTTGACAACTTGTCATGAGACTCTGCTTCTGTGAAACTCCATGCATGCTTGCTGGTGTTCATTTTGTTCCAGGGAATGTGTTTTGGTTCTTTGAATTCTTTCCTATGCCCAATTGATGTCCTAATATATAAATAATGCTGCCTTTAGGTTTTATGTATGCCCTTGCAGTTGCATTGTATAAAGTTATTGAAGCTGCTATTGCTGCATTACCTTTTTCCTGATATTAAATTGATAGGTTCTTAATTTGTCCCTCTTTAATCAAATTCTCCAGTTATTACATCAACTATAAGCTGATGAAGAAGAAAGTAAGACAATATGCTCAACAAATTCAAGTTGGAACTCAAGATCGCCGACATGTTCTTAAGGATTTCTCTAGAATGTTGGACCACCAGGTACATGGAACTGTAATTCTGTACAGTCTTACAAGCATTTGCAGGCGGGAAGTTTTCTTTTCTTTTCAGAAAAAATAGTTCAATTATGAGTACTCCTATATTACTTAGAATGCATTTGGATAATAACATCTTACCAGCTCTTTAGGAGTTTTTTTATGCTTATGAAGTTCTGTTCTCTGGAAGCAATGATGTGAAGGGATTCACGAATTCAACTCCACATTGTGGGACTAGTTGTAGTGTCCTTCTTTGAGATTGATTGAACAATGAGCAAGGGATGGAATAGTTTATCGTACTTAAAAGGCCTGTTAACCAACTGATACCATCTCTTATTTAGGAGAAATCCTTTTGTGCAGTGACATTGAGGTTTTAGGGAAAAGGAGTTATTTTATTGCATGTATACTTATGAGAATGAGGACAAGTATTATGATAGTTTCAATACAGATGCAGTGGTCTTGATATTTACCTTTTCTGTTGCCATATTTCTTTCGTATCTTTGTTCTCATGGGATGATTGATAAAAGAACACTATATGGTGGGATCCTGCAAAGGAATTATATAATTCAACTCTTTTTTTTTTTTATGGAAATTCATTTCAAATATGTTAAATGAGTCACCTGATAATATCAGATTGAGAAGATTGTCCTTTTCCTGTTGGAGCAACAAGGTCGCCTAGCCAGCAGGATTGCCAAGCTAGGAGAGCAGCAAGAAGCTCTTCAGCAAGAGCAAGATATGTCAAAAATATCTGAATTAAGAGAAGCTTATAGAGAAGTGGGACGAGATCTTTTGAAGCTCCTTTATTTTGTTGAGTTGAATGCAATTGGTCTGCGAAAGATACTGAAGAAGTTCGACAAACGCTTTGGATATAGATTTACAGACTACTATGTCAAAACTCGTGCTAATCATCCTTACTCTCAGCTTCAGCAAGTGTTCAAGCATGTGGTATAAGCTTAGTCCAGCATCTTTTTTTACTTAAGTTATTCATGCTCCATTTTGTTAGTATCTATTATAAAACTGGAACTTCTCCATCGATTTAGATTAATGGCATAGGCACATTATAACAAGCTGGTCATCTGCCAAAATTCCAGGGGATAGGGGCTGTTGTTGGAGCAATCTCCCGCAACCTTGCAGAGTTGGAGGATCGCCAAGGAAGCTACTCATCAATCTATGACCAGCCTGCTCTTCCTCTGCAGGTTTATCTCCACCAGATATTCTTCATGCAATGTAATTTGTATTTCGTGGTTGTTTCCTACTTCAGAATGATGTTCCACTATGATATTTACCAAGGTTCTTCTGCAGGATCCCACAGTCGAGTTAATAAAAGCAGCAGTAGACAGGTTGACCCACTCAACGAACTTCCTACACTTTCTGGCACAGCATGCATTAATTTTGCAGGAGGAACTACCAACTCCAGTTGAGGAACAAGTTGATGATGGAAGATACCATTTTATGTCTTTACTGTTGAACCTGGCGAACACTTTTCTATATATGGTCAATACATACATCATTGTACCCACAGCAGATGATTATGCCACGAGTCTTGGTGCTGCTGCCACAGTTTGTGGAGTTGTGATTGGAGCAATGGCTGTTGCACAGGTGTTCTCTTCAGTATATTTCAGTGCGTGGTCAAATAAATCATACTTCAGACCTCTTGTCTTCAGCAGTATTGTCCTCTTCCTGGGCAACACCATGTATGCAGTGGCCTATGATCTAGATTCAATAGCTATTCTTCTAATCGGTCGTCTTTTATGTGGGTAAGAAGCCTAACTCCTTGTATTTTTCTTTTTCAAACAATCAGTTTTGCAAAATTTAAGCACTCTGTCATTCAATCTGCCAAGGCAGATTGGGTTAGTTTTCTGGTGGATCATAGGTAATGTGAACATCTTTTATTTGAAATGAAGGACACAATACTTTGACCTTGTATGTTAGGACACAATCACTTTGACCTTGTATGTCATATTCTTAAAGGAGAAGGAAATTATCACTGGCCGAATAATCCAGATGTTGTACCAACATGTTTTTCATCAAATAGTAATTTGAGTCTTAAACAGGCGTCATCTGAATACAAAGAAAATCTGTCACCGCACACATAATGTCGACAGCCCCTTCTAACAATGGTGCTTAGTCTTGTTCAATTATCTATCAGAAGATTGCTCGGTTGTTAATCACTAATTAAAGTAGAAGGTTGGTGTTAGTCCTATCAGGTTCTCAAGTATGCTGCCAGCTATTAACACATCTTCGACCCTGTAGATAGTGTAACCCCTAAATTTTGCATCAGATTGTAACAAATTTCCCTGTATAATTGCAGATTCGGCTCTGCTCGAGCTGTTAATCGACGCTATATAAGTGACTGTGTACCTATGAAGATCAGAATGCAGGCATCTGCAGGTTTTGTGAGTGCTAGTGCCCTAGGCATGGCCTGTGGTCCTGCTCTTGCTGGTTTATTTCAGTGTCATTTCAAATTTTTCAAAATTACATTCAATCAGGAGACTCTGCCTGGATGGGCAATGGCTGTGGGATGGCTCTTGTACTTAGTATGGTTGTGGATTTCATTTAGAGAACCCTCCCATGAGAAGGAACCAAGCTACATGCCAGAAGAGTCTAATGAAGGTAAGTTTTTTTCGCTTGCCATCAACTTTTCTATGGTCATGTCATTACGGGCCCAACAAAGCCTCCACCTTTTCTAGTAACTGAGAAGCTATCTTTGGGATTATGAGCTGCATCTTATCATTTTTTTTTGGGTAAGGGCATCTTATCATTTAATTCAACCATGAAAGACTACCTGTTTCATCATTATCTAACTTTTATAAAATGTGGAAACTTTAATCTTGATATCCAGATGTAAAACGTCCTTGGAATTTGGCATCCACTGTAATCTTGACGACTAGATATTGATATCTATCAGGACTCATTGTCAATTAAGAAATCTAATATCGAGTTGGCTTTAACTTTTGCCTGCATCATATGGAGTTAATTGTTCTCTTGTCTAGAGAATCATTGCATTTGCAACGTCTTGTTCATAGTTTATCTGCCTTTGTTGTTATCTTAAAAATTTTGCTCAACAGAATCATTACAAACCGATGCTCTTGAGAATGGTCTCAAGCAACCATTGCTCATAAGTTCAGAGGAAAAAAATGAAGATGAAAATGATGATCAAGAATTTGATGGAAGTGATGAAGCTTCTGAGGAATCTCACCAACCAGCCACTTCAATTGCATCAGCGTATAGGCTACTAACGCCCTCTGTGAAGGTATTGGAATGATTCCCTGGACTGCTCTTTTTAAACACGCAATGCAGCTTCATGCAAAATCAGATTTGCCCAAAGAGATCGCATCTGCAGTAGACTTGCGTGCACTGTGTTCTATGGATTAGTTTGTAATTCACAGCATGCGTTTCCAGAGTGGATTCTTTTAGGCCTGAAACATTCATATAAGTTTTGTGAGTTCATGAATTTATCATCACCAGCAACTTTATCTCTATAATAAATCTACAATGATTTCTTGGTCTTTCTATTGGCTCTCTGTGTCATCAAAGCCACAGTACATGCTCGAATTGAAACTTGAATTTATCTTTTGTATGTTCATTCTTTCTAGTCAAATGTTCTCTTGCATTCTTCTTTTTAAAGTTGGATTAGAATGGTTCATACTTCAAATGTACTCTAACTATACCTATGTTTTTAGGTTCAATTGCTGATTTATTTCATGCTCAAGTATGCAATGGAGATTTTGCTCTCAGAATCTAGTGTCATCACCTCATACTACTTTAGATGGTCAACAACCAAAGTGGCAATTTTCCTTGCATGTCTTGGCTTGACGGTTCTTCCAGTAAATATTATTGTTGGAACCTACATCAGCAACATGTTTGAAGACAGGTAATCCCAATTGTTTGAGCAGTTGTTTGGCTTATATTCTGCTTCTTCATCATTGAAATAGTCTGTAACTGTTCTCATTGATATGCTTGCAGGCAAATTTTGCTGGCATCTGAAGTCATGGTTTTCATAGGCATAGTACTAAGTTTCCACCTAATAATACCCTATTCTGTTGCTCAATACGTGTCTTCTGGGCTCATCATGTTTGTTTCTGCCGAAGTTCTTGAAGGTATTGTATTAGTTTAGTTTACTCTCTCTAGGAAAAAGTCAATTTTGTATGTGAATAAACATAGAGAAATGGCCTCCTAGGGCATATAGAAAGGCAAGAATCGAGTGAATCTAGAACTAAAAATCCATCCCTGGGAAAAACGGAGATTTCCAAGAAACTGCCATAACCAATTTGATCTTCATCTGTTAAGGCAACTCCTGCAATCGTACTGATAGCTTATGAGGATGACTTAAAGGGATCATGCACCCATTTCCTAAGTAGTAAATTTCGGCAAAATGTGTATGATGTCCGTGAACATAGTGGAAAAAACTGCTAAACGTGTGGATCATTAGAGACAGCTCTCTGGTTTGGACAATGCAGTGGACAGGTTCAAATGCATGCTCTGATACCATCGTGCAATTTATGGGAGAGTCACTGCTGTAAATTACCATGCAATTTATGGAGAGTGGCACAGAGAGAGAGAGAGAGAGAGAGAGAGAGAGAGAGAGTGGGCAAGGATTTTTGCATTGGTTCTTGTTGACATTTTTTTTTTTCATATTCTTGGACATTTTTCAGGTGTCAACCTGTCGCTACTCTCGCGGGTCATGTCGTCCCGGCTTTCACGGGGAACCTACAACGGCGGCTTACTTTCAACAGAAGCGGGAACGATCGCCCGGGTGATTGCAGATGGCACGATAACGTTAGCTGGTTACTTGGGGGAGAGTAGGCTCTTGAACATCACCCTCCTTCCTTCACTAGTGATTTGCATATCATCCATCATAGCCACTCTTTACACCTACAACTCTCTCTACTAAGTTTCATGTCTCTCGTAGCCATACCCCATTTTAATGCCATCCTATCCTTGTTCTCTTGTCCTTATTCAATTTTCTTCTCCAATAATGTATGTATAGGTGCTCTAAACTGTAACTAGTGAGGTCGATTGACTTTTTCTGGAGTGGGATTCTCTAGGGTTACGTTTGGTCGTTTGGAAATCTTGCCAGAATAGGACTTAATAGGATAGGATATGAAATCCAAAGATTTTTGCTATATCCTATCCACTTTTTGGTGAATCATAGTAATAAAGCGGGATATTTTCATATTTTATCAAGTTGATTGTTTGCTATGAACGGCATATAAGAGTAAATGAACTTAAAAATTGCACCAATGGATATAGTAAGAGTCTCTCACTACACTCTTACCCGCATCATTTTTATTTGCTTATTTCTTATTATTTTTCCCTCTCTTTTTATATTTCTTTTTTCCCCTTCCATCATACTTCAATATAATTTCATTAAATAGTAAACTATACTAATATACCTAAAATATGTAATAAATGTAAATACTAAAGATGTATATGGAATTTATATCATAAGATAAAAATAAATTTGAATATATAAATAAAAATAGAAATATCTAAAAATGAAATTGTTGTTATTTTTTGTAATTACGAAATTTTTATATTAGAATTCAAATATTAATTTAATTTTATTAATTTAACAAATTTTTCATTTGAGAAAAATAACTTTTATAATATGAATATTGACAATCTCATTCACTTTTATTCGGGTTATGTCCATTTTATATCAGATATTATCCTATTTTGGACAGGTATCAAGCACGGGATATGATAAATTTTATCCTATCTTAAATCTTATCTTAACTAGAAACGTAGCTTAGAAGTTTTCGATCGGACTCATTCCCTCAGTAGATATCACTAATTTACTCTCTCAATATATTTTCAAGCTTTGACCACCAAAGTAGGTCGATGGCCAGTGGCCAGATCGCGCTCTTCATGTTGTTTAACGCCGTTTACGTTCGTAACGGAGGCGAGATGTACCGGAGCGCGATTAATAAATTGCCGGAAAAGAGGACGGCGTCACCGGATCGTACTTCTTGGAGGTACGGCACGGTCAAGTTCTGCACCCTGACGTTGTGAAGTTGGACCAATAATGGTGAAACTACAATCTCAGGCTATTCATGGCTGTGGATACTAGTTGATCTGGCTTTCTCAAGAGAGGTCTCATTAATGAGATTTCTGAGTGGGTGGCGAGGAGTTGACAGGCTGAGGATTTTGGATGGGATTGTGGTGGATTTCATGACAGAGAGAGAGGACGTGGAGGAACCCTGGCGCCGGAAGAAAAATTATCGAAAAAATCTTAAATATGTATATTTATATCAATTTAATTTTAAATTTTTTAATTTGATCAATTTAGTTATTCGGATAAATTTTGATCGGAAATTGCCGATGTGGATGCCGTCTGTCCTTCGTGATGCTAGTTATCTTACGTGGTACAACTGATATTGATGTGAATAATTCTTATAATTTTGTTTTCTCTTCTTTTCTTTCTTCTTCCTCCATCAGTCGCCAAGCCTTGGCATTGGCCGGCGATCAGCCATAGGTGATGACCGGCAAGGGCCGGCCTCGCCAACTTTGGGCGAGTCTTGCCCAAGGTGAGGGAGGTTGCCCCTCGCCGACCCTCACGGTCATCCGACAGAGGAAGAAGGGGAAAAAGAGAAAATAAAAATACAAAAAAAAAAAATCAAAGATGATTAAAAAGAAGTGCAAAAATCGTTTACGTTAATGCCGGCCATACTGACTTCCACATTAGCGATTTCCAGTCAATTGGACTAAATTGGAAAATTATCGAAAGATTTACGACTATATTGGCACAAATGTTTTGGAAAAAAAAAAATCAGCACAAATGCAATACATTTAAGACTTTTTTTTTGGGTAATTTCTCCTCGTGCTAACCGGTTATGCTTTTCGTGAGGACCCGGTACCGAGCACGCAAATGCACCATTGTCTAGCGAAAATCAAATTTGTACTGCTTAGGCCCCGCCCCCCTGGTCCGTCGTGCATATCCAGAGTCCTTCTTCCCCAGTCACGTTTGCCCAAAGGGACAAAGGAAGCGAAGGAGGTGGCAAAAGATTAAATGCCACCACCTACTTAACACCCCCCACTCGAGGTTCGATAGGACCAAGAGGTTCCATCTGAAAATTGGTAATTCATCCTACTCCCACATTAAAAAAAACGAGAAGGGCAAGAGAACAATAAGAAGAAGAAACTGCCCCATAGCTTTGTGTCATCTCTATTTTATTTTTTCCCCACAGGCATAGTCGTGAGTCGAATTAATTCCCGTGGTCCAGACAGGCTAGAGTGAATTTATGAGGTCTTTACAGATCGAGGCCGTATTAAGTGAGAAGCCGAACCACCTCGCGTCGATTGGTCGGCTCCTCATTAAATTTCCACACCTCCCTCCCGCCAAGTAGCGAGAGCAAAATCCCTCCAAAATTCAAAACCCGTCACGTGGCTCTTCCTCGAGCTCTCGATTGATTCGTGCTTGGGACTAATAGATTGATGTTCATGACGACAAAAAAAACGTTTTGCTCCATCGAATGATGAGTTTTAGGAGGAGGTCTCTCTCGGTCTTTGCCGATCCTTAACAACTCTCTTTGATTTCCGACATATCGACCCCATCGCCGTGTCGTGTGGGGGCGGTTCCGATTTTCAAGACGTTGATTGTGTACTTTAGTTGAGAAGTTAATGCCCTAACAATCATTATTTTGGACAAGGAGGAATAGATTCAGTCCATGCGAGCAGAATTTGGTGAACAGTAGAAGTCATCGATGAAAAGAACAGTCGACAACTTGACGAGTAGAGAGGTATTTTCGAATATTTAAGCTTTTTAAGATAAATGTTGACAACTTCAAAATAATCAACGACCAATAAAGTTATCAACAACAAACGTCAGTAATCTCAAATGAAGTCATCGACATCAACATTGACGTGTAATTGTCTACTAGTGATATTTTTAGCTATTTGAGCTTTTTGCGGATAAGTGTTGTTGTAACTTCTTGTAAATGTAGGTAGATGAAGAAGTTATTCATCTAATTTAGTAACCACATGGGGATGAGAAGTCGTGGTGACGTGAAGATATGGAACTGAAAGCTCTAGAGATGTGAAGGCATGGCTAAAATTGCTGAAGAACTGCTTATAGACAATTCTGTTGTGAGCTCTACAAATACTAGTGTTTGTATATTGTAGAAGCCCCCGCAGAAAAACATACAATTCCCATTATCTTTCAATTTTTATATCATAGTTATAGTTGTAGTTTCCGGATGCCTCATAGTTGACTAAATTCTGGCATATATCTTAGTTGTAATTTCCAGATATTTTGTTGTTCAAATTTCGGCGTGTCTTTGCTATAGTTTCTGGGTGTTTCGTCGCCGATTAAATTCCAAAGTTATATCTTTATCTTGTGTACTTTAATGTTGATCAAATTCCGTTGAAGTATATGTATTAATTTCCTTGTGTACTCGTATGTTTGGAAGCGCCACGATACTCATTTCCTTTAAAAAATCGAAGAACAACTTTCAGTGAAAGGTATTTCATCACCGAGGCAATTTCTGGCAAAACGATAAGTAATATTTACACTGAATTATTATTTTTTTTTACCCGATATACAGTCACCGTTGAATGTATAAAATATGGGAGAATTGCCTTACAAAACAAACTCTCAGTAAACATCAATATGCTCATTCAGCAACGGCTTATCATTATGCTCTTTATACTATGGAGCACCTAGAGAAAAATTCCACGAGTTAGGGTCATCGGTTCTTGGGCGGTCCGGTACCCTAGAGAATCAGACTAGACTGGTCCGATTCTCGGGTGAGTCAATGGAACTAGTGGCATATTCAATTTTTTTTTATTTGTCTTTAATTTTCAAGATGAAATTAAATATGTTCTCGATAATTAAGGCTTTTCTACAATTAGTAGGTTACGTGTAATATGGTAGGTTTTATAGAGATTTTTCCAATTTGTTGCAAAATTTCGTTGGAATGAGCAACTACTGTTGTGGTTTGATTTATTCTTGTCATTTTGCTCACGTGTATAAGTAAACGTAGTTACTCCAATCTTGAAGGGCCTTTCTTTGTGAAATAGAAGATACATTAAGTTTTTTTTTTTTTTATAGATCCTTCAGAAATTAAAAAAATAAAAAAGAGTCGGTCCTGTCCGGGCGGGTAGTTTCACACCTGAAATCGGGAACCGAACCAAAATTCACCGGTTCCATAGGAAATTGGACCAGTACTCTCGAGAACTACCTAGAATCAGTTGGTTCGGTTCGGGCGATTCCTTTTGCTCACCCCTATCATGAGTGAGATTGAAGAGGAATGGCTCCAAAAATCAAATCTGCAATGATGTTCACATACCAACGGTGGCCAGAAATCCAACTCCAAACTCAGTAATTAGCCAATTAAATGCACCCATAATTTAGCAAAGGACCACCCATCGTGTCTCTCTCGAATTATACCAGTCTTCAGGCACGCACTATACACGTGATCGACGTCATAATGAATCAATAATGATATAAACAACTGTAATTGGATGGACAAGATAAACACTCCACATTGTTTTTCTTTTCTTAATACTATGCGAGTTCTTTAAAAAGGGATTTCATCAAGTGCAGTTTTTATGGATATTTAACTTCTTTTTTTCACCTTTTAATCCTTGTTACCAAATTTTTTTTTTCTTTCTCTTTCAAGCAAAATGGTAATGCATGCGTTATAGTACTATGTAGGGTCCTATTCGAGTCAGCAAATTGAATTTCACGAAAACCCCCCCGAATGATCATCCGCTATCTATCTTTAGCTTTCTTCACTGCATGTCGCGTCTTCAAATACACTTGGAAAGTTAGTTCACTTTATCATCTTGGCGACCTTACTTCCTTCTTTCCTTCATCACGTCTTCTGCATTTCCCTCACCCCCCCCCCCCCCCCCCTCTCTCTCTCTCGATCCCATTCCCGGGATCGCTCGTCGCCTTCGAGATCGGTGGCGTCCCTTCCTCGCCTGCATCGCCGCCAAGCTTGTTTGGTTCGAGGTTCTCGAGAGAGAGGCCAGCCAGCAGCATCGTTGTTTAAAAGGACATCATCGTTCATCTTGTTTTCTGGAGAAACCACAAGGTTGTGTTGGGGAGATCCTTCAAGAAAGTGGTCATGGTTCTTGGGTTGTGGAGGTTCCTCGGAGCTGCATTTGCTGCAGTTCTCTTCCTTCATGGATCTTTCTCTTCAGCTGAAGGTACGCCTCTTCTTACACCCATCTTCGCTCTTTTTCTTGTTTTTAACTCACAGGGGACTCAATTAGTGTTCGATTAATACCATAATACTAATTTCCCGGGATACTCCTAGATCATGTTCGAGAGTGTATATATATATATTAAATGTCATCCTTGGTTTTGAGCTAATAGAAGTAGCTTACGTACCAGAAAAAAAAGCGTACATCTATAATACTGGCGTAAAAACGGGTACATAGATAAGTTAAATTCAGCCCGATATCGAATATAAACGCCGTAAAAACGAGGTCTAGAAGGTCTCTCATTGAGAATTCAACATGAGCTGTCTCTCATAAATCATGGCATTGTAGATTAGCGACAGGATGAAGTTAAAGACGGGGTTGGTCTACCTACTTATTGCAGCTCAATATGTAGCCCATTTAAGGGAAGCAGCGGTTGCAATTGTATATCACATTCTTTCTCTTCCTTTTCATGGCCACGCGTCACATGGATCTCTGCTTCATTTCTCCAGTGTACTGCACGAACTGATTCACAATGCTTTCTCCAAATTTTCATGGCCACGCGTCACATGGATCTCTGCTTCATTTCTCCAGTGTACTGCACGAACTGATTCACAATGCTTTCTCCAAATTACAAAGTGACAATGACATCATTCCCTTTCGGTGCAAAATAACAGCGAAAAATAAAAACTCATGTGCGAATTATGTGCATATTTATCGGAAGGAGGCAAAAAAAAAAAAAGAGCAACACTAACAAGATATGAAGGAGACTGCATAGGAGCTGGGTCATCCCATGGTCCCTTCACTTGGTTAGAGCAAATTCCAGTCAGCAAAATAAGGGATTTCCCTAACTTTTAAGGTAGGCGTTAGGTTTGGAGGTGGAGTTATTCTTCTTATTATTAAAGAAGCCGATGCAACTTTCTCTTTCGTTTTGTTTTTCCATTGTCTTGCATTAATTATCCACGCCCTTGATGAAAGGACATTCACTTAAGCATCATCATCTGTGTTTGCCTGAGAAATTTTCTGCATAAGGTTGTTGACTGGGCCACAAGCAAGCCGGTTGTCTTGGCCTTAATGTGGATGCAAAGATAAATGCACCTACTTTTTTGTTCTATCTTTTTATTTGTATTACTAACACTCTATAACAACATCGATCGGTTTTTTTATGTCGACCAAAGCAGGAGGCGTTCTATCGAAACATTCTACAGTAGGTGCAAGACTCCTATAATAATGCCCAGAAGGGATTGTTGGCGCTAATTGCACCTTCCCGTCTTTAGCCTATCCCAAAAGCTAAATTAAAAACGACCGGCGTTTATTTTTTACAAATAACTTAAATGATCTCCTGCCAAACGGATACGTATATGTCCAGTAGCTTAAAAATCACACTCAGCTCCGAGTTTCATCATGAAAACTGATTTTTAAGGCTGCTACATTTATTAAGCCAATCATCATAAAAAAAAATGAAAAAAAAAAAACCGATACCCCAGTAACAACTCGTGTTCCATCATTTTCCTTTCAATATGATTCAATGAAATCTTCTTTTGACCAAAAGAAAAAAATTATAATAAAGTGGGATTACTAAGCTATGTTCTGCACAAATTTTAGGAAACTAAATTATTTGTTGGAAGGCGCAAAATTTCCTCACCAAAATTTTCTTCTCTTTTCAGCCATCTCGCCTCGAACCTATAGCATCATGCGCAATGCCACATCAGCGCCACCGGTCTCATACTACGACTACATCGTCATCGGCGGCGGCACCGCTGGCTGCCCATTAGCGGCGACTCTATCTCAAAACGCCTCTGTCTTACTCCTGGAAAGAGGCGGCTCGCCCTATGGCAACCCGAACATCACCGAATTGGAAGCCTTTGGGGAGGCGATCTCGGACCTCTCTCCATCCTCCCCGTCGCAGCGTTTCATCTCCGAGGACGGCGTCATCAATGCGCGTGGGCGGGTGTTGGGTGGTGGAAGTTGCCTGAACGCCGGTTTCTACTCACGTGCCGCTCCTGAATATGTGAGGTAGGTAGTGAAGTGTACTCTATGCATTTACCTTTTACTTTTTTTTGTTCTCTGGGTCTAGTGCCCCACTTTTCAAACATGTTTAATGAAAAAAAAAACATTTCATTTTCAAACTATTTATTATGCATATATCACGAAAATAATCAGTGTATTGAAAATTTGTAATATTTTTCTGTTTGATTGCGAAACAAGCGCGTGAAAGGCGGATTTCAATAAAATAATAATAATAGTCATATCTTAATCATCATCGTCATCATCATCATTATTGACTTTTCGGTTGACGATAGGGATGTGGGGTGGGATGGGAAACTGGTGAATGAGTCGTACACGTGGGTGGAGCGGCTGGTGGCTTTCGAGCCCGAGATACGACAGTGGCAGTCGGCGGTGAGGGACGGGCTGTTAGAAATCGGCGTGGTTCCCAACAACGGCTTTACCTACGACCACATTTCCGGGACTAAGGTGGGCGGGACCATATTCGACCGATCAGGCCGGAGGCACACGGCCGCCGATTTGCTGGAGTATGCCAATCCCAAAGGCATCACCGTCCTCCTCTATGCTACCGTGCATAAGATCCTTTTCAGGAGGAAAGGTACGCCTTCTTGTCACTGGATAAATGCGCGATCTCTCCCTTACACGCTTTCATTGAGGGAGAGAAAGTTTATGATTGAGATTAGAGATGTTGAAGCTATTTAAAGATTATTCGAATCACCATTTTCTTTATCGCCCCAATAATTGTGAGTTCTTCAAAAGATGCACAACGTATTTTGCTTCCTCGAATTGCTCACTGAACAGGAATGCCAAGGCCCATGGCCCATGGAGTGACCTTCAAGGACTCGACGGGGGCCAAGCACAGGGCCTACCTTAGACAAGGACCCAAGAACGAGATTGTCATCTCGGCCGGAGCCCTCGGGAGCCCGCAGCTCCTGATGCTGAGCGGGCTGGGCCCGAAGGCCCACCTCCGGGCCCACAACATCTCGCTGGTTGTGGACCAGCCCATGGTCGGGCAAGGCATGTCCGACAACCCCATGAACGCGGTCTTCATCCCGTCGCCGAACCCGGTGGAGGTGTCGTTGATCCAGGTGGTTGGGATCACTCAGTTCGGGAGCTTCATTGAGGCCGCCAGCGGTGAGAACTTCGCTGGCGGTTCCTCGACCAAGGACTATGGCATGTTCTCTCCCAAGGTAAAGACTTCATATACATACGCATATACGTACGCAAGTGCCGTATTGTTTTGATAGACTAGGGTGTCGGGCCGATCTTGCCGGCACCTAGGTTCGATCGGGTTCAATTAGCTAGGACAATGCGGTCTAGGACGAGGAACAATGTTTTGCGGACTCTTACATAGATTATTACTGATGCACATAATCACTTAAAAACAATAATTTTCAATAACATGAATCTCATGCATTTTCCTTCTGTTGTAAAAGAAAAAGAAGACTAATTACTCTAAACTCACACGATCGTTTCTTTAACGTGGAGTTATTTAACAAATCAAAGCACATTGCTATGGTATATCATCGTAGATTGGCCAGCTCGCGACGGTGCCGCCAAAACAAAGAACTCCGGAAGCCCTAGCGAAAGCCATAGAGGACATGAACAGCCTCGACAAGGCGGCATTCCAAGGCGGATTCATCCTCGAGAAAATAACGGGGCCCATATCCACGGGCCACTTGGAGCTCCGGAGCCGCAACCCAAAGGACAACCCCTCCGTCACTTTCAACTACTTCCAAGACCCCGAGGACCTGCGGAAATGCGTCGAGGGGATCTCCACCATCGAGAGGGTCATCGACTCCAAGGCGTTCGCTAGCTTCAAGTACGACTCCATGTCGTTCGAGTCGCTGCTGAACCTGACGGTGAGCGCGCCAGTGAACCTATTGCCGAGGCACCGGAACACGACGACGTCGTTGGAGCAGTTCTGCAAGGACTCGGTCATGACCATTTGGCACTACCATGGAGGGTGCCAAGTAGGGATGGTAGTGGACAGTGAGTATAGAGTATTGGGTGTGGACGCACTTAGGGTCATCGACGGTTCCACTTTTAATCACTCTCCCGGCACTAATCCTCAAGCCACGGTCATGATGCTCGGAAGGTAATAACTCATTATTAATCAAGCATTTTAATTTATAACGCCGGTGCAAAAAAAAAACTACTATTTTCACAAGCGATATAAAGTCAAATTGGCACATGCATGGATGGACGGATTTAGGACGAGTGGCCACGTGTTTAAGTCGTGCTCATGAAAAAAAGCATTTTTCCATGTATGACGGTGGTGAATACTTGAAATCTAGGTCATGAACTGGTTTTTCAAAGGAGTTTTTGCATGTTTTGGTGCAGGTACATGGGGGTCAAGATATTGAACGAGAGGCTCGCAAGCGAAGCGTCGTAGGAGATCATCACCAGATGGGCGCATTCACTAGCTGCTCTCCAAGGATAGTCGAAGTGTTATGAGTAGAAAGATACTGTATTAGAGAGTGCAGAAAGAAGCAAGATTAGGTATCAGCTTTTAAGTTGGTGGCAGAATATTATTTGGTATGCTATACCAAATTCTGTTTCGTACCCCTTTGAAGAGAATATGATATTGGATATGCTTCCACGGTTCCGGGTATCGCTGCCAAAATTCCACATGCAAAAGAGATGGCATTATCTTTGCCTGGCTTTTACACCTTTCTCCCTTTCATTGTCTTGAAATGTTGCGCAGACGTAAAAGTACTCGTCACCTTCCCACTTCATTGGTGGCTTTGAAATGAGCGTTGGACGCCAGTGATGCATGGACTCAAACAAACTAACAATTTGCATGCATGCTTTATAATTCTTTCTGTAATAGAGAGAGAGAGAGAGAGAGAGAGAGAGAGAGAGAGAGAGAGAGAGAGAGAGATTTAACTCCATCGCAGTTGTTTCTTAGTTTTTTTACTTTTGGGATAAAGCCCATATTAGTTCCTAAATTCGATTTGATTTTTGAACCTTAATTTTGGCCAAATTGGTGCTTATACTTTTTTTGTTTTAACCAATTTGGTTCTTTTAATTAACAAGGGGTATCCAACTCATCCTGTGGAATGCACATTTGTTGACGTGGCTATTCACGTGTAACGACCACATGAGCAAATTAGCAAAAGATTAGGAAAATAAGGAAAAAGAACAGGAGCACTGGAGGAGAGGAGAGAGAGAGAGAGACAGAGAGAGAGAGAATTGGGGGCGGCGCGGTTGCATTACCGCCGGGAAGTCTCGGGGACCCTTGCTGACCCTTGCTTTGTGGTGACATGCGGTAAGGCTATGATTAAGCACGAGGGCGAGAATGCCCTCACACAGACACCAGCAAGGATTGAGGGCGAGATCTCGATGATGTTCGCCGGGCCTTGCTGCCTGTCTCTCTCCCCATACTTCTGCTGCCATTCTCTTTCATTTTATTTTTTGCCGAGGTGCCTGTTCACATGTAGAACCACGTCAACTGATGTGGGTTTCATTGAGTGAACTGGATTGCTCCACAAGCTAAAATGACCAAATTGGTCTGAACCAAAGAGTACAAGGATCAAATTTAAAGTTTAAGGATCAAATCGAACACTGAGAAAGAGCTTGGGAATCCATTTTGGCATTGCCCCTCTACTTTTCTTACATAGAGTGAAGGAAAGAGAGAGGTCTAGATCATGGGATGAAGAATATCTTTGCGATGAGAAGCATTTTCAACAAAAAAGGCTGGCATGCATGGAATGCGTAGAAAGCAGGCACTCGGCTATTTGGATATCCATGGCATATGCCATCTGAACTCAAAGCCTCTTAATAAACCCTAGAGCCTATAAATACATCTTCAAATGCCCTTCCATTACAAACCAAGAAAAGGGGAGAAAGAAAGAGTCAAAGTCAAAGCTTTTCAATGGCCGATGAACATCGGTGACTACACTAAGCAAATCAGTTTTAGGGTTTCTCTTCTTTGGCAAGACATGTCGATGATGAAGATGATGGAGAAGGTGAATGCCTTCCGGCCATTAATGACTTGCCAAAGGAGAGTTGCCCTCTGACTGCTTCTGCTTAACATGACTCGAACTCGAAGGGTCTTCAAGCTTTTCGTTTATACATGGTGAGCTTCTGAAATGATGCATAATATGTGCACATATGTCGAGTTTTAGTCTCTGCTTGGCATAAATAAACTATTCTTTATTGATTTGTCCGTCATTACCATATATATGGTATTGACGGGATAAATCAACAAAAAATAGTGCCCAGGTTGAGAAGAAAACCAAAACCGCATGAAAATATTGACGTGATGTCGTCCATTCAGCCACATTTCTTCATTCTCATTGCATTAGTGACCATTATACCAGCATGTACGAAATTTTTACTAATTGAATTTTGACGTTAGGTTATCATGCTACGTCTCTTGGTTTTTTTTTTAATCATTTTCATTCACAACCAACCTGTATCTTTGTGAAGCTATTAGAATGACATCGATGTATGGTGCCTGCATAATCGCCAACTTAGCAATGAGCACTTTCAACTCGATGTACCAAGAAAATTAGTTGGAAAATTCCGTAGATTTGGCTTAGTGAATTGTGAATCTTTATGAGACGCATGACTTAATCGGGGCTTACTTTTGTGGTCACAAATGGTCTAGTTTACTAATTCAGAGAATTGGACTGTGCAGCCCACACCAAGGTAAGCTTTTCCCCTGCTAAATAATTGATGTACAAGTTGGCAACTATAATTCATGGCGTGGAAAAAAAGAAGTTGGCTATGTTATGCTGTAAATCTCCTAGAGAAAGGGCACTATACTATGAATCGAACCCAAGACTACTTCTGATTTTTGGCCATAAAGTATTCAAATGATAACTATCTTGTTCTTTCAAAATGTAATGATCTTTATGCAACATGAATTACTTTGAGTTTAGTGTTGCCTATCGATTTGGCTCCGGCAAAGCAATCCTTCTTTAATGCACGAGACAAGGTGATAAAGATCTGCCCTGTTGGGTATCACTTCGCGACTGGAAAATCTCATCCCTGAGAGCATGTCTGAAGCCTCGTTGGACGTCTACAGGCGTCGTCGCTAAACCTCGAAGTGGTCTCTGGAGACGCCAAAAGAAGTTGTCGGAAAGATGAGATACGCGCTAATGTTTTGCAGCGACACCCACGACGGCCTATCAAGTATCGACCGCATTTAAGGAACATTTTCGGGTTTTTATGGATGATTTTACCCGTCGCCTATTGTCCTTTTTTCAAGTAAATATTAGATAAAAGAGTCACGCTAAAGCCTTACCAAAAAAAAAAAAAAAGAGTCACGCTAGAGAGTCCAACGAGAGTCCATCGCATAAACTTCATGAACTAATTTAGTATCTTCCTTTTATCAAAACCATGTAACGCTGCGAGCCTATTACTTATCTTAACCCCATCTTGTATAAAAGCAAAGACGGTAAAGTAGAAACTTATTTTCACATGGCCCTTCCTTTTGAGAGCAAGATGACCACAGATTGCCACAAGCTATGAACAAGAAAAATAGATCATTAGCAGAATGTTAAAGATATATATATATAGAAAATCCTACGATGTTTCAATAGGTTGGTCAACCGAATTACAATTGTAGCAAGTATTTCTTCTTGGAAAAAATAAATTGCAGATTGTCAGTTTAACACAAGTAACACAATATTTTCTTTTGTTCTTTTTTGGATCACGCGGTATTCCGAATTTTCGCTCGAGTAGGCATGGCCCCTTCCTATTAACTCTGAATGAGAAACATTGTGATTCAACACCAGGGATTGCTACATTCGAAGTGAGTGTTTAACCACTTACCGACCGTTCATAGTGGTATACTTAATGAATATTGTTCGAAAGGGTTTTGATCATAATAGCATCGTTTTAATTTTGACTTGGATCAATATAACGCATTTTTTTTTCACGTAAATAAAAATTGAGGACTATGTTGTTTGGTAATGTGATTAAATGCTCGTGAAGACTTGAAGACCAAAGACTAGAAAGTATGTACCCAATTAATGTGACGTTTGGAAGGGGGCAATGGCAATGCACAGGTAGTCAATGAAATTGACCTCGTCATTAATAGGGAAAAGCAAGGTAAATATCTAGATGGATCATTCTTTATATACGTATATCTATATGCAAAGGGTACCATACACTGATCTGATGTACGCATTACAATACATAGAACGGCTATTATATAAAGAATGATAAAAAAAAAGAAAAAAAAGAAAAGAACGTAAAGTAAAGAAAAAAGAAAATTCACAAAATTTAAAATATGCACTACACAGAACAACCAACTCTGATTGGGTATCTAGGTAAATATTTCCCGACCAGGAGAACCACATTGACAATTTGGAAAATTTATAATTGAATTGACCCATGTACAATATGTTTAAAACTTTTTTGGACAATTTTTCTGATTTTGCTAATTGTGATTAGCCATTACTCAAAAGGACACTTATCACTAAGGCGAAGCCATGTTTGTTCATAATTTCACAATTTTGTGTATTGTCAAAGATTACAATAGCTGATAATGAGACGGTTTCACAAGCAAGTAAGCATCCCAGTAAATAATATGAAAAGTAAATTTCAATCGCTTCAAACGAAGGCTGGCCATTTTTTTTTGTCAAGTCTTATTCTATCCTATATTTATTTTTACAAGTCATTGTGCATAGGTTGTGAAACCTTGCTCTCTCACTCACACATCCCCACCCTAATCTTTTTAAGAAGGCGAGGAATCGAATTCCTTACCTTCTCTTTGCAAGTGTGAAGGGTGGCCATCAGGGCAATGGTCGAATAACATGGCTATTACCCATTGTGAATCCTTGTCCAAATTTGATTAGAAATCTCTGGTAAGGTTGTCTCTTCGTACAGAAAAAGTCAAATATTTCGCTTTCATACTTTCAAACTTTTTAATAATTAAGTCCTTATACTTTTATATTTTCTAATCAAGTCATTTTACTTACGCAAAGTGACTAAATTGAGCCCCTCCGGCACTACGTCCGGTTGACATGGTCGTTGGCAATGCTCAAGTGTGACGTGGCCACATTTTGCTCATGTAAACTCTCCCCTAAAAAATTGTACAAGAAAACAAATCATCTTCTTCCGCTCATAATCTCTCTTTTTCAGAATGGACTTAGCTTTTGATCTCCAAAAATATTTTCAGTATCACACTCCAGGGTCATGCAATGTCCGCGTCGGCTTGATTTGACAATTTGTGCAAATAGGATGACCAGGGCATCAATGGCAAGTAGAGGGGCTGTTTTTCTCCTTCAAAGTAGAAAATCTTTGTACTTTTTGTACAGTAATATAGAGTAGCGCTCATGAGCAGATACGTGTGCCGAAAATACATCGTAAACTAAGTTTATTTTTCGCGCAACTCATATGCAAAGTGTCGTGCTACATAAATACCTAAGTTACGAATGCCCTAGGGAACCACAGCTTGGGCCCTCCTGCATGATTGAGTTTCACATTGATATGAATTCTTGATTATTGAGATGGTGGGGTCATTTTCAAGGAGTTGAAAAAACTTGTGGCCTGCGCAAGAGGGCCGGCCACTTCAAAAGTTCTCTTGCCTTTTTCCGTTTGTTCGGTTCCATCCACCAACTGTACTTCCCGTGTGGCCCTGATGCGGCCTCTTTCCCAAGGGTTCGTCTTGTTTGGGGAGTACCCACCAGCCATGGCCACCTCGTTTCTCGGTCTGGTGGGCCTCGAGGCGCTTTCGGTTGTTATCCTGGAAACGCAAGACAACATATTTTGCCAACATCAAGGCGGAAAAGGAGGCAGCTTGACAATGAACTGAACGTGGAGGTTTGCGTTCCTCATTTCGCAGAGGTTGCCATTATTGCATGGTCCATTCACGACAATAATAAGACGAGGCTGAGTGATCGTGATTGATCATCTAGTCCCCCGCCTATGCACATGCATAGCATCCAAAGCGCTCATCTTCTTGGGGTTTTAAAAACATGCCCGCGACCGATGGTTAACTAATTCGACTCAAAGTAAGCAGAAAAGTCAAGATCAGCCATCAAGAACTAGGGAGAGAAGTAGAGCGAGCAATTATTGGGTGGGCCGGGTGTGTGTGCCATCGGTGCACCTAAAGCTCCGGATGGTGCAAGTTCCATGCGAACCCACTTGAATCAAGGGCTGAGGTGGGTCGGGGGTGCACATGCGCTCGGTGCACCTTGGGAATTTGCTGAGCATGGGGCTGAAAGATTGCCAAGTGGACAAGAACTAGAAGCAGCTTGAAAGGCTGCCGTGTTGAAGTGGTGTCATGTGAGCAAGTTGACCTTGACTTGTTCATTAGAAAACACGCAAAAGACAGCCTGTCCAATAAGCAAAGGCCTTCGACCTTGACATTTGGGGCAAATGGAATTGATTACAGAAGCAGATAAGATAAAACGAGGAGGAGGAATGAGAGAAAACCAAAGATGATTTAATGTGGTCGGAACAGCACGGAGCAATATGAACTCGCCTTGCCTCAGGGAGGCCTCAGAAGTATGCTTTCTTGGTTGCTCCCCCTTTGCTGGCCTTCCAGGAACGCCGGCTGAGAAGTCTGTGACCGGCGCCGCCGTGTTCCGGCATGACTTCCTTATTGCCACCACCTCCTCTCTCCACCCAAATTCACAATTCACTAACCACGAGTCCCTTCCTTCATTGCACGAATCGTTTTCTTTGTTTGCAACTGCATTTCCCCAATACGAACAGACGGATAAGGCCGATGAGATCCGAGCCAATGAATATCATCATCTCTCTTCGGCTAACTATGTTTGTCTTGACTACACAGGTCATGGCCTCTTCTCTTACTCACAGCAGATCAGCCATCCTCCTGCGACTTCGATAGCCTCTTCCTCCTCTCATGCTCCGCCGTTGCATTCGTCCTCGCTGGAATCGCCCTTCCTTGTGATTTCATACAAATCAGTGAACTTGGGCTCACAGATACTTCATGGTATCCAAGAATCGGAAATCGAATCCAGAATCAGGAAAAGAATTATGGCCTTCATGAATGTTTCGGAATCTGATTATGCCATGGTTTTCACTGCTAACCAGTCATCTGCTTTTAAGCTTCTTGCAGAGTCATATTCCTTCCATTCTAATACTAATCTCCTGACAGTGTATGACCATGAAAATGAGGCAGTAGAATTGATGCTAGAGAGCGCGAGGAAGAGGGGTGCACACACCAGATCAGCTGAATTCTCGTATCCGAGGATGAGAATCTGGTCAGAAAAATTGAGGAAGATGATAATTGGTAGTAAGAGGAACAGGAGAAGAAGAGGACTATTCGTTTTCCCGCTCCAATCAAGAATAACCGGGGCTCAATATTCATACTCATGGATGGGAATGGCACAGGAAAGAGGTTGGCATGTTCTGCTCGATGCATCTGCATTGAGACCTAAGGACATGGACACTTTTGGCCTCTCTATCTTCAAGCCCGACTTCCTCATTTGCTCGTTCTACAAGGTTTTCGGGGACAACCCGTCTGGTTTCGCTTGCTTGTTCGTCAAGAAATCGAGTGCTTCGATCCTACGGGATTCGGATGCAGCTAGAAGTATAGGGATTGTGAGTCTCTCCCCTGTCACAGCATCTTTTCGTCATTTTCAGGAATCTGCTCAAGAAGGCATCAGTCAGAGATCAAGTTCAGGATTATTTCAGTTGCAAAAAAATGATATTATATCTGAAATGGCGCCTAAAGAAATGCATTACGGATCTCCCGAGTTGCATTCATCTGAAGTGGACAATGTAACACCAGAGGCAGTGTCATCTACTGAGATTAAAGTAGTGTCATCTACTGAGATGGAAGAAGTAGAGACACCCTTTGATTCCGTCAGATCAAGAATTACAGAGACCAGCTTTGATGGAAGGTTGGAGATCGAGTTTCGAGGCCTTGATCATGCAGATAGATTGGGCATAATACTTATAAATTGCAGAGCAAGGCACCTGATTAACTGGCTTGTGAATGCGTTGCTGAGCCTGAAACATCCGGATTCAGACACCGAGCTACTTCCCCTGGTCATGATTTACGGGCCAAAGGTCAAATTCGAACGAGGACCGGCGGTCGCGTTCAATGTGTTTGACTGGAAAGGGGAGAAGATCGATCCCGTGCTCGTGCAAAAACTCGCCGATAGAAATAACATTTCCCTCACATGTGGATTTCTGCAACATATATGGTTTGCGGACAAGGATAAGGAGTGGGAGAGGACGTTGGAGACCAGAACAAGTGCGGCGAAAGGGATGGAATCAAGAAAGAAGAGGGACAACCGCCGCGGTATATCGGTCGTCATGGCTTCGCTCGGTTTCTTGACTAATTTCGAGGATGTGTATAGGCTGTGGGCATTCGTTTCGAGGTTCTTGGACGCGGATTTCGTCGAAAAAGAGAGGTGGAGATACACGGCCCTGAACCAACAGACGGTCGAAGTGTGAAATCAGAGTTCTGTCCGCATCTTCTCCAACTCTTGGAAACATTTTTTGTTCTTCATTCTTCCATTCTTTGATTCATCCTTCCTCCTGAGCATATGCTTTGTTGGCAGCCAGGTCTGATTTGTTGATCTATAAACTTGTACTTTGAAGAACTTTTCTGTCATAACATATAAATTAATCCGCCCATATGTTACATTAATCTTCCTTTTTTAGAATTTTATTACCGTCGTTGTAAGAGTTGATGAACACATTCATTGTTAGTAAAAGCCATGTTATTCAGCTAATATCACGAAAGAGACAAAACATATGAGTTCCTGAACATAAAAGATCCTATAAAGGTGGAGATGGGATTTGATAACCAGTTGGTTGGAAGGGCCTTTTGGCGTCGGGCTTTTGCAATCGAGTTCGCGATCTGATTGGCCTCTCTCGAACAATGGGCTACTCTAATTGACTTAGACCGAGTTAGGCATAGCTTGCAATCTCCAGTCGCGCCTTGTTGCTCCCATTGGCAAGGATTAGAGCCCGAGACAAACTGCAGAACTCATAAGCTGGAACCCATTCACTGTCCGTTGGATGCTTGACATGCGAAAAAATTTGGCTGTATCATCATCTTCAACTACACACTATCAATCATCCAATTGTAAGTGTGAAAATTCTGTAACACTGACGGTGGATTTAAGAGTTATCCCTTTTCCC
Organism: Syzygium aromaticum; assembly: GCA_024500025.1. NCBI lineage: Eukaryota > Viridiplantae > Streptophyta > Magnoliopsida > Myrtales > Myrtaceae > Syzygium > Syzygium aromaticum. The sequence continues at coordinate 4,087,327 of CM044889.1, read as the reverse complement.
TTTGTCCTAATCCGCTGCGTAAGTCAACATGGTCATTTCTTTTTTGTTGGTGTACTAACATATTAAACACGGTCTCACGAAATGAATATGGATGGATCATTCTAAATTAAGTCAGGTTCACTGATATTGCTGCTCGAAATTTCGATTCTCTGCTTAATTCCAATTTCCAACTGGCCCTTAGGAAACAGTGTTCGAATTACACCATATGAGTTGTATAACACATTGATCGAATCCATTAAAGGAATTACGCGACACCATCGATTCAAATTCTTATGGCAGATTGCTATTAGCTGAGAGTTACAGATGAAATTTAGCACTCCAAGCCAAATTTTGCAGTGGGGGGCTGATCGGCCAATTTAAAGGGTGTCCAAGCCCCTACAAAGTCGGGTCCAAAGAAACAAAAAAGCAAAGACATAAACAAGCACTCTCCCAAAAGACAAAGGGATGTGCTTGACAATCATTTCATGTCATTTTAAGGCAAAGAATTGTAATAGTGAATTTCCATCTTCTTCATCATCCTCTAACTTTAGAATTATTATTTTCTCCGCCTCGCTTTTCCGATATGTCATATATATGTTCTATTTGTGATTCAACTTTAATCCCGACCCCCGACATATATGTCAACAAGAAAGGACGAATTTCATTGACAATGTATTTAATTAAAATTGCGAGGAGTAATCGGTACAAACTTTTGAGAAAAAGTAAATATCAATTTTTTTTTTTAAATTTCCGAATAATATTTTTGTTCGTTGATATGAATTATTGTTTTCCTATGCTACCTCTCACCAAGCAAAAATTAAATTGTTTGGTTCGTGTGCACAAAAAATCATTGATCTAGAAGGTGGTGCTTGTGGCCTCAAAGTCGAAGTTACTTTAAACTAGTTCCTTAGCCATCACTTTGCGCAGGCACGTCTATTTGCATATTTTTGTATATTTACTAAGCCAATTAAATAAGGTGTGATTGTAAGATAAAAGATGCTATTTATTTAATTATCATATATATTTTTCTAGAAGAATATCATGCCTTGTGGAGGTCTAAGATTAACGTGTGGCAAAAAAGACGTAAACACCCAGGACACAAAATAGAGAAAAAAAAAAGTGATCTCTAGCATCCAATGACGGAAGCTATCGTTGAAATCAGTCTATTCAAAAAGTAGAAAATAGATTTTAAAAAATAAAATTGCTCTATGTTTTAAATAAGTTGTAATTAATCTTATTTTAATTTAACGTATTTGATTGTAAGTTTGAATTTTTTTTTTGTAATAGAAAAGGAACGATGAGTTATTTATTCCATTAAATTATTTCATAGTCAAAAGAAACAAATTGAATAAATTGTGTTATAACGAATGAAATTACTCAACAAAAAAAATGAATGAAATTACTCGAACGAAATGAGTTATGCTTTAATCAGCCATGGTATATTTACAAATAACATGTACCCTTAAAGTGGAGCTTATTCAGTTAATGCTATTACTTAACTATAAAAAAATGAACTTTTAAATTTCACTTTGTTAAATATACGTTGCATGTTTTTCATAAATTGAAATTTATTTGTGTAACGAGATAATATATACTAAAAATAAAAAAAATAAAAAAATTTAAGCTGAATGAATTTTTAAGTAAGTGAGATTTATTATGTAACCTACATTTGCTATATTCGTGATATTGCTGAGTGAGATTTATTATGTAACCTACATTTGCTATACTCGTGATATTGTTGCTAGACCATAAGATCTGGTAATTGGCAAACATGACGTCAAATTTATTAGTCGTGGTCACGATATGCCGTTAGATAGCAATTTGTCAAATCTTCGAAATAAATTAACTTCAGGGCACTATTCTAAGTTGCTTTTAGAGGAGAGTCCGTGGAAACTTACAAGGTTCGATGTCTGATTCTCGAAGCAATCAATTCACAGAAAACCCAAGAGTCAAAGTGACAGAAAAACATCCTCGTTGCTTAGAAACATTCGAAAGGTATGTTGTACTTTAGCATGTTCAAAAAGATTGACATCTTCTCAACTTACATGATAAGTTGCTGAATATCGTACGTTAGCATAGCCTCTACAGCCGTCGAAACATCTCCCTTATACAGTCATCGGTCCTAAATCATGTTAGGTCGTTGGCCTCAAAGCAAAGGTAGTCGATAACAACCTAACCTCGGAGAGAGAGAGAGCATTATGAATTTAAATTTTTCTAGGTCCCATTTGCCTATCCAATTAAATATGTTTACTAATACTAGATAAAAAGATTATACTAAGCGTGAGGTGGACTGATAAAATATTTAAATATTAAACTGCGCATTGATCCAATAACTTTAGCTTTTAAAATAATTAATAATGATCTCATAAAATTTCATTGGTATGATACTCTCCAGCAGATCATCAAAGATGTCCATATACCTACTACATGGAGACGCATTCAATCGTATTTTTTACTCGATTATTGATCGATACACAGCCACGTGGGTTTTTTTTTTTTGGAACATCCACATTGGGTTAAACGATGCACAGCGAATTTCTTTTTCTTACCTCAATCGGGGTTTGAATCACTTGTCTTGTCGCTCATTTATGTGAATCTGTAAAACTAACTATGATGGTGTGTTAGGTGATGCTCCACACGTGAGCATCTTTGAATCGCAATTGCTTAATCTCGTGTCGTTAAACACATACCTCAAAGGCACAGTGGTAATGTCTTCTGATGTTGTAAAAAAAAAAAACTCTATATTTGTAACATTAGAAATGACAAGCGAATATTCAATCTCATGTATAGTAAAAAAGATTGGTATAGCCAATTAGTTACGTCTCATTTTATAGTTTATCATCTATTTATATGTTCATTAGGTTAGATACATGAAATGTGAGCGGAAGTCAAAAGCATTGCGCTTATGTATATTCCTCGGATAATTTTTTACATATATATATATACACACTATATTTATTTAGTATTTCTTGTTATAACCGTAGTCTAGTCTAGTGTGCGTAATTTTTTACATGTCCTTTTTTTTTTTGCTAATATTTTTTCTAGGTGTCTTTTATTGACTAAACTAATGCCCATGCCAACCACTGTTGTTGCCGCAGTCGAAATTGGTCGTCCAGCAATTAAAATAGTATTACAAGATATTCATTCTCATGAAGGAGTTTGGTGCTCCGTGGATCAACTGTCTTAGCCTCTTAGGCGGCGCATCGGTGAGTAAGTAAAGTCCGATCGGACGATCTTGGGCAATTGATTTGTTAAATGCGACGCCGATCGAATTGCCGAGAGAGAGTTGGTTGGCCCGTTGTTCATTATGCAATGTGATCTTCCACATTGGCCGTCTTTGGATTGCGCGCTGCTCTAGGGATGACGAGAAACCGATCCCGATACATTAACGACGGTTCTTCCCCGATCGATCAATATTTCTTAGCATGGTCTTTAATTTCTACGCAAGGTTCAAGTCAATCGATCATCACCATGTGTCATGCGCTTCGCCGGAAAGCTGCCTACCGGAAACTCATCGTCGATGAGCACATGACGCTCGACGGGCTTATCAGACATCCCATCATCGATGGACCTTGTGGATCGCCTGTATTACGTGCATCGTCACATCTGGCAAATTCTCACGAAGTCTCTCTCTGCAATGGCATGTCGATGCGTATAAATATGCCAGAGCGCCTACGTGCCAGCCCTCACCTGTCACTTGCTCTCTCTCTCTCTCTCTCTCTCTCTACGACTTCCCTGGTTTCTCTCACCTCCCCTGTTCAGGAGTTACGTTCGAGGTTGGAGGAGGAGGAGGAGGAGGAGAGCGACGTTTCATCGTCCTCTGTTTCCTGTGTGTCCTTCGTTCTCCGCTTCGAGCTTCTTCGTGTCTCGAGCGATAGTTTCTTGTTCGTTCGAGGCGCGGAAATGGCGAAGAACGCGGGGATTCTCGCCATGGAGGTCTACTTCCCTCCTACTTGCGTGCAGCAGGTGCGTTGCCCCCCGCTCCGCTCTGTCCCCATCGCGGCGGTATCGTTCTCAATGCACGAGAGAAAACGGAGGAACAAATCTTTCAGAATCTGAGTGTGGCTCTGAACCCGAGCGCTAAGTTCGTCACGCGATGGAAAAATTGTCTGTAGTGTATGGTGATCCAAGTGGCTCGCTTTGACGAGCGTTGATCCCATGGCATTCGGTGATGGAGCCCGCAGAGTCGCTTAGACGATGGATTCAATTCTTTGCTGATGGAGTCGGCATCTGCATTTCATTTACTTCCGTAATTGCTATGACGAATCTCCTCATCCGAAATAATTATCCGCTTGGACTGTCTCGTGATGCTGGGGAAGCTTCTAGGTGGCGCCATGTCGATTGCTCTTCGACGACGATCCTTTCTTTTGAATGGATTCGAGGCTGATCGTTGTGAATTTATGCAGCTCTACGTCCATAACAACATCTGCCATTGCATCTGAATTGTTAACCCAGTTTCTCATTTCTGCGTGAATAGGAGGCCCTGGAGGTTCATGATGGAGTAAGCAAAGGGAAGTACACTATTGGGCTAGGACACGACTGCCTGGCCTTTTGCACGGAGGTTGAAGACGTCATCTCAATGAGGTCTGCCTCACCATGATTTCGGGCTATCTGTGGAATAATCACAGCCCTTTCGCCTCTCATATGGCATGTTAAGTTTGCCACTCGTTTGCCTATGTGGACATGACAATTTACTTAAATCTTGATTATTCAGTTTGACAGCCGTGACTTCCCTTTTGGAGAAATATGGAATTGATCCAAAACAAATCGGTCGTCTGGGTGTAGGCAGTGAGACTGTCATTGATAAGCGCAAGTCCATCAAAACCTTTCTCATGCCAATCTTTGAGGTATACTTCCACATATTTTGGAGTCTAGCAATTGTTGTGGCAAGTGGTGCATTAGTGTTGTTGCCAAGAAAATGATGCATATTTCTGGTGGACTTCTTTTGGGCTATTCTACAGAATTGCCGCAAGAGAAATGATTGCTTTGGTTAATTTTTTGTGTGTAAAACGAACAGGGAAGTGGAAATACTGATGTCGAAGGCGTTGATTCAACTAATGCATGCTACGGGGGAACTGCCGCTTTGTTCAACTGTGTCAACTGGGTGGAGGGTAGTTCATGGGACGGACGCCATGGGCTTGTTGTATGCACTGATAATGCGGTATGGATTCTTATTAGTATTTCACTGTTACCTCAAGTTATCTCTAATTCCTTGGCCAAAGCGCATACATATATGTTTGTGCGAGTCTACTCATGTATGCTGCCTATGTTCATAGCTACTCATGCTGAATGGATGCTTTTGTAAATCCATTCCCCATATAATTTGTCAATTTGCTTTTTTAACTTCTTTTAGTGGTCAACAAAGGTGAGGAATATCAGTTTGAAAGCGCCTTTTCAGCTGCACTCAGATGGTCTTTAATGGTGTCTTAGATCGTATCATGTACAGTTTGTATGCTGGAGTATCCATCGTGTTGATTTATTGCGAGAGATTTCCTTTATCAGGTGTATGCTGAAGGACCGGCTCGTCCTACAGGAGGAGTAGCTGCCATTGCAATGCTCATAGGTCCTGATGCACCGGTCGTTTTTGAAAGCAAATTTAGGGGGTGCCACATGTCTCATGCCTATGACTTTTACAAGCCTAATCTTGCAAGTGAATATCCGGTAACCGCCCTTGTACATTACATTCTTAATTGGTCAAATGATTTCTCCCCGGGTTCAATACTTGTCTTAGTTTCTTTTCTGCATCTAAATGTGCGGCTGTATATAAGCTCTTTACAGCAAGAATTGCAGATAATTGCTAAATGTCTAGTCGATAGAAGTCTCCAAGAGTATTGCAACAAATTAAATGAAGGGATTTTCTTTTGGTGCTATTTCTGCCATATTCAGCTTGATAAATTCGAACTTTCTGAAGATGGTAAAATGCACCATGAAAGTTTTCTAGAATTTGAACAGTTACAAAGAACAGAGAATATATAAGGAATCGTTTTGACTTTAGCTTCTTATGGAATAAAATTTTGGGCATTAGCGAAGTCCTTTAGCGAAAATGTTCAAATAATATACATATTGTACGATGAGGAAGAGTGATTTGTTATTCAAAGGGATCTTTGATGACAATAAATCTGTCAAAAAGATTCTGTGTTGAGAAAGCGAAATATAAAGAAAAAATTTTCTTTATCAAGAGGGACAGTTGAGTCTGTTAGTGCAATTGCGAAAAAATTCGAAGTATTCTGTTTCACCAAGACCAAAAATTAGTTCAATAGGTTAGTCGAAAACATCTGGAAAAACAGTTGAGATAATGCTTGTAATGCTAGTGGGTTTTCAGCAATTAAGCCCTTATGACATCTATAATTCAGCAGAGCAAGATGTTATACCTAGTGTTATCAGAAACCTTCGTCAAGCAAGTATGTTTCCGTCAACCCAAGTACCTCAAAGTCATGGTGGACCTAGCTTGATGAAGTTGAGTGCTGCTCTCTTAATGTAAACCTGATAGCTATTTGGTTGCTGACAACAAAAATAAATGCACTTGGCTCTTTTCACTACATAGTATGTGGTATAGACTAGATGGTTCCTTCTACAATATTGCGCTCCGATTAGTCCTGAATTCTCTGTGATATCTATTTGCTTACCCTGTTTCTTGAACGTATTCTAGGTTGTTGATGGGAAACTATCACAAACATGCTATTTGATGGCTCTTGACTCCTGCTATAAACATTTTTGTCACAAGTAAGTTGCTATCAATATGCTAGATGCCTTTTACTCCCTATTATCTTTAAGAATCTTACATGCTTTCTACATTCTTGCACTTTGGTTTTCCATAGATACAAGAAGTTAGAAGCAAAGCAATTCTCAATATCTGATGCTGCCTATTCCGTTTTCCACTCTCCTTATAACAATGTGCCATTTTCGCCCCATCTCAACTTTCAACCAACTGCTTATTTCAGTATTCTTCAACTTCACTAAATCTAAAAGATACTACCAACTGCAGCTTGTACAGAAAAGCTTTGCTCATTTAGTATTCAATGACTACTTGAGGAATGCTAGGTTTTATGTTCTTCCTTCTTTACAGCTTTAAAAACTTCTGTAACATATATACTTTGACTCGATGATTGATTTTACTTCCATTTGACGGGCAGCTCTGTAGATGAACTTTCCAAAGGAAAGCTGGCTCCTTTTTCAAGCTTATCTGGCGATGAAAGCTATTCAAGCCGTGATCTTGAGAAGGTCATTCTAAACCTACATCCAAATACAATAAAAGGATGAAACTTGTGGCTCATAGTGTTGTTTTTCCCCCTCATTTTAGGTATCCCAACAAGTTGCAAAGCCCTCATATGATGAAAAAGTGCAACCAACCACTTTGATACCAAAACAGGTTGGCAACATGTACACTGCATCTCTCTATGCCGCATTTGCTTCTCTTATTCACAACAAGCATGCCACACTGGTAAAAGTTTTTGGACATATTTTATGGAATAGTTCTTGCACCTGGCATCTGGATCTTGCATCTCAAGTTTATGATCTTCAATTTCTGTAGGGAGGCAAACGCATCATATTGTTCTCATATGGAAGTGGTTTAACTGCTACAATGTTCTCATTGTGACTTTGTGATGGCCAAAATCCCTTCAGCCTCTCTAAGATGGCATCTGTTATGGATGTCGAGAAGAAGTTGATTTCAAGGCATGAGGTACTTCTCATACTCCACTAATACGCATAATTTTTAATGGTAGAAATCTCATGCTACTTCAATGTGCTTGAACCCTGTATTTGGAAGTATATATACGCAGCAGCAGTTAAGACGTCTCTGTAAATGTCCGCCTGTGATCACCTAACGCTTTTGTAAATTTCAGCTTGCTCGACTGTATTGCTTCTGTGTCAACTGCTAAGTGTCCAGTGGTCTTAGTATTCAATTTACTAAAGTCTGAGGACAAGAAAATCTAATCATCTTGCGATGAGAAAAACTAGGGCGAACCGTCACGTTACCATTGATTAGGTGGATGATGGACTAATGATGAAACGTGCTTTCTTACAGTTCCCTCCAGAAAAATTTGTCAAGACCTTGAAGCTTATGGAGCATAGATATGGGGCTAAGGACTTCACGACAAGCAAGGACTGTACTCTCCTATCTCCCGGTACATACTATCTCACTGAAGTCGACTCCATGTACAGGAGATTCTACGCAAAGAAAACCAAGTACGGTAGTTAAGAGAAAAGTTTGGCTGGTCACTGAAATGAATAAGATAATTCCTGTAGAAGCACAAATTTGGATTTTCGCTTTTTCGAGCTTTTTCGAGTTTGGCAGTTTCGGGAAGCAACACTATCTTCCCTGTTTCTGTAACACCATTTAGCCAGCTCGTGTTCTGCGCAGTAGTATGTCCAGATATTTTTCTCTGTTTAATTTAATGGTTATTGCTGGAAGTATTCTGATGAGTATCTGTCAATGTTTTTACTCGTCTCCAACGTAGAGTTCTTCATTCACTTACTCAAAGAGAGTTTGATTGTATTATTGGAGCCGTTTCCTTTGGGAATTGAAGCTGGGAAGATCTGGTTTGTGTGAACTATTACTGGTTAGAGTGCAGTAAATTCTTTCCATATTGCTGTCTAATTGCTCTAAAAATGTCATTTGTGCAACTTCCATTCTCTCTATTGTCAGTCCCTGAGACGAGAACTCTCTCTCTCTCTCTCTCTCTCTCTCTCTCTCTAGTTCACTCAAGAAAAAAAGTCCTCTTGGTGGGTCAAGTAATAGAACTTGCGCTCTCTGTAGAGTATTTCGACGTCTGTACCACCCCCAACGTCACTATCCTGGTCGTGGCATGCATCGTTAGGGCATGCCAAATTTACTAGCGAACGCTTTGAAGTCCAAAAAGGGGACCGCCAAAGATGGTTTCACATCAGGGAGCTTATCTTCTGCGAAAGTGTTGCATCTTCCAACCTTAGTGGCCAACCGTCACCAGACATGTTTATTGGCCGAAAATTTGGTGTGCTTAGTTGATGGATATCATTTTCACTCTCGATAATGCAGCATTAGCTCATTTTAACGCCATTCCAATCGGTTTGTCTTATGTTGCTGCTCTTTATGGTATGTGTAAAGTAAAAGACGATTGGCTCTCTCGAGTCTGCTGTCTCCATTGGGAGAGCTGTTCCCACGAGGGCCTATAGTCGCTATGCTCAGATAGACCATTCACGACCATCTCTTTGTATTAACAAGAATCATAGATTTTTGCAGTGAACGAGGGCATTTTACCACATTAATCCGGAAACATCTCCTCAGACACCATTCTAGGACTCGGATTTAGGTTGAGACTCGAGCGACATTGATCGCAACAAACTATCGATCATATGCTTCCAATTGCACAGAGTTTATCAGATACTAACATACCTGTGTATGCCTACATAGTACATCATAGTACATGCATACTTCAAGTCATATTATATGAGACAGAAAGAGATTAAAACAATTGGGCTGGTTTCTTCTGGGGCAACTCGGGAAGTGCCTTCATATTCAGAAGTTGCACCACGTCTTCCATGGAAACCCTGCAATTCGCTTCATTCAAAGTGCTGACCAGACCAATGTCCAAGGCGCGAAGAGCTTGTTCCCTGACTCCTCCCAACCCCATCCGCTCGTCCACGACTTTGTCCTTCTCTCCTCACTCGTGCATGCTCCATGCAAATTCCAGAACTCCCGTCTCCTCTTTCTCACCCACGCTCACACTTCTCTTCCTGGCAACGATCTCTAGTACCATCATCCCGAACCCAAACACATCCTTTCTCTTACCGATGAATGCATTCTGGCCTCTGTTTGACTTGGCCACAACGGTAAGTAATGCATAATCCGCCAGAACGGCTCCATAGCTAATGTCGAGAAACACGCTGCTTGTCCTCAAATTTCCATGAATGGTGCCCTTAGAATGGAGAAAACTTAATGCTTTTGCTATATCTTCAATGAGATTGAACATGCGAGTCCAGGGAAGGACACCGAGTCTGAAAAGCCATTTGTCGAGGCTCCCATTCTGGAAATAATCATAGATGAAGATCATCTCCTTACTGTTGTAACGCCACCCTTTGATAGGAGCCAGATTAGGATGGCAAAATTGGTTCAAGCCATTAATTCTTTTCATTATTCGGGCGTGAATGCTCGATGCAATGGTCTGACTCTCCAAGTGCTGCGAGAACCACTTAACTGCAATATGACGGCCATTGGGAAGAGTTCCTCTATATAGGACGCCTTTCGGGTAGCTGTTTAGCACTTCTGATTTGCTGAATTTGAGCGTAGCTCTGCAAATTTCATGGATCGCGAAGGGGTGAGGCTTGCTAGGTGGTGTTGGCCTCCGCTTGATATTGGGAAACTATAAGAAGGTGAGCTCTTTTGGGGGTTGCTTTTGGAATAGAGGACTACAAGAGCTAGTATGCATAGCCCAACCACAGGGACAAAATCAGAAAGCTGCTCGGTGCCCTTGAGTTAGGGACTTTAGAGTACTTGGAAACCTGGTGGATGAGGTTTCTTTTGCAAGTTCTTTCGCTAGGAACTTGAGGAAAGGCTTCGACTGCAGAAGAGAAGTTCCATGATAGAACACAGTGGATTTGTGTTGATTTGGCTGTGGAGGCCGAGAATCCAACAAACATAAATTCGTTGAGAAAACCCGAGAGATCCAGAGGCAATGATAATACGGTTAGGTTCGGCACGTGACCATTGTCGGCTCCAAGATAAACATCAATCCATTTCCGACTACCGTCATAATTGATCCATGCTCGATGAACAGAACCATCATGGAGGGAAACCGTGGTTTCTGATAGAACGGCCGTTTTTGTGGAAACAATGGTTCCAAGGTTGATTCTGACATGATCATTGTTAGGATCGCCAAACTATGTGTCATGGCTGTTATCGAACTCGATTGCAAAAATCTTGTAGTGGTTGCATGCGTCATTAAGTAAGCCGAGCCAGGGTCCGGCTCTCCCTACAGTGAATTCATCAGGAACCAGGACAAATGCTAAGCTGCTCCCGCCTTGATCATGGCTTGAGGATGACTCATCAGTAGCATTGGATGTGAACATGGAGGCTCTGAACTGAAAGGAGAAAGTGGTTTTGAAGGAAGCTAGGGTCTTGGTTACAGGTTCAAACATACGAATGGGACAGTTATAAACGGCTCTACCTGCTTGATAACTACGATTAGCGGCTGTGATGGGTCAGGAATTTGGATAATACCGTTGTCATCTGACATTGTTGCACTCCCCAGGAGCTTGATATCGGGAGTACTACTTGGGTTTAATCTAGGATGGAACCTAGAGAAGCAGAGGTCCTTCCTTACAGTTACTGATGCTCCAAAATGGGGGTGATTGTGGTGGATTTTGTGTGCTGCAAGTTGGGTGTTCATTGAGAGAAGGAAATACAAGGTTGCGAATATCGCCGAAGACACAGAAAATGAGCACCAATCCATCTAGTGAGGCTACTAATTAAGGGGTAGGTGATTGCTTATATATCAGTGCATTTTGCTGGCTATTAAAAAAAAGACAAATTGATCAAGAACAGTAATTATATGATAATATAAGATAACTTTATATTGGTCATTAATCACTTAGCCCATGCAACCATTAGCAGCTAAAAGTTGAAACCATGCTGTCAAAACTCAAAACAGTGCTTAAAGTGTTGAACTTCTTATACATCCATTATTGTATGAACCACTCAGTACTATCATATCGAAAATCTTGGGAATCTCAAGTTTCAACTCCTTCATAAATGCCTTAAAAAGGTCCCTATGAACATTATCTTCTGCATAGCGACCAAAAAAAAATCATTATCTTCCGCATGTACATTTCACTCGTTGATTGGTTGAGAAAAGAGCGGGTTGCAGAGAAAACTAGAAGGATAATATTTCATGCTAAGTTATTGCCACAGGAGAGGAATGTTGGCAATCTTAGTGCAAGAGCCTCACTGATTATGTAAGATTTGGCTGAGACTCCCAAGTTGTAGTTTTTAAAGCATATACAGGTACAGGAGAGCCAAAATGGCTCTGGCGGCTGACCTAACTCCCTAAGAAGCGAGATTATTTTAATTAAAAATGGGTTTTGAGACCTTCAAGCAAGTAACCTTCCATGTTTCATTGTATGCTGTACTGTGACAAAGTAGAACAATTTAAGCTTGTCATTCTTTCGTGTGAAGAATTAATCACAGAGAACTGGCAAGGGACTGTAGTTTCTCATGGACCCTTGTATAATGGCATGACAAAAGCTATGTTGAGTATGAAATTCCATATTGAGGTATAGCCAATTACAATTCAGAGAACTTGTGTTCCATGATTTGGTTCGTATGGCTTCCCAATGCAGGTTCAACATGCTTTCTCGTCTGCAAATGATCAAGTCTATTGGATGGAGCCCTGCAATAACTTCTCTGTGATCAGTGTAAAGAAAATTTGAAAAGCCTGATAACTACTGATAAGAGCAGTTCCTTGCATCATTTGAGCAGGTTCCTAAGACACCATTGGATATGCTTCACTGTCATGGATGTCTTTCTATCCGCAAGAAAGCCTTATCGTTTGTTACAATATGAAAGTGGAATAGTTTGCCTACTTATATCAGCGATGTCATCTCCAAGAGATCATTCTCAGTAGACAGCAAGTTGCCTAATGAAGCATTAACGAAGCTGGATTTTACTTTTTGCAGGATATTTAACTCCCGTTAGCCGCTTTCATTCTTAATTTGCATTTTCTATAGCATGACTTGTGAAAACGATTGGTTCTTGGCTGGTTATATGATTTCTATCCGTGGGTAACTCTCTTTTGGTACTCTTAGTGCAGTTAACTTTTTGTATATGATTCTGATTGATCTTCCTTTCTCCCAATCTTCTTGTCTTCATTTGATGTTCCAAAGGGTTTCCCTTTTTATACTAGAATGATGGAGCATTAACTTTTAAAAAGCGTTTTTATCTTGCACGAAAATGGAAAAAAGGCGCACTCAAATTTGTGTTTCAGGGTGTCGGAAGGGACCAGAAGTTGGTGGACAACAAGAATTAACAATTTCGATTGCATATCTCGAGTCTCCGTCACTTCTATTTTCGTACAATCAATTCACCCTATATTGTGCTTCACACCTCATCTTCACAACCCTTCAACTTTGGAGGTGCCGAAGAAATACTGGTTCATCTGGTTTTTCCTATTTGACTGTACTGAGAGAGGTTTAAAGACATTGTTAGAACTAGCAAAGCTAGAAGAAACAGGACGGTACTTTTGTTATGAGGCTGCTATGACAAACACTCAGAAGTTCTGTCATACGGAGCAGAAAACAGATTATAGGTTCTGATTAGCCAGAACAAGAGGTAATCTTTGAACTGCTTAGTTTCTGATCTAGAATTGACTGAGATGTCAGGCCATGGAAAACGATAGAAACAACAGTCATTCCAATTCAAACTTGTGGTTAAAAGAAATTCTGCTAACTTTGGCAGATAAACATACTCTGTTTTAAGTATTAGCAATTGGTATGACCAGGGGAGGCTATCTAACCTCAACCTAGAGTTCATATCGCACACAAGATTTCACAGGGCCTGTCTAGCGACTTCGGGATCGATATGCAGCTTAAGTACCCCCGCCCTTATCATTTTTGTTCTCCTATGAGGGAAACAGGCGATTTTGCTGTGATACAACTATTTATAGATGGCGAGAGTGGTCGTCTAAGTCGAAAACTTCATTTTGGCCATAGCCTAGTCACTAGTGGCAGTTGCAATGGCGCTTCCGTCCCTTGGAGCTGGACAAGTTGCATAAAAAAAAAAACAAAAAGAATATATACAGAGCAGATCTAATCCACAAGAAGAAAAGACATATATGGAGAGCATACTATCAATGACATTAGCAGTTTGAGATAACCTGAGTGTGATGTTTCAAAGATGATCTTTGGTTTGCAATGAGTAGCAGCTACAATTTTGGGTAATGAAATCCCTTTCGTTTCATAAGAAAAAGGTAAAAAAAAAACCCCACAAGAAAGTCCTCGAATCCCCAATTGTCGATGGCGCGAGCTTCACCGATCATTTAGCAGACCGAGACATGCTGAGTACCCAAGTTCTGTAGAACCACCAAAGAGCACAGGGTCCAAATCTGCTCTAACCCCTCAATGTTGGAGCACAAAGCCTAGGACCTTCAAAATAGGTGAACTTTCTCCTTTCTCTAATGCGGCACCACATACATTCGTCCATTTGATGTTACTCGATGATTGTCCACAATCCTCAAGAAAGACCATCTGGGTGCTCTTTAAGGTGGGCAAAATTCGATGAACGAATGCGGCAGGAAATACTTTTGTGCTCTGGTTCGAGACAGAGAGAGAGAGAGAGAGAGAGCGTGAGAGAGACGGCAACAGCTCACAAGAAGTCTTTTTTGCCAACAGCGATTGGTGAAGAAGGCCTACTACCCTCTTTGACCGCAAGAATCTGCCCATGATAGTTTTATCCGCCGCTCTTTTTCCCTCTCCTCTTTCACAATTAACCCTGATCGTCTCTTTGTCCCTCGCCTCTCGCGCACGCCTCCAGCCTCGCTCGACGCCGGCCGACGGTGATCGTTTCCGACGGCAAGTGGGCGGAAGACGGCTGTCGTCGCGTGGGGAACCCTCTCGTAACCCGCAGGCAAGTCTCCTCCTCCTCCTCCGCCTCATTTCTGGCGAATGGTTTTTCCACAGTACATGAATTGTAAGAGAGCTTGTCGATTCGGGGACATCTTTTCTCTTCTTGAAATCGGCGAACGGTTCCGTTGGACCGCCCGGGGAAACGGACCGGAAACTGATCTCGCCTAGGCGGAATATGTCGTCTTTGACGGAAGTAAGGAATGAAGAATCCTCTTCAAAAACGGTTAAAGATAACCTTGGTGAAGAAACCTTAAATTTCAGGACTTTTCGAGCGTGAGTGCTTGCCCGGGAAAGTTCGAGCTCGTTGGGAAGTCTCTGTGCGTGTCTGATTCAACAATCTGGCTGAAAGTGAAGAAGAATTTCGGAGCTAGTTCATACCAGGGGCTATGGCGAAACAAGCAAATACCCTCTTTCTTGAGGACTGGTTGAGAAGCAACAGCGGCGGCGGCAGTATCGCCAACACCGGAAACGCTGCTTGCCCATCATCTGCTCGAGCAATAATCCAAGCATGGGCTGAGCTCAGAGATTGTCTTCAGCACCAGTCTTTTCAACCCCACCACCTCCAAACGCTGAGGACTCTCCTCAACTCCCAAGCCTCCCTCCATGTTGCAGACCCTCAAGCCAAGCTTTTGATCTCCATCCTCTCTTCTCCGGACTTCTGTCCTCCTCGGGAATCGCATCCCATGTTTCTCAGGCTCCTCTACGTCTGGGTAAGGAAGTCCTTCAGGCCCAATCCCGCGCTTGTTGATTCTGCTGTGGAGGTTGTGTGTGGAATTGTTGTTTCGGCTAGGTTCGATTCCGACTGGGGTCGTTTGGTGTTCTCTGAAGGTGTTCTTGTTCTGGGTGCATTCTCTGCTGTGCCTGCTGCCTCCGATGCCTCAAAAGTTCTGTGCTTGGAGTCTGTTTGCAGGCTGTTGGAACAATGTGGTGCATTGATGAGGTTGTCTGAAGGAGTCATAGCGAATGTCCTTGCAGGAGTTGGATATGCTCTATCTTGTCCTGTCAATGTTCATTACGACAAATTTGTGAGCTTTTTGTTGGGCGTTTGGGGGAGCGAGGGTGGACCTGAGAGTAGTATTCCAAATGGACTTATGATTCTGCATTTGATTGAATGGGTGATATCGGGATATATCAATTCTCGTTCTTTCGAAAAGATTAGAGTTTTTTCGCAGATTGCTCTGGAAAATTCAGAGGAGAAGTATGTTCCTTATGCTCTTTCAATGGCTGCTGGTGGAGTATTAAGAGCTTCCAATAGACTTGCATCTCATGGTGCAGGGTTGGAGATTCTTAGATTGAGAATTAGTGCAGAAGACAAGATGGAATATCTTGCTAGTGGATTGATTTCCAGAATGGGAGATCCTGGGAATTGTCTTGACTATCCCATGGATAGACTCCTTTTACAGTGTTTAGCCTTATCATTCGCTCGAAGTGGCTCATTATCTTCAAGAGCCCCCTTTCTTATATGCCTTGCTTCTGCGTTGATGAGTGAAATTTTTCCCTTAAGGCGCTTATATGCCAAGATACTTAATAGTTCTCTTAGCAGTTCAGCTAGAATAAGGCACAATGAGGTTAGAGAACACGTGGAAAGTGTTCTATTTAAAGAAGGAGGAGCCGTAACTGGCATTTTCTGCAATCTTTATGCTTCTGCAGATGAACAAAACAAAGCTCTTGTGGAGAATCTCTTCTGGTGTTACTGTTGTGATTTGTATTTGAGTCATCGACAAGTCGTTCTAGTGCTTCAGGGCAGAGACAATAACTTACTTGGTGACTTGGAAAAAATTGCCGAATCTGCTTTTCTAATGGTTGTTATGTATGCATTGGCAGTAACGAAGCAAAAGTTAACTCCCAAACACGGCAAGGAAACTCAGATGGGGGTGTCGGTGCAGCTTTTAATTGCATTTTCTTGTTTAGAGTACTTTCGGCATATGAGGTTGGCCGAGTATCTGGATACTGTCAGGGCGGTCCTTCCTAGTGTTCAGGAAAATGAGTCTGCATGTGTATCATTTGTAGAGTCAATTCCTTCTTATGCTGATCTAACAGTTGGGCAAGGTAAGAATTATCTTCTGTTCTACTTATGAGTGTGCTAAGCGCCTAGCAACAGTACTTCTGATAGCTATGTATGGATTATTATAATTGATAAATTTCCGTGTTTGTTCTGCAATTATTCCTTCGTCAGGATCAGAGTACTGTTGGTCCACAGATGACGTGCAAACTGCTCGCATATTGTTTTACCTACGGGTTATTCCAACCTGCATCGAACGGTTATTGAGCCCTGTCTTTAGGAAATCTGTGGCTCCAACTATGTTCCTGTATCCTTAACCAAGGATCTTTGTTCTTTATGATATCTGAGTTGTTTGTCTTACCATCCTTAATGAGGCTTCAATTAGATATATGGGACACCCAAATGTAAAAGTTGCTCGAGCTGCACACTCTTTGTTTGCTGCATTTGTATCTTCTGGTCTAGATTCTTTTGAGGATCAAAGGGCATCCCTAAAGGAGCAACTTGTGTTCTACTACATGCAGAGATCTTTAGAGGTATCTAGTGATATGGCTATGCATGAAAAATCAATCTTCATTTTCTTCATTAAAAGTTTGTTCTCAATGTTGTAATTCCTCTGTTGCAGGCATTTCCTGCCATCACTCCTTTTGAGGGTTTGGCATCTGGAGTGGCAGCCATTGTTAGACATCTTCCTGCTGGTAGTCCTGCTATTTTCTACTGCATCCACAGTATTGCTGAAAAAGCAAATAAGCTATGCAGTGTAGAGTTCGTTCAGGATGGTCATATGTCCATGAAATGGCAAGGAGAGTCAGAACCTTGCAAAAATCTGCTGGAGTTGCTCCTGCGCCTTTTGTCGCTTGTCGATATTCAAGTGAGTTCTCTTACTCGCTTGTTTGTTATGCCCTGCAGTAAGATAATTCTTAGCCAAACTATATATTCGGTGATTATTTGCCTGGGTGCTTGTACCACTTTTGAACCGCATTTATCTTTAGTTTTATCATTCAATAGGAAGTTGCTTCTGTCACAGTGGTAACTGAGGGACAAGAATTTCACATTGGGGCAAAGTAACTTAGTACGGTGGTGCAGAGCTTAATAAGAAACTCATTTTGTTAGAGAAATGACTTCTGCAACTGAGATAGTATATCTTCTTTGATGGGTTGAACTTGTAATATGATGATTCAGGTATTGCCAGACTTGATGAAGTTATTGGCACAGCTGATAGTCCAGTTACCGAAAGATGGCCAGAACATGGTGCTCAATGACTTGTACGCACAGGTTGCAGAGTCTGATGATCTTACCCGCAAGCCCACATTAGTTTCGTGGTTGCAGTCATTGTCTTACCTATGTACTCAAGCTAAGTCAAGAGGGAGTGATATCTCCAAGATTTCTTCATCAAAGAGAGAATCACCAAGTTGGATTGCTAAAGCCGCGCGACTTTAAAATGTTGAGGTGCAGTCTTGACTTGTCCGACTTAATGTAATTGTCTTGTGCGCTTGTGTTTCTGTCAGTAAGCAGTAGTATGCAATTTTGCATTTGATAGGTGGTAAAATCTGCTTTCCATTCAGTACTGCTATTAGTTATGAAAATTAAAAGAACTCCCGTATAAAGATTTTTCAAGATTTTAGATAAGTTTGCAACAATCTCACCATTTCTACATGGCATCAGATTGACTGGTTGTGTGCTCTCTTTAGAGTTTTTGGTCAATTTTCTATATATATCTTCTTGAGTTAAAATATTTCTTGTTTAGCATAGGTTGTTTATCGAAGTTTCAGATCAATCGAGATATTCCCTTCTCTTTTACTCTGTTGAGTTCATTTTCCTTTGCCTTCCGTTGCATAGATGCCACCAGTGAGAGGTTCTTTAAGTCTGAGATTCAATTATACATTGATATGTCAAGCACAATTACTAAATAATTTACAAGAGAGTTGTTGTTTCTATTTCTATAACTAATCACCTAAAATTGTAGCTAGTTACATCAGGAATGCTCCGTTGTCCCCAACTACTTCAGTCATACTGCATATCCAAAAATCAGCAAACGAATACCTTAGTAGTTGCATTTTTGCACATTGTTAACTTGGTCAATCTGTCTTATAGAGCTGAAACTCAAACCAGGGAAGATGATCGGTCATTGAAATATTGACATAGATTTTTCAACAGATGAGAACTGGCAGACCAAATGGAACTCCACAACTTAACCTCGCTCCCGACCAGGTTAGCTTTTCTATACTACTATTTTGTCTGTCATGCAATCTTCTTTTCGTATAAAAGAGTGATTAATGGTGTCAGTATCACATCATGTATTGCTTTCACTCAGTTTGGTCCACTTATTGATTGATGGGATGCATGTGCGCTTCTTTGCAGGGTAGAGATTGAAGTTTCCAGCTGCAAAGCTATTAGATCCTTCCGAGTTGCTCTTATTTCTGCCAAACATAATCCTGGTAATGAAACTCAATTTTCCTTTTGCTTTGAAGAAATCTGAATTGTATATATGCCCAGAGAACACTTAGATACTACTCTTGACACTAATTATAGTTTGTCGCCTTAGGCTCCTATACGGCTCTTTTAGCCCTAGTTTAGGGTAAAGCAGTTTCAGCAGAAGGTAATGTACTTGATCTTCTTCTGCTTGTCTGAGATATGCTGACAAAGATCAGACCAATACGACAATCTGTGATGCCTTCCCTTTCTTTGCATGGATCACTTATTTTGATTGGTTAGGGAGCCTGCTTAAATTACTACTTTGGAGTTTCGCCGTAAAGAAATCTTACCTTAACCACAATAATCATCAAGTAAATGTAGGTCTGCTGCAGCTGTGAGAGACTGAGAGTTAGCTTAATTCTTTGCTTCTGTTTACCTAACACGGGTTCTAAACGCTCCTTTTCACCCAGATAATGGAATTTTCAATATCCACATGCTATCTGCTAGTTGTATGAAGTCAAAGGGGATACTCTCTATTCTCATGTATTGTGGATGCCACAACATTGAGCAGAGTCGACAGTTCAACCAGCATGTGAACAGGATTGAGTATGTTCCACAATATCCAGAATTAATCCGAGGTGATGCTGAGTAGGGATTGAATCGTGCCGATAAATAATATAACGGGAATGGGAGTAGACGTTTAAACAAAAAAGATTATGCAAGGGATCACAGCTAAAGACAGGTGCTTACGAACAGTGTTTTGTATTAGCCAAATTTCAATGCCTTTGTTGAGCACTCTCTGGCTTCCCAAAGTTCCTTTTCCTCTTGTTCTTTCTTTTTGATTATTTACTCCAAGTTGTTGATGGTCACCTTACACCACACTGGCCCTCCTTTCAACCAGAAGTTTCATTGAATTGCTTAAGCCAAAAGAGAGAGATAATAGCACAAATGATCCCTAAACTTTGTTGCATTATACAATGTCATTCTTGAACTTTTAATTTATACAATGTAGTATATGAATTATTGGTAAATGTTTTATGTTGTCTTTAGATAATATGAAAATATTTAGAAGTTCATAAATCACATTAAACATTATACCATAGTTCAAGGATCATATTGTATAAATTAAAAGTCCCATCTCCATAAGAGAAAGGGAGACATCACCCGCATCGAGTTTCATGTTGGATCCTCGAAGCAACCTTGGCAATTATTGTCTTTTTGACTCCTAACAATTACCTTGTTTCTATCCTCTTAATGTTTGCATGTGGATGCGATCTTTTACTCTTCTTATGCATTTGATGGTAGTGCTTCATTGAATGGGCAAAACGTGGGCAAAATGCATTGTGATTGAAATTAAAATTAAGATAAGAGTTCTGTTAACGGTGTGGCAAAGACATTTTTTGTTTAACTATTATTGTGGAGATTGTTTGTTTTTTCTTTTGTACTTCTATGGCATTGAAATGATTAAGTAAAGTGCAATGAAACTCTCTGCTATGAAAAAAACATGGTGATAGTATTTTATAATATAAAGCATATGAATTGCAGCTTTTGGTTTGTGCTTTTAGATTTAAGTGGAGGGGCGAGCTCATGGTTGCTATGCTAGTTCTTCTCGAGATAGCTGGTTAACCATAGATGTGCCCCTAGATTATAAAAAGAAACAGAGAATTGAAGTGAAATCTCAACTCGCCTGCTGATCATAAGGCAAAACCTTTCAGATATGTAAATTAGTTCATTGCGCACATCCAACGAGACCTAGAGAGGCGCAAAATAGAGAAGCAAATTTGTGACTTTGCACGTGACGGTTATAAAAAAATGTACACAATATCGTGTTCTAGAGCATTCGATGCTCGGGAGATAAGCTCGGCAGCCTATGACTACGTAAACCTGGAAAGCTACTCAACGAGCTATTTGATCTCAACTAAGATTTTTTTAACAGTGCTCAATTCTTTGAGTTTGAGCTAAAGCATGAAATGTTTGACTTAAGTAACCTGGTTAGCCTAATCAAATTGGCGGATTTCCATAATATACATAATAATCTAATCGAGTTGAGTCAAGTTGACTTTGAGCTCATCGAAAGCTTAATCGAGCCAATCTCGGGGTTTTCAAACTGTACGTAATCGATCGGAGTCAAATATAACAACTCAAGGAAAAATTGTCTAAAAAGTTTTAAACTTATTGTATGGCGGCCAATTAATTTCTAAACTTTTTAATTATGCTAATTTAGCTCAAAATCTTTTGATAATTGACTAATTTAGTCCTAAATTTTTCAATTGTGTCAATTTAATCCTAAATTTTTTTAGCCGTCTCACGAAGCAAGTCAAGAGACAGAATGGAGTAGTCCACCATCCTATACCAATTCACTGAAGCGTGGTCAAGCCATGTGGCACATTCTCACTAGTCGATGATCTAAATTAGGTGATGTGGTAGCTTATTACCGGTTCCTATCTAGCTCAACAGTAGGGGAAAAGAAATTATCACCCGACAGGTTCCAATCTATCGCATCAAATGCTTTCCATCCTGTGTGACATCAGGAAATTTTGTAACAATAAGTAATTGATGTTGTGAACTGTTTATGTTCAAAGATGATATTTGGATTATAAAGCTAAGTATTATTTAAGTTAATATTCACGCGGACGCGTAAAAATCGTTGTTGGATTGTAAATCGCGAAGTGCGAATTCGGAAACATAATCGCCCCGAGCTCGTCGTAATTAAAATCTTAAACGTTGTTGTGTGCAATAATTATAGTGCGGTATTAATTAATTTACCATTGTTTTGGGAATTTAGTGGGTATTATTGTTATTGATTAATTTTGTTTAAGTAGTGTTAATCTTTTATTCTATTTTGCCGTTAAGGAAAGAGGGGGAGATATTCTCTCAAAATATCTCTTCTGGACTTTTTTTCTCTCACGTGACTATTAAAGAGAAAGTTGACCGAATGTCATTTGTCCCCTTGAGCTAGACACCTAAGCCTCAAGTAATTATTTTCCTTGGCCACCACTCTTTTCCTAATTTCTTACACCTGGCTATGATGGAAAGATAAGATGTCACCTGTAAGTGCATTGTAATTATCCATCCCTTCGTCAACTCCTCTGTTTCATTTATCTAGGTATCATCGAAGGAAAATTTTATCAAATCGTAACTCTCTTCTTCACTTTTTACTTTCACCATCACTAATCCAGAATTTCTGAGAGAGCTTTAACTTTTGGGTGTTCAAATTCTACACAAGGTAAGTGAAAACTCTAGGTTTAAGTTAAGTAAATTTACTTGGCACTTTTAATTTGGTTGCTTGAGAAAGGTTATTTTAATATGCAATAGTGAGGTGAGATGATGGTTGAATCTGTTTTGCTGGCTCTGTGCACTTTTAAATGGATGTGATTTATTTCTTTAAAGTATGGTGAAAATCTACAAATGGAATGTTTAAACTTGAACGTGTAAGTGTTGTCTTTGAGGTAATCGTTGAACTCTTCTTATTGGTTTATGTATATTTAAACAGAATAGAAAATCGTTTTACTCAAAGTGATAATTATGTTTATTTTTGAAACTGGGCATATTTTAATCTCAAAATTCTGGTTTTGAATACCTTGAAAAATGTTTGGGCTTTACTTTTAAAATTGATTTAGACCTTACTGCTTAGACTTTTCATTCAGACTTTACCTTCAGACTTTAACCTTGTGAGTCTGAACTTGCTCGTAAGTCTGAACTTGCTTCTAAATCTGAATGTGCTTCTAAGTCCGAACTCACTTTTGAGTCTAAACCCGCTTCTGGGTCTGAATTCGCTTATGAGTTTGAACCCCTTATGAGTATGAATTTGCTTCTGAGTCTAAACTCGCTTCTGAGTCTAAACTTGCTTCTAATGACTCGAATCGCTTCTGAGTCTGAACTTGCTTCTGATGACTCGAATTTTCTTCTGATGACCAAACTGATTTTGCTTCTGATGATCCGAACTTGCTTCTGATGACTCGAATTTGCTTCTGAACCTGAATTTGCTTATGAGATGAGTTTGCTTTTGAGTTTGAAATGTTTTGCTTCATATTTAATTGCTCGGATGATGCACCTCATGATTTTAAAGTACAAAACCGTGATGGCTCGGTATGGGACGGGCTAAAGCGGACATATGCATACAAATGCTTGGTTGTCATGACTTGCATGAGAATAATATTAATTCTATCGCCCATTTAGTGGTGTGTGACGATGTCTCGTGTATCGGGATGCCCCGGGTGTGTGCCGAGATGCCTCGGAGTTGAGATACCCTGTTGGTCGGGATGTCCCAGGAGTGTTTGGGAGGATGAAGTAATGAACCTAATCACATGAACATAAATGTTTTGCTTCATATGTTTGTGGTTGAGTGAAAGTATTGTGAAATGTTGCATTGCGCAGACTTTGTGGCACATCCATACGGTAAAGGTATAACATGCATTCGAATTCTATGCATACTGTTTATTATGCATGCATGTGGTTTATGCCATGTGAAGTGGTAAGCTAATTTTCCTAATTTAAAACTAGAGACTTCACTTACTGGCCTCGGCTTATTTCATTATTTTTTCAAATATGTAGGAATGAACAATCTGCTACCAATGCTTGATGGTTTTTCCCTAAATATTATGAATGCTAGTACGTTGATATGTTTGTCCCAAGGGCGGATATAGTTTGTACTAGATGTATATCTACTATATGGGTTGATGCGGGATTTTGATTGATATGAAAGTGACGACATCTACGACTCATTGTAAAGTCTACTTTTGTGCGGGCCGTCTTTGGAGTAAATTGTAGCATGGAGATAGGCAATCTCGACCAACCCAGATGTTTGTTCTTTGTGATTTTATGATGTATTGTCTAGACTTGTAATTCTCACAAGTGTTGTTAATGAGAAGTAAAAGTATTTTGACAAAACTTGTTTAGACTTTGACTTCCGCTGACCAATTTATTAATAATATTAATTGATACGTGTTACGCGTGACATTCTGGGGCATCACATCCTGTTCCCTCACTCTCTACTCACACATGTCTTGGTGGGATGATAACCACAAGACATGGCCTTAATTCCATCATAAGATTTTTGTAAATTAATGAATTATTGAGGATGTAATAATCATTCAAGTTACTAATAAAAAATTATGAGAGATTGTCATTTCACATAATTTTGAAGATTTTATGCTCAATATTTATATATTTTATATAAATTAGGGCTTTCTCTATACTTAAAATGAAGGAAAAATTCCAAAAAATGGCCCGAAGTGAAATCATTTTCCCAAATAAAAGCTTGAAGTGAACATTATCTTAACCTGAAGTGACCAAATCGTCTCAAAAAGGACCTTTAGCCGGTTGGTGACTATTTCGTCATCGGAAAAGGGGTATTTTAGTCAAAAACATTATAAGTATATATTTTTTATTTTTTTTACTTTCTTTTTCTTTTCCTTTTTCTTTTTTTTCTTTTTCCTTTCTTCTTCTTCCCTCCCAGCCTTCACTGCGCCTAACCGACAACCTTCACTGGCCTCAAGCGAAGGTTGCCCTCGTCGGCGTCGGATGAGGGTTGCCTCACCTAGGCTGGCCTAGCCCTCATCGGTGTTAAGTGATGGTGGCTCTCACTAGTGTCGAGCGAGAGTCGCCTTGCCTAGGCTGGCTTAGCCCTCGCCGGCGTCAAGTGATGGTAGCTCTCGTCGGTGTCGAGCGAGGGTCGCCTCGCTTGGGTTGGCCTCGCCCTCGCTGACATAAAGTGAGGGCGGCTCTCACTAGCGTTGGGCGAGGGTCGCCTTGCCTAGGCTAGCCCCGCCCTTGCTAGCCCAAGTAAAGGCGGCTCTCGCCCAATGCCGGCGAGGGCGACCATTGTTAGCTCAGGTGAGGGCGGTCTCCGCCTGAGGCCAACGACCTCCGCCAGCTTTGGCGATGGCCGACGGAGGGAAGAGAGGAAAAAAATAAAGAAAAGGAAAAGGAAAAGGAAAAGAAAAAATAAAAAAGGAAAAAAAATTTAAAATAGTAAAAGACAAAAAATACCCTTTGGCTAGTGATGTCAAGTCATTATTTTAAACTGATATAGTCACTTCAAGCCTTTATTTGAGACAAAATTCATTTCATGCCTTTATTTGAGATAAGATCCACTTTAGGCCTTTATTTGAGAAAATGACTATACTTCGGAGCCCTTTTTGGAATTTTCCCTAAAATGAATGGTCTGTTGACTAAAGGAATAAGGTGATGTGGCCATCTATAATTTTTTTTTTCTTTCCACCACTTTTTTTTCTTTATCATTTAAAACCTGTGGTCAGTGGGAATTGAATAGAAATTATATATGGAAATTTCTCCAAATAGAAATTGGAGCCCTAGGCTCTGGGGTTAGCATATTGTTGCTTATATTTTAGCACTTATAATATATTCAATGAAAAGAACTAATATTTTTTAAATATGGGTTGGTAAAATCCAAGATACAAAGGCTAAAATACAATCACGAGTTCTGTTTTACATATGTTCACGCTTAGTACTTACTTGAAAGAAATAAGGAGAGAGAGAACTATTAAAATAGTTACAAAGAACATAGATTTCTACGGACTATATTATAGAGATAAAAAAAATACTTTTTGTTGCAAAATTAAAATACGAGGCAACGAGATCATGTTCGTTGTTACAAAGTTAAATCAAAGGTGATCAAACAGTATATGAAAGCCATTCTCTATGGTAAGGAAGGACCACATAATCGAATCTAAACTATTGAAATAGGTCAGTATTTTATGGCCTAGCAAAACCTAGCTTAATTTGTACTTTGTGGCTTTGGCATTAATATGGAATTTATAAATACTCAGTTGGACTAATCTCGTATATATTGAGAAGGCTCAAACTTGACTTCTAAGGTTAAGCACTTGACCACTTAGCCAAACCTTTAATATTTAGGCTTAGGGTGTATTTGTTTCACTGAAGTTAAATGTTAATATGCGGAAAAGAGAAAATGGAAAATTTGTGTATTTCGATATATTACGATAAAGATTACATCAGCCTATTATAACTATTTAAGGTAATATATATCAATCAAGATATGCTTAATCAAAGGAGATATTTGTGCAATCTTAAGTGAGAGATTTAGATAATCAATAGTAAAATCATAATTATCTCTAATATAAGATAATATACAATAGAAAAACTTAAGAATCTCTAATATTGCTAACATCCCTGGAACTCAAGGTGACTTCGAGAAGTCAACTAGAGTTTGAACCTGTCAGAATAGTGCCACAAAAACTTGTTTCTCCAATGATGCCTTGTGGAATTGGGCTAGTCAATTTGTGGTTGGGCTTGTCGATCTGCGGTGGGGTGGTGTGTTAGGCGTCGTCTTCCAAATCTAGCTTATTTAAGGGCGGTGAGTCTAGTGGTGGTATTGGTTTCTTGAAATAGGCTTGCGAAATAGTAACTAAGCGACATGACTTGGCATCGTAGCATCAAACGCCCTATATGGCTGGCTTAGAATAGGCCGCTTAGAAATAATTACTGGGATGTGGTTGCACAAAAAATAGTGATTGGGATGAGGCTTGTGCGGCTGACGTAGAAAGAAAGCTACATGAAAAGGGCTTGACGGGCAAGTTGTTAAATGATCTTGGGCCTGTCACCCCCAAAGCTAACTCAAATGTGAGACTTTCTCTTGTACTTATAAATTAATTAGGGCCCCTTCCACAACCAATGTTTGACAACCTCAACATCTCTCCCTTACACATCGGGTCTGGGTTGGAGTCGGAACAATCCGTATCTCTCCCATATGACTGTTGGGTCCAAACTCATTAGCAACCTATGCTCTAATACCAGTAGAATCTTAATATGCGGAATAGTGAAAATGGGAAATTTATGCATTCGATATATCACGACGAAGATTACATCTGACTGTTATTAGACTTTACGAGACAACTATCTAAGGTTATATATATATCAATTAAGATATGTCCGTAGATATGCACAAGCAAGAGAGATTTACATGCAATATTAAGAGATATGGATAATCAATGGTAATATCATAATTGACTAACATAAGATAATATTTTATAGAAAATCTTAAAAATCTCTAATATCGCTAACAATCGAAAACTTCTTGATAAAGGAAGATATTTTGCATGGTTTGTTTGATAGTTTAAAGAAGGTGATTGTAACGCACCCACCTTGGGGTCATTAACGTGACGTCTAATTCATTATTATCTTTCTTTACATACAAGCGGAAGCATAATTTTGGGACAATCATATTCAGAATAACAACGAAATTTAGACAAGCGGCATCATGAGCAAATTTTATGTTTACAGTGCATGCAAACATATTTTAACAAGCTCTTCTGGCCATGGTAAACATCACATATTTCACATGCATATTCTAGAGACTTATCCATTCCTAACTGACTATGAATAACAAAACTCAACTTGAATAATCCTATCCCCTCTACTTCATTTTCTCGCTTCTAACTCCATCTAGAAGCGTAATTTTGGGACAATCATATTCAGAATAACAGCGGAATTTAGACAAGCGGCATCATGAGCAAATTTTATGTTTACAGTGCATGCAAACATATTTTAACAAGCTCTTCTGGCCATGGCAAACATCACATATTTCACATGCATATTCTAGAGACTTATCCGTTTCTAACTGACTATGAATAACAAAACTTGACTTGAATAATCCTATCCCCTCTACTTCATCTTCTCGCTTCTAACTCCATCCACATCTTCTCCCCACTTCTCGTCCACATGGCCAATCCACACCCCACCCGTGGCATGCCCCGAAGCCGGCCTGCCTACACCACCAAAAGGTCCATTAAACCCACGTAGGAGTCCAACCCATTCTCCGTCAATGTAGCCATGCTATACTTTGTATGGGTGAGGCATCAAGTCCGTTAGGCCCTTATCAACCATCATATATGTCGTGATCCGGTAGTAGGCTCGGCCTTCTCGAGCATCTATTACGATGAGCACTTCGGCTCTCATTTCCATGGAATTGCCAAACCGGGTTGGGGAAGACGCCATTCTTTGGACTTGAAAAGGAAATAACGGGAGATAAGTCGGTGAGACTCAGCAAGTAAACCTACTAATATCAAGCGAGGACAAGGGGATCGCCGTTAATATAAGTCAACTCTTACCGCACCCACATCAATGGTAGATCAATAACAAAGTTCATACAAGAGAACATCATACATGGCTATAACGTGTGCACTTTACCAGCCAAATCTTGGTTCTAGCTCAAGACAAACATCAAACATGAAACATGGTCAAATTAAGGGATTGAACCAACTACGACCAACCAAATGACCGAGAAACGGTCCAAGCAAACCATGTCACAACGCGTCACAACTTCCTTTCTCAATATTAGGAAGTTTACTTACTTTACGAAATAGAACTAGAACAAGAAAGTAACATGGGAGTCTCGACGATTCTCGGGCCTGAACACAAACACACGGACCTTGGATGTGGCTTCGTATTGACCGAACAACAAGAAGAGACATGGGCTAGTCGGTGAGCTCTCTCTCTCTTTCTTTCTTTCTCGGCGTGAATAAGAAGCAAATAAGCAAGAGAGAAGGTTGGCCAATTGGTGGTGTGTGTGTCTTCTTCAAGTGGGGCTTCCATATTTATAGAAGTACTTTCTTGCTCCCTACTCAAGGCCATTAAAGCATGTCATGATGATGGTGCTTCCAAAGTCCAACTAATTAAGGCTTGTCATCATGAATGGGGCTTCTAATGAAGGGCCATTTAATGGCATTAATGAACCTTCATAATGGAAGCTTGAAGGAAAAGTTTTGACCATGTCAAAGCCTTATCTTCTAACCTCTTCTAAACTTTTCCGAACCGTGGAAACCATGGACTCCCCAGAGCCTTCTGGATTTGTTGGTTTCTTGCATAATTGATTCGGGTCAATCGGGTCATACGAAATAGACTCATTGGCACTAAAATCACAACCCGCATCATGCTTAGTTCTCAAGATTTTCGAAGGGTTTTTTGCAACAAAACACATATAACAATCTCGAAAAATTCTCAAATTTATATATGTTATAGAAAAATAAGTTCTCAACAATTTTTATGAAGGAAACTTTTCTAAAATCGGCCTATAAAAGCTTGTATAAAATAAAGAAAGTGTAAACATATCGAAATACCATTTCTGGACAGTTTTATATGGTTCGGAAATTGGGCTGTCGTACTGCTCATATCAAATCCAAAAATTCTGAAATTAAAGTATGTAAAACTTTAAGATGTTTGGGAAAACTTTTAAGAAGGCAGCGTTTGAAAATTCGGATCACAAAAGTCTCTACAAAAATAAAAAAAAATGAAGGAGTATAGAGGATCCGAATCTGGGTTTTCCAAAACGAGTGAAGATTGGTTTCAATTGAAAAACTACCAAGCTTAAACCATAGTTATTTCCCAAGGACTGAAATTGAGGATGTTACAATTCTTCCCCTCTAAAAGAATTTCGTCCCCGAAATTTAAAACGTACCTAGTTCCTTGAATAAGTGGGGATATTAACGTTTTATTAATTCTCCACTTTCCTAGGTAGCTTCTTCTATTTCATGGTGACACCACAAGACCTTTACTAGGGAATGGCCTTACTTCTCAACACTAGCTTCTTACGATTCATAATCCACACTGGCTCTTCAACATAGGACATTATGCCGTTCAATTCGACCTTGTTGAAATTTAGCACATGTACCGGATCGAGTCATACTTTCTCAACATGAAAACATCATGCATTTAAGCAAGTTTCGATGACAGCGCCAACCGATAAGCCAAATTCCTTATTTTTCTAGAATTTCAAAAGGTCCAACGTATCTGGGATTTAACTTACATTTCCTTCCGAAGTGTGACACACCCTCATTAGTGACACCTTAAGAAAGATATAGTCGCCTACCTGAAACTTAAGTGGTTTCTAGCACCTGTCAGCCTAATTCTTTTACCGACTTATGCCGTCCTAAGTCTTTCTCTATTTATCTGGTCAGCATCTATGGTGAGTTGGACTAGTTCTGGACCCATGACCTTCTTTTCTCGACCTTGTTCCAACAGACTGGAGTTCTGCAAGCTCAACCGTATAATGCCTCGAATGGTGCCATTTTGATGCTTTGTTGATAACCGTTATTGTAGTTAGATTCTACCTTCCTTTTTGAAGCTAGCCCTATTAACTTTTTAGGAAAACGCTTGAAATTTTCTTTAGGTGAATGTCTTCAAACTTTGGCTTTCCCACGCTTCTGCTACGCCACTTTGATTTATCTTTTACCATCCTTAAATATTTCTTATGCTTGCTCGGATCTTTCGGGTATATTGAAATGTCGTACGTAAATACTATGATAAAATAGCACAAGTACAGTTCCAGTTACTCGATTTATCAAGTTTCCGTAATAACATTTTTGGAGTTTTTCGCTTCCTCTTGAGTAATTGCATAAATCCTTCCTTGAGCTAGAGGACGATTATCATGCGATGGAACTCCATTTTGTTGCATCACTTGTGGTTGTTGTGACTACTTTACTTGCTGTTGTTGCGGGCAATACTTTATGTGGTGACCTTGTTGACCACAGTCGAAACATGCTCCCATTTGTACTGGACACGGAGCATTTCCGTAATGCCTTCCACATGTATGACATGCATCACCTATAGTGGAACTTGGCTTTTGATTTTTGATCTTCTTGTTAGGAGTGGAGAAATGTTTTTCTCCCGACATCGGTCTCTTATCATGATGCTGGTTGGATTGAGAAGCCGGATGATAAGGCTTTCCTTGGTTAGTTGCAGTCGCAGCTCATCCCAAGGACTCTTTCTCCACTAGCTGGGCTCGTTCATACAGCTTGTTGTAATCCTTAAGGTTCAACTGCACCAATTGACTCCGGATGTTTGGGTTCAAACCATCTCGGTATCTTTTTGCCCTTTCCATTGGATCTTCAATAAGTTTAGGGGTATACCTTGACAATTGAGAGAACCTTGCTTCGTACTGGTCCACCGTCATATTGTTTTGCTGAAGTTGCAAGAATTCCTTCATCTTTCGGTCATGAGCACATTCGGAAAAATATTTTCCGTTGAACACTTCAACAAAAGCATTGTAGTTGATGGCAGCATTCTTTGGGAACACGATTTCCTTGATCGCTTTCCACCAATAGCTGGCATTACCTTACAGTTAATAGGCTGCTAAGGTAACTTTCTCTTCCTCAGAACATCTCAGAAGTTCAAATGCTTTCTGTAACTCATCGATCCAAGATTTCGCCTCTTCGGAATCTCCGGTTCCAGTAAATTTCGGGGGTTGCAACTTTAGGAATTGCTCGACCAATCCATGCATCGTATGATCACCATTCTCATTTCCATTTCCATTTCGATTTCCATTTGCTATTGCATTCTCTACATTAGGCATTCGTTGTAGGGCCTACTGTCCCAACAGTTCTCCTATGATCGCTAGAGCCTGCAGAATTCCATCTATTCGGGGGTCTTGATTTGACTTCCCCTTCGAGGTCGACGTCGCAGCTGGGTCCCGAGCACTCATATTGGTATTCTAAGGGATCTTTCCACAACACAAGAATAGGTCAGTGGTCACAACAAATATTAGCACATAATCTATTCAACCACAATCAATCATTTACATGCGCAGGGATGTTTCCTAGCTAATTACTCAAATTTCAGCGCACCTTATCACTCAAGGTCTTTATTTCCGCTTGGATTTCAAAATCGCTCTCCTCCATTCAGTGTATAGTTCGGTTTGTTCCTCTCTTACCCATCATCTTAGAAGCTTGCCAAGAGCCGCACCTTGTTCAGGTTTTCAATCCCGACAACCACTCTTGCTAGAAGTCGCACCTTGATTAGGCCTCATGGCCTGGCATCTACTTCATAGCCAAGAGCCGCTCCTTGATTAGGTTCTACCTAGGCGACCACTCCCCGCTCTCATCGGATCGAGTCCGTTTAGGATTCCACAGCCTCTTCTTGGCTCAACACCGAACTTGCATTTACTAGAGGGAAACCTACTCTGATACCAAATTAGACTGTAACGCCCCCACTTTGGGGTCATTAACGTGATGTTCCATTCATTGTTATCTTTCTTTACACACAAGCGGAAGCATAATTTTGGGACAATCACATTCAGAATAACAATGGAATTTAGACAAGCAGCGTCATGAGCAAACCTTATGTTTATAGTGCATGCAAATATATTTTAACAAGCCCTTTCGGCTATGGCAAACATCACATATTTCACACGCATAGTCCAGAGGCTCATTCGTTCCTAACTGACTATGAGTAGCAAAACTCGGCTTGGATGATTCTATCCACTCTACTTCATCTTCTTGCTTCTAACTCCATCCATATCTCCTCCCCGCTTCCCGTCCACATGGCCGATCTACATCCCACTCATGGCATGTCCTGAAGCCAGCCCGCCTACACCGCCAGAAGGTCCATTAAACCCATGTAGGAATCTAACCCATTCTCCATCAGTGTAGCCATGCCATGCTACGTACGGGTAAGGCACCAAGTCCGTTAGGCCCTCATCAACCATCACATACGTCGTGATCTGGTAGTAGACTTGGCCTTCTCAGGCATCTATTATGGTGAGCACTCCGGCTCTCATTTCCACGGGGTTGCCGAATCGGGTCGGGGAGACACCATTTTTCGAACCTGAAAAGGAAATAACGGGGGATGAGTCGGTGAGACTCAGCAAGTAAACCTACTAATATCAAACAAAGACGAGGGGATCGCCGTTAACATAAGTCGGCTCTTACCGCATCCGCATCAATGGCAGATCAATAACAAAATTCATACAAGAGAACACCATGCATGACTATAATGTGTGCACTTTATCAGCCAAATCTCAGTTCTAGCTCAAGACAAACATCAAACATAAAACATGGTAAAATCAAGGAATTAAACCAACTACGACCAATCAAATGACCGAGAAATGGTCCAAGCAAACCATGTCACAATGCATAACAAATTCATTTCCCTATATTAGGAAGTTTACTTACTCTACGAAATAGAACTAGAACAAGAAAGTAACACAGGAGTCTTGGCGGTTCTTGGGCTTAAACACGAACATACGGGCCTTGGATGTGGCTTCCTATTGACTGAACAATAAGGAGAGACACGGGCTAGTCAGTGAGCTCTCTCTCTCTCTCTCTCTTCCTCGATGTGAACAAGAAGCAAAGAAGCAAGAGAGAAGGTTGGCCAATTGGTGGTGTGTGTGTCTTCTTCAAGTGAGGCTTCCCTATTTATAGAAGTTCTTTCTTGCTTCCTACTCAAGGCCATTAAAGTATGTCATGATGATGATACCTCCAAAATCTAACTAATTAAGGCTCGTTATCATGAATGGGGCTTCTAAGTCAAGGGCCATTTAATGGCATTAATGAACCTTATCAATGGAAGCTTGAAGGAGAAACTTTGACCATGTCAAAGTCTTATCTTCTAGCCTCTTCTAAACTTTTCCGGACTGTGGAAATCGTGGACTCTCCAAAGCCTTCTGGATTTGCTGGTTTCTTGCGTAATTGATTCGGGTCAATTGGGTGACACGAAATAGACTCATTGGCACTAAATTCACAACCCGCATCATGCTTAGTTCTCAAGATTTTTGGAGGGTTTTCTGCGACAAAACATATATAACAATCTTGAAAAATTTCCAAATTTATATATGTTAAAGAAAAAGAAATTCTCAACAACTTTTGTGAAGGAAACTTTTTCAAAATCGGCCCAAAAAAGCTTGTATAAAATAAAGAAAATGTGAACATCATTAAAATACCAATTCTTGGTAGTTTTACGCAGTTCAGAAATTGGGCTGTCATACTGCTCATATCAAGTCCAAAATTTTGAAATTAAAGTATGTAAAACTTCAAGATGTTTGGAGAAACTTTCAAGAAGGAAATGTTTGGAAATTCGGATCACAAAAGTCTCTACAAAAATAACAAAATGAAGGAGTACAGAGGATCCGAATCTGGGTTTTCTAGAACAAGAGTAAAAATTAGTTCCAATTGAAAAACTATCAAACTTAAACCATAAGCATTTTCCAGATATTGAAATTGAGGATGTCACAGTGATTTCTTTTTACTAGAAGGGAAGTTATTTTCCTCCGATCTAAGTTTGTTTTTTTCAGTCGATAGGAAATATATTCAATACATTGATTAGCTTTCTGTCATTCGGATATTGAAAACGGAAAATAATCTTCAGAGATCCTTTTTTTTCAAATAAATGGACCCTTAATTATTATTTTACACGTAAAGACATGGAGATTCGGGAAATGTATTTTGTACATCGATTATCTTTCTATCATTCAAATATTAAAAAATCGAAAAATAATTTTAAGAGAACTTTCTTTTAAGTAAATGGACTTTTAAAATATTATTTTTACGCATAACGACATGAAGATTCGGAAAATTTAATTATCTTATTCAATGTGATTGGATTTATGGGGGCATGTGATATAAATGATGGATAAATTCTTTATTCAAAAGCGAACCAAATCGTCGTTCAATCTTGCATCGCACGCTTGATGTTCTCAGGTCAACATAATAATGAGTTAGGCATTGCTATCGAAACCAGATGGGGGAAAGGACAAGGACCCACTCCCCCCTAGCGCCACGTGTCGCGTAGCATTAGGTAGTATCGAATTTCCATGCACCGATCCGTTTATTTATTATTCCCTCCCTTTAATTTTTAGCCTTCTTTGAGCGGTGCCTGTTTTCTCCAAGATCTTACCAAAACAAGAAAGATATTTAGTCTCTGTCGTTCTTTATTCATCCATCCATTTTCTTTTATCATTTCAAGAATGCTCCCCAGGATTAGCCATTGGAAGGCTAGGGTTCTCGGATTTATCTTTCTTGGGTCTCTGAATTCTATTCCTTTAGATTATAATAAATGATCTTGCAACAAGATATCTGATATTTTCCCCCTTCACCCAACAAGCCCTTTTCCTTTTATTGGCTTGGTTTCATACGGTTCAGATTCTCGTCACTCCTTTTCTATTTTTGGAAACCCTAATCACGGCCTTGCAGATCCGGTAACCTCCTTCACTCACTCAGGAAGCTGGCTCTCGATACACTGTCATTTCTCAGTTCCCATCTTCTTGGCATCATATAGTCGTTTCTAGGGGTTCTTTGGCTGCTTCTTTTCATCTCATCTCTCAAGCGCGAGAAACCAAAAATGGTGAGAGGGAAGACGCAGATGAAGAGGATAGAGAACACCACGAGCAGGCAGGTGACCTTCTCGAAGCGTCGGAGCGGGCTGCTCAAGAAGGCCTTCGAGCTCTCGGTTCTTTGTGATGCTCAAGTCGCTGCCATCGTCTTCTCTCCTTCGGGAAGGCTTTACGAGTTCTCTAGTTCAAGGTACTTCGGTTAGTGAACTAATTATTACTTTCGTTGCTATAATTATTAGCTGTTTCTTGATTTGCTGTCTTCAGTCATGACTAGATTGACTGCAAAAAATCAATAAAAAGAATAAAAACCTGTAATTCTTATTAAGTTTTCTGGTAGGAATTAGTACGTATTCTATTCATTTTAATTTTAGTACAGATGACACTGTCATTAATAAAAAAAATTTGAGATGCCTATGATTTTAACCAAATAGGCAAGTGACTATCATTTTCTCCTTTATCTTTCTTCCCTGTAATCAGATCTTTCTTTATCTGCTGTTGCTACAGTCTTGCACGGCAATAAGTATTTAGTCAATTTTTTTTCCGTATATTATGGTCCACGCTCGCAGATTGAGATCTGCATAATCTCTGCAGTACTAGCTTGGAGTACGAAATATAGAAAATATTATTTCGCACATGGAAGAAAAGATTCTATTTGCAAATAGTACAGTCAAACCATAGTGGCCTGTGTAAATTTTCATTTTATGTAAGTAAATATATACCTATGTGAAAGGCGAATGTTTTCTTTGCAAGATGACACGTGTAAAAGATTTCTCGACGGTGGGTCAAATATAATTCCTCATATAATTAGTCTGATGGCAAATTTTAAGTGGGTATATCTATAAATAAGTTGGTCATGTTATGCACAAGATTTTCTAAACCATACTTTGTGTCAACATAACTTTGATCTATATGAATATAGTTTAACTAGCCGAACGTTTCGGTTATTCTCAAATGTCTGAATTTTTACTTCTTCATTGACATATACATGGTCATCACCATTTTAGAGTTGCACATATTGGAGCTGACATGAAATAAAAACTTTCTACTGCAGGCACTGAAACATAATTGCTTCTATTCTGGTTAATCAACTGTGAACTAGTTATTTTATTTCATTTTATATTTTCATAAGATGGTTATTCATACCTTGTGACTCGACTCATCCTTATGGATTCACGCAAATCGCCCCATCCACATTCATTGTTTGACCCACCGACAAAATGGTGGGCGTGGCTCGGATGACATCATTTTTAATTTTTTTTTCGTCTAATGGTTACCATCGAATACATTTTGGTTACCGTGACCACCATAGAAACCAACGTTCGTTAGTGTTGTCTTGGAAAGACTTACTGACAAAGATAAACTCAATCTTGCCGAGAATGATCACACTTAAATCATCTATGGTAGAGGAAGATGGTGTATCTCTTTCTCAATATTGTATGCACTGTGAGAGGAGTTTATTACCTCAAATCTGCCTCCCTTAGTTCTTGATTTGTAAAAGAGCTATATATTCTGAAAGATTGGATTTATGGTCACTAAGTGTATTATTTTTTAGCTACTGTTTGTATGATCTTTGTGGTTCATTGGACTCAATATCTGTTTTTCATATATATAGTTTATGTATTTTCTTGAAAGTGTTAAGTGAAGGAGATGGGGACAACGTATGCATGGAAAGAATGCTAATCTAGCACTCAATCTATATGGAAAACTAATCCCCTACTAAGAGCAAGAGTTAGGATTTCCCAGTTTTAGTACTTAAAACAGAAAATCTATACGGTACAATTCAGTCCTAGTTAAAATCATATTATTCTCTCTTTAAAAGCAAAGACACTCGTTCTCCTCTTCCTCTCACATTTATACTCTTACCGCAATGGGATATATAATATGATGAACCGGTTAATAAATATTTTAGACAATTGTTTTTGGTCCACTTCATTGGAGCTTACATTTTTCAGGAGAAAGATCGATTTACCACTTTGCAGTACAGGATTGAATCCTGACATTTCATCTCAGCTTTATCGTATCTGTTATTCAAGATTTTGTGCCTATTTTCCTAACCTGCAGTGGTTGTAGATTTGGTGCAGTTAAATTCACATCATGTGTTTCACGTCCAAAGATCGATTTACCTGCGATAAGAAATAAAATATACTATATATAATGTACTCGGTGTTCACCTATTACCTGCCGGTTTAAGTTGTTGAAAAGAAAAAAAATGTTTGTTTCTCAATAAGAGTGGAATGTGCTTTTGTGATAAATTAATAACCAAGAGGAAAGAGATCATATTTACCGTATGATTGGTAATATGAAGAACAATCCTATATCTTGTACATCTGCATTCTATTAAAGATTACTTAAAGTTATGATCTATCATATCATTGATTATGTTGTGTCAGAACCTCCAACTAAAAAACTTAAGCTAATAGGTAAAGAGACACTCTATGAATAAGGCTCATTGAAACCCCATATACAAGCAATGTGAGATAGGGAGCCTCGCATGGTAAATAAATCTGGGGTGGAACTTGGCTTCTATTCTATATTAGAAAGATTAATCCAAAAGCTTAAATTGATAGGTGGATGAACACTACATTAATTTATGGTCCATTAGAATCCTAAACAATTGCTATGGGATACTTTAACATGTGGTATATAGTAAGATTGACAATGAAAAGCACTCGTCATTCGGCCAAGTTCTTGCTAAGTCCTGAGATATATATTTGCTATTACATTAATAACCAAGAGGAAAGAGATCATATTTACAGTATGATTGGTAATATGAAGAACAATCCCATATCTTGTACCTTGGCACTCTATTAAAGATTACTTAAAGTTATGATATATCATATCATTGATTATGTTGTGTTAGAACGTTCAACTAAAAAACTTAAGTTAATAGGTGAAGAGACACTAAATGAATATAAGGTTCATTGAAACCCCATAAGCAAACAATGTGAGATAGGAAGCCTCACACGGTAAAGAAATCCAGGGTGGAACTTGACTCTTATTCAATATTCGAAAATCTAATCCAAAAGCTTAAATTGATAGATGGATGGACACTACATTAATATAAGGTCCATTAAAATCCTAAACAATTGCTGTGGGATACTTTAACATGTTGTATATAGTAAGATTGACAATGAAAAGCACTCGTCATTTGGCCAAGTTATTGCTAAGCCCTGAGATATATAATTTCTATTACATGGCGCCAAATACTTCAAGAATCCCAAATTTTGGAATATTAGTTACCTATATATGTTTCTTCAAAGAAGATAGGAATCCTATCTATTGATCAGAAACTGAATATAATGTTCTAGAGGCTCTTGTGTCTTTGGTGACCAAACTAGCTGAAGACATTCATTTAAGAATGTATAAGAAAAAAATTCTCAAATTAGAATTCTTTTGCTACCAAAGCTTGTCAAGGACCTGATGAACTCTCCATGTTTCATCTTCATGCCCCAGCATCAATTATTATATCAGCCAAAAAAATGGATCTTTGCGACCTAATTCTTGCTAAAAGGTGGTTTCCATTAATTAACAGGAGCCGAGATTACATAGAATTTGTCTCTCTATATTAATTACAACTTGCAGCCTTTATTCAATAGTTAAATTACCATTGAGTGATTAGGTAGGAATGAAGACGTAGAGAAGAGAAATCCCAATACTCGAGTCATCCTGCCGGTGCTGTACGTTAATAATAAGGATGACTGAAATTGTAGAAAAAGTGCTCTTGAGATATATATAAACCGTAAATTGCTGCTCTCTAATCACTTAAAACTTTAAGAGTAAACGGTTACGCACTTAATTATAGCATGACAGTAGAATAAGATGTTAGTTCGTTTCATCAAACTAATTCTTTGCCATAGTTATTGAGTTGGCCTTCTTTCCTGGGTTAGGTTGTACTAAAATTTATGAATTGCCTCAAAAATTGGTCCTTCAGTTTTTTTTTTCCTTAACTGCTGATTAGATCATCAATCATATCCCTCTAGTAGACTCACCACTGAGCTTGTCAGTTCAAAAAACTTCAGCTGAGCATCCAAGCAACATGTATGAAGCGACGCGCCCATGCATATATGCTTTTTCGGTTTTCAAGTTTTCTTTTCTTCTTGGAAAGGAATTATTACTTTGATAGCAAAGCTAAAGGGTAATATGTATCAGAGTATTTGTGTGTATCGTTAATCGTTGTCTCAATATGTTTCATTAAGCATTTGGCCTGGTATAGCTCTGGTCATTTCCACTAGGACACATGCAAGTCATATAAATGCTGATATGGCAATGGTAATTTTCAGCATGAGCAACATAATAGAACAATATCAAAGGAAAACAAAGGACCCGGGCTGCAGCGCGAAAACTACCGAAATCAATTTTCAGGTTCGCCGTTTGATACTGATCATGTTCTTAGCATCTATCCCACGTCATCTCATGCATAAATATTAATATATTCTCTAGCTAGCATGTTAACCATCTTTGATCATCGTGTCTTGAAGTTACATAGAAGAGTTCACAGCTAGCTAGGGGAACTAAATCAGTACCCTTGTCAGGATTAATCATATTCTAATTAATTATTGCCGTGACTACGATGATTACATATTATCCTTGGAATGTTGAGTCTCTAATTTGCATAAAAAATTTAGCAGGGAAGAGAAAGATCGCCTAAGACAAGCAAAAACA
Source organism: Syzygium aromaticum (assembly GCA_024500025.1). NCBI lineage: Eukaryota > Viridiplantae > Streptophyta > Magnoliopsida > Myrtales > Myrtaceae > Syzygium > Syzygium aromaticum. Next base: position 4,047,593 of record CM044889.1, on the reverse strand, counting down.
TCGTGTCCACTCTCACAAGTTAGACTAGTCATTTTTGTGCATCAATGAAGCGGATTATATATGTCATCTCTGAAATCGGACGTCTCTTCTTGAACTTGCAATTAATTTTGGATGAGTAATTTCTCGGAACACATATTTGGCTCTAGCTTGTTGAAAACAATTCAAATCATAGATAAATGCATATCTGTTCACCGTTATGAGAAAAATACAATAAAAATCGTGCTATTTGCTTATGAAAAATGTTTTGCATAGTTGTCCAGCAATAATGACCTTCGTCTCTTGCTCGAGGATGTGAACAACAAAGAGAGAACAAACTCGAGACATCATTCAAGTTGAACGGAGCTAAGCGTGTCTGTTTTTTTTATGCAGAATCTGAAGGGGAACTCTCTAGACATGGTAAAGAAGATTGAACTTCTCGAAGTTTCGAAAAGGTCCAAGTGATCTCCCTTGTAACTTTTTTGGTAAATATTTAGATCTTTATTAATCAGTCCGATATCGTGTCGATTGCATTATTGCGAATGGTTGTGTAGACAGCTCTCAGGAGAAGTTTTAGATACATGTTCAATCGAGGAGTTACAATCGCTGCAGAACCAGTTAGAGAGAAGCTTAAGCAAAACCAGGGCAAGAAAGGTATATGCAAGCTGCCCCTCTAGTTGTATCGCTCATGTTTTGATTCTACAATTTCCCCCAAAAGAGAAAAGGGGGTATGTACAAATTGCCAGGCTGTTAAATTAATTACTCGTCGATCTCATACTCCTGCAGAATCAACTCTTTCAAGAGCAGATTGAGCAGCTGAAGCAAAAGGTAATTAAACTGTAAATCCATGCGCATGCATTTGTGATCGCATGTGCTTCTGCTGGTTTTGCTAGATTCATCGACTTGTGATTTCTAATTCCTATGTGATTAATCTTTCTTTGGTCCATTGTAGGAGAAAAAGTTGTTGGACGAAAACAAAAAGTTGCAGAATAGGGTGATTTGCCTCCCCCTCAATTTCTTTTAGTCAGTGGACACTGCCTGGAACTTCAAGTTTTGAATTATGATCTTACCGATGAAGTCTTTTGTTTCAGAACGGCATGCGAGAGCTGCTGCAATATGTGACCGCGCATCCAGAAGTTCCTCGAGGACGGGGACTGGACGTGGAAACTGAATTATCCATGGGATGCCCTCAGAGACACCGATTAAACATCGATCCACATGAAGATGGTTTGAGCATACACTAGCTATAATAGTTGCCATTTGTTCAAAAGCTGGTACGAGCTTGACTATAACTCAGAATTCTCTCTCTCTCTTTCTCTCGTTGTAATTTTTTCGTGATCGACTTCATAATATCTGTCTAAAGCGGCTTTGTTACCCAAATGATGGGAAGAGGGAGGGTTTCAATTCGTTGCCTCCTTGTACTTTGGAGCACGTAGCTGCTGCTCATATATAAATAATGCCCCTGGTGTTTGCGCGTGTATGTGTTCGTATAAGGATTTAAATGTGTTGGAGAGGCTTTTATGTCTTGTACAATGACTTGGGGGGATCGCACTCTCCTGTCGCGGGCCGTACCTTCTCAAAGATTCAATTTTGTTACCTTTATTTCTTCGGAAGTTAACCGAATCGACGGGACAGAAACATGGTCCCATTGGTATGACCCACGTCCATCCGCAGCAAAGACTAGGAAAAGAAGGAAAGATTGGAAGACGAGGATGATAGCTCTAATTTCTTAATAATTGAAGTTCCTCTTTTGTGGAATTGTTTTGCCCAAGAAAGCTGAACTTGGAGTCCCGAAGTTTGATCTATCTAGGATGCTTATGGTAACGATTTTGTGTTTGAGAACTGATCCTGTTTAGAAATAATTTATTTTTGATTTTGTGTCCGGGAACAATTTCTAAATATTTAAAAGCATTTGGTAATTATCCAAAATTTATATTTTTAGAATGGAAAAAAAATAAAAATGCGATTGATAATTACACAAAATTTCTTATTATTAATAATATTTTGATTTTTTAATATTTTTTTCTTTTTTTTTCTTTTTATTTCTTTTTTTCCCTTGGCCATGCCAGCGATCGGCCACAGGCCAGGGCTAGCGAGAGCATGGCGGCCCTCGCCGCCGCCCTCGCCGTTGTGACCCATCTCCCTCGTCCAGATATGACGAGGTTGACCTTGCTGTCGCCTGGGTCGCGACAGTGAGGTTGGCCTCATCTTAACTGGACAAGGCTCGACCTCGCCCAGATCTGGTGAGGTCGGCCTCGCCATGGCTGAGCAAGGCCTCGCCGGCCGGTCGGCGGTAGACAAGGAAGAAGAAGAAAAAGAAGAAGAAGAAACCAAGAAGGAAGAAGGACAAATCAAGAAAGAAGAAGAAAATCAAGAAGAATCAGACATGAAAAAATTATTAAATGCTATTTTTTTTTCTTCTTGATTCTGTTCTAAAATTGATTTTAAAAATAATTTTTTGTAAATTTGTGTTAGGGAACAAAAAATTAAACAAATGATTTTTTGTTCTCAAACTAATTTTAAAAATAAAAGAACATAAATTTTCATTGTCCGGCAACTTGCCAAATGGACCCTAATGCTTTGCTTGTCTTCATAAGCTCTCGCAAAGAAGCTGTTTACCAAAAAGGTGGGACTCTATTCGGGGCTTATGCTATCGCATTCTTCTAATCGTGTGCTTAACCCCAAACGCAGTGCCGTGTCCAAAATAGCCAGCCTTCGCTAGACTTTATCAGAAACAGATCCAGAAAAAGCTGGAAAATTTCGTTGACTTTTGTAAAAAAATTGAGAACTCTTGGCTCACTTTGAATGGACTGAAGACACTTTCAAGATTCATGCATGCTCTCTTTCAAATTGATAGCGACCTTCTATTGGTAGGAAAACTAAGGTTGATTTCGTGGATAGCGGCATAAACCTGTTTTTGTTTCCCTCGTTTTTGTTACTCTCGGAAACCTTATCCCCCTCAAACTGCACGATTGTCGTACTTTGCACCCTAAACTTTTTAATTAACGTCGAATTCTCCTGATGTTTGTTCTGTTTGACGTGGCTCTGTACGATCACCATTAAACAAAAATCGAGAATTCCAGTGAATATCGTCAAGTGTGTTATATCGGGCTAGTTTCCATTCCTGTCATACTCAATTTATGTGGTTTATGCAATGATTCAACACTTCAATTCATGCAGTCTCTGGAAAATTGTGCGGCGTAAATATCATTACACTTTCCTACATCGTTACTTCGCAAATGTCCTATTGATGTTGACTTGGATGCAAATCAGCACTGGAATATATCTAAATTGAACCGGCATCGTCTATAGGCTTGGAGTGAAAAGGCGTTCGTGAATCTTCAACATTCATCTCCACAAAGCATGGAGTCCAACGAAGAAAAAAATACATCGACTTATTCCGGATGATTTCATCAATATGGGACTGAAAAAAGTCCACGTTCTATCACCAACCAAAGGCCAAATTTTCTGCAATTTGTATGGAAGCATACGAGAGAAAACATGGGTAAAATTATCAAAAAAGTCTTAAACCTATTATAATTCTATCAATTCAATCCTAAACTTTTTGTAATTATGTTAATTCAGTCCATCCGATCACTTTTGGTCGATAGGTGCTGATGTGGATGCCGGCTAGCTCTGGCTGTTTGGCTGATGTTGACGTGGTAATTTTTTATTTTATTTTTTATTTTTTTTTCCTATCTTCTTCCCTAGTTGCCGGTCGCCAGATTGGCAACCAACCAAAGGTTAAGGCCGGCAAGGGTGGATTTGGTGAGACCATGCCCAATGATTGCGATGCTGCCCAGATTTGGCGAGACCTCGCCGTCGCTGGGTGAAATCGAGCTTGCCCAGCCATGGCGAGGCTTGACCTCTTTTGGCGACGGCGAGGGCGAACCTTGCTCATGACTGGCGATGTGAACTTGCCGGCAATCGAGAAAGAAGATAGGAAAAAAAGAAAGAAAGAGATAAACAAAAATTCAAAAAAAAATAATAAATAGCCACGTCAGTGTCGGTCGGACGGCCGGCATCCACGTCAGTGCTGATCAGACAAAAGTGCCCGGATGGACTAAATTGGTACAATTGCAAAAGATTTAAGACTTAATTGGCTAAAAAAAAATTTAGAACTGAATTAGCATAATTACAATAGGTTTATGACCTTTTTGATAATTTTCCCGAGAACATGCGATGGCCAATATGATGGCCTATAGTTAAGACAAAAGTTGGAAAAGGAGGCCAAATTCGAAAGTGACTCATTGATCAAGTTAGGTGTACCTAATATTTTGGACTGCCGAGACTTACTAAGGTAGCCCACAAAGAGTTATTGCGCGTGCTCAATTAAGATCACATTTGAATAATTTAATGCAATGTTTTAATTGACTATACCTTTACCTTGGAATTGCTTGACATAACTTGATAACAGCTTGCGCACGAATGTCACATGGCTCCAAGGGTGAGATAGGCATGAATAATTGGCAAGAGATCAGGGATTGAAACAGTAACATACCCAGACAGATTGGAGAAGATTGGAAAATCATGCTTCCTTTGGAAAAACATCACTCAAACTCATGTTGGGGCTTTTTTCATGTCGACGAAGTGCTGACAATTAGGCATAAGATCGTACATCATAATTTATGAGAATCTGCTTAATTATTAATAGACCCACGACACACCTTGCTCCCCAGTCTCAATCGACTTTCATAATCGTATCTATCTCCCACGCCAACCGTAAATTGATTCTAACCACCTTTTTGCTGATAATTTAGCAGTTGAGGAACACAATTCTTATGCGTCATGCACAAGCATATATGTCCGATTCTATCATCATCAAGTGTAAGTTCTTTTCAATTAGGTTACGTTAAAGTGTAAATTCTTTCGCATCTAGACTCCATTTCACGTTTAGATCTTTCATACTGTCCTAGCATGGGGCCTTACCTTTTTTTATTTATTTCTTTTTTTTTTTTCTATTTTGCTCGTTTGCTCGACACAAGACACTATCAATTTTGAGCACATAATTCACGTGATCCTTAATGCACATGAGCTCAATCCATCTTAGCTGTTGGATGAAGTGGGTCCCACGTGGCGATCAAACGGTCACCATTTCTCATCAACTGAGATGGGGGATGGTCGGTGAACCTCCCCTCAAAGGACAAGACTTCAAGAAAGAAAGAGTAACAGAACGAACGGCCGACATGGGATGGCGGGCGACCCTACGGCCGAAACACGCTCACCTAAAGTTCGGCATGCCCATTTGCACAATACAATAAGCATGGAAGGTCGCCGGATTTGGTAGCCACCGCTGCGCTGCTGTCGGCCCAAAAGAAGAACGTGTCCTTTCCCCCTAGAGGAGAAGCCTAACCCTCGAAGCAACCCCCCTCATCAATGCCGAAACAGAGAGGTTCGAATACAGACACGGCCCTACTTCCATTTCCATCACGCACCCAAGACTTCCTGGGCAAGCCAACGAAGCGTTGCTTCGGTTCTCGCTTTCCAACGTTGAAGTCCACAAGCAAAAGCCTTCGTGTCCTCCCAAGTAAAAGCAAAAGAGAGGAGAATAAAGAGAAAAAAGAGGGCCTGAGGAAAATATCGAGTACTTGCTTTGCTTCTAATGATAGTCTTCCTTCTCTGTTCTTTTCTAGAATATAATAGAGTGTCCGGGTCTTTTTGTTTGTTGAGGATCGGTGGAGGGGTTTGCAGGGAGAGAGAGAGAGAGATGGGTACTCTGAGTGCTTCTCCTCTCGTCCCTTCGAAGTTGGAATCTCCTTCTCTTTATCAGAAACAGAGGTCTCTGTTTCACTACAGGAGATCTACCAAGAAGAAGAATCTCTCTATAGTCCCCGTGAGTTTCTCTTTCTTTATTCCGCTCATGCTTCTGAGTTGTGCACTCTAGACGCTCTGTTCTGGGAATTTCCTTTTTCGGAAAGGGGAAAATAAATTAAGGGTTGCTTCGTAACTTTTCTTTAGAAAGAATCTTGTTCACGCATATTTGTTTAATTGATTGGATTGGATCAGGTTGCGAGGTTATTTGGGCCGGCGATCTTCGAAGCGTCCAAGTTGAAGGTTCTCTTCTTGGGCGTGGATGATAAGAAGCATCCGGGGAAGCTTCCGAGGACTTACACCCTCACTCACAGTGATGTCACTTCGAAGCTCACTCTGGCTATATCTCAGACCATAAACAACTCTCAGGTAACCAACCAACCCCACCTTGAATCTTGATTTATCCAGAATCTGACGTTGCATGAGATTCCGTCAAAACTATGTTTGTTCTTTGTCATGAGAGTTTCCTCTTGCTTTTTATTATTGGGTCGTGAACTGAATAGCAAAACTGCGTGAGAAGCTGGGAGAATTTCATGAAAGCAAAACAGGGGAAACAGAGCACAGAAGCATCGCGTACTTCTGGGCAAATCCGAGCTGGGATTACTTTTTTTTTCCTAAAACAAGAAAGAAAAGATAGGGTTAACAGTTAGCACAAGAGATCATATTTATCTATTGCAAATTGCCTCTTTCAAAAATTTATTTCCATTTCATGTATTTAACTGAAGATCTCGGTTTTTGTAGCTGCAAGGATGGTACAACAGATTACAGAGAGATGAAGTTGTGGCGGAATGGAAGAAAGTGAAGGGGAAGATGTCTCTGCATGTCCACTGCCACATCAGTGGAGGCCACTTCCTCCTGGACTTGTTTGCCAAGCTCAGATACTTCATCTTCTGCAAAGAGCTCCCTGTGGTAACTCCTAACTAATGACCCACTAATTAATCAACTTGAACTCTATACACCCTATTCAGATCGACCATTTCTTGTATCACAGATCAAGAGAATTAGTTTTGGTTAATCAATTTGATCTAACCTTTATCTTGGAAACAATCGAATTGACCGAACAGATTATACTTTAAATGAAAACACAGGTGTTGGGGGCATTCGTGCATGGGGATGGGAATCTTCTAAACCAGCACCCAGAGCTGCAGGAGGCTCTGGTCTGGGTGTATTTCCACTCCAACCTTCCAGAGTTCAACAAGGTTGAGTGCTGGGGCCCACTTAAGGACGCCACCGCCCCTTCCTCGGCCGGGGCCCGCAAGGGGGAGGAGGTTGAGACGGAGATGCCGCCCACCGAGTGGGAGCTGCCGGAGGTGTGCCGCATGGAGTGTGAGTGTTGCTTCCCTCTGATGAGCTCGATACAATGGTCGGAGGAGCTTCCCCGGCGGAGCGGGGCCGGTGGGTACGTGGCCCAGGAGGGTGCGGGCCAGCAAAGCTAAGCCCAAAGCGACAAACCTTGTATCTGCCTATTGGTCAGCCATTGCCTTTACTTGTCTGATGGTTGTGCTTTGTAAATGAATGCATGAAATTGTGTATATAAGAAGCCAATTTGTTGAATGAATTTCTCCCAAGCAAAGTCTTGGGTCGCTATCCAGTGGCCATTTTGGTGTGATGTGAAACGACTGTAGAGGGAATTGATAAAGATGGATTTGGACTTTGTGCTTTCTTTTGCTTGCTTGATTTGGTTGGACTCTTGGTTTGGCATTGAGCCACGTGAACTGGAGCTTCTTCTAGGCGTCCTGATAGGGCATTGAAATAAGACGAACCATCTTAATCAGCAGAAGTAGTTCTTCTGTGAATAAAGCTTTAGAAAGATTGTCCTTTCTTAGTGCGAGGTTGTGTAGATTTGTCCTTTCAATTTCAGTCTTAGTCCGGGACATTAATCTTAATGCTCTTTGCTTTCAAATAATTAGAATACGTTCTCATTAGGGTAAAAAGTGACAAGACAAAAGAAGGGTCGGGACCGCATGAGCGATTAAGGGAAAGAGAAAGTATGTAATGTAAAGCCATGCACGCGCATCAATGGAAGTTAATGCTGGCCTTGTAAGTCATGCCCACGCCCCAGTTGGGAGGGGCGACATTGTAGGCAACGATGGTCTCCTTGGTGGTGTAGGAGGTGAGCTTGAAGGAGAGAGACTGGCCGCCAAGCGTGGCAAAGGCCTGGTACGAGGCGCCCCAGTTGTGGCTCATGTTGATCCACCCGGTCCGGCTACCCTTGACCCACATGCTGGCGATGTCGCCACCGCCTCCCACGTTCATCATGTACACCAGGAGCCAGTACCCGTTGCCTTGGAATTGAAACCGGATCCCACCGGTCCTCACGCACGGGACTCTGTCGATTCGATCAAAGCATGATATGATTTCAGAGAAGTGGATGAGTTGAAAGTTTATGTATAGGAACAGATTTTCTATAGTTAGTTAAAGGAGGAATCTAAGGCAGATAGGGCAAGCTAGGGGATAATAGAGTCGAGGAGTCTCCATAGAGTGTGTGGCTCGAGCTCAGCTCAACTCATGCACTAAATGCTCAAAACTCGACTCAGGCTCGACCAAGTGTTGAATTTCTTGCCCGAGCTCAGCTCAAATAGAAAATCAAAATGCTTAGAGCTCAACTCGGTTGCGGCCGAGTAATGATTGAGCTCAAGCTCAAGTTTATCAAACTTGAATATATACCCTCTGCAACTCTGTACTGTGGGTATATCACACAATTTCAAAGACTTTTATATCTATTTTTAATAAGGGATAATGACACAAATAATCATTGATCTTGGGCACAATGTGTAATATGGATTATGAATTTTTAATTTATTCAAAGTGGTTCATAAATTTTAACCTAATGTTCAATTTAGTTCTTGGATTTCTGGTACACATTCAGTATTATTTCTGAATTATATGAAAATGTTCAATATAGTTCTACCATTAAATTAAGATTAGGGACAACACTAAACATTTTCATATAGTTTAGGGACTAAATTGAATACATACCAAAAGTTCAGGGACTACATTGAATAAATTAAAAGTTCATGACCATATTGTATATTGAGTTAAAGTTTATGGACTATTTGTGTCATTTTCCCTCTTAATAACTATTATATAGTTTTAATAAAAAAATAATGAAGACTGGATTAAGCTCACAAATCTATAAAGAGCAGTGTATTGATGAGCTTGAGCCCGAGTTCGGTTTGACAAACTATACAATTGAATAGTTCGAGCATCCAAAGTCGAAATCAGGGGAATTGATTTTTGAATAGTCAATTTCATTGCCAGTAGAAATCGAGACTAATGTAAAAGTCAATGTGTATGCCGTTAACAATGTATACAAAGGTGCGTACCTTCTATGCATGACGGGGACGATGCCCGCCTTCCACTGAGCAATCTTCATGAACGCGGGCTTGGACATGTCGAAGTGGGCTCGAGGGGGGTTGCACCACCCGCCGGCGTTGGAGTCCTGGGACCAGTTTGGCGGGCAGAGGTTGGTTGCCGTCACCGTCGTGAACACAACCCCTTTGAAGCACCAGGGCGACTGGACGCACTTGATTTGGTAACACTGTCCACACGCGTAGCCATCGTTGAACAGTTTAGAGCTCAAAGCGGCCGTGTCCGTCCCATAGCCATTTTGGAAGAGGTTTCCATATCCACAAGCTCCCCCTATGCATGACATTCAGAATTGAAAAGCTTAGTCATATATAACTGGATGTAAATCTAAAGTTGCAGAACACGATAAAGAAAGAAGGGAAAGAATATGTACCCATTGTCTCGGAGGCAGTCTCATCCCCATAAAAGGTGGCATGGGCTAGGGACCAAGCGCTTGGCTTAAACCCTGCCGGCAAACCGTTGTAAGAGCCCGCCGCGGCCACGGCAGATCTCCAGACGACCACCAGCAGGCAGAGGAGGCTGAGCCTCCACAAACGAAGTAAATCAGAAGCCATTGCCGCCGCCGCCACCACTGCCGCCGCCACTAAAATGCTTGATTAGAGGGTCTTTCCTTCTTTCTCTCAGCAGCTTCAATTTCTAACCTCAAGCCTCTCAAATGAGACATTTCCTATTCTCTCTATATATATATGTACACTTTGTGGTTGCCCTTCGTGACTATCACGAAGATGGGGAGCCATTGCATAATTTCTTGGAAGTCAAATGGTGATATAATTAAGATTAGAATTGATTATTGGACCGGCCAAATTTACCATATGTGGCAAGCAGTTGTACGGAGGGTTTACGACGACTATGGAATTAAGTATGGAGGAACGTGATTACCTCTTTTTGTACGTATTTTGTGCAATGTCTTTGTGGACGTGCGGGCAGGTTACGGGGGACAGAAATATTTGTAAGGTCTAAAGCCTATAATAAATTACTTTTAAAGGTCTTCAAGGGAGAGACCAGAAACTTTATTTCAAAAAAGAAAAAAGATTAAGATAAGATAAGATATGAGAATAGTGCTCATTTGCCCTCGTCCTCTTGTACGTCGTAGAGGATTATGCTACCGAAGTAATAGATTTTTTCGGGACACTTGTTGGAGATATGATATGTGCAATTGATTTGATTGAAGATACTTGAATCAATCTAGGATTTAGAGTAATATCAATTAGTGATTCAGAATGATTTCATATCTTTGTATTTTCCTTTTATTGTTTGTACTTTGTAATATAAATACATGAAAAGAATACATATCAAATCAGACTAAATACAAAGAAATTCTTCAAGCTCCTTCTCTCTTTCATTTCGTGTCAATATTACTCTAATGTGACATCCACGATTTTGGTTATACGGAATGGTTATGAAATTGGCGTGCCGATCATGGGAAAAATCAGCCATGGATCAATTCAAGAATAGGTCATGGATCGATCAACCCAATTGAAAGGGTAACTAAGGGATTAGCTATGGTCGAATTGAAGGATTGGCCCTATAATGATCAAGGAAATTGGCAGTGAATCAATCAAATGATCATACAAGTGACTTGAGCTATTTGGCTATAGATCGGCTTTTTGACCATAAGGGTTGATCGTGGGACAATCTCCTACCACCATGGATTGGTGGACGATCATGGATTGATTCCGCATGGTCTTATTTCGATCGTGGGTGGTTCCACACGATTGTATGATGACCGCGGATGACCATGAATCGATCCATCCGACTGTGTGTTGGTCACGGAATGATCAGTCCAACACAACTCCATGACAACATAGGGTCGTCCACGGACTGAGCATGCTTGGCCATGTATTGATCATGGATCAACTATGGGATACTTGGACGAGTCACAGACCGGTTGTGGAACGATCACGGATTGGCTCGACAACTTTGCACAATGAGTCGTGTGCATGAGCCGTGTGCCAAGTCATGTGCCGAGCTACGAGCTGGCCATGTGCCTAACTTAGACCCTCACACAAGGCCAAAAGCTAGCCCAAGTACCAACCATGTGCCCGTCTGACCAGTGGACACTATGGATGGCCACAAGCCAGGCTGTGTATGAGCCATGTGCCCAGTATGCACGGGCCACGTGCCTGGCCTGTACGGCCAGCGGCTCGGCTCCGCGCCCGGCCTTGCACCTGTCCAGGCCAAGAACCAGGCACATGAGTTGTGTGCCAGGTCTGCACGGGCCGTGTGCTAGGTCTGCACGGGCCGTGTGCCCAGTTTGCACAAGCCGTGAGCCCCATTTGCACGGGCCATGTGCCCAATCAATGCTGGTCAATGTGCCCTCAACATGGGCCACCGACTTAGCCTTTCAAGAAAATTTTGGGCATGACCTGCCACTTCCGATGGTGACTCAGCTACGAATCTCGGTTTATTAGGCGTAGTCGATCGTTGATAGACACGAGGAACTCATTCCCGATCAAGTTAGCAATTCCTTTGGCCAAATTCTTATGTTTGCTTTGTTCCTTAGAAAATAGTCAAAATAGAAGATTCTAGAGATGATGACTTGTCTTGATGAGCAAGTATAGGATAAGATCAAATCTAAAGCCGATGATTGTACCAAATCAAGACATTGAATGATGGATGATGAGTCACTTAGCCTAGGTGTCTCATGCATCATTACATCTCATTAATGTTAGGATGAATCATGCTTTAGGTGGACCAATGTGAAAAATGCAAATGTCCATCTAATGCTTAGGTTTGCCATTCCATCTATTTAGGCTTGCCACTCACTTTCTAGGCTAGCCAACTCACTCAAATAGGTTTGTCACTTTAAAGAAAATAATTAGGCAATTTGGATAAGCAATGATAAAGTTGAGGCTTGTAAATAGATGAGCCCCATCTTGCATTTCAAACCTTTGGCTCTCACTTCCATCATCGCCACCCTTTGTTCGTGCCTCACTCTCTTGGCCGCCACTCTCTTCCTCAGCTAAATTCTCCCAGTTGATCCTTAGGCAAGTAGAATTCCTTACTCTTGGCTAGGGCGATAAGCTACGTTGTCAAGTTTAATCGTGTGTTCGTCTGTGATAGTTATGAATGGGATTGAAAGCCTATGCCACGTGATTGAAAGTCTATGCCACATGTGTTTTTATGTTTTGTATGCTCAAGTGTGTTCACGCCTGGAACGAGATCGAGGTTCACTTGCTTGGATGTAATGTTAAAGCGTGAGAACTAAGCCACAAGGCCTTGGTTGGCATTGAGGCGTGCCGGCGCTAAGCATTCGGCTCAAGTTTCGAATCAAGGGTTGTTCTCGGCACACTATATATCAAAGATCATTACATACACTTACGTTTGAGCATGCCTACAGGCTTGTGTATGCATTGGCTAAGGAAAAAGATAAGCAAATGGCTTGCGTGAAGTACTAGATGTGGTCACTAAAGGGATAATATGCCTGTTGTCACATAACATTGACGGCGATGCCTCGTTCATTGAACATGATGCCCTAGTTGAGCTAAGATGTTTGGATTGAGCCTATATGCCTTGGTAACTAGCGCCAGGATGCCCTAGTTGAGTTATAATGCCTTGGTTAAGCCTGGATGCCTCAGGTGTGCTAGTCTCGGGATGCCCTGATTTAGCTGAGATGCATTGATTGAGCCGGGATAATGATGTGATCAAAACTTTCATGTGCTTGATATGTGCATATTCACGTTTGTATGATCATTGACAAACCAAACGTAGGTATGCATTAAGTATTAGTTGCTATTGATATGCCTTCAATGACTTAAGTTGCAAGTTTCATATCTCTAGATTTGATAATGAGATGTCATCCTAGTAAAGAATTATGAGTTTTACTTACTAAGTTTTCTCAACTCACTCCTTTATTTTTTCAAATGTGTAGGTATGGCAACTCCGCCCACCTAAAATTTTGGATTGCCCGTAGATATGAATGTGTTAGTCACCGATGTGGTTAATGTGGAAGAAGAAGTCACCTATCGTAGATACACCACAATAATATGGATCGAGGAAGGGCTAGACCATTGGTTCCACACCGTTATGTAGCCTGGTATATGTGGTTTGACGGGGCCTTCGTCGGCGCCCTTTGTGGGTTCGACGGGCCACTCGGTTCGAACAATGGGATAGCGCCTACCATGGCGACAACTAACTCCTAAGTACCGGCATATAGTGATGGGGATCCCAATTTTGGTTAATATAGTTTGTAGCGAAGCTAGGGATAACCCCACTCTTTTGATGTAACCCGAAAAAGAAAAGAATAGCCTTGTAATGAAATGAAGCATATAATAAAGTATATTGTGTTCGTAGTTATTCCTTGATTTCCAACTGTTGTTTGTCGGGGAGTTTTGTTTATACACGTTTCCGCTTGTGCATGTTAACAAGATTAAAGAAATGGGATGGCAACGAGCTTGGAATGTCGCATTAATAACCCCAAAAGTGAGATGGTCGCGGGGCGTGACATCTAAACTCCTTTGAACTTTGAAGGTGGTACATGTTTGCCGATAAACTTTTTGATGGATATAATAGTAGAACTAATAAGATATTCTAACAAAAAGAGACAAAATTAATGTTGTCACACAAATCTTCTTCTTTTTCTAGTGGGATAATAACACAAATGATTCTGACATTTTGGTTCAATGTGCAATGTAGTCCCTAAACTTTTAATTTATTCAATACGGTCCCTGAACTTTAACATAATATTCAATATGGTCCTTAAACTTTTAATTTGTCTAATGTGGTCCTTGGAATTTTATACATGTTCAATGTAGTCCTTAAATTATATAAAAATATTTAATATAGTCCTTTTATTAATTCAAGATTAGGAATAATATTAAACATTTTCATATAGTTCAAGGACTAAATTAAATATGTACCAAAAGTTTAGGGACTTTATTGAACAAATTAAAAGTTCAGGGATCACATTGTACATTGGATTAAAGTTTATAGACCATACTGAACAAATTAAAAGCTAAATGACCATATTGCATATTGGATCAAAGTTTAGGAGTCATTTGTGTCATTTTTCCTTTTTTGATTAAATCAAAGTTTCAAATAATGACAAGTTTTGAGCAAACCATTTCACCAATTTCACTAAGAATTTGTCCATGATTTTTGGCAGAATAATATTATAGTTAATTGTTATGAGTAGGGTTTTCAATTTAAGAACTCCCCGGTGATCATCAATTTATACCAGGAGAGTCCGCGTTGGCATAGCTTACTATTTGTAGAACCAACACTTGGTTCCATGCTCCTACTTTTGCGGTTTTTCTAGACTTTGCAAAATTTGACTCAAATGATCGTAGAATCTGAATCTCGTAAGTTGCTCTTGGTCTAGACCAGACGAGTTACCATTTTCCCTAAATGTCGTACTAGCTTGTTTCTGCGTAGTTTAAATATGAAGTTCTGCACACTCAAATAAGCTCGTTAAATTATTGCAGATTAAGTTTTGTTGTCATCATGCATGTTTTATTCAACAAATTACATCCAATGTCATCCTACTAGCTTTCCCAATTGAGTAAGTATTTAGATAAACAATGAGCACCCGGCTTGAACAAAACCAAAGTGGAAAAAGCATGCAAGGTTTTTTAATCTCCTTATAAGTACTTGTCCATTGAAAGATGGCTCGTATTTTGATCTATCTTTTGCCGGTAGGAATTTCTACCGACAGATCTTTGTTTTTTTATTTGGTCAAATCCGCTGTTCGAAAGGTTTTTTTTTTTTTTTTGGAAAATTATCCAAAAAATTTAAACTGATTGTATATTTATCAATTTAATCATAAATCTTTTAATTGTGTTAATTAAGTCCTAAAACTTTTTTATGTTTTGCCAATTGAGTCAATTCAATCAATTTTGATAGGAAATTATTGACGTGGATGCTGGCCGTCCTACGTGACATGGTCGATGCTAACAAGGATAATTTTTGATAAAATTTTAATATTTTTCGAATTTTTTCCCTTTTTTCTTTTATTCACTTTTTCTTTTTCCTTTTTTTTCTTTTTCTCTTCTTTTCTCTTCTTATTTCTTTTTCTTTTTTCACCTATGCCTATCATCGCTGAGCCTCATCGATGGTTGGCAACACTGGCCAGAGGTGATGGTAGGCCTTGCTAGATCTGGCGAGGGTGGCCCTCTGAGGCCGGCAACCTCCGTTGGCAATTGCTAGGGCCATCAACGAGGTTTGGTGATGACTGACGGAGGGACAAAATGAAAAATAAAAAAGAAGAGAAGAGAAAAGGAAAAAAAGAAAAAAAAAGAAAGAGGGAAAAGAAAATGCTTAGGACTCAATTGGCCGGATGAACTTAATTGACAAAATGTGAAAATACTTAGGACTCAATTGGCATAATTAGAAGGTTTATAGTTGAATTGGTAAAAGTACGATAGGCTTAAGATTTTTTGTATAATTTTCTCATTCTTTTTAACACCTGAGTAAGCTAACTTTTAAGATCTCTCTCGCCGTAACCACTGTAGTGGAGGGAGAAATCTCCTCACAACCTCGGGCGACTTTAGGTCTAAGGTTGCCCAATGAGGGACACTGCCGGTTTAAGGTCAAGACCTCACATGGCGGCCGTTGAGATCGCCGTGGTAGTCACGATGCCCTTTGCGGCCTAGCCAATGGAGAGAGGAAGTGGGGAGGGAGCGCAATGGTGGAGGTGGTTGGAGAAAGATAGGCTAACCACATCTAGGTAGGGTGGCTGTGCACCGGCGGTCGGAGGGGAGCAAAACAGAAGGAGACAGAGAAGGGATGTCGGTGATGTGCATAGTAGGGGTAAGCATGATGGAACGCCCGAACCGGGACTGGACCGGACCGGACCAGTCGGCTTGGTCCGGTTCTCAGGAATATCGGTCCGGTTCCCGGTTCCTAAAAGTGAAATTAGTTTCCGGGCGGTCCGATTTCCGGTTCTAGGGTGAGAACCGGACCGATCGGACCGGACCAGACCGACAAATATGTATTTATTTTTTTTGGTCAGAAAATATAGATTTATAGATAAATATATATTTGCTACATATTGGGAGGAGTTCCAATTGAGATAATTGTTCAATGTTTCTCTAGTTAATTCTCCTGCATTTAGTTCTATTAGGCTAAGTTCTTGCATCAACCTTGGATACTAGCTGTGAAAGTTTTACTGCATAAAGTTTGAATTCATTCCAATAAGTAATTAGTTCCATTGAAACCGGACCGGACCATCAGTCCGGTCCAATCCTTGGTCTTAGAAATTGGGAACCAGTCCTCCTGGCCTGATTCTCGATTATTGGGTTGGACCGGATCGGACCTGGAACCGCTCACTCCTAGTAGGGTTATGTTTTTTGAGTTTCTTTACGTCTTTATAAATTTAAGGTGTAAACGTGGATTCCATAGGTTATATAACTTACCTAATCAAAAGTTTAATTGTACAATTTTTTTCTTCACCCATAAGAAATGGAGGGAAATATATTTCTTAAAAGAAACAATCTCATGCTTACATATCATTTTCTAATTATAAGTGTACAAAAACTATAAAACGATTAGATACGTTTATTTCACGAAAAACTCAAGATTTAAAAAATATGTTTTTTTAAAATAATTAATTCTATCACTCACATGAATGAATAAATGAGTAATATTTTCATTATTCATGAATTATTATTGATAATGATAGTATTTTTTTATTAACTAATTTTTCTAAAAAAATAACAAATTATTTTTAGAAAAATATTCGTCAAAACGCAGCCTAAGATCCTCGGTCCTTTTCCAGACACCAGTGGCCACGAGGAATCACAAGGGGAAGCCTTTTACGTGAATAATTTAGTTAGGCATAGTAGTGTCTACTAATAATGAGGCATGTGAATAGTAAACGGATCTGCCTATTTGATGGTGATTGCTCACTGATGGCACTCACTATCAACTGTAGGCAATGGGAAGATTTAGAAAGATTTAGACATTAGAAAAGCGACCGAGCATTATATATAATATATAGAATTAATGACGATACAAAATTACAAAGTAAATGAAAGGGGCTCTCGTAACTTTTTATGTAGTCATTAGGCAATAGTTTATTCAATAGGATAGACTGTCCACAGTGAAATCTGCTAGGTTTATATTCACAAAAAACCTACACATACACGCATTTCAGTATATACGAATTTTATATGTCACTTGCAATATTCAATTTTTTCTCTGCTCGAAAGGAAGAAAAACTGAAGTAGCAACTCTAGTTATCGAAAAGCTTAAACTTTGGAATGGAGATGTCTACTATGTTATCAGGGTTAGACTTCAACTATTTAATTCCATTTAATATGGCTCTTTTATCTTTGCGAGACTCTTCATCAACTTATTCTTCCAATTTATTGTGCATTTTCGTATGTTCTATTTTGATTTGCATGTGAGAAGGATTATTGAAATATCACAGCCTTCTTATTACGAACTCTACTTATATCCCATAAGTTATGGGGCTTTTCGCATAATGGGGCTTTTCGCATGAGGGAGAGCCATCATTGGGAGAGTGTTATGATAGAAAATTTGCTCATTTGCAAGACCAGTGAAGCAGGAGGGTGCTTCATACCACAAAAAAAATCATGTCTCGGTATAAAGCTCACTAAGCTTAAAATCTTCATGATGATGAACATGAGGAAGTGGCCAAGATATAAAGGAGACATTCCTGCAATTAATTCCCGAAACAACAAGCTCTTCTTGGATGCAGAAAATGATCTCATATACCACAATACATATGTACACAGAGCACAAGTTATAAGAATCATCCCAAGTTTTAACATCTTGAACACTACTTATATCCCATAAGTTATGACTAGCTAAGAGAGAAAAGGAGTGCTACCATTTCATAAAACAATCCTTAATCCCCATCGGGGGCTCTGCCCTCAAACTCTAGGTTCGTTAATTTCTGTTGCAGCGCGGACAGATTGATGGTTTGCCCGCCAATAATCTGCGCAATGAACAAGGCAAGCTGATTGTTCAAGATCAAGATGGAGAGCTTCCACATGAATCATTTGCTCATCACAAATGGTTGGAGAAAGAAAATTTTCAGCGGAAAAGAAAATTATATTTCAGCTGGTACTTCAAGAGTAACTGATATGCGTGAGACGAATTGGGAAGTCCTGGGAGTTACCTCGGATTCAATGCGATGAATTAGCCTCCCGTTTATTTTAGCGGAGGTGCAGTTAATCACGTTCAATCCTTCATCTCCAATCAAAACTTCAAGAACTCTCCTTAAAGGCATCCCTTGTTCTGGTTCGGTACTAATTGCTACTTCCACTCCTGTCTTGCATGATTTGGCAATCACAATGTTCTTGGGACAAGAAGAACAAGAAGGAGGACATGTAGGCCAATTATTTGTGTCAGTACCACGTGAATTGGGTGACTCCAATTTCTTGAGTTCATCTCTCTTGTCACTCAGATCCTGGATCTTGCTTTTTATATCCTTTATGTACTTCACTGCTTCATAAACATGATCGGCCATCGATCTCTTCCCCTGCAAGATCATCACACCCCAGATTCATTCTTCCCCATTAAACAAAAACTGCAACAGCTAATTAATTCCATGGCAAAAAACTTAAGATGAGATGGAACTAATTATGCACTTTTAGTCGATGTTTTTCTGTTCAGACTCGCTCTTAAATTAGCTGCAAAATTAGTTCCAATAACTGACCTGTGTGCACAAGAAACCAAGAAAATCCTCCATTGCATGCGTAGAATTTCCCCTTACAAATCATTGAAACTGACTCTCTTTTTTTTCCAACAATGAACAAAATCAAAATTTTCTCTTTGGGAGAAAGATCTAGATGTAAACCTTGAGATATTTGATCGGGAGTAGTGATCTCAACGACCGAAGATGAGCGGCCATTTCTTGCCTTCTTTGTCTTTCGGTTTCTTTGTGCATATTCTCTTTTTCGCCCTTCGGACTAGTCTTTACGAGGTCACACCTGGACAATCCAGATTTACGTCGTCGCCTATAATCCAGCCGGTCAGCGAGGTCCCGGCCATATTGACTAGATGAGATCATCGAGAGGGGAGAAGCAGATTGCAACACCTGATCTTCAGTTTCATCGGTTGGGGCTGCGGACGAAGCATGATTCGTATGTTGTGCTGATATCACCAAGAGCTTATCATCTTTATGCGAGGGCATCGAAGAAGCAGATCGCAACACCTGATCTTCAGTCTCACCAAATGGAATTGTGGATGAAGTTGGATCCATATGTTGCTCTGTCTCTCTCTCTCTGAGAGTCAGATGTGTTTAGCAGACAATGAGACAGATGGGATCCCAGGAGATCATTTGCACAATGAACTGACCTTAGAATGATGTAAAAAATTTTGCGTAAAAAATACTGCATATTTCGAGAAACAGATAGTAGTATTATATTCGCGTGCAAATTTCAGATCGTTAATTTTTACTTTATAATTGTTCTTTTTTTTTTAATTTCGTGGCTCTCTTAATATGACTTTTATTTCACGAATAACACTTGGAACTTTTTGAACTATTTAACCTTTGACATGTGAAATCATACATAACCATTCATAATTGCTTAAACTTACCATACAATTCTGACCAAAAAAAAAACTGACCATAAAATGTGGAGTTTCAAGTCTTTAGACTCTGAATCGTTAAATTTTTTGGAATTTGGTCTTGAAATCGCAAAATGCAATGGGACATTTCAAAAATAACTATTGAATGCAAAGTGCGGAGTAAAAGCAAATGTTCTCTACTTTTTGTACGACTAATATATGAAAAAGAACCCTAATTTTTTTTTTATTTCTTTCACATTTTTAACTCATTCTGAATAATGAGAGAAGTTCAAAAGGATACGTTCTTGGGATTCGATTACAGCAGCAAGAAATCAGATTTATACTTTGACCCAGCCATCTTTATTCTTCTCAAGAGGATAAGACCTTATAATCTATACTTATAGTAGATGACGTAGGAATTATTTTGAGCGTTCGATTAAGTGAATTATGTTAATTACTTAGTAATTTGAAACATATGATTAATGCGGATATGGTATATAACAAAGTCAGCACTTATATAGGGTTGCCTGAAATTTTCAACTATCTGTACGTTAACGTCATTACGGAGTTCTTTATTGATAATGAGGAGGTGGTCCATGATGTGATGTAACAAATATTAAGGACAAATCTTATCACGGTAACTTGAAGCCCGAAAAAAAAAAGCCACATCACTGTAGATCATCATCTTTATTATTATTATTTTTCCTCATTTTCCACCTACTTTCGTCAAGTAGAGTTTTGGCCGAAATAGAAAACTAGGGTTTATGGGTGTTGCAAATTCTTTAAAATAGGCTAAAGGTGAATAGTTACCTATCCTAGTTATAGCTTATAGGTCTAGAGGACTATAGCTTCTTTTTAAATGTGCGCAATTTGATTGGACCAGTTTAAATACGAAATCTAACACTGCTGATAACTCGCATCAGTGGGTACAAATGAAACAATGTGTAACTTGTATATTATGTAAAGAAGGCTTGGATTTTTAGTGAACTTTTGTTACTTTTGTTTCCTTGAGTATGGCATTGGAGTGCTCCAAAATCCACTCATCTTTCAGAGGAATTATCCATTGAACTTATTACATGTACTAAAATGAATCTAAACCGTCGGATCTAATAAAACTCAACAAGACCTAGCATAGATTCAGTTCAGCACATATAATATGCTTGATGCAATAATTTCCCCTTTCCATTGTCCTTCATGACATTTCCATCTCAATTTCATATCCCCTAGATGAACGTGGGGTAGCTAGCCACTTAACTAAAAAGCCCATCTCCCAAATGGCCCAAATCTAAGGCCCGTTTAACTTCATGCAACAGTCTCGGGTCACGGCCACTCGTGGAGGAGGCCTGCTGCATCGCCGGACTGATTTGAAGTGCATGAAACCCTTTTCATTGATGAACTGACAGTCCGATCGGATCAATATAGGTATTAAATCCTACATTTTTTTTCACAAAAACATTCCAAGTAAGACTTATGCTTTGTTTGTTTCGTGAAAAATGATGATTTGAAAATTATTTTTTTTAAATAATCACATATATTGATTACAAAATTTCATAACTGAATAATATTTTTATCGTTTACGAAAATATTTATACATAAATTATTATTGATAATGAAAACAATATTGTTGGCTAATTATTTCAAGGGATACACATGATTATTTGCAGAAAAATAAATTATTCATTTTCCGCGAAATAAACACGGTCTTGGGCTTTGTTCACGGCAACTGACTAAGTTGGTTGCTTAAAAGATAGACTAGAACTCTTCAAATAAGAAAACAAATCCACAATCCATTCTTTAAATTACCTAATTAATCTAATTGAAATGTGTTTTTGTACGAAATTAATTACTATATGGGTTAATACCACAAAAAACTCAACACTATATTTACTGTGACACAAAAATTCCAAATTTTTTTTATCATACCTAAACTTTTTTTTTGTGTTATAAAAATCTTAAACTTATACCAGTGTGACAAATATGCTTTGAATGAAAATATAATATAGTGTATATATCACATACATAAAAGTTTGGATTTTTTCGTGATAAAAGAAATTGAGGGTTATTGGTGTCATAGTGATCATGTTTGGGATTTTTGATGACATAAAAAAATTGAGAATATTTATATTATAGTAGGTATAGTTTTGAGTTTTTGATGATAAGAGAAAACTATATTGTAAATAAATTATTGCATACTGTGCAATATGAATAGTGTACGTGTACAGTAAATTTCGCAATTTTTGCATTCACTCGGATAAGTGAAACCAATCGATTTTTGGTTTTGATCGAATGCAACCGACAATAGCGTGGAGAGAGCCGTTGAAAAAATATATACCCTTTTTAACCCCGACGTGTGGACAGACTTTCCTATTCTATAAGGGTTAGATTCGGAACAACACGAAAAGTGATGGGAGATACCCGATCTGACCCTCCCTCCCGCCCTCTCGTCTTCTTATTCGTCTGTGCTCTCTCTTTGTTCTTCGTCGTCTTCTCTCCCTTCTTTCTCTCTCGGCGGAGCCCCCGTCGCGGTCGAGCCGGCGGCGGCGGAGGCGCCAGATCCGGCCCGATCGAAGAGGGCGGAGCCACCATCTGGCTCCGCGTGTGGCCGATCATCGTCGACGGCACAGGGAAAGAGAGAGAGAGAGAGAGAGAGAGAGGGAGGAAGGCGGCTAGGGTTGCGGCTCGGGGATCCGGTGGCGCGCGGCCGCGGAGGCAAGGCTGAGTGACGGCGTGTGGGTTCGCTCTGTGAGTCTCTGGAAACTCGATCGCTCGTAAATGTTTCTATATTTTCCTCGATGATGACGCATTATGAAAGTCGCTTGTTGCCGGTGGTTGTTTTGTTGATTGTGCCTGTTTTTTGTTTTGTCGGGCGTTCTGCGGTTGTAATCTTGTGGCGAGTTTCTTGGTTCTTTTGTGATCGTTTGAGTTTGTCTAGTTGTGGTGCACGACGGCGATGACGTGGGGCTGTGGTGGGTGATCTTCTGAAAGAAAACTAGCGCAGGAACTAAGAAGAACTAGATTCTTGCAAATTATATCTCTGCTGTGTGACGTTTCACATGCTTTTCCCAATTTCAGACGCTTCGATGAGAAGCGATTCCGGTGAAGTACCTTATATTGTGCTGTTTCTGACGCTACACTTCCTCAAGTTTAACCTGGTCATTGTCTTTAAAAAAATCTCTCGCTACTTTTTCACCAATTTTGGAGCCCAAAAGATTTTAGTACAGTGCAATAGAAGTGCTTGAACCGTCTGCTATAAGACTTTTCTTAATTTTTCCGAGCCATCTCGAATGTGTTTCTTGAAAACTGTCTCTTAAAATTTTTTTATCCTGGTTCAGTGATTGTCTTCTGAAGCTTTAGAATTGGTCTTTCAAATTGGGTTTCATAACAAGCCACTTTTCTGAGAATTTCGTTTTGAAAATGAGAAGGTTTTCTTTTCTGTTAAAATATCAGCTTCAAGTAAATTTTTTAAATCCTTTCGAAGTTGCACTACTTTTCTAAGATGTCTTTCTTTTGCCATCTTTATTGTGCTTTTTCTAACATTACACTTCCCGAAGTTAAACCTTGTCATTGTCTTTAAAAAATCTCTCGAATTCTGCTACTTTTTTACCAATTTTCTAGCCCAAAAGATTTTAGCACAGAGCAATAGAAGTGCTTGAACCATTTTTTTTTTGAATTTTCTTAATTTTTCCCAGCCATATTGAATGTATATATTGAAAACTGTCTCTTAAAATTTTTTTATCCTGGTTCAGTGATTGTCTTCTGTAGCTCTAGAATTGGTCTTTCAAATTGGGTTTCTAACAAGCTACTTTTCTAAGAATTTCATTTTGGGAATGCGTAGGTTTTCTTTTCTGTTAATATGTCAGCTTACACTAAATTTTTTAAATCCTCTCTAAGTTGCACTACTTTTCTTAGATGTGTTTCTTTTGCCATCTTTCTTGTGCTGTTTCTGACCATTCACTTCCTCAAGTCAAACCTTGTCATTGTCTTTAAAAAAATCTCCTGACTCTGCTACCTTTTTACCAATTTTCTCGCCCAAAAGATTTTAGTACAGTGCAATAGAAGTGCTTGAACGATCTGCTATTCCACTTTTCTTAATTTTTCCCAGCCATCTCGAATGTATATCTTGAAAACTGTCTCTTAAATTTTTTTTATCCTGGTACAATGATTGTCTTCAGTAGGTTTAGATTTAGTCTTTCAAATTGGGTTTCTAACAAGCCACTTTTCTGAGAATTTCACTTTGAGAATGCGTGGGTTTTTTTTTCTGTTAATATATTAACTTAAACTAAATTTTTTTAAATCCCCTTGAAGTTGTACTACTTTTCTAAGATGTCTTTCTTTTGCCATCTTTCTTGTGCTGTTTCTGACGCTACACTTCCTTCAAGTCAAACCTTGTCATTGTCTTTAAAAAAATCTCCTGACTGTGCTACTTTTTTACCAATTTTCTTGCCTAAAAGATTTTAGTACAGTGCAATAGAAGTGCTTGAACCATGTGCTTTTCGACCTTTCTTAAATTTCCCGGCAATCTCGAATGTATTTCTTGAAAACTGTTTCTTAAAATTTTTTTATTATGGTTCACCGATTGTCTTCTGTGGCTTTGGAATTGGTCGGTCAAATTGGGTTTCTAACAAGCCCACTTTTCTGAGAATTTCGCTTTGAGAATGCGTAGGTTTTCTTTTCTGTTAATATATTAGCTTAAACTAAATTTTTTTAAATCGTCTTGAAGTTGTACTACTTTTCTAAGATGTCTTTCTTTTGCCATCTTTCTTGTGTTCTTTCTGACACTGCACTTCCTTAAGTCAAACCTTGTCATTGTCTTTAAAAAAATCTCCCGACTCTGCTACTTTTTTACCAATTTTATTGCCCAAAAGATTTTAGTACAGTGCAATATAAGTGCTTGAACCATCTGCTATTTGACCTTTCTTAAATTTCCCAGCCATCTCGAATGTTTTTCTTGAAAACTGTCTCTTAAAATTTTTCTATCATGGTTCAATGATTGTCTTCTGTGGCTTGAGAATTAGTCTTTCAAATTGGGTTTCTAACAATGCACTTTTCTGAGAATTTCGCTTTGAAAATGCGTAGGTTTTCATATCTGTTAATTTCTTTTGACATCTTTCTTGTGCTGTTTCTGATGCCACACTTCCTCAAGTTATTCCTTGTCATTGTCTTTAAAAAAATCTCTCGAATTCTGCTACTTTTTTACCAATTTTGTTGCCCAAAGGATTTTAGTACAGTGCAATAGAAGTTCTCGAACGATCTGCTATTCCACTTTTCTTAATTTTCCCAGCCATATTGATTGTATATCTTGAAAACTGTCTCTGCAATTTTTTTAATCCTGGTTCATTGATTGTCTTCTGTAGGTTTAGATTTAGTCGTTCAAATTGGATTTCTAACAAGCCACTTTTCTGAGAATTTCGCTTTGAGAATGCGTAGGTTTTCTTTTCTGTTAATATATTAGCTTAAACTAAATTTTTTTAAATCCTCTAGAAGTTGCACTACTTTTCTACGATGTCTTTCTTTTGCCATCTTTCTTGTGCTGTTTCTGACGCTACACTTCCTCAAGTCCAACCTTGTCATTGTCTTTAAAAAAATCTCCTGATTCTGCTACTTTTTTACCAATTTTCTAGCCCAATAGATTTTAGTACAATGCAATAGAAGTGCTTGAACCATCTGCTGTTCCAATTTTCTTAATTTTCCCAGCCATCCCGAATGTATATCTTGAAAACTGTCTCTTAAATTTTTTTATCCTGGTTCCAGGATCGTCTTCTGTAGAATTAGAATTAGTCTTTCAAATTGGGTTTCTAACAAGCCACTTTTCTGAGAATTTCGCTTTGAGAATGCGTAGGACTTCTTTTCCGTAAATAAATCAGCTTAAACTAAATGTTTGAAATCCTCTCGAAGTTGCACTACTACTTTTTTAAGTTGTGTTTCTTTTTCCATCTTTCTTGTGCTGTTTCTGACACTACACTTCCTCAAGTCAAACCTTGTCATTGTCTTTAAAAAAGTCTCTCGACTCTGCTACTTTTTTACCAATTTTCTAGCCCAAAAGATTTTAGGACAATGCAATAGGAGTGCTAGAACCATCTGCTATTTGACTTTTCTTAATTTTTCCCAACCATCTCGAATGTATATCTTGAAAACTGTCTCTTAAAATTTTTTTATCCCGGTTCAATTATTGTCTTCTGTAGCTTTAGAATTGGTCTTTCAAATTGGGTTTCTAACAAAACACTTTTCAGAGAATTTTGCTTTGAGAATGCGTAGGTTTTCTTTTCTGTTAATATATGAGCTTAAACTAAATTTTTTAAATCCTCTTGAAGGTTCACCACTTTTTAAAGATGTCTTTCTTTTGCCATCATTCTTTTGCTTTTTCTGATGCTACACTTCCTCAAGTGAATCCTTGTCATTGTCTTGAAAAACCTCTTGAATTCTGCTACTTTTTTACCAATTTTCTAGCCCAAAAGATTTTAGTACAGTGCAATAGAAGTGCTTGAACCATCTTCTATTCGAATATTCTTAATTTTTCCCAGCCATCTCGAATGTATATCTTGAAAACTACCTCTTAAATTTTTTTAATCCTGGTTCAATGATTGTCTTCTGTAGCTTTAGAATTAGTCTTTCAAATTGGGTTTCATAACAAGCCACTTTTCTGAGAATTTCGCTTTGAGGTTGAGTAGGTTTTCTTTTCTGTTAATAAATCAGCTTAAAGTAAATTTTTTAAATCCTCTCGAAGTTGCACCACTTTTCTAAGATGTCTTTCTTTTGCCATCTTTCTTATGCAGTTTCTGACGCCACAGTTCCGCAAGTTAAACCTTGTCATTGTCTTTAAAAAAATCTCTCGACTCTGCTACTTTTTTACCAATTTTCTTGCCCAAAATATTTTACTAAAGTGCAATAGAAGTGCTTGAACCATCTGCTGTTCGACATTTCTTAATTTTTCCCAGCCATCTCGACTGTATATCTTGAAAACTGTTGCTTCAAATTTTTTTTATCCTGGTTCAATGATTGTCTCCTGTAGCTTTAGAACTAGTCTTTCAAATTGGGTTTATAACAAGCCACTTTTCTGAGAATTTCGCTAATGCGTAGGTTTTCTTTTCTGTTAATATATAAGCTTAAACTAAATTTTTTCAAATCCTCTCGATGTTGTACTATTCTAAGATGTTTTCTTTCGCCACCTTTCTTGTGCAGTTTCTGATGCTACACTTCCTCAAGTTAAACCTTGTCTTTGCCTTTAAAAAAATCTCTCGTCTCTGCTACTTTTTCGCCAATTTTCTTTCCCAAAAGATTTTATTACAGTGCAATAGAAGTGCTTGAACCATCTGCTATTCGACCTGTGTTAATTTTTCCCAGCCATCTCGAATGTATTTCTTGAAAACTGTCTCTTGAAATTTTTTATCCTGGTTCAATGATTTTCTTCTGTAGCTTTTGAATTAGTCTTTCAAATTGGGTTTTTAACAAGCCACTTTTCTGAGAATTTCGCTTTGCGAATGCCTATGTTTTCTTTTATGTTGATATATCAGCTTAAAGTAAATTTTTTAAATACTCTTGAAGTTGCACTACTTTTGTAAGATGTCTTTCTTTTGCCATCTTTCTTGTGGTGTTTCTGACGCCACTCTTCCTCAAGTCAAACCTTGTCATCGTCTTTAAAAAAATCTCTCGAATTCTGCTACTTTTTAACCAATTTTTTGACCCAAAAGATTTTAGTACGGTCCAATAGAAGTGCTTGAACCAACTTCTGTTCGAATTTTCTTATTGTTTCCCAGCTATGTTGAATGAATATCTTGACAACTGTCTCTTGAAATTTTTTCATCTTGGTTCAAGGATTGTCTTCTGTAGCTTTAGAAATTGGTCTTTCAAATTGGGTTCCTAACAAGCCACTTTTCTAAGAATTTTGCTTTGAGAATGCGTATGTTTT
This sequence comes from Syzygium aromaticum, assembly GCA_024500025.1. Lineage (NCBI taxonomy): Eukaryota > Viridiplantae > Streptophyta > Magnoliopsida > Myrtales > Myrtaceae > Syzygium > Syzygium aromaticum. Next base: position 4,020,055 of record CM044889.1, on the reverse strand, counting down.
CTTTTCTGTTAATATGTCAGCTTAAACTAAATTTTTTTAAGCCTCCTGAAGTTGCACTACTTTTCTAAGATGTCTTTCTTTTGCCATCTTTCTTGTGCTGTTTCTGATGCCAAACTTCCTCAAGTTAAACCTTGTCATTGTCTCTAAAAAAATCTCTCTAATTCTGCTACTTTTTTTACCAATTTTGTTGCCCAAAAGATTTTAGTACAGTGCAATAGAAGTGCTTGATTGATCTGCTATTCCACTTTTCTTAATTTTTCTTAGCCATCTCGAATGTACATCTTGAAAACTCTTTAAATTTTTTTATCCTGGTTCAGTGATTGTCTTCTGTAGGTTTAGATTTAGTTGTTCAAATTGGGTTTCTAACAAGCCACTTTTCTGAGAATTTCACTTTGAGAATGCGTAGGTTTTCTTTTCTGTTAATATATATTAGCTTAAACTAAATTTTTATAAATCCTCTGTAAGTTATACTACTTTTCTAAGATGTCTTTCTTTTGCCATGTTTCTTGTGTTGTTTCTGACACTGCACTTCCTCAAGTCAAACCTTGTCATTGTCCTTAAAAAATCTCCCGACTCTGCTACTTTTTTACCAATTTTCTTTCCCAAAAGATTTTAGTACAGTGCAATATAAGTGCTTAAACCATCTGCTGTTCGACCTTTCTTAAATTTTCCTAGCCATCTTGAATGTATTTCTTGAAAACTGTCAGTTAAAATTTTTTTTATCATGGTTCAATGATTGTCTTCTGTGGCTTTAGAATTAGTCTTTCAAACTGGGTTTCTAACAAGCCACTTTTCTGAGAATTGCGCTTTGAGAATGCGTAGGTTTTCTTTTCTGTTAATATATTAGCTTGAACTAAATTTTTTTAAATCCTCTCGAAGTTGCACTACTGTTGTAAGATGTCTTTCTTTCGCCATCTGTCTTGTGCTGTTTCGGACACTACACTGCCTCAAGCTTAACCTTTTCGTTGTCTTTAAAATAATCTCCCGATTCTGCTACTTTTTTACCAATTTTGTTGCCCAAAAGATTTTACTACAGTGTAATAAAAGTGCTTGAACCATGTGCTATTAGACCTTTCTTAAATTTTCTCGGCCATCTCGAATGTATTTCTTGTAAACTGTCTCTTAAAATTTTGTTATCCTGGTTCAATGATTGTCTTCTGTAGCTTTTGAATTAGCTTTCAAATTGGGTTTCTAACAAGCCACTTTCCTTAAATTTCGCTTTGAGAATGTGTGGGTTTTCTTTTCTTTCAATATATCAGCTTACACTCAATTTTTTAAACCCTCTCGAAGTTGCTCCACTGTTTAAAGATGTCTTTCTTTTTTGCCATCATTCTTTTGCTGTTTCTGATGCTACACTTCCTCAAGTTAAACCTTGTCATTGTCTCAAAAAAACCTCTCAATTCTGCTACTTTTTTGCCAGTTTTCTTGCCCGAAATATTTTTGTACAGAGCGATAGAAGTGCTTGGACCATCTTCTACTTCTATTTGAATTTTGTTAATTTGTCCCAGCCATCTCGAATGTATTATTTGAAGACTGTCTCTGAAATTATTTTAATCCTGGTTCAATGATTGTCTTCTGTAGCTTTAGAATTAGTCTTTCAAATTGGGTTTCAGAACAAGCTACTATTCTGAGAATTTGGCTTTGAGAATGAGTTAGGTTTTCTTTTCTGTTAATATATCAGCTTAAAGTAAATATTATAAATCCTCTCGAAGTTGCACTACTTTTCTAAGATGTCTTTCTTTTGCCAGCTTTCTTGTGCTGTTTCTGACATCACACTTCCGCAAGTTAAACCTTGTCATTGTCTTTAGAAAAATCTCTCGAATTCTGCTACTTTTTTTACCAATTTTCTAACCCAAAAGATTTTAGTACAGTGCAATTGAAGTGCTTGAACCATCTTCTATTCAAATTTTCTTATTGTTTCCCAGCCATCTTGAATGTATATCTTGAAAACTGTCTCTTGAAATTTTTTTATCTTGGTTCAATTATTGTCTTCTGTAGCTTTAGAATTGGTCTTTCAAATTGGGTTTCTAACAAGCCACTTTTCTAAGAATTTCGCTTTGAGAATGCGTAGGTTTTCTTTTCTGTTAATACATCAGCTTAAATTAAAATTTATATATCCTCTCGAAGTTGCGCTACTTTTCTAAGATGTCTTTCTTTTGCCATCTTTCTTGTGCAGTTTCTGACGCTACACTTCCTCAAGTTAAACCTTGTCATTGTCTTTAAAAAAATCTCTCGAATTCTGCTACTTTTTTACCAATTTTCTAGCCCAAAAGATTTTAGTACAGTGCAATAGAAGTGCTTGAATGATCTGCTATTCCACTTTTCTTAATTTTTCCCAGCCATCTCGAATGTATATCTTGAAAATTGTCTCTTAAAATTTTTTTATCCTGATTCAGTGATTGTTTTCTGTGGCTTTAGGATTAGTCTTTCAAATTGGGTTTCTAACAAGCCACTTTTCTGAGAATTTCGCTTTGAGAATGCATTGGTTTTCTTTTCTGTTAATATATGAGCTTGAACTAAATTTTTTTAAATCCTCTCGAAGTTGTACTACTTTTCTAAGATGTCTTTCTTTTGCTATCTTTCTTGTGCTGTTTCTGACGCTACACTTCCTCAAGTTAATCCTTGTCATTGTCTTTCAAAAAATCTCTCAAATTCTGTTACTTTTTTACCAATTTTCTAGCCCAAATAGTACAGTGCAATAGAAGTTCTCGAACGATCTGCTATTCCACTTTTCTTAATTTTTCCCGGCCGTATTGATTGTATATCTGAAAACTGTCTCTGAAATTTTTTTTATCCTGGTTCAATGATTGCCTTCTGTAGGTTTAGATTTAGTCATTTAAATTGGGTTTCTAACAAGCCACTTTTCTGAGAATTTCGCTTTGAGAATGCGTAGGTTTTCTTTTCTGTTAATATATTAGCTTAAGCAAAATTTTTTTAAGTCCTCTTGAAGTTGCACTACTTTTCTAAGATGTCTTTCTTTTGCCATCTTTCTTGTGCTGTTTCTGATGCTACACTTCCTCAAGTCATACTTTTTTGTTGTCTTTAAAAAAAATCTCCCGACTCTGCTACTTTTTTACCAATTTTGTAAACCAAAGGATTTTAGTACAGTGCAATAAAAGTGCTTGAACCTTCTGCTATTCGACCTTTCTTAAATTGTCCCAGCCATCTCGAATGTATTTCTTGTAAACTGTCTCTTAAAATTTTGTTATCCTGGTTCAATGATGATCATCTTCTGTAGCTTTGGAATTAGTGTTTCGAATCGGGTTTCTAACAAGCCACTTTTCTGAGAATTTTGCTTTGAGAATATGTAGGTTTTCTTTTCTGTTAATTTATCAGCTTAAACTAAAATTTTTAAATCCTCTTGAAGGTTCACCACTTTTTAAAGATGTCTTTCTTTTGCTATCATTCTGTTGCTGTTTCTGATGCTACACTTCCTCAAGTGAAACCTTGTCATTGTCTTGAAAAAACCTCGAATTCTGCTACTTTTTTACCAATTTTCTTGCCAAAAAGATTTTAGTACAGAGCGACAGAAGTGCTTGAACCATCTTCTATTTGAATTTTCTAAATTTTTCCTAGCCATCTCAAATGTATATCTTGAAAACTGTCTTTGAAATTTTTTTAATCCTGGTTCATTGATTGTCTTCTGTAGCTTTAGAATATTAGTCTTTCAAATTGGGTTTCATAACAAGCCACTTTTCTGAGAATTTTTCTTTGAGAATGAGTAGGTTTTCTTTTCTGTTAATATATTAGCTTAAACTAAATTTTTTTAAATCGTCTCGAAGTTGTACTACTTTTCTAAGATGTCTTTCTTTTGCCATCTTTCTTTTGCTGTTTCTGATGCTACACTTCCTCAAGTCAAACCTTGTCATTGTCCTTAAAAAAATCTCCCGACTCTGCTACTTTTTTACCAATTTTCTAGCCCAAAATATTTTATTACAGTGCAATAAAAATGCTTGAACCATCTGCTATTCGACCTTTCTTAAATTTTCCCAGCCATCTCGAATGTATTTCTTGTAAACTGTCTCTTAAAATTTTGTTAGCCTGGTTCAATTATCGTCTTCTGTAGCTTTTGAATTAGTCTTTCAAATTGGGTTTCTAACAAGCCACTTTTCTGAGAATTTCGCTTTGAGAATGCGTAGGTTTTCTTTTCTGTAAGTATGTCAGCTTAAACTAAAATTTTTAAATCCTCTCAAAGTTGCACCACTTGTCTAAGATGTCTTTCTTTTGGCATCATTCTTTTGCTTTTTCTGGTGCTACACTTCCTCAAGTTAAACCTTGTGATTGTCTTAAAAAAAATCTCTCGAATTCTGCTACTTTTTTACCAATTTTCTGGCTCAAAAGATTTTAGTACAGAGCGATAGAAGTGCTTGAACCATCTTCTATTCGAATTTTGTTAATTTTTCCCAGCCATCTTGAATGTATATCTTGAAAACTATCTCTTGAATTTTTTTTATTGTGGTTCAACGATCGTCTAAGATGTCAGCTTAAACTAAAATTTTTAAATCCTCTCGAAGTTGCACCACTTGTCTAAGATGTCTTTCTTTTGGCATCATTCTTTTGCTTTTTCTGGTGCTACACTTCCTCAAGTTAAACCTTGTGATTGTCTTAAAAAAGATCTCTTGAATTCTGCTACTTTTTTACCAATTTTCTGGCTCAAAAGATTTTAGTACAGAGCGATAGAAGTGCTTGAACCATCTTCTATTCGAATTTTGTTAATTTTTCCCAGCCATCTTGAATGTATATCTTGAAAACTATCTCTTGAATTTTTTTTATTGTGGTTCAATGATCGTCTTCTGTTGCTTTGGAATTGGTCGTTCAAATTGGGTTTCCAACAAGCCACTTTTCTGAGAATTTCGTTTTGGGACTGCATAGGTTTTCTTTTCTGTTAATATATGAGCTTAAACTAAAATTTTTAAATTCTCTTGAAGTTGCACTACTTTTCTAAGATGTCTTTCTTTTGCCATCTTTCTTGTGCTGTTTCTGACGCTACACTTCCTCAAGAGTTAAACCTTGTCATTGTCTTTAAAAATTTCTCTCGACTCTGCTACTTTTTTACCAATTTTCTTGCCCAAAAGATTTCTGCTATTGAACTTTTCTGAATTTTTCCCAGCCTTCTCGAATGTATATCTTGAAAACTGTCTCTAAAATTTTTTTATCCTGGTTCAATTTTTGTCTTCTGTAGCTTTAGAATCAGTATTTCAGATTGGGTTTGTAACAAGCCAATTTTGTGAGAATTTCGCTTTGAGAGTGCGTAGGTTTTCTTTTCTGTTAATAAATCACCTTAAACTAAATTTTTTAAGTGCTCTCAAAGTTGCACTACTTTTGTAAGATGTCTTTCTTTTGCCATCTTTCTTGTGCTGTTTCTGACGCTGCACTTCCTCAAGTCAAATCTTGTCATTGTCTTTAAAAAATTCTCTCGACTCTGCTACTTTTTTACCAATTTTCTAGCCCAAAAGATTTTAGTACTGTCCAATAGAAGTGCTTGAACCATCTGCTATTCGACTTTTCTTAATATTTCCCAGCCATCTTGAATTTATCTTGAAAACTCTCTTAAAATTTTTTTATCCGGGTTCAATGGTTGTCTTCTGTAGCTTTAGAATTAGTCTTTCAAATTGGGTTTCTAACGAGCCACTTTTCTGAGAATCACTTTGACAATGCGTAAGTTCTGTTTTCTGTTAATAGATCAGCTTAAACTAAATTTTTTAAATCCTCTCGAAGTTGCACTACTTTTCTAAGATGTCTGTTCTTTTGCCGTCTTTCTTGTGCTGTTTCTGGCGCTACACTTCCTCAAGTTAAACCTGGTCATTGGCTTTCAAAAAATCTCTTCTACTCTACTGCTTTTTTACCAATTTTCTTGCCCAATAGATTTTCGTACAATGCAATATTAGTGCTTGAAACATCTGCTATTCGACTTTTGTTATTTTTTCCCAGCCATCTCAAATTTGTATCTTGAAAGCTGTCTCATAGTTTTTTTTTTATCTTGATTCAACGATTGTCTTCTGTAGCTTTAGAATTAGTCTTTCTAACAAGCCAATTTTCTGAGAATTTCGCTTTGAGAATGCGTAGGTTTTCTTTTCTGTTAATATATCAGCTTATACCAAATGTTTTAAATCCTCTCATAGGTGCACTACTTTTCTAAAATGTCTTTCTTTTGCCATCTTTCTTGTGCTGTTTCTGATGCTACGCTTCCTCTAGTTAATCCTTGTCATTGTCTTTAAAAAAATCTCTCGAGTCTGCTATTTTTTAGCAATTTTTTTGCCCAAAAGATTTTAGTACAGTGCAATAGAAGTGCTTGAACCATCTGCTATTTGACGTTTCTTAATTTTTCCCAGCCATCTTGGATGTATATGTTGAAAACTGTCTCTTAAAACTATATTCTGTTATGCTGGATAAATGATTGTCTTCTGTAGCTTTTGAATTAGTCTTTCAAATTGGGTTTATAACAAGCCACTTTTCTGAGAATTTCGCTTTGAAAATGGGTAGGGTTTGTTTTCTGTTAATATATCAGCTTAAACTAATTTTTTTAAATCCTCTCGGAGTGGCACTACTTTTTCGAAGATGTCTTTCTTTCGCCATCTTTCTTGTGCTGTTTCTGACGCTATACTTCCTCAAGTTAAACCTTTTCATTTTCTTGAAAAAATTCTCTCGACTCAGCTACTTTTTTTCCAATTTTCTTTCCCAAAAGATTTTAGTACAGTGCAATAAAAGTGCTCGAACCATCTGCTATTCGACTTTTCTTAATTTTTCCCACCCATCTGGGATGTATGTCTTGAAAACTGTCTCCTAAAACTATGTTCTGTTTTCCTGATTCAATGTTCATCTTCTGTAGCTTTTTGTCTTTCAAATTGGGTTTCTAACAAGCCGCTTTTCTGAGAATTTCGGTTTGAGAATGGGTAGGTTTTCTTTTCTGTTAATATATCAGCTTCAACTAAATTTTGTAAATCCGCTCAAAGTTACACTATTCTAACATGTCTTTCTCTTGCCATCTTTCTTGTGCTGTTCCTGACGCTACACTTCCTCAAATTTAATCCATTCATTGTCGTTAAAATAATCTCTTGACTATGCTACTTTTTACCAATAATCTTGCCCAAAATATTTTAGTACTGTGCAATAGAAGTGGTTGAACCATCTGCATTTCGACTTTTCTTAATTTTTCCCAGCCATCTTGGATGTATATCTTGAAAACCGTCTCTTAAAACTATGTTCTGTTATCCTGGTTCAATGATTGTCTTCTGAAGCTTTAGAATTAGTCTTTCAAATTGGGTTTTTCTAACAAGCATTTTCTGAGAATTTCGCTTTGAGAATGAGTAGGTTTTCTTTTCCGTTAATATGTCGGCTTAAACTAAATTATTTAAATCCTCTCGAAGTTGCAGTACTTTTCTAAGATGTCTTTCTTTTGCCATCTTTCTGACTCTCTCCTTATTCCTTTGTGTGTTTTTTTTTTCAATTTTTGAAAAAGACATGATATTTTGACAATGAGAGTCCAATGGGCGCATAAAAAAAATCGTTTTTTGGGTCAAAGAGGCAATGTCAACATGACAACTTTTTTTTTTTTTTTTTGTAGAAAGTGCCATTATTCTTCGAAAGGTCATACATTACCCGAGACTTTTTTCCTAATAAAGCAACTTTTCACGTCTTAAGCATTTCATTTGAGGGTTTTTCTTTTCCTCACATTCTATTTTTAGGTCAATTGAATAGTATGTGGCCTTTCAACTGAAATGCTTCTTAGTACTTCGAGTTTTCACACTAAAGATATTTTATGCAGTCTTTAGTGCAAACAACTTTGTTTTGATATATAGTTATGGTATTTCAAGTAATACTGGCATCATTTTGGTAAGTTTCTCAATAAAATTGAGGATCTCGTGACAACACATTGTTTTGAAAAAAGTGTCATTTGAATGGTTATAGTTTACACGAGCCTTTTTTTTTTTCAAAATAATTGCAACCTTTTACAATTTGAAGCATTTCATTTTTGACTAAAAATTGTTTTCTTTCCTAACAATTTCACTTCCAGGTCAAATTAAATAGTATATGGCTTTTCTTGAAACAGCTTTTTCCACTAAATGGCGTTTTTTGGCTACTAGTTTTCAGCACTATACTTTTTATGCAGTCCTCAGTGCATAGGAGTTCATTTTGATATATATATATATATATTTGTGTGTGTGGGGTTAGTTCAAAAGCCAATTTTTTTAATTACCTTTCAAGTAATCTTGGCAATTTTTTTTTGTTATGTTTGTCAAATTTTTTTTTTGAAGATCACTGTGAAAAGACTCTTCATATCTGTAAATTGTGCTGTTTTTCTTTGAAAGGACATATTTAACACCTGACTTCTCCCTAAATATTTGCTACTTTGCACATTTTGAAATATTTCATTTTTGATTAAATGGTTTTTTTTCCTCACATTCTATTTTCAGGGCAATTAAATAGTACATGGCTTTTCTTTAAACAACATTTTTCTATTGAGAGGCTTCTTTAACTACAAGTGTTACCACAGATTTTTTATGCAGTCCTCAGTGCCAATGACTTTGTCTTGATATATAATTGTCGTGTTTTGTTCAAAAGACAATCTTTATAAATCCCTTTCAAGTAATCTTGGCATTTGCCATCTCTTTGTTAAGTTTTTCCATAAAAGATTGAAAATCTCAGTGACAAGACTCTTTACTTTTGTAACAAGTGCCTGTTAGAAAGATCTTATTTTACATGAGATTTCTTCAAAGTAACTGCAATCTTTCACGTTTTGAAGCATTTCATTTTGGACTAAATGGTTTTTTTCCTCAATTTCTTTTTCACCTGATGAAGCATTTTATTTTGACTAAATCAAGTCTGTCTTTCCTTACATTCTGTTTCCAGGTCAATTTGAATAGGTTTTGGCTGTTGTTGAGATAGCTTTTTCACTGAAAGGCTTCTTTCTAATATGAGTATTCACACCAAAGCCTTTTTATGTGGTCATTTGTGCGGCGGACTTTGTTTTGATACATAATGTTGCTATTTACTACAGATGCAAATCTTTATTAATCCCTTGCAAGTAATCTTGGCATCTTTTTGTTACGTTTACACATTATTTTTGTAAACAATGACCTTTCTTTGAAAGGTCATATTTTACACAATTTTTTTTCATGTTTTAAGCATTTTGTTTTTGAGTAAATGGATCTTTTTTCCTCACATTCTCTTTCCAGGGCAATTGAATAGTATATGGTCTTTCTCAAAACAACTTTTTTCATTCGAAAGGCTTCTTTCTACTTTGATTTTTCACACAAAAGACTTGTTGTGCGGTTGTCCATGTGGGGGACTTTGTTTGATAAATAATTTTGGTATTTTGTTCAAATGCCAATTTTTATAAATCCCTTTCAATAATCTTGACATCTTTTTCTTACGTCTCTCGTTAAAAAATTGAAGCACTTGGTGACATAATCGTTATTTTTGTAAGAAGAGCCATTTTTCTTTGAAAAGTCATATTTTACACTAGACTTCTTCACCGATAACTGCAACTTGTCATGTTTTGAAGCATTTCATATTTTACTAAATGGGTTTTTTTTACTTGCATTCATTTTCCAGGGCATTAAAATAGTATATATGCCTTTTCTTGGAACAACTTTTCTACGGAAGGGCTTCTTTCTACTATGAGCTTCAATCCTCAAAACTTTTTATGCAGTCCTATGTACAGTGGACTTTGCTTTGATATATAATTTCGCTATTTTGTTCCAAAGCCAATTTTTTTTAATCCTTTTCAAGTTTCTTAATAAAAAGTAGAATATTACGGTGTCAATAATCATTATATTTGTAAGAAGTATTTTTCTTTGAAAGGTCACATGTGACTTCTTCCAAAATAACTGCAAATTTTCACCTGATGAAGCATTTTATTTTTGACTAAATCGAGTCACTCTTTCCTTACATTCTGTTTCCAGGTCAATTTGAATTGTTTATGGCTGTTGTTGAGATAACTTTTTCACTGAAGGGCTTCTTTCTAATACATAAGCAAATCTTTATCAATCCCCTGCAAGTAATCTTGGCATCTTTTTGTTACGTTTACACATTATTTTTGCAAAAAGTGATGTTTTCTTTAAAGGTCACATTCACATTTTGAAGCATTTCATATTTTACTAAATGGGTTTTTTTACTCACATTCATTTTCCAGGGCATTAAAATAGTATATATGCCTTTTCTTGAAACAAATTTTCTACGGAAAGGCTTCTTTCTACTATGAGCTTTCGCCCTCATGAACTTTTTATGCAGTCTTAAGTACAGGGGACTTTGTTTCGATATATAATTTCAGTATTGTGTTTCAAAGCCAATTTTTTTTTAATCCCTTTCAAGTTTTTTAATAAAAAGTTGAATATTACGGTGTCAATGGTCATTATTTTGTAAGAAGCATTTTTCTTTGAAAGTTCACGTGACTTCTTCCAAAATAACAGCAAATTTGCACCTGATTAAGCATTTTATGTTTGAATAAATCGAGTCACTCTTTCCTTACATTCTGTTTCCAGGTCAATTTGAATAGTTAATGGCTGTTGTTGAGATAGCTTTTTCACTGAAAGGCTTCTTTCCAATACGAGTTTTCACACCAAAGCCTTTTTGTGTGGTCATTTGTGCGGTGGACTTTGCTTTGATACATAATGTTGGTATTTACTACAGAAGCAAATCTTTATTAATCCCTTGCAAGTAATCTTGGCATATTTTTGTAAAACGTGAGGGGGGTTACACGACTATTCCAAAGTAATGAGGGGGGTTACACGACTATTTACTACATAATGTTGGTATTTACTACAGAAGCAAATCTTTATTAATCCCTTGCAAGTATTTACACATTATTTTTGTAAAACGTGACGTTTTTCTTTGAGAGGACATATTTTACACGACTATTCCAAAGTAACTCCATTTTTTTTCACGTTTTAAGGATTTCATTTTTGAGTAAATGGTTCTTTTTTCCTTACATTCTCTTTTCATGGTAATATAAGTAGTATATTCCTTACATTCTCATTTCTTGAAATAACTCTTTCTACTAAAGGCTTCTTTCTACTACGAGATTTTACCCAAGGGCTTTTTATGTATTTTTCCAATGCTGATGACTTTGTTTTGATATATAGTTTTTGTATTTTGTTCAAAAGCCAATTTTTAAAGTACCTTGCAAGTAAACTTTGCATCTTTTTGTTACGTTTCTCAAGTAAGAATTGAAGATCTTGGTGACAGCTCTTTCTATTTGTATAAGGTGCCATTTTTCTTTAGAAGGTCATATTTTACACGAGACTTCTCAACTTTTCACGTAGACGTCATTGTATAGCATATGGTCTGTAACTGTCAACTTTTCACGTAAACGTCATTGTATAGCATATGATCACTTCTCAACTTTTCTCAAGCGAACGTCATTGTTTTGATTTCTTGGTTTGTAACTTTTCACGTTTTGAAGCGTTTCATTTTTCACAAAATTGTTTTCCTCGTAGTCTATATCCACAAAAATTGAATAGCATATGGTCTTTCTTGAAACAACTTCTTCCACCGAAAGGCTTCTTTCTACTATGAGTTTTCACACAAAAGACTTTATGCGGCAAAAGAACACTACAAGTGTCATAACTTGTGTACGACGCTCACTTTGGTGTCATAAGTTTTTTTTGGATCACTTTAGTGCTAAAATTTTTGAAAAATGATTACGTAAGTGCTAAAATTTTTGAAAAACGATAACTTAAGTGCCAACTCAGATGATGTATACAATTTTTCGCCGGAAATCCGGCATTTTTTTATTAATTTCTTAAGCTGATGTGGCTTGCCAGAAATTGGTACTTAAGTGATCGTTTTTAAAAAATTTTAGCACTTAAGTGATTGTTTTTAAAAAAATTTAGCACTTAAGTGATTGTTTTTCAAAATTTTAGCACTGAAGTGATCCAAAAAAAACTTATGATACTTAAGTGATCGTTTTTCCTCTGACTTGGCATCAAAGTGATCCGAAAAATAGTTATGGCACCAAAGTGATCTCTGTACACAAGTTATGGCATTTATAGTGTCATTTTGCCGACTTTATGCAGTTCTTGGTGCAGGGGCTTTGTTTGATATATAATGTCGGTATGCTGTTCAAAACATACATACTTTTGAAGTAATCTTGACATCTTTTTCTTACATTTCTCATTAAAAATTGAAGCTCTGGGTGACAATAGTCATCCATTTTTGTAGAAAGTTCCGTTTTTCTACTGGAAGGTCATTTTACATTGGACTCAAATAGCTGCAATTTGTCACGTTTCAAAGCATTTTGTTTTTGACTAAATTGTATTTTTTTTTACTCACATTCCTTTTCCAGGGCATTTATATGGTATATGGCTTTTCTTGACAGAAATTTTTCTGCTGAAAGCGTTCTTTCTACTACGAGCTTTCACCTCAGACTTTTTATGTAGTCCCGAGTGCTGAGGAGTTTGTTTTGATATATAATTTTTTTATTTGTTCGAAAAATTCAATTTTTTGAATGCCTTATCAAGTAATCGTGGCATTTTTTTGTTAAGTTTCTCGATAAGAAAATGGAAGATTTGGGTAATGATACTCATTATATTTGTAGTAAGTGCCGTTTTTCTTTGAAAGGTCACACAAGACTTTTTGACAAAGTAGTTGCACCTTTTCATCTTTTGCAGCATCAGTTTTGTCTAAATGGTTTTTTTTCCCTTACATTCTATTTCGTGGTCAATCCAAATAGTTTATGGCTTTTGTTGAAACTGCTTTTGCCCTAAAGGCTTTCAACTATGAGTTTTCACACCAGGGGCTTTTTATGCAATCATCTGTTCAGAGGACTTTGTGCAGAGGACTATTTAAGTTTGTAATTTACTACAAAATTAATTTTTTTATTAACCACTTTATCAAGTAATCTTGGCATCTTAAAAATGATCTCTATGACAAGACTCATTATCATCGTAAAAAGTGATGTTTTTTTAAAGGTTGTATTTTACATGAGACATATTCCAAAATAACTCCCGTCTTTTTTTCATTTTAAGCATTTCCTATTTGATTAAATGGTTCTTTTTTCCTCACATTTTCTTTCCATGGCAAATTGAATAGTGTATGACCTTTTTTGAAACAACTTTTTCCAGTAAAAGGCTTCTTTCTACTTTGAGTTTCCATCCAGAGATTTTGTATTTGTTCGAAAGCCAATTTTTAAATTGCCTTTCAAGTAAACTTGGTACGTTGAAGGGTTTCATTCCAAGTAACCTTGGTGACAAGACAATTTGTAAAATGTGTAATTTTTGAAGGGTCATATTTTATACGAGACTTCTTCAAAATAACCGCAACTATTTTCATGTTTTGAAGCATTTGATTTTTGACAGAATTGTTTTTCCTTGCATTCTGTTTCCACGACAATTGAAGAGTATATGGCTTTTCTAGAAACAACTTTTTCTACTGAATGGCTTGTTTCTATTACGCGTTTTCACACACAAGACTTTGTGCAGTTGTCAGTGCAGGGCACTTTGTTTCATATGTAATTTGGTATTTTCTTTAAAAGGCAATTTTTTTGTAAATCCCTTTCAATTTACCTTGACAACTTTTTCGTACATTTCTCATTAAGAAATTGAAGCTCTTGGTTACAATAATCATTAGTTTTGTAAAAAGTTCTGTTTTTCTACTGAAAGGTCATATTTTACACGAGTCTTCTTTTTAAATAACTGCAATTTTTTAATGTTTTGAAGCATTTTATCTTTGACTAAATTGTTTTTTTTACTCGCTCATTTTCCTGGGCATTTAAATAGTTTATGGCTTTTCTTGACACGAGTTTTTCCACCGAAAGGCTTCTTTCTACTAGGAACCTTCACCACCAAAGAATTTTTATGCCGTCCCAAGTGCAGTGGAGTTTGTGTTTTGGTATATAATTTTTGTATTTTGTTCAAAAGCCAATTTTTATGAATCCCTTTCAAATCTTGGGGAATCTTTTGGTTAAGTTGCTCAACAAAAAACGGGACAAATGTACTCGAAGTTCTAGATAGTACAGAAAGTGCAAAAGTTTATGGCTTTTGTTGAAACGACTTTGTTACTGGAAAATATTCTTTCTACTACGAGTTTTCACACCGAAGGCTTCTTATGCAGCCATCAGATCAAAGGACTTTGATTAATCGTGGTATTTACAACAAAATCGAATTTTTACTAATCCCTTTGTCGTGACCTACCTGTTCCAATTGATTAAGCCAAGAGGTATTTGTTGAAAGATGTGAGCGCTAACTAATTTGTTGAAGGACAAATCAAATAGTTCATTAATCTAAGGACCGAGATGCTTTCAAGCTTCATATCTCATGCGACGAGAATTGCCTAAACTAAACATTCAATTGGAGTTGTCACAAGTCATGATCAAGGGTTTGGCTAGAAACTCTAATCGAAATGCAGTAGTGTCGTCTCGATGCATGCAAAAACCAAAGATTATAAGGATCGAAGACTATTGCATTAGTGATCTAACTAGTGCCCTTTTGGTACTTAAATTTGATTGCTTGCAAATTAATGTACTGGGCAACATATCGAAAAATCTTAGGGTTTCACCTGACTGATCTAAAAATAGAAAATAACAATCAATGTATTAATTGTGCGCAATTAGATAATTATGAAGAAAATAAACTAGCGACCTAGCATTGTTTCTAAAAGAGAAGAGGCAATCAATAGCCTTAAAGTAAAGTCCCAATGGCTTATCTGATTTTTTAAAAGATTCTTAAAGGGTTTTCTCAATTTTTACAAGATTTAAACTAAGTCTAGAATGAAATTAAATGCTAAGATTTAATGAAATTAAGCCAAAAACTGATTTACAAACATTTTCTGATTTTCAAGGATTTTTTTGGAATTTTTCTGAATTATTATTATTTATTTTAAAATTTTCTAATTTTTTATATTTTAAATTTTTAAAATTTTTTAATGTTTTTGAAAATTTTCGGACTTTTTAATATTTTTTGGATTTTTAAACATTTTCGAAATTTTTTGAAAATTTTAATATTTGTTAATATTTTAATATTTTTGTTAATAAAATAAAAATTCCGGACTGGTCCCCTGACTCGATCCGCCCGACTGCCTAATCCGGATTTTCTCTAGCCCGCTCGGTTCCCTTTTTCCTACTTCTTTTATGATTTTTTATTTCCTATTTTCCCTCTTTTCTTTTTTTTTTTCTTCTTTTTTTTAATGGATTTCTCTTTCTTTTACTATTGTTTCTTTTTGAGTTTATTCTCCTCCCCCCCTTCGTGCCTTTCCTAGAATGCTTCTCCCCTGCTTCCTCATGTTCTTCTTCACCGAAGGCCCCTTCAAGCCCGAGGCTGCACGCCTCCAATTGAGGCTATGTCAGGATGCCACTGTCGCTCACTCACCGGCCACTGACGGGCACCGCCAATGTCGACAGCCCATGCGGGGCTCACATCCTGCCTTTGGCCACTACAGCAGTCGTTGATTTACTTGGTGTGAAATGTTTAAAATTGCTTCTTTAAGTGTCAAATGAGCACAAGCATCCATCGACGGGGTTGGAAGACCACCAAATAGGCTCGCTGTGCTCGGCACTCGAGAGGCCGGGAAGGGGGGGCCAAAACAGAGCAAAATCTGCAACTACGACTCACTTGTTTTGTGAACGACTGGGATGAAGATCGATGACAGGAGGCTTGATGGGATCAACAATGACTAGGGTGGATGATTGGCGAACGAACCAACCCGTTCGGATTCACCCTTCAACTCTCTCGAACTCACTCTCTTTGTGAGGAGCCCGGACAAAATGAAGAAGAAAATGTTCAAATTTTGTTTTCGCAAACTCTGTGTACGGTGGAGAGGGGGAAGAGATTCGCCCGGCCACCTCTTTGCCGAGCGAGGGGCCGGAATACTCTCCTCCAGAACTCCTCAATCCTCCATTTTTCTCTCAGTTTTTCTTCGATTGCTCTCTGTTCCTCCTTTTCCAGCCTTGAAACCCTACCTTTTTTCAGCTCTCTACCCCTTCTTATCTTTCTCACTCTTTTTTTTCCTTTGGGACCATCTTACGCGCTTGATATCCTCGGTGCTACACAACGTTCCATGCTGTTGCGTGACCTACCCCCTGTTATGCGTACCCCCTTTTGCTTCTTTTCCCCCTCCTTCTTTTGGTCTTCTCTCGTTTTGTCTTCATCGCTTTCGTGGTTGAGTGTGAGGAAGAGGGAAAGAAAAGTAGAGGGCTTGGTCGAAAATAGGGCCTAATGGTTGGGAGATTGGACCAGATGACCAGGCCAGAGCAGGCCATAGGCGGGCCAAAAGTGGGCGCAAGGCCTGGTCTTTCGGGCCAAAAACAGGCACTTGCTGGGGCACAAGTGGGCCAAAATAGGCAATCGCGAGATCCAGTGGGGAAAATGAAGAAAAACTAAGGCTCCGTTCGTTTAGCGGAAAATATTCTCTCGGAAAATATTTTTCGGGTTTTCCGGTGTCCGTGGGAAAACATTTTCCTTCCCCCCCTCACAAAATAGTCTAAGTCTATGGAAAATGACTTCCGCTTCCGCTTCTGAAAAACGAAAATCATTTTACGCCACACTCCTTCCCTCCTCCGGTCGCCGGCTGCCAGCCACCGCTCGTCCACCACCACGGCCGCTCGCTGCCGCTGCCGTCGGTCGTTGCCGCAATCGCTGGCAGAAAATATTTTCCGAAACTTTTTCATATTGGTTGCCAAACACCGTAAAATTATGTTCCGGGAAAATATTTTCTAGGAAAATGACTTCCGGAAAAATATTTTCCAAAAACACAGTATTTTTCGCCAAAGGAACGGAGCCTAATAAAAAAGGGGGGTTGAATTGATATATAAAAATAAGAGGGATATAAAATTGTTGGGGGGGGGGGGGGGGGGTTGGAGTTGCTGGGCTGAGGCGGACCGGCCTTTCTCTAATTTATGTACTTATTATACATATATTTTATCTCTTCCCTGCACTAATTTGGCCTATTTACATTTTAAGCATTGATTTAACAAAGTGGGCAAAATTAGGTGTCAACACTCTTTCTGCTCAATTTTTGAAAAAAAGAAGTCCAAGATACCGGTGATAGGAGTCATTATTTTTGTAAAAAGTGACATTTTTCTTTGACTACGTGGTTCTTTTTCCCTCACATTTTCTTTCCGGAGCAAATTAAATATTGTATGGCTTTCTTGAAACTACTTTGAATGGTGTGAATACTTGCCGGAAGGATGGGTATTTTTTAGTTCAACTTCATTTTTCAGAGAATCAAGAGACTTTATTTAGATACTTTGAGAAGATAACCATATTTAAAATCATGTGGTTCCTTTGATTTTAACCCAAAGGCGTATCTCATTTTCATTTTGATCGGTTGGCTAGTTTTTGGTCTTTTGGATATGTGCCTTCTGCTGTTTGACATGCAATATGGCTTTTCTTGGAACGACTTTTTCCACTGTAGGTTTCGTTCTACTATGAGATTCACACGAAAGACATTTTATGCAGTTCTCAGTGCTGAGGACTTTGTTTTGATATATAATTTTGGTATTTTGCTGAAAAGGCAATTTTTATAAATCCGTTCCAAGTAATCTTGGCTTCTTTTTGTCAAGTTTCTCAAAAAAAAAAAAAAAATTGAAGATCTCAGCTACAAGACTCGTTATTTTTGCGACAAGTGCCATTTTCTCGGAAAGGACACACAGGACTCCTTCCTAAATAACTGCAACTTTTCACCTTTCGTTTTTTTCTACCGAAAAAAAAGCATTTCGTTTTTGAATAAATCGTCTTTTTTGTTACATTCTATTTCCAGGTCAATTGGAATAATTTATGTTTTTTTGTGGAAACAGCTTTTTCACTGAGGCTTCTTTCTACGAGTTTTCATGCCAATGACTTTTATGCAGTCATCAGCAGAGTACTTTTTGTTGATATATAATGTTTGGTATTTACTACGAAAGCAAATTTTTAGGGGTTAATATTATAAGAAAACCCTAGACTATGCCGACTCTGATGCAAATACCCAAAACATTTTTGTCACTAAAAATCCTTAACTTACCAATTGTGACACAAGTACTCTAAAATTTTGTTATCGTAAAAAATCCCGAACTTTTACTAGTGTGACAAATATACTTTGCATGAAATTGAAATAGAGAATATATATGTCACGCATGTATAAGTTTAGGTTTTTTCATAACACAAAAAAAGTATGCAGTATTTGTGTCTTAGTGAGCGTAATTAGAGGTTTATTTGTGGCATTTTCTCAATTTTTATTAATCCATTTTCATGTAATTTTTGGCATCGTTTTGTTATGTTTCTTCGTAAAAAATCCAAGATCTCGGTGACATGACTCATCATTTTTGTAAAACGATGCCATTTTTCTTTGAAACGTCATATTTTACAAGATACTTATTCCATAATAATTTTCAACTTTTCTTGTTTTAAGAATTTCATTTTTGACTAAATGCATTCTTTTTCCCTCGCATCGTCTTTCCAAGGCTAATTAAATAATACATGGCTTTTTTATACAATTTATTCCATTTAAAGGCTTCTTTCTACTGTGAGTTTTCACCTCAAAAGACTTTTTATGCAGTTGTAGGTGCTGGGAACTTCGTTTCGATACGTAAATTTTTGTATTTTGTTTAAAAGCCAATTTTTATAATTCCCTTTCAAGTCATCTTGGCATTTTTTTGGTTACGTTTTTATATAATAAAAAAAATTAAAGATCTTGGTGACAAGACTCGTCATTTTTTTTGTAAAAAAGTGCTTTTTTTCTTTGAAATGTTATATTTTACTTTGGATTTCTGTAAAATAACTTAAACTTTTCACGCTTTGAAGCATTTCATTTTAGTCTAAATGGTTTTTTTCCCTCGCATTCTATTTCCAGGTCACATTAAATAGTATTTGGCTTTTTGAAACAACTCTTTCCATTTTTTTTTTTTGGTCGAAACTCTTTCCATTGAAAGGCTTCTTTCTACTGACAGTATTCACACTAAAGAAACACTGCAAATGACTTCATTTTGATGTAATGTATTTTGCATTTGTCCAAAAGCCAATTATTTTTAATTACTTTCAAGTAGTCTTTTTGTTTGATTCCTAGTAAAAATTTGAAGATGCCGTTTTTCTTTGTAAGGTTTTATTTTACACGACCCATTTAATCATTCATTGCATAAGGAAATTTGGGATCGACCCTAATCCCTAAAACCATTATTAATTTGCATTTGTATATTAGGAACATTTTAATTAGGCCCACATAGACAACATTATTATTGGACCGACTTAAGTAGGGAGGCTCTGAGCTTAATTGAATTATCTTAAGACTAAACCTGCAAGAACATAAAATTTGGTCCAGCTCATTGAATATGACTTGAGGAGCATATGGCGGTAGCTAAATA
The DNA here is from genome assembly GCA_024500025.1 of Syzygium aromaticum. Classification (NCBI taxonomy): domain Eukaryota; kingdom Viridiplantae; phylum Streptophyta; class Magnoliopsida; order Myrtales; family Myrtaceae; genus Syzygium; species Syzygium aromaticum. The sequence goes on along the minus strand of CM044889.1, from coordinate 4,000,782 downwards.
AGAAGAGATTTTCTCTTGATTAAGATTTGGGTTAATAAATTCAATATCTTTAAGAATTTTGATCATAGGGAAATAAGAAAGTGATATAAACCCAATTTCCTAGTAAGAAAAATCGCATGATATGTAATTGCCCATATTATGTGATTTTAGTTGAATATCTTACTTGGAATCCACTTGTAACATTATTTGTTTGTCCACCATTCAAACTCAACGAATTGAAAGCCAAATCAGAAAATTTCATTAACTCAATTAATGAAAGGATAGTATTGATTATTTTCATTTAGTCTAGCAACTAAATTGAACATTTATCAAAAGTTCAAGGATCACATTAAAAATATTAAATTTTCCAGGGATGATATTACACATTATGCAAAAAGTTAGGGAACTATATTGATCAAATCAAAAGTTCAGTCACGATATTGTACATTGAGCCAAAATTCGGGAATCATTTGTATAATTATTTTATTACAAAATTTGTGTGTTTTCATTTTGATGGGATATCGACCAAACTTAATTCTTATCTCATTCAATCACATACTTGCATACCTATCATTACAACTGTGTAATTTCTCTAACAAATGTCCGTGTGTCTCTAGGCGATAAAGTTTTGGATTTACTATTTAACCCCTTAGGAAGAAATTTTAATTTCGAAATTTGACATCCTGACTATGCAAACATATTTCATCATTATTGTTGTACTGAAAATTTTGACCGATACTGATACATTTGGCAACTTATTCACTTTTCTTATCAGGAAAACGAGTAAATATCATGTATGAATTAGAAAAAAAGAAGAATTTTATCAAAGGACGTGAATGTAATTATTTTTTACAACTTAATCAACTAGTTGAAGCAAAAAAAAAATCAACTAGTTGAAGTTTCCCAATTCATTCAACCGGCGGTGGAATTTGGACTTCATGGTTGGTGGATAATTTAGTGAGGAGAAAAACTGGAGTCATTATACCGTTCACCACCGGTGGAATCAGATCTTTTATATGTGGGAACTTCAGTGATGTTAATATAGTTATTTTTAACCAAAAAAAAACATCTACTTTCAATATACATATGAATGATTATTAATTCTGACAAAAAAATTGATTATCTATAAAAAAAAAACTTAATTGATACTATAAAATTAGCTAAAAGTTGAACTTGTTTTTGTATTTTAGTTTGTTCGAAAGTCAAACTTGTCTTCGATTGATGTCAATTTAAAAGTTATAGTTTAACTTAGCGGTCAAAATGATTTATTTTACCTTTTTCCTATCTGAGTAGATTTACATATACAACAGAAGAATACATAATATAAATAAATATAACTCCAGAGCAGAAAATACAATATATGAAAATTAATCTACTTCTGTTAAATATACTATAACTTTTGTTTCTGACTATTTTAAATTTTATTCGAGTTTTTTTTACATGGATCCGAAATGGAATAAGTTATGCTTGACATTTTACACGGACCAAGTTATACTTAAAATTACACCTAACTAAAAATAAATTACACTTGTGCTCACTCCAATATATTCCATGCTATTGTTTTGATTAGCGCAATGAATTATTGATGTGACATAGTGTGTGTGTATATTCCAATATATTCCATGCTATTGCATGTAGCTTTTTTAAAGTCCGTTACTGTTATCACGTGTTTCTTGTATAACAAAGGAGTTGATTCATTCCACATCAAAAGATGATGATGTAACTTTAGGTTCTGATAATGGAGAAAAATTTATGAACAAGTATTTGAATAATGTTTTCTTATGCTTTAAACTCCATCCCATCAATTGCTTTTAAAGATCACCAAGAAGAAATAATTGTTAACGTACTGGCGGTTTTCTCAAAAACTTAAACGGTTAATCAGCAAAACAGCCAACAATGGATTAATAACAAATTACTTAACATTCATATTGTTTAAGCAGTACCCTCATTCGTGCAGGACTGGACTCGATATTATGAAATAGGATTCAAGTTGTGAATCCATGACGCTTAATGAGTGTGAGAGGAAGTATCATAATTTGAGCCTTTGACCTATACGCTCGAGTACCATATTAATTTGTGATTTATCCCAAAAATTTAAATTTTCAGGAAGTAGGAAAATTGTACTTATTGTAAATTACTTAACATTCGCATCACCAAATTGAGCAGATAATTTATCAATAAATAGCATTCCTAAATACCCTTTAAATCGGTGCCTATTCTCAAAATTCTTCCCAGATTTCACGTTGGTCCAAATTATAGCCTGAACTATATCACTTCGAGCAATAACTGCCCCAAGTTCATTCCCATTAAAGATAATGTCCGACCAAATAATATTGATTTTCACATACACATTTCGCCCCTTTTCGAGGGGCACTTTAGTCTAAAAAGCCACATTTCTCCCTTGCCACTCCCATGTACATCAAGAATGTTTTGTGTTTTTTTTTTGCTCAGAACACATCAAGAACGTTAAAAGGCCCTAAATTTGATCAAAAAGAAAGGGGTAGGATTTCTGGAGCGCAGATCGAAAAATTGCAGCGCTACATAAGAGGAGTATTGTAATGAGAATGCGGTGGACTGAAGCCAACTCAACTAGGCACTCTTTTGCAAAGGATCATTGAGGTTTTTTTTACTCAATTTAGAGTTTTAGGATTATAGTGGTTTTTGGACCAAAATGTCTTTGGGAAAGGTGCAAAATGTGCACGTAATGAGCACAAGTTCGTCACCCAACCATTATCCTCGACGGCGATGAGCTTACGAGGGGTATTGGTTCAAAGTGATGAAGTTCACTTTTTTTGAAACAAAGTCAAGCCTGTGAGGATCTTCGAGACATGGACACCATTTCATGGGAGTTAATAAGTCAAAGCGATCGAGAGTTGTAGGTACTCGAAATATGGCCTCCTCTGAAAGGACTTTGAGATGCACGCACCACTTAAGCAGATTTATGGTATCTTCCCTTGATAGTATACGCCTATATTCACAATCATGTTGAACACAAAGAAAAAAACAAGTTTTTATCATGTGTTTGCAATATATATTGACCATAAAAAAACCATCAATTGTTTGATCATGTGTTTGCACCCGGACAGATAAAGGCAAATGCACATTCATATGTAGGATGAGCTTAGAACTAGTATATATTATAGAGTTCTTATTTATAGAAACCTTATCCTCTAGTCAATTTCTTATGGCTGACCAAACCTGACTCATTCATTTATCATCATATCGTTGGAACTCAAACATGAACTGCTTATTGTACGAAAAGACATTTTACAAAACGAGCTCTCATTGTAGAAATGAATTAAACATATTTGATACAATTTTTTTGCAATAACTTTTTTTTTTTGTAAAGCAGCTTTTAAAAAATCTTTTGCAAATACCTCCAAAGATGTAGCTAAGAAGTTGCCTCACTCATACCTAACTTTAGAACTTATCGAAATTACCAAACATACAAGTCAGATATCTTCTTAATGCAATTACAGCATAACAAATACACTACATTTTAACCGCAGTTGAATCAAATAGGGTCTGAACTCATCACATCGTGTTGGCATCAACCGGTTTACTCAAATATGTCTAATTGTGTCAAATGGATTTAAAAATTAAAGTACACACGACACATTTATTATTCATGTGTAGACGAGTTGATTCGTTATGATACACATGATACTATCTCCCTTTTCTGTTCGAGGGGGAAAAGGACTAGTTTTTATAGGTAAAGCCTAAAGGCAGGCCAACGACGTTCAATTAGGTGTAGGCTCTTCCAAGCCCTAATCTCGTGCTAAGTTGGAATTATTTTTTAGTTCAATTTAGCCTATAGCATTCTATGTGAAATGGAAGTCGCCACTAGCTATTTGGGTTCAGCTAGAAACCAAAAGAGTGGGAGTGTTGCCCCGTTTTCTACGTAACCAGAGATTCTAGCTCGATGACTTGATTACGCTACTGTCTATTAGAACCCTTTCGGTACCATTAACTTGGAAGGTTGTTTGTCTAAGTGATCATTCATTCTTTTTACCATTTATGATGAGAAAGACACAAAGTGGAATGTTCCAATGTGAACCGATTCAATTTTTCTTAGATTCTAAATGTACACACACACACACACACACACACACATATATATATACACATCATTCACAATTATATTTCCTAAATCTACTCCTACAATTATGGTAAGTACAATCGAAAGATTGAATAAAACAACTCATGGGATAATGATGCCATGGTGGCATATGATCACGCTAAAACTCCCCCTCAAGTTGGCGCGTGTAGGTTATTGACGCCCAACTTGGAAAGTAGTTGCATGTACTGATCTCGGCCTAGTGGTTTGGTAAAAACGTTAGCTAGTTGTGACTCTATACCGATCTTCAATGGAGCAATGAGGTCAGCTTGTATTTTTTCACGAACAAGATGGCAATTAATTTAAATGTGTTTTGTTCACTCGTGAAAAATTGGGTTGGCGGCAATGAAGAGAACAGGCTGGTTATCACAGTATAAGGAAACCAAGGCTTGGAGAGACATGTCAATGTCTTGTAAGAGATATGATAACCACGTAATTTCGCATATAGTTATTGCCATTGCATGATATTCTGCTTCAACAAAAGAGCGTGAGACCATTATTTATTTCTTGGTTTCCAAGAAATTGGGCTATAACCTAATAAAATGCAATACCCAATCATAGTCAACTAGCCCAATCTGAGTCACAATAAGATGTGAGTTGGAGTTCATTTTTAGCTGGGTAAAAGAGCCATTGGCCAATGGTAGCCTTTAGATACCGTAGGAGACGGTGTGTTGCATCCAAATGTGGATGGCATGGTGCATGCATAAATTGACTCATAATGTCGACACTATGAGCAATGTTTGACTTGGATCCTCCAACAGAGTGCATGTATCAAAGCTCAATTTTATATTTTGTTCCATGAGAGTATTAGTTGGTCGGGCTCCATTAAAACCACAATCTTCTTGAATATCCATGGTATATTTTCGCAGGCATAAATAAAGACTAGAGCAGGATCGAGTCACCTCAATACCCAAAAAATATTTTAGAGGCTCGAGGTCCTTAATGTGGAATTGATTATGTAACATAGTCTTCATTGAATCTATCAAAGAAGCATTAGTACCAGTAATGACTAGATCATCAACATACAGTATCACAAACACTGAGTCCACTGTGAAAGACAGAGGGAATGATCGGCCTGAGAATGTGTGAAACCAAAGTCATGTAAGGCAATAGAAAACTTGGAATACCATTGACGGGATGCCTATTTCAAGCCATATAGAGATTTGTGAAATCCACACATAAGATTCTCCCCTTCATGTTGAAAACCAGAGGGAGGTTTCATATATATTTCCTCATCCAAGTCATCACATAAGAAGGCGTTGTTAATGTCAATTTGTTCAAGAGGTCATCCCTTAGTTGGGGCAATGGCCAAAGTACATGAACGATAACTAATTTGGTAACAGGTGCAATGGTATCACAATAGTCTTTTACTTCAACTTATATCGGTTGATACTGCCATCAAATTTTCTTTTAATTTTATAAACCCACTTGGACCCTATGGCCTTCTTGCTAGGTGGAAGTGGTTTGAGGGACCATGTATGATTATGAGAAAGAGTTTTGATTTTAGCCTGCATGGCGTCTCTCCATTCCTGATGCCGCATTGCCTCAATGCAAGTGGTTGGATCATTGATAGTAGACCAAAAAGTAAGAAATGCCTAATGGGGTTATTTAAAATGAGTACCGGAGAAAATTGGACTTGGTAAGAGATACCTGGACCATTATCTTCGGTGAAACTTAACGTTTGAGTAAGCACTCAACAATAGTTCTGGAGGTAACGAGGAGGTTGGTGTATCCGTTGAGGTCTAGTAGATTGTTCAGGTGGTGGTGTATGATTTGTAGGTGGGGGTTGGGTTATCTCGTCACAATGTGTGATAGGTAATGGTGATATAGGCGAGCCTGTCAAGGTAGGGTTGGGGAGCATCGAATAAGGTAAAATTGTTTTGTGAAACACAATATCTCGACTCGCATATAGCTTTTTGGCAAGGAGATAAAAATGCCTTACCCTTTTTTACCCTTGGGATATCCCAATAAAGCCCCGGAGTAGCACGGACATCAAATTTATTTTGAATTGAGGTGTTGTAACCAAAACACAAGCAATAGAATTCTCGAAGGCGAGTGACATTTAGTAACTGACCATGTAAAATCTCATATGGAGTTTTCCAGTCAAGACGGCAGTGGGAAGTCTGTTTATGATGTGGGCAGCAATGAAGATGCATTCACCGCAAAAAACAATGGCAAGGTTGAATTGGAAGCATAAGGCACGGGCAATATTTAGAAGGTGTCGGTGCTTGCGCTCCACCACCCCATTTTGCTAAGGAGTGGACACAACTCGATTGATGAACAACACCCATAAAGTCAAGAAAAAAAATGGTAAAAGTTGATTGAAAAATTCTTTTCCATTGTCAGAGCGGATGCAATGAATTTGTTTATTGAATTGGGTTTTTACCATGGAAAAGAAATTAATGATAGAATGATTTACATCAGCTTTAGAAGACATTAAATAAAGCCATGTGCTATGAGAATAATCATCAACCATAGTGAGAAAAAAAACGTGCCCCCAGTTAAAGAAAGGTTTGATATGGGCCCCAAACACCCAAATAAATTAAATCAAAGGATAAAATAGTAGAAATTGTACCGGAAGGAAATGGTAAGCGAGAATGTTCTGCAAGTGGGCACACACTGTAAAGAAAAGTATTAGAAAATGAAATGTTATTGTCTAAAGCTTGCAGATGATGAAGAGAGGATGGACTCGGATGTCCCAACGGCTGGTGCCAGAGGTCAAAGTGTGCGTCTAGTGTGGTGGTGGATGTCAAAGAAGTGGGTTGGTGTATGGAAAGGTAGTATAAACCACCATGCAGCTTACCATTGCTAAAGTCATCATTGAGATTGGGTCCTTATAAAAGCAAGTACTGGAGGTGAGAGAAGTAGCAGTAGTAAGTTTACTAACTGAAAGAAGATTAAATCAAAATTGGGGAACAAATAAAACACGATCAAGAGCTAGATCTAGTCGTAAAGAAATTCGCCTGATTCGTCGAACAGGAATCATAGTCCCATTAGGAAGGGACACAGGATTGGAAGTTGTATTATCATTTAAACTCAAAGAACAAGGTTGCATCACAAAATATAAGATCTGTCGCACTACAGTCTAGGATCTAAGATGAAGTGGAATTTAAACAAATAAAAATATCTACTAAATTCACCAAAGGGTGAGAAGAAGGTGTAGCATTTCCAGCCGGAAGTAAATGAAGGAGTTGTTCTATCTGTACAGCAGTAAGGGTGGGTCGAGAGGAGGAATCAAAGGTGGTAGTTGCGGCAATAGTCAGAGAACTAGTTAGGCGTGAACGTTGTTAGCAGCCAGAATCATTGGTGGGGCACTTGTTCCGGTCATTCCACAATTCCGAATATCCATTCTTCTTAAAACAGTTGCTTTCAAGATGTCCATCCCTTCCACAGTGAGTACAATATAAATTGGGTTTGGAAGAACCCGTAGACAGAGAAGTGCGAGCATCATTAAGACGAAACGCAGCCATGGCAGCAGGATCAGGAATAATGGTGTGACTGTCTTGAACGGTGCGTTGTTGTTCCTCTTGTAAGAGTAAGGTATATGCTCTGTTGATGGTAGGGAGTGGATCCATAAAGAGGATCTGACTACGAACCGTGGCATAAGATTCGTTAAGGCCTTGGAGGAAATCTAATAATGAATTTGTTTCAAGAAATTGTACAAGGGTTGACATTGGTCTACAACTGCAAATCGACAAGGCTCAATATGACAATAATTCATCTTGATAGGATTTAATCATGGTGTAATAGGTAAATATCGAAGTTGTACCTTGTTGATATGTAGACAAAGCCCTATGGGTCTCAAAATCCAAGGAGCATTAAAAGGGGAGAAGCGCTCGCAAAGATCATTTCGAACATCATTTGTCGAGTCATGCTAGAGAACGCTATGTGAGATCGTTGGTATTGTAGAATGAATCAATTAGGACCCCACCATGCTATTGCAATGTATCCATAGGGGATAATCCGAAGAGGTTGAACGAGGACACGGCAAGGATCTATCAACAAGGCATAGTTTATTTTTTCGCCTCAAGGGCCATGAACATGACACTATGCCATTTTGGATAATTGTCTCCATCTAAAGGGGGAGAGACTTGAAGGGCATTCGGATGATCACTTGAGTGAAGAAAATATGGAGAAGTTACATCAATCTTGGAAAAGACAGTGGAAGAGTCTTGATCGGCCAAGAAGAAGAAACTACAGGGGGATCGATATTTGCTCTGATAACAAGAGAAAGGACGCAAAATGAAAGATCTCATTATGAACTGACTCAATTTTTCTTGTATTCTAAATGTACACACACACACACACACACACACACACACACACACACACACACACACATATATATATAATATATCATATATATATATATATACATATATATATATACACCCCTTATCAGATTAATGTTTTAGACAAATTCGATACAAAATCAGAAATTTGAATATTCTCCAAGAACAATCTATTTCTGAAATAAATTGTATCATCAAAGACAAAAAAAACCCATCTTCAATTTTTAAAAGAAGATTTTGAAAACAAGAAGATTGAACAAAATCTTTTTGAAACGAATCTTAAAAAAAAATTACTAATCTCAAAACCCATGTAGAAGATTCCATATGTTCAACTATTCCTAATGCTTTCTAATCAAGAAAATATCACATAGTTGATCGACCTTATGAATCAGAATTTTCTAAGAAAAATATCCTCACTAAGGCTAAACCTTTCCAAATGACTCATGAAGTTTTAAGTTTTTATCAAAAGGAAATCCAAGAACTTCTAGATAAAAATCTCATTAGGAAAAGTCAGTTGCCTTGGAGTTGCTCAGTTTTCTATGTCAACAAAAATGCTGAGTAGGAAAGAGGAGTTTTAAGACTAGTTATTAACTATAAACCTTTAAATACAGCCTTAAAATGGATAAGATATATATATATATATATATATATATATATATTTGTATATATATATCCCCTAATAAAAAGGATTTATTGAATAGACTTCATAATACAAAAATATTTTCTAAATTTGATATGAAATCTGGATTCTAGCAAATTCAAATTAATGAAAAGGACAGATATAAATCTGTTTTTACTATCCTATTTGGACAATATGAATAAAATGTCATGCCATTTGATTTGAAAAATGCCCCTTTTGAATTTCAAAGTATTCTGAGTGACATATTTAATCCGTATTCTGACTATATGATAGTTTATATAGATGATGTCTTAATATTTTCCACAAATATGGAACAACATTTTAAGCACATTGGTCATTTCATTAATGTTGTAAAAAGGAATGGTTTAGTAGTTTCACTTACTAAAATATCTCTTTTTAAAACAAAGGTCAGATTCCTAGGGCATTATATCCATTTATGAACTATTATACCTATTGAAAGATCAATAGCATTTTTGGAAAAATTTCTTGATAAAATTAGAGATAAAAATCAATTGAAGACCTTCTGTGCTGGCTGGTTGTCTTTTACTTGCCTGTTAGTGCGCACTTGATGCTCTTCTTGTAGCTGTAACACCTTTGTACCTGTCAGGACATTTTTGTCTCCTCATGTACGAGGTTTTTGTGTTCAGCTTTTTTGTAATTTGTGCATTGAAAAGTAATACCACTTATCTTACAAAAAAAAAAAAAAATCAATTGAAGAGATTTCTTGGAAGTTTAAATTATGTTATAGATTTCTTCCCTTATATCAATATAATTTGCAAATTTCTTCACCAAAGACTTAAAAAACAATCCTCCACCTTGGACCCCAGCTCATTTTGATATTGTAAAAAAGATCAATCATAGTATCAAAGAAATTCCTTACTTACATCTTGCTGATCTTTCTGCTTTCAAAATTGTAGAAACAGATGCTTTAGAAATTGAATATGGAGGAATTTTAAAGCAGTCAAGAGACAACAAAGAACAAGTTCTTCAGTTTGTTTCCAAACATTGGAATGACTATCAAAAGAATTATTCTACCATCAAGAAGAAAATTCTTGCTATTGTTTTATCTATATTCAAATTTCAAGGAGATCTTTTGAACCAAAATTTTTTATTAAGATTTGATTGTAAGTCTATCAAAGATGTTTTGCAAAAGAATGTTCAAAATATTACCTCAAAACAGATTTTTGCAAGATGACAAGCTATATTATCCATTTTTTATTTTGATATCGAATTTATAAATGGTGCTTCAAATTATTTAGCTAATTTTCTCACAAGAGAATTTTTACAGGGAAAATGCCTCCCAATAAACCCACTCGAAGAGACCAAGGCAAATAAATTGCTGAATCCTTAGAACAAAAACCCACAGGCCTAACCAATATTAGGACCTGGCTTCAAGCAGTTCAATTTGTTGAACTACCTTTGAATATTACCATCATTTCCAACCAGGTTGGCAAAATGGAACTTGCCTCTCCATCTACAAACATTTCTTTTGATATTACTAAACTATCTCACAAAGAAGCACTAAGACTACTTGAAGTAGCTTTCAATAGCCAGCCACCAAAACAATCAGTGGTAAGTGCAGATCCCTCTCCTATAGCCACTCAAGGCAATAGGGAAAATAATTTATAGTGAGGTGGTCATTCAGCCAATCAAGGCAACCCCTCAAAAATAAAAATTTGTTTTCATTTCAAAAATCGTATTTCAAAATATAAGTACAGTCGAAAACGGATTTTTCCATGAAAACCCATACATATTTGCAAAAAATATGTTTTTTGAAAAATTTAATTATGTTCCTCATGATTTTTATAAAACAAATGAGTTTTATGAGAGAATCTTGACAAAAACATAGTCTGCCACCATCAAACATTTCTCTGATAAAACCCACATCAATTATTCTACGGCAAGGATTCATAAAATCAGTCATCCTTCCCAATGGAAAATCCATCATACAACTTTGGTGAAATTTGATGTCAAAATCATCGAACCACTTCCATACAGATCTTCATATTCATATTTTGATTACCAACAAGCTTGGTGGAACACTTTCTTGAGGAAAAATGCCAACAACATCCATACTTGACTATTTTTCTTTGAAATTTTTGATATTTGCCAAATATCTTTCTGGTTTATTAAATAGAGGGAACATTTTGGTCCCATTATTGAAATCTTACACCCATGGGTGCAACCTAGTTACAAGATGTTCTCTAGCTAGTTCGCACCACTTTCATATGAAATCAGATTTCCTCAATTGATGCTCTTTTTTCTATACTTCGGAGTATACATGGGTCCTAGCATGGGATTTTGATTATAGAAAATCTGTTCATCCAAACACCATTGTCTTCATTAGAAAATTTAAGGTCAAATGGTAGGATTGTTTTAAATTTTGGAATAGAGTTACTGAACAAGCAGTTACAGATTCGCTAAATAACATAAGCTCTACCCAACTAATTCAGACAATATCACTCCTTTCCTCCATGATAAATGGTTCGTTTTATCAAAACTAGCATATGCTAAATTCTATCAGCAACTGGCAGGGATGCCAAAATAGGCTCTTTCTCGATTGGAAGATTCGAGTTCTTCCCATTCTTACCATAGTGAAAACTCCAATGAAGATAACTGTTATGGCATACCAGGCATATCCGATATCCGATGGGAAGATGTAAAGGACGAAGAAAAAGAGGAAGAAGAGAATCCTCCAGAATCATTGTCCAAGTTTTGAAAAGACAGCAAAGGAGCCGAAAGATGCTTGTAACTATCAATTTTCATAATTATGTCTGTCAGTTTTTATAAAAGCATACACTGATCATTGTATCGTGGTACACTTTTCACTATTCATCTTTTACTGATTACTACAATAAGACTCTGTGAACCTTTTCTACAGTAACCTAGACGCCTTTAAAAACGGACCACTTCCATCTGAAAGGGCACCGATCATTCTTCAGATAAAATTTTCATATATCCCCAGAGTCTCTCTCTCTCTCTCTTCTTTCCGGAAAAATAAGAGATTACTGTCAAAACTTTCTACATCTCATATCCGGATCCTACCTCTTGAATATCTTCATTCCTTTTCCTGAAATTTAAAATCCAATAAGGTTCTTATCCACATATCATCCCTGAAACACCTTTATGTTTCGGATCTTGTTCATGATCTGAGAATATAAAGGCTTTTATTTTATGTAATTTGCACATGTACTTTTGATATCTCCACTTGTAATCTTTCGATATTATTTAAATATCAGTAATTTGCTTAATCCATGCTTAATCTTTTCTTAACTGTAATTTATATTACAGTAATTTAATTTACGTACCTCACAATCGACAGGTTTTACTGTCTATGGTTGGTCTACTCATTATTTAATTTTGATGTAATTTTCTTACCGTTCTACCCTTTTTCTCTTAATGATCATTTTTTTTATTTAGTTTCATATTATTTCTAACCGTTGAATATTTACTTCTTGATATACAACAGATTCTTGATTTTATAAATTGTCTCAAATTCCTAAAATACGATGCTTTAAATAATCATCATATTTATCCTCATCTTTATCTATAAACCCCAGAACCTAAGACATCCTTATAGTTCCTAAATCTACTCCTATAGTTATTGTAAGTACAATCGAAATATTGAATAAAACAACTTATGCGATAAGAATGCTCTGGTGGCATGTGATCACGCTAAAATATGATCTTAGAATATCGAAGCCGCAAAGTTCTCGAGAGGTTTAATGGGTTCATTATGGTTATGAATTAGTCCTAACCATTCTAGAAAAGAAATTAACAAACAAATTATGGTCACGAAAATTGGGCCATTTAAATCATGCCCCTGAACCTAACCCACTATGAAAGAAACCAATCTAAGGCTCCGTATGTTTAATGAAAAACAACTTCAGGAAAACGTTTTTCGAATTTTCCGGCGTTCGGTCCATGGAAAATAACCTAGTCAAGGAGAACATTTTCCACTGAAAAAGCACCATATGAACCCACTAGAACTTTTTTTTTTATTCTTTTTCTATTCCTTGAAAATCTTTCATCCCCTTTTCCCACTGAAGCTCACACACTCAGAAAACGTAAAAACAGAACGGAAACTCATAACACTATGGCATTATCAATCAAAACTCCTCATGCCGCTATGTTGGTATATTGAATATACTAGCTATCGATTGCCCATTGCCCATATTTATCATAGAACCCAGCATCAGTCGACGATCACCGAACCTCGTCGGCTATTTTCATCATCTCACCAACCACTTGCCACTTCAGCCACAATATGAGTAAAGCGAATGGATAAAAGAGAATCGATACCGCTATGTGTAATGATCATCATTCAAATCTTGGATTCAGCATCAACCGAAAGACCGCCATTAGGAGCCAAGGGACAAGAAACGTTAAATGGAGTGGATGGCACACAAAACGCATTCCATCAAGTTATCATGACGTAATCACTTTCAGATGACAACAGGAAACGAAACTAACTTACACTCGAGTTTTTCGTAAGTTTCGTCGAACAGGTTATGTGCTACTGAAAATCAGATTCACGGCCCGACTTGAGCGAGGATAACAAATAAAGTACAAGATCAGTGAAAAAACATCCCAGTCCAATCCAACACGTGTTAACGAAGGAAATTCAACATCAACTAAAACAGGGCAACTCAGGGAATCGGAAGTTACCTGGAAGACAAGCGAGGATGCAGCTATAATCGGAGACCAAATCAACAACAAGAGCTCCTACTAGTGCCGGTGCTCGAAATCACGGTCAGCAAACGACTTTCAAGCGAGACTTCGTCGCTCGGAGGTCTGTGGCTGCAGAACAGGGTTGGACGGAGCGGGCCCTGCAATCCTTCGGGACTTGAGCATGCAGTGACGGCTAACGGGCGGCCTCCTCCTAGACAACCAGCAGTCCTCAGAGGACAAACTTCCTATGAATATTTTCTTTCGGAACCTAGGCTCTTGCTCTGTGATGTTTAGAAGAAGGTTCCGGGGCGTATGAGAATGGTGAGAATGGAGGGTGAATCCCGGCTATGACGGCGAGGAATCGTGGTATCACGTGAGAATACGATGACAAATGGTTGGGCGGAAGAAAAGACGGTCGTCCCGCTTTGCGTCCGTTACTTCCTCCCTATAAGCCCTTTTGTCATGGGATTTGAGTGCGGTCTTTTTTGCCGCCGCTTACCTCCTTCCTCTTTTGTTCCCCTTTTTTTTCTCCTCCAAAATAAAGTAAACTAGATTGATATGCTGACAAGTGGCGAGCTTGCAATAATGGAGATTTGGGCCAACTAAGATGCGTCATGTGGCGCGGAAAATTTCGCTGTAAAGAGAAAGATGTGGTCCAGGTTCGAACTCTATCCGGCCGGACCTAATGGGCCGGATCAATCCCGGTCAAACTGGGTTGATCCAAGTCTCTGCGATCTTTCATAATTAACGAAGATTCTTCGAGATATCAATGAATCTTATACTGAACAATCTTAAGTAGATGGTCGTGTTGAAATTTATCAACTCTACGTTTAGAAGAATCATGCTAAATTTTTTCATATGACAAGGATAACCATCCAAATTTTTGTACTCCTCCGCATCAATGTCCATGAATTAAAGTTTGATCGAATTTCCCTAATGAAGTGAAAATCTAGGCCAACTCTCGCGAAGAAAGAGTGAAACCACAGATCAAGATAGATAAGAGGCGAAAGATGAGAAAGTTCTCAAAGGCAAATTCAAGAGAGAAATGTGTCACTCCCCAAGCGCACTCTTTGTCGACTTCATTTTCTGAACCCTAGAAATCGTTGACACTCCCTACGGTCACTCAAACACAACAGCGACAGGGGTTCGAACCGAATGCCGAGCAGAGACCCACGTGATTGCCCCCTGAGCGAACGGCGGCGGTGCCATCGCTTTCCGATCAACTCTCCTCATGAAGTCAACTTTGTAACTCGCTGTCTGGTTCGCCTCCGTGAACACTAGAACATGCGGGCACACGCCAATTGAGTCTAGACCCTTAATCGGGTCGATGACTGACTGGTAATGCGACTTCGCGGGTCCGACGTTTCTCACCGTCCTCGTCACACTCACCTTTGCCACCGAAGGCTTGAAGCTCACGCTGATCGATGGATAGTTGAGCTGGTAATCGGATATGCTCCTTATGTTCGAGCATGAGGCCTTTTTTTTTAGTACGAGCTCCATTTGGAAGTCGTTGTAGTTGAGCCCACAAAGGTAAGGAACGTAATCTCGAAGTTCGATGTCGTAGATGAGACCCGGGTCGACGGCCTTCGATGGGTTGATGTGTCCTGCACCGGTGGCGAAAATATCCGCTGGATGGAGCGTCTGGTCCACGATGGGTCGGCCCTCCATGTTGGAGGTGGCAGCAGTGGTCATGATGGCGGACTTGATGGCCGCTGGCGACCAGTCAGGGTGTGCGCTCTTGAGCAGAGCCGCCACACCACTGAGGTGGGGGCAGGACATGGAGGTCCCGTAGATCACGTTGAATGCGTGCTTCTTGTCCGTAGAATTGTCTAAAGGAAATGCCCAACCGGCGAGAATGTTCACGCCAGGGCCGATGATGTCCGGTTTTAGGATGCCTGGGCTTTGGATGTTGGGGCCACGGGAAGAGAAGTATGCTACAGCCGGGGCGACCGATCTCCTGATGTGAGTGCCTTTGAATAGAATCGTGGCCATTGGCACTGACTCCGTGCTTATGTAGCTCTTGATCTCTCTCCCAGCGACGTATCTCACATGGACGGCGGGTAGGACATGCTTATCGACCAATGTGGTGTATCCCTCAGTGAGACCGTTCACGAGGATCATGGCCGCACCACCGGCATCCTTGACCTCTTGACCTTTCCCGACTGCCCCACTGCCATTGCCCCAGTCGCACACAACCACTTTCCCCCGGAGGTCCGAGCGGTTTTGTAGTGATCCAGGATCGCAGAAGGCCGAGAATTCATATCCGTCTACTCCTGGATAAACTAGGGGAAGTAGTATCGGACGGAAGTCATGTGGTTGGTACAAGGTCTCCCCATCGAACTCCTGCCCGTTCCCGAGCCGCGCCGTGGCCTTTATGCTGCGGTCGATGCTGCTCGCTCCCACGGTGAGAATCCACGGTGCCTCGTTTGCCAATGTGCTGTTGGATGGCCCATAATTCCCCGCAGAGCAGCTGACGAAGATGCCCTTTTGGGTGGCGGCAAATGCACCCAATGCGATCACATCATTGTAGAACGGAAGGGATGGTCCTCCTATAGAGACGGAAATCACATCAACACCATCCTCGATGGCCGCGTCGAACCCAGCTAATATGTCTCCCTGAAGGCACCCGGAAGCACTGCAAACCTTGTAAATTGCCAAATACGCAAGAGGCGCCATGCCTATGGCCGTGCCTTTGGCATTACTGAGTGCGCCTGCATCCCTCACAAAAGCACCGGCAGCTGTGCTGGAAGTGTGTGTGCCATGGCCGTCATCATCATATGGCGGAACGGCCCGCACAACAGTGTTGCTCGAGCCGATGAAAGACCTCGCACCGATGACCTTGTTGTTGCAGGATGTGCTGTTGAAGTCGCACCTGCCCTTCCATTTGGTCGGAGGCAGAGGCATCCCCTTGTCGCTGAAGGAAGAGTGGTGGGGTAAAATCCCTGAGTCCAATACTCCAATGATCACGCCCTTGCCGAGGTTCGAGTTCTTCCAGAGCCCGACTCCTTGGTGCAAGCCCAAGAAGGCGGGGGTGTGAGTTGTGTGTAGAAAGAGCGCCTTCTCCGGACGCACGTACAAAACACCGTCCTTCTCCCCAATGGCTTTAGCTTCCTCGGCGGTCAATTTGGCCGTGAACCCGGATAGCACATGTCTGTACGAGTGAACCATTCTTTGCTCTTGGCTAGAGCCGGTTGCTGTGGTAGGTAAAAATGACCGATACAAAGTATCGAGATCCTCTGAAGTAGAGGTATGTTTGTCGGTCGGCTTTTGTACTTGGATGATATAAGTTGACAATGAGCTACTTGTATCAGCTACTGCAATAGCAGAATTAGCGGGGCAAATGCTTAGAATGCAAATGAGACCAAGAATGAAAATCGTCAAGGGGGTCGGAGACAATCTGCATTTCTGGTCTTCCATCTCGAATTTGCTGAAGAAAACTGAGAAATTTGTTTGTTGAGAAATGAAGAAATGGCGTTGGTCTCATGACCCTCTGGAAGCGAACATTGGTACTTTATTTCTTTAGAAGGAAAGGATTTTTATTTCCTGACTTGCATATGCATTTCCATGTATGAATTGAACAAGACCTATTGTAACCCTCAAGGACAGGCACCGTCCATGCGAATTTTCTAAAATAGACAATTCATTAAAGGAAATATAAATATGCAGATTTATTTTTTGGTAGGATAACGGATAGAGCCCGAAAATTACGTTGTTACCCTCCTAATAAAACGTGATACAATCTTATCCCCTAATATCAAACGAAGCAAACTTATTTGCGGCCTATTTAATACATGATTATATGCAGATTACATGCTATATAAAGAAATTTTTTTTAAATATTTTTTATCCAATAGGAATTCTTATTTTCCTCATGGGTACACTCAAGTTATATCGTACATAATAAATAGTTAAATTGCAAAAAAAAATCTTTTTGTTAGACAAAATGGTCAATTCAGGCCAATATTGAATTAGCTTTCTAAATCCTAAATAAAATTCTTTACAAGACGAAAAACCAACCTAAGGTGTAAGGGTTAATACAAAGTTCTACAAATAGTTAAATAATTTTTTTTAATGTCACACTGTAATGTGATCCATAAAAAGTAAACTAAGTAAATTACTTTCCTCAAATGAGCTTCTAAACATGAAAAAAAAATCTAACCAAAATCCTACGGGTAGTGCAATGTAATTTTGCATTTTTATGACTCTCAAATTGTGCACAAAAGGAAAGTAAATCTACTCAAAATGATGTAGATACACAACTTTACCTTACATGCAAATGCAATCTTAAAGTTATTTTTATGTGATTTTCTATGAAAATGCAATTTAAAATTGTTAATATGAAAGATATTATGTATTTTTTATTTTCTATTTTCTGGTATTCCATCTCGAATTTGCAGAAGAAACTGAGAAATGCTTTTTGCTTCTGAGTTATGTGTTGATTATCACACCTCGAAACCTACCAAGATGGAAGATGACACGGCCGTCCTTTCACCCGAAGGACGCAGCCTCAAACCACTCAAAAGTCCCTATGACATCGTTCTCGCTTTATTACTGCTAAACAAAGAACCTGAAAGATTGGGGAAAGAGAGGGGTGAGTAATCACAACTCAGTAAGCAGTGTGTATCTATTTTAAGCAGATCGAGCAACTACTATGCATATATAAAGTAATAATGAAAAACTCATAATTGAAACTTATAATATCATATACATATCATATTACATATGAGTTATTGCATTTCATCAAAGCTTTATACAAATTCAGAAAATACTTATTTAAATCATTATAAACATCAACGGTTAAGTCCATTGATTAATCTCTATTAAAAACCACGTCAATAGTCAATTCCATTGACTAATCTCATATCACACATCAATGGTCTATTCCATTAATGAATCTTATCAAAAGCACACACCAATGGTCCATTCCATTGGCCAATCTCATTAAAAAAACACACGCTAATGGTCAACTCTATTGGCCAATCTTATATCACATCACACTTCGATAGTCCATTCCATCGACTAATCAATTGCTCAATATCAAACCATGGTCACGATATAAAGCCTTGTAACAAGACTACCAAGATTCCTCCCTTGGCAATGTCTCCACTTACAAAGCCGGTGACTCGGCCCAGACGAATATCCTAAACTCGGTATGCATACCCCAAAGCCTCTCAATGGGCTCACAGCGATATTGAGCATAAAACACACATCTTCCAATAATCCACAATACCAAATCCATAATAAATCTCATAATCCATAATTGGTATCATCCAATATCAGAAATCCACTCCATAATATATTTCACAAACCAATCAAATAACTTTCTCGCAACACGGCTCATCTGCCAAAAATACGTTTCGTAAAACATTTCTTGAATCATTTCCGAACTCATTTCATAAACTAGTTCATAACACAATACACAATTGTATCCTTTCACAGTGCATTTACAAAAATGATTCCCAAATCATTCTCAACTACTAAAAAGTAGTAAATGCCCGATCCATACTTTTATGCAACAAATATATTCTTTCACAACTTGTATGATTACTCAAATCCTTATTACTTTCATGAGTTTATGAACTCAAAGAAGAGATAGTACCACCTACTTAGGAATGTCCCATAACCGAACAACATGGCTAAACTCACCGACGATTTCGTAATCCTATCAATTAAACGAGAATTGGCATCAACACCAAGTAAAACACCATTTTCACTAACGACTCGACTAAATCAAGCTTAGATGCTAACCAAAACGACTCAAACACGCTCACAAATCGCTCCTCCAAATTGATTATCCAAATCGTTCGCAACGTGAAACTTGACCGTGCCATAACTTTCCCATCGAATTCCAATCCTAGCAAACTCATAGTCAAAAGAAAGCCCGTTCCGAATACTATAAAAGCCCTAGCTTGGCCATTCCAAAATCGAGCCGACAATTGACGAAAATTGGGCTAAAGCCTGCTGGTCGTGCACTGTTCACATTGTATGGCCAACTTCAAAAATTCATATTGGCCAAACCGTAGATCCAAATCAAAATCCGTAAAATCCCATGGCTTCATGACACCCTAAACTATCGATTCTATATATATACGCAGCTCAACAACTCAAAAATCGGATTTCGCCGCACAAATCTCTTATAATTCCGAATTTCAAGCCCTAAATCTGAAACTACTCCGATGGAATAAACGAGGGGTGCGAATACATACCGGACGTTGTTAATCGAAGTTGAATTGGCTTGGCGAGTCATTTGGATCATGAGCGCGCTAAATTTCCCCTTGTTTTTTCTTCTTTCCTTTCTTCCCTTCCTTTCTCTCTTGTTTTCCTCTCTCCCACAAGCTGTCGGTCCCCTTTATAAACTGAAGTCTACTGTAGCTTCTTTTTGACTTTTTGACTTTTTTTTTTCAAATATTACATTGATAGTTGAACTTTCAGCGCATATACATGTAGGAGAAGCGAAATGAAGAAATACATTGTTATTATGATCCTCCAGAAGCCAATATTGGTACTTTTTCTCTTTTGCAGAAAACTATCCATATTGATTTTTATTTCCTAACATGCACACGCAATTACATGCAAAAATTCAATAAGACCTGTTATAACCCTCAACGACAGGGCACCGTCCATGCAAAATCACTAGAGTAGACTAATTCTTTAAAGGAAGTATATATATTGATTTAACATGCTACACAAAGACGCGCCCTAAATAAATTACGTTCTTCAAATGAGCTTCTAAACATGAAAATAAAATATAACAAAAATCCCACAAATAATGCAATGTAATTTTGCATTTTTATGACTCTCAAATCGTGCAAGAGAGAAAAGTAAATTTACTCAAAATGATGTAGATATACAAGTTTACCTTCAATGCAAACGCAATCTTAAAGTTACCTCTATGAGAATTTCTATGAAGATTCTATTTTCATGACATGGAAATGAGGCATGTAAACCAAAATACTATCTAAAAGAACTATTTGTAACACTAAAATATTAATTCATGGAAGTTTCCACATTTTGTAACATGGCGTTTATGATGATGCAATTATAATATGATTACCAAAAAAGTCCTAAAACTATTGCACTTATGCTAATTTAGTCATAAACCTTTTAATTTGGTCAATTTAATCTTAAACATTTTGACAATTTGTCAATTGAGTCATTCTAGTCAATTTCGGTTGGAAATAACTAACGTGGACATCAGCCATCTTACATAGCATGACCGGCGCTGATGAAAATTGCTAATTGGTTAATTGTGCTAATTGATGACAATTCTTCTATTCATTTCAACATTGGTCTATCATTTATATGATCAAAGAGTGAGTTATTTGTGCCTATATTCGCTGCAATGGGGGCTGACCTTTGTTGATTACAAATGAATTTGATATACTTTAGTGATACTTTATGGTCATTTTGATTGCCTTTGATGTTATTGTAATTGCATTTGATGAGTTGGCTCATTTGATGCTCAACCACTTAAGGTTAATTAATATCCCACAAAGAGGCATTTATGGCCAAGTGAACTGAGCATTTGACCAATTTGTTTGTAAGTTTGTTGGCATAAGGATACTAAAAGTGTTTAAAAGTTTGTTGACATAAGGATACTAGAAATGTTCAAAGTTTCGTTCGGCATTTACTTTAATGCTAAAAGTTTTCAAGCAATTATTTAAGTGCCACTTTTGTGAAAAAAAACTATCACTTAAGTGTTAATGCCGATCTAAATAGTTAGAAAATCCAACATGTCATTATTTTATAATAAATAGTCTAATGTGGCTAGCCGGAGAGAGCCACGTCATACCTAAATATTATTATGGACTTTATTTTTGTCCACGATGGATGTCAATTTTTTTTCCTTTTTCATTTTGCAGATAATTACAATTAAAGAAGAAGAAATTTGATGATGATGAGGTGTTGATGAAGATGAGGAAGGCAATGAAGACTTGGAAAGTAGAGGTTGAAGATGAAGATGAATTTTTAAAAGCTAAACATCGTCTTCTCTCATTTATTTTCCCTAAATTAATGAATTTGGGATAAATTCGTTTTGTTTTCAAACCCTAATCCCTCAAACTTTCTCTCTCCTCCTCCATCTTTAGTCATGCCAACCTCTATCCCGATTCCCGTAGTGCTGCCATCGTCGTTAACTCCCATTCTTGTGCCGTCGCCCCAAGTGAAGCCGAATCTAGGGTCCGACCTCCCAAATAAGGGCTCACCCCCAACTTTACCCCATTGATCCTTGACTCCACGAACTTCTTGTAGAACACGTCGAGATCTTGCTCTTTGGACAGAGTGACCCCATCAAAGTTGAAGTCGCAGTACCCAAACTCCGTGTGGACCAAAAAGTTTGCTTGTCCAGGTCAATATGCAAGACGAAATAGATTTCTCTTCGCGATTCAGTTAGCCGCGGATGTGGCCATTAACTTCGACTGAGTGCTCTCTACTCAGGTTGTGCATATTTGAGTCCATTGAAGTGGAGGTGATGCTCGATTTGAGGGTTTTTGAAGTATGGGTACGATTGATTTGATTTGTAGGAGGGTGTGGATGCCATTTAAGAGAAAAACCCTGTTGACACCTATTTTCAATTTGCCCAAAAATTAATTACATAAAATTTAGGAATCAAATTTCTTTAATTCCTAAAACAAAACAAAAATATTTCTATTAAATGCATCACATATAAAATTAGCCATATTTGCATTAATAGGATATTTATTAAAATGAAAAAAAAAATCCGAAAAATCGAGCTGGTCTGGGTCGACCCGGCCCATTTTTTTTCCCTTTTCTCCTTTTCCCCCCCGTGGGCCCAGCCAGCTTCCCTTTCTTTTTTTCTATTTTTCCCCCCGGCCCAGCACGGCCTCCTCCTTCCTTCTCCCCCTCGCCGGCCCAGCTCCCCTTTCCCTTTCTCTCCTGCGCGTGGCAGGGCCCGGCCCGGCCCAGCTTCCTCTTCCTTCTCCCTCTCGGCGGCTGTCGCTTTCCTCTCTCCTGTTCGCCCTTGTTCGCTGCGTTAGCGTGACGTCGCCGGACAGCCATGCCGCCGTCGCCATCTGGCCAGAGCAAGGCCGGTGTAGCACACCATAGGGATTGGCCATTAAGGCCAATCCCGTCTCCCCCCGGATTCCCGAGCTCTCTCCTCTCTCCCCCTATCTCCTCTACATTGCCCAGAACCGGCCCCCCCTCTGCACCGGCTTGTGGCCACAAGATTCGCGGGGCATAGGCCGGTGCAGGCCGTCGTCAGCTGACAATGGGGAGTTGAACAATGGCCCAAGGCCACTATAAACCAGAGAAAGAGAGAGAGAGAGAACGGGTCGGCCATAGAGCGAGAGAAACAGAGTAACAAAGAGAGAGCAGAGCAAGCGAGAGAAAACAGAGGGAGAACGGAGAGAATAGAGAGAGAGAGAGAGAGAGAGAGAGAGAGAGAGAGAGAGAGAGAGAGAGAGAGAGAGAGAGAGAGACAAAGAGACAGAGAGCGTGACCGAGGCCTCACTGGAGCAAACCAGCAGTGTCACTGTCACCGTGAAGCAGCCAGAGCCACGGTCGGCCAGTTTCAGAAACAGAGAGAGAGAAAGAGAAATAAAGAGACCCGAGAGAGAGAGAGAGAGAGAGAGAGAGAGAGAGAGAGAGAGAGAGAGAGAGAAGACCGAGGCCACGCTAGAGCCAAGAGAGGACTAGCCACGCTAGAGCCAAGAGAGGACTAGCCGCCCCGTCGTCGCCCGCCAGACCAGCCAGAAGACCCCTCGACGCGCCGTCGACCGATGAGTTTCCCCTGGTGAGCCCGTCTCTATTTTACCCTGTTTTCCGGCACGGTCAGGTCGGGACTCGCGCCTGCTGTGTCGCGCGATTCTCGGCCTATGTCGTCGCCGATCTCGACTCCCTCTCTCCCTCGGGACCGAATCGAGGCCATCGAAGCAGATCCAGTTGTCGGAGGAGGTCGGAATTGACCGATTTCCACTGTGCCCGCCAGGTGTTCGATGAATTACCCTAGAGAAGCCGATTCTGATTTGGTCGCCGGCAGGCGAAGGCGTGGCCGGACAGCGAACTAGGCGGTCGACGATGTTAATGGAGACCCCAGGGTTTGATTCGACTGACGGAGCCAGTCTAGGTTGGTCAGCGGACGGCCAATTTTGGCCCCGCTAGCGTCCTTTTCACGCTGGTCTACAATTTCGGGTCGGATTCGATCCGAATCAGCAGATCTAACTCGGGTCAACGCCTGGGTCAGATCCGTTGACTCGGGTCGGTTCCGATCGACCCGGATCAGCCAATCCAACCCAAGTCAACACCCGGGTTGGATCCGTTGACTTGGGTCGGTTTCAACCGACCCGACGCGGGTTAACGCCCGGGTCGAATCCGTTGACCCGAGTTAGATCCGACCGACCCGAATCCGGCGACCCAACCCGGTTTAATATTATATTATATTTTATTTTTAAAAAATAATTTTTTATATTAAAAAAATTTGTTTTTTTTACCTTATATATTTTTTCCCGAAAAAATTTAAAAAAAGTTTTTTTATGTGGTTTATCTGATTGCTTTAATTTACTATTGTATTTTTATGCATGTTATTTTTATTGCATTAATTACCTTGTTTTAATTAGATAAACTTATAGATCTGTACTATTGTAATCATGCATGCTTTTAGTTAAATTTTAATTGCATGAACTGCCATGTTTTGAATGTCATCTGACTTAGTTAGGGTTAAAACCTTAGGCTGCATATCTACTTTGACTGGTAATTGCTTCTGATTATGCACTCGCTCGATCACCTCACATGTTAGGAGAAAGGTCCTAAAATCAATTCAAATTGCTTAATAAATATTTTTAAAAAATGAACAGGATTAAAAAGTACCGAAAGGGTATTAGTTATCCAACTAATGTAACTAAGTCCCCGAACTCGGTCAATCTCTGGTTCGTAAGAATAGGATGATTCTCCCATCACCTTATTTGGGTTTCTAATCGACCCACCCCAAATGGATTAGTGGCAACTCCTTGATATAAACCATTTGCGTGTTAAACACTTAAACCCTAAATCGCGATATGGCATGGGCTTAGGAGGGCCCGAGTTAAGTCCCAAACTTAGACTTAGCACGTACTAGGCGAGCCTCCTCATTTTTTGAGCATGTTAAAAAAAAAAACCCCGGGAGTTCGGTCGCGACAAACTGGCAACTCCGCTGGGGACACTTTGTTTTTAAAAGTGGACTTAAGCCAATGTTTGCCCTGTTCAAAAATAATTATTGTTTGGCAGCAAGGACTCCAGCTATGATTATAATATTAAGGTGTTATTTGTTTTTGCAGGTTCAAAATGATTGTTTATAAATTGTTGTGCATGCTTTAATAATTTAGCACTACACTGTTGCACACACAACCATGCTGCCGGACCTGGGCCTCTATAAGACATTTTAGGATGGTATTAAGAAAGATACGAACTCGAACACGAGCCCGCGATGTAGAGGTTGCCTTTTTTTTTCCCCGAAATTCATTTCTAAAAATCGTAAAGAAATATCTTTAACCGCTATTCGCATGACTATAAGATATTTCTTTCGATTTGGCCGAAGTTAAGAGGGCTTGACACCAACGCGAGATTGCGACGGTCAGGCACTTTTTTAATTCCATTTTGTTGAACCAGTCTAAAATAGAAATTGAACATCACTCTTCATGTGCATGTCGTTGTGATTGACATGGTTCAAGGAAAGGTATATATTCTATCCCTCCTTATTTTATTATACAGTCTACTTACTTATTTGATTTGTTACCGATAGGCCATCCGTCGATTGCATTCTATACACGATAGGAAGAGTTGATGTCCAATTCGTCCTAACTCCCAAAAAAGAGCTTATAGCATGGTGGGACCAACTCGACTAGAATGGCCAGCAGTATGTCAAAACAAGAATCAGTTGTCTACTTCCACTGCTCAAAATCAATATCCATTCCAGCATGATGCAAGCACTAGCGCATTTTTGGTGCCTACAAACATCCATTTTCATATTCGACAAATTTGAGATTACCCCGACTTTGGAAGAGTATAGTGTTGCCATTGGAAAACCTTTAGGATCTGAGCTCACCAAACCTCTTTTAAGCGTATCCCCTCTGCCCGAATTATCTCAATTTTTGCGAACCAAGAGCAATACTGTGAAGAGAGTCATTAAAGCTCATTGTAATGTATGCCCATGGTTTTTTCTTAAATGAATGTTTTGAAAGCCAACCTATGAGCCAAAAAGCTAAAATTTTTATCCTTGCTTTTATCGGGTGTGTCCTTTTCCCCCATCGTAGAAATTTAATAAACCGCTCAATTGCTTTTGTGGCTAAACAAATTTGCACCGGCTTGAGTTATGTTAATTCAGTTTTGGCGTAAACATTTTTGTCTTTAAATCGTTTTAAACAAAATGATGATAAAATCATGCGGGCTACTCCGGAAATTTTGCAAGTCTAGTATTTATCCCATTTGAGAGGATTCGAGCACCTCATGCAACTTTTTCAAATCGACGACCGCATACACCCGATACAAAGATTTGAGGTCCTAAAAAGTCATTCCCCTAATAAGGATTACACCACATAGATAAATTTTTTTAAAGACCCCGATCACAAGGCATTCATATGGTATACTAAATGGTTCAATGAGGGTCAGGCTCGATATGCCCACCAGTTCCATAACCCCATTCCGCTGCTCGGTTTATTAGGCATCACCTCATACTACCCATATCGGGTAGCCCGCCAATACAGGGCCCTCCAAGAAGTCCTGCTGCCCCTCAAAACAAACATGTTTGGAGTTCGGTTCACCCGTTCGAACTACAATTACGCTAACGAAATTCGCACCATCTAGGGGATATGGACTGAATGTCATCCTGAGAACATCCTGGTGCCTAGGCTATTGAAGGGACAAGAAAAAATCCACCATGCCTCTCTATTCTACATTGCACATCACCAAATCCCGACAAATTTTCAGTCAAAAGTCCTAGATGTAATCAACAAGCCCAGTCGCTAAGCACAAATTGATCAACTTGAAAAGACTATGGGGACGAAGGATACACTTATTGCAGAGCTTGTCCGTGAAAATAAGCAACTTCGAGAGACTGGAGCTTCCCTATCATTTATAGAATGATCATCTAGGGAGAGCGCCATATTTGTTAAAAGCCCTGTATTTTATTTTTAGTATTGATGTTTAGGGAGTTTGTTTTCCTTCTTTAAAAGTAATTTTAGGTTATAATAATGTTAATATAACTCGGACCGTTTTTATGCCTTATATATTTTTTTTGCGACTTCATGACACCACCGCGACCATTGGCCCAATGGTATTCAGGTGTGAAGCCAAACGGTTCGAGGCGACCGGGGTTCGAACCACGAGGACGCCACCTGTAATGTTTATATTAATAAAAACCTTTTTTCTCATTTTTTTCTTTACAAATAAATAAAATATGCAATAATATTGTGATTAGGTTATGAAATGATTCTTTATTAGATATTATACTCATTCATTTCAGCATTTTCACAGGTAGTTACAAAAAAATGGTTGAAAAAAAAACGCCCGCCTCGATAATATGGAAAGCGAAATGAAAATGGTTTTCAACGCGCTGGAAAACATCACCAAGCAAATAGAATCCATCAATGGCAAGCTCGCGCCTGCGCTTGCAGCAATTGAGGTGATGTTACCACCACCGTCTACCGGAAAGGACAAAGCTTCCGCCAGCGATAATAAAATACCCCTGCTAGAAGACGATCTGCTTCCCCTGGCTATCAGAAAAGCTGAACCTGAAAGCGCCCCAGTGACAAAGCATGACAAATGCCTTACAAAAGTTGAGGAGATACTGAAACAGCTACAAGGCCCGCAGCATGCTGTCCCACTTGACCTGTCTATATACAAGCGGGTCAAAGTACCAGAAAAATTCAAGATGCCAAAGTTTGAGAAGTATGATGGCACTTCATGCCCCAGACAACATTTGCACATGTATTATGTGCGGATGACTCAGTACGTGGATAATGAACCACTCATGATTCAGACATTTCAAGCCTGTCTGACGGGACCAGCTTTGACATGGTATATGTCAAAAGACGTAGACGCTTTCAAATCTTGGGATGACGCCACCGATGCATTCCTCAAGCAGTACCAATTCAATCTTGATGTCACCTTTTCTCGGGATGATTTGGAACGCGTCGAAAAGAAGAAAAGTGAGTCCTTCAAAGAGTATGCCACCAGATGGAGAAATTTGACTGCCCAGGTTACCCCACAACTCACTGAGCATGAACAAGTGAAGTTCATTAAGTCTCTTCCGTATGAATACAGACACCACTTGGTTGGTGCCACTGTCGAATCCTTTAATCGTCTTGTTCCTGTGGGCGAATGAATTGAAATGGGATTACATGACGGATGGTTTACGGACCCCGCTTCCACCAGTAGGAGGCTCAGCGCGAGAAAGGAGAAAGAAACCCTAGCAAACACAAACATTGTATACACCCAAACCGTTCAGCCTCCTCGAACAGTCAAGATGAATAGTGAGCAGCAGCCAACCTCAAGTCGCCAACCTCTGAAGTGATATAATAAAAGGCAATTCACTCCGTTGCTCGGATCTCCCTCTCAAGTTCTGGCCATACTCCGAAAGAAAAATCTGTTGTCTACCGAGCCGAAATGTCCTAACGCATAAAGCTTCTCGAATTACGATCCGTCCAAGAAATGTAACTATTATATGGGCGAGATAGGACATTCAACGGACGACTGCTATACCCTCAAACACTGAATCCAAAATCTACTTGATACCAAAGCCTTTTCATTCCAGACATCCAAGCCAAATGTTCAAAACAACCCATTACCCGAACATAAAAACAGAATTAATGAAGTATCCACTTTCGATCCTTGTCGAATTAAGAGTGAGAAGGTGTGTATTGGTGACATCTATAACGCTCTAGTGAAAGCGAGGTATTATCCTACTAGTGAAGTACTGCCTTTGTCTTTAGTGAAAGAAAGGATTGCCAGCATGGCCAAAGCAGGTGCGATTATGTGTGTCAAGCACACCGGTATAGTGGCTACTATCTCCGAGATCATCATTAATTGGAACGAAGAACTTTCAGCCTTGAATGCCGAAACAAATACATTCAGCCCCACACTTCTAAACGAACCTTCGTCCGATAACTTAGATGAGGAAAAAGAGTTGACGATTGAGGTACCCCTAACTAAGGGGCATATAATGATCGAAGTACCTTAACCTTACTAATACGAGAGTGATAAAGCAGTCCCATGGTCCTACGAATTGGAGGCTGGTCTAGTTATCAGGTCCGGACGAACGTATGCTCAAGCTGACGTGCAACCTCCGAAGCTCATCACTGATGAAGAAGCCAAAGAATTCTTGGCCATCGTCAAAGCCAGTGAATGTAGTGTGGTGGACCAATTGCCCAAGTTGCCCGCCCAGATATCTTTGTTGGAACTACTCCAAATGTCCATAAAGCATCAGAAGTCCCTGATGAAAATACTCAGCGAAGTAAACGTACCAGAGTCAATTGAACATGACAAGTTGGAAGCATTTGTGGGGTCTATCCTTTTGAAGGATCAGATAACATTCTCGAAAAAGAAGTTTTCCGCTGAAAGAATGGGGCATACCAAAAGTCACTACATCTCTGTCAAATATAAAAACTCTCGTATAGCTCGAGTTCTTATAGACAATGGATAAGCGTTGAATATCTGCCCGTTGGCAACCCTGCACCGCCTCAATGTAGACACGTCCAAACTACGTGTCTCCAAAACATCAGTTCAGGCATTTGATGGAATAAAGAAAGACACAGTAGGTGAGATCGACCTTGATATCCAGATCGGCCTAACAGTATTTAGCATTCTGTTTCAAGTAATGAACATCCACACTGCATTCAGTTTTCTACTGGGCCGTCCCTGGATTCATTCCGCTGGAGCCGTACTGTCAAGCCTTTACCAAAGTGTGAAATTTATGGTTCAAGGAAAGTTGATCACAGTCCTTAGGGAGGAGGACCATCGAATCTATCAAGAAACCGACATCCCGTATGTTGAGCCAAGCGGTAAAGTGGAATCTAGCTATCAATCCATTGAACTCGTGTCAACCGTGTACGGGTATCGAGGAACTTCTTCCCCTGCCCCTGATGTGTCAAAAGCCACAATCATGATAGGGAAGGTTATGGTTGAAAATGACTTCACTCCAGGCCAAGGACTCGGCAGAGGAGGCCGGGGTATTCGGGAGCCTATTTAAGCCGCCAGGAATCATCGTACGGCTGGCCTAGGGTATCACGGGGGAAACCCACGGGTTAACAAAGGGCACGTGAGGGGTCAAACTGGCTTGTTATTTCCCCATATTTGGGAGACCTTCCCGCTGCTTGCTAAATTGCTGCAAGATGAGAAAATTTATTTTAATCGCTCAGGAGAATCAGAAGAGAAGTTCAAGCAACCTGCCGAATGTTCAAGTCACCCGAGCTTCTCGGCTCCTTCTGCAAATGTTGATATTGACCGACATCAGAACTCAGACAAGCTCCCTATTGAAGAAGATTGTGGACGAGAAGAAGCGGTTGATAGTGTGGTCACCCTATTTGACGACATCATTATAGGAGCTATACATAAAGACTCAACCTTAGAAACAAGTGCCTACCCGCTTGATTTGTTTGCACGTTTGCGGCGTCAGTTAGGCGAGTTACAGGATTTGCTGACATCTTTAATGGATACCATGCATCAAATCTCAGACATGTCATCACCGTCGTCCGATTAGGAGCAGGTCACTTAAGAAAATGGATCCGAAGGAAACCCACCATCATGGGTCATTCCTGACACGATTTGGCGAGACATCCAACTCTTACAGTGGCAGGGCAATGTACAACGATACTCGCCGGTTCCCAAATCCATGAAAGTGATATTCCCTACCCTTTTACGGAAGGGGTTAATTGCAAGGAGGTCAAAACACCATACTCCCGAGTACTTCATCAACTATAACTCCTCCAAGTCCTGTAATTATCATTCGGGAGAGATTGGGCACTCGCTGGATGATTGCAATGCTTTGAAAAATAGAGTTCATGACCTACTAGACGCCAGGGCATTCACTTTTCACGCCCCATGGCTGTGTCATGGTGAAGATGATCTATTGATTGTACCTAGCCTTCGGGTTGCTGCTTCCGAGCTTTCTGATGCGGCGTGCAAGGGAAAGGCGATTGTGGATACGCTGGGCCAGCCTAGTAATAAGTTCGACTATTACGTTGATTACCAGTTGCCATCAAGTTTTTATGAAGACCAGCAGAATAGCATTCTTAGCGGATGGGACGACATGGAAAAGCTGACACCATTAAAGAGAGAAGCTGAGAAGCTGGATTCCTGGAACGATACTTTCGAGAATTTCTTCATCGGGGCGATAGATGAAGGACCGATGGAGGGAATGGGCGCAAGCCCGCTTGAGTAGAGTTCCTTTCCTCTCTTTTGCATGAATCCCTGGAAAAAGGGCTATCCTTGTTTTTTGTTTTTGTTATCTTGTCGTCATTTCCGTTGGCAAAAATGTCTTTTTTGAATTTTCCCCCCTCTGTAGAGGTTGTAAATTCATGTATTGTAAATAAATAATGTTTTGAGGGCATGAGGTAGTATCCCAAATCGGCCCGTTGATGATAACCAGCCATGAAAAGGAAGGTATTCTGAGACCCGGGCTATCTCATGTTTCCTCGTCATAAAAGCTTTTCGAAAATCAAAGACACTTTTACTATTTCGTCAAAAAATGTTCTAAGAAGAAAATGATAATGAAAAATCCATATCCCCAATCTTTTTTCTAATCAATTTACCCTGTGTTCCAGGCGTGATCTTGCAAGTTGCAAGGGAATTAGAGCTGTCCAACCCGATGATGGAGATACCCACAATAGTGATTCAGATAACTCAAGTGATAATCCCGCTGAGATTCGAAGAAATTGGGAGCAGTACGAACAATTCAAATCCCTTACAACCGAAGACACTGTTATCATCAATTTGAGTGATATTCAAGATCCAAAAGAAGTCAAGATTGGAGCCAAACTTCCCGAAGAGAAAGCCATGCGTATAATTGCTCTTCTCAAGGATTACCAAGACGTCTTCACCTGGTCTTACTCTGATATGCCAGGACTAAACCCCCGGATTGTTAAGCATAGTTTGCCCACCAATCCCGACATACCTCCCAAGAAGCAAAGGTTACGAAGGACCAAACTTGAGCTGTCGAAAAAGATCGAAGAAGAAGTGATGAGACTGTTGAAAGTAGGGTTCATCGAGGTTTCGCAATACCCTAATTGGGTAGCAAACATCGTGCCAGTCAAGAAAAAAGATGGTCGAATTCGAGTCTGTGTTGATTACCGTGACTTGAATACGATCGGTCCAAAAGACGACTTTCCACTCCCCCACATTGATGTTCTTGTAGATAGCACTACTGAATTCGAATTATTTTCCTTTATGGATGGATTCTCCGGGTATAATCAGATAAGGATGAATAAGGAAGACAAGGAGAAGACTGCGTTCATTACTCCATGGGGGACCTTTCATTATAGGGTTATGCCTTTTGGTCTGAAGAATGCCGGTGCAACATATCAATGTGCTATGGTCACTCTCTTTCATGACCTGATGCACAAAGAAATTGAAGTTTATGTCGATGACATGATCGCTAAAACCAGATGCAGAGAAGACCATGTTGAGACCTTGAAGAAGCTATTCAGTCGCTTGTGCGAGTTCAAATTACGCTTGAACCCTGCAAAGTGTGTATTTGGAGTGACCTCTGGCAAATTACTCGGATTTATCGTGAGTAGCAAAGGGATCGAAGTCGACCCCTCAAAGGTCAAAGCGATATGTGAACTGCAACCCCCGTCCACAATAAGGGAGGTTAAAAGCCTTTTAGGAAGGTTGGATTACATCGCTCGATTCATCTCGCAACTCTCTAAGACTTCACGGCCTTTCTTCAAACTCCTCAAGAAGGACGCCCAGATTAATTGGGATGAAGATTATCGGAAAGCATTTGGAAAGCTGAAGCAGTATTTAATGGATCCCCCGGTATTAGTTTCACCAGTCCTAGGGTATCCTTTGACTCTTTACTTAACGATTCATAGCGAATCGTTAGGAGCCCTGTTAGCCTAGAGCCACCCCGATGATGGAAAAGAACGAGCCATCTATTATCTGAGTAAGAAATTCACCATCTCGGAAAAAAATTATTCTGAATCAGAAAAAACCTGCGTCACACTGATATGGGTGCTACATAGGCTCCGACAATATACCTTGCACTACTAGACGTTTCCAGTAACTGAAAATGACCCTATCCAATATCTGCTTTACCGACCGGTGTTAATAGGAAAATTAGCCAAATGGCAAATTCTGATTTCAAAATTTGACATCAAAATGTCATCACAAAAATCGGTGAAGGGTCGGGTGATCGCTAATATGTTAGCTAAATGCCCTGGGGAAATACATGAAGATGATCTTCCAAATAATTGTATTTTAACGGAGGAACACACGTGGACCATGTTTTTCGATAGAGCAATAAACCTGTTTGGTTCCAGCACCAGGGCGGTCTTGATATCCCCAAATGGGCAGCATTATTCGGTAGCCGCGAAACTGGTGTTTCCTTGCACCAATAACATCGCTGAGTATGAAGCATGTATTCTTGGCTTATAAGCAGCAATTGACATGAAAATAGCCAAACTAAAAGTATTCGGCGATTCTGCCTTAATCATACTCCAGACTGTGGGCAAATAGAAGACTAGGGATACTAAACTAGTACCCTATCACGACTATCTAGAGGAGTTGGTTTCAGTATTCGATGATATTTCATTTGAAT
Organism: Syzygium aromaticum; assembly: GCA_024500025.1. Lineage (NCBI taxonomy): Eukaryota > Viridiplantae > Streptophyta > Magnoliopsida > Myrtales > Myrtaceae > Syzygium > Syzygium aromaticum. Next base: position 3,967,336 of record CM044889.1, on the reverse strand, counting down.
ACCTGTCTAGATCTCATAACCAATTCGCCGATGCTCTGGCTATATTGTCGTCCATGTTACAGGTTACCAATGGTTTAGAAATAGAACCTCTAAAGATTGAAGTCCTGACTAGACCAACCCATTGCACGATTATGACCGAAGAACCCGATCGTAAACCGTGGTATTACAATATCATGGATTTCATTAAGGAACAGCAATTCCTCGAAGGGAGTAGCCTTGCAGACAAGAGATACATAATGAAGATGGCAACAAAATTCTTTGTCGATGGTGAGAACTTGTACAAGAGATCTTACGATTCTGTTTTGTTAAGATGCGTGGACGCGACCGAAGCAACACGTATCATGCAGGAGTTACACGAGGGAGTATGTGGCTCGCACATGAATGGGCACATGTTGGCCAGGAAAATAACAAAATTGGGTTATTACTGGTTTTCCTTTGAAGGTGATTGCATCCGATATGTTCGAAATTGTTACCATTGTCAAATCCATGGAAATAAAATAAATGCCCCTCCAACAGGATTACATCAATTGTCTGAGTCGTAGCCATTTTCAATGTGGGGTGTCAATGTGATCGGTCTAATCAATCCTAAAGCATCAAATGGACATTGTTTCATCTTGGTCGCAATTGATTATTTCTCTAAGTGGATCGACGCCGCGTCATATACCAATGTTACCGCTCGGAATGTGATGAAATTCATCAGGCAAGATATAATTGCCCGTTATTGTGTCCCTGAGGCCATTGTTACAGATAACGGGACAAATCTGAATAACAAGCTTGTTAATGATGTACTCAGTGAATTCAAGATCCGTCATCTGAATTCATCTCCCTATCGTCCTCAAATGAATGGGGCTGTTGAAGCTGCCAACAAAAACATCAAGAAAATCTTAGCAAAAAGTGCTAAGAATTACCGAAATTAGCATGAAAAATTGCCTTTTGCGTTAATGGCGTACCGAACATCAATTCGGACATCTACTGGGGCAACCCTTTTTTCCCTAGTGTATAGCATAGAAGCAGTCCTGCCTGTCGAGATGGAAATCCCTTCACTACGGGTATTGTCCCAAGTGAAACTGTCTAAGGCGGAATGGAAGCAACAAAGACTAGAGCAGCTGAATATGATCGATGAAAAGCGATTCAAGGCTCTTTGTCATGGGCAATGTTATCAGCAGAGGGTAGCCAGATCATTCAACCAAAAGGTATGCCCAAGACACTTCGAAGCATGCGATCTAGTCTTGAGGAAAGTGCTACCACTACCTCCCGAGCTCGGAGGTAAGTTTTTCAAGAGCAATTCTTTTTCTATCCCATACATTTATATCCCTTACTAGCCCAATCGAGCTGACGATTTCATTTCGTACGAACCCAGTTAGTGATCATCCCCCACGCCGGGGGCAAAGTAAAAGTTATCACAGTTTGAGCATCAAGGTCCAAAGTACCGAATGAAGATGAAGATTCCAAAAGCCTAATAATGTTGTTCTATTCAAATTTGTTTAGGCTAGTCCTGACAACACCAAAAGAACAGCATAAATGCTGAAAACTATGGGCATGAAAAAGCAGTGTGCCTGGTAAAAGTAAGGCCAATGCCCATGAATAAAAAACAAAGAAAAAGAAAAATGAGAAGAAGAAAAATGATGAAAGAATGAATAGACGACCCTAAAGGGTTTAAACTTGAGTTATTCTTTGATACAAATCTCCACTTTAGGAACTCTGTCTTGATAAAAATCTGTCGTGATGGATGAAGACAAACTTATTCTGGAGAAAAACAACTGATACAGAGATAGAATTGTATCCAGGAAAATGCTAGACGCAGAAGCTCCTCAAGAAAAAGTTGTCAAAGAAGCTAAAGCACGAGATTTCCCAGGAAGTTTTCCAAAAGGATCCTGACGGCTGAGAAAAAACTGATGGCAATGTCTAGATGATCACCAATTCTCATCCCTTATACACATTTTTTTAGCCCAACGATCATTTCGTTCCTCAATCTGTAAACCAAGCCCACGTTACATCCCTCATAAAGTCTCTTCTGACTAGGGCACTTGGATTAACGTAGAATTTCAAATGTTTATAAATAACACTCGATAAAGTGCGAGCAAGACTACTTCTATCTCGTTTTACAGGATTCTTGACTTGTAAACTTGGAGATTATTGCAGAATATTTTCTTTCATAGCCTTGACTTGGACAGTCAGTCACCTTTTGTTAAACCATTGACCAAGCTAGCATTACGACCCTGAAAAAGACATCTCAGATTGGCAACGTCGTACCGCTTGCGAGAAAACTTAAACCCTTGTTGATGTGATAACGGTCAGATTTAGTGTTCTCGATACTCCCACCTCAATGGACAGGACAAATAACTCTTTTCAACGAGAGCGAGCGGAAAGTCCTTTCTGACTGAAGGTCTCTCGTTTAGCATCTCGAGAAGTCCACCTTAGGAGTGAAAATTGCCTTGATTGACCCTCAGTGGATGTTTGGTGACGTAAACATGGCAAAATCACCTTACATAAACACACATTTTGGAATAGCCTAGCTTGTCTATCCCTGATGAAGGCATGCATGTTTGTGCTAATTGTCTTTGACAACTCAGATTTTAATCCCCAGTGATGGGACACGAAAATTCGAGCACTGGAGAAGCCCTCATTGTCACCCCAAGAGATATGCCCCGAAAAAGGTCAGTTATTCAGCAGATGATACATTAAACCTCTGGGTAAGAAATACTTGATATTTCATCATATTTCTTTTCAAACTACCCGGAAGGTAAGCCAAATATTCCTTTGAAAAAGAAAAGCATCTTGACTTGCGGTCAAGATATTTCATATAATATTCTAGAATAGCCTTAATTGTCTATTTCTCTGATGAATACATATGTCTTTGTACAAAATTTACTTGTCTGACAGAAGATATGCCCTTAAGAGATGAGAACGTGCCCAGGTAAGTATTTTCTACCCCTGTCTAGTTCCAAAAAAATCCATGTACCTACAATTGTTATGGTACCCTTCGAACATTGGACTGACCCCTCTGTTCACCCTCCTGAGCATGGGACGGACCCCCCTTTGTTCACATCAAACCCTCGGGCAAGGACCCCTAAATGCTCATTATTTGAGTCTTCTTAAGACCTGCTGGCGAGGACCTACCAAGTAAACCATCAAATCCTCGGGCAAGGACCCCAAGTGCTCATTATTTGAGTCTTCTCAAGACCTGCTGGTGAGGATCCACCAGGCAAACCATCAAATCCTCGGGCGAGGACCCCCAAGTGCTCATTGTTTGAGTCTTTCCAAGACCTGCTGGCGAGGACCCACCAGGCAAATCATTAAATCCTCGGGTGAGGACCTCCAGGCATCCCTTGAACATTGGATCATTCCTTTGTTCACCAAAGCTGTTAAGCGCACCAGTCAAGGCGACCGAAGAAAAGTTCGAGTCCTAGACAAACAATTTCCCTTGTCAAGGCGACCGAAGAAAGGTTCGAGTCCTGGACGAAGCAAAATCCAGTCGAGGTGACTGAAGATAGGTTCGAGTCTGCAACGAATGAAATCCAGCTAGCGACCCAAGAAAAGTTCGGGTCCTGTACAAGCGATTTCCCCCCAGTCACCGCAACTAAAGATAGGTTCGGGTTCGCAACAAACGAAATCCAACTGGCGACCGAAGATAGGTTCGGGTCCTGTGAAAGTGATTTCCCCCCAGTCACGGCAACCGAAGGTAGGTTTGGGTCCGTGACAAACGAAATCCTATCAAGGCGACCGAAGATAAGTTCGGGTCCTAAGCAAGCGATTTCCCCCAGTCAAGGCGACCGAAAAAAAGTTCAAGTCCTAGACAAACAATTTCCCTCGTCAAAGCAATCGAAGATAGGTTCGAGTCCTAGACAAAGGAAATTCAATCGAGACGACCGAAGACAGGTTCGAGTCCTCGACACACGATACTGACTATCTGGAATTACTCTACCCTTCGGCAAGGTAAGTAGTCCCAAGTATGTTTTTATTTGCTTTAGCACGCATCATCTTATTGCATAAAAAATGGGACTCACAGTCTCGCAAAAATAGCATTTATTGACCATGCATGGGCCAAATTTAGGTGTCATTTTATCTTTGAACGCAACATCTATGAGCTCAACCTCTGCGAGTTCACCTTCAAAGAGGAGCAGCTAATAACATCTATTTTTAATTTGCCCAAAAATTAATTGCACAAAATTTAGGAATTAAATTTTTTTAATTCCTAAAACAAAAAAATATTTCTATTAAATACATCACATATAAAAATTAGCCATATTTGCATTAATAGGGTCTTTATTAAAATGAAAAAAAAATTTCGAAAAATCGAGCTGGGCCAAGTCGACCCAGCCCATTTTTTTCCCTTTTCTCCTTTTCCCCCCCGCGGGCCCAACCCGCTTCCCTTTCTTTTTTTTCTTTTTTTCCCCCCGGCCTCCTCCTTCCTTCTCCCCCCCACCGGCCCAGCTCCCCCTTCCCTTTCTCTCCCATGCGTGGCAGGGCCCGGCCTGGCCGAGCTTCCTCTTCCTTCTCCCCCTCAGTGGCCATCGCTTTCCTCTCTCCTGTTCGCTGCATCGGCGTGACATCGTCGAACAACCACGCCGCCGTTGCCATCTGGCCAGAACAGGGCCGGCGCAGCACACCACAGGGACTGGCCATTAAGGCCAGTCCTGTATCCCCCCGGATTCCCGGGCTCTCTCCTTTCTCCCCCCATCTCCTCTACATTGCCCAGAATAGGCCCCCCCTCTGCACCGGCCTGTAGCCGCGAGATTCGAGGGGCATAGGGCGGTGCAAGCCGTCGTCAGCTGACGATGGGGAGCCGAACAGTGGCCCAAGGCCACTATAAACCAGAGAAAGATAGAGAGAGAACGGGTCGGCTACAGAGAGAGAGAGAGAGAGAGAGAGAGAGAGAGAGAGAGAGAGAGAGAGAAACATAGTAACAGAGAGAGAAAGAGAGAAAACAGAGGGAGAACGGAGAGAATAGAGAGAGAGAGAGAGAGTGACCGAGGTCTCGCCGAAGCAAAATAGTAGCGTCATCGTCGCCGTGAAGCAGCCAGAGCCACGGTCGACCAGTTTCAGAAACAGAGAGAGAAAGAGAAATAAAGAGAACCGAGAGAGAAAGAGAAGACGAGCTGAGGCCACGCCGGAGCCAAGAGAGGACCAGCCGCCCCGCCGTTGCCCGCCAGACCAGCCAGAAGACCCCCTGACGCACCGTCGACCGGTGAGTGCCCCCCGGTGAGCCTACCTCTGTTTTCCCCTGTTTTCCGACACGGTCGGGCCGGAACTCGCATCGGCCGTGTCGCGCGATTCCCGGCCCATGCCGTCGTCAGTCCCGACTCCCTCTCTCCCTCGGGACCGAATTGAGGCCGTCAAAGCCGACCCAGTTGCCGAAGAAGGTCGGAATCGACCGATTTCCACCATGCCCACCAAGTATTCGACGAATTTCCCCAGAGAAGCCAATTCTGATTTGGTCGCTGGCCGGCGAAGGCGTGGCCGGATGGTGAGCCAGGCGATCGGCGGCGTTAGTAGCAGCCCCCCAGGGTTCGATTCGGGTAGCGGAGTCGGTCTGGGTCGACCAGCTGTCACGTCCCGAACCAATCATGAACGATAATTATCCATCGTCATAACTAGGACGAGCACGTAAAGCATAAGTCGTTATTAGAACGTCTTGTTGATTTATAAGATAAAAAGCATGCGAAAGCAATTTAACGAGACAACTAAGCAATAAAGGCAAACTTCGCATGATGTATTTACAAGATAGATTCGTGTTTATTCTTACACGCCCTAACTCGGGCAAGTTAGCTTTTCACGATATTTTTCACATGCCTATTTCAAAAGCAGTTCCAATGATCAAATAAACAAGCCATATATAATAACAAAATTTGGCTTGAGTCCTTAGCTCATTCTACGGCTACTAGTCTCCAGTCCTCGCTCGCTCCTCCCCGTCCTCGTCTATATGGCCGTCCTCAAGCTCCACCCCCGGCTTGTCCCGGAAACAACCCGTTCCGTCCTGCGAACGACCCGCTGAAACCGCCAAGGGGCCCGATCCACTCCTCATCCGCCAGGCAATACCATACCTCGTACAGGTGAGCGACCAGCTCACTGCGGCCCTCGTCGACCATCACATAGGTCGTGATTCGACGGTAGGCTCGATTCTCCCGGGCATCTATCACGGTAAAAAACTCAGCTCGTATCTCGACGGGGTTTCCGAAGCGGGTTGGAGGGGACGCCATCTCACGGACCTGAAAGAGAAAACAACGGGGAGTGAGTCGAGGTGACTCAGCAAGTAAAATTTTACTAACAGACGAGGACATATCAATCGTCATTACATAAACATTCTTACCGTACCGACCCTCATGGCCGATCAACAATGGCATGCATAATAAAACAAGGAGTTCAAGCATGGCTAAGTCACGGTTTACCTCATAAGTTGAGTCTCGGGTTTCTAATTTGTGTTACACAACATGCAAACACGAAACAAGGCAAACCGTCAAAGAGAAACACCATATCGGAACAACAAAAATCGAGAACGGGGAAGGCTTGCGATATAACGTATTTCGACGTCATTTTCCGATAGTAAAATCCCACTTACTCTTGATAAAACAAGAACTAAAGAGTAGAGAACAAGCGGAAAGGCGACAGTCTCGTGTCTCGGACAACTCACGACGTCGGCTTTCTTTCTCTCTCTCGACTTTCTTTCCCTTTCTTGGCTCTCTCTCTCTCCCTCTCACGGTTTCTCTCTCTCTCTCTCTATTTGGCACTCACTCCCTCTCTATTGCTTGGCCGGTTGTGTGAGTGAGAAAATAAGCCAAAACTCATCTAATGGCTTCTATTTATAGAGGAAGAAAAACTAAGGCTTGGATGGGGTAAGTGCACGTGTCATCTAGGGATTGAGGTAAGCGCGCGTGTTATGATGACGATGATGCAGGGGCACGTGTCATTGGTTCATAAATGGCTCGAGTCCAAGGTCAAAGAAATGATGAAATGGCCAATAATTTTTTCTCTCTCTCCCCTCACTCCTCTTGGCTGTAGCCTCTCTCTCTTCTCCAAGTCTGGCCGTGGCTTCTCCCTCTCTCCCTTGGTCAATAATTAGTGACCAAGCTTCACTATTTACTTCATAAATGGTTATAATGGCTAGTTTGACAATTTTGCCAAGAAATAAATGGGTGCAATGATGATATGAATAAGGTTTGATCTAGTCAAACTTCTAGGGCTTTCTCAATTTGGCTGATTTCCATCCTGAGCTATTCGGATCAAACGGGCCTCGCGAAAATACGCATTTGATGCCTAAAACAAACCCCGCATCATACTTATCCTCATGCCTTTTCCAAGGGTTTTCTTATAAAAATTAATTTCCATAATACCCCTCACTATGGGTCTTAAAGTGAAATGGCTCTAAAAATGCCTAAACTTGGTTTCACAATCAATTAAACCAATTTGAACCCAAAATAGCCTTCTCGGGTGCTACAGGCGCACAGACGGGCTATTGGGCACAGTGGCCGATCAGGGCCAGGCCAGTGGCCGAGCGTGTGGTCAACCGTACGAGCATAGGGCCGAGCACACGGCCGGGCTGAATGAGCGCCACGTCGGGCTACACGGGCAATATGCTGAGCGACTCGCCGAGCCGCACGAGCGGTATGCCTAGTGCTCAGCCGGTCGCATGGGCACCGTACCGTGTCATTCGGGCGAGGAGTCAGTTTACGACCAAACACGCGTATCGGTCCGGGAATGGCACGACACACCACTCATGACCTCATTTCTTAGACACGGAATAAGATTGGAATCGAACCTCACGGGCACAACTTATGGCACAAGGGTCGGGCACAATGGCCAGCGCACGATTGGGCACGTGGCCGATCCGTGGCCTGGCTGACGGGCACAATGGCCGGCTATGACTGGGCACACGGCCTTGGCTACCGCGACCGGCAATTTTGCTCGGGCCGCGATTAAGCCATTAGGCACATGGCCTGGTACACTTCTCGTCTACGGCCTTCCCGACTCGGCACAACGATCCGTGGTCAATTCGTGACCGGGCCACGTTCGAGTATTAGCAACTCATGGTCGACCCTCAGTTGTCATGTAACCTCATGGAAATCCAGTACTTCGGAATTAACTCGTGGTCACCCGGGACTATTGCATGGCCATGCAATATCACCTACGACCGACACATGCCAATACCGGACTGATCTACAGTTATCCCGGACTGTTCCACTAATAGTCCTTATGGTCGAAAGGTCATTTCATGGTCATAACACTCTAATCATTTGCGTAGTTAGGGTCATTCCATTGTCGAATCCTAGGCCAACTTGTGAACGATCTTTCGATCGAACCACGACTAACCCTCAATACACTCGTTCCGATCATATTATCCCTTCCAATACCGACTCTCGACTCGACTTACCCACTATGTACTCATTACTAGCCCTTGGCTTCCTAGGCCCGAAATCAGGGATGTTACACCGGCAGACGGCCAATTTTGGCCCCGCCGGCATCCCCTTCACGCGAGTCTGCAATTTTGGATCGGATTCGACCCGAATCAGCATATCCGACCCGAGTCAATGCCCGGGTCGAATCCGTTGACTCGGGTCAGTTCTAACCGACTCGGATCGGCCGATCCAACCCGAGTCAACGCCCGGGTCGAATCCGTTGACTTGGGTCAGTTTCAACCAACCCGGATCAGCCGACCCTACCCGGGTCGAATCCGTTGACTCGGGTCAGATCTGACCAACCCGAATTCAGCGACCCGACCCGGTTTAATATTATATTTTTATTTTATTTTATTTTTTAAAATAATTTTTTATATAAAAAAATTTTAAAAAAATTGTACCTTATATATATTTTTTCCCAAAAAAATTTAAAAAAAGTTTTTTTATGTGGTTTATCTAATTGCTTTAATTTATTATTGTATTTTTATGCATGTTATTTTAATTGCATAAATTGCCATGTTTTAATTAGATAAACCTATAGTATCATGTACTGTTATAATCATACATGTCTTTAGTTAAATTTTAATTGCATGAATTACCGTGTTTTGAATGTCATCTGACTTAGCTAGAGTTAAAACCTTAGGCTGCATATCTACTTTGACTGCTAATCGCTTCTGATTATGCACTCGCTCAATCACCTCACATGTTAGGAAAAAGGTCCTAAAATCAATCTAAATTGCCTGACAAATGTTTTCAAAAAATGACCAGGGTAAAAAAGTATCAGAAGAGCATTAGTTATCCAACTAATGTAACCAAGTCTCCGAGCTCGGTCAATCTTTGGTTCGTAGGAATAAGGTGATTCTCCAATCACCCTGTTTGGGTTTCTAATCGACCCACCCCAAATCGATTAGTGACGACTCCTTGATATAAACCATTTGCATGTTAGACACTTAAACCCTAAGTCGCGATATGGTATGGGTTTGGGAGGACCCGACTTAAGTCTCAAACTTAGACTTAGCACATACCAGGCGAGCCCCCTTATTTTTTGAGCATGTTAAAAAAAAAACCCCGGGAGGTCGGTCGCGACAAACCCAAAGACAAAAAGATCACGTACTATCATATTGCTGGTGATTTGCTCGACCGTTAAGGTATGCTATTGTCCCTCTTCTTTTCCCTCTTTGCTGATTGTCATGGGTTTTTGTGTTCACACGAATTGCCACTTCGTTTCTCTAAAATTTTAAACTTTTGATCAAGTTTTCAGCTGGGTCATTATCATCTGTCTCTACCTTGGAAAGTTTATGTTTATCAAGTTTGGCGAGGAATTTTTCTTTTTTGAATTTCGCCAACTCTTAACTTTTCTGTTTTGGACAAACTAATTCTGTCCAACTTTTCTATTTTGAAAAATTGAAAAATATTTTAAGTGCATCAGTTGCCCGATTGAAAATTTCTTTAGCTGGGTTTTGAGTTTGAATGAATCGTTATGGGTATGAAAGAGAGAAGAAGTGAAGAAGAGAGCCAATAAGTCTAAAGACAGAAAGATAGAGAGAGAAGATAAGTTTAACATGAGGGTCAAGTCATCTCCACGTTGGCCTTCTTTTTTCATAAGAAAAGTCAAGTAAGAATTAAAATTTTATCAAAAATGCCACATCAGATGAATCGTCGAAATTTATCATCGGAAGCACTTAAGTGATCGTTTTTCTCCGATTTGACACTTAAGTGAGCCGATGAAAACTTTGGCACTAAAGTGAGCATCGTATACAATTTCTGACACTTCTAGTGTCCTTTTGCCTAAATTTGTTGGTAGAAGAGGTAAAAAAAGGAAATCACACCACCTCTACCTAAAACAAAGCAAGATGGAATAACATACATGCCAAAATCAATAAATCGGCATGACTCCACTTTAATCTAGTTCAGTTGAAGAACAAGGTAAATAAATTGAAGAGGTAGTCTAGTAGTTTTAAAAATCTTCTTTCACAATTTAGATTTGGATGGGATAATGTAAACAAAACGGTTCCTGTGGAAGATCTAAGTTTATGGAAGTCTCATATGAAGGCATCACTTTAATTGGGTCATCTTGTTCTTATTATGAATGTAAGCTTTGATTATGTTACTGACGTATGTCATTATTGTGAAAATTATAGGATAATAGCAAATAGACTAAACTCAAGAAGGTGGGTTTCCTCAGTATCCTGATTTGTGCATTTTATTTGGTGATACATGTGCTACCGAGCAGTATGCAACAGAAAATACAGAATACTTGGTAGCATCGGAAGGAGATGACAATGGTGGTGGTGATGCAGAAGACTTGAAAATTTTGTATTGTTGTCAAACTAATTACTATTCTAGAAAATATAAATTTTATGCAATTATCAAACGAATTTCTGTTCTGGAAACATGGATTTTGTGTGGTTATCAAATGCGTTCCTCTGCTCAGAAACTCGTTTAGGGAATGGATATAAAATTCTATTTATGGCTAGAAATTGTTTATAGAAATAGAATTGTTATTATTTACGCCCTTAGTAATATTATGACTCTTAATTTGTGAGCAAGAGGCAATTTATTCTACTCAAATGATGGGAAAAATTGTCCAAAAAGTCATACTTATTTAGTAAGGCCAATTCAGTCCTAAACTTTTCAATTTTGTAATTTAGTCCTAAAACTATAAACGATTTACCAATGTATCCATTCCAGCTAATTTTTGTTGACAATCACTAATATGATGATTTGGTTAGCACTAGCCATCCTACATGGCACGGTCAGTACTGACATGGATGTTATTGCAATATTTTATGAATTTTTTTTATTTTTTCTCGGCCATAGCTAGCCAAAGGGAATAGGGGAAAAATAGAAAAGAAAAAGGAAAGAAAAGGAAAGGAGAAAAAAAGAGAGGAAATTTGGCAATATTTTAAATTTGTAATAGATGTGTATTTGTTGTGTGTGTGTGTGTGTGAGCGAGTGAGAGAGAGATGCTTTTTTTAATATTTCGAGAGTGTCATCTAGTATTTGGTACTTAGTGTTTTATTGTTAACATATGTGAGAATATTTCTTAATCTTCCATTATTGGAATATTTACTCGACAATGGTCATCTAATCACGATTAATTACAAATCAAGAGGGACTGGTATAGATCACTTTGCTTCAACTTCATTACAGATAGAAAGGAGTGATGCATTCGTATATTTCTCTCGGACTGGTATAGATCACTTCGACATTGATCCATTGGACGATTATAATATTGCTTGCATGCATCTTCTTTCCCAAGAGGTGAATATTTTCAGAGGAGACTAAAATTGTTGCTTACATAATTAGATGAAGACTCTTGCACGACTCGTCGGGTTTGAGCCTTGCTTTTTCTTTATCCAGCCTTTATAGGTAAGACTAAATCCACCTTCCCAAATCGAAGAAAGGTTTACCACCTCCGATGGCAACGGAGATTCACAAGAAGCTACTTTTTCCTTTTTCTTTTTGTTGCCTAGCTCTTTGTGGCCGCATAGTAAAAATCGCAATTGAGAGACTTCATGCTTCTTGACGTGCACCCCAATTATATTACCATTTATCCGAGGAGTTTTTTTTTTTTGGTAAGGAACCATTTATCCAAGGAGTTAGTCGTTGGTTAATTTGATTTAAGATTACTTTAGAAGCCAGATAAAGGCAATTAAGTTCATATGTAGCATGAGTGTGTATATATATATATATATGAAAGAGGAGCTCTTTATATAAACCTTATCGTCTTGTCAATTTCCTCTGGTTGATCAAACCCGACACATTCATTAATCATCACAACATTGGAACTCAAAATTGAACTGCTTATTGTACGACAAGGCAATTTACAAAAAGAGCTCTCAGGTATAAATATGCAGAAATGGATTAAATATATTTGATACAACTTTTCCGTAATAACCTTTCTCGTAAAAATGGGTACAACGGCTTTTATAAGATCTTGTGCAAATATCTCCGAAGTTGTAGCTAAGAAGTTGCCTCACCCGTACCCAACTTACAGAACAACAAATACACTACATTTTAACCACAGTTGCTACTCAAATATCTTTAAGTATGTCATAAATGGGTTAAAAAGAATAAAGTGTGCATGACACATTTACTATTCATGTGTAGACGAGTTGATCTGTTTCTAATACATACATTATGAATCGTACACTTAAAGCTCTTAACTAGGTCGTGATGTTGAAAATTATCAACTCTACACAACAAGAATCATGTTTAACTTTTCAAAATTTTCATCTGACGAGGATAACGACCCAAATTTTAGTACTTCTCCACGGCCATGTCTAAAATTTAAAATTTGATCGAATTTCCTAGACGGAGCAAAAATCTAAGTTAACAACCATCGTAAAGAAATAGTGAGATCGGGGAGGAAGATAAATTCGAGGTGAAAAATGACAAAGTTCTCGAATGCAAATTCAAGGGGTGAAATGTTTAATTCATTGCCCTCTAGATTATTCAGGACGCAAACATACGGTGAAAAGCCAAACAAAATACCCGTCACTTCACTCCCCAAGCGCCCTCTTTGACGAATTCGTTTTCTGAACCATAGAAATCGCGGGCACTGCCTGCGATTACTGGAACTCGACAGAGACAGGGGTTCGAACCGAATGTTGAGCAGAGACCCACGTGATCGCCCCCTGACCATACAGGGTCGCCGACGTCGCTTTCCTTGTAAAGTCAACCCGGTAACTCGCTGTCTGGTTCGCCTTGGTGAACACCAAATCACGCGGGGACACGACAATTGAGTCGAGACCCACGACGGGGTCGATGACCGACTTATAACGTGAATTTGCAGGTCCTACGTTTCTCACCGTCCTCGTCACGCTCAGCGTCGTCAACGAAGCTTTGAACCTCAAGCTGATCGATGGATAGTTGAGCTGGTAATCGGGAATGCTCCCTATGCTCGAGCATTGGACTTTTTTCTGAACTATGAGCTCGATTGCGGAGTCGGGGTACTTGAGCCCGCAAAGGTAAGGAAGGTAATCTTGCGGTGCGATGTCGTAAATGAGACCCGGGTCAACAGCTTTCGATGGGTTGACATGCCCCGCGCCGGTGGCGAAAATGTCCGCTGGATGGAGCGTCTGGTCCACGATGGGTTGGCCCTCCTTGTTGGAGGTGGCGGCGGTGGTCATGATGGCAGACTTGATGGCAGCCGGCGACCAGTCGGGGTGTGCACTCTTCAGCAGCGCAGCCACGCCACTGAGGTGGGGGCAGGACATGGAGGTCCCGGAGATCACGTTGAATGGGGGCTCCTTGCTTGTAGAATTGTCCAGAGGAAGTGGCCAAGCGGCAAGGATGTTCACGCCGGGGCCAATGATGTCGGGTTTCAGGATGCCTGGGCTTTGGTTGTTGGGGCCTCGGGAAGAGAAGTATGCTACAGCCGGGGCGACCGATCTCCCGATGATCTGTGTGCCTTTGAATAAAACCGTGGCCGTTGGTGCTGACGCCGTGCTTAGGTATTTCTTGATCGCTTTCCCCGCCTCATATGTCACATGGACAGCGGGTAGGACATGCGGATCGGCCAATGTGGTGTATCCCGCAGTGGGACTGTTCACGAGGATCATGGCCGCACCACCTGCATCCTTGACCTCTTGACCTTTCCTAAGTCGCACACCTCCAGTGTCGCAGACAACCACTTTCCCACGGATGTCCGAGTTCTGTTTTAGTGAACCGGGATTGCAGCGGGCCGAGTCTGTATCTCCATTTGCTCCCGGATAAACAAGGGGAAGTAGCCCCCGAAGGGAGTCGTGCGGTTGGTACAAGGTCTCCCCATCGAACTCCTGCCCATTTCCAAGCTGCGCCGTGGCCTTTATGCTGCGGTCGGTGCTGCTCGCCCCAACAGTGAAAATCCACGGTGCCTCGTTTGAAGCTGTCCTGGAAATTGGCCCGGAATTCCCCGCTGAGCAGCTGACAAAGATACCCTTTTGGGTGGCGGTGTATGCACCCATTGCAAGAAAGTCCACAGGGAACGGTCGGGAAATTCCTCCTAAAGAGAGGGAAAGCACATCGACACCGTCGTCGATGGCCGTGTCGATCGCAGCTAATATGTTGCTCTCACTGCACCCAATATTATTGCAAACCTGGTAAATTGCCAAATGCGCAAGAGGCGCCATGCCTGTGGCCGTGCCATTGGCACTACCGAGCACATTAGCATCCTTCACAGAAGCACCAGCAGCTGTGCTGGCAGTGTGTGTGCCATGGCCCTCACTATCATATGGCGGACTGTCACCCATGAAAGACCTCGCACCAATGAGTTTGTTGTTGCAGGACGTGGCGTTGAAGTCGCACTTGCCCTTCCATTTGGCCGGGGGTGGAGGCATCCCCTCGCCACTGAAGGAAGGATGGTCAGGGAAAACCCCGGTGTCCACTACTCCAATGATCACGCCCTTACCGAAGTTCGAGTCCTTCCAGAGCCCGACTCCTTGGCGCAATCCCAAGAAGTCGGGGGTGTGAGTTGTGTGTAGAGAGAGCACCTTCTCCGGACGCATGTACAAAACACCGTCCTTCTCCCCAATGGCTTTAGCTTCCTCGGCCGTCAATTTGGCCGCGAACCCGGATATCACATGTCGGTACGAGCGAACCAGTCTTTGCTCCTGGTTAGAGCTGGTTGCTGTGGTAGGTAAAAAAGACCGATACAAAGTATCGAGATCCTCCGAAGCTGAGAAATGTTTGTCTGTTGGCCTTCGTACTTGGATAATATAAGTGGACAATGAACTACTTGTATCGGCTTCTGCAATAGCAGCATTAGCACTGGAAATGCTTAGAATGTAAACGAGACAGAGAATGAAAATCGTCGAGGTGATCAGAGACAATCTGCATTTCTGGTCTTCCATCGCGAATTTGCGGAAGAAACAGAGAAGAAATGCTTTTCGCTACCGAGTTGTGTGTTGATAGTAGAACTCGTAGCGTTTATATGTGACCCTCCGGAAGCGAACATTGGTACGCTTTTTCTCTTTTGAAGGAAAATATCTTTTATTTCCTAACTTGCATACGCATTTCCGTGTAATAATTGAATAAGACCTGGGCAACATCCATGCAGATTTTCTAAAAACAGACTAATTCATTAAAGGAAATATAAATATGCAGTTTTATTTGTGTAAGAAAAGGGGCAGAATTTCAAGTTTTCCTAATAAAACGTGATTCGATCCAATCCCCTAATAATAAATCGAGCAAACTTATTGGTGGCCTATTTAATACGTGATTATATGTATATTATATGCTATACAAAGAATTTTTTTTTTAATATGCTTTTATTATATAGGGATTCTTACTTTCGTCATCGATGCACTTATCTGTCATATCATAATAAATGGTTAAAATTACAAAAAAAAAAGCTTTTTGTTAGACAAAATATTCAATTGAGGCCAAATATCAAATTAGCTTTGTAAATCCTAAATAAAATTCTTTATAGGTAGGAAAACCAACCTAATGTCTAATACAAAGCTCTACAAATATTTAGATAAAAAAAATTTGAATGTCACACTGTAATGTGATCCATAAAAAGTACCCTAAGTAAATTACTTTCTTCAAATGAGCTTTTAAACATGAAATTAAATAAAATCTAACCAAAATCCTAACGGTAGTGCAATGTGATTTTGCATCTTTATTTCCTAACTTGCGTATGCATTTCCATGTAAGAATTGAATAAGACCTGTTATAACCCTCAAGGACAGGGCACCGTCCACGCAAATTTACTAAAATAGACTATTGCATCAACGTAATTATAAACATGCAGATTGAACGTGCTGTACAAAAACGCGCCTTAAATAAATTACTTTCCTCAAATAAACTTCTGAACATGAAGATAAAATCTGACCAAATTCCTACGGGTAATGCAATCCAAATTTTCTAACGTAAAATGGTAATTATGCTTTTTTATGACTCTCAAATTGTGCACAAGAGGAAAGTAAATCAACTCATAATGATGTAGATTTAACTTTAATAAAAATGCAACCTTAAATTTATTTTTATGTGATCTTCTATGAAGATGCAATGTAAAACTACTAATATGAAAGAGATTTTTTTTTTTTCTACTGTTATGACATGGAACTAAGGCATGTAATTAAACTAAAATACAATCTAAACGATCTACCTGTAATAGTGAAATATTAATTCATGAAAGTTTCTACTTTTTGTAAAATAACATCTTTGATGATGCAAATGTAATACGACTACCAAAAAATAACTAAAACTTTGCATTTGTACCAATTCAG
This sequence comes from Syzygium aromaticum, assembly GCA_024500025.1. Classification (NCBI taxonomy): domain Eukaryota; kingdom Viridiplantae; phylum Streptophyta; class Magnoliopsida; order Myrtales; family Myrtaceae; genus Syzygium; species Syzygium aromaticum. Next base: position 3,950,727 of record CM044889.1, on the reverse strand, counting down.
TACCAAACATTTTAATTTGGCCAATTTAATTCTAAATATTTTGACAATTTATCAATCGAATCCTTTTGACCAATTTTGATAGAAAATCATTGATGTGAATGCTGATTGTTCTATATGGTATGATTAGCACTGACGTGGATAATTTTTTAAAAAAATTTCTGATTTTTTAATTATTTTTTGAATTACAATTTTTTACTATTTTTCCTTGTTTTTTTTTTCATTGTAGCTGGCAAGAGGCCTTACCCAATTGGGTGAGGGCCACCTCACCTGTAGCCAGCGAGGGTCGCCAGTGAACCTTGCTGGCAAAAATGAAAAAAAAAACCTGCAAAGAGAAAAATTCAAAATTCAATTTTCTCTTAAAAAATTTACAAAAATTGTCCAAGTCATCGCTGGTTGTGTCACGTAGGACTTCTAGCGTCCATATCAGCGATTTCCGATCAAAATTGACTATAATGACTCAATTGATAAATTGTCAAAAGGTTTAGATCTAAATTAGTTAAATTGAAAAGTTTAACACTGAATTAACACAAGGGCAATATGTTTAGGACTGTATTTGTAATTTTCCCTAATTTGCCAAAAACTACGCAAATTCTTAGATATGCCAAAATATGCAAATGAGAGCACGCTTAAATTCACATATATGAACTTTTCTAGGTAAGTAAATATTCAAAATGCAATTCCTTCCACAGAAAACCTCATTAATGTAAACACGTAACTTTATTAAACATGTCCCGATCAACAACATGCTATCTATGACTTTTGTGTAACCTATTAAACATGCAATGCAAATGTTAATTCATAGGCTGGTACCTTTTCCTCTTATAAGGAAAACTTTTCATGTGGTTTTTATTTCCTAAACATGCATCTAAATGTCCATGCATTTTTGGTAATAAATCAAACATTTAAAACGTTACCAATTTCATAAAATGTATGTTAAGCAGTAAATAATTGAATAGTAAAAGGCAAGAAAATAATAACTTGAAACAATTAAACAATCCGCTGTTTTAAGGTAAATAGAAAGCAAATGCAAATATTCTGAAGTTGTCAATATTCGTGTTGTCGATTGTTTGAGTTATCGATGTTCACGTTGTCGATTGTTGGTGTGCACATTGCCGATTCTCTGAGTTACTGATCATATAACTTTTCGATTTTCAATATGAATTACCCATTTCCGAGTATGTTAACATTGTTTGCATGAGAAATGAAATGAGGTAATCATGTCTTTATCATTACCCACATGTGTGATCATTTAAAGGGCAAGGCAATTGTATTTTGAAAATGATTTGCATGAAAAGATGTTGTGTACTGGATGTCGATTCTCCAAAATGAGAGTTGATTTCATTGTTGATGCTAGGGAAATCATATGATCATAATATTATTATGTGCAATGCTACTATATGATTATATATGAAAGTATTATGTCATATATTTTCGCAACCCATATATTAGTGGTAACGATACCCCATGTGTTGGGATGTCTCACGAGTCAGGATAACTCAGAAGTGTTTGGGATGCCTTGGGAGTCGAGATGCTTCATGAGTCAGAATGCCCAATGAGTGTTCAGGATGCCTCAGAGTGAAGATGTTTAGTGTGTTAGCATGCTTCAAGAGTGTTCGAGATGAGATGAAATAACGAATATGATACATGTATATGTACATATATAAACACATATATTTGCAATTGTCTATTAATGAACTAATTAGTTGTAGTCATGCATCACGTTATATGATGCCATCCTCTTGTAATGAAGTTAATAATCTTATGCACTAATGTTCATCGATTTTCATAGGCATGTTATGATAGGAAAAATTATGCATTTATTCATCCGATTGCCTCTTATAAAAATTTAGTACTCGTCTTGATTTAACATTGTTTTGTGGAAACCAAGTTAATTGGTAAGGTGATCCCATACTATATGATTATAGTAGGAGATCATCTTAACATTGATTTTGTTGTTGATGCAACGGAGATTATATAATTATAATATTATCATGTGCACTACTACTATATTATTATATATGGAAAGCATTATGTTATACATTTCCGTAACCCATATATTTGTCACGCCCCGAACCCCCGTCGAGCCTCGTGAACATCCCGCCTCTGGTCAAACAGTTGCGACGTCCTAGGTTGTCGCCGACCTCAACAAACCATCAGAGATTTAATTGCGCACACGGAAACCTTAAAACACCCGGACAAAATTAAACTAGGAAAACATTAGGAGAATATATACATTTCCATTTCTTGTTCAACTTGTACCATAATATATATACAAAATACAAACCTTAGTTTACCAATGCACACATTACTAACCCTCCAAAAGTAAGAACAAAAACCGATGACCTACCGTCCAATCCGTAACAACCTTTAACACCTCTTACTTGGCGTCCACTCAGAATCTAACTCCACGTCATTCCGTCTCCCATTTGAAACTCTATTGTCTCATACTCTGTATGCACTGGAACTCCAAAACGTACAGGGGGTGGTGGCGGATTCATGTCTCAGGTCTGGGTTCTGAAAATGTTTGGTTTACATAACCATGAAAATAAATCTCAGCAAGTACACCCCTAAATCCAACCTGAGCTATCACGTACCTCCAAATAATTACACAATCACACACATTCACGTACACCTATATCACAAAACAGGCACATCAATTAAGACTGTCATGCTCAATAATACACACATTCGCACTCAGTCACGATCACGTCGTGTGCAACACGCGTATGTGCCAATTCCCATCCCACTCTTCCTTCCATTCTCATTTTTCACTTTCTCAATCCTCGCCAATGGCCCGCGTTGAAGTACGCGCCTCAGGCACACTACGATCATTCATCACATCACTTCCGGCCCGCGCACTCACTCACGCCTCAGGCCCCGATCGCGACCTGAGCATCACACGCCCCAGGTCCAATCCCAACTTAGCTCGCGCCAAATGCGACAGGCCTACATGATTGAAACCCAACTCAGCCTACGCCAATTGTGACAGGCCTATATGATTGGAACCCGAGCTTATGATGCCTCGGTCCAATCCCGATCTCATCCAAGCTGATCGTGCCTCGGACCGATTCTCATACATGCTTTTTCAAGCCTCAGCCTGTGCCAAATGCAACAGACATACGTGATCGCTGCTCGAGTTTACGATACTCGGTCCGATCCCATTCTCGTTCTATCACACATTCACATACTTTCCCACCATCACTTGTCACACCACACTTCTCCTTACTCATGCACATGCTCGATATGCATTTACCACATGTGATTAGCCCATCACACGCAATCTGTGCACGCATTGAGTCACACTCAGACAAAGCGCACTCAACAATTCACATGGGCAATATCAACAATTAATTCAATCAACTCATGTGTGTACCCAACAAGCATGTATAGACACTCAATTGCACCATAACACACTCAATTGCACCATAACACACTCAATTAAATCACCACAATTTAAAAATAAATCAAACACGCCTCAAATACGGTATTTGCTATTTTTCTCCAACCAAATGGCGTTGGATTAATTCTGATCCTTCACGGGACTTTCTCGCCATTAAATATCGATTCTAAAAATCCAACTTGTGTCCCGAACCGAGCATCACAGCCTTGTGAACAGTGAATCACAGCTTGTGAACAGTGATTCGCAACTTGAAATTCCCTCAAATCGTCCTCCAAAAATTCCGGATTAATTCCTTAAGGCCCGTCATACATCCCCGGTCTAAAATCCCAACATTTCGCACCCGTACAAATCCAATTTCATCCAAAAATTGAATTATTCGGCGATACCCAAAATCCTAAATCGGGATTAGGAAGCAACTTACAAAGTTCTAGACTTAATCGGCTAGAACGGGAAGCGGCGGTGCTCTACGGCGAAGGTGAACGACTCACGGTGGCTTCCGGCTTACACGGCGGTGGTCCGGCGACGGCGAGGAAAACCGGCGAAGGAAGAGAGAAAAATTGGGAGAGGGGGCTGTTCTGGTGGGGCTGCTGGCCGAGAGAAATGAGGGAGGAGAGAGAGAGAGAGAGAGAGAGAGAGAGAGAGAGAGAGAGAGAGAGAGGCTGGTCAGGTCGGTCAAATAAAGCAGCCCACTTTTGCCACGTGTCGTCGATCCAGCAATTTTGACCAAAATACCCCTAATCCGACGGTCGACAATTAATCCTATCCATAAATTGAGGGCAAAAAGGTCAATAGCCTCAATAATTCAGCTGATAAACACTCTTAAATATCCCAAATAATTTCCCAAAAATTCTGACCCGAAAATAGTCTAGGGGCAAAACCGTCATTTTTCGGGTCCCAGGGCGAAATTTCAATTTTCGCACATATCAAACCTCCATATGCATGGCCAACATAATATGGCATCAGAATCGCGAAATTCATCGCGCAAGCCCCCGAAAATCCACGTCAAAGTTTGAAGGGCAAAAATGTCAATTTTTCCAATTTTTGTCGAAATTCCAATTTTTGGTCATAACCACTCCTGGCATGCGTGGCCACCCTAAAATGGCGTGGGCCTCGAAAAATAATCTCATTTGGCCTCGAAAAGTAACGCCAGAGTCCAGAGGGGCAAAATCGTAATTTTTTACCCCCGGACCGAAATTCCAATTTTTACTCGTACTAACTCCAAATGTGTGTTGCTAGCATAATATGACGTCAGATTCCCAAAAATAGTCTCTTAAGCCTTCGAAAATCGACATCGACATCCGTGCCCAATTTCGTGAATAAAACTCGCTAAACTTTCAATTTCAGGGTCTCTCACTAATGGGCTGCTGTTTACAGGTTACGCGTATCAACCTAGGGCTATCCATATCGTGATGGTCTCGATCATTGAGAGAATGAGAAATTACCACTAGTTCTAGAGGTCACGATCATTTGGTTCAAGTTCTGGACTGGTTGGTCACGTGTACTTTCGGTCTTGTAGAATCACCTGCGTCCCTATGGTATATCGTTGGCCTTGGCCAAACCCAGTCCATTACTCTTTCCTAAGATCGGCCCATGTTGGCCCAAAATATTCTCTCAACGTCTCTCGTGATCGATATCCGTTTCAAGATAGAATCTGCGGTCTACGTACCGTTTCTAGTTAGCCATACCCTATTGGTTAGTATCCCGAGAGTGATCAGCTCTGGGCGAAACTTACTAAAATGAAATGCAAAGTAACATCAGTTTTATTGATCTCGGAATTATATCGAAATTCGGGCTGTTACATATTAGTGGTTATGATATCCCGTGTATCGGGATGTCTCGTGAGTCGGGATACCTTGAGAGTGTTTGGCATTTCTCGGGAGCCAAGATACCCCATGAGTTGGGACATCCCGAGAGTGTTCAAAATACCTCAGATGGGAGATACTCCGTGTGTTCGGATGCCCGAGAGTGTTTGGAATGAAATGAAGTAACAAATATGATACATGTATATGTGCATATATAAACACATATATTCAAACCTATCTATTAATAAACTAATTAATGGTAACCGTGCATCACAATATATGATGTCATCCTCTTGCAATGAAGTGAATAATCTTATGCAACATTATTCATCGATTTTCAATGGCATATTATGATAGGAAAAATAGTGCATTTATTCATCCAATTACCTCTTATAGCAATTTTGTACTTGTCTTGATTTAACATTGTTTTGTAGATACCTAGTTAAGTGGTAAGATGATCTCTTACCTTAAACTTAGAAATTTCATTTACTAGGCTTTGACTCGTCCCTTTTCTTTTCTTTTCTTTGGATTTGTAGAATGGATCACCCTCTACCACTACAATTTGGAGTTCCTGTATATTTTGACTGTGAAATACTAAGATGCATTAGAACCTGAATCAACGATAGTTTATACTAGGTGTAGTTCTGTGGTATGAATTGATGTGGGGATACCATGGTAGATCCCTCATCAATTTGTTGCCTAGTACTTCAACATTGACGGGGAGTCAGTTGGACCACTTGGAGGCTTCGATGGTCCCCTTGGTTTCTATAGTAATGGCATGTCGATGGGTGAGATTGTCAATTCATAGTTTAGTAGTGTGACTTTGTATAAGTTTTTGGGTTCTTGACAATGGAGTAGTATCGACGAGACCTGACCTACATCCCAAAGGTTTTGTTTTTTCTGGTCGAAACCTCCTTCCCAAAGTTAATGCGTTGTATTATGCTTCATTTTGTACCTGTATTAATATTTGGAAGAGGGAAGATAAAGCTAGAATGAATTCACATTTGTCAAACTTACCTTTCTCATGCGATGTGCTTATTATGCTTCCGCATGCTTAATAGTAATAATAGTTTTAGCCAAAAAAATTTGTGTCACGCGTGACGTTCGAAAGCATCACAAGATGAACTCGAGATACTGGACATTTGTGTTATGTTTCATCCATAACTCTGGACTATCGTTGCAATTGAGCAATGACCAACTATTTCCAAACCATATCTTGTAGGGTTGTGCAACCGAGCTGGTTCTATCCACGAACTAGACTGAACTGCCCAAAAAACCAGTTCAGTTCCAAGTTCCCAATTCCAAAATTTGGAACTAGTGGGAATCGGTCCAATTCCAGATTCCAAGTGAAGAGCCAGCTGGAACGAATTTAGAACCAATTTCATAAAACCTAAAAATATTAATTTTTCTCTTGACATCTTTTTCTCTATATCTCTCTTTTTCTCTATTTTCTTTTATCTCACTTACACAGTTCACTACTCTCTATCTCTTGCTCACAACTCACCCTCCTCACTCGCTTGTGGCTTGCCCTCGCTATTTGAGCCTCATGACTATCACTCGTACTTGACTCACCTTTGCTCGCTTGCCATCGTTCATATTTTATTTTGAATTATTTTGTTACTCATATTATTTTACTATAAAAATAAAATAAAAAAGGAACAAAAGAAAAACAGTTCTCGAGTGGACCTTTGAACCCGACCGAAGAAACAAAGTAGGTTCCAATTCTAATAGGATAGGTTCCAAATTTCAGATCTGGAACCTATTCACTCTAGAATTGATCAACCCTACTCTCTTGAGTAAATGGCTATAAATTTTATCAATATATAGATAGTTCTCTCGTCAATGGTCAAATCGGAGGTCTTTGTTGCATTTCTAGAGAGTTCAAAATCGTAGAGTGGGAGGGCCAGCATAATGTATACATGATGTGCACATTCTTGCTTTGTTTGAACCTCGAAATTGGTCATTTATGCATGTTTCAAAATACATTTTGTTATGTCCTTCTACAATATTCTAGGCTTTTGTCTTCTCATAGCTCGCCCTTACCTTGCATCGCCCACCGCCACCTCCCACCGACCACTACCAGCCCTGTCGATCACCCGCCACCCATTGATGAATGGAAAAAAAGCATAAGAGAGAGATATTTAAAAAGGTCTATCAAACAAATTTTGTTTCCGAAAAAAAAAATTTGTATCATTATCAAACGCGTATCTTTATTCAAAATCTCATCCAAGAAATAGAAATAGAAAAATCTATTTCTAGCCAGAAATATATTCCATGATAAAATGGTTATCATTCACGCTCTTAGAAGTAAATGTTTCAATTATGCCAATTTAGTCTAAACCTTTTGATAATTTACCAATTTAATCATTCCATCCAATTTTGGCTGGAAATCGCTAACACAGACATACGCGATATGATTAATACTGGCATGGAGGATTTTTGGAATTCTTTAATTTTTTCTGTTTTTCATAATTTTCTCCTTTATTTTTTTTTTCTTTTTTCTTTTCCAAGTCCTGTGGCCGGCGACCATCCATAGGCGAGAGTTGCCCTCACTGAATCTGGCAACACTCAACTTTGCCAGATCTGGCAAGGGCGCCGTGGACCTAGCCCCACAACCGGCAAAGAGAAATAAAAAAAAAGGAAAAAAGAAATTTTTTGTATTTAAAAAAAAATACAAAACTTGTCCACGTCAGCACCGACCATGCCACATCAATAATTTTTTGCCAAAATTGGTTAGAAGGATTATATTGGTACATTGTCAAAAGGTTCGAAATAAAATTGAAATAATTGAAAGATTTAGAACTAAATTGACCGCCGTACAATAAACACTCTTAACTAGGTAATCAAGTTGATATGTAGATACCGTAGATCAAAAGAATCAGGTTGAATTTTGCATATGATGAGTATGCCAAAAATCGGTTAAGAAACGGTCCTTAATATACTGTAAGATTAACAGCATGTTCCTAATCACAAATAATTACAAATGGTTGTGAGGTTCACTCTTTCATTAATTTTTTGTTCACAACGTATTATTACTCTTACAGTGGCTAAAAGACAGGTATACTAGTAAAGCCACAATGAAAACCACTGTAAACTCTCTAATGAATATTTATTTTCCTTTTTGATTTTAAGATTAACCAAGCTACAGATTATTTAGGACACAAAATACACGAGAGAAGCCAAAGTAATCACACATCATATTACTCCACAAGCTTGTCGAATATATATGAATTCGATCCTATCAACGATGCGAGAAAGTAATGGGAATTTGCACAACATAAGAATTTACGTGGTTCAGCAAGGGAGATGTTTCGCCTACTTACGTCCACGGAGAGAAGATATCCGTTTCACTAATAACGTAAAAAAGTGTACAGCCGCTCTTTCTCACCTCCTGCATCTATTTTGAGACTCGTTTCGCCCTAAATATAAATAGCGAAACCCTACATTGCACAAATTACAAAATTGCTCACATAACCTAAAATATTTAGATTTTCCCATATAAATCATTATATGATTGAATATAAAACGCCTCTGGTGGCTTGGGAGCACTGCTCTCGCGACCCCCACCAGGGCAGCCCCCCCGGACCCCCGCCCGCTCACCAGGGAGCGGGACCCCCGTGCTATCCAGTCGTCAATGGGGCCTTTCAGAACCGCCTTATAATTTCTTAGATAATAAAATATAAGACATCAATCTCAACAATCTGTACCTTAGCTTGGATTCTGTAAAGCCACCTGCGAAAGAATATGAAATATAGATGTTTTTATCCCTGTACCTCCATAAGAGGTACAATCCTGCACTCATTGAGTGCGTCCCTCACCTTCAACAGCGAGTTATATTAATTGAACTCAAACAGGACCCAAACTTCTCAATAGTGACTGGCTTGGTAAAACAATCTGCAGGATTGTTATTTGTGTGAATCTTCCTCAAGTGAATGCTGCCATCTGACACAAGCTCCTTGATTTTAGGAAACCTCACATCTATATGCTTTGTTCTTGCATGAAACACTTGATTCTTGGCGAGAAGTATGGCACTCTGACCGTCACAATGTAACACCGCACCTCCTTACTCCAAACCCAACTCACGAACCAACCCAGTCAACCAGAGCCCTTCCTTAGCAGCTTCTATAACTACCATGTACTCTACCTCTATAGTAGACAATGCAATTGTGGACTAGAGCATCACCCTCCATGAGATAGGTTCGCTAGCTTATGTGAAGACATATCCTGTAGTAGACCTCCTCTTGTCTAGGTCACCAGCAAAGTCTGAATCAACATATCCCACTAGCTCCTTTGAACTTCCGTTGCGACTGAACATAATATCCAAATCTGCAGTCCCGCTCAGATATCTAAAGATCCACTTGACTGCATTCCAATGCTCCTTCCTTGGATTACTCATGTATCTACTAACAACACTGACTGCATGAGATAAATATGGCCTGCTACACACCATAGCATACATGAGACTCCCAACTACGCTAGCATAGGGAACTCGAGACATCTCCTCAATCTCCTCATGTTTTGTGGGGCATTGCTATTCAGATAATCTGAAGTAACTAGCTAGTGGTGTCCTTACTGGTTTAGCCTTATTCATGTTGAAACGCTCAAGCACCTTTTCAACATACTTCTTTTGAGATACCCAGAGTTTACTTGCACTTCTATCTATATGAATTTCCATACCAATGATACTCTTAGCAGCACCAAGATCTTTCATCTCAAACTCATTATTCAACAAGAACTTTAAAGAGATAATATCATGCATATTCTTAGTAGCAATGAGCATGTCATCAACATAAAGCATTAAAAGAATAATCGAATTATCATCTGACACTTTAAAATAAACACAGCAATCATACTCACTTCTCGAATAGCCAATTTTCACCATAAAAGAATCAAAGCGCTTGTACCACTGTCTCAGAGATTGCTTAAGGCCATAAAGCGACTTTTTAAGCAGACAAACGTGATCTTCCTTTCCTGGTACTTTGAACCCGTCAGGTTGGTCCATGAAAATATGTTCCTCCAAGTCTCCATAAAGAAATGCCGTCTTCACATCAAGTTGCTCCAACTCAAAATCAAACATGACTACCAAGGCAAGTAGAACCCGAATGGAAGTGTGCTTTACTACTGGAGAGAATATTTCATTATAATCCACCCCTTCCTTCTGTGCATACCCTTTAGCTACAAGTCTAGCCTTGTACCTTACCTGCTCATTCTCAGACACTGCCTTTTTCTTGCGAAAGATCCATTTACACCCAATGATTTTTTGGCCTTTAGGTTTCTCCACAATCTTCCAAGTCCTGTTTTTCTGTAAGGATTCCATTTCTTCCATCATAGCTGACATCCATTTATCATTATCAGCATCAGATATCGCATCCTGATAGAAAGATGGATCACATGTACCTACTGTGAGGGCATAAGCAACCATATCCTCAAACTCGTATCTCACAGGTGCTTTGTGAGTACGTTTTCCTCTACCTTCTGCGATGGTATATGTATCTTCTACTGTCTCCTGTGATTCTGGTGAGTTACTGGATGATTCCCTTCCTCCCGCTATTTCTGGTTCACCTTACTCCACCTGCACAGTAGATCTTTCTTCACTTTTGCCATCTACATGTAAACTGTTATTTGCCTTCACCATGTCAAATTCATTAAAGACAACGTCCCTACTAACCGCGGTCTTCCGTGCATTAGGATCCCATAGCTTGAATCCTTTCACACCTTTCTCATAGCCAAGAAAAATGCACTGCTTAGATTTTGAGTCTAACTTGGAACGATATCCACTTTGTACATGAACATAAGCTGGACAACCAAATACTCTCAAACCAGAATAGTCAATCGAATTACCTGTCCATACCTCCTTAAGAACTCTACATTCAATGGCTGTAGATGGAGACCTGTTAATGAGATAGCATGCCATATTAACTGCATCTGCCCAGAAACTTTTACTCAGCCTTGCATTCAGCCTCATACTCCGAGCCCTTTCCAAAAGTGTCATGTTCATCCTCTTAGCTACACCGTTTTGCTGTGGTGTATCTGATGTTGTGAAGTGACGTGTGATCCCTTCAACTCTACATAGTTCCAGGAATGGCGTGTACCTGTATTTCCCTCCGTTGTCTGTTCTCGAGCACTTTAGCTTCTTTCCTGTCTGCCTTTCTACTTCAGCCTTCCACTCTTTGAATTTGGAGAAGAATTCGTTTTTCTACTTCATGAAGTAGACCCAGACTTTCCTTGAGTAATCATCAATGAAGATCACAAAATATTCGACTCCACCTTTTGATTTGATCGGTGTAGGACCCCATACATCGCTGTGTACATAATCAAGTACGTCCTTGCTCGTATGCTTTGCAGTTCTGAAACTAACCCTGCTCTGTTTACCGAAAACGTAGTATTTGCAGAAGTTCAATTTGCAGCTTTTGACACCTTTTAATAGCTTCCTTTTATGAAGCTCCATCATACTCCTTTCACCCATATACCCTAACCGCATATGCCACAGATAAGTATCATCTGTATCGGACTCTACAGCTGTAGTCACAGATGCTCCACCTGTTATCGTACTCCCTATGAGCCTGTATAAACTTCCAGTCAACTTTCCTTTCATGATAACCATAGCTCCCTTGATGACTTTGAGAACTCCACCTGCTGCTGCACACTTGCAGCCATTTACATCAAGCACACCCAAAGATATCAAATTTTTCTTTAGATCTGGAACGTGCCTTACATCCACCAAAGTTCTTACTATACCATCGAACATTTTGATTTTAATAGTCCCTATTCCAATGGTTTTGCAAACCGCATCATTCCCCATTAGAACAGATCCGCCATTATATGACTGATATGAATCAAACCAATCCCTATTTAGGCATATGTGATAAGAGCATCCAGAGTCTAAAATCCATGAATCAGCGAACTGATTCTTACCTGATGATATAGAGAGAAGATCTCCATCATCACTGTCTGAGCTATCAGCCACACTTGCTTGATTAGAAGTTTTCTCGCACTTCTTCAAATCTTCCTTTCTCTTATAACAGTTTCTTTTCAAATGGCCTTCCTTTTTGCAATAATAACAAGATAATTTTGTTTTACCCCCTCTTGGTTTCGATCGACCCTTGTTCTCGGATCCCCGCTGGATTGTTCATCCCCGTTCTTGCTCCTTGACTTTTCCGATGAGACCTTCACCCTGTGCCGTAGCACTGTTAACTCTCTTTCTCGTTTCATTAGATAATATGGCAGCAGTAACCTCATCTGTCTCAAGCGTCTCTTTTCCATACAAGAGTGTCGTCACCAGATGATCATAAGATGTTGGTAGCAACGATAGCAGTAATAGAGCTTTATCTTCATCATCCATTGAAACCTTCAGACTTGCAAGTTTACTCAGAATCTGATTGAACGTGTTGATGTGTTCTAACAAATCTGAGCCTTCCTCCATCTGTAGAGAGTATAATTGTTTTTTCAGAAAAAGTTCGTTCATTAGGGACTTGGTCATATAGATGCTCTCAAGTTTCGTCCACACCTGCGGCGCCGACTTGAGATCCACCACAAACTGCAAAACCTCATCAGAAAGGTTCAATCGAATGGTGCTTACTGCCCTTTCCTCCATCTCCGCCCAATCTTCATCACTCATTTCTGTTTTCTTCCCTTTCCCCAACAGCACTTTCGATAGGCCCTGCTAAATCAGAAGATCCATCATTCTTCGTTGCCAGAGAGTGAAGTTGTTCTTTCCATTAAATCTCTCAATGTCGTACTTGACATTCGAACCCTTTCCTGCCATCTTGATAGCTCGCTGAACCTAGCTCTAATACCAATTGTTGAATATATATGAATTCGATCCTATCAACAATGCGAGAAAGTAATGAAAATTCACACAACACAAGAATTTACGTGGTTCGGCAGATGAGATGTTCCGCCTACCTACGTCCACGGGAAGAAGAGATCCATTTTACTAATAACGTAAAAAAGTATACAACTACTCTTTCTCACCTCCTACCTCTATTTTGAGACCTATTTCGCCCTAAATATAAATAGCGAAATCCTACGTGGCACAAATTACAAAATTGCCCACATAGCTTAAAATATTTAGCTTTTCCCATATAAATCATTATATGACTGAATATAAAATGCCTATAGCGACTCGAGAGCGCTGCCCCCACGACCCCCGCCAGGGCGGCCCCCCCGAACCCCCGCCCGCTCACCGGGGAGCAGAACCCCCGTGCTGTCCAGTCGTCATGAGGCCTTTCAAAACCGCATCATAATTTCTTGGATAACAAAATACATGACATCAATCTCAACAAAGCTCCCTCCTCGTCAACTTCAGTTCTTGAACCATAGAATTCTCACACACTCCTTGCAATTAAAACACAACAACGACAGGCGTTCGAACCGAATGCCGAGCAGAGACCCACGTGATCGCCCCCTGAGCGAACGGGGTCGTCTCCGTCGCTTTCCAGCCAACTCTCCTTGTAAAGTCAACCCTGTAACTCGCTGTCCGGTTCGCCTCCGTGAACACCAGATCACCCGGGTACACGCCAATTGAGTCCAGACCCTTGATCAGGTCGATGACCGACCGGTAATGCGACTTCGCGGGTCCAACGTTCCTCACCGTCCTTGTCACGCTCGCCTTCGTCGCCGAACCCTCGAACATCACGCTGATCGACGGATAGTTGAGCTGGGAATCGGGTATGCTTTTTATGCTCGAGCATGTGACTTTCTTTTGAACTATGATCTCGATTTCCGAGTCAGTGTAGCCAAGCCCACAAAGATAAGCGACGTAATCTTGCGGTCCAAAGTCATAAATGAGACCCGGGTCCACGGCTTTTGATGGGTTGACGTGTCCTGCGCCGGTGGCAAAAATGTCCGCCGGATGGAGCATCTGGTCGACGATGGGATGGTGCTCCATGTTGGAGGTGGCGGCGGTGGTCATGACGGCAGACTTGATGGCAGCCGGTGACCAGTCGGGGCGTGCACTCTTGAGCAGCGCAGCCACGCCACCGAGGTGGGGGCAGGACACAGAGGTCCCGGAGATCACGTTGAATGCGTTCTCCTTGCTTGTGGATTTATCTGAAGGAAATGGCCAACCGGCAAGGATGTTCAGGCCCGGGCCAATGATGTCCGGTTTGAGGATGCCGGGGCTTTGGATGTTGGGACCACGGGAAGAGAAGAATGATACAGCCGGGGCAACCAATCCCCGGACATGGGTGCCTCTGAATAGGATCGTGGCCATCGGCGCCGGCACCGAGGTAGCTCTTGATCACCGTCCCTGCGACATAGGTCACATGGACTGCGGGTAGGACATGGTTCACGAGGATCATGGCCGCGCCGTCTGCATCCTTGACCGCTTGACCTTTGTTCACTTGCCCTCTCCCGCCACCAATCTCACACACAAACCACTTTCCCTATCAGGTCTGAGCGACCTCGTAGTGATTAGGGGAGGCAGAGAGCCGAGGATGGATCTCCCTTTTTCTCGCATAAACAAGGGGAAGTAGCTTCGGAGGGAAGTCGTTGGGTTGGTATAGGGTCTCCCAATCGAACTCTTGCCTGTTCCCAAGCTGCACCGATGCCGTTATGTTGCGGTTGATGCTGCTCGCTCCCACGGTGAGAATCCATGGTGCCTCGTTTGACAACGTGCCATTGGACGGCCCGCTATTTCCCGCGGGGCAGCTGACGAAGATGCACTTTTGGGTGGCGGCAAATGCACCCTTTGCGATCACGTCATCGTAGAACGGTCGGGATGTTCCTCCTAGAGAGAAGGAAAGCACATCCACACCGTCCTCGATGGCTGCGTCAAACCCAGCTAATATGTCGCTCTCAAGGCACCCGTAGACATCGCAAACCTTGTATATTGCCAAATGCGCAAGAGGCGCCATGCCTACGGCCGTGCCATTGGCATTATCGAGCGCACTGGCACGCCTCACGAAAGCACCAGCAGCCATGCTGGAAGTGTGTGTGCCATGGCCGACATCATCATGCGGTGAACCAGTATACGACCTCGCACCGATGAGCTTGTTGTTGCAGGACGTGCCGTTGAAGTCGCACCTGCCCTTCCATTTGGCCGGGGGCGGGGGCACCCCCTTGTCGCTGACAGAAGGGTGGTCGGGAGAAATCCCCGAGTCCAAAACTCCGTTGATCACGCCCTTACCGAGGTTTGAGTCCTTCCAGAGCCCGACTCCTTGGTGCAATCCCAAAAAGTCGGGGGTGTGGGTTGTGTCCTGAGAGAGCACCTTCTCCGGACGCACGTACAAAACACCGTCCTTCTCTTATAGCTTCAGCTTCCTCAGCGGTCAATTTGGCCGCGAACCCAGATACTGCATTTTGGTGTGAGTGAACTATTCTGTGCTCTTCGTTTGAGCTGGCTGCTGTGGTTGGTAAAAATGACCGATGGAAAGCATCGAGATCCTACGGAGTAGGGAAATCTTTGTCGGTCGGCTTTCGTCCCTGGACAGTGTAATTGGATAAAGGGCTACTTGTGTCAACGACTGCAATAGCAGATCAGCAGGTGAAATGCTTGGAAGGTAAGCGAGACCGAGAATGAAAATCATCACGGTGGTCGGAGACGATCTGCATTTCTGGTCTTCCATCTCGAATTACCAGAAGAAACAGAGAAACGATTTGTTCTTCTGAGTTTTGTCAAAACTTGAACTTGAAGCACGCATATATATAGGTAGGAGAAGCAAAACGAAGAACTCCATTGCGTTGACGACATTGAAGAAGGAAATCAGATGCGAAGCTTGCGTTTATGAGGTAGAGTACAATTTTGACTAGGTAATTAAAACACGATTAAAGCACAATCTGATTTCCTTAATTAAACCATTCCATGCAAAGGCAGAATGGTTGACCGTCTTTTGGAAAGCTTAAACATATTTTGTTGAATTAATTTCTTTGAGCCGAAGCCCTAATGCCTGTGCATGGGCTGACTCGAGTCTTAATACCTTGAAGATCAAAACAACACGTACAAAAAAACCACTTGACAAAAAGTTCAAAAATCCTACGATCATAAAATGATAACCATTCCCATTTTCACTTCGTTAACGCTCATCGCTTAGAGTAAAAGAACGAGATTCGCAATTCGATTTAATTCACGTTCATGTGTCAGAGATTCATTCTAACCTAATTTTAGTTCGTCATACTCAGCGAGGCCAAATTGTTTACATATGGCTGTACATTTGCAAAACTGAACCATGAGAAATGTCATCAGCATGCTGCATATTGCTATTCACGTACTTTAACCTTATTCTTTAACGAGAAATGACTGAGATCAACACAGTAGACAATTTTACAAGGGGTGTCCTATCATTTGTACGTCAAATATCTTTGATTACAAAAGATAGAAATTTAGTACGCTTATGCCAAAAGAAGAAGAAACCCCTCTTTCCCAAGCATGATAAGACTATAAAATAAGATAATAAACCAAAGTAATAATCGCCAAGCTTGCAACACTCCAAATTTTTTAACTTGGCATTTGTGATGATGCAAATATAATACACCACCCACTTCTAATATGCAAAACCTTAGATCTGTGGACAATTGTCCAAAATGTTCTAAACATGTATTGTGCAACGGTCAATTCAATCACTAACCTTTCGATTGTACTAATTTAGTCCTAACATTTTGATGATTTTTTAATTTAGTCCTTCCGAAAATGACTGATGTGAACGCCATCCGTCCAACGTAACATGACAATTTGAAAATTTTCTATTTTTGTCCCCTTTTTTTTTCCTTATCTCTTTTCCTTTTGCCTATGGTTGGTACTCAGACATGGCCGTGTATCGATCATAGGCAAGGCCTGCCTTCGCTGGATATGGCGCTCGACCTTGCCAAGTTTGGTGAGGGCCACCCTTGCTGCCTTTGGCGAGACCCTCGCCTGTGCCTAGTGAGGGTATCGTGGCTCTCATCTCGCAACCGGTGAAGGGAATAGGAAAAAAAAAAAAAAGGGAAAGGAAAGGAAAAAGAGAAAGAAATAGAAAATTTTAGAAAATTTCTAAAAAATGCAAAAAATGCCCACGTTAGTGCTGGCCATGCCACATAGGATAGCTAACATAACTGGATCACCACATTAGTAATTTCTTGCCAAGATAGTCAGAAGGCCAATATTAGCAAATTGTCAAAAGGTTTAGGATAAAATTGACACAATTGAAAGTTTTACGACTAAAGGTTTAGATTTAAGTTGGATAATTTTCCTCTTAAATATGCCTAAATATGCAAATGAGAACACACTTTAATTTGCAAATAAGGATTTTTAAATAAGTAAATATTCAAAATGTCATTCCCCACTTGCATAATAGCTAACTGATTTAAGCAATTGTTCGATATAATTTTCCCGCGGCAACTTTAATTATGAAAACCGGTGCCGTAGCATCTATAAGCTCTATTGTAAGCACCTCCAAAGTCGCACCTAAAAAGTTGCCTCATCCTACTCCAGAGCACACCAATGAGCAAACGTACAAGCTATATCTCTTCACAATGCAATCACAGCACATCACAAACTAGATTTTAACCATAATTATACCAAGTTGACTCTAAACTTAACAAAACGTTTTGTGTTGTGATCAACCGGTTTACTTAAATTTAAACATGTCATAAATGAATTAAAAAGGTAAATTGCACATGACAAATTTATTATTGGTGCGTACACACACACATATATATATGATTAATCTTATCCCGAACACTCTTAACTAGGAGGAGGCGGCGGTGCATTTGTCTAACTCTAGATTAGAAGAATTAGGTTGGTTTTTCCATATGATGGGGATACAAGATAATCTCAAGCATGACCATCCAATGTTTCTGCTCCACCGTGGCAATGTCCATAAATCAAAGCTTGATCGAATTACTTTGACCAAACGAAATTCTAGATTAACTATCATGAAGATATAGCGAAATTCGAGTTTCGAATGTGTTAATTGTTTTTCAGATTCAACGATTCAACCCGTTAAGTCCATCATGAACCGGACCAAGACGTGGTTTTACGATAACTGGTACTATAAAAGCTCCAATGATTATTCAGGACACAAACACATAGAGAAGCCAAGCTCCCTTCTAGTGGACTTCTGTTCTTGCACCGTAGAAATCTCAGACACTCCCTGCGATTACTCGAACCCAACAGCGACAGGTGTTCGAACCGAATGCTAAGCAGAGACCCACGCGATCGCCCCCCGAGCAAACGGCGCTGCCATCGCGTTCCAGTCAACTCTCCTCACGAAGTCGACCCTGCAGCTCGCTGTCTAAGATAGTCAAATGTCTAAGGTTTCGATTAAGAGAGAAGAAAGTGCCCTCTTCAGTGATAAGAGAGGGTTCAAGGGTCAAAGGCGAACCGATACTGACAATAAAGATGGCAAATCGAGGAAAAGCTATGTCGAATGGCAAAAGCAACCAGCTCGTGAAGAATGGCAAAAGCATCCAGGAGAGACAAGTCTTCGACCAAGGGGAGCTTGGCGAGGCGATGGCAAAAGACATAGTGGACGATGTTACGTTTGCGGCAAAGAGGGCCACTTTGCCAGAGATTGTCGAACAAAGAAAATTGAAGGAAATGTCGCAGCATCATCGAAGAAGAATGATTTCGATGAAGATAAGGAATGGGACTTCCAAACATTTGTTGCAACGGTGGTATCAGATGAGCTCCCTATCTCTTCCACAGACAAGTCAAACGATGCGATGGCATTAATCTCTGTAAGTAAAAAGTCGATTAATTATGATTTCGACTGGATTGTTGATTCAGGATGTTCGAGTCATATGATTGGTGATCAAGGCAAGCTGTCGAACATGCATGAATATACCGGAGGACGTGTTGTTATTACTACAGATAGCTTGAGGCTGCCGATTACTCATATCGGCAAGACGATGATAAACCCTCGATTCCATTCACAACCAGTTGAATTGAAAAGTGTGTATCACGTGCCGGGAATGAAGAAAAATTTATTGTCTGTGTCCTAGCTCACAGACTTGGGTAATTATGTGATGTTCGGTCCACAAGATATTAAGCTGTACCGAAGTATGAAGCCCATTGGTCGACCAATCATGGAGGGACGTCGACTGGAGTCCGTTTATGTGATGTCTGCTCAAACGGCATATGTAAACAAAACCCGAAGGAATGATACACCAGATTTATGGCATGCGTGGCTTGGGCACGTAAGTTATCACAAGTTGAAAGTGATGATGCAAAAGAACAAGCTAAAGGGTCTTCCCCGGTTAGAAGTGCAAGAAGATGTGATTTGTACCGGGTGCCAATATGGGAAGGCACATCAACTTCCATATGAGGAATCATCGTTCAAAACTCGGATGCCTCTCGAGCTCATTCACTTGGATGTGTTTGGTCTAGTGAAGTAGCCGTCTGTTAACGGATTCAAGTATATGATCACTTTCATCGACAACTTCTCCAGCTATGTCTGGGTTGTTTTCATGAGGGAAAAATCCGAGGCGTTTATTAAATTTAAGGAGTTTAAGGAGAAGGTTGAAAGTGAAGTAGACAGAAAAATCCGTTGCCTACGCATCGATAATGGGGGAGAATACACTTCCTACGAATTCACGAAATATTTGCAAGAGTGCAAGATACGTCGACAGTATACTTGTCCGTATACGCTGCAGCAGAACGGTGTTGCCGAAAGAAAGAATCGGCATCTAGCTGAGACATGCAGGAGCATGTTACACACAAAGAATATTCCACCAAGGTTTTGGGCCGAATATATGAAGACAACGGCTCACGTGATTAACAGGCTGCCACAAGCAAGGTTCGTTTTTATGTCACCATACGAGAAGCTATGGAATCGCAAGCCTGTGGTAAGTCACTTTAGAGTTTTCAGGTGCGTATGTTATGCATTTGTGCCTGATCATCTTCGCAGCAAATTCGACAAGAAGGTGGTTCGTTGCATATTCGTGGGATATGATGATCAACGAAAGGGGTGGAAGTGCTGCGACCCTACAACGGGAGGTGTTATACTTCAAAGAATGTAGTGTTCGATGAATTGTCATCTTGGTGGTCACCTCAAGCTGTTGAATCGCCAAATTCACAACATTTCGACGAAGAGATCGAAGAAAGGCTGAAAGAATTCGATGAGAATCAGCCTGTTGAAAAAGATGTCGACACACAGTCACCAAGATCAACAAGTTCATTTGATGAGCGCCCAAAGTCGACAGAAGAACTTCGACCAAGTCAAGTCGAAGAACTTGAAGAGGAGGAGCCTCAACTTCGGAGATCGATGAGGCAAAGAAAGCCAAACCCCAAGTATGCCAATGCGGCATTGACTGTAGATGTTGGCATGATTGAGCCTTTAACATATGAAAAAGCCTCAAAGGGTACAGAATGGAGGAAGGCCATGGAAGAAGAAATCCTCACACTAAAGAAGAATGAGACATGGGACTTGGTACCGAATCCTGAAAAGGTACGTCCTATTTCCTGCAAATGGGTTTATAAACTTAAAACTCGATCAGATGGGTCGATTGAGAGGTATAAAGCACGTCTAGTGGCTCGAGATTTTTCACAAAAAATATGGGATTGATTATGAAGAGACCTTTAGTCCAGTAGCAAAGGTTACCACAGTTCGAGTTCTATTAGCACTTGCAGCAAGCAAGTCATGGAATATGTGGCAAATGGATGTGAAAAATGCTTTCCTGCATGGAGAACTTGAGCGAGAGATATACATGCAGCAGCCGAATGGTTTCAAGAGCAAAACTTATTCAGAATATGTCTGCAAGCTAAAGAAAGCGTTGTATGGCTTAAAGCAAGCCCCGAGAGTGTGGTATGGAAAGATTGCAGAATTCTTGTTGAAGAACGGTTATAATGTAGCTCCAGCAGACTCGAGCCTGTTCGTGAAGGCAGAAGATGGAGAGGTTGCAGCTGTGCTGGTTTATGTAGATGATCTCATCATTACTGGAGATGATGAAGATGAGATATGTCAAATTATAGCCAACCTCTCTGTGCGGTTCCAAATGAAGGAGATTGGAGAGCTAAAACACTTTCTGGGGCTCGAGGTTAATAGGACAAAAGAAGAATTATTCCTATGTCAACAAAAGTATGCACGAGGTCTCTTGGAAAAATTCGGGATGCTCGATTGCGAACCTATATCTACTCCGTTGGATGGGAACGCAAAGCTATGTGCCGAAGAAGGTCGAGAGCTAGAAGATTCGTCTATGTGTAGGCAACTGGTAGGTAGTCTAATCTACCTTACCATAACTCGGCCTGACATCTCTTTTGCAGTGGGAGTAGTGAGTTGATTCGTGGAGAAGCCAAGGAAGCCTCACTTGGATGCAGCCAAACGTATCCTAAGGTATGTTAAGAAGACTTTTAATTTTGGGCTTTTGTATAAAAAAGAATCATCGGGTGAGTTGGTCGGTCATTGTGATACCGACTATGCTGGAGATCAACACACACGGCGATCAACTACTGGATACTCATTTCATCTTGGATCAGTAGTAGTATCCTGGTGCAGTAAAAAACAGCCGACTGTGTCTTTGTCTACAACAGAAGCTGAATATAGAGCAGCAGCAATGGCAGCTCAAGAGAGCACGTGGCTAGTGCAATTATTGGATGATCTTCATCAGTCGATAGAT
The DNA here is from genome assembly GCA_024500025.1 of Syzygium aromaticum. Lineage (NCBI taxonomy): Eukaryota > Viridiplantae > Streptophyta > Magnoliopsida > Myrtales > Myrtaceae > Syzygium > Syzygium aromaticum. The sequence continues at coordinate 3,928,992 of CM044889.1, read as the reverse complement.
TATTCGACAATATTGTATTATGATAATTTATCCGCTATAAGCTTGGCAAAAAATCTAGTTTTTCATGCTAGGACTAAGCATGTGGAAGTCCACTATCACTTTCTGCGAGAGAAAGTGTTGGAGGGCGAGATCAACATGGAGTACACCAAGACAGGTGATCAAGTTGCTGATATCTTCACTAAAGGTCTTGGAGTTGCAAAGTTTGAAGAGTTTCGAGCTCAGCTTGGTATGGTTGCAAGAACTATTCTTAGAGAGAGTAGTCGGTGAGGGGGAGTATTGAAGATATCACCGCTTTATCTCTCTAGACCTTTCGTGATTCGTCTTAACCTTTCGTATTTCAATATCTAATTAATGTGGTTGTTTATATTTGGTCTTGACCTTTCGTGTTTCGATATCTAGTTAATATCAAATACGTGTATAGTCATTTATGAGTCATATCAAGAGTCTTGTACTATGCCTATATAAAGGCAAGTTTAGTTGAAGTATTAGCAAGGTGAATCAAGTCATAATAAAATAGTTTATTTCTCTCCTCTCCTTGTGTATTTTTTCTTCGAGAGTTGTCGACAATAGTTATCGACAAGATCAAGGCTTTCACTTTTGAAGTGTTACGTTTTAAACTCTCTACAAGTCTTTGCATAAATGCATAGAATTTTAGATCGATGAGTTTTCATGATATGTAAATAGTGTTTGGTGAACACTTTTTCACGAACTTCTGTATCCGAAACCAAACTTAAAAAGAGAGATACATAGAGAGGGGGACGTGATGACTTGCCTGAGGGCCACGAATCAAGCCACCCAGCTCCGGCAAGGGCTGCTAGAGGTCACACAACCTCTAGCAATGCCACCCCAAGGTCACAACACCTTGAGCCTCGCCAAAGACCATGCAACCTCAAGCGAGGGCCATCGGTGCAAGATCTGGCTCATCGATAGTTAGATATGGGCTTACTAGCAACGGCAGGATGCCAATTAGATATGCATAGTAAAGGTGGTGAGGCAAAACTAGAATTTATTAGTTTATATATGGCAAATTTGGGGGAAAATTTTCCTTGACCCCTATGATAACATTCTAAAAATGTTCAAAGCCTGCTGGATGAGACTTACATTGAACTTAAAGACTTTGGAAATGCTAACTTTAGTTGGCCTTTGGAATTGTCTTTGCCAAATACCTCAACTTTGGTACAAAGGCCTTTAAAGGCCCGAAATCCCTTTACCAAAGCTGTGTCGAATCCACGAGTCGCCACATTCTAAATGAAACCGGGGATCTTATGTGCTTTTTTGTCTTGTGCTGGATTTTTTTTTTAAGTCTTTGTATGTTGATGTCAATGTAAATTGATCCGATCGGTACTAACATGACACTTAAAGGCAAGATATTAACATAGGAGCCACAAACACACCATAATCTAAACGTTCAAAGTGAACAAAAGAAAAGTTTAAGCGCAACATTAAGCAAAAGATAGAAATTTAAAAATTTTATGAAGTCATCGGTCATTCCCTATATGAAGTTTGCAAATAAATACTCACGAAACACTTGTTGAATATAGTTTTTCATATGGATCTAGACACTCGTAAAATCATCAAAAAAACACTAGTTATATGTAACCTTATCGAACACCAAACTCTTGGAACTAGTGCTTAGCAAATAATGGAGGCACTGGTTAGCATGACCTTACTTTGGTTCTCACTTCACCTATTTCTCTTGGAAGTTGCAAAGAAAGGAAAATTACACAAATAGTCCATGAACTTTGACTCAATGTGCAATATGGTCTCTGAACTTTTAATTTATTCAATGCAGTCCCCGAACTTTAATTCAATGTGCAATGTGGTCCCTGAATTTTTAATTATTCAATGTAATCCTCGAACTTTTGATAGATATTTAGTTCTTAAACTACATTGAACATTTTCATATAATTCAAGCATTAAACTGAACATGTACTAAAAGTTTATGGACAATGTTAAACAAATTAAAAGTATATGAATCAAATTGAATATTATACTAAAGTTCAGAGATTATATTGAATAAATTAAAATTTTATGAGCTAAATAACACATTAAATTAAAATTTATGGACTATTTGTATCATGATCCCCGCAGATAATGAGAGCAGGTTTCCCGATGCTCCATAATCTCTCCGCATGTCACTTTGGCATCAGCTGCTTGCTCAAACTGGGAAGAATCGATAGTCGGATAACGTGTTGGGGTGAGCGAAGATGTTACAAAAGCAAAACGCAGCCAACAAGATCTGATGGCGAATGATCATGTTAACCAGTTCATAAAGCCAGTAGAAATCAGACACGATGCTCCTCCCGCCGTGAAAAGATGTTCACCGCGACTGGCCCGGCGGTCAGGACTTCGCCGTCACAGATCGAAGAACGAAAGTAGGGACGAACGAACGATCACCCAGTTTCTACGAGACACTGAGCATTAGCTAACGACTCTTTTTTGCATTCTTCCGTGGTTGGAACAGGAACAAGAAAAGCGGAAGAAGAAAAATAATAAGAACGAGAGGAAGGAAGCGAAAAAACAAATGGGGTTCTTCTTGCCAAGGTCAGCGACCACCATCAAAGCAGCCGTCGCGGCTCTTGCTGTCCCCGCGGCTTTCGCCCTCTCTTCCCATCGTCGCTCTCCCCCTTCTTCTTCTTCTTCTTGTTCTGCCACCTGTTCTTGCTCTTTACGGTTCCCCGAGTTTCAGAGTCCGGGCTTCTTGTCTCTCTCTCGTTCTTCGAGCCACTTGGGCTCTCCAGCGACTGTCAGAGGCCTCGATCCCGCTCCCTCGGCTCTTCACATGGACGCGCCCACCTCCCAGGTTCTTGATTTCGGATGCTCTTGATCTCGGTCGTCTGTTTTGAAGTTGTTTCTCTTTTTCATATGGTTTCTGGGCGGTTCTTGATTTTCCGGTGGTTTTCGATCTTTGCAGAATGGTGCTGTCTTGCCGGAGCTACTTGTGAGTCCTCCAATCCTCCTTCTCATGAATTTATTTTTCCTTTTGTCGATTATAGGTATTTAGTTTTGGTTGGTGTTACTGGGAATCTGGGATTGAATTGATCCCTTCTTTTATCATTGGCATCTCTATGATGGTTTAGCTCTTGGTCTACGTAACTAGAGAAGTTCACGTTGCCACCATTCAATGATTTGTGAAATAAGAGCTTTTTCTGTCGCTGGAAATGGAGGTTGATATGATTTTACGTCGTTTTTTGGTTGGTGTTGCTTGGTTTAATAGTTTCATCCGATTTAATTTTGAAGCTTACACTTGTTAATTTTTTCCCCTACAGACTGAGTTTATGGTTGATATGAAGTGTGAAGGCTGTGTTAATGCTGTGAAGAACAAGTTGCAGACTGTCGAGGGTAAGTGCTTATAGTCCATTAATTGTTTCGTTCAGGGCAGTTCATTATGTTCATCATCTGGCCTTCTCTAATTTCTTATCTTTCTTTATTTTTACTGAATTGTTGTGCTGTTCTTCTGATGGAAACTCATCTAGGAGTGAAGAACATCGAGGTGGACTTGAGCAATCAAGTGGTTAGGGTTTTGGGTAATTCACCTGTCAAGACTTTGACTGAAGCATTGGAGCAGACAGGTCGTAAAGCTCGCTTGATAGGCCAAGGTGTACCAGAAGGTGGGTCGACTATTCTACTATGATTGATGCAGTTCCACTGTTTTGGAAACTTTAGCCGCATATAGAAAGTATGTTGCTTTACTGTGACAGTCTAATTAGAAGCTCCAACAGGTTATCAATGCTTATTATTGATTTTGAGTCCATTGTAGATCAGAATTGCAATTGATGATTGATAGGGATGCCTGCAAGTAGATTGAACTTCAAATGTGAAGAAACGGTGCAAAAGTAAGCACCATCCATGAAATGCAATGCAGTCTGAAAATTTGAGGTAGATGAGTAAATTAACAAGGTAGGATAGTTCTCATTTTCATGAATTTGCGGAATGAAAAGTACAATTTGTAAGTGCTTTGTTCTAATTGCTGTCTGGCGGCCTGCTACAACACTAAGTGTGCAATCTAGCTAGTCATTTGGCTATTGATATATAAAGCCATCCTCTGCTGCATACCTTATCCTGTCTCTAAAGCCTCTGTGTCTGGTTTGGTGATTATTATCTGCATCTACAATAAGGTCATTGATTTTTATGGTTCCTCTTCTCATTCATCTTCTTTCAAAACCTAATTGTCTGGAAAACGATTTAGGGGTAAAGTCGCCTCTATGACAGTTTAATGGATAATTAGGTTATTGATGCCATCACAACCGAGTTTCTTTTGCTGAAATAATGTTATCTCTTGCTCATAGCTGGTTGACAATAGAATTTTAATGCTTTTACAAATGGATGCTGATAAAATTGAAATATCTTCATCTTACAAATCAAAGGTTGTATTCGCATTGATGATGGTAACGGACCGTCCAATCTTAGAAAAAGTTGAATTCATTTTTTACAAGACGTGCATCTTTTCAAGCTCATTATTCCAATGTCTGGGTAAAGAGTTTCTGCATTGCACATATCCATGTGAAAGATGGTCGATTATTCAACAATGTGAAAAGAACCAGGGCACACTTTTTTCAGCCTACATGTGGTGGTAATTTGTTCTTGCTCTTGTGCAGATTTTCTATTATCTGCCGCTGTAGCGGAATTCAAGGGTCTAGATGTTTTTGGAGTAGTTCGCTTAGCTCAAGTGAGCATGGAATTGACTAGGATTGAAGCCAATTTTAGTGGGTTGTCTCCCGGGAAACATGGTTGGTCTATCAACGAATACGGTGATTTGACCCAAGGGGCAGCAAGCACTGGGAAGATTTTCCATCCGATTGCCGAAGCAACTGCAGATCAGGTTTGCTCACCTATACTTCCTTCCAAGTTTGCTCGTTCTAATGACCCATTTTCTCACTATGAGCTTATTGTATGGGGGATGATGACGGGTTGTTTTTGCTTTTGCTTCATATTTTCTGTTAATAAAGCCTAAGACTAGCTTAAATAAGATTTCTAAAATAAAAAACAAGTGGTGAAGTAAGCGCACAATATGTGACTTGCATGCAATGCATCTTATGTCATAACATAAATAGATTTATTGAGCCCTATCTGTGTACCCGTTGTATAATGTTGTATTTTCTGGTACATCACAGATTGATGCATCTGAGCAGACAGGGAATACTTAGTGCTTGGAATAAAGAATGCTAAGAGGCTTTAGCAAGAGAGCGAGTCTCAAAATTAGCTGCGATTTTTTTCAAGCTTCATTACTTTGCATATAATTTTGGATTCACAGGTTGCGCGTCCGTCCTCCTACTGCATGTGTCTAGAGTTGATAGTCTGAGTGTTTTAAGCATGAACTTTGTCTTGGTGTCCTCTGTTCATCCTGGATTGCATGAGTGCTTCGTACATAGTTATGTTACATATGCTTGTTGACCAGTCAAAGGTTTATATAATGTGCTTTTGCTGATTTGCTACTTGATTATCTGTAACTTTTGCTCTTGCTTTACATTTCATGCATTTCATCCTGGCATAATTTAATATCACATGAAACCTTTTTGCGTTTCTGGGTGTCCTAGCATGAGTCTGTCGAGATGTTTTTGTTGTGATATCACCTGCGGTCTGTCTCGCTGATTGTTTAATGTGATTCGGATTGAGCTGTTGTTCTATTTCTTTAATGTGGTTCGCATTGGGCTGCTGTTCCAATTCTTGTGTTCCAGCCCCTTGGGGACCTGGGAACACTAGATGCTGATGAGAAGGGTGAGGCTTTCTTCTCCGGTGTCAAGGCAAAGCTACGAGTTGCTGATCTCATCGGACGCTCTGTAGCAGTTTATGAAAGTGAAGATAAATCAGACACAGGCACCGCAGCTGCTGTAATTGCAAGAAGCGCCGGTGTGGGAGAGAACTACAAGAAGCTCTGTTCATGCGACGGGACCACCATATGGGAGTCGAGTAATAGTGATTTCGTCACCAGCAAATTCTAAATTCATATGAGATCTCAGAGTCATAAAATATTATTAGAGAGGCATGTATCGACACGAGGGTTTAATTTGTTACTATTGATATGAAATGAACAGACAAGTTACTTAGCCCTTCGTATGTTTTTCAGCTGCATCGGTTGATATCAGGTCAAAAAAACAATTTCTAGCAAATCTACTGATCCAACATGGATGAACAGCTTTAACCACCCTAAAAAATGCAACGTTGATGTGCAAAATCTGGCTCTAAAGTGTAAACATGACATAATTGAACCGATTGAGCAGCCCTTTCATGGAACGAGAGAAAGCTTCAGTGTCTCGCTGAAGAAGCAGGTTGACTTTTCAAAGGAAGGAGACCTTCTCGCTTGGCCATCTCGTAGAGCCCGATTGCCATTAGAACCTTCGCATCACCGGTTGCACGCCACAGTTTCTCGTAAGGTACGACACGAACCTTAATGAGCTCGCCATGCTCTTGAAGACCAGTACCCCTGCCTTGCAGCTGCTTGATGATCTCTGAGTCCACATTCCCTCTGAATAGGAAGAGGCCTATTTCTTCATCGCAACCTCCCTACACATGGATTAACATCCAAGCATGAACTTCATGCCTATAAAATATCAAAATAACTAAAGATACACTTCAAATGTAGATCGACTTAGTTCCGTGATGTGCAAGCCTTTATCATATCTAAGATGTTGATTCATTTTTTTCCACCCTTATAATGACAAAATCACCACGTACATGTCCCCAAGTACAAAAGGACATGAGGTGCTCTTTTAGCATATGAAAGAAGTCAACCAGCAATGAAAAACTAGTTATGCTTGCATAGTTCTATTAGAGAAACCCCCTACTCTTCCTTGCCTTACCTGATGAAATCACAAGCTGTTAAGAGGACCATGGCTTGGTTTAATTGAGATGGGATAAGATAGATATGAAAGCACCCTTCAAAGAATTGTAAGAGAGAGTTCGCAGATGACAACTTCTTGCAAAAGCTCCTCGAAGAAAATGAGAAGCACAGGTCCAAGACATCAAAGGCAGATTTAAGCATATCCTAGGCCACAAAAGAAAATTTGCTCCTGAACGTCAAGCTAATGCAGCACGTTTCTCAGACACACTTATCTTTCTTCCTCTTTTTCTTTACTAGAGCAACTTCTACATATTCTTCACATTAAATGAATGTTTAATCAGAAAAACTTCAAATGTTGAAAGGTCACCATACCGGAGAAGGAATCACCCTGCATCCAGTAGATGGATCGAGAAAAGCTGTCAGGTCAACCATGTCTTCCAGATTCAGCTGGATGCCTGTCTCCTCTTCGACCTGTTACATTAACGAGTCATTGTGATCAGTAAAGCGCCAAAAAAACAAAAAGCAAGAGTGCAAGTGCTGCAGTCAGTATTGGTGGTGCCTAGTTGGTTTACTATACAAGCCAGGATTCATTCGGTACCATCACGACAAGAATCAAAATCCAGGGTAATAATCTACAAGAGCACTTACAGAATCAGAGAATATGAAAATTGAATGTGTAGAAAAATTGAAATTCAAGGAAAGAGAAATGAAGAGGATCAAGACCTCACGAACTGCTGTGCCAACAAAATCGCCTTTGTCATCATCCAACATTCCAGCAGGCAATTCCAAAACAAACCTCCCCACAGGAACTCTAGCCTGCGAGGTGCACAAATACTCAGCTTGAAGAAACAGTTATAAGATCATTTTTGGATTCAATAATACTTTTCATCATTTGTACTTTTCAGCTTAAAATTTAATTTTCAGCATTTAAATAAGATGTTTAGAAGGAAAAAATACCACTTGAGACATCAATGCAGAATGTATACCTGCTCAGTAAGAACAGCATAAGTTACTCCATCCGAATCCAACAGTATCAGCACAGCTACAGCTGGTCCTCGAGCAAAAACTATACCTGGCACCTAATAATATTTTATTTCCACGACTCTAAAGAAAATTAAAGTGTTTTAGAGCACAAGCACAATGCGATGCAAAAGTACTTCCTTGAACCACCTCCTCCACGGGCCACACGTTTAATAGAAAGAGAGGGATTCCACATGAATGATATCGATGCTTAGAACTGATTAACATACCTTTTTCCCAGTTTCTTTGTCAAAAATATCTGCCTTGAATTTGAGAAACCCAATGCGGCTTCCAAACATATCCACGCCCTATTATAAAGATCATTACTTCTCGAGTCCAGAGAAAATAGCGGATATACGATAACACAAATAAGAAAACACACTTCCTTAAGAGTTCTATGGCCTTCATCAATACAGATTGGTGTTTCGGTAAGAGTCATTGTAAAACATAATTCAATTTCGTAATGACCATCAAACGAAATATCCATGATAGTTACCAAGGAATTCTTCAATGTTTTTTGCCGGTTTATAACATTTACAGATGAGAAGAAATAACATCTTGTGGGCATAGGGCTGTGGGGAGGGAAACATGCTTAATGGCTTTCACATGTCTCTCTTTAAATGTTGGAAAATTACACATCCAAGCATGATTCCAAAAAAAGTTTCCCCATAGAAAGTCTCCATTTTTACAAAACTCTTCAAAGAAACTCCTAAAACCAAGCAGCTCTTGCTCTCGACTCACTACAGTTGACCACAAAATAGGGCAAAGCTCTCCGTCGGCAACGCGAATCAAAGAGAGGAACAAGGATTAGGCAAAAACACTACCTGGATAAGCACTCGCTTCAGCGTCGCGGCGCCGCTAGACAAAATCCCAGTTTCGCTTTGCAAGTTCTTGAGCCACTGCTTGAACAGAGACGAGTCAACGGCACTTCTGCAGAAACCCACCGAGACAATTACGGCGAACGGCCAAAACCCAACATGGGATTCGCTGCAAAACCGAAGGAAGAAACACCAAAGGAAAGTCTTTTGACCTGAACTGGGATTCAGAGATTCCGGGGGCAGCGACAATGTGGACGGGCTCGCTGGGCTGAACAGGCAGAGCGAGGGTGCGAGAGAGCGACGATGATGGCTTTGAGCCGCTCGACATTCTGCAACACGGAGGTCTCCTCCAGTGGGGCGACGATGGGGAAGTGATTTTCTTGGCGAAAGAGATCAGAGTGCGAGAAGGTTGAAGAAGATGAAGATGAAGATGAAGAAGACGAGTCATTTTTCCGTATTTCTAGGGGGCGCCGCACTGGTCCTCCTCGAAGTGGAACTTTTTAGGCAGTGGACAAGTGTTTTTGCGTAAGGGACAACGAGAGCTCCCTCAATTTTAACTCGATATACAATACTGTTTATAAAAATTAAACTTTTTTAATATTATTTTTTAACTTAATATATAACGTGATCTTTAAATTTTTAAGTTATTCGATATAATTCTTAAACTTTTGATAACATTATCGTATAATTTAGGAATTAAACTGAACAAGACATTCTCGTATAATTCAAGAAATAAATTGAATGTGTGCAAAAAGTTCAAGGAAGTAGATATTAAAATTTCAAAGATCACATTAAACACATTAAAAATTCAGGAATCAATTGCACATTTGACCAAAGTTCAGAAACAACGTTGAACAAATTTAAAGTTCAATGACCGTATTGAAAATTAGGCCAAAGTTTAGAGATTATTTATGTCATTATTCATTTCGTAAAATGACATTTTTCTTATTATATGTAGTCTATTTGATTGCTTGGGAAGTAATTACTTTGCCTTTTTTTCTGTTTTTGATCAAATTTAGAAGATAACAACAGATAAAAAATACTCCCTTCCTTCTCTTTTGATGTAACTTCTGTTTCTAGAACCGAGGACTCGGAACTTATAATAGCTATATAATTGAATTTATTAATAGACCATACTAATGGCGAGCCTTGACGGGCTAGGTTGTATACCGAACTTAAAAGTCATTGTTCAGACCTATCCATAATTTAAAAAATACCAAACTTTTGGGTCAAGCGGAGACGATCCAAAACGGAAATTTCGGGCTAATAGCCAAAGACTAAGCGGCTTATCGAGTTGCTCACTTTATGAAAAGGTCTCTTTGCTTTAATGTTGTTTAATTATCTTTACATGACAACCCCATCTATCCATTACAACACTTTTAATGCTGTCTGTCACAAATTGTTTGACTACTTTGCATCGATATAATTGAATTTAAAGGAATTTTTTTCTAATATATATTGTACGCTATTATACCTACAACCAAAATGGAATGGCTTTTTGTGTTTGGTCGTGACAAAACGTCATATGGACGAAGAAATTCCGTAAGGCCCTAATATGAAAAAAAAATATCCAATTTACGGAATTTTTCACTTACATCGTAATGTCATAGAGCCTATAAAAAAAATTACATATTTATGACATTTTTATATTTGAAAAAAATTACATATTTACACATTTTTTTTAGGAAAAAAGCCACGAAAAACCCCAAACTTTACCCCTTGTGAAACATTTACCCCGAACAGGCGAGGTCGGGCGAGCCTCGCCCGACGCCGGCGAGGGCCCCCCTCGCCGGAAAGGAAAAAAAAAGTAAAAAAAGAAAAAGAAAAGGCAGAAAAAATAAAAATGCCATGGACAATGTATATTGGGGTAAATATGTCGCAAATAATAAAGTTTGAGATTTTTTATGTTACAAAAAAAAGTTCGAGATAAATGTGTCACAGGGGATAAAGTTTTGGATTTTTAGTGACTTTTTCCTTTTTTTTTATCTACAATGTTTGGTTAAAACCAAGTATAGAGTCATATGATGCGAATTTTTTACGTTTTGAAATTACACCATTTAGACATGCTGAAAATAAGGTTGAGCACCGATTTATGATAGATCTTGGAATTGGATCGGACCAACCTTACCCAGCTGATTTTAATCCGGTTCTCGATTTCAATTTTTTTTGAAACCGGCTATTACCAATCCGGTCCCTGTTTTTAGGTGAGGAACCAAACCAAACCGGGAAACCAGCCCTAACCGAGAAACCCTAATTATTATATTTTGAGTGGAACTTCCAGGTAAGTTGTTTATCAATACTGAACACGGTCAAGAGCCAATCGTTTTATCATATTTATGGACCACAAGACTCAAATACTTGCACCGCGACGACAAGCGAGATCTATAATTTGAGCAAATAGGATCAGAAAATCCATATTATACAGGCATGAGGCCAGAATGAAGTTTTATAGTTCACGTTTTTGTATTACGTGTCTTCTGAACCTTTTATTATTTATTTTATTTTACGTGTTCATTTTTTACGCTACGTGTTGCTTCTGACGGATGAAAATTTCTGTCATTATTTTAATTTTCGTTTGCTTGGCTAAGAGATGAGTTGGACACTTCCCAATTGCTTTATATATCTATATTTTTTTTACTGTACTTCTCGCGTTTTGTTGCTATTCTATTTTGTTGTAACTCATATTTGTCTCGATTGAAAATAAGTAATGTTTTGTTCAAGTTTGTCTTTTCAAGGAATAAACAAAAACTCTGAAACTAGACCGAATCGACAAGTCAATTTCGAGGTTTACAATATAGGTTCTAAATTTCAGATAATGGATTCCAATCCCGATAGGGTAGATTCCAAATTCCAAATGTAAAATCTATCCACCCAAAAACCACTCATCCCTAGTTGGAAACATCATGAATAAAATAAAATTGTTGCGATATGACATTTTCGGTGTAACTTTGAACTTTTGAAAACTTACAAGGTTATCGTATTTCGTCATAGTCATCTTAAATAGTGTCATGGAAAATCCCAAACTTAATAGTTATGTCGTGGAATATAATGTTATATAATGGAGAATCTCGAATTTAATAACTACATTGAAAAGAAGAATCAAATACAATAATAAGCAAGATAAGAAAATAAATCAGATATCAAATTTAAGTGATTCGCTTCAATGTAACCTACTTCACTAGGTAAGTAACGTAGAATTGCCACAAGAATTCACGGCTCAAACACTAACTTCATAGAATGTGGTTTATGGATTATTTTTCACCAATTGCACAAGACTTCACGAGCTCAAGAAATCTCCATCAAGCTGCTCGGTTCATGATCAGGTCTCTTTGCTTTAACATTGTTTAATTATCTTTACAATACAACCCATTTGTTTACCATAATATATTTCCTTGTCTATCACAAATTGTTGGATTATTTAGTGTTGATGTAACTGAATCGAACGGGAGTTTAATCTTTATGGTACACTATTGTACCTTCAACCAAAACGACTTTTTGTATTTGGTCGTGACAAACATCATATGAAGTTCAATATCGACCAAAAAGTTTCGTAAAGTGGTAAACTGAAAAAAAAAATTATGGAATTTTTCCCTTACATCATAACATCATAAAAATTAAGAAAATTTATATTTTTGCGATATTTTTTTTCTATTTGGTATGACTTAAACAAGAAGATGTCATAAAATGTGACCTTCTTATATATGTACGATCTTCCGTCGAAACCGAGTGCGAAATCATACAATGAGTATATATTTATGTTCCGACATTACACCCTTTTATCGTAGCCACTCGTTGAAATCATTGTAAACTTTAAAAAAAAAAAAAAATTGTCTCGATACGCCATTCCGTTGTAACTTCGATTTTTCCACATGAGACCATAGCATTTTCTTATAGTCAAGCATAAAAAGCCATAAACCAAACAAAAGAGTCATGTAATACAACACTGTGTCGTACAAAATCCCAAACGTAATAGGTACATGCAGAGAGATTGGTCAATCCGAGTATTCGTACATAGCATGCCATAGAAGAAACTCGATGCGTTGGGTATCTGTACTAAAAGGACCCTATGATCGAGCTTTTAGTTCCGCAAGCATTTATTTCACTAAACCGAGCATGAAGAGAAAATTTATTGGGACGCTGGCATTGAGCTCCAGTGATTCTTGATCCAAACTAACAACACTCTTGATGCTGCAATCGATGCCCATTCATTCAGTGAAAGGGTACGTAATTCTCGTACCTCATCCTGCAAAATCCTTAAGCTGCACTTGAGCGCCGGTGTTCTGCGGACAACCATCTGTTGAATCGTCTCTAGCCGACAGTAAGCATGTGAAGCAGTCGTAATGCGAAATAGCTCCATTGCAAGCCGCGTGGCCGTAGCAACTTCGATCCAAGTCGGTCCGCTGCCTGTAAAAATTAAAACCGTTTATCTGCCGTCTTGTACGCCAGATTTTGAAGGGCGTCATTCACTTCCTCATCGTAGATGCTTCCGAATCCGACCCTAATCCCGTTACATATTTTGTGTACAATTGTCGTATCGGAGTCGGCTATCACGTTGATGCAGATGCAAGAGAACCACATTAAAATGACAAGAGTTTCTCCGAACGAGAGCCATGTATGCCTCTCTATGATTAGAGAAACGACTTATATAAAATATATAGCTTTGACAAAGAGGTGGCGGTAATTTATAATTTGCAAATCCTCGTTGTTTCCTATTTATTTATATGTTACGATGTCCTTGCTTATATCAATTTGTGTGTGTGCGTGTTGTTTTTACCTAGTTTTTGTTATGAATTTTGTCAATAATGATCGATATTACGAGCATTCTGTGTTGAGTATGGACTTCCATAGTTCGGCTAAGAGGAATCCACTTTCATAGCATAATTCCATTGTTGCCTTCTCGTAGCATATTCTCATTATTGCATCCAAACCTAGAATTCAAATTTCGAGGCACGACAGAATACTCAAATTGTAATATTATATATGTATATATTAACTGTACATATATATGTTCTACTCTCTCTTCTCTCTCCATCGTCTTCTCCAACATGTAGCCATGGGGGAGGTTTTAAACTAGTCTCACCCTCCCCTCACTCTCTTGTTGATTTTGTTTGTAATTTTATATTTTTTTCTTGTTTTTTCTTCTCTTCCCATTTAGATCCGGGAGCTCTCTTTTCTCAACACAGTTCTAGATCTTAAATTTGAACTCTTCTGATTTAATTCTAGATTTGAGAGTTATCCTCTCCGATTTAAATCTAGGAGTTTAATGAATATGGTTTCGGGAATTCGATGCCCCTATGCTCTGTCCGTATATAAGTCATCTACCTCCATCTTCAATGATAATCGTTAGAGCTCTAACATCTCGCTGAACCATAGAGATTTGTTCTCCCAAATGTTAGATCTGCATTCGTTCAACCTATTTTGGTTGTCTTTGTATGGCGATAGTATAGAGAAAGCCAAACCTAAACCCGCAAGGCCAATTGATAAAACCGCATTTACTAGAGAAGGAATTTGCAGCGTATGCTTATCACTTACAAGAAAACAAGATTCAGTGATCGATCGCCGATTATGTTGCTTGACAAATTCTTTTGTGTACAACGAGCGTGTGCTTAACTCTACTAGTGCTTTATTGATCCTCCTTGTTTTCTAGATTTGATTTTGTTTTGCAGCATTTTGAGCTTTTACTCTACTTGGATGTGCTTTGATATGAACGTACTTCTCATGTATCTTTTTTAGCCATAAATAATGGCTCGAATAACTAATCATATACATGTTTTTTGGTCTCAATATGTTATATCATCGTAACTTCGATTTTTTTAAAATTTTACGAGATTGTGGCATTTCCTCATAGTCTGTATAAAATGCCGTAAACCAAATAAAAGAGTCGCGCAATACAATATTGTATCATAAAAAATCCCGAAATTAATAGGCATTTGTGTAGAGATTGGTTGGTCCGAGTATCCGAATAGACCATGTCATAAAGAAAAAATTAATACCTTTAAGTATAGTCAACAGACAAGGAATTCTTAATCCAAATAGACGACATTCTTGACGCTTCAATTAATCCTCAATGAAATAATTTCAGGACAACCGTCTCTTATATCGTACCTAGCCGATATTAAGCATGTAAAGCAGTCATAGTGCGAAAGAGCTCCGTTGCAAGCCGCGTGGCCATAGCAGCCTTGATCCAGGACCGTCGATTGTCTGTAGTAATTGAAACCGTTATCTGCCATCTTATATACCAAATCCTGAAGGACGCTATCTACTTGATCGCCGGAGGTGCTTCCGAATCCGAACTTGATCCCGTTACCTATTCTGCACATGATAGTCGTATCGGAATCGCCCATCACGTTGATGCAAATGCAAAGAAACCAAGTTACGACCGACTAGAGTTCTCCAAAAGAGAGCCATGTATGGGTCTCTATGATAAGAGAAACGTTTACGTAAAAGCTATAGCTTTGATGAAGAGATTGTTGCAATCGTCATTGTTTCCAATCTATATATATTTTGTCACATGAACTAGGATCATTAATTTTATCGATGCCAGGAGCAATTTATGTTGATTGTGGACTTGCGTAGTTCGGCTAAGAGGAATCCACTTTCTTAACTTTTTTTCGGCCGTGTGGCCACGAGCTATTCTTGATAGGACATCTTCATTGTTCCCATCTCGTAATACATTCTCCAGAGAAATACTAGCGTGACTGTCTTGAATTTATTATGAAAATAACAGCTTATTTTGGATCATAAATAAATAACAAATAATTAAAAAATATTATGGGGTCTACTTATTTAAAAATTTGTGACTCACAACATGCTGTTAGGATAACAGTAGGCCAAAAATTGTTACGATAACAAAGTCCCTCTTTTCTTTATTGCATACAAGCCGAGACTTTAAAAGTTTGGGACACGACAAAATATTCAAATTGATATATATCATATATATTTGGCCTAATATCCTAAAAAATCTCAAACTTTAACTTTTGTTCCAATTTTTTCTTTTGTCTTGTAAAATGACCTCCAACTTTAGGCAATGTCCCAATTTTACCTAAAACTTTTTTTTGTCCCTTAAAAAATCCACAACTTTAGATACAGTCCTAATTCTACCCTACCTTTTGTATAATAAAAAGCCCTTAATTTTGGATTCAGTACCAATTTTATCCTAAACTTTTTATTTGCCTTGTAAAAATTTTCAGCTTTAGGTCAAGTTTTAATTTCACTCTAATTATTTTTTGTCTTATAAAAGATCATCAATTTTTACTTGAGTCCCAAATTTACTCTTCATTGACCCTTCATCAAAATCGTCCATAGTGATTTTGCGCTCGTTGGTGTCTCGTGCTTGGGAATGTTCCATCTTTGCTAGTCGGAGAGCTCGCACCCAGGACGCTCGAACAGCTCATGCTTGGGACGCTTGAACAACTTATGCTTGGGAGTTTTCCATCTCTCAGTTTCCAATAAGAAATTTTGGAATGATAGTTAATATGGGCAGATTTGTGATTTAAGTAAAAGTTTGTGATTTTTTATAAGACTGTAAAAATTTTAGGGTAAAATGGAGACTAGGTGTTAAAATTGAGACAAAACCTAAAGTTAGAGGAGTTTTTCATAGAACAAAAAAAAATTTATGGTAGAATTGGGATAAGACCTAAAATTGGAGGTTTTTTATGAGATAAAAAGTAAAATTGGGACAAAAACTAAAGTTCAAAATTTTTTAGGGTATTAGGCCTATATATTTTCAAAAATTACCGAATATTATGAAGTATTTTTGGGCCTAGGGACGGATAAACATCTAGTACATTAGGAAGTTATGTAGGCTAATGTGGCTCTTCGGCTTCGTTTATTTTACGGAAAATAAATTATTCGAAAAATATTTCTTAAAAGTTATTGCTTGTATCGCTTAGAATAATCAGCCAACGAAAAATATTTTTGTTATCGATAGAAATTTATGTCTAAATATTTTCATGGATAATGAAAATATTTTTCGTTTATTCATCATTACGAGGAATACAAGCAATCATTTTTTGGAAAATAATTTTTAAACCGTTCATTTTCCGCGAAACAAACAGTAATTTCAATTAAAAGTATTTTCCCCACCAATTCACGAGGAATTTCACAAATCACAGCTTTATCGGTCATATCCATCCATTGATCACGTTCAATCCAAACTTATTTTACATCAACGTTAATCCATGCAAGTCATGCTAATTGCAAAGATTTTGTAGCTGCCAACCTGCAATATCAATGCACATTGGCCTTTGGCCCCCATTAGTCATATATCTTTCTTCCATCTCCTCTTCTCTCTTCTGCTATCTTCGAGAAATTTTCGAAGATCCGTTCGTCGGGCATTGAAATTTTTTGAAGTCTTTTTGAGATACGACATTTGAGGCAGAAAGGAGGACAATATACTTGGCAGTACGACGCGCTTAGAAAGGTGAGTCGCTCTCTCGAGAGGCCATAGAAACTCTCCTTCTGGCGTCATCCGCCCAGCCCCGCCACATGCGATGAGTTAATACCTTAATGAATCTCAACCATCGATACATTTGTCATAAATTTTGTATAGCTAGCAATCGATCGAGGACATTCCCAGTTGCAATACTGGATGGTATAGACACGGCCTTGAATAGCAACAGCATGAATGGCTAAATCAGATGTACTTTCCAAGTCGTAATGAAAGAGTACCTCAACAACTCTGCTTTGAAATTAGGGACAAGCGCGTTCAAAGTCCTAAAACTTATCACGAAAATGCAATTGGGTCCTCAAACTTTCGAAAAATGCAATCAACTCCTGAAACTTATCATGAAAGTGCACTTGAGTCCTAAAACTTTAAAAAAGTGCAAACAAGTCCTAAAACTTGTCAAATTTGTTCAATCAAGTCCTTCCATTGATTGTACTTTTTGAAAGTTTTATGACTTGTTTGCACTTTCGTGATAAGTTTTAGGACTTGTTTGCACTTTTGTGACAAGTTTTAGGACTTATTTGCACTTTCGTGACAAATTTTGGGACTCAAGTGCACTTTCGTGGCAAGTTTTAGGACTTGTTTGCACTTTTTGAAAATTTTAGGACTCAATTGCACTTTCGTGATAAGTTTTAGGACTTTGAATGCACATATCCCTTGAAATTAATGCAAAGATTACAAACGAAATAAACATCAGGTGAAAGGACGAGCGGGATGAACGACTGCCATAAGATACATCAAACCATAACCATTGCAATAATGCCGAGGACAGCCATGATCGAGGCATCATATCGAGGCACAATGCCTCCTTCGGCAGCTGAGGCTTCACCTACTACGGCCGCGGGTGCGGGTGCAGGCGCGGGTGCGGGTGCAGGTGACTCTGTTTTTGGCAGCACGGTTATGACAAGTTTCATGCCGGTTGCACAATGCTTGCCGACGCCGCAGATGTACCACTTTCTTCCAGGGGCCAAAAGAGGAATGACGTCGTTCCCGGTGGCCAGAGGCACAGTGCCCACCGGGCGCCGCGCACTGTTTGAAGCCGGTCCCGTTGACTTTCAAGACGTTGTGGACGCTCTCCGGATACTTGAAAACTGCAACAAAGAGGAAGTATAGCCCTCTTAGCATCAGCTAAGCATGGCACGCATTCTGGACAAATTTTCATGCCCATACTAATCGAGGCGATGCCCCCATCACAGTACGAAAAGTCATTTACATCATTGCATTTGCATTGATTTGACCTATTAAAATTTCTTTGGTGCAACATTGTGGGACAAGCAAGCATGTTTGCTCGAACGCACGGCATCGCTTCGAGCGGCACGGGCGAGAAAAATGGGGAGGAGCACGATTCGTACCGAGCCGGTCGCCGACGTAGAACTGCTTCCCGTCGGCCCAGGTCTGGTAGTCGAAGTTGAGGGTCCAGCCCTTGTCATCTCCAACCATGAAATCAGTACCCATCACCGACGCAGGAACAGATGCTGCTGCGACTAGAGCCAAGGTGACGAAGATAATGGACGATGCCATGGATGGTTTTAAAAAGTTAAGAACGCTCTTTCACGCTTCAGAGGGCAGAAAAGATAAGAGACACAGCAACAGTCGAAGAGATTTTCTCGAGGTGGAAGAGAATCCTTGGGAAACTATTAGGGCTGCAATGAAGGGAGACCCGGCTCTCTCGGGCTATACTTATAGGATCAAGTGAATGCGATGCCGCTGAAGACAGGCCAAACAGATTCGACAGGTGCACAAGAAAAATAATACATAAAAACGAATGAAATGGTGTTTAATATGATTTTGGAAAAATGAAAAAAAATGGAATGATTAGGACTAATTCAAAGGAATTTTTGTGATTGGCGCCATCGCCATCTTGGAATTCTCCGCGGACGTCCGCGTTACCGTCCGGCCAGTGTTTAGCTACTGAACATATGGAGGCCGCGGAAATGTGTGTGAATTAGGCGAAAGGCTAGATTTCACTTGTGGAAGTCGCCGTGCTAGTACGGGGAAATGACGCTACCGGCGCTCATCTTGTTTACGCCGTGATTTTTTCGAAATCATGAATTGTGGGTCGGTCTAGATATATTAACTACTCCGCAACACATCATTTTTCCGGTATTGGACATTTTCCAATACGGCTTACGCGTGTGTTTCAATAACAAATTGATGATAGGAGCAACCGTTTACCAAAGGAAAACCATTTAGATAACTCAATGTGATGACCACAATCTCATTGACGATATCTATAAGGGAAAACCAATGTCGCCTCTAAGTTTGCCGCCTAGAACTGTAGATTGTTATAAATGGACTCTCCTCGTTTGCAAGAAAAGGTTTTGGTGCTTTCTCCGCAAAATAGCAAACCTTACATACTAATTTTTTACCCTCATTTTTCGCTCCTCTCTTCATTATTACATTATTTAATGGTAACATTTGCATCTAAGAAAAAAAAATTATTTTAGCATAATAACATAATTTTAACTTTTTTTAATATAAGGTAGTAAAAAGAAGTGCCTATTGCTTATATGCATTTAAGAGTTTAGTATAATATTCATGATGTAATATTCAATGTTATTTTTGTGAGCTTTTATTTTTATACTAATTAGTTGCTTTTTTTGCTTTGATTGTTTAGTTTTTCGTGCACCTTTTACAAGTAATGATACGTTAAAATAATGTTATACTTATGCCGAAATGTTTCGAGCTCCATCATAATTATACTTCTGCATGACAATCCGCGAACCGCATGGATCAACGTCTAGTCGTTTTAGGAAGTCAAAATTACTTGGCCTGTGCCTCTTCAAGTTACATTTCAAGAAATTTCAGACGACTCTCGTGGCCACATAGACACAAGCATTGCCAAGATTCATCCATGGATCAAGTCCATTCCAATCCATAATCGTTAGTTGATGCATGGACATGCCGACGGGAAAGATTTTGTTGTTGCCAACCTGCAATATCAATGCACATTTGTTCTTTGGTTCTTCCATGTCCTCTTCTCTCTTCTTCTATGTCCTACCACGAGAATCCGTTCTTCGAAGATCGGCGACCGTTGGGCCACGGAAGAACAAATCTCGATTGTTCATCGAAAATCATTAAAGTCTTTGTGAGGTACAACATCTTATGTAGAAGGCATGTCTAGGCGGCTAATACCTCAAACACAAACCTCCGAAAATGAGGAGAAAACCCAAATGACAAATCATGTAGAATTTCGAATTGCGATATCGGTTGGAATAGATACGCCTTTGAGTAATAACAGCATAAATGGCTAAAACAAATGTACTTTTTATGTCGTAATGAAAGAATACCTTCACAGACCAGACTTTGAAAATTAATGCAAAGATTACAAACGAATAAATCAAACACCGAGTGAAAGGACGAACAGGGTGAATGACTGATTTAATGTACATCAAACGATGACCATTGCAATAACGCTGACAACGGCCATGATCAAGACGTAATATTGAGGCGCGACGCTTCCTCTGGCAGCCGAGACTTTAGGTGCTGTAGGCGCGGGCGCGGGCACGGGCGATGCCGTTTTGGGCAGCACGGTTATGGCGAACTTCATGTTGCGAGCCGCACAATGATTGCCGACGCCACAGATGTACCACTTCCTTCCGGGGGTTTCTAGGGGAATGACGTCATTCCCGGTGGTGAGAGCCACAGTGCCCACCGGCGCCGTGCACTGCTGGAAACCTGTCCCATTGACTTTCAAGACATTGTGCACGCCCTCCGCATACATGAAAACTGCAACAAAGAGGAAGAAGTATTGCATTTCAATTGATTTAACCTATCAAAATTTCTTTAGGGCAACTTTGTGCAGGTTTTCACAGTAACATTGTGGGACAAGGACGCATGTTTGCTCAAATGCGCCGCACGCTTCGAGTGGCATGGGCGATAAAAAAGGGAGGAGTATGGCTCGTACCGAGCTTGTCGCCAACGTGGAACTGCTTCCCATCGGCCCAGGTTTGGTAGTCGAAGTTGAGGGTCCAGCCCTTGTCATCTCCGACCATGAAATCAGTTCCCATCACCGATGCAGGAACAGATGCTGCAACTAAGGCTAAGGTCATGAAGATAATGGACGATGCCATGGCTGAAAAAGTTGACGATGCTCTCTTATGCTTCAGGTGGGCAAAAAAGAAAGAAGACAAAGGAACACTACAGATTTTTCTTGAGGCAGTAGAGATTTCGTAGGAACTATTGGGCTTGCAATGAAGTGCAGCCTCTCGGGCTATTTATAGTATCAAGTTAAGACTGATGTCAACGCAAGTCAATGAAAAGCAATTCTGCCGAAGACGGCCAAACCGATTCAACAGGTGCATAAAAAATTAAGAACGGATAAAATAACTTAGCAAAATTTAGAGAATGAAAGATGGAATGCTTAGGACTAATTCAAATAATCATGTGACGACAAATCCGCCATCTTAGAATTCAGCTGCCCGACATATGGAAGCTACGAAGTTGGGCTCGAATAAGGCAAAAGCTAGACTTGCTGGTGGAACCATTTGAAGAGAGATTGGGCGAAGCCATCAAAACCTAACATTGACCAGCCATGAAAGCGTTTCCTGATTTCGAAATTGGAAAACTAGGCAGTGTGACTATTGCTTAGGACCTTACATTCCCGGAACGAATTACTTCTGACACAAATAGAGGAGCTGTGAAAGTTAACTGGGATAGAAAGGGATTGGTGATCTTGGGGTTTCCCACGCAAAATATAGTGGGACTTTCGCATATGCAGAGCTCATTGAAGGAAAAGCCGCAACCGTGCAGGAAGCAATTCTTGGTGTCTCGGTCTGGCACAAATTTTGATTGATCTTGATATAGCCAACGAAAAGTGAGGCAGAAGCACAAGCGTGCAATTGGAAAGATAATAGCTTCTTTCCACCGCATAACGAACTTACGAAAAATAGCAGCTCATGCTGCGAAAGTACAAAATGCAGCTCTAGAAAGTATCCTGTAATATACTTGATCATCACCCTCAATATGATGATATTATGTACATGCTTCTCACAAATCTAGTCGCCCAAGATGGGTAATAACAACTGCCACAGGACTGTGGACAAGGATGGTTCAGACTGTGAGAAGGGTTTTATGGAATTCTGTACAGTCAGAACCTGCTTCCGTGTTTATTTCAGGTATGGCTGACTCAGGCTTACTTCAGGTAAAACAGGGGTTAGCTCAATTTTTGGGAGTGCATCTCTTTGATGTCGAGGTCAGCTGTATGGTGAGTAAACTTCCTATGGGAGTTGAATAATGAAGATGAGCATTAACATGGACCAATATGTAACCATCCTTCAACGGCGCAAGAATCAACAAATAACCAATGTGGCAACGTCCTCTCAGCCATCAGCGAATGCCCAAACTCCTGCAGCAAAAGTCTTACAGTAAACATCAAAAGGTCAACGATATAAGCTAGCACGTTTACAACCTTCAGTACCTCGCACTAAATCTGGGGCCTGCTTCAGTAGTGGCAATTCCATTTCCATATTGGGATTGCTTTTCCCCAAAGGGAGTTCTCTCCTTCACCAAATTTGTCACCTGCAAGACATGCAATAAGACTGTGAGCAGAAGCAGCAGCACAACATCAAGGGACCAAATAGCGTAAGTTCCCTTTTTACCTCAAGGTTTTGCTGTAGAGTATGGAATCTATTTTCTTTTGGACCCTAACAAATAGAAGTGAGTAACTCAATACAATAATAACGAAGGTCAAACATCATAGAGGCCGAAAAGCAGTGTTTAATCAATTAAAAGAAGCAAGAACCTTCATGGAGACACGGGGGGGCTGACACGATTTTCGCTGAGAATAAGATCCATTACTGGGCTGGAGTTCAGGTTTTAGGGACAGCTGACAAAAAACCAAGGAATTATTCTTAAAAGAGATGACAAAGCACAAATTGAATAATAACTGATGAAATTTATTGATATCATAAGTTTCAGCTTCCAGAGATGCTTCGCAAACACAACTCAGCATTCTCTACCTTGCTAAAAAGTTCCGTCGGCGGATTATGCTGAATCCTTTTCTCATTATTGAACTTAAATTCCTGTATTGACATTTGGTTTTAGTTTGTGTAAGAGAAACAACATAGGTGGTAGAAACATTCTAGGCTCGTAATGAATACCATAGGCACCGTTGCTTCCCGCTTTTTATTTCTGAAGACCCCAATGTCTCCTTTACTTGAAAGAATCTGCAGACCTCATAGATTATGTATCTGAAAATTTAACATGACATTCCTGGCAGATAACAACTGACTATATCCACCTTTTTATTGAGCGGATGAGCCTTAAAAGCATACATCGAGCAGGTTCCATCCAGCCTGGAAGCATCCACACCAGCGGTTCTGTAAATTACCAAAGCAACACCAGAGTCATCTTAGCTTTTCTATCTTGATAATTAAATGCTTCCAATGTTCTCTCTTTGTACTACAATAATCAAAATGAGGCAATATCAGCATCCGCTACTTCTTTGATGCCTTGAGCTATTTATCAGGAGAAACATCAGTGTGTACAATCCAGAATCTGAACATTGATGGTAGAACTTTTTGCTCCCGACAATCACCCAGAGTTGGCAGCTCTTACTACACAACCGAACATGAAAGCATTTTTACTCCTTGGTGGCGGCAGTTTTTTTTAGCAAGGCAAACTCATATTAGGTGGTTCCCCCTGGCCCAAACCCCAAAAGGAAAGAAGAAAAGAAAATGCAGGTAAAAGAGAGCCAGAAAAAAAGAGAACTACTGGGTCCCCCATCAACGGATACATGAAATAAAGGCTTTTCTATCAGATTAAGACACGTAATATAAAACACTAGTACTACACAAATCCAACCAAGTAATCCTAGAGGTCATCAGGTTAAACAGATCATGCATGAGACCAAAAGGGTGACCAGGGATATTTGATACGAACTTCACTTCCAACCAGTTTATGGGAGAAACTGATCGAAAGATTTTGTAACAATCACCTTCGAGGACTCCTGGGTTCTTTTTCTGCAACTGGACAGGATTTCAGCAATTCCTACGAGGAAAAAGTTGAATTAGAACAGGAAACTGGCAAACCTGACAATCATGTGATCACGTCAAGTATTTCTTTAACGGTTTGAAGAAACGGGTAACTTTAGACAGAATAGCATTCTATTCCAAGGACAATGTCATTACCTTATCAGATTCATGCAACAAGGACGATGTAGCACCTAAATTATGCTCCATAGCTCTTTCCAGGGTCTTCAGTTGGAAAACCTGAAGAAAATGACGAATAAAAGCCGAGAAAAATGAGTGTGTGAATCAATTATCAAGCACACAGTACATAGAAAGTACAAAAATTAGAAGAGCCAAAGAATACTTGAAACTCTGGCATTCTCGGAATGCTCTTTTTTGGAAGTGGCAGAGAAGGAGCCTCGAAAATCTGAACATTACAGAAGCAAATTCCAGTCAAAGGGGGGGAGAACAATAAGGAACAGACTGGAGTTCACTTCAGAAAGGCGCACTGACTTTTCTATTCAAAGGTCCTGCTTTGAATTTGCGTACAGTCACTGTTGATTGTTCCTCATCACTTGTGTTTCTTGGCCTGCAATTCAAAAGATTTCAAATGCGTATACGCATTACCAATGTCAAACGCCAGAAATCAGTAGATAGATCCACAGTGATATTGAACCTCGCCCTTTGTGCCCTTTGAGCTGTTTCAAGCTCCGGCTCCCGAGGAATGGTAAGCCTCAGCTTTGAATGAGGGTTCTTCTCGACCATTGCATCCTGCAAAGTCATCCAGAGATTCATGCTACATCACATACTACTGCAACACCGGCCAAAATTCTAAATGCTTATTACTGCTGTCCAGCGCTTGGCAATATTAAAATGTAAATCTCCACATCAGGTTTCAAGAGCAATGTCAAACATGACAGTACCTTTTTAGGTGCCTTGTGGACAAAATCAGTCTGCTGCTTTACTTCACCAACCTGTCACAAGATGATGAGGCTGAATTTAGTCCTCTTAAACAACTAGATAGCATATAAACTCCAGACAAGAGGAGTTTCCAGCTCTAAGCTAGGCCTAGGTCAATTTACTATCATTGAAAATCGCCCAGAACCAAAATGTTGCCTCATTGAAGTTGATTATCTAACCAAAGTCCTCTAATGATCTAGTTCAGAAGCAACCACTCGTGATCTGATTCTAGCAAAACAGCTCGTTTTCTAAAAAGATTACTTCATACTTAAGCACAAAAATCTGCGCTTTACAACAGTCACCTATATTTTCATTAACTCGAATTAATCACAATGAAGGCTTTAAGCAGACCAAGAACACAAAGATGATGTAGCCTGACCTTCCGCGAATGACCCCCGTCTAACTTCTGTCTCTTAGTTGCTTGACCCTCACCAGCAGAAGAACTACCCAAGCTCTTCCCACTGATCTGACTTGTTTGCACCTGAAATCTAAGAACCAATGAAAGAAAGTTATCAAAAATTACTCATACTGAAAGCAAATAGCACATTACTTTCTACAACATTAATATAAATGTGCATGTAAACGACATAGCTAGCTAAAATACCAAGTGCCAACATTTGGAGAAACATGTAGTTTGAAAGACAGAGGACAATCTTTTCAGGAATAAATTTGACCAAGTCACCCTAGGAGCTTACAATCTTACACAGTAAGTGGAAATTAAAGGTCTTCAATTGGTCATCAGTTTCTTAAATTATAAATAAGGTCGTAAAATCATGGCAAAGCAAACAAGAGTATAAGAAACTTATATAAAAATAGCATTTACCTGGAGCTCGCAACTTGAGATGGCTGATTTTGCTTGGCCAACATACTTGCAGTTGGCTTCATTAATGTTGAGCTCCTTGGTAGACAAGGCTTGACTGATGTCCTGGACTTAGCTTTTATCATGTTGCATGATATGTGATTATAAGATCTCAGTCCTGCAATAAATAATTATAAGAAAAGAGAGAGGTATCATGTTGCATGCATGAAGCACCAATACACATATAAGTACTAACATTTCAGGGGGTTATAGTTAAAAAAAAAAAAAACTGTTGGTAATTTGCCCAAACTTAACAAACTTTTGAGAGTTTTCATCTGGAAGTTCCTTAAAAAACATATTTTGGATATTTCAACTAGTTGAAGAACCAAATTCTGAATCTTTATGGAGATGAAAGACAGATACATGCTTCTAAATAATAACAGCGGTTCTCCACTTAAAAGACCTCAAAAGACTTGGGGAACAGTTTGTTGCATATACACATCAGTCAGACGAACCCAGTAAAGCACAAAGTACCGAGTACTTGAGAAGCTCATATAGTTCAACTTTAAGCCTGCAAGAATAAATTCATTGTGGGTCCTTGATCACCTTCAGAAAATCCTAGTGGCTGCCTCTCAGGTTTCTGTAGATTTTCAATCTGAAACTTGGTGAATATTCCTTTCCCTTTAGCCATCACATTGCAATCTAGATGACAATAAAGCCGATTTACCGTCAGCACAGATTGCTCTAGATTTAACATGATTCTTTTATGTGTATCTTCCGCATTCAAGCTATTAAGAATACATTTGTATATCAGATTTCATGGGAGAAAAACATGAACAATCTTGAATTGAGATTTTTCTCTTCAGCATCAACAACAGGACTTGCCGTGACAGGTGCAGGATAAAAACGCAAGTCTGCAACTGCAGAAAATAATTGACTTCAAAAAATCCCCAATTCCATTATTATCACCGAGACTGTAGAAACCTTTTTTGCAACAGGGGCTGTAACCCCTTGATAACAAACTATAATTTTTTTAGTTATCCAAAAATAAGTAATATTAAGGATTCAGTACAATGTTTGAGAAAAATGCTTCGAGCATCACTTCACATGAAAAGAATCTGTTCTTAGCAAAAAAAAAAAAGCCAGAGTCTGTCACATTCAGTATGGTATGAGATAGCCTAAAAATGGATCGTGCCTAGAGACTTTCATTAGATCCCAAACGCATGTCACAAGAACAAGAAGACACAACCAAACAACATGAAGGATCAGCTTTTTGAAAACTAGGAAACTTGCCAATTAAAGAAAATGTGAAAAGAATCAAGATCATTGTTTCTGAGAAATTATCTCGCAGCACATGTCATGATTTGGGCAGATTAATTATGGACTACATTGGCATTTCTCGACCAGAGTAGATGATAATGAATAGTTCCCGAATTAAGGCTAAATTAAATATATAAGACAGAACCAACTTTTTTTAGGGGTATCGGGGATCAGAATATTAATGATGATATTCGACACGAGAAAGACTGAGCTTTATAAAAAATATTGACTTTTTTTAAAAAAACCATCAAAGGAAAGATTCTTCACCATACCTTTGCTATTTGGTTGAACTGCCTTGAGTTCTTCAGTGCCAGTGTCAATTTCGCCGAATCGGACATGAGAATCAGTCTCCATCATTTTGGATTTCGGAGAGATGTTCACATTCTTTGACAGGATTTCATCTCTCAGAATCAAATTCAACACAAAAGCTGTTTCGGAGAAAGAACAAAAAGAAAGACGGAACATGTAAGGACTTCATTACACAGTTCAAATCTGTGTACGGAAATAAGAACAGTAAAAAGCTCCTAATTGTAGAAGTATATCAACAATATACAAACAACAACAAACAACTATGACCACGCCTTAACAAGACAAATCACACAAGCAAAGAGAATCCACTCATATCATTAATTCGCGATACAAATTACGGCATGGGTAACGAATCCCATGGAGCAGCCAATAAATTTGCCGCCGCTACTAAAAGAAGGCAATCAAAAGCAAAGTTTGCCCTCCTTTCCTCGTCCCATGCTGCGAATAGTATGAACCAAGCCCAAAGGCCCCCGATTCAGAGCTGTTACAAATCTTTTTCGCCTATAATTAGACTCTCCGAATGTCGACAAAACCTCAACTTCGCATGATTCCATTTCCGACGAAGTTTACACCCGGACAATCTAAATCAACGGCTTCAGTTCCCGAACAAGCAACAGTCGGCCGAGGAGCTCCGGGCAGTTTGATAACAACAGAAAAACGGTAAAAGGAAAAGGGAAAAAGGCTGTTCTTTTCCCCGAGCAAAGCACGAGTAAAGAACTAAGCAGCTGCTAAGACGCTCGAAATCGAATAAAGCCGCAAACTTTCCAGCAGAAATTCTACATTGTCGAGAGAGAGTATATGCCACGAAAGCTCAAAGGGAACATTCACACTCATCTTCCCCGCGCCCCACATTCGGCGCGATCAGACGGTCCGGTGGCGGAAATCACAGGCGGAGCAAAACGAGCGAGTAAAAAATCCGAAACGCCGCACGGTTCGGTCGGCGGCGGTTTCGAGCGGCGGACTCACGGGAAGGCGGGTAGCTCCCGGCGGACTGGAACCAGAGCTCGGCGTCGCGCGCCTCCGCCGCGGACTCCCCGCGGGCGAAGTCGAAGTGCTGGGGGGCATCGTACTCGTAGTCGGGGTCGATCTCGCGCACCACGAACACCTCCCCCTCCTCCTCCGCCATCTCCACCTCCATCTCCATCTCCATCTCCACGCCCTCCTCCTCCATTTCGCCCCCCTCCCTCTCCCTCTATGGAAGAAGCCGTTCTGGTTCAAAAAGAGGCCACTCTCTCTCTCTCTCTCTCTCTCTCTCTCTCTCTCTCTCTCTCTCTGCGACTGTGATGGAGACAACCCTAATCTGGAAATGCGGGTTTCTGTTCTGAGGAGCTCGACGGAGGAGACGACGCAGATGGGGGAAGCAGCAACGGCCCGGGCCAGGGGCTTTCTCGGTATTTCGCGATCCCCGGCTTACGC
Source organism: Syzygium aromaticum (assembly GCA_024500025.1). Lineage (NCBI taxonomy): Eukaryota > Viridiplantae > Streptophyta > Magnoliopsida > Myrtales > Myrtaceae > Syzygium > Syzygium aromaticum. The sequence continues at coordinate 3,900,173 of CM044889.1, read as the reverse complement.
TTTCCGAGGAGGTAGCATGGGAATTTTCGGGGGGGGCCCTGAATTAATTTATCCCTTTTTTTAATTTATAATCTCTTCTTATTCGTAAATTCGGAAAACGGACCTACACTGTCTATTTTGTTGTGGAAAATAAAATGAACTTTCCCATTTTCAAGAAACCGCGATGATTGTTTCCATATGCGAGCTGATAATTCTATTTTATCTCTCGCATATTTCGATTATCCGGACATTTTCTGTTTGATATCGACCTTCCCGAAAATGTTCAAGTTTTGTGGTATTTTTTGCTCGTGCCACGTATAATGACAACGGTTTTTTTTTGTTATGTATCGTGTGGTTTTGTAAATAGTTCTTTTTCATAATTTAATGATTCGGTTATTTCGTAAAGTGATTCTGCTTAATCTTTCAAATATCAATTCCTTACATACGGGCAACACGTGTGTACATACGCGTGTTAATACTTCAATTCTAAGAAAATAATAAAATGTTAAACGAGGGCTATATAAGTTAGTGAATCCAGTGCACATAAATGTGGGATAAGCCTATACAAGCATTTTTTTTTCCATTTATCGAAAATAAAAAAAACAAATGAAAGCACGTCGTGTACGATATACCAATTCTAACACATTTTCTATATGTTTTTACAGCAGAACATAAAAGTATATCCAAATCACGAGCAATCGAAAATGGTCAATTACTTTGGTGAATCTCGTTTCACTTTCATCACAATAATCGTTCGCCTTGTCATTTATTTTAAAAGTACATAACATAAAAGTACACAAAAGCACAGATCACGAGCAATTGAAAAAAGGCCAATCAGCTTGACAAATCTCGTTTTAATCATGTTATACGATCACAGACCAGCACATTTGATGCTTAGATTTAAGTCCACCAAATCAAACCAACATCTTTTTTCGCCCTCCCTTTTGAGATTTGAAAATCCAATTTTGTGTTGGAAATTAAAAAAGTTCGACGCAACAATCGGTTACGCGATCGCAACATGCCTCATAAAGCTCAATTCTTGCCCAAGAACACCCTTCAATTGTCGCCAATCTACCCCTCTTTTTTCCCGTAACGCATCGGAACGGGGGGACACCGTCACCGTCGGATCGGACACGTGGAAGCGTCCCGCTTCTCATCGCGGGTTCTCGAAACCATCGTCATTTTTCGAACTCACTAGATTAAAATTAAAAAACGGCCCTTTAATTTCCCCGCCGTAATGACTAAACTGCCCCTCGATCCCCCACCGTTCGCCCATTTGAAATTCAAATGGGCGTCCGGGGACGGAAAAGTCAAGAATGCGATGCGTTACCCGGGGTGGAGAATACTTTTCGGAACCTTCCACCGGTGTCGTTGACGGGAGGGGGCAACGGCGTCGGGTTCGGAGCTCGATCTCGGAGGGGGGGACAAATTCCGGCGTCCGACGGTGGGTTTTGCGCCGCTCGTGCGCACGAGGCCATTGGCGAGGTTGCCACTAGCCGTTTTAGTGGTGTTGTCCCGGTGCTAGTGGAAAGTGACAAGTGCAAATGGGGATAGGGCTGGACCACAAAAGAAAAAGAAACATGAGGGTGGGGACCGCTGAAAAAAACGGCCGTTCTGAGTTGCTCTTAAGGGCCCGTTTGATAACGTAACAAATAGTAAAAATTTCTATTCTTTTGTTTCCAAAAATAGTTTGAAAACAGAAATGCGTTTTGTAAACTTTTTGTTCTTGAGCACATTTTTCAAAAATTTGTACTCAGAAACATTTTTGAAAGATAAATAAGAAGTAAAAAAAAGTTACTTTTTATTTCTCGGCACAATTTTGAGAATCAGTTTTTTTCTTCTTTTTCTTTTTTTTATTTTCTTCTTTTTGTTTTGCTGCTCTTGGATTGTGATCGGTCGCCGACGACCGGCGATCGGCTACAACCCAGGGCCGGGGAGGGTGTCACGGCCCTCACCAGCCGCTGGCGGAGGCAAGGGCTGGACCCTCGCCGCCTGGGCAAGGCGGTTCGCCGTCAGTCATGGCGAGGTCGGCCTCGCCCAAATCTAGCGAGGCCAAACCTCGCCGTCGCGACCTCGCCATGACCAATGGTGAGCCGCCTCGCCCAGGCGGCGAGGGTCTAGCCCTCGCCCTCGCTGGCCCTAGGCTGTGGCCGATCGTCTGCGACCGGCCATGCCCAAGGAAGAGAATGGGTAAAAAAATAATAATAATATATATATATATATATATAAAACAATTCAAAATATTATTAATAAAAAGAAATTTTGTGTAATTACCAAACGCATTTATGTTCCTTTCTATTCCAAGAATATAAATTTTGGACAATTACCAAACGCCTTTAAATACTTCGAAATTATTTCCGGGTATAAAATAAAAAAGAATCATTTTTGAGTAGAAATAGTTTCTGGGCACAGAAACAATGTCATGCGCACCCTAAGAATGCCAGCCCAGTTTCCGATTCCATAAAATTGAAACTGGTTCAGTACATGTTTTTATAAAATTGAAATCGGTGAATTTCGATCTAATTTTCCAGCTTTTAGGTGTGGAATTGCCTACTCATACCATTTTTTTTGTTTCTTAAAAATCTGTAAAAAGAAATCTTAATCTGCTCATTTCACAAACGAAAGCCCTTCAAGAGTGGAGCAATTATGTTTACTTATGCACTTTACTAAAGATGATAAGAACCAAATCAAAACGCAGTGGTAGTTGCTCATTCCAACCAAATTTTACCACGAATTGGAAAAATCTCTATAAAACCTACAATGTCAGACGTAACTTGCCGATTGTAGAGATGCCTTAATTATCCAATTTCATCTTGAACATTAACGGCAAATTAAAAAAAAAAACTGAACATTTCATAGGCCCACCCAGTCCTGTTCGGTTCTTGGGTGGAAACCAAACCGTTTGGAAATCAATCACCCCTAATTATATCAACATTATTAGTTTGTCCAGTGCTAAAAAGTGATGAGTGCAATGGACGAGATCGTCCGCAGCTCGCAGTGACGAGGCCACACAAGTTCGATCTGAGCCCATGGCTTGCAATCGTGGAGGAGGTTAAGCTCAAGCACATGAGGGATGCGGCTGGTCGCGAGCAGCGTAAGCTATTTAACAAAAGCTTGACCACGATTGTTGCCAAAATTGAGATTGCTGACCTCGAGTTGTTTTAGACATGGGCATGCGTGATGATCGACGATGTGAGATTTTGTGAGATCAGTAGAATTGTTAACAATTGTTCTAAAAATTTAAGTATAATACTAAGTGTGAATATATTTAATTGGAGAAACAAATGAGGTTTGGAGAGATTTGAACTCGGAAATCTTGCTATGTTACTATGTAAAATTTTGTGGAATCACTGCCAACTATTTAAAAAAATTAGGCCATAAGATAAAAGCCGGGAAAAGTACAAAAGAAGTCTTTAAACCTATTATATCGGTACCGATTCAATCATCAACCTTTCAATTGGACCAGTTTAGTCCTAAACTTTTTTACATTAATACCAATTTAGTCTATCTAGCCAATTTAGAACGGAAATCGCTGACATAGAATTGCCGATGCTGACGTGGACAAATTTTATAATTTTTTTAGATTTTTTTTAATGTTTTTTTTCTCTTTTCCTAGAACTAGTTGGCCGGCGAGATCATCAACTGACCATTGTCGGCCATAGGCTAGTCTGGCTGAGGGTGCAGCGACCCTCGCCCATGGCCGGGGAGGGCACAACAGCCCTCGCCTATGGCCGACGAGGGCGCAGTGGCCCTCACCCAAACCAAGCAAGGGTTGCCATCCCTTGCCTGTGGTCAACAAGGTCGCCACGCAACCAGTTCTAGAAAAGGGGAAAAAAAAAAAAGAAACGAGAAAAAAACATTAAAATATATTAAAAAATTATAAATTTATTAACATTAGTGTCGCAGTACCATGTAGAACCATCGACGTCCATATCAGCGATTTATGACTTAAATTTTCCGGATTAACTAAATTAGTACCAATGTGAAAATGTTTAGAATTAAATTGATCCAATTGAAAGGTTTATAACTAAATTTGTACTAATACTATATGTTTAGGATTTTGTTGATACTTTTCCCGATAAAAGCGTGGTTCAAACTTTGATTATTCTATCATGGTGCAATGAGCGTGGAACGAACACAAGGCTTTCAGATCAAGCAAGCCTCTCAAGGTCAAGGGGGAAGGTGCGGGTGGAAGTTGGATTTTTTTTGGGGCGAGAATAGTTTGAAAAATTAAACAAACACATGACCTTCAGATCAAGCAAGCCTTATCGGCAACCCCCGCCTGCCGTCCCTCCACCTTCGTTGGCCCCTCCTGGCAATGGTGGGGTGGCGGTGGGAAGGGCAAGCCCTCCTTCCCCGCCTATGCTCCTCCCTTTAAAAAAAAAACAATAAATTTACTTATTTTTATAATTAATTTAAATAAAATTAGTATTAAAGATTCAATTTTGGCCAAAACAACATAATATTAAAATAAATCACAACAACGCCATCTCAGCATTTTCTGTTAATAAATTTGACGGTATTAATTTTAAGATTCAATTGACTCAATTTGACAGATTTTATGATTTAATTGTATATTTTACAAATTTTAAGATTCAATTGTATTTTTGTAATAACATATCTTTTTTTTCCAAACAACTGAAACGACAAATTAAGGTTCCGAAGAATTCACTTGTTAGTCAAATGATTAAGAAAAAAATTAAGCAAAGATAATCTCACTCCGAAGCGGGCCGGCAGCACCAACCAACCAACGAAGGAACCGCCACTGGAGTCCAAAGTCAAACCCACAACCTCTCTCTCTCTCTGTCTCTCTCTTTTCCCAAATATCTCCGGAAGCTTTAAGGTCGTTCTTGATTGTGGTCCCATCTGCTTTCGTGAAAAACTCTCGAGGACGAAGCCATGAACTCGATCTCGAGGCACTTACAGACCCCATCCTCGCTCTTCGCCCCCCTTGACTCTTGCCCAGACTCGTTCCGCACGCGAACGCGCTGTCAAGTCCCAATCTTGCCGCGAAACTGGCCTGTTTCGTCCTCAAGTAAGCGCTCTTTCGAGTGTTCTTCCGTGTCTTTGCGGTGTACTCTCGTCTCTGGTTTCTGGGTCCACGGTGGCGATGGTCTGATTCGATTCTTGTTTTTTGGGTCGCCTAGGGTTTGCGGCGTCACTGAATCCGGTTTGTTCAGGTTGGTGGTGTTCTCCTCGTTTGCTTCCGACATCACAAGCTGTTTCGTTTGTTTTTTGGGTTCTTGGGTCTTGGTTTTTTTTTTCTAATTGGTGTTTAGTTTTGTGGATTGTTGCGTGAGCCTCTTTTGTGCTAATTGGTAGTTCATAGCAGAAGACACGGCTCGAGCAAATGTAAGTCAGGGGATTTCTCGGAGTCTCTCGAGCTGGAGCTGGGTCGGCAGTCGCCATCTGAATCAATGCAGGTGCATTTAGTTCTTCTCTAAACGCCTCTCATATTGGAGTGATGCGCACAACAAGTGAAGGGCTTGTTTATTTTAATTGCATCATCCAAAAGAGTCTGCGAACCTCATATTTAATGCAGATTCGGTTTACTTATTTGTTGAGCGGCCGTTAGTACGATCATGTGTTATGTAGTTCTTTTGAGGCAGATGTGAAACCCTCAATAACAACAGATGCTCGGTGTCTTTTTTTCAGCCATCTGTGCCAACGGAGCAGTTTTCTATCGTGGAGATCTTAAAGAAAGCAAATTCTTTTCTGCCTCATGTTGTTCTTGCAAGTACGTTGATGGCTCTTATATATCCTCCGTCCTTCACTTGGTTCACCAACAGGTTGCTAGATATTCTCCAGATATGTTGCTTGGCTATAAATTTATATCTAGATGCTCAATGGGTGTTATCGAATCTGCATTCAGGTACTATGCACCTGCACTAGGGTTCCTGATGTTTGCTGTGGGGGTTAATTCCAGCGAGAGGGACTTTCTTGAAGCGTTTAAGAGACCCGCTGCTATTTTTGCTGGCTATATTGGCCAGTTCATTGTGAAGCCTCTTCTTGGTTATTTCTTTGGCATGATGTCTGTAACAATGTTTTCGCTCCCAACGTCCATTGGTAAGTACTAGTCTCCATTCCCTCTCTAAAGCCAGTGAACTGGTAATTGACTTTCTTTGAACCAAAACTTCAGGTGCTGGGATTATGCTGGTGTCTTGTGTGAGTGGGGCTCAGCTTTCTAATTATGCTACTTTTCTGACTGACCCATCAATGGCTCCTCTGAGTATTGTCATGACATCATTATCTACTGCTACGGCTGTTTTTGTGACCCCTTTGTTGTCACTTCTTCTCATTGGCAAAAGATTACCAGTCGATGTGAAAGGAATGGTTTCCAGCATTTTGCAGATTGTCATTGCACCCATCACTGCAGGGTTGCTCCTGAATAGGTTAAACACTCACCTTTGCTATATGTACATTTGCTAGGGAGTTTCAGTAGTTTAATTTCTCATAGTTTGCTTTTAGGTTCTTCCCTTGGATTTGTAATGCCATACGGCCACTTTTGCCGCCACTCTCCGTCTTTGTGACGGCTCTATGCGTTGGAGCACCTCTTGCAATAAACGTTCATTCCATCATGTCTTCATTTGGTTTGATGATCTTGTCACTCATTATAGCATTTCATCTGTCTGCATTCGTCATTGGATACTTCCTTCCTGGTTTCATCTTCCAGAAGGCTCCTGACGTAAAGGCATTGCAAAGAACACTATCCTTTGAGACAGGTGCCTCCTTTATCCATCCGAAATAAGAAGAGGGGTTTCTTTTTCCTCCCACTTAATAGCAAGTATCATTTGCAGGAATGCAGAGCAGCCTTCTTGCGCTCGCTCTAGCTAACAGATTCTTTCGAGATCCACTTGTGGCTGTGCCTCCAGCTATCTCTGTAAGTGAACATGTCAATTGTCAACGGAAGTTTATTTTTATCCTTTTGATAAGTTAATGTCACTCATCTCATAGCAAATGCGAGCTAACTTCTGTATTGATTCCTGAAGAAAGTGGAGTACGATAAGTCAATGTTCCTGAATTGTCGTGTCCCGTTTTGATAAAAGAATTCCCGCAGCCTGCGTTTCTGATGACACATGCAGATATTTGAGGAGCGGCCTTTCTTTTTTTCCTCTGATGTGCAGACTGTGATGATGTCTTTGATGGGCTTCTCCCTCGTCATGCTTTGGGCTCGGAGAAGAGCGACCGGCCAGTGAAGCAGATCCTCCCGGGAGATGCTCACCATGATTTCGACTTCGATCCTCCAGTTTGGAGGCTTGGATGGCAAGCTCATTGACTTTTGGAGCTTACGCATAGGAAAATGACTTAGGGATGGCGATGTTCCTTGTTTATGTGAAATAGGATTTCAATATTCTCTTCCAACTTTGATACTGATATGTTGTCGAAAACCTATGTATGGTTGCAAACTGCCGTTGTGCGATTGTTTGGCTGTGGCTCGGATGCTTACTAGAGATGTTGGAATTTAGTCAATAAAGTTTAATTTTAGGGTAAGTATATCTCAAGTGTCGTAACTTTTGTACGACACTTACTTGAAGTGTTTTGACCTTTTTTTTTTTGTTCGCTTGAATGTCGCATCTCTAAAAGATCGTTCACTGGAGAGTATCATCGACAATTTCTCTCTCCGGAAATCGAGTTGAGGTGGCTTTGCAATACCAGATACGCTACGTGATTGCAAAAACTAGGAGAGATAGTGGATGATTCCAATACCAAATGATATGGACCTCAGAAGAACCGTTGGATCCAAATCTCATACTTTGCAATTAAGATCATAATAGACAAGTAAAATTAACTGCAATTTAGAAATTACGTGGAAATTTATGTTCTTGTGTACGGTAGAGTGTCTTCGTGTTTGTCAATAGGTCTTTAATTTTAATCGAGTAGGATGGATACGCACAATAACCTATTAGGAAGAAAGTTCTGACGACCAAGTACGAGAGAGCAAGAGTATTAGTTGTAGTTGCGAAAATGAATCATTCATAGAAATAACTTATCGAAGGCGTGTTTGGATAGACTTTTATTATGTGTTTAATCTAAATTTTTTGGGGTGTATGTATTTGTGTTATTTTTCAATTTCAAGTATCCGATAATCTTTTAACGATGAACAAAAACAAGATAATAAAAAAAGAAGAAAGAAGAGCAATCCGTACAGTTCCCGACGTCGCAGAACTAGGAAACTTCCCCTGCACTCTCCTTCTTCGTCTTCCACCGAAGCGCGATAATGGCGGGATCAACCGCTGCAGCTCTCACCTGCCTACCCTCTCTCCGCCGCACTCGTCCCGTCCTCTCATCGCGTGCTCCTTCGCCGCCTCCTCGCCTCCGCGCCGGAGCCGCCCCCTCGCCGAGCTCCCCCCGGGCCACCGCCGCCGCCGCCGTGCGGGGCTCGCTGGCCGCGGCGAGCCTGCTCGGCGCCGGCTGCTTGGCGCTGGCGCTGGCGAGTCCCGCGTCGGCCGCCGCCGCCGCCGAGCCGGCCTCGCTCCTCGTCGTTCCTTCTCTCCAGCTCGCCGAGCCCGCCAATGCGCTGTCCTTGCCTACTTGGGCCGTGCACGTCTCCAGCGTCGCCGAATGGTACGTGCGTGCATCGTGTCGTGCTGTATCGATTTCGTGGTGATTTTTTTCGATCGAGCGTAGAGAGAGTTCGTGCGTTTCGTGCCGAGTTCGGAGCTGCCTATGTGCTTTTCGGTTTTGGGGAGGCCTCTAGTCGCTAGTCAGATTTCTGGCTTCTGGCTTTCGAAATTGACATGACGAGCTCTTGGCCAGCATTGGAACTTAGAAGCAAATGCTATGAATAGAGGCAGCTAAAGCTTCGAGCTTTTTGGAGGCAGCGACTCGGCATAATCGTAAAGAATGTTGAAATTGTCTTTGATCGTGCGATGTGTAATTACGACATACTTCTGCCCATCTGTACGCAAAGCAAAGGAGAGAATTTTCGAAGCTCGAGATGTCTAAACACGATATTTCTTATCATTATTCTAAGTTGTCTTGTTTGCCTACTCTTGGAATTGAATGCTTTGCCATCGTTGCCGTTAGTCCTTAGTATTTATAGGAGATACGATGAGGATGCAATTTAACTGAACTGAAATACCGTCTGTTTATATGGACAAATTTGTTGCGATGATATTTCGTTCAATCTGTCTCTAGGATCACAGCTATGGCATTGGTGTGGCAATATGGAGAAGTGTCTGGATATGAGTCCTGGAAAGGTCTTTCATGGGGTATGGTGAGTGACTTTGACACCCTGTGCTGGATTGTCTTTTGCGGTGTATCTACTGAAAGACCTGCTGTTAATATGAACCTAGGCAAATATTCATTAGCCAAGTTCAAGCGGTCACTAAAAGTGTCATGAGGTGTGGTCCTTATTGTAGCAACCATATGCTGTACAGATTTTGTCTTAGGGCTATGAACACGATACAAGAAAGGTTTGAAATATTTTATCTATATCAAGGAACTTGCTTTTTTTCATTTTCGTTAACCTTATTCTTTGTAGCTACCAAAATCTGATTTACTTTTCCCCTCGCTATCTTCTTTGATTTTTCCATGTTGAGATTTTGGTCTATTTGTCTATACCGCATTGTCATCGTACTTCTTAATTGTATTTGTTAAGGAACAGCTTTAGTATATTTACGTCACTTTGTTCTTTGATTGAAGTTGAGATTCTTGAATAGTCTACATACAGTCAATCAACTTGCTTGGATAGTGGCTACACAATATCATCTCCTCTTGCACAAAATATCTTACTTCTGCAATAATCTGGTTTCTTATTTCATCTGTATTTACCATGTAATTGTAATATCTTTTGCTTTGTTGATTTAGGTGCCGTTGCTTGGTGGAGCATTTTGTGCATGCACATGGCATTTCTTTTATAACTCTGAATCCCTGGAGGTATTATCTCGGTTTTCATGTTGAATTTGTCTCAACATTGCTAGGGGATGTCATTACTGAGTATAAGTTGTCTCTATTTTCTATAGGTATTGGTGGCCCTTCAAGCAGCATTGACTGTGATAGGAAATGCAACAATGTGCTTTGCGGCATTCCGCATGTACAGAGCATCAGAGGAACACTCTGGAAAATTGTGAAGTTTTCATGGTACCTTCACATCCTATGTGCCTAATGTGGTCTTCTGCCTATATTCCATATCCTTTCATCACATATTGTACTGGATAAGACCTTTTTTGGGGGGGTCCATTCCTGCTAAGTAGATTTCTAACCTTTTCCTGATAAATAATTAGATTCTCTGACTTTGAATTCTTATTGAGCATCTTAAATCTTCTATAAAGGATAGATATGATGACGTGCAGAATGTATGACGACCCTTCTTTGGCAGGAATGACCATGAGTTTTCATGATGCTAGGAGCCGTCTCACTGGTGAAGGTTGAGTTCGATGGTCCTTGACGGATTACATTGATATAGAATTAATCATCATGCAAGAGATGCTGGAAAAGCTGGACCCTTCGAAATTTCCTTGAGTTGATTTATATGATGTATTCGTATATATTCATAACAGTGAAATTAATTCATAGTTTCTGATAAATTTGTATAGATCAATTGATTGGTGCCGGCTTTCCTTTAGGCTTCATTCAAATGCATCTCTGGAGTCTGGATTTGTCATCTGGTTGCCTCATCTGTGGACTTACCAATTTCTTTTTGGAGAAAAATCCATTTCCCAATAGGTGTGTGATCAGGTTCAGCTTGTAACATGACATCTATGTAAATCTGCAAATATGTTTTGCTTTTACCTTGTTCATAAATCGTGGTTGACTAATTTCTTCTTCATTGTCTCGTGTGATTACCTTGCTTAATAAATCATAATCTGGTTAATGCTGTAATGCATTTGTTCATCCTAGTCAAATATGTCTTGTTCCTCATAAATGCAGTGCCAGAAGATTTGTTACACTAGATTTGTGGATGGTGGGGACAAGAGAATATTATGTTCTTGCAATAATCGCATTATGTTGACTTCCTGCACGTATGTGCTCATATGAAAGTGACTGAAGTAAACTGAAGGAATTTGGCACAAATGCATACTCCTACTGCTGAAAATTCCTGAAATGTTTATTTTCCTATCCTGCCTATTGTTCTATGCATGTGTTTGCAATACTTATTTTAAGTGAGATAGGTAATTAGCATCTATTTGTTTCACTGAGGCACATCCACTTGCCGCCTGGTCTGCTCTTGCCGTGTGCGTATAATCTCTGACCAGACCTTTAATTTAAAGAGCATGTCCATGAATATGTTTATTCATTGTTACATGTCATAGAACTCTAGTAAGATAAGGCTTGTGGTGGGGAGGATGCCTGAATATGTACATTCATTTTTGGACAACTCCAGTAATGTAAGGCTTTTGGGTGTTCTTATGACCTCATGTGTTTTAAAGTAAGAAAATCTTTCGAGATACAATAGGGAAAATTGTGAATCTTGAACTGAGGTGACTAATGGAAAAATCTTTGACAGCAAAAATCACTTGCATGACAAGGCTAGAACCAACATTTCTGTACCAAAATTTTTTTCATGAAATTTGCTTGAAATTCACATTATCTTTAGCTGGTCTCAAAGTAGGAACAACTGGTCTCTGAGTTTCTTCTATTATATTTGTCACTAGCAGCTTCCATTTCAGATAATGTCAGGCGTCACTGGAATCTGGAATCTACTTACATAGCAATTGATCTTGTACGCTAGTACTCTCTTTTTATAAGGTTTTGAAGCATTGTTCGTCAAATTAGCTCACATTGAAATTCCTTCGCGAGTGTTTTCTCCATATATGTTTCTTGTTATGAGCTTATGTTTTCATGATTGCTGACCTTCTGACAGAAAGCCATGAATTGAAAAGCAGAAAGTAGATAAAGATAGTAAAGATTGATATATGATCGTTGATGTAGTTGCTGAATGATATTATATCAGAATATTTTCCTAAGGCTGATTATTCAGTTGATTAAATTGATTTGAGTCTGTCAATTTGGGAGATAGCGACAATTCTTGATCCTTCTCAATATCTTCCCAATGGAAATTCTATCTATGAATTAGAAAATTGAAAAACTGAACTATATCATGATTACCCCAGATTAAAATTGCAACGAACTCAGTTGTCTGCACATCAAGCTGCATAGATTCTGACTATGGTGAAAGTCCATCTCTAAGGGTAGCTTATAAGTTCAGGAGGCAGCATCCAGCATAAGGGGAGGGGTTCATACATACGGCAATGACTGGATAACATATCTACCTTGAACAATCACACTAACTCACTTGCTTTATAGCATACTCTTTCGTTTTTATCAGCCTCTACCATGCTTAATTATCATAATAGGGTGCATCCTTCAATATCAGCCCTCCATTGCACATGTGAAATCAACTGCTGGGTTGTGATGTAGATGAGGGAACTTTTTCTGGAATTCCAACATTAAGGTCAAGTTCTCCTGATGGAGAAGATTTGCTTTCTCCCTCAACTTCTCATTCTCTTCAATGATGGTTCGGTTCACAAAGTACAGCTTCCAGTTCTGTAGTTCCATGTCCTTCTCCACGTTTTGCTCACCTCTCCTCCTGATGAAAGGGCTAAACAAATAAGTTTCCGCATTAACCAGTAGAGGGAGATTTGAGTGATGGACTAATAAAAAGTCACAAATAGTGTTGGTTTAAGATGAAGATATAACACTATTGTGAGAATGGTTAAACCTGAAACATACCTCGATAGCCTGTGAACTTGAATTCTCGATCTTCTCGGTTGTCGCCTTTTGTCAAAAGAGTGGAAGGAATGAGAAGGCATCATTTCTTCATTGTTAGAACACATTTTTTCGCTAGATATGTTCCGGAGTAGATGATTTTTGTAGATGAATTGAGATGGTGTGGTGAATGGAATCAATCTTGGAATATAAGCTCTTATATAAAGGAGAGCTCGTGTGCTGACGTGGCAGGCTATCTCTGTGTTTGTATGAGAGAGAGAGAGAGAGGGAGAGGGAGAGAGAGAGAGAGAGAGAGAGAGAGAGAGAGAGAGAGAGAGAGAGGATCTGGACTTGGCTGCTCAACATTTTCTTTCTTGGGCAATGATGGCAGTAGGGAAAGGCAACACTTTCTTTCTTTTTTGGAGAAAGGCAACCTCATATATTCTTCTCTTCTTAAGGGAAGAAAGAGCCTTTGTAGCTGTTCTTCTCCTTGGATTTTCTCCAAACGACAGGTTCAGGTTAAAAAATACAGCTGTTGCTTTGGGAGAATGACACAGAGAGCAATGTTAAAGGCAAAATGGCTGGGTTACATTCTGATGTGATGAATTCTAAGTGGGTTTTTTAGATGAGCCACGATTTCAAGACAACAAATGAGTTGCCATATCTGTGTAAGTTAATTTTTAAAGCTGTCAATGTATCTCTAGCACTATCAGGCTTAGAAGTTGAAGTTGTTGGTCAATTTATCTCTAGCACTATCTTTATGCATGTTTGTTGTAGTTCACTGAGAATTCATCACCTGATTACAGGTGACCTTATGGAGATTTTCACCCTATTGGTGCTGTTGGTCGTGATATAGAAAGTAGAATGGCTGTGACATCATACTAAAATAAGCTCTGCAAGAGACTATCATTAGACTGTGAAAGTGAAAAGCTGTCTGGTGATGGTCATTGTGAAGCTCGTTATGCATATTTGCAATTTCACAAGGATGATATCCATCTCAACTAGCCCCTGTTGTCCCCCAAATTGGATTGCAGTGTCCATCTCCTTGGTGCAGTGTCCCAATCCACAGGTTGGTAACCCTTCGACTCTGTGACATACTGAAAAAGGGTACATAGAAAACATTGTCGTCAGTGCTCTCACCAAGTGTACTGAGGTTCTATCCATGTTATTGGGGCTACCTGTACTACCACGTCTCTCTCCTTAATTTTTATTTATTTTTATATTTTTTAATGACAAGGAAACCCCGTTTCAGGAGTTACCAGCGATTCTTGTGAGTATGTTTTGTGTAAAATTAGGTCGAGCAGTCATCTGCAGCCTTTAGCATCCATTCATCGATAGGTAGTAATTTGGGAACATCTGTTATCTTATGGAGGATTAAGTTTGAGCCTTCAATTAGTTTGTTGTGGTCTACTGTATCAAACTGGTCTTGCTCTAGCATTATCATGAAAACCCGCCGAATTCTGTCGCTATAATTGTCTTTGCGAGAGAGAAAAAATTACTGCGTGACTCTGTCATGGCAACTGTCAACTATCGTTGTAGCTTCAAGCAGATGCTGCGGGGTTTTCTATCCTCAGCAATTTCACAATTCTGGAAATGTTTCGAGCTCCAAGGGTAAAATGCAGGGACTTTCTAGTAACGCCGGCAAGTGCACCTGGGCACAGGAATCGCACAGACAATAAATGTGCGTGCGCGCACGCCCGAGCGCGCGCGCGAGAGAGAGAGAGAGAGAGAGAGAGAGAGAGATGATGCTCCTCAATCGGTTGTTGTCAACAAGAAATTATTACTATACACGCATAGCATAAGTGGAGGATGGCGATTGCAACAGTTCAAGGTCCAGGTTGATCAAAAAGGTATGTGTATGTCAGAGTGGGTTTGTTGCCGTCCCTAGGTCTAGGGTGTTCTCTCTGTGGTTAGAGCTTGGTGGCCCATTGGCATCTTTGCACTCTCTGCCTCGCCTTTGCCTTGCTTGTGCTCCTTTATTTGTTCGTTTTTTCCTCTCTCATCATACTCAATTTGAACTGCAAACCTCAATAGTCAAATTCTATATCGAAAGCTGGATCCATTATGGCCTCTCTATTTCCCTCTGCCTTTGATGGCAAATGATGGTGGAATTTGCATGATTTAGGGAAAATTGTCCAAAAAGTCTTAAACCTATTACACTTTTGTCAATTCAGTTCTAAACCTTTTAAGTTTGACAATTCATTCTTAAACCTTCACTTATTGCTAATTGAGTTAATTGAGCCAATTTTGGCAGCCGGCACTAACGTGGCCGCCAGCTGTCCGGCCAACGCTAACATGACAAATTTTTAATATTTTTTTTCTGACTTCTTTCCTCTGGCCGACGAGGTCGACCTCACCGGCCTTTGGCGAAGCTCACCCCCGCTGGCCACTGTCTAGGGCAAGCCTCATCGACCCTTGGTTGGGCAAGGTCACCTTGCCAAGCAAAGGTGAGGCCGACCTTGCTGTTGCAATCCATCTCCCTTGCCTGGGTCGCGACAGCGAGGCTCGACCTTGCCCAGATTTGGTGAGGCTGACCTCGCCCAACCAGGGGCCGACAAGACTCGCCCTCGCCATTGATCGGTTGGGGCGAGCTTCGCCAAAAGCCGGCGAGGTCGACCTCGCTGGCCTCCGCCTCTAGTCGGTCCAACGACCAGCCAAAGGAAAGAAGGCCCCAAAAAAATAAAAAAAAGGAAAATAAATAAAATAATATTTGAAAAAAAATATTTAAAAATTGCCACATTTGCATTAGTTGGACAACCGGCGCCAGCTTGTGTTCACGTCAGCTTTGGGCAGCCAAAATTGGCCGAATGAACTTAATCGGCAAACTTAATAGTTTTAGAACTGAATTGGTAAAAATGCAATAGGTTTAGGACTTTTTAGACAATTTTTCCCGTGATTTGAGATGTGAACAGGGGGACCCAAGCTGTTTTATTGTGTAGATCACACTGTCCCGGGGCCTTATACGTGTGAACGCCTCTCAAAGGTCTTTTGAATGATGAGCAGTGGCAAAACATAAAGCATTTGGAGTCTTATGCGAGTTTCCGCGAGGCATGCATCATTTCTCGAGTAGAATTTAACGTCTAGAGGATTTACTTTCAAATTTATAAGCTTAAACAATCAGGTGGGCTCACAATGTAAAAAGCCACAAACAAGGCTGCTAAAGACACTTTGACGATAGAGGTTGGGCTCCGACGTCACGTTCCGCGAAACGTGACAAATTTTTGTTTCTTGTGAAGTTCATGGAAAATTTGGTTTCTAGGGATTGTCCGTACCAAGATCATAGGCACCGACGACCCAAACTAACGTGTTTGTACTGAGTACACCGGCCAATTCTAAACCTCATCGATACCGGAGGCATGAGACAGTAGAATAAGACATGCAATTGACAGATTCCCAATCATTCTACACTTGAATAGGGGTGGGGGGCAGGGGCAAAGAGGAGCCACTCCAAGAGTACCCGATACCACTCAATGCCTCACTTATTTCTTCTTTTACTACTTTCTGCTCACTGCTTCTCTACGATATGAGCCAGGCGAGGTTGAGACTCGTCTTTAGTCAACCAAGAAATGAAGCCAACCCCCTCTTTCCCTTCCATTCGTTGCACTCTTCATTGTCCTCGAGTGCCCCTAAATTGCACTGTCCACACAACATGATGTACCGGTTGACGACGTAGCTCTTGCATGCACCAATTATATGGTTGCCGACGCGATGATCCCCCCTAGGAGCGAGGCCTCTGTGATCGATCCACATCGACCATTTCTCTTGTGTATGTATCTAATCCTCCCACTAGAAGTGCCGGGCAATCGATTACTCGGGCTTGTTGTTGGTTCATATCAGCTTCTTCATCATCATCGTCGTCCAGGTCCAAGTTTCATTGATTTTCTGCAGCATCATGGCGATTTTGATAACTTTGAAATAGGGTTTCGGAAGTTTCAACTCGTGCATAATTGTATCTGCAGAAACTATGCTATACCTACACTCATTTGTACGACGAAAATGTGGACGCACGACGGCTCTCGAGTCTCGACCTAGTTGGATTGATCAGTCGAGAGCTCACGTGATCAAGTGTCATCATCTAGAGTTAACTGTCACGGTGAATCCCCAAATTCGTAACTTGTAAATCTCCTGCATATTCGATGATGGGCCCGTCACACGGTGGCCGATGCTCGTGTTGTTTTTGAGTATTCACCTCTGATGTATGCTGCCGGATCGACCAGTCCCCATCTGCACCCACCAATCTAGCGATTTTGATTGCTGGGACTGACTGTGAAATCATTCAGTTAACTTGAAATTATGCACGTCAACCTTCTGTTTGAAGTTAGAATCCTCGTGTGGATGGGGTGCTTCCCGTTGCTCAGCGTGTTGGGACAAATGAAAGAGTTCTTTCTCTTCTTTTCCTCGCTCACGACAAATGACATAATCTCAACTATATTGTCTTCTCGAAATACCGAGAATCGCAGACATTAAACAAGAAAAAAAAGCATATCATGATGGCATCGACGCACCAAAATGACATCCGCCTCTTATGCAAAGGCACATAATGAGATGACAGAAAGAAAAAGGACAATAAGATTTGATGAGTTATGGTGCTTAGCTTATAAATCTGACCGATAAGAAAGTTTTAGAAACGAATGCCACTCGTGATTATCTTCCCATTTCACGTCGCTGCTTGCAAGACTCTTTTGTTGTGACCTCTTTTCTCTTCCTTCTTTTGGGTCATCTTCTTGGTGGTTTATCTTTCTCGAGTTTTCATTCATTAAGATGAAAAACAGAAGCCATCCAAGATGAAAAGCCTGAAATCCATCAGCTGAACCAAATTTTTTGGCTGTTTGGAAGCCGCTGTGAGGTTTGAAAGATTCGCGATCGTTCCCGCTATCAATATCTTTATTCTGTTCATTGAAATTGGATAGATATTGACTTAGAAAGTACGATCCAATCTCCATAAGCTTAAGAAATTGCCAGGAATGCTCGGATTCCATGTCTCCTAGATATGGATGAATCGATACCTTGATTAGACTTTTCTTCTCCTGAAAGACAGAGCCGTAGAATTTTGGTCCGATCAAAAACAAGTAGTTTGTAGGAAAATAGGATTTTCACAAGGAAATATGACATGTATTTTGAGACCCCATCCACAAGTAAACCTGTCAAACGGGTGAATCAAGTTAAGTTTGGGTCTGATAAAAAATGATACGACTCAAACTAGCCCATTTCACTCGATTTGATCCATTTTTATGCAATAAAATGGAGTGACCTGTATTCAACATTTTTCTATATTGTTGAAACACTTTTATATTTAACACAATCTAGAAAAATACATACCCAAACTATGGTGAGAGAACGGAGCAAGCGAGCACAAGATTGAGTAGGGGCGAAAGAGAGTGAAGAGAGAGTCATAAAAGTAGGTTAGATATAAGTAAGTAGTGAATTTATTTAATATTCATATTATCTTGAGTCTTATCATTCTAAACTCATTTACCAAATATAATTAATCCATATAACAACCCAGCTCATCAAATATTGGCTAAAAATAACCCATTTTCATAAGTCTATCCACAAGGGATTAAGTTGTTTAGGAACCAAATCATAAACTTAACATCTCTCTATCTTGGTGGTTTCTCAATATCAGTTAGTATTGACCCTTGAATGAACTAGGCATTTGAGCAAGTTGCCTGCTCAATGCTCTTACAAATCTGCTTAGCCAATTACAAGTGTGCACTAACATTGAACCTCCATGGATACTAGTTTAGGTCAAGCCACTCAAGCCCAAAAGAATGTGCATTTGCTAGGCCCATTACAAAGTTCATTACCGATGGACCCAGAATTCTAAATTAGGGAGGGGAACCAAAATTATAACTGAGATGTCCGATTATTTTTGTGAAAAAGTTACTTAATATTTTTTTAAAAAAATCGGGTTCTAGGGAGCAAGGGCCACCGCTAGTCCCCTAGGTCCGCCGATGTCTTATTACATCGCTTCCATCCCGTGTTGTGCCATCGCAGAGTTTTCCTTGAAAGCTTGCTGTACTAGTTACATGTGGTGCAATGCGTCTATCTAAGATTGGTGTTTTAGTGATTATCGAACTCTTAATCGTGATAGAACTGAATGATGATTTTCTGTTTAGTTTCTAATAATCTCGACAATTATCAAAGGACGATGTTAGAATTAGCCCTTGAATTTTTACTCGACATTCAATTTGGTTCTTAAATCTTAAATTCGTCAAATTGATTTTTGTATTCTTTGATTTAAACAAATGTGATCTCTTTAGCTGAAATGGCTATCAAAGCCATCTCGTGGAACTCACATTTGTTAACGTGCACAGCCATGTTAGCATATCAACATAAAATTAAAAAAAAAAACGGGAAAAGCCACAAAAAATTTCAAACTTTGCTCACTGTGACACATTTACCCTGAATTATATCCCAAACTTATATTTATGTGACACATTTACATCCAAACTTTTTTTGTGGCCCTCAAAGTCCCAAACTTGTATCAATGTAACACATTTTGATGTCACAAAAAAATTTGAGGTAAATGTGTCACATTGTACAAATTTGAAATAAATTTGTTACATAGTTACAAGTTTTGGGTTTTTGATGTTACAAAAAAAAATTCAATGTAAATGTTTCACAGTGAGTATAGTTTAGGTTTTTGCTGGCTTTTACCCTTAAAAAAATAGAGAAAATAATAGCAACATATGAAAGGTTGCAGACACTTGCCAGTAAACCTCACTTGGGTCTCAATGGGGGAGGCTAGCCCTTGATGGTGGCCACATGAGGGCCACGAGCCCTCATTAATAGCAAGAGAGAGCTTGCTTGCCCTTGTGCAACTATCGGCGAGGGTTGGCTACCCTCGCCAGGACCCTAGGGAGGTTTGCTAGCCCTCACTAGTGCAAGTGGTGCCTCTCCAATTGTCTGTCTCTCCCCCTATACTTATGCTCCCATTCTCCTTCCTTTTTATTTTTTAATTAATGTTGAGGTGGCTACACCCTTGGATAGCCAAGGTAGCAATTGTAAGTTCTATAGAATGAGTTGTATTGTCATGTCACCTAAAATGATCATATTGGTCCAAATCAAAAAGTCAAGAATCAAAGCGGTCAAAATTGAAGTTTAAGGACCAAATCAAACTCCAAGCTCAGTCCGGGTACCAATTTTGGCATTATCCTAATTATCAATGCACATGGAAGGATTAGAGCAAGAAAGGAAAAGAAAAGCTATCTTTTGGTGGTTTAGTGCGATTATCTAGTTTGATTTGGAAAAGAGAGAGGACTTTAGAACACCCAATTTTTTCCTTGAGCCACACTTCACTTATGAGTTCAAGATTTGTCAAAAAAGAAACAAGAAGAGGGGATGACAATAGGGGTTCAATTGCTTTTTTGAGTCTTATCTTTCCTTTACTTTTCTTCTTAATTGTCAAAAGCCATACAAAAATTTAAAAGATGTATTTATCTACAATTGACACGGACTCCATGCTCTCTCCCACTTTCTTTTCTGTGGCACATTTTCGAACTTTATTACCATGAATTATTTCACGGCCAAAGAAAAAGGTTTCGCAGCGGATTGGTACGAACGAACACCAAAGCTGGCCATCAAATCCTGATCAAATCCCTGGCCTCTCAAATTACATGGGCCTTCTTCTGGGCATGTGGGGGAAGGAAGATGCTCAAAGTCAAAAGTGGTTCAATCAAACTCCATCACAAATCCTCCTAGTTTCTCATTCTCTTCCGTTCTCGCAACCTCAAACTCTTATGTCGAAAACGAGAGTTCTACCATATGAATTCACTAGGAATTTCGAGTCTTGAAAAAATGATCATCGGTCTCAACATGTTCCTAAAATGAGAAGATCTCGGTGTGATATTTCTCTTTGCCTATCTCTATCCTTTGAATCCCTTTTGAGCATCTTCAATTTGTAGTGTCTCAGTCAAGACACAGTGAAAAAGTGCAGGAAAAAAAGGGGCAGCAAAAGGGCTTCTCTCTAGGCCTGCCAATGGTGGGCAATGAGGCCACCATTGATGGACCCCTGCTACAAAACCTCCTTAAAGTTGGATATTTAGGGTAACTCTACATAATTGGTCCTTTGAACTTTGATGGTTCTTGGCTGAAAAAAAAAAAAACCCCTTTAAAGGACTTCATAGGATAAATTTATTGCATGATCTAGTGTTGATTGTTTGATGTTCATTGTTAAGATGTTAATTGATTAATGAAGAATGACTTTAATTAACCCCTCTTGGTTTGGTTGTGGTTTGCATGATACCCCAAACCAGTTCATCTCGTATTTAGGTTTTGCGATGACTTGGCTTGAGAATTGAATATTAAGAAGTGCAAACTGATCTAAACTAAGAATCATAGAGTTTCTTTCTATTGTTTCTCCATATTCCAACTTGATCGATTGATTACGTAATGTTGATTTATATATGATTATATGAACGAAAGCATCTGTTTTATCCATTTATCGTGAGTTTATATATAATACAAGAAAGATGATTATAACTACATGCATGCCATCTTCTTCACTAATGGTAATTTTGCTTTTCTTCCCCTCCGATCTTTAACGAGAAATAAAATTCATCCAAAATTCTCAACTGTTCAGTCTACTCGATCTCTATCTTTTTCCTCTCGATTTCACGAAAAAACCTAGATCCAGCAGTCATTCAGTGGGCAACATCTACTCATTTAATCATCGAGAACAAAGAATAATGTCTACAAAATCTATATGAATCTCGCAAATATAAAAGTTAAAAAGTGAAAATCCACTAGTATTTCATCATGTTAGCAAACCCTAGCGCTAGGGGATTCTTTCCTTTATCCCTTTTTCCTTTTGCTCTCTCAGCCTTCAGAGTTCTTGGAAAAATGACCATCTTTTCAAAGTGTCATGAGGTTGAGAATGGGGTGCCCAATTTGTCAAATCCATTGAGTGGAGCTCTGGCCCCAAATCAGGCCACTTTTGTGAGTGTCATCAGTGAAGATGCTCAGTCCATCTGCTTTTGTGAATCAGTTTGAATGTTCTCCGCGGGAATAGGACATTCTCCTCGTTGCATTAATAGTCATTTAATTTAGGATTCGGGCCGGTTTAATTAAACGTCTAGAAAGTTTATGTCTCTCCTTACAATCTTGGGTTTAAGCTCTTTTTAAGAACACTCCACTATAAACTCATAAATGCTCCCGGCTTATGTGGGGAACTGTGCTCCTAAAGATCATCAGCATGCGTGGATTGGTCGAGCTACGACAGTTGGTAAGCCGAAGTCTGAACCGACAAAAACTCGTCAAGCCAACCACAACTTAAATGACATCGAGAGGCGCATCGAAATTACAATCCCCTCGATTGTATTGTTCGTCAAACTAGGGTATCGTGTGATCATTCAACAAATGAATTCAAATGAATGATCTGATTAGTTTTGAACCTTCTCTCTGCCAACTCGAGCTCGACACAAGGGCATTCAATCGATGTGAGAGCTTGTTTCCTAGATCACAATCAAGAGGGAAAGGTTTAATTGTCTTGCAAGTTTAGGGTAGCTTTCCGTTGTTGGAGATCCGGGTCCCTTTTTCCTCTTTGTACTACTTTTTCATGTGAGTTTTTGCTTTTATACTCCTTTGAGGTTGAGTAAATCGAAATTCAACCCTATCCAAATTCAACCGGGGCATCTTGGTGGTGACATTGCAACCACCATAATGCTGCGGCAGCAAGTTCATCTGTTCATATCACTTTTTTTTCTCTTTTGCGGTCATATTAATGCGAAGTAGGTGAGAGAGTTTCGACAGCTTTCACAGATTTTCCCAACATCAAAATCATAGATTTTCATCAAAACGCACACGCAATATGCGCATGCATCTGTTCATACAGCTTTGGACGGGCGTACGTACGATTGCCCCGCTGACTCGTGCATTTATTCTGGCCTCGGACGTGCCGTGTTCACTCGCAAGGCAGTTTGAATCTTGTGAAGACATTGTCCTCTTGTTGCAGTAAATGAAAGTGGTCCGACGGGAGTAAGGTAAACGACATCACTCGTCTACAGACAGCTTTCGAAGAATCTTATCTTTGGGGACGCGATTTAACATGTTCTCGATGGAGATCGAGAAGAGAGACCGAATTGTATAATGAGACGAGTAACACGACCATTCCATCAAGTATTAGATGGACTTGTTAAAATTAGAATGTGTTGAACCACTCTGATTAATCTCGCGAATCTGTCGGCGCGTGATTTTTAATATGACCTGTTCTCGAATTATTAATTACATTGAAGTCGATGTGCATCCGGAAGCTCTTCGATCTACTTTTATTCATTCAGGTGATCACGCATTAAAAATCCGTCAGACAAGGAATTCTGTAGGAATAACGTGTTAGTACAAGAAAGGAAGGAGTGAAAATGGTTAGGGATAGCTATGTCGACAAGGTATTCTCATCCACGTCCAAAAGAGGAACTGCCTAACTCCTCCTTTAGAATACAAGCATGTAATAACACAATACTTTTCAAGTACCCAAAAGAACATTTCCCGAGAGTACTAGTTGACGACAAAATTCACGTTGTCCTCTAATCAGCGTACAGATCTAGCATTACATCATCATCGGAGCTGAGAATAATAAAGCGGAAGAGACAATTGTGAAATTTTCTATACATTTCGATGTAGGGATAATGGCATGAGTAATCCTTAAACTTTAATTCAATGTACAATATAGTCATTGAAATTTTAATTTGTTTAACGCGATCCTTGAACTTTAGCGTAATGTGCAATATAATCCTAAATTTCTAATCAATTCAATGTGGTCTCTAGACTTTTAGTGTATATTCAAATTAGTCCCTAAACTATACGAAAAAATTCAATATTATCCTTCTATTAATTCAAGCTCGATTGTACATTGTACATTTTCATATAGTCCAAGAACTAGATTGAATACGCATTAAAAGTTCAAGAACTGCATTGGACAAATTAAAAGTTCAGAGACCGCATTTCACGCGAGGAAAATCAAATCAGATGTGCAAAATCAAAACGAATATGGAAAAACCGGAAGGAATCATCCCGAGCATCCTCTAGGAAATATCTAGATATATCAGGCAATCTGGAAGAACACCGGGAGCGCGACTAACCAAGTCGGGGAGCGGGATTTCACGTCCCCCAAATCCGGGCCTTAGATACGTTTGGACAATATTATAAGCAAAAGCGGGCGTCGTTTGAAATGCTAATCAACGTCTGCTGCTGATCCTTTCTTTAAAATAATTAAAATTAATCTGGGATTCTTCTTCTAATAGTTTTGAAAGATCGTGTCGTTTTGTAACTACCGATTTTGTCCGGGTCACGCCTCACACGATCTGCGCCGGGGCCTCCCACACACACTCTCTCTCTCTCTCTCTCTCTCTCTGGATCTTTTCCCCCCGCTGCCAAAAAGACTTCAATTTCAACGCGCACTCTTCTCCTTCTCCTTCGTTCTTTCTCTCTCTCTCTCTCTCTCGCTCCGGTTTTCTCTGTGGAAAAGCTGGAAAGGAGCGGAATTCAGCTGCGTTTCGCCGTCAAGCGAGCGCCTTTCCTTTCTGGGTCGGCTTTGATGCCGTAGCGGAGGGCCGGAGCGTCGTCTGTGGTCGCGGCGCCTTTGCTTCCGAGCCATGGCCGCCGCCGCCGGCTTCGGGAGCAACACCTACCGGAATGGCGCCCACCGGAGCTCCCTCAAGGCGGACGGCAAGGGCCTAGCTGCCAATCCGAGTTTCAAATCCTCGTCGTCGGGGGCGGCGTCGTCCGCGTCGTCGTCTTTTAAGTCGAGGAGCCTGCAGTTCCGGAAGAGTAGCCCCGCCGCCTTGGGAGGCGCGAACGGAGCCGTCAAGGACAGCGGCGGGGGTCAGTTTCGGCGTGCTTTTCGAAAGTTCTTTCTTTCTTTTTTGGGTTGAGGCTGTCAGTTTCTGGTGTGGTGTGTGATGGTGCTGTTAGCTCAGGCTTTTGTTTTTCCTGTTTTAGTCGATACGCTGTTGTCTCGCGATTGCTTGCCTGGGAGTTCGATTGGTCTCGTTGGCTGTGCTGGAAGAGAATATGCCCAGATGGGATTTGAGCTTTGCCATATTCTTTTTGGGTTCGGCTTTTGTATGAATTCAGGAGCTGATGCTATTCGAAATCTTGTCTGTCTGGCATGAAGCAGTCTAGGAAAAGCTTTGGCTTTTTGGCGAGTTGAGATTATTAATCTTGGTTGGCAGATGTTCTGTTTTTTGGTTTTCTCTGTATGATGCTGTTGCATTAGGTCGACTGTCTGTTTTATCCGATTTTCTGTTGCTTGCGGTCGCCTGCCTACGGCTTTGATCGGTCTTTTTGGCCGCATGGAGAATTTTGGCCATTCATGCACTAGCAATGGTAATGTATGTTCCGCTTTTGCTATGCAATATGAAGTGAAGTGCCTAGTAAAGTGGAGTCTGCAGCGGGAATCATATCTCATGTGGAAGTCTTATTTATTGCATTCTGGAACTGAGGCTGTTGAGAACAATTTACCAAGTGAAATTATCGGCATGGGTGAATGAATTTAAGTGGCTAGGAATTGGGGTTAAGTAATATCCCCAGCATACTAAGCGAAGTATAGAGGAATTGCTGCCCATTGTTACTGGTCATTTTTTCATACTTGAACCCTTGAAATTGATTGTTCGAGAATGCCCCTCTTCTTTGCGTTGTAACAATCTATTTTGGTGATTCTTGATAGGTTATCGGCGAAGAAAATTTAACTCTAAGAGACTTATTTTCCAGGTTTATTGTGACTAATTTGAAGTTTGCGTTTTATTTTGAGTCTTGGGTGAGTCAGAACCTAGTATGGCAAACATGACCAAATAGATCGTGAATGGGCAATCACGGTTGTCTTTATGAATGACTTTCAAGATCCATACAAGTGATACATACATATCATGAGACATGAGGTTTTGCTTGTTTTTAGTTCTTGGAAGAGTTCGGGTAGCTGTGAGGTTGCGACCTTGTAATGCTGAGGAATTGGCTGCTGATGCAGATTTTGCTGATTGTGTGGAATTACAGCCTGAGGTATCTGATGCTACAATTTATGTATATAGCTTCTAAAAAATAAAAGATAATATTTAGGTGGCTTATTCATTTTCATGATGCACTGATTGAAGTCCTCTGTGTTATTATGATCAGCTGAAAAGGTTGAAACTGCGGAAGAATAACTGGGATACAGACACCTATGAGTTTGATGAAGTTTTCACTGAGGCCGCGTCACAAAAACGCGTGTATGAGGTTGTGGCAAAGCCTGTTGTGGAGGTGTGTACAAATGAAAGATTTTGATAGTTGTCTTAGTTTCACCTTCATATGAGCTTGCTTTTGGTAAATATAAGCAAGTGGAGAAACTCTTGACATTTTAAGCATTTAATATGCTTCCTTTTCTATTATTTTTAATAGAATCATTGAGAGAAATCTGTGATTATATCTTGCCCCCCAGGAAGTAGCGTTCCTGTTTACTCCATCATTTATGGTCTAGGTCCTGTCCCAGTTGACATAGTTTTTGCTTCCTATAGAAAAAATCATGAGTTTTGGTTACACTTTTACTTTTCCGGCACTCTGCTCCTTTGAATCTTTAAAATACCATAGTTGAGTTTTCTGCTGTCATTTTATATATTTTTTACAGTTTGAGGAAAGGTATGTTCACACAGCTAAACTAGAAAGCTGGACTAAAAGTGAAGTACTGTTGTTAGCTATCACTGATTGAACTATTATCGTGCGAAGAAAGTTGAAGAAGTTCTTCTGATAATTTTGTTCTTTGCTGAGCTCTCTGTTTTAGACCTCAATTGGAAGAGTCTGTGGGAGAATGCTATTTTCAGTGATATATTATTTTACTTTACGACTCATAACCTTGTAGCCTTTAAATATACCAAAGATATGTGTTTGCTGCTCTGTATAACTCTTAATGAATTAATTTTTATGTTTGCTATGATTCATGCCCTTAAATGACACGAACATCTGTGATTGTTTGTGCAGAGTGTTCTGGAAGGCTATAATGGAACAGTTATGGCATATGGGCAGACCGGAACCGGCAAAACCTATACGCTTGGGAAACTTGGAGAGGAGGACACTGCTGCTCGTGGGATCATGGTTCGTGCTATGGAAGATATATTGGGAGATATCTCTTTGGAGACTGATGCCTTGTCTGTCTCCTATCTGCAGGTTGTGGGCCTTTGAATAACATCTTGGTTTTATGCCCCCATTATCTCTGTGTCTTGTCACCATTACAAGCCTCTTTATAAAGTTTTCTCTGTTTATCAGTTTTGGAAATTCATATGAATAAAACCCAAAGTTTTAACTGTTAATATAACCTTTTCCTATCTTCACAATTTTGCTCAGCTCTATATGGAGACTATACAAGACCTCCTCGATCCGTCTAATGATAACATTTCTATAGTAGAAGATCCCAAAACAGGAGATGTTTCACTACGAGGAGCTAGCTTAGTTGAAGTAAGAGACCAACAAAGTTTTCTGGAGCTATTACGAATAGGGGAAGCCCATCGCTTTGCTGCGAACACCAAACTGAATACTGAATCATCACGCAGTCATGCCATTCTAATGGTGAATAATCTCTTTAAGATTGCTGCTGGTACTTGAGCTCAGTGGTATGCCTATGAGCTACAGTACGTGACAAAAATTGTCATATGCTTCAGGTAAATGTAAAAAGATATCTGAAGGAAAAGGATCCCGTTCTTACAATGGAAAATGGTAGCAACTCCCATTCGGCTAAAACTTTTAAAGCTCCTATAATTCGGAAGGGGAAGCTAGTTGTGGTAGATCTTGCTGGCTCAGAGCGCATTGACAAGTCAGGTATGAATAAGAGTGACTATTGTCTTTAATTTAGCACTTACTGGTTTGTCTGACATGCACCCACGCGTCAATATTAGCAAGCACATGTTCATATGCTCACCCATTGAAGCATGTTGGAGAAGCATTTCTATCGACAGTAATTTTTTTGTTCATCTTCTTCTTATGCTGCGGTTGCTATCTGTTTGCCCCTTCTGCCTTTTGTGGCACATTATTCTATGTAGATGTCTCTGCTTCCTATTCAGCCGTCTCAAAATTCAATTGGGATGCATGGTTCTATTGCTCATTTGGATAAGGAGTTTTAGTCTGTCAACTTTTGGAGCCTTGATAGTGGTAGGAACAGAATGTTCTTTGAGGATTCAATATTGAAGCCTGGTTCTTTTGCCCATTTGGATAAGGAGTTTTAGTCTGCCAACTTTTGGAGGTTTGATAGTGGTAGGAACAGAATGTTCCTTGGAGAGCAAATTTCGAAGCTTTCTTGCGGAAAGCCAACCCTCCTATACCCCATGCATGCCACCACCTGGGCACATCATAACGAATAATACCCATACTTACCATGATCTGGATAAACGGGTTTGCTGCTCCTGTTTCAGTACAGTTCACCATAGTTTACGACAATGTAGGGGACTGTGATGCTAACATTTGAATTCCAGCTTCGTATGTGTTACATTATTTGCTAGGTGTAGTATGTTGAAATTTATTTATTTGTTTATTTTTTCTAGTAGAACGGATTATTCCACTAGACATTATTGGAGAGAAATCACTAAGATCAACTTCACCTGATGATTTAGAGAACTGCATAAATCTCCTTGTCTCAACGTAAAATATTTTAATCAGAATTTGGAACGAAAATGGGCTAACTAAATTGAATTACAAATGTTCATGATGTGAAGTTTTCTCAGTGCCATGAAGATATGATAGATCAAGACATCACTGTGGAACTAGTTTAGTTAGCTGTATGGACTGTTGTAACCATTAAGTTAATATGATCAAGTTGCCTTCTACACTATAATCACATTGATTGATGGGTTAGTTTTGTTTTGGACAAATCTTTAACTTTAGTTCCGTCATTACTTGATGGCAACGGGAGAATAGCTTAGAATAGATCATCATAAGGTGAATCGTCATTTGATAAATATTTAAGATTCTGATTATTGGACTGGTATGTAACTGACTAGAGGAAAAGATTCTTAAGTGTGAATTCTCAATTCTTCATTTTTTTATTAGAAGATTTTTTAGAACAGGCCTATAGGTCCTTAGTTATTGTTTAGATGCTGCTTACAAAGTTACATCCTTTATTATCTATTGATTTACATTTATCAATTTTGCATGTGGCAGGAAGCGAAGGTCATACGCTTGAGGAAGCCAAATCGATCAATCTCTCCTTGAGTGCACTAGGAAAATGCATTAATGCTCTGGCAGAAAATAGTGCACATGTTCCAGTTCGTGATTCAAAGCTTACTAGATTGCTCCGAGATTCTTTTGGAGGTACAGTGTAGATCGCATTTACATTTTTGTTGCATCTCCTTTTCATTCTCAAGTGTATAATATTTGCATTGAGCACATCATAAGGGACTCCCGGTCTAGTGTTCCTTGTAGCGCCCGTTTACTTTTTTATTGCAGTAATGATGGCCTTTGGTGTGACGGTGATAAGGTATCTATCTGTACAGGATCCTACTGTTCTTTCTCTTTTACCTTCTTTGTCCTTAGTAAAATGAGCAGACATCCCTGATATTGATAAGAAAAATAGAAATTAGAATGCTTTTATCTTAAACCTTAAAAATTAGTTAATCCATGTCACTGCATCTCATATTGTTTTCACACCATTTTCGTCTTTCTTGTATACTCGGCTCAGTACTACTTAACCAAGAGGCATGCGCATTATAAGTTATTTCTTTCATTCAGGGAAGGCTTCATGAATTAGCTTGTAGGTGGAACAGAATAACACTACTATATTTGTTGCCTGAAATTTTGGAATTTTTGCAGGTACTGCAAGAACTTCTTTGGTTATTACTATTGGCCCATCCCCACGTCATCGAGGAGAGACAATGAGCACCATAATGTTTGGACAAAGGGTATGTTCAGTGGTCATCACTTTCACATATTACAGTTTGCTTTAGATGTAACACCGCCTCTCTGTTGTTTTTTTGGTTCTCACTTATATGTTTGGATTGTTGATGAATTGTGAAGCAGCACAATTTGTTGATCGCTTTAGTTTTTTTTTTTTTGGTAAAGTATTTGATCGCTTTAGTTAAAGCTTACTAATGTCAGCAAATCTCTTGATGATCTTCAATCAAGTGAATGAAGCTAAAGTTTTGTTCCCTTTTAGGCTATGAAGGTGGAGAACATGTTGAAGCTAAAGGAAGAGTTTGATTACAAAAGTTTGTCTAGAAGGCTAGAGCTACAGTTAGATAAGCTGATTGCTGAACATGAAAGGCAGCAGAAAGCATTCGATGATGAAATTGAAAGGATACATGCAGAATCAGAGATGCGAATAGCTGAGACTGAGAGAAATTATGCAGATGCCCTAGAGGTATGCACTCTTAAAGATACAGTTTGCAATTTACATCTACGTGTTATGCTTGTTTCAATGGCTTAGCTGAACTAACTCTTAATCAATTTATAGAAGGAAAGAATGAAGTATCAGAAAGAGTACATGGAATCAATAAAGAAGATCGAGGAGCAGTTGGTGGGAGATCAACGGAAGCATGATAGTGATAGTGCTGCTGTTGCACACAATGATTCCTACTCTAATGGAGAGGTTAGCTCATCATCCTCCCCATAATCCCATAATTTGCTACTGCTCCTTTTTGTTAAATTATTCTTGCTCAATATTCAAGGAGGAAAGCCTCATAGGGCTTTTTAGTCTCCATGCTTTTGTTTGATCCTTTTGTCTTTACAATGAGAATAAGCATGTAACCAAACTCAATTTTGCATTCTGTAAGCTGTTTTATCCGTGCTGGCAAATAACATAAAGGAAGCAATCAATCCCATGATCTAACCCTGTGAAATGCTCGACAGTTTTGATGAATTAGAAAATTAAGTATCTCGAGAGATGCACAATGAATTATACTTGCAATAGGAAGCTCATCTGGAATAACCAGTCGTTTGGGTGTCTTCCCCTAAAGGAAGCGATCAATCCCAGTGAATTAGCCCTGTAGATAGTTTAGAAAAATGAATTGAAAAAGGAAGTATCTTGACAGATGCATAATCAATTATACTTCCACTAGGAAGCTCATCTGGAATAACCAGCTGTTTGTTTGTCTTCCCCTGAGTGGGTGATATCAATACCGACACTCGGCTATTAAGTTCATAACAAAAAATCAAAAGGTCTCAATATCAAGTGAAGGCTCTAAGAGCCATAAAAGGGGATGCGAGATATTAATCTTTGAGGAGATTAGTGTGGATCATGCAGTCGAATAGAGTGCTGAGATGCATGGATTTTGAAGAATGTAGGAAGCAGTTGAAGTATTAGATTCTCAAAGTGCCTCTGGAAGCTGGAGATAGCTTACTTGTCCACAAGTATTCTTGGGGACCTGCTTGGAAACAGTTAAAAATGAAAGCATGAAATGGATTTTTCAGTGTGCTTAAGTAGAAAAATGTGCGGACGATGTCAATTGGATCTTAGTGTTGATTTTAAATTAATGAAAAACTTCCTACCATTTAGATAGATGCCAGGGCCCATAGTTAACATTTTTCTGCTTATTTCGTCAGATAATGGAAGAAACAAAAGGAAAAAAACAACTGTAAAATTAATTTTGGCGTTTTTGAGCTGTGCATGTTTTCATGAAAATTTTCGAAAGAGTAAATAAGTAGATCAACAAATAATTCTACATTTTTTCAAGGTACAAATGAATTTTTGTAAAACATAGCCCTGACATGAATGTCAGGCTTGTTTTTGTTTTTCATGTACCTTTATAATGCCTTGAAGAACAAATAGACAAGCTTAGATGTCACCAAAAATTTATCTGTAGGTTTGTCACTATTTGTCATAGATGTGATGTACAAATAAAATTGTTTGATGTCAATAATGTTCTCCACACTTAAAGTGAACGCATCAGAAATGCAAGACCTAAGGCCTGGATATAGCTTTTTGCATGTGAATAGTCATAGCTAGAGACCCATTTTACGCATATCTCCTTTTGCTCATATGCTGCCTATATTATTTCAAGATGTTGCCTCCCTAATCTGTTGCAACATATCCTATACATACTATTGCTGCTCCTAGTTTTCCCCCAAAATAACAAATGGTGCATATGAAGTCAAACTTAAGATGTCTTGTGCATAGGTTTCCTCAATCTCAGCTCTTGAGGAAGTTGCTAATCTGAAGAAACTGCTTGAGAAGGAAACTATTCTCAAAAAGGCTGCAGAAGAGGAGCTTACGAACCATAAGAGGCAATTATATCAATCAAAGTTAATGGAGGTCTCTTTGTGATTGTTTAACATTTTGTTTTCCAACTCTCTTCTTCCTTCATTCTTTAATTGGGCTGTTGTATCTTAAGAGTGACTGGATAGTGTGTTAATGTCCATCTACTAGGCTTCAGCAACATCTGAAATTTTAAAGCTTCGCAAGTTGCTCGAAGATGAGTCAAGGCAGAAAGAAAAGCTTGAAGGAGATATTGCATTATTGCAAAGTCAGCTATTCCAGCTAAGTTTTGATGCTGATGAGGTATGCTAATCACACTGTCAAAGTTGACCTTTGGAACCCCTCATTTTAGTTATTCATTGCATGAGATGGCTATATTAATGCCTTTTTGCTTCAATGGCTTGCGAAAAGTTTGTTATGTTATATAGATGGCTGATATCTCCATCTTTGATGCACTTGCTTAATCTTTATACTTTTGGTCCAGAATAAGACGATGTTTGGTATCCTAAAATGTGGTGGAAAATGTGATTGTAAGATATAAATTGCCACTCAGGCAAATAGGTCAGCTGCTTGAAGCCGAGTCTTGACAACAATTCCCCATGCATAAGTACATGTCATTTTTCTTGTAGAGAAGGAGACAACTAGACAGAGCTGGATCAGGGAATGATCCCAATGATTTAGACTGTCTCACGTCCCAAGTGAAGAATCCTCAGCTCAGCAATTCCGAAAATGGCGAGAAAGCCTCAGTAGCCAAACTCTTTGAACAAGGTAGTGTAGCATTAGTAATTTTATATGCCACTTTTACTCTTGATAGTTTTGGATAATGGACTAATTTTCCTTCTTCTCAATAACATCAAATCTTTTTATAGTGGGGTTGCACAAGATCTTGTCCTTGTTAGAAGCAGATGATGCTGACGTCCGCATTCATGCTGTCAAGGTGGTAGCAAATCTAGCTGCTGAAGGTGCCCTTTTGTACTTGTGTCGAGTGTTTCATGTTCTAACATGCACTTTCATTGCAATATGGCTTGAAAACTTTTTTGTGAGCTCTAATTTTTTTTTTCTAATGTAAAGGTTTTTATGTTCCTTGTTTCTCCTTGTTGCTTGAGTTGTTTCCTAGTGTCCATGTACTGATTAGATCTCTGAATAAAGTTTTGATTGCATATTGATTTGGAGAAGTAGTCTATCTATTTAGTGGTTTAAATCTGTCAATGTCCTATCAACATGAGTACCCTGTGTTTTCAAGTTGATTGTTATGTTTGAGCAAAAACCTTCACTGTGACTTGCAGAAGCTAATCAGCAGAAGATTGTGGAAGCTGGTGGTCTTATGTCCTTGCTGAATCTGCTTAGGAGCTCAGACGATGAGACCATACATAGAGTTGCAGCTGGTGCAATTGCTAATCTGGCAATGAACGGTAAAATTCATTTTCACCTCGTTCACAATATATAACAATCATTATAATGTTTCTATGCTGCTATTTTGTACTTCTTCCTTTTTAAGCAGATTCTTTGTTTTGTTTGTTCACCTAGAAACCAACCAGGAGCTGATAATGGCTCAAGGGGGAATTCGCTTGTTGTCAACAACAGCAGCTAATGCTGGGGATCCTCAAACTCTTAGAATGGTTGCTGGAGCTATTGCTAACCTTTGCGGAAATGGTAAAATCAAATACCCGATATTCATTGGTCTTGTTGGAATTGTTATTTGTTGTTCTTTCACTATTTGCAGAGCATCTTAACATTGACATGATTGTCAATGTTAAGATGGCAGAGCAGACATTCGTTTTGGGAATATATTTGAAACTAAGCAATTATTTTTCCCAAAGCTAGAGTCACTTACACAAACCCCTGGTAGAAAATTGTAGGAGCCCTTCTTTCCTGATACTGAGATCTCGACAAAATAGATATCTTGCTGTAATTAGGATGGGTTGTAGTTTTGGACTATTTGTGTGGGGATGAATCGCGCTCAAGTCATTGATCCAGTAATTGTATATCAAATATTCTATGTATTCCTCGATCAATAATCATTAGCCTTTTGGAGGTTTGTAGCAACATGCTATTGTTAGGTCATGTTTTTGTGGGTATATTTTGTCCTAATTCATTGTTTAGTACTGTCCCCATGTATGCCTTTTTTAATGCCTCAATAGTATGACAAGGTGAGGGAATACATTTTAATCATCTGGCAAAGTAATCTTGTTGCTAAATCTTCTTCTAGCGTAAAAGAGAGGTTCACGCATTTTGTTTTCATTATCCAGACAAGTTGCAAACTATGCTAAGGGGTGAAGGTGGCATCAAGGCATTACTGGGGATGGTTCATTGTGGGCATCCTGACGTTCTTGCACAAGTTGCTCGTGGAATTGCCAATTTTGCAAAATGCGAGTCAAGATCATCTGCTCAAGGTACATACCTTTTAATAACTAAAAGAGATACTTTACCGAAACTTTTGTCATTGCTTAGACTATGCTCATAGTGTCATTTGATATCCGACTTGCCATTAAGAAAATGTGACGATGCCATCATGAACTGAGTAGTTTGGAGCACCTGTAGCTACGTGTGATGTCCCATCGTACTACACTTGGGATAGTGAACCCTTGTAAAAATGTTCAATCTTGTGCAAACTAATCTGTGCTTTTGACTTACAAGCTCCGGGTACTATAGAACCCCCTCATTCCACAATCCTCTCATCTTTTATGAACTTCATCGCTCTGATGGTGCAGGCATGAAGACTGGAAGATCTCTCCTGATAGAAGATGGTGCACTGCCATGGATTGTGCAAAATGCTAATAATGAAGCCTCCGCAATCAGGCGTCATATTGAGCTTGCTCTCTGCCACTTAGCACAGCATGGTAGTTTCTCTTCCTCTCAATTCAGAGTTTGAATTTGTAACCTTTTAATATAAATCTGAGATAAATTGTGTTTAACATCATCTCAGAAGTGAATGCGAAGGACATGATTAGTGGAGGTGCGTTATGGGAACTGGTTCGCATCTCACGGGACTGTTCACGTGAAGATATAAGGACCCTCGCCCGTAGATCGCTGGCATCCAGCTCTACTTTCAAAGCTGAACTGCGGCGATTAAGGATGGATTATTAACATAACTGTCAGCCTGATTTATCAGCTTAAACTAATCCAAGTGGAAGGATTGAGATTCCACATGAAAGGGGCCATTTTAAGCTCTGCTCTTGTAGAAGATTTCCGGTGGAGCGGGTCGTCATTTAGGGTTTGTGCCCTTTGGTCATTATTCATTGATGTTTGATGTTTTCTGAATCTGGCAATGCCATTTTTAGTTGTGTAAATTTAGTTAGTTTCCATAACTTGCTAATAGTTATTCCACGTGAAAGAATGTATAAAGATTAGATGTGTACAGCTTGGATTGCATAGGGAACATGCTTGAGCCTAGAGTTCCAGACAATGTAAGTGTTGAGTTTATTATCAGAGTTTACTTGCTTATCAGTTGGCAAACCAGTTGACTCTGGTTACGGGAATCATAGTCACGGAGGTATCCTTGAGAAATTGTCGCACTTGGAACCGAGCCAATGTACGGTCACTTGGCTTTCCCCCAATCATTTTCCGGTGATAGATGAGGCGATTTCCTCCCCCGATGAAAAACGTCACTTGATCAGGAAGGGGACACGGAATTAGCAGCAATTGGTGTAAAAGAACATGTCAAACTTGTTCTAGGCGTTTCGCAAATAACAGCCTCGTTACATCAATAGAAACATCAAACCATCAAAAAATTCAAACCATCAAAAAATGCCATGGTATACTAAACCAGATGGCTTATCTTTAGCTGAACGAGCAACCACCCGTGGTTATTATCACCTCGCACGAAGAGCAACACCCATAAAGAACATAAATTCAAGTCCCAAGAAGAGATTTGTTCAGAACGCGACCTTGGCACAAACATGATGGATCCATCTCATTTTTCAAAGAATCTCAAGTCGCAACAATCAACAAACAAAAATGGTCAAGAAATCATCCGATCGTGCCAGCCTGTGCGAGGGATTAGGGACTCAACATATTGAGGAGACTAGTTTGAGTGTCCCGACTTTCCAAAGAAAGTCGGGATACCCGCATAAGAATTAAAAAGAAAATCGAGGGGAGAAAATCCGTTAGCCGTCGTATTCCGGTTCGCTAATTTGAGACTTCAGCTCTTTGGCCTTGTCGTCATCAAAACCAAGGGCAACTAGTATCTTGTGACCTGGCGACTCCACTTCAGACCAGATACCGACAAGCAAATGGCTTGTCGTAATCTCTCCACCATCAGCTGCGTCAACAAACGAATGCAAGAACTATTAGTTCTAGGCCTATAGTTGGACAGGCCAGAAAAACAAACAATATAGGTGAATGTGTGGACCTCCAACTATATTTAAAGCATTGACAGCACTATCGAACTTTCCAACCAAGAACCGCAAAAAACCAGAATTTGACTTCTCTGGGCGTTCGAAACGAATGAAAAAACGTTTAGATTGTAACTCACTTGCTATGCCTTCCAAGTGCAAAACTCTATGTCATCGAAATACCTTATACAATGAAGTACAGGCACTTTGCATTTCAGACATTGAAGAAGCTAACATTAAACCATTTCACATTAGTGATTCTCTCTATCTGAGATATTTAATTTAAGAGAGTTGTTCCATCATTTTAAGAATAAACTCATAAAAATCAGAAAATGTAACTCAACTCAAACAAGTGAAACCTATTGTCATATTCCTTGATAATCCACGAGAATGGGTGGACCTCCAACTACAGCAAAACGCTATCACACAGCAGTCCTTGAGAGATGAATGAGTAAATTGACGGAAAGCTTACCAGACTTCAATTTTTGATCAACAG
This sequence comes from Syzygium aromaticum, assembly GCA_024500025.1. Lineage (NCBI taxonomy): Eukaryota > Viridiplantae > Streptophyta > Magnoliopsida > Myrtales > Myrtaceae > Syzygium > Syzygium aromaticum. The sequence continues at coordinate 3,863,572 of CM044889.1, read as the reverse complement.
CCCAATCAAGCACCCTTTGGCAATCTTCCGTCAGCGGCGGATGCTCGGGGCTGAAAAAATACATGTCGCCCTTTGGAATCGACTTTATGGACTCTTCCCGCACCTTGAAAAGTGTAATTCCATTTGCCCGCAAAAACTTAGCAGCAGAGCTAGTCCCTGCACATCACAACCAAGAAATTAGAAGTAGCACTATCCATGTCAGTCTAATGATAATCCTTGAATCTTATCAAGACTATACGCAAAGCATGTGAAAACATATGTTCTTCCTAGTAACAAAATGAGGCCCCATCAAGAGTGCTTGCATGATATAAGACAGGCCTAAGATGCCCCCTCCATGATTAACGTCACTGGCAACTCCACAGTTCAAGTAAAATCGAAAACTTTTCCTAAGAAACCACTTCACCAACCAGTTGAATTCATTATATACACGGTACATAGCCAGAATGATCTAACATGGCTCTGAATATCTCTAGGCAGATAGGCCAACAGACTACTTCAATGAATAATGAAGCAACAACCGGAAGGAAAGATATTCCCAAAATGCACAAAGTGAATTACCCTCAATAAGCAATCCCATAAGAAGTGCCTCCGTTCCAGTAGTCGGATACTTGAGCTTCCTTGCCTCGAGTTCACCCATAGCAAACGACTTTATTGCCCTCCTCGACCATCTAATTCCACTCCCAACCGCAACAAATACAGAGGAAGACTCAATGTCCACACAGAACACAGAATACGAGTGAACACAGCAGATTCATCTTCACTTATCATCGATTGGAATCGACTACATACACAAATGGCATGTTCCAAAGCTGAATCAAGATAATTATTCCATTCCCAGTTGTCATTTGATAAATACAGCTCGTTCGGAGAACATTTTCAGTAATCGGTAACCAAGAAACAACAACAGAAGACACAAACTTCCATCTAATGTTTTTAGCTGAACTCACCTGGGAACATTCTCACCGGAAGAGACCCTCTCCGGCTTTCTGCAAAATCAAGCACAACACTCCTGAAACAACAACACAGTCACCTAAAAAATGCAATTTTTAAAACCAGAAACCACAATTAAACAAAATCCCAAAAGAGGAGCGCGTAAAGTAACGCTTTTGAGGCGACTGGGGGGTTAGACTCACGCGGTCGGGAGGCTGAAGGCGACGGTGGCGATGATCGGGCGCGGCTTCGAAGACCGCGAGACGAGGCTCGTCGAACGGAGCGCGAAATCGCTCGCGCCGAGCCACGCGTTCGGCAATCTCAACGAGCTCGCGAGCCTCGGCCGGTGAGGGGACCGAGCGCGGGTCGACGGCGAGAAGGGCGTCGACGGCGAGAGCTTGCAGACAGCGTGCGACGCCATTGCCCCGCAGGTCAAAAGCAAAAGCTCCGGAGTTGTTGCGCAGATGCTACGTTGTGGATAGAGTGAGAGACAGAGACAGAGATGGAGAAGGAAAGACGGCACGACGTCGTGGCCGCACGTGGGCTGCGTTCTTTGTTCAGCGTTGGCCGGCCCAAATGGTTCGATCCGTTGGGCCTTTTGACATATTGGGCCTTGGGGCCCATTCGTTTCTTTTCCCCTCTGTGTTTTGTGTTTGGTGGAGGGACTGGGGAGAGCATACGTGCCATGTAGTTAGTAACATCTCCTGTTTTTGATATCTCTCTATGTCTAAGGCCTGCCCAGCATAGCGCAACCATTGGGGCTCGAGAGGGCCCTTCGTCGTTAGGACGGACTTCGGCAGAGCTTTTCTACCCGCCAGGCCGGATTTGGAGGAAATACGAGCTCGGCGGGGGCGGGCTCGCGACTGCACGCATAGTTTCCTTTTTGTTTTGTAGGATGGAGCGAGTCTAGGTACTGCTCTTTAGGTCCGACGTTTGCCGCCCTGTATGATTGTCGGGCTTGCAAGCATCGGTCATAGCCTGCTTCGAACCCATCTAAACTCCCCCCTCAATTGATCGAGATTAAAATAGAGTCCGAACAGCTTTGGAAAGTTGAACTCGAGCTTGAGCGAAACACTTTCGTTGCCTTATATTATGAAGCCAAGCAAACAAGTATCCACAAAGTTGTATCCCACCACATTGTCGAGCCACTCAAACGGTCTCATTCTCGCCTCTTGGTATGTATCTCGGGAACTCGAAAAACCACTCTCCCAATTTGGAAATCCTCGCGTGAATCATGAGATCGCAATTGGTCCTATCTATCACGTACACAACGGAAACAGCAGGTGTTAAGCAATCCGCACCTCATGTCTTCTCACAACATTAAGTTTTGCTTTCGTTTTCTTGTGTTTTTGGAGGCAAAATGGTGATCTTACTTACCCTACAAGATGATTATCCACTAGATTAATCTTAATCAATGCACAAACCAGATAAAGAACAATCTCCAAGATGCAACAAATCACGGAACCAATCTCCCGCGGATCTCACGAAGCACAGAGGATCGCATACAATCACTAGAAGCTGAGAGCTAGGACCTGAACTTCTGAATCTATCGTTCTGTCTAAAACATCAAGTAAATCTCTCGATGTGTACTTTGCTCAGTGATTGTGGTATCTATCGAACACTAGACGTTATGTTCAAACGAAGCGAAGTGGATGCTGCGTGCGTTTTGTTGACCGAAGCTGCCTTCTCTTCGCGTCCCAATGTAGGAAATCAAGAGCGCACGTTGCGCGATGATCTCTGAAGACAGCTTGGTAGAAAAGTGGCGGGGGGGAGTAACTATTCGCAACCTATCCTTGCCCTCTTGCATTAACTCCACTTCCCACACCTAGAAACGTGTACGCTTGTCACTTCCCACTGACCCCCAATTACTGCTGTCTCAATCCTAGATTTGCGCAAGCTGTCGTCTCCCTGGCGTGTCCCCCGTTCGACTCAGATTCTACCCATATACGGATCTTAGATGGACACCAAAATTTCCGCTGCGACCCGATTATTTTTCAAAGGCCGTCTCTGTACCTGCTAGAAAGATATAATATATGCGACATCTTTGAATTAATTCACTCGGATATCATCCACTTTGATCATTCCCATCTCGAGTTTTACAATTTTATCTTTTGGTATATTGGTGGATACCTTCTAGGGAGGTTATTTATCCAAAGAATGTTTCCACCTTAGCACTGTTGTTACGTTAGAAAGCACTTCTATGAATTAATTCTAGTTTCACGCTCGCACTCATCTCATGATCGCTCTCCGTCTGTTTGATACACAGTCCGGTTCCCTTCTATCCCATTCGCCATCTTAAAAGCCTGCGGAGAGCCGTTTCTGGTCCGAGCCCTCTAGCCCCGGCGACCACTCTCCGTCCTTATCGGACCAGATCATTACAATAGAAGTTAATACTGCACGGAGACGGTGAATCCCTTGTGATTCGGCCTCCGGCAGATCATGTGAGCTGCCATGTGATTAGGCGGCAAGCATGTGAACAAAAGCTCGGACCAATGGGAAGGTAAAAGAACACAAAAAAAGCCGAAGCAGCCTCGAAAGGATTGTCCCTCTTCTCCATGGAAAAATCATTCCTATATGTCATGATGGTGTCAATCCTTGCACGAGATTTTCCCGGTATGAAGGGAATCTTTTACCTTCGGAGTTGTTGTGCACAAATCGAATGAACAAAAGTCAACACAAGCGGCATTCGTGGGCCACCCGCCAAGACCGAAATTAGGTCATCGCGATTCTTCCGGTAATGCCACACAGTTAAGCGATTTCGGCGAAACGACTTTTTTCACTGACTCGTCGAAATGATGAAGTTGGAGAATATGTTACCGGCTGGCTTAGAAGACAGCTCGTTATTATATCTAATCACACAGCAATTGACGTGAGGACGTGCCTTGTGGTTCGAGAGCACCTAAAAAAATTCCCCTCGAACGACTAAGTTGGCTGGTCGGATTCAGTTGCCGCATTAATTGAAATGGGAGTTAGAAAGGTGGAATGTGAAGACTAAAGCTTGAGTGGTCTAACTCAAGTGCGATGAAATTGTTGTCTGTTTTTTTTTTTTTTTGGCTTTTTTCTTCTTTCTGTTTCCATTTTAGGGGGGGTGAAACTAAACCGATCAAAATGGATCGTAAACCCATTTCTTAATTTATATTTGATCGGTTAAGTTATTATATGAGTTAACCATATTCAGTAAATATGGATCGGTATTGGATATAAGTCGCTAGATTTGTATAACGTGGAAATGGATTGGAACGGGTTAAATGGATTAATTTGAGGTGAGCCATCTTCGACACGACCTGACCCACCCATTTGTCGAGTCTATGTGCAACTAGGACCCACCTGTTTGACGGGCCTATGTGAAATCGGCAGATATATTGCGGGTGTGATCTTGGGCATGTGGGAAGGTCTACTCTGCCTCCCGTGAGGGCCCCCTTAGATTTGAGCATTTGGGTCTCTCCATGTGCTGTCGTGGTTGTTCTCGCCGACCATCGTGGGCTTCGAAACCTCGAATCGGGTTGGATTCACTTCATCGTTCCTGTTTTTTGACAGAAACAGGTAGTTTTGTAGCTTGTATGCCTTGGATTTCCCCACCAAATGAAGCACCATTCCATTAAATAACCCCATGTCGAGATTGGATTGCCATCGTCGAAACCCTTTTTCGCGTATCTTCGCGCTTCCACGGATAACTTCTCAAACTCCCCGATGACAAAAACAGCGCTCTCCGTACGGGGCCGGTCCAATCATGCCTCCGGAGTGATCGCCGAGCGGCTAAAATCGAAGATAACAACCCGGGGGGGCATGAGGAACCATCGCGTCCCGTTGACTCCTCGCGAAAAAAAACAAAAACCGATTCATGACAGGATGTTTCCTTAAGCACGTCCTTCCTTCCTCGTATGACATGGGAACAGGAAAAAATCATCCGACTTGATCACGTCGCTCGCTAAAGAGCCGCTCTAATCAAAACCAAACAGTTGGCTCGGCCACCAGCAGCTGCATCATCTGAACTTCAATTACATCTACAGAGAATAGTGCAAAAAAAAAAAAAAAACTTCATATTATCCTAGAAAAGAGAAAAGAAAAAGTGGGTAATTTCGAAAGCTTCATGCCTAATGATTTAGAAGCGAAAGGGATCGTCTATGCGTGGGGGACGTGGTCCGATCGACACCGGACATTGTCTTTCTCAATGGGGACCGGAGATGCCCCCACCAAGATCTCCTGCACCTTTTTTTCTTTTCTCTTTTCCTTTTTTCCTCTTTCTCGAGCTCTCGATATTTTAAAATGAAATTCGGGAACGTCGCTGTCGGAAATTCGATTCCGCAATTAAAATCTTGGTGGGTTCTTGATCGGAGAAGGCGGGGTCAGTTGTCGTTGCTGTTGTTGCTGTTGCTGTTCTTGTTGTTGTTCGATTGCTGTTCTTTGCTTTGGGCCGTGCCCTTTTCTTGTTTCCATCGTCTTGTAGCTGGCACAGACTTGATGGACCAACCGCTGGCAGATAAATAAATATTTAATGGGTCAAAAATTTAATATCTAGGAAGGAGAAAAATTATGAAAATCCCCTTTCGAGATGTAATTCTCTCGCCATCTGCAGTTTCTTTTGGCGAGTTCATTCATTGTGGGGTGATGGCATGATTGGCCATCATGAGATTGGAGTGAAAGTGACCAAGAAAAAGGAGTTTCTGATTTCTTTTTTTTATATTAATTTTTGGCATCTGGTGCTCGTTTTTCAAGAATCGGGCCTTCGTTCTTGTCATTTAAATTGCATATCACGATAAATACATGATTAAATGATGACATTATACATTAGGCCATTCCTCTTTTGGGCAAACAAAACAACCGCAATGAACATTTATAAAAACTTCAAAAATCACATCAAGTAAATTAACTGTTTGGGGTTGTCATTGCACGTTAAGCGAAAGTTTAGAGCTTATCGGTGTTGTTTCCCTATGGGTAACAAATTCCTACGTATTTCAAGGAGATGTTCGTTTGTTGTCGAGTATATAACTTCGTACGTATCGACAAAAAAGAATTGCTACGATGAAGTATGTGATGAGGTTCACAAGAAGAAGAAAGAAAGAGTTATCAACATCACTTAGGTATTTGATTTGACGTTGAAAAGAAGTAGAATTATGGTAGAAATAAACTTTGGTAGAAGCAACAAGAAAGGATTACCAAATCATGACCACCATGCAGGAACTTGGACACGTCAGTGCCAAAAGAAACCTATGGATTCTCACTTCTCAGTGCATGCGGACGTCATTTTTATCATATTCCGACGTCATTTCCCCCCCCCCGACATATATTAAGTAGCACGTACGAAAATTTAATGACGGACATAATTGCAAGAATTAAAAAAAAAAAATAGTCTGCTGTGCAGGTCTACTAGACAGAATGCTGCACTGTGAGTGGTCCAGCTCATCATCAACGCCTCCTCACCTTCCGCAATGAAGACAACGTGAACGTAAAGCATAAGAATTCTTAAAGAAGCGCACGAGGAAAAACCAAAAAAATAGTGGGAGTCGGCAGAAGTTCGATAGACGAAAGAAACACGTGCTTGGAGGATTGAATTCGGGAGTTAAATCGAGCCGAGCCGAGTTGAGTCACCGCAATTCAGGGCTCGAGTGCGATCGATTTGAGTAACAGAGACTATAATCAATCGAGCATGATTGAATAAGTTTACAGTATGCTTGAACTCGAATTTGTCGGTCAATAAATTTTATTCCGGACTTGAATAAAATTCAAACCGCGAGCTTGCGCTCGAACTTGAAATATGAAAATAAAATATAGCTAAAATATTTTTGTTATTTTGTCTTTTTCATCTTATATGCGTGTACGATTAAGTAAGTGAAATATAACCACCTAATGATGCATACGAGACACTCGAGTCGAAGTATTTTTAACCTCAAGCTCGACTCTATTAATTGCTCGAGTCGAAAAGAATCTTATCTAACTCGAGTCCACATTGTATCAACAGCTACAACTTTTGACCTACTTACACTCCTATTCACGATAGAACCCCGTGATCTCGGTAGTCGGATCACGTGGGATCAATCCCCTAACCCCATCCCGATTCAGTTCGGTCCAAATAGACATGCCCATGTATGATTCGTCGATTCTAAATGATGTGTTGACGGTCATATATACTCGGTTCGCAAAATGTTTCCCTCGCCCGGGGTGAGAGCGCTCTCGATGGAAACCATCATACGGGATTTTCGGCCGACTTTAGAGTGGGGAAAAAGTGGCGGGTTAATTAGTTGGTAATCCGCGGCAATCCCCATTGTGGGAATATGCTTATGGAATGAGTAAGTTGTGGCCGGGGGGCTTAATAATAAGAAGAAAGGCCAAGTCGTGAAGGGCAAGGCAAGCCAATCCAACCATCGCTTTACTTCGTATTCACTTCATAATCCCAAAGCGACGATCCGCTCCACCCACCCACCTGCTCGATCGTCCGCGTCTACCAATCTTAGCAAACGATCTTCAAATCTCCCCGATCCCCACCGCCACGGATGCGTCACTTCTCGTCTTCGAACGTATCTAACGTCACACGAACATGATGATCGCTTCTTCTTCTCAACTCGATCATGAGCGATGATTTTGTGGCTGGCTGTTGAGCACGTGTTGCGCTTTGCCATGGGGGAAAGCTACTGCCCCATGATCATCAGCTGTTAATTGACACCATTAAAGAATGCGTACTTGGGCAGGCTTCTAATCTTGTTTTCGTGACTTCTTGACTTCATTCCCGCAGCATCCTTGGATGAGCTTGCTCTGGGTGTTGTCCGCTTTGATCGGTCACGAGTGGTTTTGTCCTTTGGACATATACGCACGCACTTTCTCAAGAAGTCGCCAATCCTAGTAATGTTCTATAACTTGAGCGTGCTTAACTTTGCAATTTTAGAGCAAAACTTACAATTACGTCAAAAGACACATTCATTAGTTAATTTTAGTTTTTACATATATGTCCCAAACACGCTCTTCCCATGTTCGGTGTGCAATTCGATTCATTCACATCCCTTTCGTTATCCTATAAGCCTGTCACGACCTCTAACCCCAACAATTACTCCCATCCCCATTAAACCTGGTCGTTTCAGCTCCTACTAACATGTTTGGTTATATGAACGGGACGATTCAACATTTGTACATTCTTTGCGTGGCACGTATCGAATCGACATGCGTAATTGCCAGAAGAGACCACAAAAGCATTAGTTTTCTCGCGAACCTCGTAAATATCTTCGCGATCGAAAACTCGAGACTACGTCGTGTGACTTTATCGAGCAGAAGGTACCGACTCGAGATCGCTTCTCGACACAAATCTTTTACTCTAGTAATGGATCGGATCCTCTCGCGCACGGCCCGATACTGAACTTGAAAACCCCTCGTCGTGCCATTTACACGCTCGCAGATCTTAACTATACCCCAAGCTCGTCTAGCATTTCCCGATCGCACGCGAATTCGTTATATTAAACCCAAGAGTTGATTGTCGATTGAGGAAAGTTAGTGATGTACCACGAACGAAGCAAACACCCCTAGCGTCGCAATCACGTGCAGTCTCGCTTTGGGACGGCACGAGGATCGAGGGGCGTGGAATTTTCCCCGACACCCGGCGGAAGAAGATGGGGCAGGTGTGGAAATCACGTAAAGCGGGCCGGGAAAAACCACAATCGCGTCCGAATTCAGAGCAGAACATATAAGAAAAAGTCCGCGATTCCGGATTGAAGAAGGAAGATGAAAAAAAAAAAAAAAGAGGTGAAAAATGATAAAATGAAGTGAGATCTCCGAGGTTTTCGTGTAGGATAATAATTGTGAATGGCTTGTTTATTGCGACATGTCGTGGTGGTGGGAGTCACGTTGGGGGAGGAAAACATGCGGCGAGCGTCTCGAGGAGAGGAGGAGGTGGGGCGAGGGGGAGAGACGTGCGGCGCCGTACTGTTCATTCATGCATGCAGGCTGTATTGCTGTCTGTCCCCCGTCGAGACAAAGAACGCGAACCCGAAACCAGGACCGCACGGACGTGTGTGAACGGGGGATCTGGAAAGTGCGGGGAAAAAATCAGAGGTGGGTAAAAAAAGGGGGAGAAGCCCACGTCGAAAGGCGTTTTCTTTTTCAATTTCGAAGGTGGAAAAAAAATAAAAGAAGGAGGGAAAATCCGGGGAGGAGGGTGGACCGTGGGCCCCCGCTGGCCGACGTCCTAGCTGTCCTGTCGTTCCACGTGTCAGCTCTGCGGAGGCGAGCAGGTCGAGTTCGAATTTGAGGCACTTTTTATCAAATCGACCGTTTTACCACCCCCCGGAAAAAATAATAATAATCTAAACCACATGACTCGAATCGAAAATATTTGGGATAAGTACCACAAAACATCCCAAATTATGTCTAACGCGATAAAAAAAAACGTCTCGAATTTTTTGGGTTCTCGCATCGCGATGGACAAAATTTAAGTTTTTTGCGACATGTCAAAAAGGTTTGAGATTTTTTTGTTACGGTAAATATAATTTGAGGTTTATCGTGGTTACAATTCAGATATTTACTTGCCTAACTTAGCAAATTCCGTGTGCTCGAATTAGGGAAATCGAGCTCCATCGAGCTCCCGATCAAATGCCGAGTTGCGCGAAATTTGGGTCACATTAACTCTCAACTTTAATTCTCCGCGAGCTCGACTCGACTCGATTTTTTTTTTTTTTGTGCTTTAGGGATAATATAATTTCATACAGCGACTCGAATAAAAAGTTCTTGTCTCAGGCATCACGCATTTTCGCAAACCAAGGTAATGGCCACGTCAAGGACACAGGGGGGTGGTGGGGGTCCACCCCTTTGGCTTTTCAGCTCCTCCTCCTCCTCCTCCGCACGTTATCAGATTCGGGCCGGGAGTCTGGGACATCCGTGATGACGTGGACCCACCGCCGCCTCGATTTGGCGGGAAGGTCGCCGGTTTCCCGCCGGTTCTCTTCCTCCTTCGAATTCGTTCCCCCCTCCCCCAATCCTCACCCCCTTTATTATTTTTTTTTTCCTTTCTTTCCGGGTGAAAAGAGAGATTTTTATCTTTTTTATGTCCCGTGTGGATCTTTCTTCATCTTCTTCTACTTTTTTTTCTAAAGAAAAGAAAAAAGGAAAAGAAAGTCCTCATCGCACTTTGAATGTTGCATTTACAAGATGCCTACACATGTTACACCCCCTGCCCTGTAAAGGAAAGATCGCCTCAATTTAAAGTAAAACAAGCCGGGTCTCTAGCTGCGTGTGGGGAACATCTAGCTTACTCCCCTTTCTGAATAATCGTTAAGATAGAACTCGGGAGTCAAGCTTAGTAAGAGATCGATTTCGTCTAAATGGGTTTATGCACCTTGAGAAGGCGCCGAGAACACGCGCTCGAGCCTCTGAGCTTCGATGACCGTGTTAGGGAGGAATGAATGTGAGAGAAAATGGCAGAGGAGTAGAGGGAGACTAACCGGAAAAATTAACTGAATTTTACGTTCGGAACACAAATTTAAAAAGAAAAAGAAAAAAACCAAAGGCTTCGCCGGGTCGACCCGGGGGAGGGCAAAGGCGTCTTTTCGGCATGGACCATCGAACCCCGCGCTTTAACCGGCGCGCCGTTAACACGACGCCTCGCCTCGTCGCGGCATCATCAGGGCTTTTCCCCCTCCCCCGCGGCATTCAATTCTCGTTCGTCAGTGCCGCGCACGTCGCGGGAAAAACATTCATCACGGCGGTCCTCCCCCCCCCCCCGCCACGTGGCGGCATCGCGGCGGCGGGACCACGGGGATCCTGCGGCCGCGAAAATTCCGGCGGATCGCGAATTTTTCATTTTCTTGCTTTATGGAAAGCGAAGTCGGGGGGACGGGGCGGGGGGAGTGGTTAATGCGACGGTGGCACGCTGACAGACAGACAAAGGGGGCTTGACTCCGAAGGAAACCCGGGAACGTGTTCCTCTGACGAGGGGCACGTGACGGGGCGAGACAAGGCGGGCGGGCTGCGGGGACGCCTGTCGGGCCAACCCTGTCCCGACACGTGGCCCGCGGCCCCCCAAGATCGCGTGCCTCCGCGGCCACGCCAACGCCGCCCGCCGCTCGCCCACAGTTGTGCCCGAGTGAGTCCAAAGCGAAGTAAAAGCGCGAGACACCACCAACACCCCTACGCTAACTGAGGAGGAGGAAGAGGAGGACGGTGACGAGTGACGACCCGATCGATTCCCGACCGCGGTGGTGTTTTGGATGGTTTATTTGGTTCGCTCTTTCCACGGAGAAAAAACCCGATTCGCTTCGCTCGAGCTGCTTGGGGCGCGAGATAACAGTCGTTTCACAGCTCGATCAGTCCTCCCGAGGGAGGGGTGGCAGGGTCAGGGTTAGCGGGATGGTTTCGGGATGGCGAGAATACCGATGAGTCCCGAATGGCTAGTATGGCGCGACCCCGCGCGCCGTGATTCCTTGTCATATGCCTTGGCCTTTGGACTTGTTTATTTAGCGAATTGAAGTTAGTGTTGGCAGGTGGCAGCTCAAAGATTGGACTCTTCCGTTTGGATCGGAGCACTCTCCTGATCCGGCGCTCGATATCTTCTGAAACGGCGGAGCGTGAAAGGACGGCTTTGACCTCCCCGCCAAGGAGGACAAGCGGGGGAATAACTGTAAGGGGGGAGCTGTGGGAGGGGCATATTCGGTGGAACCAAAGTTCGTTACGAGGGGGGAAGGTACAGCGAGAGGTACAGAGGAACCGGCCCCGATAAAGTTTAAATGGACAAGGGAAAGAGCCGCCCAGACCCGCGCGGGCCTCTCGTCACGTGCCGAACGGTCGGCCGGATCGACCTAATTTATCTCCTCCTTTCGATCACGGACGGGACCATCCTTGCTAGTACAAACATACGATCCCAAGTTTAACTTCGATCTCTCTCTTTTTATTATTTTTTATTTTTTAAATTTGCTTTTAAGAAGCACTCTAGATACAGCCCCGGAGCTGCAATGCCGAACCCATCCGCCCGATCGAGGATTTTAACTCGACTTGCTGTTTGATTTTTTTCCTCTCGGATTGCACTTGATTTAAAATGGGATAATGACATAAGCAGACCGTGAACGTGGGCCTCATTTGTAACATGGCCAATAGGCTTCTAGTACATGCTTAATGTAGTGTCTGAATTATATGAAAATGTTCTGTTTAATCCCTGAACTTGAATTAATAGAAAAATTACATTGAACAGATTAAAAATTCGGGGATCATATTACACATTGAGTTAAAGTTCAGGGACACATCGAATAAATTAAAAGCTCATAAATTGCACTGCACGTTTGGCCAAAGTTCAAAAACTGTTAAAGTCATTATCCGATTTCTAAATCCTACTTTTTTAAATTTCTAGGGTTTTTCCCTATTTTCAAGTAGGGGAGGGGGGCGGAGGGGGCCAAAAAGAAAAAAGAAAAAAGGAAGTGGGGGTGGGTCGGGCCGGACAGTCCGTCCGGGGCACGCGCTACTCACGCCATGTGGCCCATCCCCCTCCTCTCTCTTTCTCTCTCCATTCCTTTTGCTAATTGCCATAAATAAATAAACAAACAAATAAAGTAAATAAATAAATAAATAAATCTCTCATACTGCAAAATACCTTTAGTAAAAAAAATAAAATTTCCTCATTTAATATAAAGAAAACTAGCTGCATATATATATATAACAGACCTCAAGCGCGAGAGTCGTCAGAGTTGAAAGACCAACGAAGGCTTCTCTAGAGAGAGAGAGACCGGCCCCCGGCTAGCTCTGTAGAGAGAGAAAGCGCCGGTAGCAGTTGCAGAGGAGCTCCGCCTCTTCTCGGCGACGAGGGGCGGTGGCCCTTTGAACCGAAGTGATTCGATCGAAGGGGGAGGCCCGGCGAAAGGCTGACAATTCGGAGCACGAGAGAGGCGGAGAGAGAGAAACAGAGCGGGAACCCGACATTGTTGTCGCTGCCGTTCGTTCGCTGTTCACGCCCGCAGCCCGCAGCAGCAGCAGCGTCCTTGCGAACCGCAGCGCCCTTCGGGTTCCTCGCCTCCGGGTCTTGTGGCTTTTGCTTGCTTTTGTCTGGGTGGTTTGGTTTCTTGGTGTTTTTTTGGGGAGAGTAGAAGAGACGACGGGGGGGAAGAAGATGCAGATGCAGAGAATGGAGAAGATGGAGTGGTATGCTTGCCAGGACGAGTACGAGAAGCTCGTGTTTCGCATGAACACCCCGAGGTTTGTTCCCGGATCCATGTCCTCAAGTCCTTTCAACTTGGTCATCGTGAAGGCCGTCTTTGGTCCCAGCTGGGTCTCTGTTTTTCTTTGCCCAACACCCCCCCCCCCCCCTCCTTGCTTGGGATTGGTCGATTTTTGTTCCCCGATTTTTCCATCCGATCTCTTGCTAAGCTCTGTAAGGGACTTGCTCCATTTCAGGAAAGAGATTATTTTTTGGTTGGAAAAAGATTTCTTCGCAAGCCTTCCTTTGAAAGTTCAAAGACAGAGTCTGTCGTCTAGACTTTGAATTTTAGACCGGATGCCATTCGCGCTGAGTTGGTTGTTTGTTACTGTTGTTGTCCTCTTAACAGGGTGGTGATTGATAATGGTGCTTGTCCCGCTGCCACTATTGTCAAGGTATGCTTCCACGAAACCCTTTTCCATAAGTTTCAACAAAACCAGAAAGAAAGAAAGAAAGAAAATGAGATATCTTGTTGCTTGTTCAATGTTGTGCGGGTCTGACCATGTCCTGGGCTCGTGTTTCTTCAGGTCGACAGTGCAAGAAAACATGGGATTCTCTTGGAGGCGGTCCAGATCCTCACTGATCTCAACCTTTCCATCAAGAAGGCTTACATTTCGTCCGATGGAAGATGGTCCATGGATGGTGAGTCACCAAAATCCTTTTTCCTTAGTTTTTGCTCTTTTGGTTCTTTTCTTGGCGTTGTGTCTTTATCTTGGTATCTTTACGTTTAGTAACTTTCCTTGATCGCATTTTGAGCAATTTCCCTGATTTTTCTTGCCTTGGATTTTTCGGGGTTCTACAGTTTTCCATGTGACCGATCAAAACGGAAAGAAATTAACAGATGAGAGCGTTATCAGCTACATGGAACAGGTAATTTACTATTCTGAAACCTCTTAAGAGTTTTCTCTAACTGTAACTGATATATGTGGAACTAGTTGCACGTTTACTCTATTAGAATATGGAAGCAATTAATTCTGGGATAAGTTGATCAAGTGATTTATTAGTCATGAACATTGCATTGTTTGTATCTAAAAAGAGAGTGCCGGTTTTGGTTGTTGCAGTCTCTCGGAACCATTCACTATACGAGCACCAGTGACTACACTGGCCTAACGGCGCTAGAGCTGACCGGCACAGACCGGGTCGGCCTGCTCTCCGAGGTGTTTGCAGTGCTGGCCGATCTGCAATGCGATATCGTGGAGGCCAAGGTGTGGACTCACAACGGCAGGATTGCTTCCTTAATATATGTCAAGGACTGCAATTCCGGGTCCCCAATCGAGGACTCGCAGCAGATCGATAGAATCGAAGCACGGTTGAGGAATGTTCTCAAGGGAGATAACGATATTAGGAGTGCGAAGACGTCAGTTTCTCTGGCAGTGACACACACCGAGAGAAGACTGCACCAGATGATGTTTGTGGATCGCGATTATGAGAGGGAGCCGGTCCTACAGCTAAATGGCGACTCTCCAGTAGTGACAGTACAACATTGGGCCGAGAGGGGTTACTCGGTCGTGAACGTTGAGTGCAAGGACAGAACAAAGCTTCTGTTCGATGTGGTGTGCACATTGACAGATATGGAGTACGTCATCTTCCACGCGACCATCGATACTACTGGGAATAGAGCATCTCTGGTATATATCTTTGCCGATTTTGATCAAAACAAGAAAAACCTGTTTGCTATTTGGTAAAGATATTGACTCGACCGTTTGTTGATGGTGTTTCAGGAATTCTGCATTAGGCACATGGATGGAACCCCGATTAATTCCGAGGCTGAGAGGCAACGTGTGATCTTATGTCTGCAAGCTGCTATCGAGAGAAGAGCATCTGAGGTATTTTACAGAAATCCCAACATTTCACTGATCAAGCGCCATTTATCTTGCAAATTTAGTACCATTCTTGTTTCTTTAGTTCTCTAATCTAATGAAATGTTCTGTGTTCATAGGGTGTGAGGTTAGAACTATGCACGGCAGATAGACCCGGCCTTTTAGCAGAGGTTACAAGGACATTCCGCGAGAACGGCCTCAACGTGACGAGAGCCGAGATATCCACCACGTTGGGCACAGCTTTCAACGTGTTCTATGTGACGGATGCAGTGGGGAACCCGGCAGATTTGAAGATCATCGAGGCGGTGAGGCAGAGGATCGGGCTCAGCGAACTGCGAGTGAAGGAAGTGCCATTGATCTACCACAGAAGCCCAGAGAGTGAAGGAGAGGAAGCAGTTGGGGTTGCTGGGGCTGTGCTGTTGTCACTTGGAAGCCTAGTGAGGAGGAATCTGTACAATTTGGGGTTGATCGGATCATGTACTTGAAAAGGGCAAAAAGAAAACTTGAAAAGACAGGGAAGGGAGTGAGGGAAAAAAGGGTACTTTGCAAATTGGTAGGGAGATTCGTTCACTGATGTGGCGGCATATTCTTCGCTTCAGATTGGGGGCTCTGTGTGCATAGCAGAAGAGGGCAGAACAGCAAAAAGTCGGGAATTTGGTGATGGTAGCTTGCTAGTTTAGTTTGGGGGGGAGGGGCGGGTTTGAGGGTTTGTTGGTTGGTCGGTTCATTTTGATAGGGACCCAGATTGGATTGGAGGGTTGGGGGGTCCCCCTATAAAAGATTAAATTTTTAAATGCTTGATTTGTTATGGAGGTTTGAATTATAGCCAGCAGGGAGCAGAACAAAAAAGAAAAAAGAAAGAGGACAGGTGAGGAAAGTTAAAACAGCAAATTGGTAGTGAGAGGGTGTTGTTGAAGGTTTAGTGTTGAAGGATGAGGGTCATGGATACTGCAGTTTGCGTCGGTGTCGGTGTCGGTGGCGGTGAGTGAGAGAGATGGTGAGTGAGAGAGATGAGTTAGGTAGATGAAATCATTTGTTATTTCTACACAGCAGCAGAGAGTATTGTACATAAAATGACTATTTTTTTTTCTAGTACTTGTTTCAATGGTTGACTTCAGCTCTCCACATTCTCTCTGTGTCTCTGCACTTGTGAACTTTGTCCTGTAGTTTTCGGATTTTACGAGGAACGACCCATGTAGACAACTCTGTTTGTTCGCTGCAATTACAAAACATGGTGCTGTCATGTGAGAGCCCCGAAGGGGGGAGAAGAGAATAGTAAATGGGCGGTTGAAAAATGATTAGTTTATATTAATGGTTGACCTAAACCATGATGAGCATTGCATTTGAGCTGCAATGTGTCCTCCAGGCACACTGTTTTGGGAGAATCTTTCTCTGCAATAACGACTCTTCCAGCGTTTCGACCAATGAGAGCACGATGCGTAACTCCATGTCGTTCTACCTTTCCGGTTGCTATCATCATTCCCCTCGCTCGTTGTTCAATCAAAATCAAGTCAAATCGAATTTGGTTTTCGTTAGGTAAAATCATGTGAATTGCCCCCTCCCCTATCATGAATGCTTTTCAAGCGCTGAGTGCATCTTTGTAACTTGACAAAAGGGTTTGTTCGGTGGTTGAGCACGCTGCAAACGTTATCAGTGTGGCAACAATTAAGGGGGAAGCGGTTTTGGAGTCCCGTCGCGATTGGTCTTCAGTTTTTTGAAATTGAAACTTACCCCGTAAATCTTGATATCAACGAAATCAATTCCCTTTTCATTTCGTTTCGTTTTTTTATTCCTTGAGAGTGTTGTTGGAGACTTCGATTTTTTTATTACACAAGGCAAATTTCTCTGAAAAGCCTCCGCATCTGCCGGAATCAGAGAAACGGAGTGTCTTCAATTCTTCTTGTACAACCTAATGACCGATTTTTACAGGAGGCTCGTGAGCTTCGAATAATTGATTTGCGTTGAGGAAATGTGAAGAAGTGGGCAAAGCAGAGCCAAGAGCAGGAGAGAGAAACCAGACGAAGAGGCAACAGCAACAAGATTACAATATTCAAGTTAAGACTAAAAGAAGAAATTAAGGCTTCTCGATCCGGTTCCACACCCAAAACTAAGGAACTAGACCAATAATAGCCAGTTCCGTTTTCGGAATCGAGAACTGGCTGGGTAGGGTCAGCCCAATCCAGTTTCAGGATCTATCCTGATCTGATGCTCATCCCCAGCAACAATCTTTCGGGGTTGAACGGGGCTCTTAATTGAAGAAAACGACTGCGTCAAATGATTCTCCGAGGCCTTATCCGCTGTTCTTTTCGCGCTTTACGGGGCATGCATGTCACTAGCGATACAGGCGAGCAAGATACGACCGCCGTGGCACACCTTGCACATCCAAATCGCATAAAAAGAGCTTGGCTAGGAACACGATTCTTCGATATAGATGATACTTGCGTAGATTTCTTGCAAGACATTAAACTAGGAATCCACTTGATACAAGGCCGTTCAATTGGGTGCTAGCTAGCCAGCTCCTAAGTTTGATCGGCCCCTAACTTCGATAAATCCATAAGAATCACCCTCCAAAACAGCAGGAGATCACGAAGTTTTTGGTCTCCCTGTCTTCTTGTCATGTAGCATCGCGCTAGGTGTCGTTAAGATCTTGCTACGATGTTGGACAGACTCGCCACGCCAAATCTGTCCCCACATTAGCATGCAAAAAAGTTTAGTGCTAAGTCGGATAAACCCAAATTTGATTAGTGTCAAATTCCATTTGTTTAACGATGGTGGGCATCGATAGTTTCACCGTAACGACCTATTCCTGTTGCTTTCGTTCGAGTTCCGACAAACGAAAAAAGAAAAATATTTAAATTTGAAGTGGTCAAAGATAGGCCGGATTTAAATGAATAAAATAGAATTAAATCAAAAGGGGGTCGCTAGCAAAAATTAAAACAAAAAATAATAATAATCGCGTGCTTTGGTATGCGCCCGAGGAAGACACCACGACTCCCGACGGTCAATCGAATCCCAAAAGCGAGCTTTGCTTCTGGCTCGGCATCTTAGGAATCACCGTCTTCTTTATTTTGTCTCCTTCAATTTCCCCAAATTTTTGAAGAACTTTTCGAATGAAGACGGCATTGTACACATCACAACGTAAGTTTATTGAATTTTTATCATTACTAATTCAGAATCGTGATCTGTGTAGTTAGTGAAAACCGAATTGTTCATTGACGAGCAGTTTATTTTTTTGGTCCCGCCCATCTTTACTATGTACATATGTGTGTATGGTGCTCACGGAAATTGAAACTCGAGACCCGGTACTCTCCAGCCCCTTCTCCTCAACTCCCTTATCAGTAGGGCTGCATGCTTGTTGCCGACGTGCAATTGATAAGCAGGAAACATAAACCATACTAATACTCCAATTCTTTCGGACCCAAGACATGCTCGACGATAAGCACTGAATCGAGGGTTCACGATCTCATGATAGGGTTTTTCACTGTTCATACCTACAAGCATATTAAATATCGTCACGTGAAATTCTCATTGCGACTTTTTCCTTTGAAAGATACAAAAAAATCTGCGATACTTAACTCGGAGACAGTGCACTCATATGAAATTTCCATAGATTAGTCAGAGCACTCGTTCGATAAGTATCACATCGCGCATCAAGTAATTGACCGGGTCGACGACTCCATCGGTCATTCTCCACTCGCCATCGGTTTCGCGGCGCTGGGTGCGATTCGGGTGTCGATGGGAGTGGCTGATGACCCCGAAAAGGAGTCCTTAACCTCTTTCCCCTAAATCGAAAATCCTCCAAGGTTCAAAAGATCGCACCTTTTTCCCAAGAATGGTAATGGTCCGACTTGACGTGCCGAAATTTGCGCCGATTAACGAGCTGAAAAGCTCATTACATTAGCTGGCACCACCTTCTCCTCTTTTTTTTCCTTCTTGACCTTTATTTCTTGTACTATTATTATTCTACGCTGTTTTGAAATAATGGAGGGGAAAAGAAGGGAGGGATGGGAGGTTTGGTACAAGAAGCCGGCCGCGCGGTACGGCTCCCCACTAAGCACGCCGCTCATTGGAGGCTCTTCTTTTCACGCGTGTTTCCATTTTCTAAGATCGATTCAACGCCTGACGATTTTTTACACGCGCCCGCACAAAAAAGCAAAACTCCAAAGGTTTAATTAGGTCTCAATTGATCTGTTTATGCGGGGGGTTATCGAACCCCGATCGAGCGGGGGCCGCGAGATGATTGCGTGCGCGCCGGACATTGTGTCCTTGTGAGGAGCCGTTCCCTCGTCCCCCCTCGTTCCGGGCGTTAACATTAGTTAATCCCCCCCCCCCCCCCGTTTACAGCTAAGGAAAGGGGGAGTCCGGCATCGACACGGGTCGGCTCAATTGACTTCGCCATAGTTATATACTTGGTTTTGTCGGCGAGCACAGCAATGATTTTATCGGCGAGAAATGGACGTGTGTGTGTGCATATATATATGTGGACTCGGAAATGACCATATGCTAAAGATTAGTGTTGGGTTAGATGCCATTGGGATAGGGACAAGGCATGTGCCGAGGGTTGAAATGTCTTGGGTCTCGTGGGCCGTTGACCCCCTCTAATAATTTAATCCAAAAACCCTAAGTTGCCTAAGTACACCGACGTCTTATATACCGTGTCGTTTTTGCAGTCTTAATGCAATTGGGAATGAATATCCTAGCTTCTTTGCTAATTGGTGAGAAGGATACAACACGCAAAACCCCAATTTGCCCCATGTAGGATTAAGATTGCATGCGACGCTAGATAAGCCAAAAGAAAAAGCCAATTTAAATCCAAGTAAAGGGTCCACGAAAATTGCAATAATTTAGTGCAAATTGGGCCAATGATAGGTCTAGAAATTTGCGAGAATTGAAGTGGGGGAAAACGAATCTAATTAAAAGCGAATCCAACAAAGCAAAAGGAGGCTCGTTTGTTTATGCCCCGGCCGCATCCTTTTGTTAGCAGAATCTAAATTCTTGTGTGCCCGTCTCTCTCCATGTTGTCCTTAATTTTTCTTACCCTTCTTTTTGGCCTTGGAACTGAGTTTTGCAACTTGATAAAGGTGTGTGTGATCACAGCTTTAACTTTAGCTTTCTCGATTGGTTACATTTCTTTCGAAATATTTATTCGATGATCATGCGAATCTAAGATTTGTAAAGAGAAAAATAGTATGCGAATCGAAAGTTTATACATTATAGGTAAGGGCGATCGGATCCCACTTCCCAAAATTGAGAATCGGAGACCGGACCGGACTGGTTCAATGGATTTAGTCACTTAGGGCTTAGTTCACATTTTACTAATAAAAAATAAAAAAATTATATGTAGTCGGTCCAATTCCCCCTTAAAATCAGGAACCGGACCGCTTGGATACCGATTCTACTTTTAGGAATCGGGAACCCAATCGACACTCTCAGGAACCGGAGTCAACCGGCTAATTTGGTTTGGTCCGGGCAGTTTCCAATTTAGGCGGTTCATTTTGCACACCCTTATTTATAGGGAGGCTGTGTGGCTATGTTTATTTTTGTTTTCGTGTATGTATAATAAAATCATGTAACTTGTTTTTGGTCAATTAAATTTGCGAACTGTCTTTTAATAAAATTCTGATACGAAGCTTGTGTAGCTCGCGGCCGTTTGCAACCCTCGCAAGCTTGAGGTCAACCTTGCACGGCCTTGTAGATCGAGAGCCACAGGCTCAGGCCGAGCTTGCAAGACCTTACCGTTGTGAATTGCGAACGATCTCTCCACAGACAGAGATGCCAAGAGATGGGCGCATAGGTGGTGACTAAGGGTCTGGTGTTGTTGTCAACATTAGGGGTCAAGCTGTGGCATTGAGCGGCAACTTGACGCTGTCGAGGATGGCTCTCGATAGCTACTTTGCCGTGTTAGAGAGAGAGAGAGAGAGAGAGAGAGAGAGAGAGAGAGAGAGAGGGGATTAGGTGTGGATGAGGGCAACGTGTTAGGATTCGGCGCATAATTATAAGAAAATAGATAGTAGAAGCAAGAAAAAAAATCGAGACACAATAATTCTTATCTTGGTTCATTCTTAAATTAGAGTTACGTCTGGTAGAAGGTTCTACTATAATTAACATCTCCCACTTTTATGTTACATTCCTCAATTACAAGAGAAAAAAATAGACATTTAATAGTTATTCATGGGCCCGAGCTCAAAGAATCAATAAAATATAAGTTCAAATTATAAAAGCCATCTGACATCAAGGGTCGTGGGTGGGGTACAGTGCCCTCCCGAGCCCTACCACAAGAAGTGTTTGTAGGTAAGAGAGATGAAAAATGTAGGATTTGAAATGGCCGGCGCGACATTTGATGCTACTATGGAGAGCAAAGTTAAGGATATTCTGTCTAAAAGACAAGCCGTTAAAGAGAGTCCGAGGCGGATAATCAGCTACGCATCTTCGGCGAAGATTACAAAATCTCTCGCGCATTCTATCTTTCACTCGACAAGGTAGACAGCGAAACAACTAAAGAGCCTAAGGATTTCGGTCGGATAAACCTAGTTTTCTAAAGCTTCATACAATACAACAAAGTTATCGAAAGTTGGCCAAAGCAGGAATCTATCCAAAAACATACAGAGAATTTGTTCTCTCGGCCAACTATTAACAAGACGTATGCGAGAAACTTAAGTACAAAGTGTTCTCACGAGACTTTGCTTTTTTACATTGGAATAATCTCCATTCCACCTTTGTTAGGCCATCTTGTCTGATGGAATCTTCTCCAATTTGTTCTCCATCCGTACAAACCATGGCATACACAAGCGCTAGGAGCCGAGAATATTCCTTTGGTTTCCTCCGATTTTGGGGTTCTCGATTCTATGCACAGTCTATGAATATACTATCCAAATCGTGCTCGAAAAGGTTGCTACATCGATTGGGCCGTCGAGTGCTGGAGAAACTCTTCGTTCTCATTCGATGTCGAACCATACGTATCATGCACGACGCCAACTTTTTTTCTAAATTTCAGAAGTTATTCTCGATTTAAGGAATGTCCTAGCGAGAATACGAATGGTGGGTATCCGAGAAATTTCATGAAAAATTTCGAAGGCTTCTAGCGGAAGAGCTACAAAAGGCCTACATGTGGCAATGGGCTTATTGGGCCGGGCTCAATGTAGATTTCAAATTTCAGTTTCCTCCATTCTCCATGTGAGGTCCTCTATTATCTTCTTTTATTTTATTTTTTAGTGAATAAACTTTAGGTTATGATTATATGGACTGTACTAAATGTACGTACCTCATGCATTGACCAAACACAAAATTGGTGGGAAAAATATATGATGAAAATCAATTCCGATTCCAAAGTCGATTTTTAGGAAACATAGGGCACTTGTCTGCGATAACTCGTGCATATTAAAAAGAAAATTAAATTTTGAATTAATGAACTACAAATTCAGAAAAAGATTAGAGAGCTGGGCTTTCAGAGAGATCACCTGAATTGGGCTTTTCAAACCTTGTTTGAAGTTGAGATTCAGGAGTTACGAAGAGAAGTAGTAGAGTTACTTTCGAGAGATCATGAAAATTAGCGGTTGTTTCACAAATCTTTGCCCGGCTCGATAGATAGTGCTGAGTGTGATGATCCGAATCCAAACCTGTTATCGAGGAGAATGAATTCGCTAGTTACTTGAGCCGCATCTCTCGGTTATTCATCGCCGGTAATTCTTCTTTTCTCTATTTTTCCCGGATCAAAATAGATAGCCTCGAGGCGAAGGGACGACACAAGATGAGGTTCTATTCAAAGCGCCAACGAGGAAATGGAAATAAAGAACATGCAAGAGTTATTTTTTCTGTTGTCTTTACGGTGATTAAGTATAAGAAAATGTTGAGATTGCTTGGCTTCTACTTTCATCATTGTCATTACGCCTATAAAATAAAAATAAAACCATCTTTTTTTTAATTTGGGTTAATAATAAAAAAAATTAATTAAAACTAGTTAATTATGACTAAGTACTAATTCCGCCATCCCATGGCCAGTGGTCCATGACTTTAAAGAAAGAGAGAAATTCCTTGATATACGGTCGCCAGATTTGTCCAAATGGACCTGCCCAATTATTAATTAACAAAACACCTTCTTTTTTATTAATTTATTTTCTAATTTTGTCATCTTTTTGGAAGGTCATGTTCTCTTTGACTACGATAATCCAGGTCCGTAGGGCATGCTACAAAAGCCTTTTTGACCAGCATGCCTGCTGATTTTGACTCCATGGACGAGGAATTCAAAACCTACTTAAATTCCTTTTACCATTAATCAGAAAGAAATGCACACCCTATTAATTTATTTGATTAATTAAATTAATAATTGATTAATTTGAAGTTAGTAACCTATTCAAACTAGCAAAAGAGCATAAGCCATGCCTGGTTGTAAATGTTTGACACATATGGAGAGAGATAAATGTTAAGAGATCCGAATTAGCATAGGAAAGAGACTTAAGTGAGTTTAAGCTGCGGGAGATTTAAGTTCGATTCTGAAAAGCAAGATGTTTAGAGAATCATATTGCACACTGGGCTTGAGTTTAGGGATTATTCGCGTCGTCTTCCCTTGACGTCGAGCTCTCCTGTGAATTCACTTTCCATACGATAGAGATTAGTACCAATATGATTGAGATATTAGGTAGGGGGCCGAAATATGTAATTCAAAGCTAATTCCTCACCTTTTTCGTCTCCACAATGTGCCACCCTTTAATTATCGATACGATTGGAGCACGCCTGAACATAAAATATTATGAAAAAGCTTATTATTATTATAATTAATTAATTTAATCACTCACTCACTTTCATCATGAAAACACATATCATGACATGGATGTGCAATAAAAGTCACTATAAGCCCTACTCATCTTTAGGGTCAAGTGGTAATTAATTAATTAATTAATTAATAATCCAATGTTATATAAATATAACATAACGAGCTCTCTTTGATTTGTCCGCTGCGTCCCCTTTTGGTTTTTTTTTTTTTTGGATTGAGTAGAATGCAATTTAAGTCAGGTTAGATCACCGGCCAGAAGGAAAAAAATTAATAAAAAATAAATACAAGCGATAGTATTTAAAAAAGACTTAAATAATTGGAATTATTATAAGATTTCCAAGCTAATGTTGCATCGACCTTATCACCATATTTCTTTATTATTCGGATTAATTAATTTAGATTGTTCTTATCTGGACATAATTTTTTTTTCAATTGTTTTTTTGCAGCCCTGTTTGCCCAAGATGCCATCTGTCTCTGTGAAAATAAAAACAATTTATTTATTAATTGCAAAAATATAATTTGCTTTGGTCAATGCTTGCTGTCCGGCATTCAACTTTATGGATCTTACTATTTTATTCGTGCTCTCGAAGCCAGCGATCACTTTTTTTTTAATCCCTTTTTTAAAAATTTTTGAATTGTTATCACGCGAATTAGATTTTACCAGTCTGTTATTAAAAAATTGAATTTACAAAAGAAAGCGAGAAAGTATAAAATGTCGATTCCATTTGTGAAATTTACCGGGTAATTGTTCTTCTTAGAAAATTTGTCTTCTTCTTCTTCTTCTTCTTCTTCTTTTTCATTCGTTAATTTCTTATGGAATATCGAGATGGAAGACAAAGTTTGAATGATAAACTGATAAATCAAAGCTCGTGATCCTGTTCCTCATCGTTTTTCTAACAGAAATTTAGGATCAAATTGAGTGGATTTTTTAATAGAATTATTTTCATCACTGTTCTCAATCATGCGAATTATTGTTGCAAATACACGATATGTCTAAAATAAGTGAATTTTAAAATCAGAGAAAATTTAAATAAAATGTAAATGCGCTATGCTTAACAAAGGGTATGA
This sequence comes from Syzygium aromaticum, assembly GCA_024500025.1. Lineage (NCBI taxonomy): Eukaryota > Viridiplantae > Streptophyta > Magnoliopsida > Myrtales > Myrtaceae > Syzygium > Syzygium aromaticum. The sequence goes on along the minus strand of CM044889.1, from coordinate 3,838,824 downwards.
TTTTTTTTTTATATAAGATAATGGATTTCAAAAGAAAGAAATAAAGCTACATAATGCATATTTAACAGCTAACCATTTTTTGTAATGTCAAAGTTATAGTTTATTTATATCAATGTTGCGGCCATAAGTATACGAATTACGGCCATATATATATACATACCATATTGTGATATCATTGAATTAACTTATTCAAGGTATTGTCCGTTTTGACTCATCTCATATCGAAGCTCACAATTTTGTCCTTTGTAGTACAAGTTTACACTTTTCCAAGAGATTACCTATTTTGGTAGTGCTTTCACTTAAGCACGCTCAAAATTAGAGTTCAAATTCTAAGTTTGTTGTTACGTCAAAATGAGTCTTTAGTGAGTTAATTTTAATATTATATAAATCTCAAGAACACTTTCTCTGTTCGGTTCGCAATTCAGTTCATCCTTGCCTCATTTGACATTATAGAAGCCTGCTAGGAAACACTACTTGTTCGAGCCTTTGGCCCTGACAATCACTCCTGGCCCTGATTGAACCAAGTCATTATAGGCTCACTAGCTTCTGCGTGGTTCATCGCTAATGGACGCATCCACTTGAGTGAGCCCCGTTCTAATACCAACAAACTTCACACCCAAACCCCTATAAGTACAAGAGAATGACACAATCATCCTTCTACTCAAATGACACACCTTCAAATAAAAACCAACATGAACATGTTATCAAAATGTATATCCATCCTATATATGAGAGTGCACAAAAGAATCGCGAACTACTCAGACTGCTAAAAACTTGACCAAATCAAATTGACAATTCTCATGGGGATTAGTTCAATTTTTGATTTCGAGCATAGACCTGTCCACCCGGACTAGCCCAGTACATACATATATATATATATATAAAAACCCTAATCGGGCTTTGTACATACAAATCTTTCACATCCCTATCGTCCACCTTTTCACACAAACCCTAGCCCTCTCTTTTCAATGTACAATCTCCTTTCTTTGCTTACACCAATGAGCCACCATTAATGTGAGCTCTCAAAAGTTACGACCTTTCTTGCTTTGCATCGAGTCGAGGAGAGTTGGGGTCTCTTTTCTGTATCCATGGGTTTGAATTTGTGTTTGAGATTTAAAGAAAATGGAAGAGAGAGTTCTGGATTGGTGTTAAAATGGAAGGAGAATGGAGATCATTGGCTAAGACCCCAACATATTTAGTGGCGACCGTGGTCAGTGTCTTGGTTTGTTCTAGGTTTCTTCTTTCAAGGCTCTTTGAAGAGGGTTCAAAAAGTCTCAACTTTTCTTTTCCGATCTTTCTCTTTTATCTTTTTGGTTCTTTATATGTTCGAGGAAAGTTGGTAGAAGAAAAGATTGCGAGAATGAAAATATGCATCAATTGCTGTAGTGTTGTTTCGATACTGAACAGAGAATCATTGCACACACTTACACACAAAAAAAACCAGTTTCATAGATCCACTCAGGAACCGTATCAGACCGGTGGTCTAGTTCTTTGGTGGATCCATTTTGTGGAATCGGTCCTTAATGGACGGCTCTCAATTTCAGGAACCACAACAAATTCCCATTGATAGTGCTATTGTAACTTGCCTCTAACCGAAGAGCTTGAAAAAAGATGTAAAATGAATGGTATAAGCAATCACACTTCAGTGAGTGGTACAAATTTCTTCTAAGTAGGTTGAGAGTATAAGCTATGCACATTAATAAAACAACATCAAACTCACTTATTTCAAATCCAGCACATAATCAAAATGAGTTATATTACTTTTTTTTGGTCGAAAGTCATATCACCTTAACATAACCATAAACATACATGAAATATTCCTTAAATCAATTATATGTGAACAAACATCAATGATGAATTTCATTGGTCAAGCTTTATTAAATCATATGTCGATGATCCATTCCATCGATTAATCTATTGTTTAATATCCAATCATGTTCACAACATAATACATAGCGGCAAGGTGACTAAGATTTCCCCCAGCAAAGTCTCAACCTACATATCAGCCGGTAGTTCAGCCTCAAATGATATCATGAAACTAGTATGTTTATCTAAAAATCTTTAAACTAGGTTCGCAATGATAATGAACATTAAACCACCATCCTCCAACAATCCACAAAACCAATCCACAATTCATATTATAAATCTGAATACATTTCACAAACTAAAACATATACCCTTTTCGCAACTTAGTTCATCAGCCAAAATAATTTTCATAAAATATTTCTCAAATCATTTTAGAACTCATTTCATTAACTAGATTCGTAAAGCATTATATATAACCTTTCACAATGCCTTTTATAAAATGCTTTTCGAATCATTCACAAATAGCTCCAAAGTTATAAATGTCCGATTCAGATTTTTATGCAACAAAAATGCTTTGTATGGGGGACACCTATGACATTTGCATGGTTTGACTAGTGGACTACACGTAAAAGGACATATACGTTTTCTTCCTCCTATGGAATTTTATGCCCAATAATGTTGAATTGGGTGTGTGTTTTCGGTTGTAAGCTCAACGACTGACTAATAATTTGATAATGGGCAGTTGAGCACATTCTGGAAAAGTGTCCTTGAAGTCTTCTATTTTTCCGCGAGAGGAGGTCATTTTAGCATTTAGCATCTTCCCTTGTCCCAATTTTCTTCAATCTAACAGGACAAAAAAATACCCTTTATCAATATTTTATTTCCAATTTTCAAAAAAGAAAATAAATTTCACGGTTCCCTTCTCGAAAAGTGAAATAAAAAACCTGCAAAAGAAAGAGAAAAAGAAGGATTCTTTTTTGGTTATTTGTCGTGTACATTTTTTTTTTATAAACATATAAATTTTGGTTTCCAAAGAGAGTGTAAAACAGCTGGATCACGTGCTGTGCCTAACATTTGGTATACACCAATTCATTGTTATAATTATTAATAATAATTATTATTGTGTCTTTTATATCGAAAAAGTAAGTAATTCATTGCACTTTGGTAGGTAATATCAATGTGGTAATTCAAGCACATGGACTGGCCTCTACCCCCGTGGTCCCCCCCCACTCCCCCACTTCCACATTTCTATAAATTAAGCTTTAATTTCTTGTTATAAATCATGCACTATCCATGAAGATGCATGAGAAATTAAACTTTGAAATGTTTTTTTTTGTTGTTGTTAAATCATTAAGTTTTCATTTTGATCGACTTACTTCATATGTCCAAAAATTTTATTTCACAAATAATAATTGATTGAAATTTATTTAGTGATTTCTCTTGCACCTAATAAAGGGTGAATGATATGAACGGTGCATGAACTTAGAAAATAACGAAAAATTTTAAAAAAATCCATGGACTTGCAATTATTTAAGGCGAGGATGGTGTTGTTCAAACCAAATCAAAAGCTTTATTAAAACAAATAACTTTTTTAATTATGAAAAATTTAAGATGGACTTAAATGTTATTACTTGCATGTTTTAAAAACTCTAGTGCCGGAAATGAAATCAGAATCTGATTTAAAGCTTAAAAAGTTAAAAAATTTTAAAAAATAACTGGGCTTTTTATCAATTTTCTCTAATTAATATTGTTCTGGGTCATCATTTTCATTTGAATTGGATATTGCACGCCGGATCCCAAAAAGAGGAGAATCTTGGCGATCACTACTTTTCTTTACAGACAATTGCTTCATGCCACCAAAGTCTCAATTCATTATTTAAATATTAGGGGGAGGTATTAATCCAATATTTCCTCCACCCATTTTCCAAGAAAAACAATTCAAAAAAAATTGGGAAAAAATATATATATATATAACCCTACCCTCTGCCAATAATTAATTAATTATTACATCTCAACGGGAGTTCCAACCAAAACACGAAAATCAATATCTCCACATTTAAATATGCGAAACAAAAAAAAATCAACCTTAAAATAATAATTTCGAGCGATGCTTATCTGATATATTGTTTTCTTTTCATGCCTGTCTATTTCTTAATATAATATCAATTCGGACAATCTTAGGAAAGTTAGGAACCAAATTAGCTGAACAACAACTTTACCTAAAAAACAAACCAACTTTTTTTTAAAAAAATTATTATCACCTCCCTATACTCCACCTCTTTCCGAAATATCAAACCTTCCACTTTTTTAGATAAATATAATTTAGTTTTTCTTTACTGGAAAAAATTAGGATGACCAACTTTTTAAGTTTTAAGCTCTCCCGTTTGAGCTTAATTCTACTTCCTGTAATCAAGAAACTGCAGTGAATCTCACTGTAAAAAAGAAAAAAAAGAAAAGGAAGGAAGGAAAAGAATTCAAAAATCCGTTCTTGAAGTTGTCCTTGCTGCGGTTCTGCTTCTGTGTAAGGTTCTCAAATTTTTTTCTGCTTTTTTTTTTTTTCAAGTTTCTAGCTTCAGTGGCATGTTTTGCTGTCTTGGTTTCCACCAAGTTTGAATTTTTGGTTGGAAAGCTGTTCTGGGTAGTTCTAGTTTTGAGCTGAAAAGTTGAATGCTTTTTGGTCTTTAGAGCGTAGGAATTTGCGAGGTCTTTTAACCATGGAGGGAAGAGAAGGTGTGAGTAGCAGTGGGGGTGTTACAGTGGTGGGATCAGATGCTCCATCAGAGTACCACGTGGCCCCAAGGCCCGAGAACCCGGCCCAGGCTCCTGGATCGGCGGCTCAGCCGGCGCCGGCCCCTCCTCCCCCGCCGCCGCAGCAGCCGGCGGTGGGCGGCGAGCTGCCGGCCGTCGTGGCGGGAACGGCGCTGCCAATGAAGAAGAAGAGAGGGCGGCCGAGGAAGTACGGGCCGGACGGGTCGGTGACGATGGCGCTGTCGCCGAAGCCGATATCTTCGTCGGCGCCGTCGCCGGTGATCGACTTCTCCTCGGCGGGTCCTAAGCGCGGCCGCGGGCGGTCGGCCGGGTCGGTCCCCAAGCCCAGCTTTGAAGTGGAGAATTTAGGTAAACGAAAGAAGTCTTGGCTTTCTTGCGATCATAGTAAGTTTACCGAACTAAAGTTTAACATTTTTTTGGAAGCACTTTGGCGTTTAGGTTGAGGTTGCGAGTGTTTCTTGTGATCTGTGTGGTTTTTGATGTGGGAATTGAGTTGGGTTTGTTTTACTCTTGAGGAAAAAAAATCGAGAGATTGGTGTGGGAATTTCCGGTTCTGGTGATGCTTTGATGGACGATAGATGTGGGACCTGTGAGTTTAGATGCTTATATTGCCGATATCAGATCTTCTGATACTTGTGGATTTTTTCTGAGAGGACTAGGAGGAGGAAGTGTGTTGTAGTTGACTGATGGGATCTTCCAGCAAAGCCTGTCATTGGGTACCTCATCCTTATCATCTGTTGGTTGAAAAGCTCGAAAAACTGGACATATGGGACTTTGTGAGAGCTGTCAGAGCTTAAGCAAAGTTGGTTCCCAAATGTGTTAAATCTACCTTTGGGAGATTCCACTTCTCCGTCTCTTTTACGGTCACCCTCTTTTCTTCAAGAGGCCCAACTTATAAATTTGCCTATTGTTTGACATGCGCTGGTGGGATCAGCGCTCGTACTCAGATTTTTTCTTGACCACATAGTAAGAGCTGATGAAGAAGGATAGTTCTTTGGTTAAGGCGATGTATTTTTATGGCAAGAATATCGATGTCTGAAGTTCGGTGATATTGTTCTCGTGTTATCTTCTTGACATGCTTTGCTGGCTTGAGAAAATGACAATCCTTTCCTGAAACAATTGAAACTTTTTCTTAGGTTAGGTAAATTGGATCATCTCAATGGCAAGTAATAACAATGAACTTGCAAAAAATCCTAAACTACTTAGAAATTTCCGTTGCTGTCTTCCTTTCTATTTATAGTGATTTGGTATGGATGTCGAGCAGATTGGGCTAGCAACTTGAGAGATGATTTATAGGACTGCCTATCAGTTCCTGGCAAGCATATGTTATACGGTCTTAAACTTCTGATTCGCGTTTCTTTTTTCACTTCACACGAATTTTACAGTGTTGTTAAGGTTGTAATGAACTTGTTTACCATGTAAATGAGGTTGTTCCAGAGTTATTAACCATGTATTTGATTGTTCCTTTACAGGTGAATGGGTTGCATGCTCTGTTGGTGCTAATTTTACTCCTCATATCATCACTGTTAATACAGGCGAGGTATATTTGGAAAAATTGGCATTTATCTGATGTTATCTGCAATCATGCTTAGCTAATGTTCTCATGACATGCTCATTGAGGGACCAGTCTGACAAACACTGCATTGAATTCGAAGGGATCTAGGCCTCCAGAAGTTCACGAATATTCTTCACAACCCCTTCCCATCACCAATAGAAAAACAAAAAAAAAATAAAAAGGAAGAGGGAAAGGAGCATGGTAGTGCTTTTGTTTGTTCGAATTCCAGTAAAAGTTTTTGCAGTAATCGTTCTTGTTGTTGTTACTTTAACCTTGGCTTCCTTATTGCATAATTGTTTGTACAAATACCATCTGAGTTCTGCTTAGCAAGCGACACTTTAGTCCACTTAGCCATCTCTCCCATTTGAAAAAGGATAGTTACTATCTTACACTACACGAAAAATAAAGCTTGAAAAAATTCCCTCTTTTATCTCTCTTTAGTTTATTTTTTGACCCAAATTTTGTGGGGTATGGCATCAGAATTTGAGTAAGTAACGCTGGTGACATATTGAACTGGAGTAACTAGATCAAGTTCATCCTAATATGTTCCTACATTTCTTGTAGTTGATAGGTGATTTACCTGTTCCTTGTTTCAGGATGTAACTATGAAGATAATATCATTTTCTCAGCAAGGACCTCGAGCTATATGCATTCTCTCTGCCAATGGCGTGATCTCGAGCGTTACACTTCGTCAGCCTGATTCTTCCGGGGGTACATTGACATATGAGGTGATGCATCGTACAGAAACATGCATACGCATCTATGTATATGCAGAATCTTTCTGGATTTATGCTCTCTTCCTCTTCTGTTTTTGGTCATGGAAAGAATTAAATAACAAAAAATTTAAGAAGAGCCAGAATTAGTAGAATAAATTCATGGTTAGCAAATGGTTGCCACATAATTGTGATTTCAAAGTCCCTTGTAGAATATTTCCTTTTTTCCCCTTCATCGACTACTGATAATATTCCCATGTATTGTGGGTTTCTCATTACAGGGTCGTTTCGAGATTCTGTCCTTAACTGGGTCATTCATGCCCAGCGACACTGGAGGAACAAGAAGTAGATCAGGCGGGATGAGTGTGTCTTTAGCAAGCCCAGATGGACGTGTTGTTGGTGGAGGAGTTGCTGGTCTTCTAGTAGCTGCAAGTCCTGTTCAGGTATGATCTTTTTGATAGTTTCTTTTCTCATGCTTCCTTTTCTGCAACAACAAAATTGAGTCAATGACTACTGGTGGTCGCTTGGAAATGTTCTAAAGAACTTGATTTGTGTTTGATTGTTTTTCAGTACAATTTCTCTTACAAAGATTTCTAGTCATCTTTGGGTTTTTAAAAGCCATCTTTAGAGCCTAACTTTTTAGATGAATCTCCAATCCGAGTATACTGAATCTTGATCTAAGGATGTCCATGTTATAAGTGATTCCTCACGTACTCCTGATTTAGACGCACAAACCCCTGAATTCACCATTATTTGCCTCTGTTATGTATCAATAGGTTGTCGTAGGCAGCTTCCTTGCGGGAAACCAGCACGAGCAAAAGCCAAAGAAACAGAAGCATGATGTTATTTCCACGGTCTCACTACCAACGTCATCCATTCCAATATCCGCTGCGGAAAACTGGTCTCCATTGCAGCCGGATTTGAGAAATAACAAGCAAACTGACATTAATGTGTCATCTTTGCCTTGAGAGAGGTAGTGGTAGTGGTAGTAGTAGTAGTAGTAGAAGTAGTGCTAGACGATATCTGCTGATCATATCATGATTTTTAACTGACCCACCCCGTCGATTTGGCTCTGCTTGTAAGTCTTACGACTCCCTTGTTTGTCTTTGTCTGTAAACTTCATCTAGAGAGAGTAATCTTCAGCTAGGGCCTCTTTTTCCTTCTCTTTTTTCTTCTTCCCGGCTCTTGTATTGGTGTTATGTTCAGATTTTAGTTGTCTGGTTCAGCTAGCATGCTGCTACTGCCGGTGTGTTCGATTTGTGTAGGATGTTTAATGAAAACTATGGGAATTACTTTGGAATTTTAGCCAACTTCTTTGAAATTAACAGTTGCTCTTGATATTAGAGGAATCATGTGTCGATTATCCTTATGTGCTTTGAAATTTCTTTTCTTGGTTGACACTCACCTTTTGCAAATGCTAGAACTCTTACAAGGTACATCTTCCTAGCTCGTATCTTGTCATATGTGTGAAATCAAGGAAACCGCGTAGCGGATCTCTGATGCCCGTCACCTTTTTTCAGCAACGTTTTGAGGAGTTATTCCTTTTACGGACGACACGATGGGATCACTTTTCTTGGGAACTATGTCGCTTTATTGTCTCCTTTCCGTATACTAAGCCGGTGATATCTTGAGCTCGGTCATCTTTTCACTTCCGATCGTATGGTTACATGGAGCGAACAGAGCTAGCTAACCATTGCATGAAGATCGGTATCACTTAATTCAACGGTGTGTGTAAATCGAAGTCTTGAACTTTTTGTTTGAAAACTCAGTTAGATTACAAGTAGGCTCTTAACAGTTGACAATATAGTTGTATTTTCTCTCGCATCTGGCATGGTTGTTTCAGTTCGAGCATCCTCGAGTTCATGTGCCCGTGAAAGCGGGCAACTTGGAGACGTGATTTGATAGCATGAAGCCAAATTTACCGCGAAATATGTGAATTCCATGTAACATGGATCTACTGTCTGAAACTTGACAACGCTTAGCATGCTCCGGCTCGTGTTTTTGAAGGAACCGAATTTTCATCGTAGCGATAGAGATTGGAGTAATTTTTGGCAGTGGCATGAAACTACACAAATCGATGACATGATGAGACGAAACGAGACGGACAGGCACGTCTCAGTCGAAAAATATAAAGTAACTCGGGTTATTAGGTCAATGGGAAAAAGAGTATGGAGAAAGGGAAGCAGAAAGAATCTGGTTTATGGAATCATTCCATGGATATTAGTATCTGGTCATTGTCACCGTCTTCAACCAGCTTTGAGTGCTGATACCTTATTCATCGGCACCTTATGTCCACAAGATTACGTTACTTCCAAGAATAATCTAACAAATAAGAACTCAAGTTCAAAATAATTGCACTCCTGGAACCCCCTCAAAGAATTAGAGAAGAAATTTATAATCCAGGGCCTAAAATTTCCAACCAAAACACCCGATTAGATTATCTTCCACTCCAAACAAATACCAACACCGGAAAAAAGCTTCTGATTTGATTAGAGCATCTTCTACTCAAGCCCGACAAAAAGAAGTGGTCAGAAAAGAGTCACTCTCTTGTTAAAGCAAAACCGAACTCCCCAAACTCTTTGTGCGGGTCATGAAGCCTGTCGTGCCAAAGATATTCGTCCTCCTAGCAGTCTCTGTCTCCGGTATTCTTCTCCTGAACCGACGAATAGTATCATCATCAAGCAGCCACAGCAGTTTCGAAGATCCAGATTCGTCATCGAGCCCTCTCTTGGTGTTTTTAATCCTAAACACCCTCGTCCTTACCGTCCTCCTTGGAAGCCATAAACCGAACTGTCGCGGAGCTGACCTCTCCCACCCTTCTTCTGATGAAGTCACAGAAAACGACAACAGAGGAAATAGAGACGAGGGAGATATCGACGCCAAAGAGTCTAGTGGTTCTGGTAGATCGGATGGTTACGATGGAGATGATGACATGAGTGGAAGTGACGATGAGATTAGTTGGGAAGACGGAGCTTGGACCAACAGTCTAGAGAAAAGAATCGAAGAATTCATCACCAAGGTTGATGAACGATGGTGTGTAGAGAGGTTCAAGGAGAATAATCACAAGGAGAGTGTAACGTAAAAGCTAAATGTATGAAATCCTTCACTTGGCCACTCTAGCTGCAGGGTGTTGTATCGGTCCTGAGTTCAAAGTAAGTACTGCGCGTCTTTGCAGCTGCTATTTTAAGTATATTCATTCTCTTTTAAAATTTTCTATTCAGCAGGAGATTATGTCGGGATGTCACTGACTATAAAGCATTACACGAGCACAAGAATCTTTACACAAGGTTATTCCCACCTAAATAGCCCTTTCTCAAACAATTGATGACCTCAAAAAGATAAATAATCGCAAAAAGTGAAAAAATGTCTAGTAGCCAACGAGGAGGGAATAAATTACGCTAACCAAGACCTGCTCCATTATCTTTTCGTGGTGCATCAGCTTTGATACGAGGTGGCCGGACAATCTTATCAATAAGCCCGTATTCGAGTGCTTCTTGCGCATTGAAGCGTTTCATTCTACTCAAGTCATTGTTAACCTGCACATTTTTTGAAAAAGGATTTATGAATATCTAAACAGTTCTTTCCAAGAAAAAGAGCACTTCTTTTCTGGGAGCGAAGAAGTTAGCCGTTTTAATCAAAGATATGGAGCCAAAACATCAAAATATATGTTCATCTCTCTTCTTTTTTTCAAACTAAGTATATGCAAAAGCTTCCAGAAATAAAAATTGCCTTTTCAACCAAAGATACGGAGGAAAGAAATAAAGAATTCATATCAAAGCCTGCCTTTTTTTTTTCTTTAGGTAGCTGAGCATATTGAAAAGCTTACAAGCAGCTACTGCAAACTTGACTTACACAGATCATTTTATACTATAAAATCAATCATGTAAATTGGCAATTCTTTCTTTCTTTTCTTTTTAACAAAACTAGATTTGGAATTCAGTTTAGGGCACTCACCTTTTCAACAGGCTGGCCTGTTTTCTTAGCCAACTCACTGAAAAGATAATCTCTGATTCTGAGAAGCTCATTTGCTTCATTACGAATGTCATCAGCCTGCAAAGATATTTTTGCACACTTATAATTGCCATGCAAAAAATCCTCAGAAAGTTTAACTGCATGCTAGCATGAAGCTATACCTGTCCACGAGCAGCACCAGCAGGCGACTGCAATGCAACTCTTGAAAGCGGCATTGCAAAGCGATTACCCTATTAACAGGAGCAATATATAAGAGTGAATACGCCAAAGTGAACTTCTGGTTCTGGGCATCTAATTTCTTTATGCAGTCAATTACCAAAAAAAGAACAAGTTAAATAAACCATAACAAGGTTCAAGCTTATGAACCAAAATATATCCCGAAAGCCATCTACACCAGGTTCAAAAAGGATACTCAAATACTGTGCAGATGAGTTCTATGGTTACCTTAAACATAACCAAAGAGGGCCCACACCGTGCCAAATGTGGTCAACTTCACGTGGTCCTTTTTCTTTTTTTGGAATTCAGTTCTTCTGACAAGAGCTAATGGAACATTAACATTACAGAAATTAAACTTTCTCTTAACAACTATGTTCAGCTCATATCAAATAACCGACATGCTTCCTCTATTTAACTTCTCTACTTCAATCCATTCACTTTTCCACATCAACCCATTACATACGCAGAGTAAACTTAACCAACTGCTAGTGCCTGATGCTCGAATTGTTTCATTTTGGAATACGGATAACCTGAGTTGGGTCTTTAGGTTCATGGGCCCATTTGATGGGGAAGTGGACTTCCTTACTCTAAGCTTTTCAATTGTGGACGTCAATTTAAGAGTGTTTACACATGTATTGTGAACTATCTTGACCATGCTATCTAAAGTCAAGGCATTGGCAATATTTTCGTTATATTCAATTAAAGGACTGTGCTAATGCTACTGAATTCGTCCAGCGCATGTTTAGTGAAGATGATGGTACCTTTTCACCAGCTGCCAAGAGAAAACCTGCCAGATTGTAGGCATAGCCAACACAATGGGTGCCGACAGGACTCTTCAAACTCTGCATCGTGTCGTAAATAGCCAAGCTTGGTGTAAGCTGCAAAATGAGAAATTTAAAAGCTCAAAACTGCAGTTTTCCTCCAGTTAAAATAAGATAAAGTACATAATTCCAGAGAATTAGGAAAACTGCATGCATGTAGATCTCACATCTCCACCCGGACCATTGATGTAAAGATAAAGCCTCTTGGAATCATCAACACTGTCAAGGTACAACATTGTTGCCAATATTTGGTTACTGAACTCCTCATCAATATGCTGTCCAATGAAGATGACACGCTCCCGGTACTGCATCCATCGGTTAAGTGAGTCCTCCATATGACAGTCCCTTTAACGAGGAAAGGGTACATAGACGTAGATTTAATGCAGAAAGTGCAATTAAACCTTTTGGTCAACAAAGCACATTTCAAAAGACATGACCAAACACCACTCAATATATCAATGGTCTATATAACACTTGGAGACAAAGGAGAACAGTGGAACTGTCGAAGGATATGAATAGCACAAGAAGTATACCAACATTGATACGTAGGCGAGCATGTTATAGGGCAACTCAAACTAGCTGTTCAACTCGGATATTAGTAAAAGATGACTTACTAGGGCATTCCACAAATCCACCCACTGCCAAGTTCCTTCACCAGGAACTCTATATGGTACTCTTGGTGTCCCTATCGGCATCATTCTTGCTCTACCTTGTGCCGGCCTAGGATTGCTAGTCCTGCACACAGAAAACATAGTAGACACAAAATGCATATTACAGAATAAACTAAAACAAGAAGCACGGAATTCTTGAAACTACAGAAACAGTTCATTAACGTACAGAAAAGTATCTGCTCTCTGTACATTTTAAAGAATACTGGCAATTTGTCCAATAAATAATGCCATCAGTGTCTTTGAGCAGATAATAGGATGAACAAGAAGGTATACCAGCTAACCAACCATTACAAATTAAGAGTAGAAGTCTCAGCAAGAAACCCAGCATCTATACTTTTACTCCAATTTAAAGCAAAAAGGACGTCCATCAAATTTAAGAGATTTGGTAATACTTTATACGAACAATGCAGGTGACAGTTAAGAAACCCATGTAGTTTGTGAAATTTGGTTCCTGAACTGCAATCAGCAAGTCAAGAGTATCATGAAGTTGAATACTCCCACATATTTTACAGGGCAAGGCATGAAATATTTCCCTTCGGCAAAGAGAAAATTGACCAGATAAATAACAAGTCAGCAACATCCTCTGCTCTACTGCTCTCTTTTCACGAAAAGTAAATTAGTTTCTCCTACACAACAAATTGAAGGGACGAGCTTTAAACTTTCGACCCCGCTTTTCGAACTACTATGTTGCGATTAAACATCATGGATGAGCTTCAAACCATTACGTTTCCATGAGAATGCCTCCCAGGCCAATACAGGACCACAGTAATTCCCACAGAACCACTAAAACAAAAGAGATAACCCATTATCAATTAACTAAAAAAAAAAACAAAATTTACCCGCACTGGAGGCTCTTATGAACTTTCCCATAGAACTGCGCGGACACGTTCGGCTTCACGGTCGCCAGACCTGCACAAGAAACACCCAAAAACACCAACCACGAATCAACACGAGAAAGCACCAATCTTTGGAACGAGCGGAATCGATGGCAAGAGCGAGAGACGGACTCGAAGGTTGAAGCTTTAGCCCCGAATAAAGCTTGGTAGCGCAGCTGCAAATTTCGCAAACCCCGATATCACATCAGTTTCCCCAGCCAAAAATCAACTAGAAAATATAAATCGAGAAATTCAAGCTAAAGGCAGGTCCTAGGCGGCGAAAGCAAGCGCCTCGAATGACCTGAGAGAGGGCTGGTGGAGACCCGGCTGGGTGTGCAGAGAGGCCGCCATTATCGGCAGAGAGAGAGAGAGAGAGAGAGAGACGCTGTTTCTGGGTCAAGAAGATGAAGCAGAGAAACCGATGAGAGAGAATAAACCTTGAGACAAATGTTGTGCACTGTTCTTTTCTTCCCTCCTCCTCCTCCTCCTCCTCCTCCTTCTGCTTTTTTGGGGAAAAATTCAGTTTTTATTCCTCTTTAGCTTTTAGGATTGATTTTGCTAGTCCGGATAGTTTTTACTTTTAATTTTCCTTATTTCTAATAGACGCAGTTTGATTTTTTCTTGCTCAGCATTACCTGAAATTTTTATGATATATAAATTTCGATTCGTGCCTCTTTATATAATTTTTTCATAATTTATGGAATTTAGATACTATTTTAACTTTCGACGGAAAAATAACTTTTAGTTTTTCACTCAAGCATAATACTAATATGCACGTAACATGACTCGTGTTAAATTTGCCTAAAAGGCTAAATTCCTTACTTGTAGTGCAATTTTTAGCTTGGACTAAATTGGCATCAACAAAGCAAGGCTCCATTGAGCTTAGCCTAGAGCAAATTGAAAAGGTCTCGCGAAGGCGGGAACCCCTTGCCGAAGATCCTTCTCTTTCTCCGTGAAGATAGATGGCTCTTTCTCGCTTTGCATGTCAAGTGCGAGATTGGTTGAGAACCCTTCACCCACGGTGCTTTCAAAAGCAGGTCTCCGTTTGGTGTTCCGTGTACTAAGGTTGAGGTGGAAGATCGAATGACTTACATATGTACATGGTATTCTACACATGTAACTCAAGTCTTCTCAAATGACGGACACATGTACATGGTCAATAGAGAACCTCATGTATGTAGCCAACGTTGCTTCTCGCAATGACCTGGGGCATATGATCATGGCGATGCGAAAGCAAATAAGCATCTGGAAATGAAGGTACCGGATGATTGGAACAAGTAGGAGGCAAATTCCTCTCCTCACCTCAAAAGTGAAAGAGGGTATGTCGACAAGGAAAAATGAGCTGGTGAGCCCCTGTATCAGAAGATGAGGAAAATCGGTTGTCTGGCATCGCTTAAACTGGGAGTACACAGCATTAGATCTGAGTTCCGTAACATCATCTGTCACATGGGTGTGAGGAGTTGATCATGTGAATCGAATTGGAATGAAGCTACTATTGATGCAAGGAATAGAGGAATTGGTTTTGCCAATGCCAAAGAGAGACTCGTTACATAAAGTCAGACGCGGTTTGAGCATCTACATTCAGATGAAAAGCTCTTGTTTCAGCCACGTGCAGCTGTAAAATGTAAACACGACACAAGTATGCCAAGTCTCCCTCATTGTAATTAACTGGCCGAGAAATGTATAGAATGGGAAGAAGTCATCAAGTTGGCTTCTCATAGGAATTTTGCTCCCTGAACTCTGAAATGGCATTCCTTATCATGTCGGCCACGTGAGGCTGCACGAACAAGTGAGTGTTGTCCAAGACGTGTATGATGAACTTCTGTGATGCTGGCAGAGAAGCATTCAAGTTGATGATGAACTGCGCCATTGGTATGTCACTGAATGAAGATTTATGTTATTTCTTTTGTTAACGTAAGTATCAAAAGAAAAGAAAGATGTGCATCATAAATAACAACAGAGTTGCACTTTGTCAACTTCTGTTTTGAAAAATCAAACCGATGTTTCAAATAACCCTCCAGGGATGCCACGCAAGAATTGTAAAATGAAAAGGAAAGACAACTGTATCTTGAAACCAAACACAATAATTTCTCAAGAAACAGATTGCAGTATTAGATGCTGAAATTTGACCAAATAAAATCTGTGATTGAGCCATCAATAAGGCAGAAAGATGCACAAGGGATTCAAGCATTTAAAAGCAATCCTCCAAGCATAAGAAAACCAAGGGATTACCATGAAATGAAAAGTCCCTTTGTGGCATTAACCATTATGTACAGCCAGCTCGAGCATCAAACTGTGAACGGAAAACCAAATGATAGTGAGATGAGGGTACAGAAATACAACCAGGTACCGTTCATAGACAGCACTAAAACCAAAAGACTTCTGTTCTAAATTTTACACAATATTTGAAAGATTCAAATCCGACATGCTACCTTCTTGACTGATTGAATAGCAAATGGTCGCTACATAGGATTAAATCACAGACCCATTACCACTGAGTCCCAAAAACACTTATTGCAGAAAATAGGTTGCTACGTCCCATGGCGGGTGCGTCTATGGCTCTCTTGGCCTCAAAGAGGACAAAAATGTCAACCTCGATCCATCAACGGCGGACCCAAAGTCGAATGTTTATGTCACGTTATAACTAGCAAAGATTATTAAGGAAAAAGCTCGAGAGGAACAGGCCGTCTGAAGATTATATGTTCTTTGAAGCAATTGATCAAACACATAGTGCGCGCAGGACCACGCCAATAAGAACAAAGGCCCAGATAACAAAAGAATCGCATTCGCAGCTACCTCGATCATAGACACACAACAAAAAGAATCCACCCACAAGTACTGATTCTGAAAGGGTATGAATACAGCTCCATCTGCTCAGATACAGAGCAGCGCGGAGACATGAAAGTCCGATTTCATTTCCAATCAAGTTCAACGATCTAGTCTAGAACATGCAGCAATCCTCATTTCAAGCAGCAAAGCTTTAGAGATCGAAGAGCTGATCAACTGAAAAGGTACGAAATTATAAAGATTCAAACCAGGAACTCGCTGCCTACGTCCGAGCAGCGGTCAATACGGTGGGATCAGGACTGAGCAGAAAAGCACAGGGAATGGAAGCGAACCTCCTGTAGGAATTTTCTGAAAGTGGAAAGGCGATGCTTGAACCTGTAACATTTGTCGTATTTTTTTATTTATTTACAAAACTTAAATGTAATACTTTTCTCTGTTATTAAAGTTATATTAGAAGGAAAGTTACGCGTGAAAAATGAATTTCTGCTCCAAATAGAATGTAATACGGAAAAATAATTGATTTGTGTTCAAATTAATCTCACCGTACCATTAAATCCTTGAATGATATGATTGAGTTTACAAATGGCGATAGTAGCACGGTCAATACTTTTATATCACGAAGAGATTTTTAAAAAGCGAATTTAGAGAGAGAAACTCTTACAAAATTTGCATGGTTTTTTAAATGATTCAAATAAGGGAATGGGCTCCCTAAGCACTGGTCAAATTTGAGCCTTTTTGGCACTGGCCATTGTCCACGACCTCAACAGCGGCTCAGGTGCCTCGGCTCGCCACATCAGGAGAAGAAAATTGGAATTGACTTTCTCGTTGTGGAGATCGAGACCGTCGAGTTCTAGATTCAGTCTGAAGCCGTTGACGTGACTGGCCCTGTGGTGCAAGGGAGTGGCCACAACGGTGGGGGAGCAGGGTGGGGACTTTGTATTGTTTCTTAAACACGAAACCCGACCCGACCCTATCGTGTGGCTATATCATATTCGGTCTTATCTCAGGTCAGATTGAGTATTATGAAACCTAACCCAACCCATTAGCACCCTTAACTCGTTGTGACTCCTGGAAAATCACGTTCATGAATAAGAATCTTGACATCTTCGTCATGTCAGGTTTTCTATTCGCTCGATTAGTGATTTAGAAAAAACTATGGCTAACACGAGGCTCTCGACTAACTTGCAACAAGCGGCAAGAATGGTTGAATAACCTCTAGAGAGAGTAAACAATAGAATAGAAAATGTTGTCTAGGATATTTTATTCGATGCATATCATTGCCTTTATACAGGCTGATAGCTTAAACGGTGTATTTACACGTTCTCCGCTTCCAGCACTAACATTAAGCAATAAATTCACTAACCTATAATTCCTATAAACTAGGATCAGTGTAACAGACGCTAAGGACTTGATAATAAAATAACAAATAAACAATAATATTTTAACGATATGCAATACTTGGTCACAAGGCTACCCACGTGCTAGTGTTGTTTTATTCAATACTCTCAATTGACTTGCGGAGGCAAAGAAGAGTGGCTTTCGCAACGCGTTGCAGCACCTCTGAACCTCCTTGCACTTGCTGCTCTCTCTCCGGCACAACTTGAGACCACTACAAGTCGCTCAAGCGCCGCAAGAAGGAGATTCACTTGGTGGAGGAATCTATCAAAGCGAGTTTTAGGGGTGTTCGAGGTGATGGAGAGTGAGAGGAGGGAGAACGACATTGCGTCGAGGCGGAAGGCAAAGATTGAGCTCAAGTTCTAGGAGGTTGACAGGAACGCCCAGGATCGAGGTGGTGGAGAAGAGGTGAGTAAATTGGTGCGCGGTTGGATGAGAGGTCGAGGGAGGTTGGAGAGATGGAGAAGGGTATTGATTTTAGGAAATAGAAGTTGAGGAAGGCTATTATTTATTATTTGCAAAACTATTTTTTAGATGAAATCCATACACAAAAATACAAAAACTACCCATTTTCTCGAAAAATGATATTTCGAAAAGTAGCCTTTTCCTCAAAACAAACACATCCTTTATTGAATTTCTAACATGAATCTAATTTGGGTTTGATGAATAAACTGAGTCAAGTTGTAATTGTTGTTCCTAGTATGAGCCCATTTAAACGTTTCCATTCAGGTACTTATCTCGGATAATGGTTGTACCATGAAATTATATCCTATGGGATTCACTTCAAATTGAAATGTCTAGATATATTCCTCTCCATGAAATTATATCCTAAGGAAGGGAATGGTAGAAAGTGATTAAAGAGATAAGCTTTCAAAAATGCTTGGATTGGACAATTCTTATATGATTCAAATGAGGGAATGGCACCCTATTTATACATGAGTTCTTCTCTTTACACCCATTGATTACCTTTCGATCAAATGGTGGAAATTTGATCTCTTTACCTACCACTTACCTATTAATTACAATATACATTTTTGTTATATATTTGGAATATTCTAGAGTCTCTTAAAAACCCCTAGACACAAGAAGTTTCTAGAATTCATGGTTCGACAAGCTAACTCCAAGCTAACTCATGGGCTATCTTGGCTTATATTTTTGGGTATGTTGAGTTTGAAAACCTCTAAATCCATTCATGTTATATGCTTGGAATATTCTGTAGTCTCTAATGAGAAAAATCGTCCAAAAAATCATAAACTTATTGCACTTCTACCAATTCAGCCATAAACCTTTTAATTATGTTAATTGAGTTATAAACTTTTTAAGTACACCAATTGAAAATTAAACATTCTCACTTTTTGACAATTAAGTCTATCCGGCCAGAAATCGATATCATTACTAACGTTGATGTGAATAATTTTTATAATATTTTAATATTTTTCGATTTTTTTTAAAATTTTCTTTCTCTTTCTCTTTTTTTTTGCTCTTCTTCCTTGGGCCGATGAGGTTGGCCTCCCCTTGGGGGGCGAGGCTTGACCCCGCCCTCGCTAGTGGTCGGCGAGGGCGAACTTCGCTAGAGGCCAGCGAGGTTAGAGGAAGAAGGGTAGAAAAAAAGAAAGAGAAAGAAAAGAAACAAAGGAAATTTAAAAAAAGTTCTAAAATATTAAAATATTATTAAAAATTATCCAAGTGCGACGCCGTGTAGGATGACCAATGTCCAAGTCAGCGATTTCCGACCAAAATTGATTGGTTAAACTCAATTTGTAAAAAGTGATTATATTTAGAACTTAATTGATACAATTAAAAAATTTAAGACTGAATTAGAAAAAACGCAATAGGTTTAGAACTTTTTTGACAATTTTCCCGTCTCCTAAGGGACTCTAAATACCAGAACATTCTATTAGGGGTATGCAAAATGGACCACCCAAATCGAAAACCGCCTAAACCAAATCTGACCGATTTGGTCCAGTTCTCAAGCGTGTCGGTGCAGTTCCCGATTCCTTTTGAAATCGAACCGACTACATGTACTTTTTTTATTTCTTCAAAAAATTAGTAAAATGTAAACTAAACCCTAAGTAAAACTCGTTTTTTTTATTCGTCTTTTCAATATGAGGATCATTACATACATACCATTTAATTCAACACGAAAAGATGACATCAAATAATGGGGAAAAAAAAGTGATCAATTCCATTGGACTGGACTAGACCAATCCAATCCGCGGTTCTAGGACCAATTGGTCCGATTCCCGATTTTGGGAACCAGTTCTTAAAACTGGACCGGACCAGGAATCAATCACACTTAGATTCTAGACTTCATGGTTCTCATGGGCCAACTCGGGCCACCTTCGCATATTTTTTTGGGTCTGTTGGGCTTGGAAAACCCCTGACCCGTGACAGTAGCCTGCTCAAGTCCCTCAGGAGATATAAGTCCCGTGGAAAATTTTTAGCTGTATTTCTCTACTGGGTGATACAAAAATGATTTCCTTGTCGGACATTATGATAGGCCCAGTAAATGGTAAAATCAGAGAGTCATAGATGAGTTTATTTCTCCAACGTCGCCCACTTTGATGTTTCCCAATTCACACCTGGAATCAAACGCATCTAACTTGCCCAACAAGAGAGTCGAGTACACTCGCGAATTGTACCTGTACTTTGCAGCGCATGCGATGTGATTATGAGAACTGAGGTCCTTGCTCCCCATGGAATTTGTAAGTCCAGAATTAACAACAATGAAAGCTAGTTGCAGAATAAATAATGCACAAATGCTCAATCTAATGATGTTTACAACCCTCGGCAGAAAGGAGTTCCATGAGTAACTCCTGCTCGAGCTCGGAACATCACAAAGACAGATGGAACAGGGAACAGAACACCCGTTAGCATAGAGCAGCACGGCCAAGCAGAGATGGAGGACCTGATAGTGACTGAAAAGGCACAACTTGCCTCCTACCCAAAGCATATCAATCAGGAATCCAACCAAAAGAAGGAAAGATCACGTGAACATGTGAAAATTCCGGATGAGAATATCCTCATTCTTCGTGATCGTCCAGTGCGCTATAGATCAACCTGGGAGGAACATTCATGTTCTAGCATCAGGCCACGGCTTGAAGATTTCAAAGGAATAAAAAAACATGAATAGTTCATAGGCAAGCAGCCTTTCACTTTCGGCATACCAAAATAAGGAGAGGAAGAGCAGCATTACTAAATAGCCCAGCTTAAAAAGCCTTTTCTTCTTTTCCCACTTGAGCATGTTGTATATCTCTGTAACATCTACCAAGTGCTGTTTCTGAGTGTACCTAACAACAGTCACAGATCAGAGCCAGCCATCACCAAATTATTACAAGCAGATAGCTTCACTGGCAAGGTAAACAGATAATCAACAATCAGCTCAGACAACAAGATGCTTTTATATCTTCATTTACAAACAAGTTTGCATTTAGATGTACTAGTCGATAACCAGGTTGCATCACGATAATTTAAAGCCCTTGTGTAGTATCCGCCATTGAATAAAGCTAAACATAGTTAACAGAAGAGATTTGACTATCTAATTAATAACTATCCTTCAGATAAGTCAGAGCTAGGACATGTCAGTTTAAGCCTTGACATAAAAAAGGTCTCGCATTTGCAACGACGGCCAAAGAGTATCATCATGCTCAGAATAATCGAATTTCAGCTGCGGGGCAAGAGTCACAGGGATCACTAACTTGGGCCCAATGAATTAGTGCAAGCCATCAATTTAAACATCTGGTTGGTCATTGAACATGTTACAAACCTCCAGGAAATTAAAAAGCTCTGGCTAGTATATATGATTAAAAATACTGCCCTCACTGGACATCAAAACAGGCTGCCAGCATTTCTAGAGAGAGAATCATCCAAATCATAGAAAGCACTGCAAATTTGGCTTCAAATACACAACACAACGCCATAAAAGGAGGAATAAACTGAACTCACAGTGTCACATTGTAATAGAGGTATGGAACACACAACAAGGCCATAACCCAATGTCCTGTCAAGAGATAAAACAACAACAAGACTCCCTGTCCAATAAACTCTGGTAAGATCACCGCATTAATCCGCGATGCAGAATCATAAGGGTTTATGTAATCGTACTCCAGGTCTGCCAAGCACATGAGCTGCAAGTAATCACGAGGGTTAGACCTCATCACTTGTAAACATAAAAAGTTGAACGAAGAATACGTAAAAACCAGAATTTCATTGTAAGAGCAGCAAAAGGCCGCAACGGTTCGCAGTTTGTTCATAATTACAACCCCCTAAGTGGTTAAAAGGCACTCGAAAAGGAACCATACTGAACCCATTGAACTGCAAAGTCAAAGGGCTCCATAAAGAAAACCAAAGGGCCTATGCCTGCAGACGACACGGACCGAAACGCGTCGTTCTTGGATCGCGGCACTTCTTACGGAGGATCCCACTTACAGTGAGGATCGACAGCTCCGGAAACAAAAAGACGGAGAGGCAAATGAAACCCCGCTTCGGGAAGCAAAAGCTTCCATAATGAAGCAAAAAAACAAAGGAAAAAAAAAACAGCTTTTGGCCATCATCGCAAAGGGATTCAGACACGATACGTAGCACAGAGTCATCTGCTTCTTAATCCATCATCGACCACCCTTCTAATCTCAACGTTCCATCACCCTCCAATGACAAAGTTTCCACTTTGAGATGCTTCATACCAAAATTAAACACTACCCATATTTGGGTCGGCTCAAAGATGAGGGGAAAGTACAGGGAGGGGTCAATCGCGACTTCGAATTGAACAACACACTGCGATTCGACTTCAACAACCTGATCAAGAAAGGTGGGTAACTCTGACGGACAAGAGAGTTGGGGAGCTAGGGTTTCGGTGGGGTGGGGGCTGACCTGGTAAATAACGACGACTACGAGGGCGACGGCGGCGAAGAAGGAGACCAGCCACCCGAAGAGATCCTCCATGATCCCTGCTTCCTCGCTTGAGCTCTCCCCTGACCTCGTCTTCCTCTCTCGCTAGTTCAGCTCAAAATTTACAGGGCCGGAGAGAGAAAGAAGGGCAGCGAGCTCTGCCGGTTGACTGTTGACTTTTGAGGGAGATGCGGAAGAGGAAGTGAGAGAGAGCGTGCACGGAGGAACCAGTCCATGGGCTTATCTTCAAACGGAGAAGGAAATGTAAGAGTAGCATAAGCCAAGGCAAAAATATATATATATATTAAATGTTCTAAATTTGTCGTAAAAGTATAATTGGATTTTAAAACTTTTAAAAACTATAATTAAATTTTAAAACTTGTCACAAAAATATAACCGAATCCTAAAATTTTCAAAAAGTGCAATCAAATTTTTAAATTTTTCAAGTTTATGCAATCAAGTTCTTCAAAGTTTTATTTTGGTCAAAGTAACATTTCGTTCATTTTCACGAAATAAAAGAGAAAAACAACAAAGTTTAACTGCAAATCAAGATAAATTCCAACAACTTCAAAACAAAACAAGTTACGGATAACAAGATAAATCATCATAATAAGGTAGAGGTCATCCGCTTAAAGAGCAATTCTATTACCTCTTCAAACCAAAATCCAAGGTCAATCACCAAATCAATATTTAGTAATGAGTACGTACTGATATCATTATCTATTGCTATGATGCTATGGTGTTGCCATCGCCATTTAGAGTAACAAAGTTGAACAAAGACAGATCTGATAAGTGTGAGAGTAAAACATTCACCAAGCTCATCCGGTCTCCACCAACAAAACTTGAGGGATGTGAAACCTTCATATCATACATGCAAAAATCCCCAAATCTAGAGCAAATTGGGATAGAAATCTCCTCAAAATGGAAGAGAGAAGCTTCTAGATCTATACTTAATTAGAAGAGAAAAGCTTTACGAAACAGAAGGAAAGCCAAAAAAAGTGGGACAAAGAACCAAATCATCCAAAGAAAAAGTAAAAAAAAAGGGAGGGAGGGAGAGATATATAGCTCAAACCCTCCACTCCACCGAGGTTGAAGAAGAGAATTGTGTGAAGATGAGAAGGGGAGGAGAAAACCATGGGGAATAGAGGAGAAAAGCGGTTATACAGTTTTAGGACATGATAAATGAAAAATACTAACAAGTTTTATAATTTGATTGTATTTTTTTAAAAGTTTCAGAACTCAATTGCACTTTTATGATAAGTTTAAAGATTTTATTGCACTATATGAAAATTTTAGTATTCAATTGCACTTTTTTAATTTTAAGTGTCCTTATCCCAAAAAGAAAGAATTTTATTAGATGTCTCCAAAGAGACCCAAAAAGAAAGAATGAAAGAAAGAAAATGGAGTTTTCTCTTTCTCATTTTTAACATTTTTGGAAATTACCAAGAACCAATCTGATATATTTTTTTTTTGGTCGGACATATCTGATATTTCACTGCACAACAAAAAGCACATCCCTACTTTTTTGAAACTACAAATTTATTACTTCAACTCAGCATATTTGTGCATTTATTTTGCAAGATTTTCATTCCCCTCTATTCGGAAATGCCCCTACTCTTTTATTCATGATCACTCATACCTAAACTCTAGCCAACCGCGCAAAGTGGTGACGACAAGGCGGTCCCCAGACGGAGAAGGTGGCGATCGGCAGTCGAGGAGGGCGGGGGGCAAATTTTTGTTGAGAGACGGGGTCTTTTGGGTGGTGCGAGGCTAGAGTTTTTTTAGGTTTTCAGACGAGGGAGGGGCAACGAAGTAGTTTTAGTTGTGCTGCCAGGCAGCAAACTTGTAGTTCAAACGGAGGTATGTTTTTCGGTATTCGGATGAAAATTCAAGCATATGTTTTTTGGTTACTTTCCTCCGCTCCGTTAGCCTGCGAAAGATAGGACCGGGTATGCTTAGGGATCATCACATTAAAGTCAAATCAAGTAAGTTGTTACGGTATTTCTATTTCGACTTCTTGCATTTTGCAATTTCTTTGGCGCTTGCAATTTCGACTTTATTTAGCATGAAACATAAAAAGATCTTTCTAAATCCAAATATCGATACGTATGAACAAAAACTACTTAGATACGATAGCATAGGACTCATGAGTTTCATGCCCAACATCATCAATCATATGAAAAACACATCATGGCTCCCAGAAGAGAGAGAAATCCATCCATTCTCAGAGCCCTCGACCTCGAAAATTTGCAAACACAAACTCGATGCATGTGAACCCGATGCAATCTAAAAACCTCGATCTCATTTGTCTCATGGGTAGTTCGCCCCGATTCGCAATCTGCGCGCGTCGGGCACGTGCCAACTACATGACTTCTCGTACATCTACTGAACCGTGGGGCTGATCTAAAGGAGGAAGTCCATCAGATGGGTCAGTGCTAATGGGGAGCATGCCCCCATTTTGGCTTCTTCAGAGCAACAGGAGCTGGAGGACGTGGAGCGCTTGCTGCAGAGGAAGAAGTTCCTTGACCCCAAGCTTATCAGCTTCTCCTCTGGCCTTAGACCTGCATGATGCATTGTAAAAGTACCAACTCCTAACGCAATTTCAGTGCCTAATCCAAGTTCCGGGAGGCACAAATGGAAAGTAAAATAGAGAGCATCGATTTGGCAGATGGATATAAATATCACATTGAAATATATTTAACATTCGTGGGCCGCAAGATATAAAAGAAACAACATTGGTTTTTGCTTATCAGATTTTGATAATTTGATTTGATTTGTTGACTGTAAGGGTGAACACAGATTCTAGGTAGATCCTGTAGCCGGACTGGATCGATTCTATTCAGCCGGTTCCGGTGCAATTTTCGGTTCCAAATTTTTGGAACTTGCTATTATCGGCCCAATTTTAGGTGCAAAATCGGACCAAGAAACCCAAATTCTCTATTTTTAGTTTTACCTTTCATATTGTATTCTTGTTGTTGCCGCTTCTAATTCTTGTAAATAATGGGATGTTTTACTAAAGTTGTCATTTCAAGAAATAAAAAAAATGAAACCAAAAAAAAGGATTAGTGACAAGGTCGGTTCTATGGTCTACATACCAGGTTGTAGATTCTAAAAACTAAGAATTGATGTTAATGGGATAGGTTTTATGTTCCATATGTTTGAAATATACTCGTCCAAGAATTGTTCAAACCTAATTACCAGGAGGGAGGGTTGTTAAGGGAAGGATTAGGGGTGAGCGGTTTTCGATCTGATCCGGTTCAACCCAAGAATTCAAAATCGGATCGGAATGACCGGTTCCTAGTTTCTAGGACAGGAGACCGGACCGGTTAGTCTTGGGTTCATGAACTGATTTTAATGGGACCAATCACTTATTGATAAAGGTAAGAGGGAATTGGAGAAATTAGATAAAGTTTTCTATTTTTTAAAAAAATTTAAAAAGTAAATAAATATATTTATAAAAAATTAGAAATATATATTTATCGGTCCGGTCTGGTTCCCATCCTAGAATTGGGAACCGAACTACTTAAAAACAGGTTTTATTTTTAGGAATCGGAAACCGGACTAATATTCTCGAGAATTAGACCAAACCGGTCGGTCCGGTCCGATCCGGTCCGGTCCTGTTCTGATTTGGGCAGTCCATCTTGCTCGCCTCTAAGAGCGATAATCGTTAATCTCCAACAACTTAGTCAATACTAGGTCCACATTTTTTTTTTTGGGTTCGAGGAAATTCCAGGTCAGCATAATAATTTTAGCATAGAAAATTTTCGTGGATTTTAAGAATGAAAAAAGCTGGTGAGGTGAGAACTCACACTCCAAGCTGAAGGGCGAGTAGTGAAGCTCGAAGCAGCGAGGGTCGCTCGCTCTCAGCAATGGCCGCCTCTTCTCCTTCCCGTACGCCTCCACGCTCGCCCTCACCAGGTCGCCCACGCTATTCTCCGCCGCCATCACCACCTGCACCGGCCCCAGGCTCCGCTCCACCGTCACGTTCAGCAGCAGCCTCGCCGGTCCTCCCGCTGCCGCCTCGGGGGCCGCGGACGGAAGCCAGGGCGGCAGCGCGAGCCTCCAGGGGACGGAGATGAGGCCGCCCCGGCGGCGGACCAGGTCGGCGTGGCCCTCCGGCGGGAAGGTCTGCAGGGACCAGTCCGAGAGCGCCCGGGCCGGGGGAGCGCGGGCGGCGGGGCGTCGGCGGGCGGTCGGGTGGTGTGAGCAGTGATTCATGATAACTATGTTGTAGAGAGAGAGAGAGAGATGGCGATGGAGATAGAGAAAAGATCAGCAAGCGAGGTTTGTTTTTGGACATTAATGGAGGGATGGAGAGACAGCGCGAAGCTTCGTGGAAGGTTGGCGGGACGCTCAAACTGCCCCTCGTGATGCCGCTTCGCCGTAGGAATATTAGTACAAACTGTCAGTTTCGTGATTTTATCCATCAAGTTCAAATAGAGTTTAAATTAAGGGATAATTACTCAAATGATCCATAAACTTTATTTTAATATATAATTTAATCTCTTAATTTTTAATTTATTCAGTGTGGTCCTTGAATTTTTGATAAATATTCAATCTAATTCCTGAACTAGATAATACAAGAGCTGGATTGAATTCAAGAATATAATAATTCTTGGACTAAATTGAATATTTACAAAAAATTTAAGAATTATATTGAATAGATTAAAAATTCATGAACACATTACACATTAGGTTAAAGTTTAACGACCATATGGAACAAATTAAAAGTTTATAAATCATATTACATATTGGGTCAAAGTTAAAAAATTACTTGTGTCATTTTCCCTTAAATTAATGCTTGAATATTAGTCGATTTTTCTAATGTATTCCATCCCTTTGTAAATCCATTTTGTTAAATTGATTTTACTCGTTTCAAGTATATTGTTATGTGATATACTAATTCACAAACCGAAAGGATTCGTTTGATCATGTTGAACAACAATTGATATTTTGCCTAAAAAGAGATGCAAACCGACCTATTGGAGAGTCTATATGTTAGGACTTTAACAAGGATTGAAATTGTGGGGGCACTACATTGCTCACTTTATTATGCATTTTAACTTTTAGAATGACAAAATTAAGGATTTATTAATAGTGATAATATCACAAAAAATCTCAAATTGGTACACCTATGATAAATTTACCTTAAACTAATTTTTTAACCACAAAAAATTCTAAACTTATACACTCGTTATAAATTTACCTTATATTAATTTCTATTAAATTTTACTGTCAAATTATCGAGTTGGATAATATGTGACAGTTGACAAGTGTACTAGTTTTGGGTTTTGGCCATCATTCATCACATGTGTACCAGTTTGTGATTTTTTGTGATATTAATCCAATTTAACAGAAACTAACGGAGGATAAATTTATCACAAATGTACCGATTTGAGATTTTTCGTGATATTAACCCTTATTGATATGAATTACTTTGATTTTTTGGTGGGTTTGTCATGTTCTTTTGGTTGTCTCAGAGTAAAAAAGAAAGTAACAAACGAATTCCTAGGTTCAGGCAAGAAACAAACAAAAGGAACCGAAAAAGAGAAAAAGAAAAAGAATGGTTAATTTCAAAAAAAAGTACAAACTTTCGGTTAAGTGATAATTTTGATCTAAACTTTTTTTTGTCTTGTAAAAAAGCACCAATTTTAGGTTAAGCGATAATTGTGGCCTCAACTTTTTTCTGTCTCATAAAAAATCATTAACTTTTACCTTTATTCCAAATCTGGCCCCCCGTTGACTTTCTATTTGAAATCACCGTTGTTTGACAAAAAAAGATTATGGTGGTGAGCTTGGCGGATCTTGTGCATGACGTCTATCAACGGGCGGTGGTCCACAGCTTCAGATTACGCCAAAAAGATTTAATCTAGAGATATTTTTGACTTGCCGGTGAAGTGAAGAAGACGAACAGTTTCACCATTATTCTTCAAGTTGTGGCTTAGAAAATAAGACAATGAATAGTGCTTTAAATCCAATCAACAAGCCATGTGGATTTATTGATGAGGTGGAATAGTCAAGTTAGATAAGTAATGGTTCTAAGTCAATGGAAGTCAGATTTAGGATTTAAATAAAAATTTGCGCTTTTTTATGAGACAAAAAACATTTTAGGCCATAAATGTCATTCGACCTAAAGTTAGTGCTTTTTGACGAGATAAAAAAAAAGTTCAGACCAGAATTGCCACTCGACCTAAAGTTGATGTTTTTTTTTTTAAATTAAACCGAAAAAGAAAGGAGAAACCTGAGCACAATATAAAGTCCCTCCTTTTTTACTATTCTTTTCACTTCTCGTGTAAACACACACCATAGATACTAATACAATACATTCAAGTTCATCTAACTTGTCCCTTGCCAAACCCGACCGACCATTTCAATGCTGTCCACCATCATAGCAATAGGGTGGACTCTCACACGCTTTAGCTATACAATGCAACGAATACACGCACTTCTTATGTACATAGCCGGTACGCTGAATCAATGCTTGAATCAAATGGCATCATTCACAAGTTGAACCGGAGGACCCCTTCAGATGAGCTGGTCGTATGTATGCCGAATTATGAAAGGTCACATCGAACAGCAATAGCAGTTAGAGTAGCATGACAAAAAAATTATGCCGCTCCAACACTCGAAGGATGTCGGGTTAGTCTTGTTGCGAGCAGATAATGATTCTCCAGAGCTTATGAGCCCTTCTCATGATTTTCGCAAGCTTTCGAGCTATGAAAGTTGTAAACAGGAAGGAAAGAGGCGGACTCGGTGGAGAGCTGGTCCTCACTGTTGCTGCTTTATCGGATACAAAAGAAGCCGAGAATCCGCTGTTATCGAGACCAGTAGTGGTTCTTCGCAGATAAAAGCTTCGGCTACCCACATCGCCGAGAAGCTTTGATTTATCCAGACCTATACAGCACACGACATTCCAAATTAGATTCCATATGTTCTTTCTGTAGAGCAGAGACCCTGACAAATGGAAGATGTTCATCACAGTGTCACCCTGTGGATTTACCAATTATGGTCCAACTTTTTCATGAGATATCGACAGTTTTCCACAGAACCACAGGGAAGTTATAGAACGATCCAAGATTCTGCAGAACCAGAGAGGCAGCAACTAAGAAAGTGTGTTCTCTATGTTTCCTTTTGAAGGCAACTGGTTTGCTATGTGCTTAATTTGAGATTCCGACTGTTCAATACTCCCCAAAAAGTCATAACATGACTGCACGTTGATTTAGTTGGCTTGGCTCTCATCATGAATCAAGCATACCATCACGGAATATCCAAGAACATCACAAATTGCACAACTAGGACCAGCAGAATCATAGATGTACCAGAGTCCCAAAATTCCTAAGCGCTACCATACGAAGTACTGAACAACGAGATTCTGGACTTACTCTGAAGGCTGAAATAGGAATGGTGCAGCTCGAAGCCGGTCGAGTGATCCCGATCAATCTTGGGCATTCGCCCTTCTTCCTTATACTTGTTCATAACGAGTTTGATTGTGTCCTCCACACTGGAACCCAATTTGACCATCATCCTGATAGGCCCTACACTCCCTTCCACGGTTACATTTACCACCACCTTGGCTTCCTTATGGTATCCCTACACACATCCAAAAGTTCCAAAAGATTTAGATTTTATTTTGCAAAAAACAGAAAGAGCAACTTCAGATCCATAACTAAGAAAAACTGGAAAAGCTGAAACCAAAGATCCCCCTCCACAGCTTCTAGATTCGTCTCTCAGTAATCAATTAAAGCTACGCAAGTTTTTGATCTTAAGGCCGACAATTGATCTTACGCATTTACCTGTGATCAATCTACTCGAGTCACTCTATGCAACAAGTGAATCACACACAGCAATGTCTATGTATGTGGTTTGATAGCTCATCTAGAAATTCCAGAAATAGGTCAATCCCTAGTTCATGCGAACCGAAACGTTTGGTGTTGCTGCTATGTCTAGGTGCATGTCATCTAGTATCAGGGGATAAGGATGGGGTCGTTTCTTCCAGCACCCGCTTTTGCTCGAAGGAATCAACTAATTCCCTTCGATAGCTAAAACAGAACTTGACCGATCATTATACAGATTAAACTTGAGCAGCCAAAGATTCAAACCCCATTAGCTAGACAAGTCAGAGCAAATAGATCAAACGAAACAACACAATAACCCATCAAAAGCCATCTCTGAAAATCCGAACACGACAGTTCCAAATCAAGAACAGCACGGAAAAGTTCGCAACTTTAACCTCCAATCCGCCGGGAGAAGAACTACCCATCAGAGAAGGAGACGAGGCAAGCACGTCCGTGCAGCTCAGGGGGCTGAACAGAGCCCCGTCGTTCGAGCTTACGCTCTGCCTCAGATCGCCCGGGCCGTCCCCGACCAGATCTTCCGCACTGTTCCATAGCGAGGGCTCGGAGGAGCACCTCTCGAGCCTCTTCGCCGGCCTCAGGTGCTTGAACGAAGACCGCCGGGCAGCGGGGGGCGAGGGCTGCGGCGGCCTGCTCCTCCTGCCGCCGCCGGAGACCGCCGCCTGTCGCCGGTGGGCCCGCCTCTCCGACATGCGAGAAAGAGCAAAAATGGTTGAGGGGGGTTGTGGGCGGCTCTTTTTCCCCGTCGGTCGCGTGCGGTTTTGGCAGTCGAAAGAGGGATGGAGTGAAGATTAAGGAAGGAAGAAGGAGGAGAAGAAGGAAACAGAAATTCTTTGGCCGGTTTTACGGTGACGAAATCAACGGTTCTTCTCCTGCGGGCCTTGTCCGAATTCGCCAATTTGTGTGTGGGAAAACGTGACAGTTGACGGGTAGTTCCTGACTTCCCAATTGGAGATTTTTTTTCTTGAGGCGAGGCAAAGGAGTGTGTCCTTATGTGATTCGTCATTTTTTTTTTTTTTTTGCTGTTTCTTCTATTAACGAAAACAAAAAGGGATAAGTGCGGTATATCTCTTAAAATTCATCACGAGAGTGCAATTAAGTCATAAAATTTTCAAAACATACAATCAAGTCCTAAAATTTATCGTGAAATTGCGGCCGATTCTAAAACTTTCGAAAATTACAATTGAATCATAAAACTTATTATGAAAGTGCAATCAAGTCCCAAAAATTTTAAAAAATGTAATTAATTGAAGGACTTGATTGGACTAATTTGACAAAGACTTGATTATAATTTTTAAAAGTTTTAAGACTCGATTGTACTTTCGTGATAAATTTTAGAATTTTTAATACACTTATCGCAAAAAATAATCTTAGATATCTTTGGATAGCTGATTGATCCTTATTGGGATCGATTGTCTCTTGTTTCACGCACGTATACAATTAATAGAGTGCGACGATTACCATTCTTAGATTGCCCGAAGAATATGTAAAATATGGTAAGTTGAACTCGGACTTTAATATATGTACACATTTTTTTTTTCAATTTTAAAATTCAGATTTAGACCATTAGTTAATCAGTTGTGAAATTACAAAGGAAGAAAGAACTTAATGAATTCACTATCAAGACGGTTAGTCCAGTGATAAAACGGGTCACCTGCCTTCGGTACAAAGTCATAAGTTTGGTTCACATCGTAAACGAACCTCTAAATGGTTCGTGTTGTGTTATTCAACTGTGGCATATTTTCGTGTCGAGAAACTTTCTAATTGCCAACTGTACGTTACAATATTCAGCTCAATAACCTTAGACACTAGATCATAACTGACGTGGAGTAGTTAAGACTCGGACTGGACATTTCATAGGCGAGTGTGAGATCCTTATAATAAAGTCAAGGGGGGGCCGGCTATCCATTTTAACAATAAAAAAAAAAAAACAGAATAAAGCAAAGCCCAAGTTCTTGTTTTGTCTTATATTTTGCGTGTTTGAATTGTTTTTTATTTAATTTTTAAAAATCGAGTACTTCCTTACTTGATTGTTTAACAAATGTCTGTCCACTCTGAAACGGTCCCTAACAAAAGGTCCCTGTCAATTCCGTGCGCATATAAAATATAGATTAGGGCAAAGCTAACACCCTCAAACCCCTGTCTCCTTCATTAAACGATGGGGCAAAAGCATGAAGAAAAAGGGTAAAATGATGCAGCGAAATTATCAAGCTAATGGCAAAATGCATGCCACCACCCCCCAATAATTGTGTTAATTAATCCGATCGAATGTGACCCCCTGCCTGATCTCTGCAATGTTGGGATAGGCTTGATGAAGTATTAAAATAATTATTGGGCCACAATAATAAAATAAAAAAAACTATCGTGCAAAGTACTTATCTTATTCTTATATGCAAATTGAATAATTCGAATGTGCATGTCTCCATAGATAAGGTCACTGTCGATTGGTATGCATATGACAACGTAGATTAGGGCGTTCCTGCGTTTGGAGTTCTCTTGACCAATAGGCGATTTCGGGTTGGCAAATTCATATACTAATGCCAATCTTGCCCGCTTTATAACTTCTTTATAGATAAGGTAAGGGCCGGGAGAATTACTATGGATCTCGAGAACATGACCCCATCTTTTGGCGAGGTCCGCTTCGCGTTTAATTGGAAGACGTACCTATTCGAGTGCGTCCAATAATTCTTTTTGTTCCTTTCAAAGCGCAGTTTTTTCCTTTTTCGGAAATTGAAATGGAGTACTTCCATGACTTCCGAAATAATAATTTCGACGCATATGATGGCTACCGATAGCGAAGAGAGATTTTGCATGGCCAGGTGTGGATTTTCTTTTTAAGGACTTGTCAATGGCCATGGGCTGGGCTCAGACTCTCGACAGGACATGGGCCGAACAAGTGGTCGGTTCAGGGAGACGTCTAGAAGCCCAATTTCAAGCTTGAAGCCCAAGCTAAAAGCCATAGCTTTTCCGTGGTCCAAAATTGGTATGTTATGGCCTTGGAAAATGAATTCCCCTCCCATGAAAGGGCAAATCATTTTCCCCGAGGAGATACCATCTAGGTGTTACTAATGCAAGACTGGCGAGCACCTCTCTCTCTCTCTCTCTCTCTCTCTCTACAATTTCCTTCTCATTTTCAAGGAAAAATCGATCACTTTCCTTGAAAATTAATTTAGGCTAAAATCATTCCCTTCAGCATGAAGTTCTTCTGATCAATAGGACATCAATTATTGGGTGGGCTTGGGCACGAAATTTTGGCCGATAGGGCTGGGTAGGTTCGCGAATGGTGGATTGCTCATGAGGCCTAGTTCGAACAATGCTAAATGAACTCGAGGTTGGACGCCGGTTGGCTAGGCCTATGGGCCTAGCTAGGAGTTTCTTTGGCCCAATTCGAGGTTGCACATCGAATGCCTTCTAGAAAAGTAAGGGAAAGGTTTTTTTTTTTATTTTTGGTCATAAGTAAGGGTAAGGTTGAAAGGCT
Organism: Syzygium aromaticum; assembly: GCA_024500025.1. Taxonomy (NCBI): domain Eukaryota; kingdom Viridiplantae; phylum Streptophyta; class Magnoliopsida; order Myrtales; family Myrtaceae; genus Syzygium; species Syzygium aromaticum. Next base: position 3,805,026 of record CM044889.1, on the reverse strand, counting down.
ACAAATTGCTATGAAGATAGTAAATAATGCAATATTGACACACCCTTTACCGTAAATGAAAAGCTAGCAAAAGTTTGGCTCATATTTAGAGATAATGCCGGTCATGGGACCCAGGTAAGACCTCGTGTTTCTACAGGCGCGGAGCAGTGTAAACTCAATTCGCCGACTGTTCTATCCTCAAGAGCTGTTATTGTGGCGAGATGATCACATCGCCATCATCATCTGATTTCGTGTATGAATGTGTCCTTTCACATTCGCCATGACCTCTTGTTAGTTGGGCTTCTCACATGATGAAGTGGTACAATTATTATGTGGGACGAGCAAGGAGAATCCAGCAACAGTGTCTCCCTTCCATAAGGCAACTTTTTCCCCCCACCTCCGTTTTAACCTCGGCATGCCTCGAGAAGTTGCAGCATGTTGCCACCACTGAACAGGTGATTAATCATAATTAAGCATGGGATAAGGATTAAATCAATCACTCTTTTTGTGCATGAATCTGTCAAAATCTTACTCACTGACCCAATGACATGCTCTGATACTCCCCCCCCTCTCTCTCTCTCCTCTTATTTTTGGGATAGTGACAAAAATAATCTCTAAATTTTGACCTAATATGTAATATGATCCATAAATTTTTAATTTGTTTAATATAGTCCATAAACTTTAACTTAATATTCAATGTGGTCTATAACTATATGATTATGTTCTATGTAATTCCATAAATTTGAATTAATGGAAGGACTGCATTAAATATTTTCATATAATTCAAGTACTAAATTGAATGTATACCAAAAGTTTATGAACGATATTGAACAAATTAAAAGTTTAGAGACCACATTGCACATTGGGTTAAAGTGAGGGACTGTATTGAATAAATTGAGAATTTGAGGACCACATTGCACATTAGACCAATATTCGGAGACTATTTAAGTCATTTTCCTTTGTTTGTTTGGCTATTTGAGCTGCTTCTATGGTGGATGATCAGCACTGAGGTTAATCATGACAAGGAGGGAGGGTTTTTATAGGGTAAATAAAGCATGTTAGAGAGCAGATTATGATTAGCCTCGCTGCTAGCTTAATCCCTCACGAAGCATGACCCTTAACAGTGTCCAAAACCTCAGCGATCACCGACAGAATCATGGTCAAAGTCAAGACAGCTTCTTGAAGTGCATGGGAGTTAAAGTTTGATTAGGATCGAGATTATCCAATGCGGGGACAGATTCAGACGTCTTTGGCACGCACATGACATGACCCGAATGAGAAAATGAGAATATAATGCAATCAGACATATAGTGCAATCATAAAAAGGAGCGCGAGAGTTGATATATTCGTACGATAAGATAATTACGTAATGCGTTACATGAATGAAATATCTTATATGTGGAATTATTTATAAGAAAATGACTTCCCCAATCTCAACTTAAGTTCTTGTTACCTACTTTGAGACGTCATTAATACTTTCGAGAATTTGGATAATCAAGTTTTGTTCAAATCTCTCGTCTTTCGAGGAAAAAAAGAGGGGTTTCTTTTGGCATGTTGCTCACTAAGGCTCCACCAAACCCTAAGTAATGATTTCTACGGCTCTTTTCTACCCTTAGATGGGCTCAAGTCCACTGACTAAATGCACTAAATTTTACATTTAACTCGCAATTGAAAACCTTTCTTTCATTACCATATTTACAGCGAATGAGTGACTTTGCGAGGCACCCATACACCAAACAATCTTGTCCTCGAAAGAGGACATGCATGATGATGAAGATGGAGATGAAGATGGAGATGATGATGATGAGGAGGAGATAGTGCCTGCTAGTGCTAGGCGTTTTCATTAGCCCTAGGATCAACAATCCCCGTCGGATTGACACGATAGTTGCTAATTCAGTTCCAATCACGACGAGCTTTCGAGCCACTACTAGAGGAGGGTCAGCAGCCGTCATCGGGTCCGTATTTAACGGTCGCCAATCACCGAGGGCCACGACAAGCGTCCCGTGACATGATCGTCGCATAGATATGACCAAGCAAGAGTGGGAAAAGATGTTATCCACGGGACCTAAAAATGATAGACCGAACCACCGCGTGTGTTAGATACAGAATGTCAAATGATGCCATTGCATCTTGTGGGCTTCAACCAAAGCATGCCTTGCTTGCATCTGTTCCTATCCTTGTACAGTCCAACACCGCAAGTAGAGAGAGAGAGAGAGAGAGAGAGAGAGAGAGCTTTTTTCAGTGAGGCGCGGTCCACGCACAGAATCATGAGATCGCAGGTGGGGGCCAATCATCAACCACGAGTTCGCGAAATCGGGGAGGGGCCCCCCAAACCTCATGATTGGATCCTGATCCCGTAATCCCCTTTAATTTCACCTTTGGCCTTTTCCTTAGTCAAAACCGATTTAGTAAAAGATCGATCGAAAGGTGCCCGCTCACCGAATCTCTCTCCTCTTTTGCCATCCCCTTTTCCTTATCGATTTCTCCGAGAAGATTAGGGGAAAATCAGGCTCTCGCGATGAATTTCGAATGTACTCCCAGGTTAAATTGTTTTTGTCTGAAACCTCAAGCGAAACTCGGCTTTCCTCGGACGTTAAGCAATTAGAGGATATTTCCTCCTCCTGGGAAGGACAAATATGTTAAGCGATTAGAGGGTATTCCCTTCTCTTAAGAAAGATAACGATGCAGGGAAAATTAGGGGTGTGAGATGTGTAAGCACCGATATGTTAAAATATGAAACGCATCCGTAAAACCCACTGTCCCTGCAACGCAAACAGACAGGCCGTGGGAGCTCTGGTAGAGAGCTTGCTCTTCTTCCATGATGAGGTTACCCCTTAACCAATACCTAAGATCCATGGAAGCCCCCGGTTAAACTAAGAGGAAAATCATGCTCTCCTAGTGAGTTTTGAATGGAGTTCCACGTTTAACTTCTTTAATTGGCTAGTTCAATGTTTAGTTTAGTAATATAATTTGGATTTGGTATTGACCAAGTCGAAATTGTGGGCAACGATCATGTTTAAAAGAGCCACGATAACCAAAATAATGATGGGTTTTTCGACTGGTCGATTTTAGGCCGCGCTACACTTGAGAGATAATTTTTCGACCTCCCTCAAACTTGATCTTATATCCAACATTTTACATAAATAAAAAGGCGCATGTCCTTGTACTTGGCCCAAATCAAATTTGTGAAATGTGGGCCTTATTAGCTAGGTTGCATCAATCATTCAAAGGCTAAGTATAGGCTCAAAATGGGAGCGACAAAGATGAAATGACAAACTGATTTTTCAGAGATTAAGGAAAAATTTGCAAAGGCCAAAGAAAGGATGAATAATGGCATCCTATATGAATAGCTACCGCCCAGATGCCAGTCTATCTTAGTGATTGCTTTTGGTACAAGAGTCCCCACCTCAAGCATCCAATTCTTGACCAAATTGGAAATCCGAAATCATATGTGAAAAAGCAGTAGAGATTGTTTGAACGCGCATGAGTATGATTTGATGGTCCAATATCTATCTTTACCGATAGCCAATAAATACCAACAACCTCTTCTTAAAGATGAATTATTTAGTATACATATCGCACGCTTTAACCTATGCTTTTACTCGTTGCCATTACACTCAGCACAAAACTCGATTATTCTCCTTGGGAGGGATAATCATTAGTAGAGGTGAGCACCAGTTTAGGGTAGATCTCGGAATTAGACCGGACTGACCCTACTTGGCCGATTCTGGTCCAACTCCCAGTTCCAAAATTTTGGAACCGGCTATTACCGGTTCGATTCTCTATTTTTGATGCGGAATCGGACCGAGAATCCTTTATTCTCTCTTTTTAGTTTTATCTTGTATCTTGTATTTTTGTTGTTATTGCCTCTATCTCTGATTTCTCTCTCTCACTCTCTACTGAGCTTCGCTCACTTCTTCACATCTCATCGACACGAATCAATTGGTCAAAGCTCTCGAGCCTCCTGTAGATCGATGGCTCGACTGTATAAGAAGAATAAAAGATGCTCAAGCTCCATTTCTTCAATTCCAACACGTACAAAGGTTTTTCGAAGGCACTCGTGTTATGTAACCGAAGATTCAAAGTCTCAAGTGTCACTCTCGAAGTATGAAAAAAGGAAACTGAAAAAAAAGAGAATTTGTCGATTTCCGAGTACGTCCTAAAAGTGGTCTGATAAGACATAATCGATCATAGAATATATATGATAGGTTCTAGATTTCAAAAACTGAAAACTAATTCTGAGATGATGGGTTTCAGATTGTAAAACCGTCCACCCTTAATTTACTGTACACTAACATGTGTTTGCAAAGTTCTATCATGGATTACTTATTAACGTTTACAACTCATTTTAATGTGCTAATTTTTTTTTAAGAGCTCGGGTTTTCTAAATGATCTCAGACTTACTCCAGCCTATGAATGAAAGAAGAAGAAGAAGAAGAAGAAATGTTCTAAATAAGCATCGTTCGGATTGGGACAAGACTCTCCCTGCCATGTCTTACATGGGATTGATCGTTCTACAGCTTTCATTATCAAAAGAACGATGATTTTTTTTTGCTGGATAAAAAGTGCAGTCAAAAGAGAAAGAGGGCTCCAAAAGTCAACTAGAATTGTCTAATTTCAGTCGGTGGAGAAGATATAATTGCTTGTCCTCTGTAAGTTTTGCGAGCCTAGCCATGCTAAAGGTTGTTTATCGGGAAAAGTGTCAGAAATTTTTTTAATTTATTACATTTATGTTAATTTATTTTAAAAATTTTTATTTAGGTCAATTTAGCTCTAAATATTTTAATATGTTAATTCAATCATTCCAATCAATTTTGATTAAATATTACTGATGTGAACGCCGGCTGGCCCACATAGCACGACTGACGATGACGTGAATAATTTTTAATTATATTTTATTACTTTTTCGACTAGTTTATTTTATTTTATTTTTCTTTCCTTCCTTCTTCCTCCAACTAGTTACTTAGGTCTCTAGTCGGTCGTCGAGGTCTAGCGACTGGCCAAAGGCGAGGTCATGCTATCGGCGAGAGGAAGAAGGAAGGGAAGGGAAGGGAAAAAAAACAGAAAGGAAAGAAAAGAAAAAAAATTCAAAAAAAAATAAATATTATTAAAAATTATACACATCAATGCCAACCACCTTACGTAACATGGCCGATGTTCACGTTAACAATACCCAGCCAAAATTAATTGGAAGTAATGAATTGGCTCTATATTAAAATATTTAAGACTAAATTAGCACAAATTCAAACGATAAAAATTTCTCAACAATCATTAAACTTATATTAGCTGCCCATCTCTCCAAAAAAAAAAAAAAACCTTAGGATTTATCGAAGAACCCATCGTTCGGAGACAATTTCGTGGTCCTTTGAGATCAATACCCATCCATAACTCGTTGTCATCTGTCGAGCCTACATAGTATAGCTACATTTGAATTGTAGTCTTACCCTAATATGACCGTAACGTGAATTGCTGTGACCTTTTTTTTTTTTTTTTTATAATACACATTTTAAAATCCCATCACCTAAATTTAGGTGAGATAGTTTGTTGAAAATGAACTTATAGGTATAGGTTTTTACCAAATAAGTTTCTGTTTCTCTTTTGATGTTGAAACTATCTGTCTTGCCAAAAAGTTACCGACGGAAAAACTTTCAAAATGTAAATTGATGTGAAAATCAAGAAAAGATGCAAAGGGTCCCTTCTTGACTCTTAGATAGGAAACGCAAATTGACGAGAAAATTAAAAGTACTGGACTGGAGACGATCGCGGCCAGCCATATAAAAGAGTGTTGAAATGTAAAGATAACAGGAAAATAAAATTGCACAATTTGGTATTGATTGATTGATTGATAGTACTTGCTATAAACTACAACTCAACTATTTATACCCCCGACAATTAAAAATGTTTAGAACAAGAACGAACAGATTCTAAGTGGCTCCTAAAATTCAGCAACATGTATTAACGAATAGTTACCAAGCGAACCCACTACTTCGATAGCCATTACTTCTCCGCTCTTTCATGGCCAACATCGATAGTTACTTCTCTCGTAGCTTCATTTCCCGACGTCACATCAACCTATGTTTTTTGACCTTCACGGTTAGTGGCCTCCATGATCTACAGCTCCACCACAACACGATCATGTCGGTTTTATTTCTCCACGACCATATCGGTTTGGTTTGAACGAATTGCGTCCGAAATTATCTGATCCATTGCTTGGCCAGTTACCTCTTGTCATGATTTGTGTTAATTGTGGCCCTCTTGTTGATCAAACCGAACTTCATTCATCAACACTCACATCTCGGGATTTAGTAATTTCCCTTTGCTTTTGCTGCCGGCAATTAGCAGTCGTCTTGTCAACCGTCTATATTTACTGACTAAGAGCTACAACATTTGGCGAATTTTACTTCTGCCATGGCTTGCTCGGTCTCTCCAAATCCGAGTCGACGGTTGGGAACTGGAATTTTTTTTAATAAAAATCCGTGCGATTGTCGAGATTTTTATACTGAGGTTTCATAATATCGGAAAACTAAAAAATTTTGTTGAGATATTAATAATTGGGCGGCGCTATTTCCATCCTCTAAATGACTAAATCCACCCCCATTGACATTAAAAAGACAAATCTTCCCTCGATCTTTCAATTGTAATTTAAAGCGATGGCTCCACTCTTTTGTTATAATTACTATAATTAAGCACGTCGCGTGTTTTGTCTTCTAATGTATTAAAGAAAAGCGCATTACCGAATATTCCTATAACATTTGACATAATTAGTGTAAATCATCCTGCCAATAGCAACGAAAAAAGAGATTATTTGATAAAGTATAAAAGTGAAAAGTCTCTTCTTTATCATTAATCTTATAAAAACTTATTTATTAGTTGTCTCTCTCATCTCAAAACCTTACTTTCTTGGTGAACTTTTTATTAATTTCATTATTCTTAAATATATATCAACTCTCCTTATTTACTATATTAAAGAATTTATATTTTTTCCTTACTATATTGGCGAGATGCTATTGTACGAAGCGTGTAAGATGTTAGAGGAATATCTAGGAATATGCTAAAAACATTATGCATAATAAGGCTTCTTGATATTTTTTCGTAAACCGTTGATGGATGATACTAATTTATGTCAATTTGGAATAATGATGTTTTGTTGGCATTTTCAAAAAAAAAAATTCTTAATTTATGTAATGTTTGATTTAATTAAATTTCATTTGCTTAACAATTTATCCATAATTTTGATCGACAACGTTGAAAAAAATTAGTTTCTTGGAAATTTATCTGTTCGACAAAATAAATTTTTATGGAAGTTATATCTAACAATAAAACAAAATATGATGCATCTAATGTACATGGAAAATCTACAAAAAAAAAAAAATGCATATGAGGTTATTAATTATGGTAAGTAAATCTTACATTGATATAAAAAAAAAAACAAAAAAATGGAAGCAAATGAATTTGGGATCACCAATTTAAATTGTAATTGAATGATCGATGGAATCCATCGTGGGAAGAGTTAATAACAAATAGATCTTGAACTTTGATCTAATGTGCAATTTGATTATTGAATTTTTAATTTGTTCAATGTGGTCAATGTACTTTATGTCTAATATGCAATATGGTCCTTAAACTTTTAATTTGTTCAATATGGCCTCCAAATTTTTGGTACAAGTTCAAGTTACTTCATAAATTATATAAAAATGTTCAATGTCACCATTTTATTAACTATCATATATCCCAGGGATAAAATTAAATATGTATTAAAAATTGAGGGACGACATCATGTAAGTTTCGATATCATATTAAATAAATTAAAAATTTAAAGATTACGTCGTATATTGAACTAATCATCAACGAACATTTGCGTGATTTTCCGTTGCGGGAAATACGGACCAGAGTCTTATAAATCCGGGGGAACCTGTCCCTCTGTCTATTCAATTCGTCGTCTCTGCAATTTTTACTTCACTGCACTGCGTTGTCCACAGCACACTCGCTCTCGCTCTCCACTAAACCCCCCCCGGCCGCCGGCGACCAATGCTGCCGTACGCGACGATCGAGGAGGCGGAGTCCGCCGTCGGGCGGGGCCTGACGCTGGCGGAGACGCTGTGGTTCCGGTACTCGGCGGCGAAGTCGGACTACTTCCTCTACTGCCACAACATCCTCTTCCTCTTCCTCGCCTTCAACCTCGTCCCGATCCCCCTGGCCTTCGCGGAGCTCACGCAGTCCCTCGGCATCGACCAGCACAAGATCCAGCCCAAGGTCAGGCTCTCGTTCGCCGAGATGTGGAAGTGCTACAAGGACGTCAATCGCATGTTCTTCCTCGTCGTCGGCCCCTTGCAACTCGTCTCCTATCCTTCCATCAAGGTAAAGACTCCTCTTTTTTTTTTTCTGGTGTGAATGTGTGGAAAGGTGAAGACTTTGTAGGTTTCTTTGAAGTTCTGCTGTTGATGAGGGGGTGGTTATGGCGATGCTTAGCGTTTCGGCGTTCCATCCAACGTTCTGACGCTGTTTCGGTTGATGGGAGCGGCGATTCGTGTCGTGTCGATTTAGCATTATCGTTCTTTTTGAACGATGAATACCAAGCGATGCTACAGGAATTTTGACAAAACAGGCCGAAACGTGTTCTGGGTTTCTGATTGGCCGCGTTCCCATCTCATGATGTTTGTGTTTGTCTGGGCAATTTGTCTCGTTATTGTGCATATGGTCGGACTGTGCCATTAACGGTTGGATGGTGCCGTTCATGATCTCTTCTCTTCAGCTTGTTTTTTGCGGAGAGCCTGAATGATGTTGCATTGTTCTCTTTCTTTTTGTGATGAAAAGGGTGATGTCGCACTGTTATGCCTTGCTTTTTGGGGACGTGAATCTTCTTTCTGAAACCACTTGGGTCATAATTTAAGGGCTTTTCCTTAATCTACAGATGATTGGTATTCGGACAGGATTGCCATTGCCCTCGAGATGGGAAATTCTGTCACAGTTGGTGGTGTATTTCCTCGTGGAGGATTATATGAATTACTGGATCCACAGATTCCTGCACGGGAAATGGGGATACGAGAAGATCCATTCCGTTCACCACGAATTCACGGCTCCGATTGGCTATGCTGCGCCTTATGCTCACTGGGGGGAGGTTTTGATCCTGGGGATCCCGTCTTTTCTCGGGCCAGCTTTGGCTCCGGGGCACATGGTCACCTTTTGGCTGTGGATAGCTTTACGGCAGATAGAGGCCATTGAGACTCACAGCGGGTACGCATGCTCAATAATCTACTATATTTGTTTTAATCTTCATGCTTTTCACCTTTAGTCACTTGCTTTTCTTTTCTAATTGTCTGTTTTGGCTGAGCACTTTCTTTTTCGAAGTTGGTAGTGACGAAATGATGCTATCATGGTGGCTGATTTACATTTTTTATGGCTGATCTTGGAACCCATTACATGTAAAGTACAGATTTTGTTGGATCTTTGCACTTAGTAATACTTTTTCTCGCCTTTCGTGAATGCAAACAAGCATAAAGACCGGGTTTCCTTGGTTTTATGTGAGTATATTATGAAACCTGTGCACAGGTATTTAACCTATATGTGCATGCATAGGTATGCATATGTGTTACTCTTTGTTAAAGGGAAGATTCCTGACACGTGTCGCAATCAAGTGGCTTTCCTCTTGCTGGTGGAGTATTGCTGTTTCATTAGTTTATTGCCTTTTAAAATCATGACAATTGTTCATTTCTTTATGAGGGGGGGTTTGGGGGCTGTACGTCTTCACTTCATAGCTTCTCAAATTCTTGCCAAGCATGATCTGCTGAATTATATATTATATCTTTCATGACCTTATCTTGAGAGTCAAATCTCTCAGAACTGTTGTTGGCTTGCTTATTTTATAATTTGATTACAAATTGCATAAATTGTTGGTAAAAAAGAAAAAAAGCACAACCAAGACAAGCTTTAACACTCTTTCGGTATCCAAGGTGTATTTGCTGCTAACAATTGTTCGGAATTTTTATAGCACGTAGAAATAGTGTAAGGGGCCACTATTAGTTGGGGAAAAGGGAAAATAGTGAGGATGCTGAAGTTGGATTCACAGAATGACTAACTTGAAGAAGCTTCAAAGTATGGCGACCTTCATGATAGATTGTAAGAACAGCTTTTTGAAGTTTCAAATTTTAGACAAGTGATATTAAGATATCACTCTCGAAGTATTTGCTGCCTCATACCTCACCTGGAAAGAAGTGATATTTCAATTAGTTGGACAAGTGATATTTCAATTCCGTACATAACCCACTTTTATGTTGTTGCCTTGTGTTTATCCCCAGACTTCATTTTTGGGCTGGAATTTACGAAAGCTGACATGAGACAGTTTACCCTGAAGCAAGTGAACGAACAGCCGCTTGATACTTGCGGTTCTGTTCTGGAGTCTAGCAATTTCATCTAGCAAATTGATCCTTAATTTTTCGCATCCAAGATATCATTAAGAATCCTGAAACTCTTGTGACTCTACTCTTCTTTCCCCCAAAAACTTTGTAAGCCCGGTCAGACTGAAACTGCGCATAACTTCCATACTCTTGTCTGTTGATGACGTCCAAATTTCTCTACTGATTTGGAACCTGCCAAAATCTGCATCAAGATATGGACCCGTTTCCAAAAGATTATATTTTCGGCCCCCTTAATTAGCCACGTCAGTGCACTTGCAAATCTCATGAATGATCTTAAAGCAGCTTCTTGTATGACATTATTTAAATTTGTTGTACAGCGAATCTGTCACCAATTTTGGATACTCTTCATCTCCCATGCGTGTAGATTAAACAATTTTCCCCTGTATGCTGATGCTCTGCTTGTTTCTAAGAGAAGTGAAAATTTCTCTTTAGAGTGGTGCTTTCTAGATGCATAACCTTGATCAAACCTCTCATTTATGTTTTAGTGGGTGATCCTTGTGGCATGACTTGCTCTTTCGGTGCAGGTATGACTTACCATGGAGTCCAACCAAGTACATTCCATTTTATGGAGGTGCAGAGTACCATGATTACCATCATTATGTCGGAGGACAAAGCCAGAGCAACTTTGCATCTGTCTTTACTTATTGTGACTTCATCTATGGAACTGACAAGGTGAACATGCCTTTTATCAGTGCTCCACACTTTTTGAGGTTCCATTTGTTTGAATATCACTAACTAATTTTGCTCTTGTTACCAGGGGTATCAGTATCATAAGAAGGTTCTTGGTAAGGTAAGGTTTTAGCATCTTGGTTTGTATTATTAAGACCCTAGAAAATTAAACCAAAAGGAAGATCTAAGGCATCAACAAATTTTATCGCTGAGACCATGAGGCATTCTTGAAGTCCATATCGTTTTTTTCACAGGAACTCAAGTCTCACTTACCCACTCCCTAGTCAACACGAACTTTTTCCCATTCCTTTCTGCAAAAAGTTGAGGGTTTTTAATGATTATCTTCCCACTTTCTTTGCTCTTTCATCCAACTGGTCTTTTTCAATCTTCAGTTGAAAGGCATGAACGGAGGCAGTGGCACTGGGCTAAACAGGGGAAATTTTGTTTGCTCTAGCGACGAAGTGAAGAATGATTAGCCGTGGCTGTGCACGGGACTTCTCCAGATAGTCATACCATTGCTAGTGACAGCTCCCGGAAGCCTTTTGACTAAGTTGACATCGCTGCTCTAGAGTGTGGTAGTAGTATTTCTAGTAATTATAGATGAAGTCTAGGAGATGGGGCTGCAGAGGGTTTCTGAGTTATGGCATTAGATTGTGGTAATTGTCAATGTAGAGTGCTGTTCTTATGACGTTTGTTTGGGAGTCTCTCTTTGCTGCTGAAAGTAGAATGCTCCTAATATCATTTGCCTCAAGTCAACAACCATTTGTACAACCATTCAGTTCATGCGTCAGATTTTGTACTGTGGAACTCGCTGCTAAAATGTTCAGCGGTTAACAGTTTGAAGCTTCCTTGTTTGAGTGGCTCTTCGTCTCGCCTTCTTTTTCATAGTCCTGGAACGCCGATATGTTCGGTGGCTTGTCCCCGAGCCAATTGCCAGAAATCGCACGAATTGGAAACATCTGGTCCGGGTTTTGACATTGAATTGGAGTCGTTTAATCTTTCTTAATTCGACATCTGCAGGCGGGTTACCTAATGAATCTCCTGTCCTTACGAGCCCATAACCCTGACCTTTATAGTTCATATCTATGTTTCGTGGCGAAATTCATCCGAATCCATCTTGAATCAGGCAGCTGCTATTCTCGCGCGCAGGAGCTACCGTATATGTATATGCCCTGCGCTGACAGACCGTACATCACCGTCGATTACAATAAAGCTAGGAAGAAGCCTGTGAAGAGCATCCGATTATGTGACCAAGTACGTGGAGAAATTTAGCACACACAGCTCAGACGCGTTACTCGTTCAACAACGAGAACAGCCTAACGAAAGCTAAAAAGACAGTTTTGACGCCATGTTCTTTTCTTTCCCTTTGTTGATTCTGTACACTAACCTTTCCTATTACATGCGTAAACATATACGGGGCAAAGTACCAACAAAAACTTAAACCTATTGCATTAGTTTCAATTGGACCAATTTCGTCATAAACCTTTTCATATTGGGACCAATTGATTCCATTCGGTCAATTTAAGCTGGAAATTATTGACATGGATGCCGGCGTTCCTACGTGGTATTACTGACATTCACATCGGTAATTTCCGGGTAAAATTGATTGGATGGACTCAATTGGCAAATGTGAAAATGTTCAAGACTCAATTGGCAAAATGTTTAGTTGGCATAAGTGCAATAAGTTAAGTTTGGTACCTTTATTAGTAATTTCTCCGAAAATCGCCTATAAGGAGCATTCGATCATGTAACTGAGTGTGTGGAAACATAAACACAGAGAGCTCAAACACGATACTAGTTCAAAACATTGCATTCATTGTCCTTGTTCTCTTCTCTATCATTCTCGTTCACACCGCAGCTTCTAAATATACAGCGGCAGCATCTGAAACATGTATGTGTAAACACATGTACAAGGACATTTCGTGCCGGCAAGATCGCTTGATCCCTTACTGCGCAATTGATCAATGTAAAGCCGAGACTTGATAAGCCTATATGAGAGAGCTTTCCCCGTTATATATATCAAGTTTGTGCAAAAAGATTATAAAGATTTGAAGATGGCACTTGCTTACAAGCTTATGGTTTTTATCGTATTGTCTCTCGTCGCTGCTGTTTCCATTGGAGCCGACGACACCGGCCTTGTTGTGTTGAGCTATCAATGCAGCAGCGACACGTATGGCGCGGGAGCGTCGTATGGAGACGCGGTGTCTACCTTCATCAAGGCTTTAGTTGATTCCATGACAAATTCCGGTTAGGACTGCTCTGCCCAGTCGAGGCCGTCTAGCCCTGGATTAGGTGTGCTACGGTCACGCGACATGTCAAATGGGGATCATGGCATTGGAATGCACGACCTGCATCTAGTATGCCGCCGACTTCCTAGGGAACAGGTGTCCGATGAGCTACGGGGCTCAGGAACTGTAGAGTTAGATATGAGCGGTACTCGTACACTGAGAATAAGTGAGTGATATCGTGGAAAGATGTCGGATCTCCTCTTTCGAGTGTAGCCGAGCGAAGTACAATAAGTTGTTATATCGACACACGGCATGAATGTTGCTAGATGGTGTCATTCCCAACCGATATTCTTGTAATCATCTTGCCGAGATTGTTCCTCAAAACGCTATGAATGTTGCAAGCTTTTGAGAAGGCATTTGATGACTGTCAAACAATAGCTTATTTTTTCTTGCGAAATGAAGAGAAACGGACCAGCGTGCTCATAATCGCAGAATTATATCTTTCGTTGGTAATATATGGGAGCAGTAACTTTTTCACAACGAACAAAAACATGTTTGATGGAAAGTGTTCGGTAAGGTGACGCAAGTGTTCGTGAAATGCTGTAGATTCAGGAAATGGACTTGCTGGGTCTGTGATTTAGTTGCCAATGGAAATGTGTTTGGGATAATGGCACAAATGATCTATGAACTTTAGCCTAATGTGCAATGTGATTTTTAAATTTTAGCCTAATATTTAATGTGGTCCATAAAATTTAAATTTATTCAATGTGATCCTTGAAATTTTGATACATATTCAATATGATCCATGAACTATAAGAAAATATTTAATGTAGCCCCCCTCATTGAACATTTCTATATAGTCTAAGGACTATATTAAATAAATTGATATTTCGAGAATCACATTGTGTATTAATTTAGAGTTCATAGATCATATTGAATAAATTAAAAGGTCAAGAATCCTATTGTATATTAAATTAAAGTTTATGAACTATTTGTGCCGTTTTTTCGGTATAAGGAAAAAAAAGGGTGGTCGAAAGCTTGACAAATTGATTTCCCGGGGGGCCGACCCAGAAAATCACAAAAATGCCGGGGGTCGAAAATTGCATTTCACAAAAGAGGGGATAGAAAAGCAGACCACCAACCCGTGATGACACGACACGTGCCCTGGCGTGCCCCACGAGTCCCTCGCTTGAGTATCTCGATCTTTCTCGACACGGCGACCTTCTCTCTTCCCCACCTCCCTCCCTCCCTCCCTCTCTCTCGCCGGGAAAAGTTCCGATTCCGGGAATTCCACGCCGCAGCTTCCGGTTCAGCTGGCAAGCGCGCCGGAATCCCTCGCATCCGAAGCCATCCCGGACGGCGTTAGGGTTTTGAATCCACTGCTGCTGCCGCAACTCCTCCGTCCCGTAGCGGAAAGGTGAAATCTCTCTCTCTCTCTCTCTCTGCGCGCCGGTTTGAATTCGCCAGGCGAAGGTTACGGCAACCGACGATCGCTCTCCTTCTGTCGTGCGATTCGCTCGGCCGATGACGCGCGGATCATCGGTCGGCGTTTTGCCTGTTTCTATCAGCGATCCTTTGTTCGTGCCTGTTCCCCGCGAAAGTGTCTTGCCGGCACGATTTTTCGGTCCGCGCGTGTATGTTGCTTGGGAGATTTGGATGTGTTTTTGCAAAGTGCGCGGCTGCGCTCTTGGCGGTTCTTTTGGATTAGCGTTATTAACAAGCCGTGCCTTATGCCTTGCTTGTAGGGGAGAGAGATATGTTTTGGTTATCCTGCTGGTTATCTGTATGATGCTGTTGATATGGGGATGGTGTTGTTGTTGAGATTTACGCGGCTCCCTTTCTGTTGATCTTTGTGTTCATTTTGGTTCTGCCTGGATGCATGGTGCGAATTGGACGAGTGGGATGGTTGAACATGGCGGCACCGTGTACAATTTCAAAACACTTGTGTGATTTCTGTTGTGGTCGTAGGCGCCGATGATACTGATCCATACCTTGCTTACGTTGCTGAGTTAGTGGTTCCCAGATGAGTCGGTGAGTGAGGCTTGGCAAGATGCCAGAGAGCCTCCCTTGTTCATATCATCACTGTTACCCGTGTTCAAGCTTTGATATAGTAGTTGCTCTTCCCTCATGGCTTCATTCCTATGTGGGACCTGTGTTTGTGGTTATGCTTTTACCTTGTTGGTGATTATTGGTGCCCTTGGGTAGTATTTGGAAGAGCAACTACACCTTTTTGAGATGTGCAGAGAGTTTATCAGTTGTTCGCTGTTCTCCTTTGTCATAAACACTTCAATAATGCAGTATGAAATTCTTTACTCCTGGAATTTGTCCTGACTAATGAGTGGTTCTGTTTTCTTTGTTTCTTTGGTTATCTTTTACCTTTTTCAATTTTGCAAAAGCTCTTTAAGTTAGGCGGTGTATATGTTTCGTCGTTATAGGATTTTGTGCTTTAAATGTTTGCCAAATTCTGGATTCTTCTTATTCCTTGCAGGGGCCTAGCACTTGCAAGATGCGGGGCAACGGAGGTGGTAGAAATCCTTTTTTCGAATTTGGTGACCCTATGGCTGGTTTTGGAAGCTTTGGTGGTCATAGAAATTTAGTTTCTAGCTTCTTTGGAGGAAGAGACCCATTTGATGACCATTTCTTTACACAACCATTTGGGGGCCTCTTTGACTCAAGTGTCTTTCGTCCAACTGCAAGTCCTTTCATGAATATGAATCCTTTCATGAATATGCATCCATCTACTATGATAGAGCATCATCCTCCAGAACCGAGAATTTCAAGAGGACCCATTATTGAAGAAGTGAACTCTGATGATGAGAAGGAAGAAGGGGACAGCGAGAAGAAGGACAACCCAAGAAAGCACGGGAGGTCAAGTGAGAGGCCTCATGTTGAGGGTCCTAATGATGAAGTCGAAGGTATGTCCATCTCTAAATTGCATGTCTGAAATTGTTATATGCTCTAACTGATTGCCCTGTTTGTTATGGCAGAGAGGAGAAGCAAGCAGCTACATTATTGGAATGGCTCCAGAGAGAGGCCATCTGAGAGACAGATGCAGCCACAGAATCGCAGTTTCTCCTTTCAGAGCTCTACTGTGACTTATGGTGGTGCAAATGGTGCATATTATACATCATCCATGACAAGAAGGACGGGCAGTGATGGGGTTCGTATTAGTGCCTGTTATAGTGACAAACTGAACTTGTGGAATGGTCTGATTAAGTGGTTGCCTTGTTACAAAACAGGTAACATTTGAGGAAAGGAAAGAAGCTGATAGTGCAACTATGCAAGCCACTCATAGAGTTGCTAGGGGACTTCATAATAAGGTATCACCGAATGCTTTAGTGTTGGTATCGTTACGTGGTGTGACATAAGCTAAGATGTCACATATTATGATTCTAATCGACTGTCTTAATATTATGATTTTACTGCAGGGCCATTCTGTTACTAGGAAGCTTAATCCTGATGGTAAGGTGGATGCCATGCAGACTTTGCACAACCTAAATGAAGGTATTGAAACATTTTCTTGTTTGTTGGATGCTGGATTCCTAAGAAAAGGTTCATTCATATAGCTCATATATGTAACGTCATGACTATCTAGATGAGCTGCCTCAATTTGAACAAGCCTGGAAGGGAAGTGCTAGAAAGCATTTGCCTGGTTGGAGCGAGCATTTTGATGGCCATGGTGGACGGGGTGAGTATTGCTGTGAGATTTTTTTTTTTCGGCTGCATCTTTTGTGTTAATGACAAGCAAAGAATTAATGTTTTGATTTCTTACTACTTATGAGGTGGACTAAGGTTAGATGATTCTTTTTACCTATTGTCATTTTTTTTTTTTGGGTTGGTGAGTTTGCTTATGGGCCATCAGACAGGTTCCCATCGTCTAAGCGCATCAATTATCAAGCTGAATATGACAATAAGCTGTTTTGAGGAGCTTCTTTGTATGTTCTCTTTGTTCTGCAAGCACCAGAAATTGACTGTGGCAGGTTTTAATGCAAACTCAAGTCGCTCATGTTCATTTCCTTGCATGATGGTGCAGTTGCTTTTGATTGCCATAGGTGTTATTGTTGTTTTTCACGATACTTAGGCACTTGATGATGCTTTGTGACTTTGTAAGTCTTGACTCCTGATTCATACCTTGTGTTTCCTGCAAATACGGTTTTGAGTTGTATATTTGTAAAACCAAATGTATTTTAGGAGGAGTTGATCAGGGTGGACACTCAGGTCATGGAGGATGGGCGCTTCCATCCACTCAGCAATCAGTGCCCGTGCAGAGGGTGACATCTGATATGAGGGAACGAGCAGAGTCTTCTCAGAGGCAAAATGCCGGAAGAATGAAAGCAAATGCCAGCGAAAAGGCCGGCTTCTCCCATGGTAAAGCGAGAGGATAAGGATTGAATCGTTTTTCTGTGTTGTGGTGCTCCTGTACCCTTGCCACGTAGATTTGCATATGTTGGACTAGCTGGATAGAAATTCGCATAATACAGAGATACCTTTACCTTTATCTCATAATGCCTGATGGCAATACGCGGACCATCTGATGGGCATGATTGTAATGCCCCAATGTTGTGGATGCTCTTTTTTGGATGTTAAAAGTTAAATCAATCACTTTGCCTTGTATTAAGATTGTATGATTGCCTGCGGAAGCAGGATATGAGTGACAGATGACTTTCTTGGATTAGGATTAATTGGATAGCAGTTCGCCTAAATATAGAGAATAGCTTTTGTTCTTGTCTCTGCCTCTGACTCAGGACCAGGGAGTTCTGTAGACTAGGCATCTTGAGTTCCGCATACACTGGGCTGCGGCCCATCTTATGTGAATGTGTGGGTGCTTATTGATGGAGGTTTTTGGGTTTCATGTATGCCCACAGTTCATCAGCCTAGTCATCGTTGACGGGTTTGGAATTGGAGCAATATATCCCGAATTGTGACAAGAGCTACAAGAGGGGAGGAGTTATATATCCGAAGAGGGAATAGAGGGATAGCATTAGCTGTTTCTGCTCCTTCCAGTTTTGCTGTAAAGAGAATCTCTCTCTTTCTCAATCTCGAGAGATGGCACTTCCGAATGATGTCAGGAAAAAATGGTCACGTTTGATTTTGGGTGTGATATAAACTTCGTTCGGCTGGAGATGAATTAATCTGTTTCAGCATATTTGTTGCAAGCACCACCTTTTTTCAATCCAACGTTGCTTCATCAAATAGCTTTTCCTGATTTCTCAGATCAATCGTTTCTCCTTAGCGCGTGCGTGGGGAACTCCTAATTGCATGGCGACGACGTGCGAACCGATCCGACACATCTTAGATCAGTTTGTCTTCGCGGTCACAGGTTTCGAGCGGGTTCTTTCCCCACTATTAAAGATTTGTCGGAAACTATGAATCAAATCGTGGACGAGAATAGTGGCAAAGCGTTGCCTATAAGTGACTTGGACTCAAGCGAGACGCGCATTCTAAGCAATATAAACACCGCCCAGTATCGCGTCGGCCGAACCGCACGATACTTCGGCCGAACCGCACGATACTTCGTATGACTCGGATCGGGCTTGACGGTGTAGATTTTGGGCCAGATAAATGAGCTCAATCTAATCTTATAAGGTGTTGCCACGTTTTTTATAACGAGACGGGCTGAAGTGGACAACTGCAAAAAGTTCACGACTTGCACTACATTGGGACCGGTTCGATCGAGTCTAATGGAATCAATCACTTATTGTACGTAACTTACAATAGCTTGCAATTTGTGTTCACATCAAGTTTCTTCTTGCTTCCATTAACTAGGTATGTACATTGTCCCTCTTTGAAATCAGTTAGAAAATTTTGTAATTTGTAATATTTGTTCTAGTGGAGAATAGCTCCCAGACTAGTTAAATTTGTTTGTGTCACAACCGAAGACGATGCAACTTTTGGAAAGTTTCGAGGAAGGAGGATCGAAATTCATTTAGGGTTTCATTTTACCTTTACTTAATTTTTTGAAGAAATTAAAAGAAATAATATATATATAGCCTAGGATCTGGGGATATAAACGTAGATGATATTATATATAGAAATCTTCTTTAAAACCTACTGAGAATTGGATTTTGGTATCTGTAATAAAAAGAAAAGAACAACAAAAACGTATGTAATTTTTAATCTTCTTTCTAAATAATCAAAATATGCTATATATTGATTGAATAAATAAAAGACTTCAGGTATATTTCTATTATGCAAAGATCTAGCTACAGAAAAGATATATTCTAATATGAAAGTGCAAATTTCTACACAGAAGACTATTAAATAAATAAAATTAGATAAAAGCACGAGCATTATAAATAATAAAGAAACCGTAAACAATATATAAAACGAGAAGAAGAACTGCAAGAATCTCTAAACCAACCATGTAGGTGGTATACAAAATAAAAGGGTAAAACGGTAAGAAGTAAGAATATTTAACAGATGCAGTGAGTTGCTTTAAATTAAAATACAGACCATCCACGGGCGGTTCGATCTGCCGTTTGTAGGGTATGTAAATGTAAATGCAAAGGATTAAAGAGAGATTATTGTTATTCAAACAATATGGAAAATTACAGTAGCTATATTGAAAGATTACAGCTGAAATGTAGATATTGAAGTACAGGTGCAAGTATATAAAAATCTTAGTATTCTCAGATCATGTGCAAGATCTAGAATATTAGGTGAATCAGGGATCCAGGAAGTGTTGGAACTTACTGGTTATGAAAAGGTTATGGAAAGGTTTTGAGGTGAATGACCTCTTATTCCTTCTAGGAAGGTTTCAAGAGATTAGGAGAAATTGAAGAGGATTGTGAGAGAAGTATGGGATGTGTACTTCAGTTTTGAAGGTGTCCTTTCAAAAGGACGAGGTCTGATTATATAAGCAGGCTAAGTTCTTGTAGAAAATAGTTCACGGGTAGTACTGTAATAAATAGTGGTAAGTGCACAATGTTACAGTGAACAATGATCAGACATACTTATGAAAGGGTTTTGAAAAGGAAGACTCCTTTTGACTTAGAAATTATGACAAATTATTCAAAATGACAGGAGCCTTTTGGTGTGTTTCCCCTCAGGAAAATTTGGAGAGATCCTCCACTGGTTCTGGCTCTTCATTCTCTTCTTCATCCATCACACTTGCCCAATTTGCGGGGATTAGTGATATTCCTAAGATGCCATAGCAATCATCCTCGTTGGAGTTACCATTGTGATGTGAATGAGAAGAACTAGAATCTTCAATTTGTGAAAGGACTTGTTTTAGCATTCCTGCTAATTGTTGATGGGATTTAGCAAATACTAATTTTGATAATACAAGCCCTTTATCGTGTAGGAATGGAATTATATCATCATGTTTTAAGGGCTCCAGTCCTCTAGATATAAGCCATTGATGAACGGCTTGTTCAGTAACTCTATTGAAGAATTTAAATTCGTTCCACCATTTAACCTTGTATCTCCTTATTAGGATGGGGATACCATTGTCATTTGATTTCCAATAATCAAAATGCCAACCAAGAACCCAAGATATTCCGAAGTGATAGAAAAACAGTAAAAGTTTGGGAAAATTTTTCTCAAATGGAAGGGGGATGAATTTGGTGAGAAATTTCATAACTGGATTGGATTTTTGGATGAACGATTTCTTCAATAGGTCCAAGATGTTCCTACCATTGAATGAACCGGTATGGAACTTGTTTGATATTAAAGTTTTTGAAGAAGAATAGCCAGGTATGAGAATTATTGGCATTCTATCTCCAAAAGGTGTTCCACCAGGCTTGTTCATAATCAAAATATGAAAAAGATAATCTGTATGGAAGGGATTCGGTTATTTTGAATTTTTTCAAAGTCAATGGATCGGGTTTCCATTGAGAAGGATGAATGACCCTGTGAATTCTGGCCGTTGAGTAATTCACATGGCCTTTATCAGAGAAATGTCGGAAGGTGACAGATTTTGTTTCTTCCAAAATTTTCTTCTAAAACTCAATTGCTTTGTAAACATTATGATGAGTATAAAAGAATTTTTCAGAAAACATATTTTTGGCAAAAAGATATGGGTTTTCATTATAAAAGCCATTTTCAATATTACAGACATTTTGAAAGATGGTTTTATGAAAAAATTTGTTTATTTGAGGGGCTATTTGAGTCGATTGAATGACCACTTTACTAGAAATTGTTTTTTTCTTTGCCTTTTGAGTGATTATAGGAGAAGGATCGGGACTTACTATAGCCATGGAGGGTTGTGGCTAATTATTGAAAGCCTGTTAAAGAAGTTGTAATGCTTTTTCGTGGGATATTTTAGAAATATCAAAAGGTGTACCTGCCTCTTGCTTGGCTTGGCTAGAAATGGTGGTAATTGTGATATTCTGAAATTTGCCCATTTGGGATTTATGAAATGAATGGTTTTATGAACGTACTTGTAGTTAGATTTTGCCCGGAACTGATCATTCTTGGGATACTAATCGTTAAGGAAATGCAAATTAGGGATTTAAATTCGTGCGACTAAAGAAATTCGATCGTGAACCGATTTTTGACCATAAAATTGTTGAGGTGACATTTTGAGCCAATGTAGGTCGATCTTAGGATGGTTATGGGCCGATTCGTCACCGTCATATGAATAGATCACGGGTGATTCCGTTTGACCACAATGTGAGTTGATGAATGATCCAGAACCTATACCGACAGATTGTGCCTGTCGGAACTAGCGATCGATCCTCACGATTACATGATGACTGAGGTCGTCATGATCCGAATGAACTTGCACATGACTTGATTTAGTATCAGTCATGAGTCAAATATGCGAATTTCCCCAAAAGTCGCTTGTTAGTTTGAGATACGCTCAAGTTACGGTATTTAAAATTCATTTATTAATTAGAGATTAAATTGGGCAGTAAATTTAGGAAGTTACAACAAGACTTTTAGACGACGTTATTATTAGAATGTTCAGCCTTAGAATTGTCCAAATCCTTCAGAAAATCTAAATTTTGGCGAAGAATGGAAAATGATCGTTTTATCCTTAGGAGTTTGTTAAGGCTAAGTGTAAATGAAGAATGACATTTTGGTCATTTCACCATAACTTTATAAATGACAAGTTTTGGATAATTTTGCCCTTGAAATTTTGTGAAATTTCCAAATTACCCTTGGATATTTTTTGAAAAGATTTGAACTCGACCGTCAATCTCAGGATAAGAACGGATCTCGGTCGTCGATTGAAAAGTAGAGAGAGGGGTAAGATGGTCATTTTGTAAAAAGGGGGTCAAATTATTGGTTTTTAAGACCAAAACTCTCTCTCTCCTCATTTCTCTCCCTCCCTCACTGAACGCCACCCTCTCCCCCTTGCCGCGTTGCCGCCGCCCAGGCCAACGTTCGCCCGTCGCCGCCGCTCTCGCCACTGAGTCGAGCCCCCACTGCCCTCACTCCTGCGCTGTCTCTCTCCCTTCCTTCTCTCGGTGATCTCCCTCCCCCTCCCCGTGGCCGTGAATAGTCGGCCAAGTTGCCGCCGTTGCCGTCTCACCTATTGTCGCTGCCGTAGCCACCGTGTTCTAGCCGCTTTGTCACCCTTGGATAGGTCGATCTTGCTTGGAAATTCCAAGTAAGTTACAATCTAACCTTTGCCTAAGATATCAGGTATTATTGGATTAGTTTAGACATGGTTTAGTTCGGTTTTAGGGGCTGATTTGAAATAGGGGCATTAGGAATGAAATTGTGGTGTTTTGGTAGTAATTTAGAGGCCAATTAAGGGTTGAAATTGGCTGATTGAGATGTTGGAATATGCTGTTTGGTGTGTAGAATGGGCTTTTAGATTCGGCTCGTAATTGCGTGAAATTGTTGTGTAGTGCCGGGATTGTTGTGCCATGATTTTTGATGTGAAAAATGGCAAATTGTGTGTTGGTTGTAAGTTGTGATGTGGCTGAATTGTGATGTTGAGATTGGGTGCATTTGTGTGCATTTAATTAATGCCCGAGTGTGTGCACGTGTGAGATTTGAGGTGTGCAATATGCGTGTGATCACTAAAAGGTCATGAGGTGTGTTTACATGGGGTAAAGATAAAATACGGTATGTTGGTATGTTCGTGTGATAACTAAATCCCTGAGACGTGTTTACGCGAGGAATTGAACCTGCTTGAGGCGTGTTTACGTAGGTCGTGATACGACTGTGAGATTAGGCCGAGGCGTGTTATGGTTGGGTCGCAATTATGTAGGCTTGATGCATGTTTACGCGGGATGAGGAAAGAAAGTGAGAATGTGATTGGGCCGAGGCGTGTTATGCTTAGGTCGCGATCATGTAGGCTTGATGCGTATTTATGCAGGATGAGGAAATAAAGTGAGAATGGGATTGGACCTGAGGCGTGTTTACGCGGGTTGCGATCATGTAGGCCTGATGTATGTTTCGCGGGCTGAGAAAGGTGATTGAGCACAAGGTGGTGCGATGTGGCAAGTTAAATGAAAATAGTGTGGTGGTGCATGAACGAATGTGAATTGCGGAGTTTGGAAAAGTGGTGTGTTTGACATTGGCTTTTGAGCATGAGATTGAGTTGGAAAGTGCATGCGATTTATAAATGTGAATTTAAGACTAACGTGCAGATTGCGTGTACTAAGAGCCCAGGTAAGTGCGATTGTGTGGATATTGTTTGTGTGTTGCTTGATTTGGTGTCTAGACTTGTCTGGAATACGTGGTAGCTTAGGTGGGGTTTATGTTGTCAACTTAATGAAAAGTGTTTCATGGTTGTTTCAACCAACAATTTCAGAGCACCTGCCTGAGCCATGAATCTTTCACCATTACCGCCACAGCGTTTTGAGATTCTTATGCACACCGACCATGATATTGTAGAGTACCCTGTAGAAGATAATTACACATGGATTAAGCATACTACAGTAGTATGGGTAGGCATAGGGCTACCTCTTTGGCAGGCTCACACTTATACTACTTGGATGTTTCGGGATGGGATGGATGAGTTTGGCCTTGTCCGTAGTTTTGATGTCCCATTTGATGGAGTAGGTGATTGGGATCCGTCGGTTATACCCCCTTCTGACGGTGAGATGACTAGTTTGGAGACTAATCTAGCATAGTCAGGGCACTAGCATGTCCCTGCAGTGCCTGAGCCGACAGTAGTGGAACCAGATCCGGAGCCAGAAGAATCCCAGGCAGGTAATGATCCAATGGATGTGGATTTAGGAGCAATACATGAGGAAGAACCCGGAGAGGAGGAGCTAGTGGCTGAGCCAGTGGACGAGCTAAAGGATGAGCCAGAGGAGGAGCCAGAAGAGGAGTCTGATGACGAGAAGAGGATTGAGGTTTAGATAGAGTCAGAAGTTGAGGATAACCGAATCGAGATTAAGGCCAACTCAGAGTTTTCGGATGAGAACGTGCCTGATGAGGTTTCAGATGAGGATCCTGAGGAGAGCAAGTCAAAGTGAACGCAATCTAGGGGGTATAGGGGTTAGTTTTTGGAGTGGAGGAAGAGTTTGGAAGTATTCCATTTTTAGTGTAGTGCTTACCGAGGCTACTGATCTTTTGTGATGTTAGTGGTGTACAGTTTAGATGTTTGGTGTGCATGTTGTTTTGTGGATTGTAAATGGCGGTTGTGGCATAAGTTTGAATTGTAAATGGATATTGTGCATATATTGAGGTATAGTTTCATATTTGGTGGTTTGGCAATTTATTTTCCCTAGTATTCCTAGTCAAATATTATTTGGGTGTTTGTTGCTTCCATTGCAATTAAACTCTAATAGGATCGTTTAGGTCGGCGATGTTTCCTAGGATGTCGCACGCTCGATGGGGATTCGGGGTGTGATAGTAATATTCAAAAGGATTTGAGCGGCGTGAAGCCAACTTCTAATATTGGTCATCTTCCCAAAGGATTTTTGTTCGGAGGATAGTTCGACAACTTCTTTGCCTTTGTCTCTTCTGGTAGGTTTGTTGGGAGGTTTGGGAGGCATTTTCCCTGTAAAAATTCCTTTGTGAGAAAATCTAGGAGAGAATTTGAAGATCCATTTATAAATTCTATATCAAAATAAAAAATGGATAAAATAGCTTGCCATCTGGCAAAAATTTGTTTGGAAGCAATATTTTGAACATCCTTTTGCAGATTTGCAATCAATTCATAATAGGAATTTTTGATTCAAAAGATTTCATTGAAATTTAGAAATAGAAAGTACAATAGCAAGAATTTCTTTTTTGATGGTAGAGTAATTCCTTTGGTAATCATTTCAATTTTTGGAGACAAGTTGAACAATTTGTTCTTTATTGTCTTTGGATTGCTTAAGTATTCCTTCGTATCCAATATCAGAAGTATCGGTTTCAACAATTTTGAAAGTAGATGGATCAGCAAGATGCAAGCAAGGAATTTCTTTCATAGTGCGTTTGATCTGTTTCACAATATCAGTATGAACTTGGGTCAATGGTGGAGGATCCTTTTTGAGTATTTGATGAAGTGGTTTGCAAATTATATTGATGCGAGAAAAGAATTCAATGATGTAATTCAGACTCCCAAGAAATCTTTGCAATTGGGCTTTGAGTCTGATTTCATCAGAAAATTTTTCAGAAAACTTTATTGATCTTTCAATAAGTATAATGGTTCCCTGATGAATGTAATGTCGTAGAAAACGTATCTTTGTCTTAAAAAGAGATATCTTGGTAGGTGAAACTACAAAACCACTCTTTTTTATTATATTGATAAAATGATTAATGTGTTTAAAATGTTTTTCTATAGAAATAGAAAATATTAAAATATCATCAATATAAATAATAACATAATTAGAACAATGATTAAAAATATAATTCATTATTCTCTGGAATTCAGAAAAAACATTTTTCAAACCAAAAGGCATGACATTCCATTCATATTGGTCAAAAGGAATAGTAAATGATGTTTTGTATCTGTCCTTTTCGCTAATTTAGATTTGCCAGAAATTTGATTTCATATTAAATTTTGAAAAAATTTTCGCATCATAAAGTCTATTCAACAAATCTTTTTTATTAGGGATTGGATATCTTATCCATTTTAAAGCTGTATTCAAAAGTTTGTAATTTATTACCAATCTTGGAATTCCTCTTTCTAGTTCAGCATTTTTGTTGACATAGAAAGTAGAGCAACTCCAAGGTGATTGATTTTTCCTAATAAGTTTCTTCTCATGAAGTTCTTGTATTTCCATTTGATAGAAATTTAGAGCTTCATGGTTCATTTGAGAAGGTCTAGCTTTAGTAGGAATGTCTTTTTCAGAAAACATTGATTCATAAGGTAAATCAACTATATGACTTTTACAAGACCAGAAAGCATTATGAATATTAGAGCATATGAAATCTTTGATTTGGTTTTCATGAAAGGAAATTCTTTTCTGGAGACTTGCTTCAGAGAGATTTTTGTCAATTTTTTTTGTATATAGGGTCTTCTTTAAGAAACTGAATATGAGTTTCTTTATCTTGAATGACGCAATTTATTTTAGAAATAGAATGTTCTTGGAGAGTATTTAAATTCCTGGCCTGAGGTTTTGAAATGAAATCAAAACATATTCTTTTTTGTAAGGTTTCTGTTTCAATTCCTTTTTTCAGAAACTTTAAAAGGCTGGATCAAGTTAATAAAAGGGGATCCTAAAATGACATTTTGCTTGATATTTTTGACAAGAAGAAAAGGAGTTTTGAAAGATATTTGGTCTTTTACAAGCTCGGCTTTGGGAATTTTGAAATTTATATTTAACTTGTTCCTGGATGCTGATTTAAGAGATTGTGATGTTTTTTCAAAATATTTAGTTGGTATGAGACCTTCTTTTATACAATTAAGGTTTGCACCAGTATCAAATAGAGCTGTAGTATTCAAGACAAATTTATTTTGGATCCTTATAGAAATATCGATAATCCATTTCCTGGCGGTTATTTCTGAAAGCATTAAAAGGAAGTTCGTATCAGAAGAAGATAGGAGTCAAGGAGGAATATTATCACTTTCTTCTAATTCTTCTTCTTTTTGTTTTCCTTTTAAATTTTTTATTTTAATATCTAAAATGTCTTTTTGCATAATAATCTAAGCAGCTTTGAGTTCTTGTATTTCTTGTTTTTGTTTATTGATTTCGTGAGTAAGATCACTTATAGAAATGGGTTTAAAACTTATTTTTTTTTTTTGCTTTTCCCAATATATTAGAAATATTATAAGGATTATCAGTTTGAAGTGGAGATTTAGAAACTGGCTTGGGGTTTTGGAAATTATTCAAATATTTGATTTTTGTTTCAGGATCGGTGATTTGATCAATTGTTTGCAAAAGAATTTCTTCTTCTTTTGTTAAAACATTTATTTCAAAATTGGTATTGTCTTCATCTTCGCTTATAGAAGTTGATGATGAAGATGTTTCTAAATCACAAATTTATAAACCTTTTTAGAAACTAGATTCATCAGAAGGACTACTATCAGTTTCAATCATTAATTGGTTGAACCGGCGTATAATTTCTTCGTCTAAACCCAATTCATTAACTTTTTTTGTTGATTTTGCAAAATCGAGAAGTGTGGCCTTTCTTACCATAATTATAGCAAGTGATATTTTTAAAATTTTTCTTTGGTTTCATGGTTGTATTTAAATTATTTTTTTCTTCTCTTTTAGAAAAGTTTTTATTAAATTTTTTATTAAATTTTTTCTTATAAGGTTTCTTGTAAAATTTCTTCTATTCTTTCTTTTTAGAGGAGCATTTTCCCAAACATTTGGTCTTATGGAAAGATTCAAAAGATGGATCATATTAAGCACAAAAATCTCCTATTCCCTTTTTAGAAAGTTTTTGCTCCTTTTTAATTTGCTTTTGAAGACGGATATTGGTATACAATTATGTCCCAATTTTATAAATATAAGAGGTTAGTTCTTCGTAAGAAATATGGTCATATAGAATTTGGTTTCCATATTCTTCTCTTATCTTACTGCGAACATGTTCTCTTATGAGTTTTGATAAACCGGCTAGAAATTTTTTTTTCCAGAAAAAACTGGTTATAGTCTATTCTTTGGAAAACTCTTTGCAAGAATATTTCTTTGTATTCCCTAAATTCTCCTAAGGATTTACATTTCATATTTGATAAAAGGTCTTGATTCTTATCAAGAATATGGGATGAATCTCCTAGAAAATGCTGAGATATAGAGAATATTAAAGTATTGACTGCATCTTAGATAGGTTGCTCATTTTCATCAAGAATGTTTTGACCAAAAGGATCAAGTTTATAAGCATTTAAAATTTGAGACCTTTGCTCTTCATTTAGGTAGTTATTCCACCATCCTTTGAGCTGGCCTGTAAAACCAGCTATTAAAAAATATGCAACCGAATGATCAGAGGTATCATGAATGGTTTTGTAAGTATTTGTAAGCATAACCATCTGAGTTAAAATATTTATAAGATTCTGTTATGAAATTTCATCTATATTCCACTCATATATAGAGTCAGAAGAATATTTATTTTGAATTTTTAGAAAGTTTCTTCCGTGAGGATATCGGGAGGAGTGGCGCGAGAATAATATAATTTCTGGGGATCCTTTCAGGTAATGCGATTTATCTTAGGAATGGAATCAGTATCAGATTTATCTAAAAAATTGATTTGATTGGAATGTTCAATACGATTAGAAGTGTCTTTGACACTTAGGTTTTGTCTTAAAGGAGTATCTAAAACTATAAGATTTTTGGGGATCAAAACTGCCTTCCCTCTAAGGAGTTTTCTCCTATCTTCTAAGGTTTTAGCAAATTCAATGTTGGGACTTTTGGAATTTCAAAATTTTTAAAGAGTGGAGTTTTTAAATTCCTTTTAGAGGTGGATATCAAAGATGATGGAAAACTATTTTGGACAGAGTTTTCTATTCGGTCTAACTATTTTCCTATGGTATATAAGTGTTGATTTGAAAAATTATTCTGTTCAACAATTTTCTTGATTCCTATGCCGTCTATTTTAGAAGCGGTTTTAAAAGGAGAAGCTATTATTTTAGTTTCTCGATGTTCAATTTTGATTTTCCTAAGAGGAGGATGATTGGATTCGATGACATGGCCATCGTCCAATTTCCATTTATAAAATTGATCTAAGACAAAAAACTTTTTTTCTTCTAGAAATTTGTTTTCAAACCATTCAAAGAAGAATACCTGGATTTTATGTTGATACATGTATTCATAATATTCTCTTTTGATATCCAGCGCTTGTTTTTGAAAATTCACAAAGAACCATTCTTTGATTTGTTTGTTTTTAAAAGAATTGAATTCTTGGTTTAGAAATATTTTATCAAGTTCAAAAGTTGATTCCAAAACATTGATTTCAAGATCTTCCATTTCAGAAAGAGTTGGATCAGGGATATCAGGAGTATGTTGGTAAATTGGTCTGGAAATTTCTGACCTGTTATCTATATCACTGATATTTGGAAGAGGAGGAGCATTTGTAGATGCTTTCTCAGGATTATTCAAAGGGATAATAGGAATATTATCTACTGATCTTCGAGAAGAAGTAGAGTGCCAAGAAGGAATTGACCTTATGTCGACCAATCTTCTAGGAATATCGACCGATCTTATAGAAAATTGAATAGTTACTCTTCTTTCAGGGTGTTGAATGATATTGGTAGGTTCAGAATTTTGAACGATTTGCTGAGGAATCCTGTTTTCCAATTCCCATTGATCAGTAAGGGTTATTTGATTCCAAGGAATGGTTCTTGGAATGGTAACATTTGCTTTAGAAATATCTATTTGTAAAAGAAGAGTTTCTCTGTTGGAATTCAATTTGAAAGCTTTGCTACTAAATGCAGAATTCATAACTTTATAGTAGACTCTATAGATGAGAGCTATGAGGATGGAGTCTTCAGCTATAGAATAATTATGGGTTTTTAACTGAAGAGTCAAGAATTTTAAAATATTTTTATTTTTAAGAGAGATAGTGAGACCAGGATAACTGTCAAAATGAATAGGTCCATTGCAAAAACTTGTTTCGACTGCCCCAAGAATGAATTCATTGTATTTTAAAAGTCTGGCATCTTTCAAAACAAGTAGTAAAGAAGTATCTAATCCTTCTTTGATAAGAGACTTTGCACCGACCCGTACCAAACCTATATGCATGTAATTTCATTTCTGGAATGTTTCTTTATTGAATCTTTATTCAAGAGTTGTATTGAAGTAAAAGAGTTAGAAAACGGTACATCTCTTTCTTCGGTAACAATAACATAGTCATTGTGTCCAAAAAGTTTAAACTTTAAATGCTCATGAATTTTATCAAGTTTAACTTTTGGAATGAACCAATTTTCAATAGATTTATTGAAATGTTCTATATTAATCTCTTCTCTATTTATTGGTCATTGATCAAAGGACATTTGTGATAAAGAACTAGAAGAAGATTCAGATTTTCTTAATAAGTTCATTGTAAAAGACTACTTTCTTCTTTTCAATAGATATCGGCGATACTTACCAACGGACTTACTGCCCCTCTGGACTTTACTGCCTGGAACACATCCAGATATCACACGAAAAGACCTCTACGAAGGAAATCGTCTTTACTGGGAATGAAATTATAAAGATTATCTTTATCTACCTCTTGACTCCGATACCATAAATAGCCTAGGATTTGGGGATATAAACAGAGATGATATTATATATAGAAATCTCTGTTTATATCATCTCGGATTTGGGGATATAAACAGAGATGATATTATATATAGAAATCTCTGTTTATATCATCTCTGTTTATATATATATAGTCAATCTAGTTTCCCTTTAAAACCGAAAATCGAACCGGCACTCTCGGAAACCGGACCAAATTAGGGGTGAGTAAGATGGACCGTTCAAATCAAGACCGGATCGGACTGATTGATTTGGTCCGGTTCTCGAGAATATCGGTCCGGCTCCCGATCCCTAAAAGTGGAACTGGTTTCTGGGGGATTCGATTCCCGATTCTATGATGAGAACTAGACCGATAAATATATAATTTTCTAATTTCTTCATATATATAATATTTAATATGTATATGAAAAATATTTAATATTAGTTTCATTGGAATTGATTGTTCAATTTTTTGATATATTATATATATTTTTTCAATTTTTTCCATGGTCTTATGGAATTAAATAAGAACCACAAAGAAAAAAACGGAACAATCAGTTTCCGGTTCACAAATAATATTTAATATTGATCCTAGTGGAACTAGTATACGGTCTCAAGATTAGCCGATCCAGTCTTTGGTCCTAGAAACTCGGAACCGATTCTTCCGGTTCGGTTCCCGGTTCTTGGGTTGGACCGGATCAGACTGAAAACCGCTCACCCCTAAACCAAATTGGCTAGTTTGATCTGGTCCAACCGATTCCCAATTCGGTTGACGGGCTATAGTTTTGCGGTCTTGGGTTCGAATCCTTCTTAAAGTTCGAATTTTTTCTGGCCACGAACGAAGAACCGGAGCCGCTCGCAGCCACACTGCCGAGCGACGCTTCTCTTCCCTCCATCTCCCGACGCCCAGTATCACCGAAAACACGAATCGCATACCCACCTCACCTGCACTTGCTCGCTCCGATCAGGGGCTTCGCCGGAGCCGGAGATGGCGGCCCTCAGGACGACGACGGCCATGGTCCTCCGGCAAGTGTTCGCTCGGCCCCTCTTCCCGTCGCCGGCCGTCCGAAGGATTCGCCCTCCGTTGCCGTGCCTCGGCGCCGCGCGGCGAGCGATCGGGTTCACCAGGATACGCTGCGCCGCGTCGGGGGGCGCCGGAGAGAAGAGGGCACCCTCTCGGCTCGCGCAGGTCCAGCAGCTCCTGCAGGAGGCCGAGGAGCGAGCTCTCTCCGCTGGCGACGAGCCGACCCCGAAGATAACGCTTGGTGCGTGCCCGCGTTCCTGTTGCTTCTTCCGGTTTGTTTAAGTTCCTGTTTGGTTTGAGGCAGGCATTGGCTGGCTTTTAGCAGCTCGACGAGTTCTTCAATCTAGTGGGGTGTTCTCTTTGTGTCCGTGCGATTGTGCAACCTTGGCGACAGTTTCTCTTTCTTGTTCCACGCGGAAGTGTCAACAGTTCTGCATTCTTGTCAAATTTACTGAATGATCACTGAATGGAGTGTTTTCCTTTGCCTCTTAATCTCTTTATATCAGCAAAGACTGCCGAAGAGTTTCTATGCCCGTGCGGCCGATAGCTTATGGGTGTTTAAGTTCATTTTGTATTCTTTGAATGCTCCTGATAAGAGGATACATGGCCTGTGGCCTTTCACTTCGTTTTCAGCTTACTGCCTGTATCAGCTGCACGGAGGCATATAGAGCATACATGTGTTGATTATAGTTGGTGTCGCCAGCAATTCGTTAAATCTGATGCATCACTGCTGGATGAGTGAATCTCTTGCACATTCCCTACCTTGATGCGGACCAATATTGCCTCTGCCTTTAATCTGTCGAGTCCTCACAAAGTTGTGTGTTTGTTCATTGTTAATTTTATGTTGGTGCATGGTTTTGAGAGTTGATATGGCTTATGGAATTGATCTATGATTTCCCCTGTTTGCTTGGGAAAGAACTGATGATGGATTTTTAAGCCTTTT
Organism: Syzygium aromaticum; assembly: GCA_024500025.1. Lineage (NCBI taxonomy): Eukaryota > Viridiplantae > Streptophyta > Magnoliopsida > Myrtales > Myrtaceae > Syzygium > Syzygium aromaticum. The sequence goes on along the minus strand of CM044889.1, from coordinate 3,772,276 downwards.
TATCTGTAATCTTTCTCAAACAGTCTTGAGCAAATGTTATGGGTGTGCAAATGCTTTTCAAGCTTGCTTCATTGGCCTTCTTTCTTGGGTCAGCTGTAAAAGGAGTGCGTGCAGACAGCATTCATACAATATCCTGTGCTAATTTAATTTCGTGTTATCTATGAATGATGGTTTAGCTGTTTTCAGAAAGTTATACGATTAGTCATTTAGACAGTGAGTTGGGCTTTCAGCTCCCAGTGCCCATTCAGCCAGTGGGCAGCTTTTCTTTGGTCAAAATTAATGAGGGGAGTCCAGCAGTTTATGTTGTGTTGTGAAGAAGCCTTCTCGGGAAATAGTTTTGATTTTTTTTCTTTGCCTGATTGTGATTTCTTGGATTCCATAGTGGGCTTGTGCTTGTTCTCGGGCTTCCCCGCGGCCATTTCTCCTGTCACTGAAGGGAAGAAATACATAAGAAACACTGCTCTTGCATATGTCGTTTGCTTTTCACATACTGCTACAGAAGTGTAAACATATAAGAATAATTGCTCGCTTAAGTTGTAGAAAGTAGCATCTTGACGAAGTTATTGCTAGATATGAAAATTTTTTGTGATTAACTAATATTAGATCCTAAATCGATCAAAGAACCTTAAATCTATTAGTTTCTTTCTCATTTCTTGCCAGACCATGTCGCCGTGAGTTTTGCAAGAAGTGGTGGTCCAGGAGGTCAAAATGTGAACAAAGGTCGGATCTTTTCCTTCCTTTTCTTTCCTCCCTTCTCTGTCATGTGTCATTTCCTTGTACCACTCTCTCAGATGATACCTTCTACTAACATCTGTTTTCTTGATGCAATTTACAGTGAATACTAAGGTTGACATGCGCTTCAATGTGAAAAATGCATATTGGCTAAGTGACAGGATCAGGGAGAGGATAATGCAAACGGTTTGTTGCTTTAATATTCTCTTGAGCTTTATGTAACAGATCTTCCTTAGGAATCACGCATGTTGAACTATAATCCCTCCCGATACAGGGGCTAAGGGGATACCACGAGCAAGATATTTATGTGCATAGATTTTCCTCTTATCTGGTGGAGTAAGGAGTTGTACCTGCGGTGTCTGTTTCTGTGATTGCATTGGTGCTCTTGTTTTTGGTTACGTGATTTTGTGCAGGATGTATATAACAACATTGCTACATTTTGCATTTTCAGTCTTTTGAATGACCAACACTTGGAAATGTGTAATTTTTCTCTGATATTTAATTGAAAGCTATTCTTCCTAATTGCTCTTTCTACTTTCTGCATATTGTCTGCTGAACAGGAAAAGAATCGAATCAATAGGGATGGTGAAATTGTGATCTCTTCAACGAAAACTAGAACTCAGAAGTCACTTTCTTCCCTCTTTTGTCTACATTTTGTTGGTTTTACTGCCTAGTGCAGCAGCTGGTTGACAATTCTATTTCTGTGCAGGGGGAACATTGACGACGCTCTAGGAAAGCTACAGGTACGAAAAATTGAGGCTAATTTCATATTCATGTGCAGTGATGATACACTACTTGGCGTTTTGCCTTCTGATTGGGACATTTAATCCACATATTTCACACGTGAAAACACTGGGTCTGGGTGTGCAGTCAATTCTTATTTGTTTTTCCTCTTAAATATATTCAGTCGTTGGATTCTTAGATCACCATTTGGTTTAATTTTGTTTTATATTGGTGTGTTGCGAGCAGGCAATTATTGATGCTGCTTCTTATGTCCCACCGCCTCCTTCAGAAGAGCAGAAGAAGAAGATTGCCAAGATGTGAGTCGTTTTTTTTTTGTGGTCAAAAGATGTGAGTCATTTCACTATTATGGTTTCTCGCTTAAATTTGTCCCAATTCTGTTACAAATTGATGAAGTTGTCTACATTAAAGGGCTGCTATTGGAGAGCAGAAACGCTTGAAGAGTAAAAAGGCGCTCTCAGATAAGAAGGCATTTCGCAGAAGTAGAGACGGCTGGGATTAACACGGAAAGGGGTTCTGTAGCTGTTAGTCTAAAATTGATGGACCGAATCCCCCTTTGATTCGTCAACCGTTGTCATTGACCATCTGAGAATAGTAGCAATGGATATGTTTCATGTAGCATTGATTAGCAAGGACCACTTGCGGCAACTTCGTGAAGATAAAGAATCAGTGCTACAGATCATTCAACTAGGTTGCGCTGACACCCTCAATGATCAAGCTGCCGGAAGAAGTCCAACCTCTAATAGATGTATGTGTTTCTTTGTTGTTGCTCGTGAAATTTCGAGGGGGCAACTTCATATACAGAGTCAGTAGAGATTTTTTGAGACTATTGTTAAAAACTTTTCTTCTGTTCGGGTGATCAATGAATGAGTCTGGATCTTTCTTTTTTGTCAGTATGATGCTCTAGCTTGACAGTGGGTAAAAGCATCTCCTCATTGTTTATATGTGGAGAACATTTCTGTACAGGTTTCAGTGATCTTGTGAGTTCTGAACAATAAAGTGTCCCAGCAAATTCTATAACTAGTTAGACTGTACAGACACAAAAAAGCCAAGGACAAAAACCAAAACCACTGCTGATGTGAAATTCATTTCCTTATGACAATCTCCTCCCCGGATTGCTGATCAACATGCTTGATCCACCGGCTCTTGCCCTTGCCAGCGCTCGAGCTTCCACTGATGCTTGCCACATAGGCAATATCCAGCCCTCTGCCCACGGGAAGAAACGCCGACCGCACGAGGCGGCGTGACCTTGCATCGAGAACACTCCGCCATCGGAAGCTCAAACTCATTCTCGAGCTTGCGTTCTTGCACACTAAAACTGCCCCTCGAGTTGACAACTTAGCCGATCTCAGGATCTTCTCGAAATCCTTGCTCTGGCAGTCTACTACCATGAAATCGATGCCCGTTAACACCTCCACCACCTCCTCCGGTTCTCCGACCACCACTTCCACGTTCTCGTCGGTTTCTCCCAGGGCTTCCATGTATTCAGACTTTGATTTCTGATCGGGAAGTATGCACACATGCCTTCCCCCTGTGTGGTGGCTTGCCACTGCAAGGCCGATGCTCGTGGCGGTGGCTCCACCGCTCGACCACGTCTCTACTATTAGACGTGCATTCCAGCCCGCGGCCGTGGCCGAAACTAGCTCAGCGACACCCGATTCTTTCTGTAGCTTTTTGCACTGTCAAAACACAAGATCAGAAAACAAATCGACGAAAGAGATAACACAAACTCTTTACAATAAGTTGCAAGAGAGAAATACTTACAGATGTGACGGTCTCGATGTAAGCCTTCGATGCCGTCTCCGGAGACCAGGTTAGCTTCATCTCTTCCTCCTCTCCTCTTCTCCTCCTCCTCCTCCTCCTCCTCCTCCTCCTTCTTCCTCCTCTTCTTCTTCTTCTTCTTGGAATAAATTTTGAGTTTGTGGTTTGCTTCAGGAACAAGCAAAAACGAGTGGTAATGGGAAAGGCAATGCCAGTTTTGGCTTTATATTTCAGACAGGAAGAGTCCCAGAAAGGGTTTTTTGTGGACCGTTGACATTGCTCCTACAATATCAACGTGTGGACTACTATTACATTAGTTGCTGTCGTATTTTTTGTTTTTGTTTTTTGCAGGGTTACACTGCACAACTTGGTTTTAAAAACTTCATTAAAAATTTCCCCACAATTGTGGACCAACGGCAGGCAAAATCTACGCGAACAAAATGCCCCCTCTTCTTACGAAATTATCACTAGAATGTCATTCCACTGAATGGTTTTGTGCTTGCGTAGTTTGCATCATCCGGCCAATCATCAACGTCTATGACCTAATTTGTCTTGCCAACAATCGGGTAACCATCGAATTCTCAATACATGGTTCGATCTTCAAATACAGTATTGAAAAATACAAGCTAGTCTTGAGCTCGAAAAAAAAAGGTTGAAGTCCATGCAAGATTTTGTGCACTGATATTTACAACTTTGTTATCTCTATCATTGTGTTATGGCAGCAACAAGAGCATTTAATATTTTGGATGTTCATGCAAGCAAACACTGCTCGTCCCTTGTTGACAGCATTTTTAAACAAACCGCAGGTTCATATTGGAAAAAGAAACATTCTCAATCATAATCTAACATCATTTCTTTCAAGAAAGCCAAACTTTCTAAAAATCTTTGGTCTTGAGGGGCCTGTAATTGTAGCGAAGAAGGCTCTCATAATGAACAAACCCTAAACTGAAGGGTGTTGCTTGAAAGATAGACTAATTGAGCTCAGAGTGCTAAGATTTTCCAATATATCTCTTTGCAAACCATAGTGTCTAATCTCTTTATGGTTCTTTCCTTGCACCTTCTCCTATTTCCACAAACACCAACTTAACCGTAAAAGACGTTGGGCTACATACATGATTGCTGATAAGCAAAGGTTAAAGCTTTTATTGACCTCATTCAATTGTTTTCAGGTGTGGAAATGATGGGTACACAGACTAACTTTGTATGAAAAATTTGGATCATAAAGTGTCCACTTTCCAAGGTTTTCTATCGCTTGATAAAGGAATATTTAGTGGAATTTTATCTTTGTTGCGATAAGATAAATAGAAAAGTGGCCTCGCCGCCTTCCCTGATTTTTGTACCATTTCATCAAATCTATCTGGAGGATTTCGTCTTTCCATTTTCTTATAATCTCTATCTCTATGTATAATAAAACAAACCCAAAAGATGATTTCAACCGTACCCTTTTCCCATCAAATTCCATGGAAAACTCCACTGTAAAATTATAAAGGGACAAGTATAAACGATGGACAAAAACCGTAATTAAAAAAAAAATCAGAATCTCTAACTCATCGGATGACGATTCCTTAAACCTCTCTACCTCTTCCCAAACTTAAAATGTAAATTTTCTCATCTTCATTAAGTTGAATCTTTCTTATCTCCTGAAAATCTGAATTTTCTCCCTAAATAGACCAAATCTTCAACAACCCATTTTCTGTTCTTACCATCCTTTTTCCAACATAAAGCGTGTGCCCTTTTGGTCGTACGAAGAAAATGAATTCGGCGAGATATGCCGCAAAGTCCCTTTGGAGACTACGAGGCTCGAGGGTATTCTTATCTTAGAGCAACCTTTTCTATGCCAAAGAGCGAGCATAATGGGAACCGAGTGCCGCCACCGCCGGAAGCACCAAATCTTGACTTATCCTCCAGATCTTTGGTGGGTTCAGTGCATGCTGAGAAGCTGGTTTTTTCTGCGTTATCAAGCCAACCGATTTCGATTGCTCTTATCTTTTCTATTATTTTAAATGGGATGGTGCCGATGATTCCCATGCGGAAAACTGTTGCTACGCAATGAGGAGTGGCTCCACCGAGATTCCATGAGGAAACCAAGGCTATTTCAGCGAAGGAAAATGAAGGAGAACTGAAGCAACACGGCATGAGAAGGTCCAGAAGGTGAAGAGGTCAAACAAATGGTGGGGAGAGACCAGAGTTTTCAGATGGAAAATGATGTGGTCGCGTCCGTATTGGGAGATCCCAGCCGCGGTACGAAAACAAGATTAATGTTTGGTTTTGCTTTCTTTTTCTTTTAATAACTGTACTTTAGTCCGAGTGAGAGTTGGCCCCCACTTTGGTTGACCAGTAAGATTGCCACACAACGTCCACCTAATCGCTGACGATACAGGTTTGTATACTATTCCATCTTTTTTTCTTTTCCCTCTTCTGTCCCTTAACTATTAGAGAATGAGGGGAAAAACTCAAATCGAGAACAAAGAAACTGAGAGAAATATTCGGTACGTATAAGGCGGTATAACATAATAATTGTGTTTTCATCAATGTTAGAATTGAAACTCTGAAGGGGTTTTCCTTTTGTTTATAGACATGTGAAGGATGATATAAGGGTTGACCGTGCAATTTCATAAAACCCTCCTCTTTCGAGTTGCGTGTAGCAACTCGTGAGATTTTCACATGCATCTTGTTGGGAATGTTCACCTGTCTTCAACCTCATGTGATAGCCCGTACAGTGGGGAATCACCTAGACGAGACCCTAAGCATTTTTCGAAAAAAATGATATAAATAATTTCTAAATTTTAACCTCATATATAATACGGTCCTTGAATTTTTAATGGACTTTTAGTATATATTCAATTTAATTTATGAACTAAATGAAAATTTTCAACATTGTTTCCGAGCTTCAATTGATGTAAAGACAATATTAAATATTTTCATATAGTTTGGGAACTAAATTGAATATATACCAAAAGTTTAAAAACTACATTGAACAAATTTAAAGTTTATGGACCACATTACCCATTAGTCTAAAGTTCAGGGATCGCATTAAACAAATTAAAAATTAAGGGACCACAATACACATTGGCTAAAGTTTATGAACCAATTGTGTCATTATACCTATTCCTTGTTATACCTTGAATTAAGGCATTGTTTCCCTCACAACTAGGGCAACTTGTTCAATTTGATTTATTACCAATATTTCATCTTACTTATGTCTCTTCCATTTCGAATGCTCGCCTCACTTATTTAATGGATATTTTTGGTTGCAGCTATATATATATATATGCATGTTTCCATCTACTTACTAGTTCACTCACTATTCGGTGTGTCCTGTCCATTTGATGATTTACCTTGCCTCTGCGATTCTCTTCGAAAACTTGAGACTATCAACTGCATGAACTTCTGAAACTCCTGCAAATTTTCGCATTGCAGTTTACTCGACGATGACGTGCGTATGCTTGCACAAGAATGAAACTGAGAAAGAGAAGGCGACGAGAGAAATACATTTCTCTAGACCAAATTATATGTTCGTATTTGGTGAACTTGGCCCGAATACCACAATTTGGAAACGTTAACATTGATGAGCTAATAATGTCCTTCTTTTGTTCTTTCTTTTTTTCTGGGGATTTCAGGAGGACACTCAAGGCACACCATAGTCAGCTGCTTAATTTATTTGAGAAGGGTTTGACTTTGTTTATTATAAGTATTGAGATTTGCACTAAACTGACGATAAACTTATACCACAAGTGGTGATGATGCAGACATCAGCAAACATTGTCTTTCGTGCCTCGTCTCGAAAACAAGCTGGACCAATTGTCTAATATTTTTCCTCGAAAACATTAGTCTGCACTGGCCGGAAGGCACTACTTCTTTCCTTTTTCTATTTTTGTGTTGCGTCATGCATTTTATTAAAATAATACGTGTATACATACGTATTGCACACAAATGCATGCACGCAGTGATGGTCGACTGGTCATTATAAGAGGACTAATGTATGTATCAGAGAACGCGCTTTTAACATTTTGTCACTTAATGTAAGCAACCCCTTGCTAATGAATCAGCATGATGAATGAAAAAACGAAAGTTAGGTTGAGGGAGCATGGTTAAAAAGAATTGCTAGATCTTAATCTTGGGGGACTAGATCAAAATATTATACACGAAATTTTATACAGCATATACACGTGTATAATTATCAAAAATATGCAACGAGCACCTAGCGGCCGAGGGTGGTGGGCCTGCCTTCGGGTTTGGTGCTGTGGATCAAACACGATGCACCTCGGACACTACCAGAGATCGAAACCGAGTTTCAAAAATTTGGTTGACGAACAAGAATGGATTTAAGGAAAGTGCATAACCAAATAAGCTCTCACTTACCAAAAAAAAAAAAAAAGCTCTCTATTGGTGACATGATAACTGATAAATAAAATCAATCATAGTATAAAATTTGCATGAAAACTTGCAGCTATGGACAATGTAGTGGACAAAAATCAATCACAACACAAAAGGTTATGTCTATGCAAGGCATTTTGAAAAACTTTTGTTTATGGGTGAGACGTAATAGGGATCTCACTATATGTTACCATGTAAAGAACAACATTTGAGAATATATCATCTCTATCTCTTTCATTCTGCGCAGCCCAATCCTCCAGTCCCTGGCCCCTTTCAACCAATTTCATGAAACAGGGGAAAGGAAAGAAGAGCAAGAGCAATTGCCCGTTTGCTCACTTCGGCATTTCACTCGTGAATTAACAAAATGCAATGCTTGTTGCAGCACTGGTAATTGTCGTGATCAAGAGTGGTAGTTCGCATCGGCTTAGGAGAGTAAAAGAGTTGCCAACATGACAGTATAATCGATGTAAGAACTATATGAAGATCTCACAATCTCAAACTTGACGTTCATCGGATCTTACTTAAATTTGCAAATCCCAATTTTGAATGTATTTCAGCCTGAGGTGGTTGCAAAACCTGTGATTCGGGAGGACTATATGGACCTGATTGAATCGCTGTCCACAGATGTGACTTTCCAGGACTGGGACTTTTGCAGTGCCAGAGGAGACACTCCTGGAAATAGCTTCAAGAAAGAGCTAGGATGTGAAACTTCTTCGATATGGATACGTCCAGTGACGGAACTTTGGGTATCGGCAGTTATAGTTTGAGAGCAGAACTGTCCCCGCCGTGTACGGATATTGCAGAGAACAGTATAGTTCTGCTCTGATAGGTTTGAAATCAGGATACCAACTCAAATAGTAACGACTTACAAGCAAATCATATCATGATAGCACAAAGGGAAAATGAAAATGATTATGACTCAGGTGAACAGACAAAGTACATATAAATTAAAGCTAATCTGTTATACATCAGGACAAGATTACGCTGTTAACTCTACAGGGATCATACATCATTGCACCGTCACCGCTGATCTTGATAACTCATCGAGTTAATTGGTGCCTCCATGGATGCAACTTTGGACAATTCGCTATGTACAGTCGTCAATATTTATCGTGCCAATCATTTAGTTCCTCAATCACTCTGAAAATAGTGGGCCTACTATCGGGCAATTCACTGGTGCAACATAATGCGATCTTCCCAAGAATAGCCGCCTCAGGTTCAGTGAAATTTCCCTTTAGATTGCAATCGATAAAGTTCTCGAAACTGCAAGACTCTGCCGCTGACCGCATTGAGCTGGAAAGTTGTCGCTTACCCGAGAGGATCTGAAAGATGATGACTCCAAATGCGAAAACATCACTTTTCTCTGTAAAACGACCTGTTGTAATGTACTCTGGTGCCATATAACCCATGGCAGCACTAATCTTGAGAGCTGAGTATATGACATCATCGGCAAGAAGCTTTGGAAGCCCGGAATCCATTATGAGTGGGTTGAGCTGCTGGTCAATGAGAATCTTCTCAACAGATATGTTTTGGTGAACAACTGCAGGCTTGTTGGCTTCACTGTTGTGTAAGTATCCGATACCTACTCAGATGAAAAACAAACAACACTAATTAGAGTAGACAGAATTAATCAAAAAGGGAATTCTTGTTTCATCATACAAGTTACTTTTTGTGGAAGGGCACACTCACAAGCACAAAACAATGATGTTCGAGCAACATACTATGCAAATACCAGCAAAACTAGCTGGCTCTATGAAAATGAATCTGGAGGAACCTAACTGTATTCAGCATCAACTCAAAGGAAGTTGAAACCGTAAAGCACAAGCAATTGGAAAATGAACACAGGAAACGAATTCAAGAAGAGAGCTCTTTGCTCAGAAATGACCAATCATTTCATCCCACTGATGTTTCAAGCACTTTTGCTGATGAGTTGTAGAATAAAAAACTAAGTGCAAGAAGTTTAGGCTTCAGAAGAACTTAAGCCACCCATGAAGCTAGAAGGCCAGATCTAAATGTTGAAAACTTCCAAGAGTACTAAATGAACTGGGTAAATGCACTTGGTAGTTGGTACTTCTCAAATTCAAAGACTTAGAAGCATTGAGCTAGAGAAAAAAGTTCCAACAACTAAATCAGAAAGTAAGGGAAAACCAGAAAGCTCTCCTTAAGATCTGAAAAGAAAGTAAGACTTACCCTCAGCAATTCCTTTGATGATATTAACCCTTGTGGGCCAATCAAGAACCTGGACGCTTCCATCTTCTAAATCAAGATATTGCGATAGGGTACCCTTGGGAGCGAAATCATACACAAGAAAGCATTCGCCTCTGCCCTTGGAGCAACAAACACCTCTCAATCTAATGAGGTTTTCATGTCTTAGCGAAGTTACCAAATTTAGTCCGTTCACAAAGTCAACTTCCTCCGATTTGCAGCTCGTCACATTGATGCTCCTGATAGCCACGAGAGTCCCATCCCTTAGTATGCCTTTGTAGACAGATGAAAAAGTGCTCCTTCCCAACAAATTAACCTCCGAAAAGTACTGGGCCGCTGACTCAACTTCTTCCAACGTGTACCTAGGAGCCTGCAGGGATAGTCCATTTCCATAGCGGCCATCATCCAGAGGATCCCATCCTCTAGAATACTCGAGGCAGACGAGGGGAGATGCACTTCTGCTGTATAAGTCTTTTGACTGGTCGGTACTAAGCCTGCTATCAGAAGCATCAGCTGTACTACCAATCTTTTGTTTCCCTCTACGATATCGATAGAATGTTAAAAGACCAGCACCGACCAATGTGACTGTGACAGAGACAATCCCAGCTACAAGAGCTGCTTGGGGGAGTTTCGATGGATTTGAGCAATGGCTTTGGTTGCAATGCGTCTTTATATTTGCTGTCTGTGGGATTGGAACAGTGCTGCTTGTGTTGACGCCAATGGGCTGTAAATCATCGACATCAAGATTGTTGCAATATCTAAGAGAAGGAAATCCGATTCCGCATAGAAGTGGGTTATTCTGATATTGAAATCCTTCCTCCAATTTCTTCAGAGCTTCAACATACGTGAACAAACTTCAGTTAATACTAGAAAACAAGCTAAATGAGGAAAATTCATCATTAAAGGTCACAGCAATTGTTTGAAAGAGGAAAAAAACACTGAACGAAAAGCAGAGACTGGGGAACTGAACTCACCCGGAGGGACAAATCCAGAAAGAGAATTGTTTTGTACATCAAGAGCCAGCAGTTCTGGAATGTTAGCTATTTTCACCGGGATTGTACCGGTAAACCGATTAAAGCTCAAGTAAAGGCTCTTTAAGGTCTGCAAATTGCCCAAGCTAGCAGGAATATCACCGGATAATTTGTTATACCGCAAGGCAAGAACGCTCAGCTTCTTCAAGGATCCCATTTGCTGGGGAATAGTACCATTGAGCTGATTACAAGATAGCTGTAGCACTGAAAGGGAAAAGAACAAGAAATCAAAAGCCAGATTATTAAAAGATCAGATGCCAAAGAAAGGTGTCGTAACCATCTCATCTGCTAAAAAACAAAGCACTCGTGTTCAAAGCACTTCAGGCAAAACAAAACTCACCTTGAAGGCTAGCCATATTTCCAATTTCAGAAGGTATACTCCCAGTTAAATTATTCACGTTCAGGTAAAGATCTGTCAGCTCAGTGAGATTAGAGATTTCTCTAGGAATCTCCCCGGTCAAGGAGTTGTAGTGCAAGTACAAGCCCGATAAGCACTGGAGCTGAGCCACTGCAGGAGAGACCTTGCCCGAGAGGCCCTTCCCTTGCAGTGAAATGTTAGCCACCTTCAGATGCTCGTTGCAAGCCACCCCGGCAAACGAACCGCCGCAGGGGTCGCCATTACTGGTCCACGAGGTCAAAATCTTGTTCTCCGGGTCCAAGGAGGCCTTGATCTCCATGAGAGCCCCCAGCTCCGCATTCCCACGGACGAGCCCTCTAGAATCAAGCGCCAGCAGGACCAAACCAATCAGGATCAAATGAGCGAACCCCATTACACTGCCCGTCCTCCAAACACCAAAAAGATCCGGTTTTCGCTCAAATGCGTCTCGTTTTCAGACAGAAGCAGGAACTGCAAAAGGCCATAACCTTAATGTTTTCTCGCTCCCTTGCTTTCTGGGTGTGTGGAATAAATGAACTGGGAGTCTGAAACAGCTCCCCTTTGTCTGGATCTCGGGTCGTTTTGCTGGCTTCTGGGATCCAGCGAAGGTGAGGAAGGGAGAGCAAAAAGAAAGAAGAAGAGGAGGGTACGTGTAGTAACTTCAAATGGAGGAGGAAGAGGTGGAGGAGATGGTGGTGGGCATTGAATCGAATGGGGACCGCTTTTCTCTTCTGTGTCACCTTCTGACAGGATTCACACCTGGCCTGGACTCGGGATTAGATTCTGCGAGAGAATTCTAAGTTATTACAGCAACTTCGGATTTCGATTTTGATTTGAGTTTAAATTCCTGCGGGAGGATGATGAGATACGGCGGTCCTAAATTTGCTAACTTTTGAAGTTAAAAAAAAAAAGGAGATCTTTCCGGGAAAAGGAATTGTCAGATTTTTCGCAGTAATTAGCTCATTCTCTCGCAAAGATCTTGTCTTTTTTCCTTTTTCTCCTCCCATCAAAATGAAAAGTATTTGGTTTGGCCAAAAGATGAAAAAGAAAGTATTAAATAAGGTTAATACTATGAAAAACCTCAAGTTAGTATATTCGTGACAAATCTATCCTCTATTAGTTTCTATTAAATTTTCCAGTCAAATTGCTAGGTTGGATGACACGTGTCAGTTGGCTGGTGTACCAGTTTAAGGTTTTACCATCCATTTGTCATATGTGTATCGGTTTGTGATTTTTTGTGGTATTAATCTAATTTAGTGAAAATAAATAGAGGGTAAATTTGTGACAAATATATCAGTTTGAGATTTTGGACAGTCAAAAAATTAATTTGTGACAAAATGTGTCACATTTGTCATAGTTTGAAATTTTTTGTGGTCAAAAATTAGTTTTTGATAAATTTATCATAGATGTACCGATTGATGATTTTTCATGGTATTAACCCATTAATTTATGATGAAGTTGGCTGCGGTAGAATTTAATTTCTAAAAGAAATATTAATTGCTTTTACAAATTCTTTTTGAAATGATATGAGAGAAATCCTATGCTGATTTCCAAACTAATGCACTGTCAAAAATTTTGTTAATCATGCGTTAATATCTTAATTTATTGTGTCACAAAAGTAGTAAATGAAGCAGAATTTCTCCGTACTCGCGGCAAGTATGGTTTAAAAGCAACGCCAATTCATAGTTAGGTAATGTGATTCCTCTTCACGCCACAAACGAATCTCCCGTAAATGGTAAACTGAGGAAGACATCGAAACTACTGTGGTTTTTATTTGGTAATGAATTTCGCATTGGGCGAAGTGGCTGTGTCGTGCCTCTCGCGTTAAAGATTGAGCCGAATCTCGGTGTATGCAACTTAATTTTAACCCCAAATGGTTGGTTGAGCGATTAAGCATTCTATTAGGATAAAAAAGAAAAGAATCTTATATTCAAATCACAGCGTCGTTCACTCATAATTACCTTGGAAACCACATTCGTTGCTCTATGAATTGAGCCTTACTCGATATACGTGGAGTGGACCGTCTACATATACCTGTGGGATAAGTCGAGTCGAAAGGTTTGGATACTCATATTATAATAAAATCTCAAATTTTCACTTGCTAAATATTTGATTTTCTGGCATCACCAACTATAAAATAAGCTCTTACACCTGCAACATCATGATCATTTTTAAGAAAAGCATCGAGATTATAAGAATTTGTTATATAATTGTTGCGCAATGGAAACTAGAGATATATCATGATAGGATATTCAGTGACGGGCCGTGATTTTGACCGAAGGGCAAAAAATTTAACAATGATGCAGCTATTTTTTTAGTTAATTTTCGTTTCTAAAGGATATGTCAAATGAAATTGATTCAATAAATTAGTAAAACACACATAAAAATTATAAAAAAAATTCACTAAAAGGAAATTGAGTTTGATTTATTAGCTTCTAAACTTTGAGAGTCCAATTCTTGAAGAAGGAATTTGCTGTCTCACTTCGTCACATAATCAATTAAGCATCAAGTTTATTGATATAAAATAATCTTCCTCTAAATGATGACAAATTACAATGTAAAAATTGCAAAAAGAGTACACTAATTGCCCAAAATAGATAAAAAAAAAATCATCTAGAATTAGTAAGTGTGAAAAATAGTACTGAGCATACCTTGATTGGTTGATGAGGGTTAAAGAGTGAGGACTGTATTTTGTAGAAGTGAAGAACAAAATCACAAGGAGATGAAAAGGTATGGTTGAAAGCTCGTCATTGGGAATTCTTGAATCTTACTTTCTAAAGTTTCCTGTTTTTAAAAGACACCTAAATTAATTACTATAATAGTATCTAATGCAAAAATTTACTTTTGATCACACCTTTTCTTTTATAATCCTTGCAAAAAAATAAACATAGGAATAAAAAAAAAGATAAAAATTGATAAGTCACTCCTTTTTATGCAAAAGTTGATTAGAACCTTTTATGTTTTTTGGGGCAAAGTAATAAGGCTTAACTCCTAATCTGTATTCGTAGGCCATAATATAAGGCCCCCTCGCTCGTGTCTAAGTAGTCGCTTTTATCAAAGTAGAATTGTATAGGATTTCTGTCAATAGTTCAAATGAACTGTTAAAAATGAATATATGGGTGATATCATATTTGAATTATTTTGTATGATCGGCCCGGAAGGCTTATAGGTAGACCGAGGGAATTGGCCTTTTGAAAATTTCGACTAAATTGTTTGAATCGAAACCAACCGGAAAAGTGCTAAATAAATCCTAAACTTTTTGGGGTGGTACCAATATAATCATAAACCTATTTTTGGTACCAATTGAGTCCTAAATCTTTTAATATAGTGTCAATTCAGTCCTTTTGGTAGGATTTTGCTAACGTGGACGTCGGCTGGCCGGCGACCGGTAATTGGTGTTGACGTGGACAAAATTTAATAATATTTTAATATTTTTTTGAATTTTTTTTTCTTCTCCCTCTTCCTTCAGCCGGTCACCGGAGTGGCAACCGGCCGAAAGCCAGAGGCCGACGAGGTCGACCTCACCGGCCACTGGCGAGGTCGAGCCTCGCCGGCGATTGGGCGAGGTCCAACCTTGCCCAGCCATGGCGAGGCTTGCCTTCGTCGTCACTGGTGAGGCTTGCTTGGCCCTCGCCATGGCCGGGTGAGGGTCAACCTTGCTAGATCCGGTGAGATTAGGTCTCGCTCAGCCGTTGGCAAGGCTCGCCCGGCCCTCGCTAGACCTCGCGACCTCTGGCGAGGGTTGGGCGAGCCTCGTTGGTGGCTAGGCTAGTGAGGTCAATCCTTGCCTAGCCATGGCGAGGGCCAGGCAAGCCTCGCCATGGCTAGGCGAGGCTTGACCTCGCCAGATTTGGCAAGGTCTAGCCTCACCCAACCATGGCGAGGCTTGCTCAAGGCCGGTGAGGTTAACCTCGCCGGCCTCTGGCCTCCAGCCGGTCGCCGCTCTGGTGATCGGTTGAAGGAAGAGGGAGAAGAAAAAAAATTTTAAAAAAAAATTAAAATATTATTAAATTTTATCCACGTCAGCGTTGGTGACCGGTCATCGACCGGCCGACATCCACATAAGCAAAATCAGGCCAAAATGACTGAAATGGCACTATATCAAAATGTTTAGGACTCAACTGGCACTAAAAGTAGGTTTAGGATTAAATTGGCATCACCCCAAAAGGTTTAGGACTTATTCAGTACTTTTTCCCCCAAACCAACTCTAAGCTTTTATCTAATTTCTTTTTACGAATGAGCTTGAGTAACAAAGTTGAACCGAACGATCCACGATCCAATTGATCTGCTCATTCAATCGAGTTTGCTTTCAAGACATATGCCTCGAAGGGCTTTAATTAAGTGTTCCCCCTCCGCCTATTACTACCTCCCTAACATCAATTGATCGCATCTAATCGAGTATTATATCGTCATTTATGAGGGTTAATTCACTTTCGGCGCAGTGGTATGAAAAAATAAAGAACTGAGGCGGGGCTGCATTTGAAATTAGGTGGGACGCTCTCCGCAATCGTCTTCATCCTTTTTAAAACTATTTTTTGCACCAACGGTTCATGGGGAAAATATTATTTTTATATTGTTGTTGTTATTATTATTAGTTTATATACATCCTGCAATCTTGACTCTTCGACGAAATTCCTAGTACTTGTTGTTCTTTTATTTTTCCTCTGGTGGAAAAGTCAGAGTGTTTGATTGTTGGGGAGACCTAACTTTGGCGGTCTCCATGGGCAGTGGTATGGCAACCCCACATGGCATGTGTTGACTATATAGTCCATTTTATGTTATGCTAATCATGGGAGATTTCTGGAAACATTTTGATGACATAGAATTTGAAATTCTAAGATGCCATTCGAAAAAATAAGTAATCGTTGTCGATTCGGAGTCGGGAAATGAACCGATCAACAACCCTAGTGAAGTTCATGCACATTATGTCTTTTTCTAGCAAACGAGGGTCGTGAGCTGTGCATGGCGTGCTCCACGGCCAAGAAGCTAGACCAAAACGAGCGAGAGAATAGATTAGAATGGAAATCATATTTCGGTTATGTCCATTACGTATTCAAGGGGATTAGGGTTTTGGGAATGCCTAACCGGTCCCTAAGGAGACTACCCGATTCTGCTTCCGACATAGAACAGACGTGTAATACGACGATTTCGAATGCTATCCGAAAGCTAGACGCATCTCTCGATCGCACATGTTCGGCCCCAGACAAGCAAGACAAAACTGCCCGAAAGCTGACTTTCACGGACGCCAACCTTGACGCGAACGGCGCCTTTGCGTTTATCTTCTAGTTTCGAAACTAGTGAACGTGGACAGACTCACGTTTCTTCAGCAGCCTTGGATTCTATGTCCCTCTCGACTATTTGCATTTAGAAAACCCAAAATGATAATCAATATAGTATTGAAGGAAACATCAGTCTTTTATGCCGATTTAAAAGTGTGGTTGGTGGTACTTTTTTCTTGGGTGGCTTCAACTATCTTACCGCCTGCTACGGCACAGCTTTCTGCTTAAGTAAGTAGTGTGTGCTTTGACAATGGCTCGAGGACGAAATTCAACTGATGCAGCCTTATTTTTTTAAGCATGTCGAATGATATACAGCTAAATCACTTCTTTTAATAATGCTTTGGATCTGAAACACGGTGGCAAACATTAACATCATCTTTCGTCGTCTTCTCTTCATTCTGTTTTGTTCTATAATGTTTTTTGTTCCTTGAGATTCCATGCAGAAGTTGCATACATTGCACATAATGGTGGCAAAAGCGACTGATTAATCTAGGAGATGCATCAAAAAACCACAAACTAGTGGGGGCAGAACACATACGGACATCCTCTCTTCTTGTCTGTCGTGTCCCCAAGCTTTAGGATGGAGAATCCCAAATGTCTAGTCATGTAATTATTCAGTAGAAGGAAGTTTTGATGCTTTTGTTAAGACCGAGATTTGATTAGTGCCGAACATGCCGATATCACAAGAAATCTTCGAAACTATTGGGGTTTTACGTAGAATTAGTATTATTAGTTGTTGGTTTGTGAACTGTATGAAGTTCCGTACTAATTTCTATCATTTGAATTGGACGAATTATTTTTTTGGGGAAGGTTACCTAGAAAGTGGATCATAGAAGTAGGTTTGCCCACTTTTAAATTTTTGAGCATGTATAGCATAAGGGGGTGGTCCATGGACCACATTTGCTTGGCCATCCTTTTCAATGCACAAACATTAAAAAAGGGGCAGATTGCCAACTAACCATCCTCTACTCCCTAGCGACGTAGCATATAGTGTATTTATTCCTCTATTCATATCAAGGTACGAAGAAGAGGAAGTAATGGCGATGAAAAGAGAGGGATAATTGTCGTCACCATGACGGAAAGTGATGTGATTTTGATTTTGATTGGGACATCGTGGGGGTGATGGGAATGCGCAATCTCTCCACCATTCTCGTCATGATTGAGCAGGAAAAACAGAGGGAGGGAGAACTCATGCTGTACTTTTCAAAGGAGAAAAGGATTCGAGATGGAAAAGTCGGCACTAGCCGCTGTCGCCAATTCAAATTGCACCAAGTTTCCAGATGGCGAGAGCATGGAAGACCGACCTAAAATGGAGGAAAATTTAAGAGCAGGAGACGGTGAATATGAATGTGTACCGTTTTTCTTGATAAAAAGAAAAGACCGTTTTAGTTAGATCTACAAAAATTCATACTGACGCGTCGAACTAAGCTAGTTTGTCGAATTTGCGACGCTTTGTTTACGAAAAGAGTGTGTTCGGTTTAACAATGGTTAAAAGATGGGAAGAAAAATTGGATATAAAGATTTGTAAATTGACTTAACTTTTACACGATCGTGCTTGCTTGAGCAAAGTTAAACAGGGGAAACTCAAGATCTTTATCCTCCAAAAGTCTTCTGCTTTTACTTAGGGTTCTTTGATGTCGTGATGATCTTTCTTGTGCCACTTTCGTGGTGCTTTATTCAAATTGCTCTTTGCTTTTTCAAGGTGGCCCATTTGCTCGATCAAAATGTTTTCCTGTCCTGGCTTTGACGTCTTGCTTGGATCATCTCAACTTCAATTCGACTGTTGATACCTTTTATGTCCTTGTAATCGTGTGTGTGCATATATATATATATATATAGGTCAAAGGTGATTTTTCTCTCATTTTGTATTTTCCGTTTAGCCCTTATCTACACGTTACTTTATAGTACGTGCGAAGTCCTCATTTTAGCCGATTTTAGTCTTTATTTCATAGATCAACACTTCATTGAGTGCTTTGTTTAAATGAAAATCTTCTTATCTCGGGTATTAACATGCAATTCGTTAAGTTGTCATTATGCCAGTTTAAATGGTTAATCAGTTATTGTTCAATTTGAATTGGATGTTTTCACTTTGAAATTTGAGTATTTTTTTTTTTTTTGTCTTTATTCATGAGAGTAGATTCCTCTATGGCAAGTGTCAGAAAAATTGAAGAAACAACATGCCCACTTGTTTCAATTATCGCTTGCAAAGCTTAGTATAGGTGGCCAATTTCCCTCATCTTCTCCGAATCTTCAAATCACATTATTTTATACATGGGTTATCTAAAAAGAATTACAATATAATTAATCTCTCTTTAAACTGAGCGAGCTGATTTTGGTATAGTTGTAACTAATCGTTGTTACCTTGTTGTACTACAGTTGTGCATGATTTGATATTTCACGTTTGAAAACTGTAGTGCCTTAAAATTGTAAGCTAATTCCCTGAAAGCTGAAATACATTGCTGTTTTTTTTTATAAATAGTATAGTTATAAAATGCCTGAAAAACATCATTTTTTTTATTAATTGAAAATGTTGCAGACGAGTTATACCAAATAACCTTGTACACAATTAATGTCATCCTTAGCCACTCTTATAAAAGTACTAGGGCAGGAAAAAATCGCTCTAGGAAACCAAATCATAGAGGTACACCTTGAGTGTCCATTTCGAAACTTTTGTTTTTAGTTCCCATCTTGTTTTTCAATAACCTAAAAATTTAAGACAATTCAGTAGAGAGAGAGAGAGATGACCAAAATGTCATTTCACAACGATTTCTTGTTTTACGATGGAAAAAGTCTATCTTAGTTAGATACATCGGGACTTGTGCGACTTAGAAATCTAATTCGACACGACATGAAATTTAGAACTTTGATGAAGAAATTGTTGCTCAACATGAGCATCACTCATGATTTCTTAAAAAAAATGAAAAATGGAAGTAAAATTAATTTTGAAAAATCTATTAACCAAAGAAAAACCTATCCATGAAATGATATTATCGAATGATTTTGTCCAAGTTAAGAACGCTTGAAAATAAAGACGAGATTTTTAGGATGGATTCTAAGTTGTAATGGACCCTCTGTTCTGTCGGGCCCAGGGTCAGTAGTAAGCTTGTCAGATGGACTCTTCGAAATGGCCTGGACTCTCTCCATCGCCATGCAAACGCCTTCATCTCTCTCTCTCTCTCGCTCCCAGAGACACGAACGTACGCACACGGAAGATCGCTGTCGATCGCTTTGATGCAGTGGAAGGCTTGTTTGAAGAGAACCCAGAAAGCAAACCTCGTACGAGCGTCCTGTTGTCCGGCAAGAAACAGAGCCAGGTAGCTATACGCTCGTTGTTGGGCCAGTATAGGAGGCAAAGTGGGAAAAGAAGTCTTACTTTCTTCCCAATGACCTTAACGTTGACATTATCCACCGCCGTGCTTCTGAAAGAAGAAGCAAAGGTGATGGCTAGCACATGTACCGTGGTTCCATATGCATCAAGTCGTTAGTTGGCAGTCGGGTCGAGCCACACTTGGGTGATTTCAAGATTGCGTAACGTCTGTTTGATGAAATGCTCCAGTGGAGCATAGGAGGTGGCGGTACGGTTTTGACCGTTGATTGGAGGATGGTAGTCGGGAGATGATTGTGTGGAAGTGGTGTATTTATGGTTCACGTATGACTAAGCCTACCAACCGATCGAATAGGACTCCGTTTCTAGATCCCCGTCCTTGAACCAAACAACGTCCCGGTCTCTGCTTCAGGAATCGCGAAGGTACGAATCCATATGTACAGGGCTGTGTGCGATTAAGCTTCAAAGATTCGGTTTTGTCCAGATTGGAGATTTTCATTTGTAAAACATAAGTTGGTGCCTTTTAGCTTGTTATTTGTCATGGTTGTTCGTATGAAGATTCAAAGCATTTGGTGTTTTGCTCATCTCGGAAAACTTGATGCCCTCAAGTACACGTACACTGCCTTTGCTAGATATTGTCACTCCGAACCACTCGGTGTCACTGCTACTTATTTGGAACCATCACCTTCATCAAGTAACAAGAATAGTGTGGCCATCTTTTGGGATTTAGACAACAAGCCCCCTAATACCTTCCCTCCATTCGATGCTGCTATCAAGCTAAAAGCTTCGGCATCTTCGTTTGGTGTAGTCCATTACATGGTGGCTTATGCTAATCATCACGCGTTCAGCCACGTCCCTCCAGTTGTTACGGAGCAGAGGAAGGAGAGGAAGGTGTTGAACAAGTTGGAAAATAAGGGTGTGCTCAGGCCGGTGGAGCCGTACTTGTGTCGTGTCTGTGGGAGGAAATTCTATACGAATGAAAAATTTGTTAATCATTTCAAGCAAATCCACGAGCGTGAACATATGAAGAGGGTGAGTCAAATAGAGTCCGCGAGGGGGAAGAGGAGGGTGAACTTGGTTGCCAAGTACTCAATGAAAATGGAGAAGTACAAGAATGCTGCAAGGGATGTTTTGACCCCCAAAGTTGGGTACGGTTTAGCGGATGAGTTGAAAAGAGCAGGGTTTTTCGTGAATATGGTCTCAGATAGGCCTCAAGCAGCAGATGTTGCGTTGAGGAATAACATGGTTGATATGATGGATAAGAGGAAGGCTGACTGTTTGGTCCTGGTCTCGGATGATTCGGACTTTGTGGATGTTTTGAAGGAAGCGAAACTGAGGTGTCTTAAGACTGTTGTCGTGGGAGATATAAACGATGGACCTTTGAAGAGAACAGCAGATGTTGGGTTCTCGTGGAGGGATATTCTGATGGGGAAGGCTAAGAAAGAAGCTGTATCGGTTGTGGGCCGTTGGAAAGACCGTGACATTTTGACTAGGCTGGAGTGGACTTACAACCCAGAAGTGGATAGGAAAATTTATGATTATTATGATGAGAGTGAAGGCCAGGATTTTGAAGACAGTGATAGCAGAGTAGATGGTGAATTTATAGAAAAAGATGATAAGAGAGCTTGGTGGGATCTGGACTCGGATGATGATGTTGCTTCTTCTCAGGCATCTCATTCATCTTCATGATTGTTGATGAACTGAGTTGATTTGGCACATATATCAGTAGATGCAGAATCAAATGAGTAATCAATGTTTGATGCTGCATCCCTCAGGCAGAACTTTCTATCTCTCTGTTCTGTTGGCTTGCTGGCTAATCTGTGGATGATGCAGAAATGTGGTCAAGCTTAAAGGCTTAAGTTAAGTCGAACTCCTACCTAGGCAGGTACTAATCAGAATGAAGGAGAATTATTTGACGTACTCGTGATAACTTTTCCCAAGTATTATTTCTCATGTTCAAACATAAGCATAAAATCTGCCTGTCATCCTTGGTGATGCTTTTGACATGACTCTTGAAATTGGTCAGTTGCGCACCAGCTACTTCTGCATTTTGATCCTACTTATCAATGTTATAGTATGCTCAGTTTGTTCTCTACACTTGAAAGTGGTGAGTGGTGACTTTAAGGACTTCTACCTTTAGGCTGTCCTTATTTAGCACAGTCAGCTGACCCTTTTATTAAAATGACAGTTTTTTGCTGTATTGGTTGAAAGCATTTGAGTTCAGGGTTTGATTGCCATCGCGCGCCTTAAAACCTGATTCTGGTAACAGTTGCTCCTTGTTCCAGATCTGGTACTTTTCCATGTGGTGGCAAATGATCATTAAGTTTGGCTTGAACTATCAATGGTTTTTCTCTTGCACGATCTGTCATGGTTACTTCAATAGCCTCAGAATGCTTGGAATTAAGATTCAAGTGTTTTAATTGAATCTGGATCCTGAGAATTGTAGATCTTAAGGCATTCCACATTCTCTGTTGAAGCTTTTCTTTTGGGATTTTGAGCTCTTTCATTATATAGCTTCACGCACTAGTTTTTCTAATATTGATCTTTACTGATTAAATACAAACAGAATATGAAATATTACATTAACTGGACTTATGATTGCTTAGGATATAATTATCTTTTGGAAATTGGTGTGGATGTTAATATTATGGATCTGAAGTTCAGCTATCTATCTGGAAGACATTCACAAATCAGTTTTATGATATTAATTGAGATTGTCTGTCCTGTATTTCTCTGGCGAATTGGTCAAGTGCTGGACAGAATAGTATTGCGATCCAGTTCCATCAGGGAGCGGTCTGATCAGGATCAGACCAGATGCTTCTCAGTATAATACCAAAACCAAAATTCAATTAGAATAAGGCATCCCGTGAATGCGGTTGATTTCAGGATCCATTTGGTACTTTGACTAAACAGAAGACGACCCTCCTTTACCGACTAACAAACAAGACTAAAACTAAAATCTCATGGTTTATAAGATGCCCCATCGTGACTCTGATGAAGTGAATCGAACCAACTCATGATTCGATTGCTATGCGTACTTGTGTAGGATCAGACGAAGAGAAGTCATAATCTGGCAGGATCAGAAGCTTGCAGGAAATTTATGATGTTGCACGGTCTCGAAAGCTCAAATCTTCCATTTCAACATCACTTTGCCGATCATCAGGCTTCTTCCACAAAGCGGTTAGAAAGAGAACTGCTTCGATGACCCAAAAGTTTGAGGAGACTGAATTTTTCATAAGGTGCTACTTTTCTGTCCAATTGGAGTTGCCACTACGCCCTGTAATGCTATGCTTCTGGTACTACAAATTCTTTGTAAAAACTCTCGCGTTTTCCCAAGATTTTAGCGATGGTACTGGCATCTGTCAAAAGAACATTTGCGTTCCCTCAATTCGATGATTTGTTTAAGAACGTCTTGGACTTATGCCGAGAGTGAAGGTTTTATAGAATTGAAGGAGAGTAATCTGTCATCTATGAAATTGACTTCTGCCTACAACTTCAAAGCATGCTTCATTTAAAGGCGTCCTCATGGTTTAAAGAAACTTCATCAATGTCACCCGTTATCAATTCTCATCATTCAGGACAAAATATATGAAGGCCACCTTTATGCTCCTCTGCCTGAACATTCAATCGCCAGTTCGAGCCTAATCAACCCATAAAAACTAACTAATTACATAGTATCCACAAAAAATCTCGTCAACTCATCAATATGTATCATAATCAGCATCATGGAGTGATTATCAGAACATTATACTGGTGCAAAACGGCCACATTCTTGTCCCAACTCCGGAGCATAACCCTACAAACCAGCTTTCATTTTGTATACCTAGCAGAACATGAATACAATCAATATAAACCTTAAAATGGATATATAACCATCCCAATTACAACTATAATGTCTGTGTAACTCTGAAAACTTGAGGGGAATTGTAAACCTTTGTTAATTATGTGCAAATTGTTAACAAAGCGCATTGGACAAGCATTGATTGTTAACAAACCACAAAATATGAATAAAAGCTTCTAAACTTGATCAGATTCACTGCTGCGTAACGAACCTTTAAGTCATGCTCATTGAACAACAACAATTTCCTGAGAACCTCTGAACAATAAAATCAATTAATGGTAACAAAAGGTGATTAACAATCCTCAAAACGGCCACAGGGAAAACATGAGCAAAGACAAACACGCAACAATATCAACTTCAGCTGGAAGAACTGAAACTACTCTAGACAGAAGTAAGTGACCTTGTGAAATGAGACAAAGATGTAACAGAGGCAACCTCATTATTAAACACTCCAGGACTTAAGACAATGAAAAAAATCATTGCAGCAAATTGAAATCTTATTCCCATCCATCCGAAAAGAAAAAGGTCCGACGATCAACATATGATTGTAATCTCTACAGTCATGGACTGTACAATATTTCAGATCTAAAATAATCATAAAGTGCAGAAAGGAACCTATACTTGGGAAAAATTGATGCAATGCTCCCAGTTACCAGCACATACAGTTCAGAATGCCCTGCAAGAGAATGCTCCATCCTGCTGAATTCTGGACGGTACAGGACTCAGTTCCTTTTCTATGATGACACCAATTGAATGAGCGTAGATAGAATCGAATTTAAGGATCACGGGGACGCAAAGTCAATGTCGAGATCAATTATCATTTTTGCAAACTAGCATTGGCATATAGAATTCACCAGGAACTCCTTTTCGACCCTTTATAGTAACTAACATACCACTTCACAAACTTCTTCAAACCTGTCTCCAAGTCAGTGGTAGGCTTATATCCAAGCTCACGCTGAGCCAAACTTATGTTTGCGTGTGTATATTTCACATCCCCGTTCCTCGGCAAAGGCAAGAACTTCTTCTTAGCCTTAACCTTCAAAAGCTTTTCCAATATGCTCACGAGCTTCGTCACAGGCACCGGAGATGTATTCCCCAAATTGAAAATGCGGAACTGCGCGGACCCCTTCTTCTTCCCACCGCTCCCGGTACTTTTCTTGGCAGTATCCAGGGCAGATACACAACCCTTCACAATATCATCAATGTAGGTAAAATCCCTAGCAACAGATACATGATGAGGCCCTTCATATATTGTAATCTCCTTCCCTTTCAAGATATCCTCTGAGAAAAAGAAGTATGCCATGTCCGGCCTACCCCACGGTCCATACACGGTGAAAAACCGCAATCCAGTGATAGATAACCCATGAATATGATTATAAGTGTGCGCGATTTCCTCGCCAGCCTTCTTTGTGGCAGCATACAGACTCGCAGGCTGATCCGTCCGGTCCTTCTCCGAAAAG
This sequence comes from Syzygium aromaticum, assembly GCA_024500025.1. Lineage (NCBI taxonomy): Eukaryota > Viridiplantae > Streptophyta > Magnoliopsida > Myrtales > Myrtaceae > Syzygium > Syzygium aromaticum. The sequence continues at coordinate 3,747,148 of CM044889.1, read as the reverse complement.
GGCACCTTGGAATTTAGCCCGTAGACTGAACTCGAAGAAGCCCACACGATTGCCGGCTGCGGATTCGCAGATTTGCACACCTCCAGAAGGTTCACAAACCCCGCGATGTTGCTATGCACATAAGATGCGGGGTTCTGCATCGCATAGCGCACCCCGGCCTGCGCCGCGAGATGCATTACATGAGTGAACGGCACCACATCGAACAACTTATTCATAAGCTCCCTATCATTGATATCTCCTTCGACGACGAAAACCCCTGCTTGATCCAGCATCTCCTGCCTGGCCCTCTTGAGCCTGGTGTCATAGTATTCATTGAAATTATCGAGGCCGATGACGCCATCCCCGCGGCGCTTGAGGGCGAGCGAGACGTGGGTGCCCACGAACCCCGCCGCCCCGGTGACCAAGACCGTGAAGCCGGACCGCGACCTGAACCGGGCCGACGTCCGGATCCGCTTCTCCCAGCGCGACCCGCCCCACGACCCGAGGGACCGCCTCGGCGGCGGGGACGAGGAGGGAGGGGAGAGGAAGAAGAAGAACACGAGGAGGGCCAGGAAGAGGGCCAGCCAGAGCGTGAGTTTGGACACGGAGGAGTGGAACCTCAGACGGTGGATGTAGGTCAACGGCTTGTCGGACTTGAACTTACCCGGGGAGGATGGTACATTGTCCAGGTGGGAGAGCGAGATCGTCTTCAACTGTGACATTTCACGGATGCTTGCCCCCACCCAGAAGAAAAAAAATCACAAATCAATCAAGAACAAACCGATCTCCGTTGTCGGGGGCAAAACCTAGGCTTAGGGTTTGGTGGCGATCTTGATGGCGAAGAAACCCACTTACCGCCGGTAAGAAAAGCTTGGATTTTTCCGGTTGCTCCGGCGATTCCTGGCAAAAGGGTGTGAAGAAAAGGCGCTCTTGTTCACACCTGGATCGTTTTTCCGAGGAATTCCTAGGGTCTTATATGGTGGGTCTGCGATCAATATCCATGGGTTTGATGAGAAGGAGGAAAGTCTGTGACCAAAAAACAAACCTTGGGAAGAGAGAGAGAGAGAGGGAGAGGAGAGAGAGAATGAAAGTAGAATGCCAAGAACACACTGAGGAAAAAGGAAACTAAAAAACAACCCACAAACAGCAGCACAGTACACAGAGAAAGAAGAGAGAGAGAGAAGAGAGAGATTTTGAGAAATTCTGGCAGTGTTTGGAAATTTCTGATCTGGTGTTCGACACCGGAGAATTAGATTTCGGGTTGATCTCGTTTTAAATGAGTTTCCTTTCTAAGATCTCGTTTTTAATTCTGTGCTGCCATTTCAAAAAAAAAAAAAAAGGTGGCAAAAATCCAGAATGCAGGAACATAAGATAGTTTTATCGTCAAGCTATTTTTTTTCAACACATTATATGAGAAAATCCAATTGCTGAAAAGTCCGAATTTTTTTTACCTAATTCATCGATGGACACCCGTTAACAAAATTCGGTTCCCTACGCTTTCTCCGATTATAAATGTATGGATGGTGGCAGGCACAATTCTGCCCATCTCACACGGCTCTAGTTAAATAGACATTGTTATTTAAACGAAGCGTTGGAGTTTGCTGAATATTAGGTCAAATGATAATATGATTTTCATAATATGATCTAAGATATGCTCTTCTTGATTCTCTTTCACTATTGCTTGACCGGATAGTAAAAGAATCCAATCTAGCTAGGCTGAAAAATGATCCTATATTCCTATTCTGAGCAGTTGCATCCAACTAGCTACAGCTCCTGCTTGATAATTGCAATTTTTTGTTTTCTTTCTATGAACTTTCTTGTAGGTCCATTACTGTGCCCTACAAATGTAAAGCTTGAACCATGCGGTGGAAATTCGCCTGTCGCTAGTTGAGGGCTACAGATTTCAGTGTGGTCCCCGAAATAAGATGAAAACCATGTTTTTGATCTACACGGCTTTTCCCGTGTTTAGTAGAGACTCGATGAAATGAAAAATCGATCACTTATGAGATTTTACAACATGTCATTTTGGGGAAAAGTGTTAAAAAATCCTAAACCTATTGCATTTGTACCAATTTATTCATTAACCTTTTGTCTTTGTGCCAATTCGGTCTTTCCAACTAAATTTGATTGGATATTGCTGATGTAGATATCGACCGACCTACATGGCACCGCTGGCGATAATGTGGACAACTTTTAAAAATATTTTAAGATTTTTAAATTTTTTTTTTTGCTTCCTTTGGCAACTGGCTGGAGACTAGGGCTAGCCACTGGCGAGGCAAAGTCGAGTTGAGCTCGGCCGCTAGTGATGGCAAAGTTGAGCCTCGCCCTCACCAGTGGCTGGGGGATTGCAGCCTTCGACCTCATGGCCTTGCGGTGGGTTGGCAAGGATTGAGTGTCACCAGCCGTGAGTGAGGCTCGACCTCGCCAGATTTGGCAAGGTCGTGCCTTGCCCAGCCACCGGTGAGGGTGAGCCTCGCTAGAGGCCGGGGACTGGCGGGAGGAAAAAGAAAGGAAAAGCGAAAAAAAATTCTTAAAATATTAAAAATTATTAAAAATTATCTATATTATCATCGGCGGTGCCACGTAGGTTAACCGATATCTACGTCAATTGGTCAAAATTAGTCGGAATGACTGAATTAATATAAAAACAAAAGGTTTAGAATTGACTTAGCACAAAAAAAGGTTTAAAATTAAATTAACACTAATGCAATTGATTTATGACTTTTTTAATACTTTTACCTGTCATTTTGTGTAGCATGTATGCAAATACAATCACATGTGCGAAAAATTATACCACGTGAAAGGTATATCGGACGGCGTACTGATGCTATGTTTTGCATAAGTGAAGCTATTCGTTAACAATTTCCAAATCTGCATCGGGGACAGAATCATGTAACGTAATGGTTGACTCCAGATCATTAAATTACGACTTTTTTGATTTGTGCGCATCACATATGTATGATTATCTTTCGAAGAGCAAAAAAAAAAAAGGCTATGCAGATGACCATGACAGCCAAAGTAGGGATGAAAAGCCAAGTCTTTCAAGAGACAGAAGCAAGAGAGGTTGAGCTGTGAAAGAGAAACTTGCGATGATGGCAAGATGTGCGAAAGAGAGACTTTGTGACGAAGGCAAGAATATTTAACAAAGCTAAAAGCTCGCCAAGCGAAAGTAACCTCGTTCTAACTTAAGCCACACTCACCACATTCACGTTGACTTCACATTAGCACTCACCAAACCAAGCCCCACCAAATGCCATTTTCCAAAAAGCCATCATGAGAATTAGAGCTGAAGAAATGTGTGCATTCTATATGGCTAAGTAACATGTTCTTGGGTCCAATGAATGCATTCAAGAGATGTTTCCTTACTTTGTCCTTCATTGATAGTACTTAGTGAAGGGCATTACTTTCAATTGCAGTCTTTTTATATATCCGGGGACACGAGCTCATCGACCCGGTTGCCTGGAGACTAGTAGATCACCTTTCAAGGCCCATGAACTAAATAAGTTTGGGTTTTTGACCTTTGCATGCGACCTTAACCTAAGACATTTTGCAGGTAATTTGTGAGATTTGAATGTACGACCTAGAATTCTTGAGTTGAAAATCCTCTCATGCCCCCAATCAATTACGCCAACCTCGAAGGTTAATATACAGTCTTTTGTTCTCTTCATTTATACATCACAAAAGTTGAACCATAAAACAATTTGATACAATTGTGTGTTACTCGTATCTTAGTCACGGTCCATATATACTCAACCAAATTCATGTCAAATTAACGAATACAACTACATATCAAATTGAGATTTAAATAAGAGTTAGAAAGTTAATGAATACTAAGTACAAAGAATGTGTTTGTTTGGGCTCCACTTGACTGGATTAACAGAGGCTTTAGTGTTCGCTTGGCTCGTGTTCTCTTAGTCAAGCACCTCACTCGCCCCCGATGACTTGCTATTTAGGTCGACTCCGTCAAGTTCCTAACATTGATCTCTTCATTGTATTAACATGGTCAAGGGGGAAAATTACCAAAAAGTTCTGAACATATTATAATTATGTCAATTTAGTTATAAACCTTTTTTTTTTGGCTAATTGAGTCCTAAACCTTTTTATTTGTGCCAATTCAGTCTATCCAATCAAATTTGACCGGAAATTACTGACACGGGCACTAGCCGTCTTACGTGGCATGGCTGGTGCTAATGTGGATAATTTTTAATATTTTAAAATTTTTCCAAATTCTTTTAATTTGTTTTTTCTTTTCTTCCCCAAACTTGGGGTAACTGGTCCCTCGCCGGCCGACCCTTACTAGCCACAAGTGAGGACCGAGACTCCCTAGCCAGCAACCCTCGCCGGTCCCAAGTGGAGGGAAAATAACAAAAACTATAGAAATGAAAAGAAAAAAAATTATAAATTCAATTGAAAAATTTATTAAAATATTGTCAAAAAATATCCACATTAGCGCCAGTTACATCATGTAGGACAGTCGACGTCCATGTTAGTGATTTCTGACCAAAATTGGTTGGATGGACTAAATTGGGTTTAGGATTCAATTGAAAAAAAAGTTTAGGACTGAATTTGCACAATTACAATAGATTTAAGATATTTTTGGTACTTTTTTCGGTCATGAGGTTGCATTGATGGTGACGTTGTTGGCCAAATATCATCTTTTGGTCCAATGTGATTTTGCCTACATAGGTCCAATTTCATCTTTAGGCTGAAGAATTTCCTTGGGCCATATGGGCTAAATAATTGAGGATGACTTAATTAACAGGCCAATGATTGGGCTCTGCAAGAATGTCCAAACTTTGGTATACAAAGCTCGGCTTTTGAACGAGTCCATTTACATTTACACCATGTTTGTTTGGGCCACTTGGAAATTGAAGCTGCTTCATGAGTTTTCTTTCTTGACATTCTCGTACTGTCGAGATGCATATTTTATTTTCTTGTTCGTAGCGGATGCATGATTGAGACTTTTCTTTCGGTGTAATTTATTGCTCCCTTGTGCTACATTTGATGATCGATCATGATAAAAATCAGGATTCGATAAATTTTACTATATTTGGTGTTTGATTACTACTATCCAAAACAGGATAAGACTGAATGAAAATGAGATATAACCTGAATTAAAAAAATAGCAATGGGGGTTTAATAAAGGTGAATATGAGTTTACATGTTCATGGTATCAAAGCTACAGAATAGCTGGTCGCCACGTGAGTACCACCCCACAATAGCTTATCATCATCGTCTCTGACCAATGTGTAGCTGTACTCACCTCCGACCACCACCGGTTGTCATTGTCGGCCAACCGATCATGTTTCCCAATCGGAGCTTCTCAATTGGCATCTCCACCTTTCATCCAGATCTAGTGTATTGGTGGAGCTTTCATTCATCGTCCCTTTTTTTTTTTCACAACTTGTGCGCTCTTTGTTACATATTCACTTCACCTGCGAGGAATACTTTCAACCTCTTTCACAGTCTCTCACTCGATTGCGCATCGTCCTCATGGGAATCGAAGAAATCGAGCGATGCATTCCGTCTTTTGCTTCGATCCACCAACGGAAGTGCAAAATGTCCGTGAGCTCCTGAGGTGAGGACATAAAAATGTGCTAGGGATCTACTATTTCCAGGACAACGACAAAATAGAGGCCAAGATTTTCATTGAGTCGAAAGTTGCTTGATGCGATTCGCTACTCTACGGTTTCCCTCGATGTGTTCACCACCAACTACGCTGACTTGCGGTGATGCTTGAATGTGCTGGTGGAGATCCTGGAGCGCAATAGGAGGTTCAGAGATCATTTGGTGCCTCCCAAGGCCGAAGACGCCATCAAAGGCGATCACAAGACCGCAGGGGTCGCAATGTCGAGGATCGAGACGGGACGGAGATGCTTGTTGACTGTGCGATGATAGGGGACACAACGAAGAAGTCCATACCATCAAACACGGCCTTAAGGTGGCTACTGGCATATGCTGACTCGTTTCCCTTTTGCTGGCCAAATCATCTATAGGGTCAGGTTTTGGTACATTAATCTTAGAAAGGAGAAATCATGTTTGGATTAAAACATAATTATGTATTGAATACAAGGTATATGTCATGTTGGTCTAAAAAATCATTTAAGATGTCATAGAAGTAATTTCGTCATTCATTGGTCGCTATACTTCCTTCTTAAAAAGTTGAATACTGCGGATTGTGTAGTCAAATCATTACGATGTCATGCGACAATATCATGGGCGAATCATCATGGCATCATTGGAACTTTTAAATACTAACTCAATCGTGTTGAATTTAAAAAATCATTTGAGACGTCGCGTGTTAATATTATGCATCGAATATACTATTTCATAGATATAATTCTACAAGTATATGACGTGATTAACTTCATTATTCATTTTGATGATTGAGTGCCTATAGTTCCTTCCAAGAGATTGGATATTGCGGATTGTATAGTCAAATCATTTAAGACGTTATATGTAAAAATCATGCATTGGCTACGCATCAAGTGGTGAACCATCATGGCATCACTAGAATTTTTAAGTACCAACTTGATCATGTGTTGACATGTTTAATTAGAAAAATCATTTAAGACGTCATGTGTGAATGTCATGCATTGAGTACACACATCTTAGTTGGCTTGATCATAGGAATTTATAAGGTGATTAATTTCGTAATCCAGTTCGCAGATTGATCACCTATAGCTCCCTATAAAAAGATTGAATATTGCGGAATGTATGGTCAAAATATTTAAGAGTCCCTGTGAATAAACATGCATCGCATACGCATCAATTGGTGAAACATCAAGGCGTCATTGTAATTTTACAAATACCAACTTGATCATGCTTAGCGATGACATGTTGAATAGCCATTCAATATTATAACACCATGGAGTTAATTACTCGGCAGTCAATAGCAAACAAATTGGTATTTTTCTAAGGAACGTGATGGAATCTTAATTGTTGTCCTACGTGAAAGAATAGGAAAATTTACTAAAAAAGTCATAAACTTATTGCACTTTTACTAATTTAGTCTTAAACCTTTTAATTGTGTCAATGGAGTCATAAACTTTTTCACGTTTTGCCAATTGAGCCCATTCGGCTAATTTTGACCGAAAATTGCTGACATGGATGCTGGCCATCCTATATGGTACGGCCAGAATAGATGGCTAGCACTAATGTGGACATTGTTAATAATAGTTTAATAATTTTTTGAAATTTTTATAATTTTTTTTCTTTCCTATTTATTTTCTTTAGAATGAGGGCTGATAGGGTGTCGTGGCCCTCACTAGCTCTGGGCGAGGGCAGCCACTCCCTTGCCGATCACTATGTGAGGGCTTGATGCCCTCGTCGGCCACAACATTGAGGCTTGGGTAAGAGCCATGACGAGGGCTTGGGCGAGAGCCAAAATGCCCACGTTGGCCAAAGTGAGGGCGTGCGAGCCCTCTCCAAATCTGGTCCAGGCCAGGGCTTGGTGGTCGTTGTCGGCATGGGCAAAGGTCGCTGGCCCTCACTCCAAAAAATAAAAATAAAGTAAAAAAAGGAAAAAAAATCATAAAATTCAAAAAATTATTAAAAAATATTAAAAATGTTAATGTCAGCGCCAGCCATGCCACGTAAGACACTCAACATCCGGATTAGCAATTTTCAACCAAAATTGATCAGATGGACTCAATTGGCAAAACGTAAAAATATTTAAAATTCAATTGTCACAATTAAAAAGATTTATGACTAAATTGGTGAAAATGCAATAGGTTAAAGACTTTTTTGATTATATTCCCATGAAAGAAAAGGATCGTTTTTCTCCATGTACGCACAAATGCCTTGTCACTCTATATAAATGTGTTTTTCCATTAGTATACTTTTTCATCACTAGTCTCTTTATTATACATTAGAAACAGATGTTCCAAATGTGATGTGGCTAGCAAGGATCACTAAAAGGGGGTGAATAGGTAATCTTAAACAATTTTTATCAATTTAAGCATAAATGAATGAATATAGTTGAGTCTAAATAAACTTCAGATTCAAAACAGTTTATATAGACTGTGCTCTTGATGTGCAATATGTAAAGTAAGAGATAAGGGTTAGAAAAACTGCATATAAGTTTATAGTGGTTCAGCTTATAGCAAGTTTACATTCACTCTCCCACGCTAACAGCCTACTGACTAGATTTTACTATGTAATCAAGATGAATTATAAATTCTGAGTGACAACACTCTTATGTATGATAGGACTCTCTATCTCACACAATCACTCTTACAAAATATCCCTCAAGATCTTAATGTTTGGCTCAAGAAAGACAAGAGAAAGGATCGGAGTATGCTTAGACTTTGAATTTGTTAATTCTCGATTTCGTCATGTACCTTCTGCTCCTCATTGATCTCTTTTTATACTCTTCCATTTCCAAACTAGCCGTTGGATAGTCTTCAGAGGATTATCTTCTAATATTCACCTTTGGACAGATTTGTATAAAATGAATTGAGTAGCCGTTGGTTGATAAATCCGAATCCCGTTGATTCTGGTCGCTCATACAATCAGAATCTTGGTTTCCATAAGTAGAGTTTAATCTGTTGTAATGCATTCTTGTCATAATGTTTGATTGTCAATTAATTAGACTGAGATTGAGTCAATTAAAACTTTTCTTTTGTGAAATTCATGCCAGATCACTAGCTATTGTGCTTCTTTTTGAATGAGTTTTGCTTTTGTGTATGAAAAACTTCAGCGTCTGAGAAATTTTAGCATCAGCGTCTGCATAATTACTATGTCTGAAGAATTTCTAATTCAAAGTTTGATTTAGCATCGATCTTCAGAAAAATCTGAATATTGCAAGATTAGAGTCTGAATGACTTTTAAGGTAATGTCTGAATATCTTATATTTGAGTTTGAACTTTTAGTGCTGAGTCTGAACTTTGAGTATGAACTTTTAGTTTTGAGTCTAAACTTCTTATTCTGAGTCTGAATCTCTTTTGCTTGAAGTTCTTTCACAATTTGAACATGAATTAGATCAAGATTGACATATGTTTTTCTTCCAAAAATAACTTCCTAAATCAAAATACTTCAAAGCATTTATCAGACTTACAAAACACTCATGGACAGTTTTGTCAACTTCAAAATCTATTGGAAATTTTCCTTAATAATCTCCCCCTTTTTATGGTGACAAAACTTCCATGTAGATATATAGATTTTAAGATAATTTTGAAAAATATGATCAAGCATATAATGTAGTAGATATTCAAGATATCATATATGATCAAAGTAATTTGATATGAGATTTTTTTACACTCAATTTTTGAATAAGATAGGGAGTATGACAAAATCTGAATCGTAAAAAAAAAATCTAAATCATAGTTTGTCTCCCTTTCTTTGAATCCAATAATCTGCATATCAAACCAAATCATATATGCATATTTCTCCCCCTTTTTGTCAACATCACAAAAAGATATATGCATAAAATTCCTTAATGATTATGACAATATATGGAAGTATAATGACAACTCAATATTATGCATCAATTAAGTAGAATTAACAACTAAGCACGTATGCATATTTACATTCTCTCCCCCATTTTGTCATAATCAAAAAGTGATAGTAATGGAAAGGGTATCATGTAGAGAATATAAATTTAACTCATCTTCACACACTATCTTCAAAATATATTTGGCATTAAACACAACCTTCAAAAAAATCATCTTTCGTGAACATAACATATATTCAATTAAGCTCATGTTGTGAAGAATCAAATATCATATATATCAACGAACACGTATGCACATAATAAATTTTACAATCTTTTTGTCATGAAAAAATGATAATATAAATAAGAGATTCGTTAATGACAAGAAGTAAGAAATACCAACCCGGATTGTGTAGAACTTAGCAAGTTCTAA